>CM062354.1:10020011-11289740 GCA_031216115.1 Senna siamea | reverse complement strand
GTCGTCTAAATCAGTTTGGTATTCACTAAATCAATTCTGCGGATCGGGAAGTGTAAATTATCCTACCTGGTCTCCTGGTCGCCTAATTCAAATCGCAGGACTCTGTGAAATCTCGGTTTACGAGCCCAATTAATTCCCTGGACATGAAATTGAATATTTAGATTCGTCACGTCATCCAATTTTCAATCCTAAACCCGCTTACACAGTTACCTAGGTTAATTAATTGCCTAATTACATTCGCGACTATTTCAATCATATAACATCGCTTTTGGGAAAACGGACTCCTTACCACTTGTGCTCGGATTATGGAATTCCTACGTCCTGATCTCAGCTTTCTCGGGATGCACGTCCCAGAACTTCCGACACGGCACCAGCGGCGCATGGCGCGGTGCAGCGGCCTGGCGGTGAGGTGCGGTTTGTCTCGAAAATCACACCACGGTGAAGCCCGTGGCTCGAGTCCGAATACGGTGGTGGCACGGTTCACGGCCGTTTGAACGGTGTTTTCGGCCACACGAAGAGTCTCGCCTACGACGGCGTTTTGCCTCGATCCCGGCGCCGTCCGCCTTTCGGCTGGCCGAGCATCGGGAGGCAGCCGCAGCCTGGGCTACGGTGGGTGGTGGTGACGATCAACTTGGCGTCGGACGGCGCGCGTCGGCCGGGAAATTTCCCGCGCGATGGAGGAACGGCGTTTTCAGGCTGCCTCCAGCGGCCGGTTGGTAGCGGTGGTTGGTTCGTGGTTGTGGCGTGAGGGTCGGTTGGTACCCTTGGTGGCGGCCCACGGTGGCTGGGTGGCCGATTCACGGTGGGAGGAAGGTGGAGAGAGAAAGAGAGAGAGAGAGAGGTGAGGAGAGAGTGAAATGGGAGAAATAGCTGGCTTTCACAGAATTTAAAGCCTCGAGGGCTTATCCCGACTTTTCCTAGGCCACCCGAGGATCTTTTAGGTGTCGGCATCCCCCTCCAGGCGTTGGCACGCATTTCCATGAGCGAAAGTCTTGGCCTCCGTCAGCGAATCAGTGACGCACGCGAAACTCCTTCCGTCGGCCGATCGCCGGATTACATTTCTTTCTGTTTGATCGTGTTTCTGGCTTCAAGCGACCTTCTGTGTCAAGTCATTATCCTCAAAATACGTGTCAGGCTTCGTTTGATTGGGATTAGGGTTAAAATCAAGTTTTATCTTTTAAAATTCTTTAAAAATTCTTTCGAATCTTTCCCGTTGTTACACAATGACCCTAGAAAGGTGGCTAAGTATTCACAAGTGCCCAAGTGTACACAAGATATTTTATAAAGGTGGCCAAGTGTCCACAAGTGCCCAAGTGTACACAAGAGATTCTTATAAAGGTGGCCAAGTGTCCACAAGTGCCCAAGTGTGCACAAGAGATTTTTTATAAAGGTGGCAAAGTGTCTATATAGTGCCCAAGTGTGCACAAATTTTATACAAAAGTATGTTTTAAGAATGATAAGCATAAATGCTTTGTTAATTTGATGATAATGTGTTTTATAACATGCCAGGTATTTTATTGGAAAGAATATTATTTTTATTTCATTGGCATTTAAATTGATCATACATTGCTTCCTAATTTTATTTATGAATTATGCTATGTTTTATTTTATTATCAAGAATGTAGAATTAAACGTTTTGGTGCTTGCACCCTGATACATATTAGTTATTTTTAAACATACAAATTGTTAAGCTAGTGGAAAACTTGTGTTTCTCATTATATGCTAATATGTATCAGATGCGGACCCATAGTAGGCCGGGAGATCAAGTTCTTTCTGAGGTTTAAGAAATGTTCTAACCCCTAGTTTTGGGACTTAGTCTAGACATACTTCATTTAGAGCTAGGATTCTCTTTTTGGTAGTAGATCTGAGATGTAATTGGGAAAGAATCGGGGAAGGGATATATGAAGGACTGGTCCACCTTGGAAAATTGAAAAGGGGTCTGAGTGATAGGATTGTTGTCTCTTGACTCCCTAAGGACAAGTACTTCATATATCCTGATATATGATGACTATAATGCAATGGACATTATTGGACTCTTATTATTTGAATTGTATGAAAGTTTAATCTTTCGCTGTGTAGTATAGAATTTCTGTTATTTCGTTGTGCATGTACGTTTTTAATCTGTGCAAAAGATCCCAAACCTAATCCGCTTAAAATAATTTTAATGGTATAACTTCTCAGACATTAATTAAACAAAGGATAAAGATAATGTACTGAACCTATCTATTTATATTAGAATTAATGGTAATACTAGATAAGGGCGTTACAGACTTCACAGTTGTAATGAAAGCATTATATTCCTCAATAAGCCCTTCCAATATGGCCTCAATGGGCTCTTGCACATAAATAAGTTGTTTGACGGAAACCAATGAGTCAATCAATGCTTTGATTCATGGTAAATACTCATCGATTGGTTTGGATTATTTCTTGGTGTTTCTAAGTTCATTCTTGAACTAGCAAATCTTTGCTCTTGTTTGTATGGAAAAGTATTCTTGCATTCTATCACATGCTTGCCAAGACCTTTATAGCCAACCATGCGAGTTAGAATTGACTTAGACAAGGAGTACAGTGACCATGATAGCAGGAGTTAGTCCCATTGATCCCACTCATGAATTCAAGATTCATTATACTAGTAACCTCATCTTCAATAGTTTTGTATTAAGGTGGAACTTGTTTAGCTCTTGTGACAAAGGATTGTAGCTTGTGACGTCTAATAGTAGCTTCTATTTGTTAACTCCACAATAAGTAATTTTTGTCTTTGATCTTCACATAAATGGAGTGATCGAATGAGATTACATTGGTCTTATGAGATTTGGTCAACATTAGCATTTGAGGAACTCGACATTTTCATTCGCAGAGTTTCAAAACATGTCACTCATAACTTCCAAATGAACTCAAGTTACAATAATGATATAGCGAATGTTAAGCAATAAAAAATCACCAGTTTTGACATCTTAGAAATGAGAATGTTATATTGGATCACACACTAGAAATGATAGAATTAAGAATGATGGCATTAGAGAGCAAGTTGGGATAACATTATCTTTCATAGAAAATATGGTAAAAATGCACCTTAAGTGGTTTTGTCATGTACAAAAGAAACTATTAGAGACTCTTGTACAAAAAGTTGACTAGATAGAAGATATAGTTCTATAACTAAAGGTAGGTGAAACCAAAGAAAACTATAAAAAAAAAATATTATGATAAATTTAACTATAAATAATCTAATAGTATAAATCAATGAGATAAGATAAAATAAATTAGCGTCACTTAATCTATATAGTCAACCTTATCTAGCAGAAAAGACTTTGTTGTTACAATTTGTTTATATTTATACCATTAAACTCAAGGTTTCTAGGGAAATGGTTATCAATTCTGTTACCTCTCAATTCTCAATTTAATGTTTTGTATGCCATAAAATTGTTTACACTCTTGAAGATTATCTTCTACTAAAAGCAATCATCTTTGAGATAATGTTAGACACTAAATATAAATATATCTCCTAAGCCAACGGGAATTAAAAATCTATTTGAAAATTGTACTTGGAGAATGTTCTATGATAAAAAAATTTTTTTAATGAAAAGCTATAATTCTTATATCAGTCTTTATTATACCTTTTGGTATAAGGTAATATTGTTTTCTTGAGAAATTATATATATATATATATATAATTTTGCCACCAATTACAGTGTCTTGTAATCTTATAAAGATAGCACTTTACAGCCTAATCTCATAGCAGTCTCCCCAATTGTTAATACCATTGAAAATGACCATTAGCTCCTAATTTTTAGGTTTTCTATGTTAGTTGTAAATGATTGTCAAATAATTTTAGATAATATAATTACTTTTATCGTTATATATTTTCCTAATTTAAAATATCTTAGATAAGTTTTTTAAAAAATATTATAACTCTAAATCTTATTGATTAAATCAAATAGTACAACAGATATGATTATAGTATTTAATCGTTATATTTGTTTTGTGAAAGGTGTACACAATTATATTGCTAGATACAAAATTAATTTAATTTCATTTGTTAAAAAATTAGGCATTTTATCATATTATTTTATAATATAAAATACTTTTATATTTTATTATCTTTAAGTTAAATTATTATTGTAGTCCCCATAGTTTTACTCAATTTTTAATTAAGTCTTTATAGTTTAAAAATTTATCATTGAGTTTCTATTGTTTAAAAAAATTTTAATTTAGTCTATGTTGACAAATTTTTGTTAAAATTACATTAAATTTTGTTAATATTACTAATATATAATATCTTAGCACTCTAAATATATATAATTTATGTCAAAAAAATAAATAATAATGTAAAAATAACTTACATATATAAAATAAAATGTAATTTATAATTTTGAGTAATATAAGTAGACTGAATTAAATTAAATAAATTTATAATGTTATGCTAATATATAATTAACATATCATCAAAATTTAACAAAAATTTGACAAAAAATTAAGCTTAAAGATTAATTTAAAAAATTTGTTAAATTATAGAGATTCAATTATAAATTTTTAAACTATAAAGATCTAATTAAAAATTGAGTGAAATTATAGGGATCATATAAATAATTTAACCTTATCTCCAAATTCAAATATATTTATGGATATGAGTTAATTTATTATATTACTTTTAATATTTTACTTCAAATTTTTAAATTTATCAAATTTTATAACTTATCTTTTTCATTAATTTAAAATTTCTTCACTAAGTAGGTGAAGTTTATTTTTGATTTGGACTTTTAATCATATTGAAAATTCTGATATATGATTTCAATTAAAAAAAGAAATATTTTAAATTAAGAAATTAGAAATTGATAAGAGTAATTATATATTTTAAAATTATTTGAAAAATATATACAATTCACATTGCCACCTAAAATTTAAAGATAACGGTATTTTTTAAAGATGTTACAATTGGGACTAAACATTGTCATGATATCATATAGATTGGGTAGGTGCTTTCTTTCTTTCTTTCTTTTTTCTTTTCCAGATTAAGGAGGACATTTCAATTGGACACAAAACTTTAGGGTAAATATCTGCAATTTTTTGTTATTTTATTAATTAAAAAGAGATTATTAATTTATTAGTATTTTTAAACAAAAATTATATAGCATTTTAATTATTTTCTCAAGTACATTAAACATTGATTTTGGATCCTCTGCCATAATTTTCTGGTTGGGGCCTGTTTTGTGTTTTAAGCAGCGGTTTTATTCGTTGCTAAAGTATGTTTTAATATTATTACAACGAATATTATTGTTGCTTTAACTTTTGTCTAAATAATTAATTTATAGTGACAATAATTTTGTTGCAAGAAATTTTAACAATGAAAAAAACCGTTACTAAAAGCACCAAACAGAGAACACCAAACAAAGGATTCGGACGCTTAAACATTCTACTATCTCATCCACCTTCTAATTAAGAGGCGTCTGGATTCTATGCTGTAAGCTTTGTTACTCTGCCATACTTTTTAGTTGCAATTTTTTTCGCTGATAAAGTTACTTACAACAAATATTATTACTGCTATAACTTTTTAAAATTAATTCTTCCCTACAAACTTTATGACAGTAATAATATTTTTTGTAAAAATATTAAAATACACTTTAACAATGAAAAAAATTATCACTAAACAAAAAAATTATGACAAAAGATCCAAAATCAATTAAGAGTGCACTCTTATGTCAACTTTTTATTTTATTATTAATTAATGTATTCGAACTCATTATTTAACTATGCATAAAAAATGCAATAAGTATCCCTTACTTTAGGGAAATCCTAAGCCAAATTTTATTAATTTCTGAGAAATGACAATTCTAAACGAATTATATAAGTATACCCACCGACATTGATGAAGTACACTAAGGTGGAATTAGATACACCATGATTATATCGCACTAGATATATATATATGCCTTGAAACCTATCTTTGACTAATTAACCACTCACTTAGACGAAAAATATACAATATTTCACGGCGCATCTCTTAACAGATATATTTCTATCTTATCAATGATATAATTCATTTCATTGACACCAATTAATTCAGTACACACACATAATTGCCTGAAAGACACCAAAGCACTAAAGCATAAAATAATTAGTTGAAACAAATTTTTTCTCATGCATTAAGTTTATTCAAACTTAAAATTAATGTATGCAATATAATTCATTTGAGGTTCATACTATTTAAATCACTAAACATAGATAACCATTGAGGCTTGTGGAATTTGCTCAAGACAAATGTAAGGGAACAACACAAATCACCAGAATAATATATTATATCTACACTATTGCACTCATGTAGTGGCTTTCATATGTGAACAGATTGAAAAAATCCTGACACATATTGGCATGCAGTTGGCACCCTCATTTCCCATAATATAAAAAGTAAGAAGCTTAAAGGTCAAAATTAGAGGTAAAAACTTGGAGAAATATTTAGGTACATATATAATTTATTATGTCATTATATGTAATGTCATTATATGTAATGAATCAATAAATATTCATTAAAATAATTGTTATGAGTGGTTGAATTTACTAAACAACACAGCTAATTTAATAAACTTTTATGATTCGATCACGTTTAGCCTCATGATGCATCATATATAACTAAGTATTTAGGTGAATTAATTTTTGAGACAATAATAATAGAAAGAAATTGCAAAAGGACAAGAGAAGACAGTCCTGATAGTCCCACTAATAACCCACCACAATATAGCACTACCAACACCACTAAACGAAATCCTCACAGACACGTTCCTATTGGATTTATCATCAAAATTATTATGATATATATATATATCTATATATAACAGCAAGGAAGGTACTAGAATTAGATTTTAGCTATAGCTTTTTGAGCTTTCACGCATGCATCAAGTCACTTTCAATGCCTATAAATAGGGGCCATTACCCCACACATTCTTGAATCCAAGTGCATTTGTTGTCTCAAGCAGTAGTACTTGCTCTAGCTAGCTACCTCTTTCTCACATAGAGAAACAACTCTTACTCTAATACATTGAGCTTTTGGCAAGGTAGAGATGACCAGCCCCAAAGTGTTAGGGTCTGCCTTCATTATTTTGCTGGTTTTGGACCTAGCATTTTCTGCTAGATTACCAGACAAACTATTTGGTAGAGGCGGCAGTGGGGGTGGTGGTGGAGGAGGAGAAGGAGGTGGGGTTGGGAGTCTAGGGCGTGGTTCCGGGTACGGTTCGGGGTATGGGTCTGGTGGGGGTGAAGGATATGGTGGAGGTGGACTAGGAGGAGGTGGTGGTAGGGGAGGCGGAGGTGGTGGCGGTGGTGGGTCTGGTGGTTCCGGATATGGGTCCGGATATGGATCCGGTTATGGCTCTGGATCTGGGTCCGGTGGTGGAAAAGGCGGCGGTGGAGGCGGTGGTGGTGGAAGAGGTGGCGGCGGAGGAGGTGGTAGCGGTTCAGGTGGTTCTGGGTATGGATCTGGGTATGGCTATGGTGAAGGAGGCGGCTATGGGGAAGGAGGAAGCAGAGGAGGAGGTGGTGGTGGTGGTGGCGGAGGAGGAGGAGGCGGTGGTAGTGGTAATGGAGGTTCTGGTTATGGCAGTGGCTCGGGCTATGGTTCAGGGTACGGATCCGGTGGTGGCTACGACTCACCTTAAATTAAAACGTATGAAGCTATACATAGTTGATTTTCTTTTAGGTAGCATTAAATCTTTGTTGCAATATGTGCTTTTCTAAAATAAATTGCAATGTGAATTCATCACCCTGCAATTTTCATGCATGGTGGTGTTGAAACATCTGCAAGAGTGAGTGCATATCTTTAATTTGCATTGTGATATATACATATAAATATTACGATGTTAATGATCATTTTGTAATAATTCCAAACATATATAACATTACTAAAACAACACTGCCGTGAAATTAGCTCCTACCATTTTTGTCAACTAGCTAGCTCCTTCATAGTCATTTATATCTTCTCACTCTAGCTACAGTTTCTTCATCTGTTAAACATATTATATAATAATTTTATATCATTTAATTAAACTGTGAAAACCCTATTTAATTTTATTATTAGTAATATATTTACGTCATATTAGTCTTAAAAATATTTCTGATTGTAAATAAATTCAAAAGTTTTAAAATGTATACAATAAATACATAAAGTTGACATTACAGTGAGTCAGGGTGTACAGTGGTTCAATTTGGATGGTTTGAAATAATTTTTAAACGGCAATGCACATATCGATTTGATATAGAGATGAATTTATCGATTTCATTAATTTATCGCGTACAGTTTGGTTGGGGGTGGTTTGGACTTATTTTATCTTGGTCTAATTTCAAAAAACAAAACCTTTTAATATATAAATATTACATAATAAGAAGAGAAATATAATATTCTATTCATTAACAAAATAAAATTATACTTTTTTTGTGTTAATCCATCAGCAAATAATAACATAAAATAACATTATCAACAATTCAACATTCTAAATATAACAATTATATTGTTCTTTCCAATCCAATATAAATAATAATAAAATCAACATACACACACATATATATGGGATTTAGATCTATTTTCAAGCACACAATAAACTAAAAATGGAACCAAACCATCCAAAAATTGAAAATAACAAACCAATTAACATTAAAAGAAAAGAATAAATTTGCCACTGATATTTCAGTTAAAATATAAAAAAATGGAGTTGGAATTCAATTTTTGCGACTACTTAATGAATACAAGAAGTAGATACAATAACCTTTGTCACTTTTTCTATTTTCTAATTACATTGTGACTAACAACATTTTCAACTAAACTTTTTATTTCAAAATAATAGAGTTGGAGATAAATATTATTAAACTATGCAAAATACACCATCTCCATTACAAGAGATTGAAGATGAGTACATATATACAAGTGCATACCACTAGATTTAGTTGCACAAGTTGAAATGAGAGAAACAAGAGATTGAAGATGACTTTTCTTTGAAGATGAGTGTGTTCAAAGAGTCACCTAACATTGTGGCCTCCATGTTGCAGCATGACCGTGATGGCTATATTGTTTCTAGAGTTGTACTAGTGTAGCTTTTTTTTTTTTTCCCGTTTTTCTACCATAAAAAGAAGGAGAGAAGGAGATGAAAGAAGAGAGAAAAACATGAAGGAAGTAGAGATAAATTTGAAGAGAGAAATATGTGAAGAATAGAGAAGATGGAAAAAGTTTGCGTAGAGATGTGAAAATGGTTAGAGAAAAGGAGAAGAGAGAAGAAGATGAAGGAAATAGAGATAAATTTGAAGAGAGAAATATGTGTGAAAAAGATGGAAGAGGCAAGTGAAGAGTCCTCTAAGCCCACAGGGATCTCATTGGACAAGCGAGCATCAAGAGTTGAACTCGGTCTGAAAAGGAAATTTGATTCACCGTCAGAATTACCCATTGAAGTGGCGAAAAGAGCAAGGAAAAATCCAACGATAGTCAAGGTGATGGGCATTATTAGGATATAATAAGAATTTGATTGATAATAGTGAACAATCATTGGTGGAAGGGAGTCAGGAAGGTACAATACTGGGATCAATAAAATCAAGACAAACCATATGAAAGAATTAGACTAAGAGGAATGGCTATTTATCATGGAAGAAATTATACAAAAAATGTTGTATAGGTTTCTAGGAGGTTGTCCCATATTAATCTCCTAAGCAGCCATGAGAATCTTGAGTTGGAACTATCGAGGATTGAATTGTTCCTTGATAGTTTCTCAAACTAAACAACTCCTTAGAAGTCTAAATCCCCATATTTTGTTTCTACGAGAGACCAAATGTAATAATAGAATAAAAATGCTTAAACTAATGGAATGGGATCATTTTTATTACTTAGAGTCTGTTGAAGCATCTGGGAAGGGTGGAGGTCTTTGTTTGGCCTGGAAGAAAGGGTATTGATGCTAATATTGCCAACACATCAAAAAATTGGATACATGGGGATTTTGAGTTATTGAATGGTGTTAAGTTTCATACACGAAAGATTTATTTTGGGAGATTGTTTTAAGGGCATTGAACAATGTAACATTCCCCATGCAGCTGACTATATTTCTAAATAATTTCTTGCATATGCTTGAAATTTAATTGTCACACAAGGCTAGTTAAAATCGAGATAGAGAGTTCGGCTAAAAAATTAGGCTGAAATGAGGTTCGGTTTAAGAGAAACAATGATTTTAAGAAAGTGGCACGTTTGGGTAATTTAGCCAAAAGAGATAAATTACAAATTAAAATAACAAATTATGACAAGTGGAATCTTGAGAGGTTTAAAGTTAGAAAATAGTATAGGGAAGGAAGAAATTTCTTAAACTATCAAAAATTGCATTTTTCCTCATAGATCAATTAGCAATTACTTTTAAATTTTAGTTAACTGAGCTTTCTCCCCAAAATAGAAACTATATAAAGGAAGGAGAGACAAAGTGCTCAAAACATGAGCTTAGAGAGAGTGTGACCGAGTAGAGAGAGAAGCAAGAGATTTTGGTGACAAAGTGAAATCTAAGCTACATAATTTATGGACTAGATAGAAGATTTACACATCAAGGATTAGGACACGAACATCATGCATAAATCACAGGTAATCAAGAAAAGTCACTCCTTCCCCTTTCATGGAAAAACCCAATTTTCTCCTTCTTTATAAAATGGCAAATTTGTGTTCATTGTGTAACATCCCACTCCAAGCAGCTTAATAGCAAGTTTTTGGTATTGATTGGCATTAAAGTTACATAATTTGGTCCTAAAGTGATTAGCTGAAAAATCAAACTGAAACGACGTCCAATTAGTGAGAAATGAAATTTTAGAGATAATGGCACGATCAGGTAATTTAATTATAACAAGGTGTCACATTGAGGGAAATCTTCCTAAGGATGAATCAAACCTAGAGGATGAATGCCCTACAGGTACAGAAATTTCATTTTAAACCTAAGGACTCACTAGGAAATATTTTTGAAATTTGATTAACTAAAATTCCTCCCCTAAACTAAACCTCTTATAAATAAAAAAGAGGAGATAGAAAGGGTTCAGAAACTTTCTAGAGAGAGAGAGACCAAGAAAGGTAGAAGATTCAAGCAAGAAGTGAGGTAGAATCGCTTAATTATCTGGACCACTTTAAACACTAGATCACACACCAAACAACATCTGGAACACAAGGTAATCAAGTAAATCTAGGCCTTGTTTTCATTTTTGAAAACTTTGCAATTTGGGTATGAACTTCGAATCTTTGTGTTTTAAAGCAAACAAGGGCTATAAACTTGCATTTTATGATTTACTATGTTGGATGTATGCTTGTAAGGTTGTCCATGTGATTGAGTTACCTGAAATAAGGGATTGAAGTCATGTGTTTGTTTTCTCTTTCATCTAAAGTATGATCTTACCCAATTTTAATTGATATAGCCTAGATTTTTAGTTGCTTTTCATGTATGTTGTTAGCCTAAAAATGGGGAAATAAGTTTATGAATTAAATCCTTACAAAACTAGAGTTTTATGGATGTTTTCAAATCAAAAATTACCTTTGAAAAATAAAGAAGAGGCATGACAGTTAACTTGTAGCTCTTAGGAGTCGATCGTCGTGTTCTTTGTTGTCTATAAAACCCAAAATTGGAACTTCAGAGTCAACTACTAAGAAGTACAAGTCGACTATCATGTTCTAACAATTTTGTAGAAAATTCAAGAACACAAGATTCGACTTCTAAACCTTAAGAGTCAACTGCTAGCTCTCGGATATGCTTTTCTCTTTAGGCAAAGAGCTAAAAGTCAACCACCATGCCTTAGAAGTCAACTGGTAACCTCCTTATCTTGAAAAACAACCATTACCCTTATCTTTTCCTTAAAGGAAACAACAAGGCAAGAGATCCAATCAAATTAAGCAACTAGAACACTCAAGAGTAGTAGGGGACCATGGGATGAGAGGAAATAACTATGAAAGAGAGCTAAAATCATTCTTAAGTATATGCACTAGGATTAAATAGATTTCAAATTGGATGACTGATAGTTGATATGGAATGACCGTTGGGAATCTTGCGGTTGATCCATGACTTGGGATGGTAAGACAAAAATCTAATCTTAAAAGATATTATGAAAATATAGTGTAAGTAGTTAATTCTAAGTTAGTATACTCTCATAGGTATAGAGTTACTTACTTAGGGTTAAGCTCATCTAGACTAGTAGTCTATTTCCCCAATTATATGCTTTTATGAATCATGTAACCAAATAAAATGATCCATCATAAAAATGATGGTGATTCCTCTTAGCTACATTGACTCACTGTGTAAATGACTAGTGAGTGGGTAGATCTTACCTACCAAGAAAAGGGGACTCAGAGACCAATAAGGTGATAAATGTTGGTACCCTGTAACCAAGGGATGCTTTAGGGGTATAGAGCCAGTGATTACACAATGATCTCATTTAATGGCTGCTATGATCGAGGGTATGTTATGCTTAAAAAGAGAGGCAACTGCCATTGATTCATTCTTTGGCCAGCCCTTATCCTAGGAATTATTGACTGACATGTACCCTAGCTCTCAAATGTGAATGTTATGGGCTGAGTTCCTAAACGATGTTCATGATGTGTTATTTCTTACCTATATATGAATATGTGTCCATACTATTGTGTTCTAAGATGAATTATTTGAAAATCGCTCATAAGATTACTTGTTAGTGCATTTCATTGTGCATGAAATGACATATACAACATAACACCTATAGTTTCCATAGAAATAATCAAGAATGCATGTTTTTCTTGGGTGATTCCCAGAGAGTACTGTTAACAGTAAGATTTCTTAACTATTTTTTCTGATTATTAAGTTCCAAACTTACATGTGTGTTGATGTGTTCATGTAATGTCCCACATCGGTTAGAGAGGGGAACGAAGCATGCCTTATAAGGGTGTGGATACCTCTCCCTTGTGGACGCATTTTCCCCCTCGATAAGGGGAAGAAAAAAACCATGAGGTGGCTCGATAACCACCAAAGTGGACAATGTTTGCAAGTGGGTGGCTGGACTGTTACATAATGTAACAACCGAAAAGATTTTTAAAAGATAAAACTTAATTTGTGACGCTAATTCCAATCAAACGAAGCCTGGCATGACTTTCAAGGATGGTGATTTGAAACAAAAGGTTGTTCGAAGCCAGAAACACGATCGAATGAAAAGAAACGCAATCCGGCGATCAGAAACTGACAGACGACGTTTTGTGCATCAATTTCACTGACGGAGGCCAAAACCTTTGCATGGAAACACGTGCCAACGTTTGGAAGGAAGCCGACACCCTAAGTATCCCCGGGTGGTCCGGGAAAAGTCAGAATCACCCCTGGAGGCTTTAAATTTCCCGGATTCCCTCCATTTCTCTTAAATCTCTCTCTCTCCCCTCACCTCACTTTCTCTCTCCTCTCTCTCCTCCTTCCTCCACCGTGTGCCACCACCACAGCCATCGTGGGCCACCACCTGGCACACCAATCGATAGCCCTCGCCACCCACAACCTCCAACAACCACCCACGGCCACCAACGGCCGCCAGTGCTGCCAGAAAATGCCATTTTTCTCCTCCACCGCGTGAAAACTTTGCCAGCTAAGATCACCGCCGTCCGCCACCATTGGCCATCACCGCCCCCACTACCGTGTAGCCTGAGCTACCAGCTTCCTCCAGCAGCTCACCGACGTCGAACGGAGGTCCAACGCGCCTGGATCGAGGATTTTTTCATCCGCCGTGCGTCATTTTTTGTGCATACGGACTTAGAATTGTTAGACGGCTGACGTGACAAGTTTGAATATTCAATTTAACGTCCAGGAAATTAATTGGGCTCATAAATCGAGACTACGTGAAGTTCTGAATCGATTTGGAGCGATAGGAGACCAGGTAGGATAATTTACACTTCTCGAACGTTAGAATTGACCTTGTGGATACCTGAACGATTTAGATTATTTGCATAGATTTGCGTGCTATTTTCGATGGAATAAATTGCATGCCTATGTGCTGGATATCCTAATTGCATGTTAGACGTTTTGTTTATCGAGTTTAGATGCCCTTAGGACAGATTTACTTAGGGTAGGGTACTTGATAGCCGGTATGGGACGGCCATTAAATATCCCAAGTACAGGAAATTTTTAAATGAGATTTTTTTTATCAGATTTAGTCTGTACTGCATTAGGGATTACGCGTTAAACCAGGACGACCCTAAGAAAGGTTTAAGAAGTATAAAGGGGGATAGCCTACACGGAGAAACGTTGTGATTTAGGCGTAATACCCTAGAACCCTGAGGAATAGCTGACCGTGAGCATGTGAGTTTGAATAGACTGTATGAGGATGAGAATTAGCGTATGTGCACATGCTGGGGGATGCCTTAGATGATGATTCTCACCTGGTCCTTGAGTGAGTGATTGGTGTTAAGGATCACACTCACAATATAGGCTCGATTCGGGTGATTGGTGTTACGGATCACACCCAACGATAAGAGAGGTATTCTCTCTTGATGACGTGCAATTAGATGATGATTTAGACTTGGTTACAACAGATTTGTGGCCAACGTGGATTTAGATACACTGAGCATGGGATTTTATTTGATTTCGAGTATTGATTTTAAAAGAAATGGATTTTTATGATTTTGATTATCTGCCGCAATTTCCATGTGATAAAATGATTTTAAAGATAAAGTATTTCACTGATTTCGAACTGATTTCAGGAAGATGATTTCAATGTTTGCACCGCTGAGTATTCAGCCAGATTTTGAATTGTATTTGAACTGTAAATTATTCTACTAGTATTTTATATCTCACCAGTTTGTTTACTCAGATGAACAGGGACAGGGACAGGGACAGAACCTAGATGATAGCTGATGATGCCTTGGTGATAAACAGGAGAATGACTTATTTTAGGCTTGAACTGTCTTGCATATATTTCAATGACGTTGCTGTATATTGGTTTCTGTCATTTATGTTTTCTGTAGTGATTGGATTGACTGTATATGTATAAATTAGGTGACTGTTGTATTTGGGATAAGTTCGAAATACAGAGGAAACTCTGCCAGATTTTCGGTAGGGTTTACTGTTGAAAACTTGTGAATTTAAGTTGGAATGTATATGAATGCATGATGTGATGTATATATGAGTTTTAGATTTCATTCCAGAGTAATTTATTATGTATGTATATATAATCAGTTTAGCTGCATGTGAATTAGGGTTGAACGGAATCTGAATGGACAACGAGAAGTCTATTTGGGTTATGCTCAACCAGTAGCGATCCCCTGACATTTCCACATCGAGAATAACTACTTAGAAAGACTCATATGCTTCCACTAATCAGATACAGGATTGTGTATGTTGTATTAGAGGGTCGTTACAGTTCATACAAGACATATACCTATAGATATGTTAGAGTTGTCAACTAGGGTAAAGAGGCAACAACTTTGCTACTCATACCCATTTAACAAAAACTCACTAATGGACACCTATCTCACATATCTTAATACATAAATGCCCTATTTCTCACATAAAAAATCACCATTCTAATCCTTCTAAAAATAATAATAAGGAATCAGGGTATTAGGCATGTCAAAATCTTACTATACAGACCCTAAAACTTCATGCAGTCAGGGTGTGGGAGAAACTTCCAACATAAATATAATCCATAATTCTTTAATAATTAGGAAACACCCCAAAAAGGGTACCTCCACTATCTTTACCTCCATCTCTAACAATACCTGGTACCTAGGCATCTGATACAAACCAACATTTATGTGAGAATAAATCTTAGTAGCATAAAAACCTATTTTAAAAACTTATGATCTGTACCACCATATTCATACAAAAATATAAAACATTCTTTACATCATCAAATAATACATCATGTCTATTGGTATACCATGCATGAATACAATTATATCTCATAGTTATGAATGCAACACCACATATCTATCACACAAGACATATCAAAATAGTAACAAGATTATATTCACATATAAACACAAAGAATACACATGGAATCCAGAGTATATCATCATGGCCATTCCCAAATCATTATTATAATAAGAGAAATCAGGAGAGTCACCGAGTAAATTGCTCCTCATATTAAACTCTCACTCACAGGTGATTTTCTCGTAGTCCATGACTACCTGCAGTTCTCAACCGCAATCTGTATATTATCTAGCAGTCCTTGATTGTAATCTATATACATGATGGAGTGTCCTCTAGTAGATCCAATTACATCCATCCACAACACCCCCACGAGGGTCCCCGCCCATCTCCTTGGTAGTTCCTTCTCTATCACCAAGAACCAAAGGGTCCCTGCCCATCTCCTGGTAGTTCCTCCCTTGTATATCCAAGATTATTGTTTTCAATATATCATCTCCTAAAACACTATTCACCAGAATATAGACTAGGGTGATTCAGCTAATACCATGGTTATGTTTAACTTTAAGTATGTGACTCCTTTAATTGGCCATAACGGAGTTCACTAACTTAAAATTAATAACCATCATGGTGTTTTCAAAGTCATTTAGTTCAATCGTGGAATGCCCAATAGCCATACCATAACAATAATTAGTTACTCGACATCAGCCTATCTACCACTATCCATATACTATGAATATTTCTCATTTCTCTTGTATATCTCACGCTCATTTCTTTTTAAAATCTCATCTCATTCTTGCTCTTGCTCTTTGACTTTCAGCCCACACATTACCCATTATACATTCTAGGTTCCAATCCCTTGATTGAGTGGAGTTTTGGGCTAATTATACTTCAAACTAGGTCATTGAGTTTAATTTCCAAAATAAGGGCCAACCAGTTGACTCAACCCACTTGGCAGTTGACTTTTCGCTCATTGTCCTACCAAAATTTCCAAACCTGAGGGCTACCAATCGACTGCCATGGACTCGACAGTTGATTGGTCTATTCTTGGCAATTTTCTAGAAAAGATAAGCACAATAGTCGACTTCCAAGGGCTGACAGTCGACTGCTAGAGCTTTATATGCATTTTTGGGCAACTGAAGAACATGACAGTTGACTTCCAAAAGCTAGCAGTCAACTGCTATGTTATGCTCTATTTTTCAAATTGGCTATTAACTTAGATTTTTTCCTAAGAACTTGTATGTAAACCATTTATGATAATATCAACTCAATACCAACATATAATCTTTATGTAACACATATAAACAGTCCAAATTACCATGTAATATCACTCAACTCTTGGATTTAACCTCATTTTCATCAATAGTTAAAAAACCCATTTTGCATAATTTAACTCAAGCATACATAAGTACATCCGTGCAATTTAAAATGCCCAATAGTAGTTAAAAACATCAAGAATGTAGTTTTTAGCCTCCTTTCTCTTTTAAACAACATGAAAATCACAATTTTTAGTATGTTAACAATAATTTCAAAATAGAGAGGAATAGGTTGTTTGCTACCTTATTTCTTGTAAAAAGATAGAGTATTAACCTCATATGCCTTCCTAGATTCCTCTAATGTAAGCTTCTCAATCCCAATCACTTTAAAAATTCCACTTCCTTCTCACTTCCTTTCTTTCTCTCTCTAAAACCTTTTTCTCTCTCTCTAGGTTCTGAATTCAGGATAGCAATGAGATATTTCCACCTATTTATAGGCAGTCCAGGCGGTTGGAGAAACTTCAACCCTTATCCAATATCAGGGTCAACTTTTGATCATCCTACCTTAATTAACAACTTCTTAGACCATATGAAAAATGACCATTTTGCCCCTAAAACTTTGACTAGAAATTTCAAAATTCTAGTAGATACAGTAACAAGTCTTTTGGCTAAAATTAAGGTTTGTTACCCTAGAGTATTGAAAGCCTATATAACTTTCCTCACTAAACCTTTTACTTTCATTCAAGTTTTTGATCCTTTTCCTTCCAATCTAGTCCTCTATTAATGAAACTACATACCAACTAATCCAACATACACAAGCATTTTAACTTATTTAAAGCTAACAAACATCTCTCATAAATAGAAAGAGCAGATGTTACATCCAGGTGACTCAATACACTATCACTATGGAGGTTCACATAGAGGTGTTCGATGTCCTAGGCCTCAAATACTTCTTATAGATTCAAGAAGTTCTTATATGGATTATAGACATACCACCTGCATCCCCATCGAATTAAGGTGGTGTATGGAATAGATTTCTTTTCAGTTGTATCCCACTTTCCCTCATAACCTGTTATGTGATGGTTATAGGAATAGTAGTTATTGTATAGATAGAAGTGGGAATTTCTTTTTAGTATATATATATATGTATATAGGTAGATATATATAAAGCCATGTATCCCATAATGGGTAGATGGTATTTGTGAGATAGTCGGATGATCTCTAAAGTTTTTATCTTTTATTTTGATTAGTGTAAATATATTATAACCTACTATTAAGCTCATAGATATAATATGAATAATTTTGTAAAATGTATGTGGATATTAGTAAATTCTGCTTCTGCTATTTCAATAGAAATGAGTGAGATACCCAAAGAACACTGAATTGCTAAATGAACTAATTAAAGGATTATATATATATAATTAAAAATAAACTTGGGTAGTTAAAGCAAGTGACAAGATAGTAACACACCTCTCTTATGGGTTAATATATGTATAGGACTTGTACAGACAGGGTGTTATAGAATTGGTACTAGAGCAATGTTGTAACCTAGGGAGTGCTCCTCATAGAAAAGTTTGAGGCTGATTTTTGTAGCTGAAACTAGGTAGTTTACTAACTTAGACTTCAGATAGATTTAAGGAATAGAGATTTAGTTTGGGTAGCCACTACTTTATGGTATGCTTTGTTTTCTCCACATGATATTATGTTATTGAGACTGATCACCCCAGTGATATTTATGTTGTAGAAGGAAACTATGGCACGAATTAAAAAGAGCACTGGAAATGATGAGAGGGTTGAGATTGGTGTTGAAGGAATGATGCAGACTTTACATGGAATGGCAAAAGTTGTAAGAATACAGGTTAGTGTTACTACCCAGCTACTGCAACATCTTAGGGAGGAGAGACACCCTATACCCTGTCATGAACTTAATGGAAATCAAAATTATAAGGCCTAGTTCAAATTTTAGAAAGCCAAGCCTAAGTCATTTAGAGGAAAGTATGATCCCAACCTAGTTATGAGGGGATAAAAGGCCTGGAGAAAATGTTTAAGATGTTAGGGAACACTGATGAGAAAAGGGTAGAGTTTGCCAACTATATGCTTAAAGGAGAGGCTGAATATTGGTGGAAGGGTGCACAATAGTTAATGAAGGCCCAGGGTACTCCTTTGACATAACAAACCTTTAAAATTTCCTTTTATGAGAAATGTTTCCCTATTAATGTGCGAAATGATAAGGAGATAGAGTTCATATCATTAAAAGATAATGGCCAAACCTTAAGGAATTCCATCCATCTGCTTTGTCTCATGTTTAACTCCTTCTAGTCAAAGAGGTATTTGAGATTTTTATGGTCATTGAATACCATAAAATTTTCTCCATAAAGATGATGTCTCTAAATTTTTAGGACAAATACTATGACCTCTAACTTTAGGTCATGAGTAGGATAGTTCTCTTCATAAGGTCTCAATTGTTTTGAAGCATAGGCAACTACTTTCTTATCTTGCATAAGTACACAACCTAGTACATTTTTGGAAGCATCAGTGTATGCTTTGAAATATCTTAATGGGTCTGGAATCACCAGCACAAGGTGGTGGTGAGTCTCTCCTTTAGTGTTTGGAAACTCTTCTCACCTTCTTTTGACCATACAAAAGGTATGTCTTTCCTAGCCAGTTTGGTCAAAGGTAAGGCTATTTGAGAGAATCCTTGGATAAACCTTTAGTAGTACTTGGCTAATCATAGAAATCTATGAATTTTAATCACTATCTTAGAGGTCCACTTCACTACTGCTTTAGTTTTACTAGTGTCAACTGCTACCCTATCCTTGGTTATGATATGCCCTGGAAATTTTACCTCCTCAAGCTAAAATTCATGCATCTATAAATTGAAATATAGTGGTTTCTCTCTTAATATTTGAAGTATAATCCTAAGGTGTTCTTCATGCTCTTCCCTATTTCTAGAATATATAAGAATTTCATCAATAAACATTACGACAAATTTATCGAGTTATGGTATAAATATGCAATTCATATAGTCCATGAAAATAGTTGGAGCATTGGTTGGATCAAACAACATCACTTTGAATTCAAAGTGTCTATATCTAGTCTAGAAGGACGTCTTAGAGATATCTTCCTCTCTTACCCTAATCTGATGGTACCTTGATCTCAAGTTAATCTTGAAGAATACTATTGCTCCTCCAAGTTGATCCAATAAGTCATCTATTCTAGGCAGTGGGTATTTGTTCTTCATAGTTGCCCCGTTCAACTACCTATAATCTATACACATTCTAAAGCTACCATCCTTTTTCTTAATGACAAGATCATTACTCCCTATGGTGAAACATTAGGTTTAATGAATCCCTCAGATAGGAGGTCCTCTATTTGGGTATTGAGTTTCTTCAACTCTACAGAAGACATCTTATAAGGCACTATAGAAAAAGGTCTCGTGTTAAGAACTAACTCAATGAAGAATTCATTCTCCCTTTCTTGAGGTAAGCTAGACACCTCACCCTAAAAGACATTGAGGAATTCCCTAACAACTAGGATCTGATCAATTTTGCTTAATAGTTCTCCTGATAGGATCTAGAAAACTCACTTTTTGTTTCTTTCCTTCCATATCCCTATTTGTAGTTATGGTATCTATAAAAGTCATAGATTTACTACTATAGTTCAAGACCATATCGTTATTAGATAACCAGTTCATCCCAAAAATAATATGCATATCAAACATGGATAAGTAAATCAAATCAACAAGAAAGGGCCTGGTTTCAACAATAATAGGGCAATTCAAAAAAAAATTAAGAAATAATAGCATGATCTCCCATAGGAGTGAAGCCATTCAAATTATAAAGAAGAAAGGTTGCAGACAAGTTCAGAACCTTCACAATAATATCATAGAAAAAGGAGTGGAATGCTCTGCCACCTCCATAAGCAATTCTTAGCTATGTGCCCCCGTTTTCCACAACTATAGTAAGCATTCTGACCTGCCAGACAAGGCTTGTTCCCATAATGCTTTTCATATTTTAGGTAAGGAGTAGAAGTTGATTAGTTCACTATGGGTTTCTTTTCTTTTGAGGCCTTTAGGAGTTTGGGGTTTTTATTAGGTGAGAAGTTTCTTGGTCTCTTTTTGAAATTTTAGGTTTGTTTCTTCCCCCTTTCTTTGTTTGTTAAGTTTCTTTATACTATCTGGCACTTATTTATTAGGGTTGTGAAATTTCATATTTCTAGTAGGGAAATCACCTTTATTTCAGGGTCTAACCTAGCCTCTAAATACATGGATTTCTATGCTTTGTTAAGTTATTATTTTAGGTAGGAAGAGAACTTAGATAGTTCCTCAAATTGGGCTAGGTACTTCTCACAAGATCTACCAGTCTATTTAATTAGTATAAATTCTATTTCCCTCTCATTTCTCACATTCATGGTAAAGTATTTTAGAAAGAAAGAAATTTTAAAGTTCTCCTAGATTATAGGGGTATTTTAGGCTTATAACAATTTCAGAGCTCCCTTCCACCAATACTCAACTTTACCTTGCAACATGTAGGTTACAAATTCTACTTTTTGTTTATCGGTATTGCCCAACACCTTAAATAGTTTCTCCATTCCTTTTATCCATTCATCAATTGCTTCAAGATTATATTATCCCTTGAAGACTTTAGGTTTAGCCTTATGAAATTTCGACCAGGCTTTATACCCATGGTGTCCTTCGAGCTCTTCATAAGGCAGGGGATTTCTATCCTCCCAAAGCTTTTTCAATAGCATAGTAGTGGTATTTTTCTGAAGTCTCATGGTTTCTGTCATACCTTGCAGGGTATGCATTACTCCCTCATCACTTGTCAAGTCCTTATTGGCATTTCAAACACTTCTTCTAGTTGGTTCCTGTAACAATCCCTTAGGCCACAATACACTTACCTCTATCAGAGTAGCGGAAGCATACGGGTTTTTGAAATAATTTTTCCCAATTCGAGAAATCTCAGAGGGTCGCTACTAGTTGAGTGTGACCTAGATAAACCTTTACCACTGTCCATTCAGATCCTACTCAACCCTAAGTTCTATGCAGCTATTCTAAATTCACGTACAATCATAAAACGCTATGGAATATCAATTCTAATAACCATAAGAACATAATGTATACACCATCCACATGCAATTCAACTTAAACTAAAATTCACACATTCCTTTCTACCGAAAATTTGACAGAGTTTCCCCTGTAAATCGAACGTTTCCCAAAATACAAATAATTAAAAATTAAGCAATTTACATCCAGTCAAATCCAGTAATGGACAAAAACATCAATACATTAATTACATAATCAATTCAAGCCTAAAACTACACAGAAACGTCCTTCAGTTATCCAACTTTTGCCCAGCTATCTCCTAAGCCCCTGTTCCTGTTCATCTGAGCAAACAACCTCATGAGATAGTTAAATCTCAGTAAAGTAATTTACAATAAATAAATTTCAAAATAGCTAGATGCTTAACGGTAACAAGAATCGGAAACATCTGTCTGTGTTTAATTCAAAAATCAGTGAATTACCTTATCTTTTAAAATCGTTAAATTGCACGAAAAATGAGGCAGTAAATCAAATGAGTCTAAAAATCTATTTTTCTGAAAATCCATACTAAAAATCTAGTTAAAATCCATTGCCCGGTGGCTTTCACAATCACATCAGTCACAAATCTTATATGATCGTATATAAATCTATCCAATTGCATGCCGTTTTACGAAAAACATACTTTATCATTAGGTGTGATCCATGACACCAATCACCCGAAATCACACCTATATTGTGAGTGTGATTCGTGACACCAATCACTCACTCAAGGACCGGGTGAGAATCAACATATAGGACGTCCCCTAGCATGTGCACATACGCCAATCCTCATCCTTATTCGGAATCACATGCACACAGTTGACTAGTTCCTAGGGTTCTAGGATATTACGCCTAAATCACAACATTTCCCTGTATAGGTTATCCTCTCTTATACTCCTTGAATCTTTCATAGGGTAGTCCTGGTTTACCATGTAATCCCTAACGAACGCAGGCTAAATCCAATTAAAACGATACATTTATAAAATCTCCTGCACTAAGGATACTCAACGGCCGTCCCATACCGGCCATTAAGTACCCTACCCTAAGTCAACTCGCTCCTATGGCATCTAAATTGGATAGCCAAATCATTTTAACATGCAACAGGCATACAAATATACTTATTGAAAGTAGCACACATTCCTATGCAATCAAATTAAATCAAATCAGGTATTCACAAAATTAATTTAAAAGTCAGGGGAGCGTAAATCACTCTACCTGTTTACCATTTGCTCCTAATTAATCCAGGGCTTCTCATTTTCTCAGAATCTGAGCCTAATTAATTTCTTAGGCAATTTAATCAAAGTCTCAGTCGGTTATCTATTCAATTAAACTTTCCTACATCTGGTTACACATTTTCCTAAGCCAGTCTATTCTTACGGAGGTTCATCATTCAATTTCAGTCAGAAAATATTAGATCAAGGCAATTTAGATCGTATCAGGGGTTCCAAAAGGTGGAATTCTGATTCAAGATCATTTCTGGCTTCTCCAGCGGCTGCGCATGGCAAAGCAAGGCGGCTCACGACGAAGGGGTGCGGTTGAGGTCGAAAATTACACCAACGTGGAGATCGCAAAGTCAAAGAGGCCGGATCTGGGGTTAGTTTGGCGGTTCACGGCCGTTTAGATGGTGTTTTTCGACAAAGAAGAATGATGCATGATAGACGATTTTATACCCGTTTCGGGCGCGTGGCGGTGACGTTTGACGGCTAAGAGCTGTCAGAGGAACCTGAAAGCTCAGCCTTCCCAATGGTGGGGGCGGTGTCGCCGAACGACGTCAGACGATGGAGATCACGATGAGTGGAGAAACGTGCGACGGAGGGGGAAAAGATGCATTTTTCAACGGCTGTGGCATTCGTGGGTGGCCGGGGTTGGTTGCGGGAGGTTTAGGGTGTCGAGTTGCACCGGTGGCTAGGTCAAACGGCGACACAAGTTCTGGCCATGTGCAGTGGCAAGCATGGAAGAGAGAGAAGAGAGAGAAAATAGAGGGAAGAGAGAGAGAGGAAATGAAAAATGAGAGGGAAAATGGAGTTTTTGAAAGTTTAAATCCTTTAGGGGCAATTCGATCTTTTGCCACTTCGCCCAGGGAAATTTCTAGATGCCTTCTCTAATTCGGGCAAGGGCACAAATTCTTGTGAAAGGAAATTGGCCTCCGTTTAAAAGATTTAAAGTTCGAGACTTTATCTGTCAATTTCCTAATGCCAGGTTACGTTTTCCTTCATCAGATCTGATTTTGACTCTAAAAAATTCTCAGATTTCAACCGTAAACTTAGAAAATTATGCCATATTCAATTATAATAAAATCATGATTATATTTGCCCAATTTAATTATTTTAAAAATTCTAATTTATTACAATGTCATTGCCCTCTTCTACAAAATAGATATGACTAAGGTGATCAATCTCAATAACACAATATCTTCTATAAAAAAACCCAAAGAATATTAGCTACCCAAACCTAATTCTCCATTCCTCACATCAAGATGGAGTATAAGTTAGTATACTATCATAACTTAGCCACTTAGCTTAACCCCAACTCTTCCTATAAGGATTACAACCATTTTATCTAGGTCAGAGCAATGCTCTAATACCACTAATTGTAATGCCCCACCTTTACAAGTACTTATCATACATTGCTCCAAAGAGATGGTATGCTACTTGTCTTTTTAATTAAATACTCGAGGTTAGTTTAAATGAACACCAAGATCCTTTATTTGTTCAATTTCAGGTTTAGAGTTGCACTCAGGATTCTCACTCATATTCATTCAATGAAGAAAGCATAATAAAATACAGTTAGCTAGGTGTAACTAGGAATTTTATATTCTAACTATAAGTGTTTACAAAGTCAAAATAACCAATGAGAGCTTGGGAAGATGACACTAATATTCCTAAAACCACTTAACCCATTATAGGATAAACAATGTAACAGTACCTAAGTTAGCATTTCTATAAACTTATAAACAAAACAATAGTAGGCTCCACCATCCTATGTAGTATATATATATATACTAATCCCTTATGACCATCACAAAACATGTTAGGAGTAGTGGAGTACTAAAAAGATAATTACCATTGCCACTCTAACCCAATAGGGGTGCCAGTGGCACATCCACAATCCAGATCAACACTTCCCTAATCCTAAGGAAGTACCCTAAATTGGGCACCTCAATAACCTCCACATCCACCTCTAGTGTCACTGAGATTCTAGGCATCTAGAAATAACTACACACATGTGAGAAATAATCTTAGTAATTAAGAGAAACTAAGTTAAAAAATATAGTTGACAGTACTAGCCATGAATCACATTAGAAAACTCTTGCATTTTGTTCATTATAATACAAAATCACACTGGATAATATGTAATGCTCATGCTACGTAAAGTCATTCACCAAAGATTGAACATAATCATGTCATGCTTAGTGGGTATTCTATCGTCAATCATTCATTTCAAACTAATATGGACATTCATAACATTTAAAAGAAAGTAACATTTATCATTAATTCATATGACTCATTTGGCCCATTGTTTATACTTTTCCTTTTAAGCATGCATTTTCTGCATTCCTTTCTAATAAGTTTGGCTAGAATTAGGATCCTAGGTCGTCCCCCATTATCCCTTTATTATTTTAGTATCACCATTCTTTGTGATAGATCACACCCCATATTAGATCATCGTGCCTCTTTGTGGGTCACAGGTCATGTCTACTTATCAGATCATTGCACCTCTATGTGGGTTATAGGTCATTTCCCCTCATTCTTAGTGATGATCCAATGATGCTTAGATATCATTTCCAGTTACATAACTCCCTATTGTATACACTAGACTGGCAGGCTCCTATATTATGGTAGGTACAACCCTAAGTAGGTAACTCTTAGACCATTAGGGTAAACTAACTTAGAATTGACCACCATCACAATATTTTCTCAAAACTTTCAAGAATTTAATAGATGTTTTATCATCCTATATGATGGTATATCTATGGCATTCCTGATGGTCATCCCATATTGATTACCGGTCCTTCAATCCGAAACCTATCTAGACTAAAGTACACAGCAAGAGTTCTTAGATACATCACTGTGGATTTGGGATGAGTCTCAAAATTTTATATGATGTTTAGGGGGGAAAGGGGATATTTTGCAAAACAGGGGACCATAAGTCAACTTCGAGGGGTTTAGATGTCAATTTGTAACTTATTGCAAAGCAAAGGGGTAAACAGAGAGCAAGAAGTCGACTGCCAGAAGGTTGCAAGTTGACTTCCAGAAGGCTGCAAGTTAGCTACCTCATTATGGACTTGCATTTTTGGGCTCAAGAACACAAAAGTTGACTCCCTTGATGAAGAAGTTGGCTTCCCTATTCCTGTCATGCTTTAAAAGTCGTGTTTTGATCACTTTTTAGCCCCAAAACTTCAAGATTTCATTTTAAATCGTTTATAAACTCTTTTCCCCTTCCAAAAACATAATCATACATCATAAAATAAGCTCTCTTAAGCTAGGAATCAATCCAAACCTTGAGAATTACATTCATAGAGGAGAGATAAAGAAACCCACAACCAAAAATCTGGTCTTAGCATAGATCAATGACATGCAAGACCTCAAAAGAATATATCCAGCATACAAATCAAAGAATGCAAGTTTAAATCTCCCTAACTCATCTTAAAAACATAGATTTTGCAAGTTTCAAAGAAAAATAAAAATAGGTTTTCACCCAAAGGAGAAAGATAGGATTTCTGTTGATTACCTTGGTGATTTATGCACAGATTTAGTTGTTGTAGTTGAAATCTAACTATTTTGATGATCTCCTTCAAATTCTGTCTCAGATCTTCTCGGCCTCTCACTCTCGCTAGGAAGCTTTTATGCTTCCATCTCTCTCTTTTCTCTTATTTTTACAGTGGGTTTGTCTAGGGAAGAAAATGTAGTTAATTAAAATTTAAAAATAATTGCTAATTGGTCCCTAAGGTCAAAAGTAAATTTTAACTATCTTGGAAGAGTTCTTTCCTCCTTTATGCCGCTTTCAAAATTTAATTCCTTCAAGATTCCTTTTCTGATTACCTTATTTTTAATTCCTTATTTGCCCTTTAGGTTAAATTACCCAAATGTATCATTTTCTTAAGACTTCATTTTCTCTTAAACTGAACCTCATTTTGACCTAATTTTTCAGTCAATTAATCCATACTAATTTCTCCAGCTTTGATGACATGTCTCTAGCTTAGTTGAATTTCATTTAAAGACTAAGTTGCTTCAGGGGATGTTTCATTAGTGGATCGTGAGAATAAAATTCTCAATAAGATAACTTATATATGTTTTAATAAAATATTTTTGCTAACAATCTAGTCAGAATGCAGAATTACCTCAAGTTGATATCATACATACTTTCTAATGCTAAATCATAAATACATATCATCAATATATAAATTTTTACCCTTTGAAAGTATTTGATTAGGAAATTTACGTCTGCATCACGTTTCAAGGATCATATGTGCTCCCAGACTACCTTTAATATAGATCATATGTACTCCCAGAGTACCAGTACTGTGGATCATATGTACTCCCAAAGTACCTTTACTGTTCTTCTTTACTTTTCTTTGGGCTCCTTTTAGCCTACTACGACCTTAATCATTAATCCTAGGACATCTGGCATGTACATGAACTTTCTTTGGTTTAAATTATTTGGATCCCTTACTGTAGGTGATTTCCCCTTTCCCTTATTGTTCATAATGTATGAAGTTGCCCTTATATTTTTAGGATTATGGAAGAAGGTACACATAAGGTTAGCTTTGAGGCCCTTAGGATAACTAGCGTAAGTTTTCCTTTCCAATATATGTTAATTAAAACATATAGGATACAAATAACCATCCCATACTAGCTATCGGTACTCATCCCAATCATTTCAAAGAACACATTCAATAAGCATACCAAAACACATCCCCACATTTTATTAGTAAAAATTGGCTCTCGGCCAACAACACACAAAGGACTTCATCATTTCCATTGTACTTTCCATCATTTGCTATTTTGTCTAAATTCGTATCATTTTAAAAAGGTTTTCGCTTCAATTTATTCTTGTCCTTCATACTTCTTCCATGGTAAAATTTCAATATATATATATATATATATATATATCAAATCGTAAAGTATGCAAAGCATGGGTATGTCACTCAAATTGAAGAGGAACATCACTTTATCGTAACAAGCCTTATTTTTATTTCCTTTAGTGGTAATTCTTCACTTTTAATTTTACTAGTGTTTGAATTCCAATTACGTATTTTAGTTAGAGATGCATTATCTATGGATCTCAACTCTTTCATCATTAATTTTTCTTCATTTTTTGTCTCTCACGTTTTATGCTCACCAATTAACTTAATTATTAGTCTTTTTGTCAAGTCTCTCCCCCTTGAAAATTCCTTAAACTCTTGCTATTTATTTTGTTCATTTAACAATATATTCTACTCTTTCTAGGGTATGCATTTTATCCATGCCTTACACCACTTTTATTTACCTTAAGACCTTTTAGGCCAAGGTTTACTAAATTTCCCTCTCCTCTTCATGGGAAATTCTAATGCATAATTTTTCTAATGTTTTTCTCAAATTATGCTCTTAATTTTACTTATTTATATTCTTGTTAAATTCCACACAATTTGGACCACATTCTACCCCAAAGTCCCCTTGGATTGAAACGACTCATTATATCCTTGGTCTTTTCTCCCTGCATTTTACCCTCTAAACTGTTGGGGTGGCAACCTTTTTCTCACTTTTATAGCAGCCCAAAACAGTCACGAATAGTGAAGTGAAGAATTCAGAAATTTAACTACAGAATCCCACTAAATGGTGTCCCTAAACTACCCTAAATTGCACCTCCTATCATGGCTATCTTCTCCTTACTTTTGGTTAAGCCTTTGGTACCTAATTTGTTCTGTTTTTCTGCAGTAGTATGCCATGGAATTATCTTAAAATTTCAGTCTCGGTAAATGTTGGTTTCCTCCACCATCTAGTAGATTTCTACCTATAAACCGAACCATGAAGCATTCATTTTTACACTACATTTTCCTTTTAATTTGGGTACATTTTGTGTGGTTCTCCTAGCTTTAAATATACTGAACTATTTTCACCTATCTTCAAAATTCCTTCCCCATAATTTAATTCATTATGGGCAGCGCTGATTTAGCACAGATTGGGTACAAAATTTCTGCTATTTGCTTGCCTATGTACTTACGAATTTACCCACCATACTCCCACGAAATTCTTTGTATTGGTGTAGCTATAGTCTCATTTGTGTATCATTATTCATGGAGGGTTATAGCAGTGTTTTTAGGGGTTAAGTGTCCTCAAAACAGCCCACACGATATACAAAATGATGCAGAATAGAATTTCAAATATTTACATTCACTTCACCTAAGTTCCTAGCATATCACCTAGGTATACGTTATATGAAAACACTAATGGGGGTACGATTTGAAATGGGATTTTTACTGTAAAATTTATTTCAGCATTTATGCAGCATTATGACAGCAATATAACACATTACAGCTGTTTGCATCTCTTCCATTTACAACACGAAAATGCTTACTAATGTGCTTACCAAGACAATATTATTTTTCACTCAAAACCCTTCTTCAAAATATACGTAAGTTGTCTTTCAACTACTATCCAGTCACCCTAAATCCCCACTGTCACAAGACACAAAATGGTGTACTAGTTTGCACGATTTAGTCTACTCGAACTCTCAACTATGCCAACTTAAAATGACCCACAGACATGTATTTCTCTTCACGGTTATAAAATCTAATTTTGCAGTTTTATACTGCAAATTTTTTAGCTCTAAGGTGTATCACTTCAGCCTCTTTTTAGCTTTACTTAATTTTGCTTTATGGTGGGGTTATGATTTCTATTAAAATTTCTAAGCAACCATGAGGAAAACCACAAAAAGCCCCCACCTCTACCTCACATACTACCCACACAGTCATGGGATTTTAGTCCAATTTTTTTATCCTACTTTATGCCAAGACAGAACAGCCTACAAGGTGCATAAAACTCAACTTTTCTGCCGATTCCTATTAAATGTGTCTTTAACAATCCCAATTACACCATTCATTTTCCTCAAAAAACTCCCATGTCTATGTCAAGTTTTCAAGTTCAATTCTCTCTTGTTTTACACGATTCTGCACCAGATATTCTTGTGATTTTTCCTAATCCAAAACAGCACCAAATTTGTAGGAAATTCATCAAAAGTTTCTCCAAGTCCTACCCACAATTTGGTGCCACTCAACCTCTAAATTGCACCATAACATATTTCCACAACTTGCATCTTTATATCAGGACTTTCGAGTATAAGATTTCTGCACTCTCCTCACGTTTCATTCAGGGTTGGAAAGCCAATATCCGTCCAAATTATAGCAAGAAATTTTTTGAAATAAACATTTAATTCTCTATTATCAAATTTTCCTATTTCCTTGTTGGTTTCCCTACCAAATTTCGACCAAAATTCCTTATACTAATGCAGCTATGGTTACACTCGTGTACCTTAAATCTTGAGTATTACGACAGTATTTTCAGCAGAATTAAGTACTCCACAAACAGCCCAAGAACAGTAACGTGAAGTGCAGAACAATGTTTTAAAACATAATAACAATTCACATGCATGCACACCATATAAAACTTACCACTAAGTCACGGGTTGCAGCAGTTTTCTTTGTTACATTTCTGCACTTTTCCCCGCTTATACAGCATAGCCCAGCCACTCTTTAGGTTGCATGTAAATTTAAGAGGATGGAAAGGGAAGTCAAGGATGTCATCCACATAATAGAAGCTGCCTACCTTGTTCTTGAGCTAAAAATCTACTCGGTTCTGTCCAAGAATCCCCTTAACCGAGCCTTGCATCCTCCGCTGCAGCATCTACCCTTCTCTGGGTTTAGTTCCTCTCTTACATGCAAGAAGTATCCTAGGCTCCGATGGCTTCCCTTCTCCCAATCCTTACTCGAGTGAGCGTTTTAGAAGGGGGATTTAGAGTTTTTGTAGTTTCTCTCTTCCTTGCCTCTGTTTTCTTCCCACTTTTCTTCTCTCCCTTTCTCTCTTCTAGCTTCTTACAAGTGTCTTTCTAAGTGGAGGAGAAAGTGCTAAGTGTCGTGATATAAGGTGCATTGTGTCTTGGGAATATTTTCCATAGATCGACTATTAAGGCAAATAATCTTTGAGTGGGAAATAACATTTAGTATGATTGGGTATTTTCATCCCTGGGTATCCCTTCTTGATAATTTCTAACTTATGTTTGTACTTTGTTTTGTTTTCGTATATTTTTCTCTCATCTTACCTTATTGGTTTCTTTTTAAATTTGTTTCTTTTAATAATTGGGGGTGTTCCTCATAAAAATTTAAATTATATTATTTAATAATGATTTCTACTAATTTAAATAATTAAATATTTATAACAAAACTTAAAATAATTAAGTGATTTAATTATACTAGATCGCTTCTAAGAAAATTTGAGTTTTCCTCTTTACCTGAAATTTAGGATGTTACAGTAGTTGTTGTATAGATAGAATTGGGAATTTCTTTTTGGTATATGTATATAGTAGATATTTATAAAGCCATGTATCCATAATGGGTAGATAGTATTTGTGAGATAGTTGGATGATCTCTGGAGTTCTCATCTTTTATTTTGATTAGTGTAAATATATTATAACTTGCTATTAAGCTCATAGATATAATATGACTAAGTTCATAGAATGTATGTAGATATTAGTAAATTATGCTTCCGCTGTTGCAATAGAAACAAGTGAGATACTCAAAGGACACCTGAACTGCTAGATGAACTAATTGAAGGATCCTAGGTATTAACTAAAAAATGAACTCGCATAGTTAAAGCAAGTGACAAGATAGTAACACACCTTTCCTATGGGTTAGTATATGTATAGGACTTGTAGGGGCAGGGTGTTACACTTGGACTTGATTGGGAAGGAATTAAACTTGAATTCTATATTCTGTGTACTAGATTTGTGCATGTATATGCTTGCATGCCATTGAAAGCTTGTGGTTGCAAGTTTTGATGTTGGTTCATGTTTCTTTTTCTTCTAAGCCTTGTAATCACTTAATTTGATTTGTTTTTGGCTTGAATTGTTATGGTTTTGATGTATGTTGCTAGGCTTATGGTGGAATATGAGTTCATGAATTTGTTTTTGGTTAAAACACACTATTCAGGGGTCAAAAAAGATCAAATAATGCCTTAGAAACATAGCACAAACGTGGAATATGACTTTTAGACCTTAGAAGACGACTTTCGTGTTCTTCGTGCCCATAAAATCTAGGTCTAGAACTTGCAAGTCGACTTCCAGCTCTGGCCCATGTCCCTTGGTTTGCAACGAGCTACAAGTCGACTTGTAAGCCTCTGGAAGTCGACTTACAACCCCCTATTTTGAAAAGTAGACTCTTTTCTCCCCTAAGCGTAGTGACAAGGCTAGAAACTCATCCAAATTAAATAGTAGAACACCTAAAGAGTAATATTGGACAATAAAGTGAGAAAATAACTAGAAAAGAAGCGAAGTACTCCTATTATGCTCCAAGTCTAAATAGGTTCTAGGCTAAATGACTAGTAGCTGGTATAGGACGACTGTCAAGAGTTCCACAGTTGAACCATAAAGTAAGATGTTAAATATCCATTCAAACCTAGAAAGAGTTACGAAAACATCGTGTTGGTGGTTAATCCTAAGTTAGTTTGGTGACTATAAATTTGTCTACTTAGTGTTAAACCTGTCATGATTGAGAAAACTATCGTTATGTGAATATATTAGAGTTATGCAACTATAAAAGAATCGTTAAGCAACATTGTCTCATTACAATAGAATGAGTGAAAATGATCTAACCTACAGTAGAGGTACAGTGATACGATGAGTGAATGTGACCTATGACCCAAAATAGAGGCATAATAATCCAATATAGGGATCCATCTTAGTAGAATGGTAACTCTAGAATGTTAGTGAGATACTAGGGGATGCCCTAGGAGTAAATTGCTAGCTCATCACTAAAGAAAACTCATACAAGGTTTGATAAAATGGAGAAATATACTATGATGGGCTAAGTGAGTCATATGAATGAAAGTTATGAGTTATGTTCTGCCAAGTGATATGAATGTCCATATTACTGTGCTTTTGATTATATGAAGCATGAGCTATATAACACCCTACTCCGATAGGTATTTATTATATATGTTACTCAATAGGGATGGTATGCTACTTAGATTTTTGGTGTTTTTTACTCGAGTTCATTTTTAATTAATTACCCAGAATTCTTTACTTAGTTCATTTATTAGTTTTGGTGTCACTCGAGTATCTCACTCATAATTATAGCATTAGCAAAAGTATAAAATAAGACTTATATGCATCTAAGCATCATTGTTCGTGTTATATACCATATATATATTGTTTACAAAATTAAAAAAAAAAAAGGTGAGAGCTTTGAGGAATAGTAGACATACCCTCAAAGACCACGTACCCATTATAGGATGCGGGTTTTTTGTTCATACCTATCAATATATATACATAATACCTATCCAAGTAACCATACACATAGACAAAAGTAACTCTCACTCCTCCTATACAACATATACTAACCACTGGCCATTTACAAAACAAGCCAGGGTATGAGTGGGATTTCCAAAAATAGGTTGTCAACTGCCCTCCACCTTCACCCACTGGGGGTGCAATTGGGATGTCAACGATCCAAATTAGGACTTCACCGACTTGTACGAAGTACTTGAGGCTTGGGACCTCGAATACTTATATATCTACCTCCACTGTGATCGTGTACCTAACTATCAAGACACATCAACAAAGGTGAGTTGGGAACTCAGTAATCAAATAAACCAATTTAAAAACCATTACCATTGATGGTACCAGCTACAAATTACCCAGTAAAATATGCATTCATCATAAATTCGATTCAAAGACATAGTAACAAGAAAGAAAGGATTTTAATTTTGTGAAAAGAGAAAGGACTAGGTGATCAACATGATTTCACAAGCAAAATAGTTCTTAAGATTAGTATATGTTTTTTAGTTTGTGAAACCAAGTTACCATCATGCTCTTACTCTTTTCATTTTCCTTTTTTACTTTTTGGAATAGAAACACTTCAAAACACTCAAAACAAAACTCACCAAAATTGTAATGATATATCAACATCAAAAATCATAACAAAACTAAAATAAGACTCACAAAATATGATAAAAGCTGTTTCACAAATCTTGACAGCATGTAAACATCCAAACAAACACCAAAAACACTTAAAATAAATTCTCAAACTGAAAAATTACGATAAGAAATTATTGGATAGCATTTGAACAATAAATTCGCACCCACAACACCTTAAAAGAAGCCCTGTAAAACCACAAACACAGTTTACAAAAATAATATAGCACTTTAGACACCACAAAAAGAAGCCTAAGACACCACAGATATGAAATACAAAAATTGAACAACTTATGACTAGCATGGCAGCACCTAAGCACCACAAATGTGAAATACAGAAACTAGACAGCATAATCATCTAAAACAAATTTAAACCAAAAACTAAAATAATGAAACGCTTTATTTAGTCTCTAAATAAACTTCTCAGCACTTTAAATCATCTTAAAATAGATTTGAACCAAAAATGAAAACATGAAATACTTTATTTAATCTCTAAATTAACTTCAAACATATTTAAACCAAAAATGAAAACATGAAAACTTTATTTTGCCTCTAAATAATCTTAAAACATATTTAAACCAAAAATAAAATCATGAAACATTTTATTTAGCCTCTAAATCATCTTAAAACAGATTTAAACCAAAAACGAAAACATGAAACATTTTATTTTGCCTCTATATAATCTTAAAATAGATTTACTCAAGATTGGAAAGTACAAAACACACTACTCTTATACCAGAAGACAGAGAACATTCTTCATCATTGTTTATGCCTAAATCATCCCAAAATAAATCTAAAATCTTGTTAGTGTCATTACCCAAACATAACAAGAGACGAAAGCTAAAATATGAACCGATATATTCATCTGTCCAAATACCAAATCTAGACAGCAATTTCCAATCACAATTTTGACAATCAAAGGCACATTTCATTTACAAAATGGCAACCAATACTGCAGCATTTCAACCCATTAAATCAAAACCCAGATATAACATAAAACAGAATAGAGGAATACACCAGCATTTCATCCCACTAACTCAGAACCTAGATATAGCATAAAACAGAGTATGGAGTTGCTTTATCCCACTAAATCGGAACCAAGATATAGCATGAAACAGAATAGGGGAATACAACAGCATTTCATCTCACCAAATCAAAACCTATATATAGCATCAAACAGAATAGAGGAATATAACAGCATTTCATCCCACTAAATCAGAACTGAAGAATAATGAAAAACAGAGCATGCTTTATCCCTCTCGGATAGTAACCAAAACCGAAGTAAAATACAAACCAAAAACAGGAGAAATGTTAACAGAGTACGAACCTCTCTCGGTCTAAAATGAGAGCACCTTCACAAGCAGAGAAATAAGGCAGGGTTCACGGCAGTTTGCAGCGTACCACCATTAACAAGAGATGTAGTAGCGATGTCAACTTCGTCTCACGGCTTCGATGACTTCGATGGTGGCAGACGTGCACCCAGAAAACGCGATGGAAGCCTCTCTTGAACTCTCCCTCGAGCTGTGTCTCTCACACACTCTCCCTCACTCTAGAAGAAGTATCCCCTTCTCTCCATGTGAAGAAACCAAATGCCTCTCTGGAAGCAATGCACGCTCGTGTTTCTCCTTTCGAATTATTTTAGTTTTTTATATTTTATAAGGCAAAATCAGAAAATAGAAAAATTAAAAATAACTTTCTTTTTTTCCTTTTTCCTTTTTAAATTTTAAATTTCTTTTTTCGTTCCTTTGATTAAAATTATAAAAATAGATTAAAATTATTTGTTTTCTTTTCTCTTTTTTTATTTTTTATTTTTAATTCATTAGTTTTTTTAAATGAAAATAAAAGTCTAATGTTTGTTAGATCAATTTTAAATTTATTTTTGTTTAATAATTTTTATTTATTGCTTAAAAATTGTTGGACAAAATAAGGAGTTCACAGTTGCCCTTCTTTGCTTGTTTATTTTAGTAAGAAGAGCAAAAATGCAATTTGAGATGTTCTTTCCATAAGAACAAGTAAAGATAAAGAACTCATTTTGTCTGGCATGACAACACTAAAATACAACCAAAATGTGAAAAATCACTCAATTGAAAAAGAATCGAGGAGTACAAGAACTCTAACTAAAAAAGGGATTCATCATTTATTTTTTTTTAGTTATATTTCCAAAATGCTAGGACAAAATACTATGTTCACAAGGGTGATCAACCCCCCCTTCAGAGCTCAGAGGATAATCAACTCCACCAATAAAGCTACTGCAACCCTCCTTATCAGAGCTCAACTAGGAGAAAATAATGAGATCAACATAGGCAAAAATGGCTAGATCTCAGAGATGGATCTGCCTGTCAAAAACCTCATAAGAAAAATTTGCACCCTCGATCTATAAATCGGGGTTTAGAATGTGCAATTTTCGAATGCAATTATCGTAGTTGTACTCTGCCATTATACAATTAGTCTCCCAAGAAACTACTCCAAAAGGCAATCCCACTGCCAGCTACCCTTGCTATTGGCAAAGGGTCGCCAACTCTTCATTCATAGCCTTGAGTTGTTCATCGCTTTCACGTAGACAAAAATTGGCCTCAACGTGCTTCTCCTCAGTAACCTATTAGTCAAGCCCCGCCTTCCTCTTTTGGATAGTCAACTTGACCTTGAACATCTCTGCCCTATCACTCTCAACAGCAATCTAAGCCTTCTCAATCTGAAGTGACTCAAATTGAACTTTGAAGTCCGTGATAGCCTCAGCATACTCCATCTTTAGGAAATTAGGCTCTTATTGCAAGGAGTTCTTCCTAGCCTTCGAACAAAAGAAAATGAATTAGAACTAAGACATGAATAAAATAAAAAAATACAAAACAAGTATAAGATAGATATTGCAGCAAGCCCAACTTGGCTTGACACAACCTTCAAGACAAAAAGACTTTAGAGCAGTAAGCGTCTGATCGATTAGAGAATCCCAGTCAACCCGAGGTTCTCCAAGGTCCTCTCTAACATCTCCTAATCATTAGGAGTGAAAATTTGTTGTTGCAACAATAAGAAGGGGTCATAACTTAGGCTTACACACCATCACAATGTCTTCTCAACACTTGCTAGAATTGAATGGATGTTTTACCATCCTAAATTATGGTGCAACCAAGGAATTTTCGAAGGTCATCCCATACCGACTACTGGTCCTTCAATCTAAAACCTATCTAGACTAGAGCATGCAATAGCAGTCTTTCACTTTGCTTTTCTTTCTATTTTCCCTTAATCTTCTCCCATATTACTTCTTAAATACGCTACTATGTTTAGGGATGATTTCCTAGCCTTTACATGATGTATGAAGGAAGAAAAGAGGAAAAAATGCAAATAAAACATGTACACAAGTGTGCCTTTAGCCACAGTGAAGAGTATAGCTGGCTTTCACTACAGTAAGAAAAAGTAGTATGCCACAGTGAAGAAACTAGCAGGAATTTGTCACGACAAGAAAACATTTTTGCCTCAGTGAAGACACTAGTTCTTGGTGTTTCATGGCTTCCAAAATGTGAAATTTGGGTTTTGATACATTTTTCGCCTCCAAACCTTCAAGAAAACTTCAAGAATTTCATCATAAATCTTTTCTACACTTTTTTTCTCCTTCCAAAACATCATCATATACCAAAACCAAGCTTTAATAAGCTAGGAATCAAGCCAAACCATGAGAATCATGTTCATAGAGGAGAGACAAGCAACCCATTTTTCTTTTAATGATTTTCAGAAATCTAACCACATGCACATATCAAAAGGCACACATCTAGCATTTAAAACAAAGAATGCAAGCTTACATCTTTCCAAAAACAATTAAAAACACAAATTTGGTCATTTTCCTAAAAACATCCAAAAATGGGTTTTTCAACCAAAAAGGGGAAGATAGAATTTCTACTTGATTACCTTAGCCTTGTGCATGATTCTTGTGTCGTATACTTGATTTGTGACTCTTCTAACTAATTCCATCACTTCTAAGCTTGGATTTTTCTTTTCTCTTCAAGATTTTCTCTTTCTCACTTTCTCTCTCTACCTTCCCCTTCTCTCTCTAGCATTAATTTTTTGAAGCTTTATCTCTCCTTTCCCCCTTTTATATAGTTTCTAAATGGGGAAGGTTTAAGCTTTATCTCTCTCTAGCTTTATCTCTCTCTACTTTAATAAGTCATTTACCCTTCTATTTATAATAAATAGAATTTTTAAAATAGCTAAATTGAATAAAACTGATATGATTTCATTAAAACTAAATTCGGCATGATTTTCTAAGGTTAAGGTTGAAATCTGAGGATTTTTCGAAGTTAAAATCTGATCCGTTGAAAGAAAACGTGACCCAGTGATAAGAAATTAACAGAAAGAGTATCGGACTCTGGATTCATAAACGGAGGCCAGATCTCTTACATGGGAACTCATGCCCTCATCTGAATTGAAGACGACATCCGAAAGTTTGCCCGAGTCATGTGGCAAAAGACCAAATTGCCCCTAGAGGCTTTAAATTTCCCAAAATCTCACAAATTTCCTCTATTTTGCAAAATTCTCTCAGTCTCTTCACTCCACTTTCTCTCTCCTCCCTTCACTACCACGACCGCCGCCCTGGTCTGCCGTCCGACCTACCAACCACGCACTTCACCACCCTTGACTCCCAACAACCACCCACGGCTACCAACGGCCGCTACCATCGTCAGGAAAGCCATTTTCTTCCCTCCGTTGTGAATTTCTTTGTGCCACTGTGATCTCTGCCGTCTGGTGCTGTTTACCATCACCGCCCCCGCCATTGTGAAGGCCGAGCTGCCAGCTTCCTCTCACAGCTCGCAGTCATCAAACAAATCTGCCACGAGCTCGGATCGAGGAAATCTCCATCCGCTGTGCATAAAACTTCGTCGTCGAAAAATGCCACCTTAACGGCCGAGAACCGCCATGCCAACCCCAGATTTGGACTCCTCATCTTGAGGGCTTCACTCTAGTGTAATTTTCAAGCTCAACTGCACCCCTCCGCCATGCGTTGTTGTGAGCCGTCGTGCATCGCCGTGCTCTACCGTGCGCCACCTCTAGAGAAGCTAGAAAGACTCCAAAAGTAAATTCCCACTTTTCAAAACCCCCAGTATGATCTAAATTGCCCTAATTTAATGTATTTTTGACTGAATTGGATGCCAAATCTATATAGAAACTTATTGACCTAGGAAAACGTGTAATTGGACGTAGGAAAGTGAAATTGATTACGTAATGGACAAAAATATTAATTTAATTGACTAGGAGATCAACTAGGCTTAGATTCCGAGGATACGAGAAGTCCCAGATCGATTAGGAGCAAACGGAAACCAGGTAGGGTAATTTACGCTTCCCGAATGTATACTGACTTTAGGAATACCTGAATGATTTTAAATTAATTGCATGAAAATACGTGTTACCTTCGATGGATATAATTGCATGCCTGTGTGCTAGTATTGTTTGTTGCATGTTAGACGATTTGGCTATCGAATTTAGATGCTATAGGGACGGATTGACTTAGGGTAGGGTACTTAACAGCCGGTATGGGACGACCGTTGAGTATCCTGAGTGTAGGGGATTTTATAAATGTATTATTTTAATCAGATTTATCCTGCATTTGTTAAGGATTACACGATAAACCAGGACGAACCTAAGAAAGGTTTAAGGAGTATAAGGGGGGACAACCTATACGGAGAAACGTTGTGATTTAGGCGTAATATCCTAGAACCCTGAGGACTAGTCGACCGTGTGCATGTGATTCCAAATAGACTACATGAGGATGAGAATTGGTGTATGTGCACATGCTAGGGGACGCCCTAGATGTTGATTCTCACCTAGTCCTTAAGTGAATGATTGGTGTTACGGATCACACTCACAATATAGGCGAGATTTCGGGTAATTGGTGTTACGGATCACACCCAACGATAAGAGATGGATTTTCTAAATATGACATGCAATTAGATAGATTCAGATACGGTCGCATAAAATTTGTGGCCAACGTGTATTTAGAAACACCGGGCATGGGATTTGATTTGATTTTGGTTACAGATTTTTAGAAAATAAATTTTATATTCATTGAATAATACATCATTTTCTGTGCTATTTTAGTGACTTTAAAAGATAAGGTATTTCACTAATTTTTGAAATGAACACGGGAAGTTATTTTCGGTGTTTGCACCACTGAGCATTCAACTAGTTTTTAAATACTTAATTACTGTAAATTACTCTATTGGGATTTAAATATCTCGCAGGTTGTTTGCTCAGATGAACAAGGACAGGGGCCTAAAAGATAGCTGGGCTGAGATTTGGTGACAGTCAGACGTGCAGCTTAGTCCTAGGCTTGAATCTATTTTGTATATATATATATATTATGTTGATGATTCTGTTGCTGGATTTATGTAGTTACTGGTTGTTTCTAGCTGTTGATGGCTGTTGGATTGGATTTTATTCGATGTATATATTGGAATTAGATGACTATTTGTATCTAGGTAACGTTCAAAATACAGGGAAAACTCTGTCGGATTTTTGGCAAGAATGAATGGTAGAATGCTTGTTTATGATAGATTGTGAGTGATTGGATTGCATATTTTAATTTTGGTTATTAATTTTAATATTACAGAGCTTATTATGGTGATTGCATCTATAATTAGTGTAGTTGCAGTTAAGTTAGGGTTGAACAAAATTTGAATAGACAAAGGAACAGTCTATTTGGGTTGCGTTCAACCAGTAGTGATCCCCTGACGTTCTTATATCGAGAAAAACTATTTTGAATACCCCTATGCTTCTGCTACTTAGATAGAGGATAGTGTGTTGTAGATTTGGGGGTCGTTACAATTATGGTATCAGAGCCTGGGTTGTTGGTTGTCTGGTTTAGTGGGCTAGTGGTTTTGAATCTTTGGGCTTGCAGCTTTAGCGTTTTGATTGATTTAACTTTGGAATTCTTAGGACCTGATCTTGAATGGATAATTGAAGGAATGAATTTAACGTCTTGCCGTTAACTGTTCTTGTTAAAGAGTAATCATCTTCTTTCTGTGTCAGATAGCCATGGCAGAACCTAGCAAGGATAACACTTGGAGGCCAAGAGGAAGGCCAAGGCACAAGAATCAGGGCGCCTCAGGTAGTAGCAGCATAGAGACTAACGTCAACATGCGAGAGATGATAGATTCTATACGAATGATGGCCGATGCCATGAGGGACTAAGCTACCATAAGCGCCAATGTAATGAGGCAGCAACAGGAGGACAGGCAGACCAGAAACGATGGAAACACTCAGAATGCCAATCCGTTGTATCAAGGATGGATTGAATTTCAGAGAGCAGGTCCACCTCCATTTTCAGGTGCCTCCGACCCAACAGCAGTGGAAGCATGGCTGAAAGAGATAGAAAAGATCTTTCGTCTGTTGCAATGTGATGAAGAACAGAAAGTAACATATGCAACATATATGCTAAAGGGTGAAGCAGAACGATGGTGGACAGGTGCCTAGCAGTTGATGGAGAGCAGGGGCATTCCACTCACCTGGGAATCCTTTAAGAGGGTCTTTATGGATAAATACTTTCCTGAGAGCGTCAGACAGTCCAAGGAAGCACAGTTCTTGAAGCTCACACAGGGAGGTAGACCCTTCAAGGAATATTTAGAGCAATTTAAAGAACTATCCAGATATTCCACGTACCTAAGGATGCATTATGACGAGGCCTGGAAGGCAAGTCAGTTGGAAGAGGGCCTAGATCCGCCGATGAAAACACAGCTTGCCCCACTTAAGATTAGAGAATTTTCAGTGCTGGTGAACAAGTGTTGGATCCTGAGTAAAAATCTAGAACAGAAGTAAAATATGACTCAGAGAACAGGTAACAGGTCGAAACCACTAGCTAGAAATCTCAATGTAAAAGGCGGATGTTCAAACTGCAGCCAGGGTCTTCAAGCAGCGGCAGTAGACGGCTCGATAGTGCACTCTGTCTGAAGTATGGGACCAGGCATCTTAATTAACCCAATTGGCATTAGACTCCAGTTCAATGTTACAAGTGTGGGGGTACAGGACACATGGAAAAGTACTGCCCCTTAAGCGAAAGCCAGAAAACACCAGGTGACCGAAGACCATAGGCTCCAGGGAGAGTCTTTACTATGGATGCGGCCAATGTCGACAGGTCATCAGGTTTGATGCAGGGTAGAGGTAAAATTTACAATTTTCCTTTGATAATTTTGTTTGATTTGGGTGCCACGCACTCTTTTATTTCTAATTCATGTGTGAAAAGAATAAATTTACCTGTACAAACCTTGCCCTATGATTTATACATATCCACACCCTTGGGAGAAACTACCATATCTCCGCAAATATGCCTAAACTACCCCTTAACCATTGATGATACCCTGTTTATCGTGGACTTAGTGTGTATACCCTTGATTGGGATCGACATCATTTTGGGAATGGATTGATTGACTAGGAATTGGGTTTTGTTAAACTGTTTTGAGAGGAAGATCACTTACTTGGATAATGTGTCTGTGCGAGGGAGTGACAGAGCGAGTGAGATAGGTGATGTGTCCCTCAATCTCTCTTAGGTAGAATTGTAGGATAGGCTAAATCTAATCCCAATCGTTAGTGACTTTCCAGAGGTGTTTCCTTTGGAAGTAAGTAAACTGCCACCACCTAAAGAGATAGAATTTACCATTGACCTGATTCTGGGTGCAGGCCCAATAGCCATGACTCCATACCGAATGGTCCTAGTGGAATTGAGGGAATTAAAGGTCCAAATAGAGGAATTGTTAAAAAAAAGGGTTTATTAGGCAGAGTGTATCACCATGGGGAGCTCCTATCCTATTCGTAAAAAAGAAAGACGAGAGTTTAAGGTTATGTATTGATTATCGGCAACTAAACAAAGTGACCATTAGAAACAAGTACCCATTACCACGAATTAATGGCTTATTTGACCAGTTGCAAGGTGTGATTGTGTTCTCCAAGATAGACCTAAGATCGGGATACCATCAAATTAGGGTTAAAGAAGAAGATATCCCCAAGACAACGTTTAGCACTAGGTACGACCATTATGAGTTTTTAGTGATGCCGTTTGGGTTGACAAATGCACCTGCTGTCTTCATGGACTACATGAATAGAATCTTTAGACCCTACATGAATAGAATCTTGGTCTATTCCAAGACTCATGAAGAGCATACCTAACATCTTAGCATGGTGCTACAGATATTGGAAGAGAAACAACTATATACTAAGTTGGAAAAATGTGAGTTTTGGTAAGAGGAAGTGAAATTTCTAGGTCACTTGGTAAATGAAAAAGGGATTGCAGTAAACCCTAAGAAAATTGAAGCAGTATTAGATTGGGGTCGACCGAGGATGGTCACTAAGATTAGGAGTTTTTTGGGTTTGGCCGGCTATTACAGGAAGTTTATTCAAGGATTTTCCCAAATAGCCTTGCCATTAACCCGGTTGACTCGGAAGGGGGTAAACTTTGAATGGAGCGAGCAGTGTGAAGAGAGTTTTCAGACTTTAAAAGAAAAATTGACCACCGCTCTTGTATTAATAATCCTGAAACCCTTAGAACCCTTTATAGTATATACAAATGCATCATTGAAAGGTTTAGGATGCGTCTTAATGCAAGATGAAAAAGTAGTGGCTTATGCATCAAGGTAATTGAAACCTATAGAGGAGAACTACCCTACCCACGATTTGGAATTAGCGGCCATTGTGTTTGACCTAAAGATTTGGAGACATTACTTATACAGGGCTATATTTGAGGTTTATAATGATCATAAGAGCCTTAGGTACTTGTTTGATCAAAAGGAACTAAATATGAGGCAGAGAAGGTGGGTAGAGTACTTAAAGGATTTTGATTTCGAATTAAAATACCATGCAGGGAAGGCTAACGTTGTAGTAGATGCATTAAGCCGGAAGTCACTACAATTAGCTAGCCTAATGGTAGATGAGATGAGGTTACTTAAGGACTTTAGGAATCTCACCCTTAACGTAATCTCATTTTCGAAGAGATTAGTGATTAGTGACTTCTTGATAACCTGCGAACTGAAAGAGCAGATTAGACAAGCCCAATTAGAGGATGAATCCTTGGAGATATATGCAGATCAACCTAATTTTGGACTGGCCCCTGATGGAGTATTGATGTTTAGGAAACGAGTAGTAATTTCAAACCATCAGGAGCTAAAGGAAAAAGTGTTAGCAGAGGCTTATCGAAGCCACTATACTATCCACCCAGGTATTTCCAAGATGTATCAGTATTTGAAGAGAAACTTTTGGTAGCCAGGCATGCAAAAGGATATCACGAACTACATGAATGCTTGTCTAACTTGTCAATAGGTCAAGATAGAGCATCAAAAACCCATAGGGCTACTGAAGCCATTGGAAATACCAGAAAGGAAATGGGATCAAATAACCATGGATTTTGTAGTATGATTACCTAGGACACCAGTCGGTTATGATGCCATTTGGGTGATAGTGGATAGATTAACCAAATCTGCTCACTTTTTATCTATTAAGATGAGATACTCCATGGAAAAATTGACTGAAGTATACCTTAGGGAAGTTGTGAGGTTACATGGAATACCATCTGGTATAGTTTCAGACTGGGACCCTACCCTAGGTTTACTTCAACATTTTAGCAATCCCTGCAACAAGCATTAGGAAACCAGCTTAAGTTTAGCACAACCTATCATCCTTAGATTGACGGGCAGTCTGAGAGAACTATCCAAACTCTAGAAGATATGTTGAGGGCTTATGTGTTAGAACAGAAAGGAAGTTGGGATAAATACCTACCTTTGATAGAGTTTGCATATAATAACAGTTATCACTCTATCATTGGTATGGCACCTTTTGCTGCTCTGTATGGGAGAAACTGTAAGTTACCTCTAAATTGGGTAGAAATGGGGGAAAGTACATTATTGGGACCTGAGATTGTACAAGAGACCACTGATCAAATCAAAATGATAAGAGAAAAGATGAGAGCAGCCCAACAAGGACAGGAAGCCTATGCTAATAAGAGGAGAAAACCTTTAGAATTTAATGAGAGAGAACACATTTTTCTGAGAATGTCCCCCACCACGGGTATCGGTAGACAAGTAAGGACCAAAAAACTAAGCCCTAGATTCCTAGGACCATTCCAAATCCTACAAAGGGTCGGTTCAGTCGCTTACCAGATTGCTTTACTTGCACACCTGTCCAACTTGCATGACGTCTTTTCACGTCTCACAACTCTGCAAATACGTCCCAGACCCTGCACATGTATTGGGGAATCAACCCATAATATTAAAGGAAAATTTAATTTATGAATATACACCTGTACAAATCCTTGACTTTAAGACTAAACAACTTCGGAATAAGATAATCCCTTTAGTTAAGGTACTTTGGCAGGATGTAGCATCATAGGAGATGACATGGGAGAAGGAGGACGAGATGAGGCAACGATACCTAGAGCTATTAACAGGTATGAATTTTGGGGACAAAATTTCTTTTAAAGGGGGGGAGAATGTAATAAACGAAAATTTTAAAATAGCTAAACTGAATAAAATTGATCGTGATTTCATTAAAACTAAATTTGGCACTATTTTCTGAGGTTACGGTTGAAATCTGAGGATTTTTCGAAGTTAAAATTCGATCTGTTGAAAGAAAATGCGACCCGGCGATAAGAAATTAACAGAAAAAGTATCAGACTTTGGATTCGTAAATGGAGGCCAGATCTCTTACATGGGAACTCATGCCCTCATCCGAATTGAAGACGACATCCGAAAGTTTTCCCGGTTGATGTGTCAAAAGACCAAATTACCCCTAGAGGCTTTAAATTTCCCAAAATCTCATAAATTCCCTCCATTTTGTAAAATTCTCTCTCTCTCTTCACTATACTTTCTCTCTCTTCTCTCTCCTCCCTTCACCATCGTGTGCCACCACCACTACCGCCCTGGGCCGCCGTCCGACCTACCAACCGACGCACCTCACCACCCTCGACTCCCAACAACCACCCACGACCACCAATGGCCGCCACCGTCGCCGGGAAAGCCATTTTCTTCCCTCCGTCGTGAATTTCTTTGCGCCACCGTGATCTCCGCCGTCCAGCACCATTTGCCATCATCGCCCCCACCATTGTGAAGGCTGAGCTGCCAGCTTCCTCCCACAGCTCACAGCCGTCGAACGGAGTCGCCACGTGCCCGAATCGAGGAAATCTTTGTCTGCTGTGCGTGAAACTTCGTTGCCAGAAAATGCCACCTTAACGGCCGAGAACCGCCACGCCAACCCTAGATTTGGACTCCTCATCTTGAGGGCTTCACTCTGGTGTAATTTTGAGCTCAGCCGCACCTCTCTGCCATGCGCCACTGTGAGCCACTGTGCTCTTCCATGTGCCGCCACTGGAGAAGCCAGAAAGACTCCAGAAGCAAATTCCAACTTTTCGAAACCCCCAATATGATCTAAATTGCCCTAATTTAATGTATTTTTGATTGAATTGGATGTTGAATCTATATAGAAACCTAATGACCTAGGAAACCATGTAATTGGACATAGGAAAGTGAAATTAATTACGTAACGGACTAAAATATTAATTTAATTGACCAAGAGATTGACTAGGCTCAAATTTCGAGGATATGAGAAGTCTTAGATCGATTAGGAGCAAACAGAAATCAGGTAGGGTAATTTACGCTTCCTGAATGTAGACTAAATTTGGGAATACTTGAATGATTTTAAATTGATTGCATGGAAATACGTGTTACCTTCGATGGATATAATTGCATGCCTGTGTGCTGGTATTGTCTATTGCACAAAAAATAATGCAAAATTTTATTTTAATATTTTCTTTGATCTAGAATAAAATTTCACTTTATTTCTCTTAAAATATGTTTAGATTAAAGATATGGATAAGATGTAAAAAAAATTAAATTTGAATATAAATCAAATAAAACATAAAAAAATAATTTCGCTTCCTTTTCCCTCCTTTTTTCTCCCAACCAAACACTAAATGTTTTGTAACGGGTAAATTGGCTAGAATAAAATGCATAATTCATAACATTATTCCTTTAATCACCTTATTAATTATATTATCTGTCACAATCACACCCTATCTAAGAAGGATGTGACCGGCATAGGATTGAGGTGACTACCCCATCCCTGTAAATATATATGTGCATGTGTACACACAAATGCATATGTGTTTACAAATATATATACGCATATGTATGTATATTCATGCATGTACATGTATGCGCACATGCATACATACATATATATATATAGATATATGATAACACCTATGTAGAATAAAATAATTCAATTAAAAAGAAAAGAAAAGTGGAAAGAATGAAGATAAAAACATGAATGATTCCATACCAGATTCCATATAGAAATGGACAAATATACAGAGCGAAACCTACTTCGAGCGAGGTGAACTCCAGTCCATTACTCGCAATGAACATACATCATTTTCCTCCTTTATTCATACATATACACACAATATAACAAAAAAGCTAACTACTCAACTACTACTGACTCAACATAATAACCCTTACTGACTTCTCTACCTACATAACAAAGTCCTTGGTCCAAGATAGCAAACATCTCACTCTTGCATTCCTACTTGGCATGCTTACATTAGAATGTATTGCATCATTAGCCTCTTCATTGAAAATGACCTTGTCCTCAAGGTTGATATATGGAAAGGTTTCAAGCAAAATCAACCAATCCTCCTAAGTAACTTTTGCTCTTGGTTCATGCATACACTCTAATTTTTATGTTACTTGTCCAGTTTCTACCTTTTGAACTTCTTTATTTTGAACCACTATATTAGGTAGCATCAAATCCTCTAACTCTTTTTGACCCATTAAGAATGAAAATGTAGTCTTACATTTATAGTTTAAGATATATTTTTCATCATAGTAGTAGCAAAGGCCTTTTTTCCTCCTTGACCTTAATTTTGTGACTAATAGATTCTTGTATACAGGTGGATTTGATGAACTAGTATTGCTAACGGTTGTACTAGTTGAAGTTTTATGTGTACTACCTACTAACCCTTTCTTCCCATAGCTTTAAGAGACAGAATTTTTAGGTTGATTTGTTACTAACAATGTGAGTGGTGTTCCAAAGGAATTCGTTGAAAATAAAGGCTTGAGTGGCTGTTGAAGCTTATAGTGTTTTTGCTCATGCAACTTGGCCAATGAAACTGTTTAGTAATATGAAGTAGGCTATGCTAAAAGAAATTCACATTTGAGATGCTCTTTCAATCTTGCATTGAAGAAGCTAATAAGCCATTGTTCTGACAAACCAGTGACTCTTATAGACAATGCCTCAAATTCAACCTGATATTCTACTATTGTAGAAGTCTGTTGGAGCTTCTTTATGGCGCCTTTAAGGTCATCCTATGTGTAATGCCAAATTTGAGTAAGAGAGAACTCAAGAACTCCTCCTAATTTCGTACCAATCCATTCCTTATAACCTACTTATACCACGTGTACATTGGTCCTTCCATTTGAAGCGATGTAATTTTAATCCGTTGGTCTTCAAGTGTAACATAAATCTTAACGAATTTTTGGATCTTGAATGTCTAATCCTCAGTATCTTTCCCATCAAAGTGAGGTAATTCTACTTTCATTACCTTACCCATCATAAAGCTTTGATGATATGTATATGGTTCAACAGACTGTGAAGCTAATGCAGTATTGCTATTTGGCCGTAATTGAATTTGCAAGACCCATCTCAGCATCTCTTCCATGTTCTACATTGATTCTCTATAACCATTCATTATAGCTTCCATGTAATTCTATAGTTTGAGCCTCAAATCGTGCGAGTCTTGTTCCCCTTGCCATTACAAAAAGTTAATGAAAGCACCAATTGATAATACTTATCTAGAAGAAAAGAATTCAATTAACAAGAAAAGAAAAATGGAAAGAATAGAGAAGAAAACATGAATGATTCCATATCAGATTCCTTATAGAAATGGGAAAATATACAAAGTGAAACTACTTTGAGTGAGATGAACTCCAGTCTATTACTCATAATGAACATACATCCTTTCCCTCCTTTATTCATATTTATACACACAATATAACAAAAAATTAACTACTCAACTACTACTGACTCAACATAACAACCTTTACTAACTTCTCTACCTACAGAACAAAGTCATTAGTCTAACCTAGCAAACGTCTCACTCTTGCATTCCTACTTGGCATGCTTACATCAGAATGCATCATATCAATGAATGTATATATGCATGCATATGTGTATGTATGTGTGAGCATAAACAAATATACATACATCTATACACATATATGTATAAATTGTATATAAATATGTATTTAAGCATGTAATGTATATATATACATATATATATGCATGTGTTCATGTTATTGTGTATATATATGTGTATTATATTTATATATGTATTAAGAATAACACAAATAACTAGCATTCTAAAAATAAGAAAGAAGGGAATTTTGAAATTTCACCTATTTAGGTATAATTTCAAATTCCTCCTGAATCACTTGATTAAATTACCATGGAATTTTCAAATTTCATTCCTTTTAAATCCAAACAAGGAATTTTGTAATGAGAAAATTGAAATACCTTCAAACATTACTTTCTCTCCTTAAATTACCTCATCCAAACATAACCTTATGAAATTCCTAAATTAATCCTACTCCAAAATGGATTTAGGGGTAAAAGCATTATTTCATCCATAAGATGAAAATAATAGATTTTGTCCTCTTAAGACTAAAAATATAACAATAAGAAGATAAGGAGGAGGAGGAGGAGGAGAAGGAGGATCTTGTAATAACCCAATTTTTAAAATAAATTAAATTGTGTAAAATAAATTTAAATTTTATTGGAATTGAATTAAGCATATTTTTTTGAGCTTACAGTTAAAATTTGAGAATTTTTTGAAATAAAAATCTTATCTGATGAAGAAAATTTGATTTGGCTTCAAGAATGTAGTAAATATTTTAGAAGGCTTAAAATCCTCAAAAGATGTCCAAATTCCTTCCATATAGGCCTATATTCTTAACTAGATCAAAGAATGCATCCAAAATTTAGTCGGGGGAAAGTGAGAAAAGACCAAAATGTCTCTGGAGGCCACAAAATGCCAAAACTCTATTATTTTCTCTCATTTTTCCTTTCCTCTCTCTCTCTCCTTCACATAATTTCTCTCTCTTCCCTCTCACCTTCGCGTGCCACCCTCAATCACCAGAACTGTCGTGCTGTGTCACCATCGGACCCCACCACCAGTGTAACTCATTGTAGTCGACCTCCTGCGGCCATCCCCCGCCATCTACAGCCACCACAGCTGCTAGAAATAGTCACGTTTTCCCTCTTTTTGTTTGGCATTCTCTTCCTTCGTTCGGCCAAAAAACCACGCCGTCCGACCACACCGCCCCCACCATCAGCTAGCCTGAGCTGCCAACTTCCTCTATCAGCTGCCAGTCGGTGAAGAGCTGCCACCATGTGCCGTGAACAGAGGAAAAACAGTTTCGAAGGCCGCCGCATTCTTAGACATGTTTTACCAAATCGACCCCGGATCCGGCATCCTCGAGTTACAGGCTACATTTTGGAGTAATTTTTGACCCCAGTCACTGTCCGCTACTGTGAGCCACCATGCTCTATTGTGTGCTATCACCGGAGTTTTAGGAATCAAATTTCGAGCTTCTGAAACCTCCAGTACAATTTAAAATACTCTAATTTGATGTTTTCCTATCGAATTTGACTCTAAACATGTTTAAGGATTAGACTGACCTAAAAATTTAGTAATTAACTGTAGGAAAGCATAAATGAAAGGAAAACCCGCCTAAGAATTAAATTGTTTCCTCATGAAACTAATTGGGACCAATCTCTGAGGAAAAAAGAAAATCTCAATCCAAATAGGAGTAAACGGTAAAAGGTAGAGTAATTTACACTTCCCTGACTTTAATTGACGTTGTGAATGACTGTTTTAAGCATGATTATATTGAATGGGAATGAGTGCTGAAAATATATATATGAGTGTATAATAATGCCTGCTATTGAGAGTATTTGTTGTATGTTTGATAGAATTTGGCTATTGGGATTATATGCCATAGGAACAAACTAACTTAAGGTGGATATTCAATAGGTGGTATGGGACGGTCGTTGAATATCCCCTATGCAGACGGCTATGTAAATTTATTTATTTTTTATTAGATTGGTCTGCATTTGTTAGGGATTATTCGTTAAACCAGGACAATCCTATGAAAGGTTCAGGGGGTATAAGGGAGGATAACCTATACAGGATAACGTTTTGGTTTAAGTATAATATCCTATAACCTTGAATATTGGTTGGCTATGTGTATATATTTCTATATAGACTGTATGAGGATGAGAATTAGCGTTTGTGCACATGCTGAGGGACGCCCTGGATGTTGATTCTCACCAGGTCCTTGAGTGGGTGATTGGTGTTACAGATCACACTCACAATATAGGCATTGTTTTTGGGTGATTGGTGTTACGGATCACACCCAACCAAAAATCATGTTTTTAGTTAAAACGACATGCAATTTGAAATGAATAATGAATAGTCACATGAGACGTGTGACAGATGAGTATATGAAAATCCTCAAGCATGATTTTAAGTAAAATTTTTAGTATAATTTTTCAGAATAAAGATAATATGCTCATTATATTACTTTGCATCGATTTCCCACACTTTTTAAATTTAAAAGTATTTAGTGATTCACATGCATTTAAATCAAATTGGGGAGATGTTTTCTGTGCATTGTCACAGTTGAGCATCCAACTATTTTATAAGTATTTAACTGTAAATTTCTCTACTGGGATTTAACCATCTCATTAAGTTGTTTACTCATATGACCAGGAACAGGAAATGCCTAGGAGATAGCTGGGGCAGAAGAAGGATGTTAGGATGACATTGTGGCATAGAATTAGGGTTGAATTTGTATATATATATATATATATTTGTATTGTTGGTTTTTAGTTTTATTGATGAAATTACTGGCTGTATATATTGTTTGGGCTATTGTATAAAAGAAAAACGTCCAATTTTTAGGGGAAACTCTGTCAAATTTTGGTAGAAAATGTTTTGGGAGAATAGATTCTTATAATGAACTTGATGGATTATGACTTTTACTGTCTGATGTATGGATGGATTTAGTAGTATGAAATAGCATATCTCAATTATATTTGAATGGTTGTTAGAATTCATATTCCAGAGTATATTATGGTTTATAATGTGATAATAGAAATACTACACAGGATTTAGGGTTGAGTGAAATTTGAATAGACTGTGAGAAGAGTCTATTTGGGTTACACTCAACCAATAGTGATCCTCTAATGTTCCCTAACATGGGAAAAGTGAAAAAATTTATTCAAAACTTTATATGCTTCTGCTACTCTGATAGAGGAATGTATAGTATGATTTATAGGGTTGTTACATATCTTGCTTTTAGGACTTTGGGAAACTCATTTTTACTAAAATAATCTTAGCTTTGGTATAAAGGTCTCTTCTCATCTTCTCAAACTAGCTTCCACTATTTTTCCTCTCTCTAAGCTTCAAGTTTTCTAGTTGCATTTATGGCTAAAAATGAATATGGAAAGTTGTTGAAGAGAATCATAATCACATTTATTGTAACTGTGAGGTTCGTTTATTTTTACATGTATGGAATCTCTATAGAATATAGATTTCCAACTTCAAATGTGTGGGTATGAAATTGAGTTTGGATTGATGAATTTTTATGTTATGTAGTTGAGCTAAAAATGGATTATTTTAAGTGTGCAAAACTTGGTAAATATTTATAGTAGAAAAAGAGTAAATTTAGTTTACAAGGTTGATGAAAAATGTGATTCATTTAAGGGTTGAAACTCACTCTTGAAAACAAAACGAGATATAGCAATCGATCGTCAAATCATAGTCGTCTATCGACACCTCTTAGATTGCCCAAAAATTTGAAACAGAGGTCAACCAATTGACCATTAGCTCCTTACAATCGACTAGTTCCTCTGGCATTAGTGGTAATTTACTTACCTTTGGCAACCAGTCATTAGACCCTAGTAATAGACTATTTATATCATATTCACAAATCACATATTCACAAAGAATGGAAATAGAGAGCTACCAATCAACTATTGGCCTCAAGCAAATGACCAATGTCTCCCTAACCATAATTAAAGTGATCAAAGCTTCCCCAAAATCCCTAATTTCATCCTGAAAAACATTTAAAATTGGTAATATGAAAAATAATGATGATTCTTGATAGAAAAAGAAATAATAGATTTTTAAAAAGAGAGATTTACTCTTAATCTTATTATATGTACTAGAGATAGAAAAATTTATGATCAAGTGACCAATAGTCAGTATAAGACAACTATTGGGAAGTCTACAGTTAAATCATAACAAACGGGTGACAAATACACCCATTGCATATCTAACATAACAATATATGATTTCTAAGTTAGTGAATACTACTTGACCAAATCATGAAGGTCTCATACTTAAACTTTAGCATAATCCATTGCTTTATGTCATCCTACGTATATATAATTGAGTTTAGAGTCCTAAGAAAGATAATCTATCATAGGGTGGTGATTTCTAGGAAATTGTGATCCATCACAAGGCGAAAAGGAGTGATTCAACGTAGGACAATGATCTCAAGAGCTAGGAAATGATTTGTCACAGGGTGATTACCATAGAAGTAACTCATCATATGGTAATCTATTAGGTGCTACATTTTGAATTACTATGTGCTTATAATTTATGGGATCTATAAACCTGATGAGATTTTCTATATGTAATAAAATTAGTAGCATCAATAAAATTATTTTTACATTAGGGTGTTATGAAACTAATGAGAATGTATTTATCATTACATATGCTGATGTTTTTAGATACTTAGATATTTGGGAAAAGGTCCCAATTTTGGGATTCTTCTAGCTCATTCGAGATGTATGGATTATTATTGTTTTTAAAGCTGTCATTCCTATAAATACACACATATGCATCTATGGGATAGAAGATGTAATATCTTTTCAGAAACTACGTTTTCTATCCAGTCATCCTTATGGGTCCGTAATCTTAGTATCTTTCTAGAAAGGCTTAGGAGACTCTTATGTAGCTACTGAAGGATGATTAGGATGGGAGAGAAAGCCATTTTTGGTTGTATTGTATGTATAGATCGATAATGGTTGTTATGTAAATACTAGAAGTAATAAAAATGTAAATATTTGTATTTGTGTATATAACTTAAAGTTCATGGTAATTATTGTGTATCTAGTTTTATGGTATTTATTTTTGCTACACAGTATTATTTCAAGTCCATATCGAAGCAAGAGTGTTACCTAAGTGTTACTGGCCTTAATTAAATCAGTAAAAAGGAATGGTAAAAGTTAAAATAAACTCTAGGTAATAAGGATGGTAAGTCACCAGCCTAGAAATAAAAATAAATATAATTAAAAAAGAGGACTTTTTAATATGAATATGGATTAGGAAAGGATATCTAAATTGGGGCGTTACATAGCTAACTCATAAGCGTGAACATATATGATTAGTGAAATATATTGAAAGGATAATTAAAAAACTTGTATACGTACTTAGAGGATAAGATAATTGAAAACCTTCTCATAATTTCAAAATAATACACTTTGAACAAATGAAATTAATTAAGTGACATTGTGTAATCTTCCTCTGCAAATATGAGTCTTTAATCACACTTCAAAATATTTGCAAATTAATTGAAAAGAGAGAAACAGAACGCTCTTATCTTTTTCTCTCTTCTCTCTTCTCTCTTCTCTTTCTCCTCCTTGACTATTATCAGGGTATAAGATGATCTTAAATTGCGGACCGCATCACATGATACGGACAATTCTGCAACCGCACGCATCAAGCCACAATTGTGGTGTGAAAGAATTTCACACCGTTGCACTGCAACAGAACGATGTTGCGGCCGCAACACCATTTTGTTGCATGAAACTTGTTCTAAATTTTAGAAAAAATGTCTTTGATATTTGGCCAATGAGATTTGGTTTAAATGCAGTGAGTAGGAGGAATAGGAACAAGAAGAAGAAGGAGAAGGAGAAGGAAGGTTGGAGGAGGAAGCTTTGTTTGGTGGTTTGTGGAAGAAGAAGAAGGAAAAGGAAAAGGAGAAGGAGAAGGACAATCGAAGGAGGACGCCCTATTTGTGGTTTACTTGTTTTGTGCTTAAAGCTGTAGAAGACATTTAAAAAAAAAAAAAAAGCAATATAAAACTAAGGAAAAAAACGTAAAAAAAAAAAAAAGGAAGTGGCGAGACTTGGAATGGAGGAGTGAAACTAAAAATTGAAAAAAGAAATTGCAACAAATTTTAAGGAGGGAAAGTTAAAATTAGGTGATGAAGAAGGAAATTAGGATTGGTAAATATTGACAAAATTTAAAATTAGGAAAGTTGGGAAATAAAAAAATTAGGAATAAGTGAGTTAGGAGGGAGAGAAAAATTAAATATGTACATGAATATTTATTGAATTAATTTGGATATTAGTTTGTTTTATCTAGCTAGTTTGAATTTTCTTAATTAAGCATATAAATTATATTTATTAATGTGGACATTAGATATATTTTTTATTATATTTGGGTACTATGTATTACATAGGGTTTAAGGAAGAAAAATTGGAAATTATTAAGATAAAGAGGGAAAATAAGAATTACAAAAATTTGATAACTTCAAAAAAATTCAAAGCCGCAACGATCGCAACCCACATTGTAGCATCCGCAAACGAAACCGCAGTGACAACCACAATTTCAATATAAAACATTGGGCTGGACAGACCCTACAATAAAAATAATTTTAAAATTAAAGCCTTTAGTTTGCGATTTGATTCAAGATAAAATAAACCTAAATAAAACACACAAAGTGCATGTAATGATGCTAAACCTACGCCAAATTAAGGAAAAGTAATAAAAGGGGAAGAGTTTAAAGAAATTAAAATAGATTAAAAACATAGTTGACTAAAAAAATAAGTGATGATGAGAAGAATTGTACTAGGCTAGGAACGTTACTTCCTCGAAAACACATTTTGTTGTGCTCCTCTTTGAATGTCCTTGCCCATTTCTGCCCCATCCACTAATATTTTGACAAAGAATAATTGTTATAGCTAGTGAGAGAGGTAATGAAAAAGATATATATTAAGTCATGCCTTCAAAAAGTTGTCAACAGAAATGAACTTACTGGTCAATCGCAATGTGATCATTTGGTAATTCAACAAGTCGATAGGATAATCTGTTAAAAAAATCTGCCCCAACAGTTTTAATAGATGGTGAGGAAAAGAGAAATGAGGCATCTCGGCATAGAATATCGGAAGGGCCACAAGCCATAGAACATTTTAGAATGAAACCAGAGAGTAAGAGAAATGCTCATGGGAGAATGTTGACAACTAAGGGTATTTATACTTGTTCCAAGCAACGAAAGCAACGTATTTTCTATGCAAATATGGAAATAAAAATGAAAGGATATTTATTTACAAAAATGAAAATACAAATAAATGATCTCCATTATTATATTGCAATTTATATATATGTGTATGGTTACTAATAGTTAAGGGTTCCCAATTATAGCTTTTAATATATGTTAAAATATAGCCAACATCATCTTTTCACAAAATTATTTCCATATATGTAGACCTCTTTTTGTAGAAAGAAATGAAAATAAACAAAAAATTGGTCAAGAATATATCTGGTCTAGATTAATACAATAAATTTTTTTCCTTTTTCTACTAAATTATAATATATATGTATAATTAATGAGATTATAATAAACGCAATTATATCTCTAAATTTAGTATCATTAATGAGATTAATACAATATATCATTGCAGTAATATATATGTATCATTAATGAGATTAATACAATATAGTATCATTAATGAGATTAAATACAATTATATCTCTAAATTTATTACCCAATATTTACAAAACCCTTAATTTTCTTTGCATTAATTCCTAAATCTCCTCCCTTTGTAAATTAATTAGAATATCGAACACGCACAACACTAATCTTTCCCAAATTTTGGCTCTACGCTAAGTCCCTAATTTTTCCTTATACCCAATTTCCTTCATTTAAAGAATTAAGGGATTAGATTTTCTAAAGATCAAATTGAATCATCTGAGGAATAAAATTCAAGAAAATTAGGGCAAGTTTTGGACCATGTGACATGAATGTTATATTCTTCACAAAGGTTAAGAAAATGATACCATAAGGTACCAACGTGCTAAACAAGAAATTATTCAAATATCAATTATTAAATCCCATAGCACCAAAGTGTAAATAAGTCAAATCATAAGGTACCAAACTCTAAGTGGTTCAACTTTAAGCCTTCTTCTTTGAAGTTGTTCTAACGCTTACAAATTCTCGATTTGTTCACTTTTGATAAAAAAACAAAAACAAAACAAAAACAAAAACAAAGTATTAATTTCTTGATGATCAATCGTAAATTGAAAAATTATAATTTTGTCCTCAAAATATCAAATTTCAAGCCTTAATCGTCCCAACCACGTGAAATTGTTGTCATCAAGATGCTTGCTATATAATACACTATCAACCAAAACTATTACTGTAATAACTCCAAATTCGTATAATAATTTAGAGTTTATAATTATGTGATATTAGAGTTAGAAATTATGAGTAAATAAATTAAAAATATTAAAAAGAATTGATTAATATTGTAATTTTATTAATTTTAATGTTAGCAAACTTTAAGAATTAAAATAAATAAGAAATTAAAGTAGAAAAATAGAGAATTAAATAGTGATTATATGAAATGTTTTCAGCTCACAGTTTAAATTTAAAAATTTTTAAAATTAAAATTTTACCTGGTGTTAATGTAAGGCCTTAATATTACACATTTTTAATAGCCTTTTGATTTCCCAAAGTTCTCAATCTTTTCTATTTTTACCAACAAATAGATCTAGAACAGAAAATCTCACCCAAAACTCTATTTTACCGTGCCCTAAAATTGTGTACCTTATTTAAAAATGTGAAATACCTAAATTGATCTTAAAATCCCTAACCCACATCTCGGAAGCTTCAAATATATACTCCCTGCAACGTCCATTTTAGCAACCTCTTCCCTCATTCCGTTTTTCCTCCTTTCCACCACATGTCTGGCCTTCTCTCCACTCCAAGCTTCCATCTTCACTTCGACTTGGGCCTCCTCTACCATCACTCACTGCCGCTAAATGCCTCCGGTCAGCCACCAACCCCTTTATCATCATAAATAACAACTGCATCATCATCTTATTTGATGCAAAACTAAGGCAAAATAGAGCTCCATGGTGACTGGGTTGTGAGTTGCTAAAATAAGTAGAAATTTGGGGGTTTTGTTCGATTTAGGTATGTAATCTTGCTCCTTAAATATGAATGTTTAGCATGTGTTTTGAGGGATTAATGGTAGATTTAAAGCTAAAAACCTATTGGAGAAGCAACCCCAGTTTTGGTCCTAGTTGAACAAATCCTTACAATTTTAATCTTACTAATAAAGTGTTTATAATTTCTTACAACTATACTTTGTTTTATAGTTGAAACCCTATTATAGATTATGAGGACTTTGTTTTATAGTTGAAACCCTATTATAGATTATGAGCTCAAAGAAAAGGAATTTAAGTATAGGTTCATTTAAGATTTGAGTTGAAAATGACTTGAAAACCTTACATATAATTAAGTTTAATTAAATTATAGTATAGAAGTGAAATTAAAACAACTAGAAAGCTCAAGCTTTGATTATTGAATTAAAGTAACAGAGAAAAATATAATTATTCAATTAACTTTAATCATAGGTTTTAAGGGAACTAGTGAATTTTAAGGGGAGACTTGTAAATAATTGGAAGGAACTAGTGATTTTATTAAAGGATGTGATTTCCTTGAATGGGTAAAGAATTCTAGACATACATATGATACCTAATTCAAATTGTTATTTGGGATATTCTTAATGGTAGATATAATGTTGTGCACTAGGTGCTTTGGAAGCATCCTATACTATTAAAGACCCATCCTAATATTCGGTCCGACATCATTGTGAGGGGATAAGGCTACTACGCATTCTACCTTTCCTTCTATATATTATGCCTTTGATGAACCTTGGTTCAATTTTATCTCCATCAAATTCCTTCATGTATTTTTCTTATATAATTATTTTGTGCCAAGAAAAAATATTAACCTTGATAATTTATATTGAAAATATTTTAAGATTTAAGAATGATTTATCTTTACAAAAGATTTAAATAAGCTATTGTTGAAATTCTGAAGAGAAATTCTAATTAATATGAGTTTACTATTTATGGAAGTTTATCATTGGCTCTATAATATTTATGTGAAAATTTATAATTGCTATTATTATTATTTTTTATTTAAAAAAAGGGTGGAACTCTTTCGAGAACCCTGGTGCAACAGTTGTATCTATAGCCTTATGCGTACCTAGGTGTAAACCTCAGACAGCAGAGGTCAGTTGGTATTAGCCTCGGATGAGGCCATACACATGAAGTGTATGTATATTATATGTAAGGTTGAGGCTACATAAGGGGTTATGGACGAAGACCAAAGTTATGTGATTATATGGTGTTGAGGAGGGATGTAACATAAGGTATATGAAATTTTTCTAAGATGCCCGTCTCATACGAATTTAATAAATTTCCTTTCCTTATTATTATATTTAGATTTTTAATCATCTTTAAACTTACATTTATCCTAAGTTACTATCAGGACTAAATTTCTTTAATCCTTCAGTTTGATTTTTTTTAATCCTCTGAACCACAACATTTGTTTAATTTATGTTACATAAAAGGTTGTTTAATTTGAGTATTTGGATTTTTAATCTTATCATATATTTTGCCATAATATCATGGTTTATTATGTTATTAACTCTTCATTTGAAATGAATTCACTCGTGCATTATTTGTCTCAAATTTTGCTTTTGTGGTGATTTTATCTACTCATTGGGTGGTTTTCCACAAACCCCTGTTATTTTCTTCTTTCCTTTTAGATAGCCAGGTGAAATTGAGTATTATACAAGATGTCATTAGAAAATTCCAAGGTGAGTTCAACATTGTATTTTTTCAACACTATTTCATTTTATGTGTTATTTGAACATTAGAGCTAGCTCTCCATTTCATAAGTAGAATCTCCTATACATATATTTTCTTTTGAATGAACTTAAATTGTGAGTAGAGCTCTCCTTGTGTATTTGTTGGTATTAGCTGAATATACAATTTTGAGAAACTCTATTTATAGGGGAGACTCTACTAAAATTTCCATAAAAATTTGTAGTTTAGGACATATGCTTAGGTGAATAAATCATTTTAGTATAATGTCAAGCTTAAGAAGATGGAATAATCTCCTCGTATTCGGTGTTAGTTGCATTTTCCATGTGGGGTATGACATTTACAATTGTTTTTATGAAATCACTTTTTTTGTTGTTCTATTGTACTTTTGTTCAAGAGTAACAATTTTCCCCTCATATTCTTACCTCAAATCATGTTGTCCAAGTTGCATGGAATTGATTTTGCCATGACTCTTATGACTCATCTTGTTCGCCATTATAATTTTGCATATTCTTTAATGTTTTCAAAAAAGAAGAAGTTATTATTTTCCCCTAGTTCCCTATGTTCAATCCATCTCTTTCGATGCATGTGAAGTTAACGTTGACCAAAACGTATTGAATTCATTATTATTGTTGCTCAAATCACTAATAAAATCATAAGATCTTATGATCCCACCTCCTAAAAACTATCCCAAACTCATGAATCATAAATGACTACGATCGCAATGAAGGTTGTAAGATTGTAGAATCATGCTATCCTATATGATCCTAAAAGATTGGTTGCATATATGTTTTTTTTTCCTATTTTTATGACTTAAAATTTACCTCTTCTAAGTTCAAGGTGCACATTTATGCTAACATTACTATATATAATATCTATTTTGTAATTTAACTTGTTGATTTCTTACTTGTTGCATCTTGACAATTAATTCTCTTGAAATTTGTTGGATAGGTTTAATTAATGAATGAGTCTAAGTTTAGTGAATTGTCCATCAAGGTTTAGGGTTTAGGGTTTTGACTTTTATGACTTATGAATTTTTTGAAATAATATTATGAAATTATCAAATAACTATATACACACACACACACGGATGGTTTTCAAACATTGGAGCATGCTAGATTGAGACATGGATGGATGGATGAAGGGATAGATACCTTATGAATTCATGGCTTAGTTTATATAGGAGGGATTAGTAAATTAAAAACTTGTGAGAGTAACTATCAAATTAGGGCTGTTATGACTAGATGGGGCTGGAATATTATTATTAAACCCCTAAGAAAAATCATCTCAAGAAGGTAAATATAGAGTAGGAAGACTCTTGCATAGAATGAAATTATAGTGGAGATTAAGTCTGGAAAATAGGTCAAAATAAATGATTAGATACATGTTTAATTGGTATAGGTGAATTATAACAAAGAGTACAGCAACTATGTAGTGAAACCTTATAGAAAATCTTACCCCTAAACTAAGGAAATAAGAAAGGTAAATTGAATTAAATTACTAAAATAAATGGCAAGAATTCAGGTAAAATATAGTTTTTCCCCCTTTAAAACGAAACACGAGAATGAAAAAAAGGAAAGTATGGATTTTAGGTAATAATAAGGGTGTCAAATTAGTAAATAAATACATGTAGAAGGATTGAAGTGGTAAGGGTACCAAATTACCCACAACCAAGGAATCCCATACCAAGACCTACAAGAAAAGCTAACCCGTAAATAGTTAGAGATAAGTGAGATTAATTTGTCTTGGAATTACTTGAGTAACAATAAAAGAAGGGATTTAGGTAAATTATAAGTAATTAGTAAGTACAAGAATTTAGAATCACAAAACATGTATATATATATGTTTGTATGTATGTATATGTGTGTGTGTGTATATATATATCTTGTGGAAAAATGTAAAAGGGATAAATACAAAGATATCAGTATACATAACTTTGATCATGTATACTATGTTATAAAAAGGAATTTACACTTAAGCTATCTTATATATTTATATTAAAGGGGGATAAATGATCAAAGGATGTACATCATACTTTTATATGCTATGCTTAAAATTATTGGGAATAAGTATTTGTAGTTAGTATGGGATGATTATAAATATTCTATATGCCTAAGGGAAGACATGTAGAAGTTAAAAGGGATATAAGAGCATAGTTTTTAATTGGCCCTTAAGGATTTCACACTTAACTTTATTTTCCTAGGATTCTCAATATTTTGAACTATATGTATATACTTGTGTGGCATAAAATGACAAAGGTTGCACTGTCTATGGTGATGAATATCACAATGAATGAATGAGCTCATACAAGGTTGACATGTGCATAAATGAACGATCAAGCCCAAAATTAAGAAAGCTATGATGGTAAGTAATATGTATATTACTTTTAAGAGAATGATTGGTAAGCATCCTGATAACATGCATTGTGATAGAATATTACTCTACTAAGAATATGCAAATTCTCATCCCTATTGACGTGCTACCAAGTGATCCTAGAGGTAGAGGTAATCGTGGTTACTATTCCCTTTTTGGCGATATTCACCATTGTAGTGGTCATAGAGTTACCTCCACCAATGCATGCTTAACTATGATATATTAGGATAACCAATGTTGTTTCTTTTTGGCTATATATTCTTGGCCCTTTATGTATTTTAGATGTATATATATATATTGGCATGTTTGATGTATGTATATAGTCAATAGACAAAATGCAGTAGTTATGTAGGGGTTGTTGTCTAAGGGGACTTAGGCCAAGACTTATCAAATGTATGTATAGCTAAAATGCTACCTTTTGTGTATAATATGCAACACTGGATCTTATGGTAATGTAAGTCATTTCATTGGTTTATCTCTTTAAAAAAAACTAAAGGAAAAGATCACTTCACTTTTAAAATGCAATACGATACAAATATATAACAAGTACATTAGTAAAGACCTACTTAATTAAGGGAGTTTAAAGTATAAGTAAACCCCTACTAAGAACACATACATATATCAATTAAATAAAAGGAAAATTTAACCATATAAACCTTGACTATATAAAAGAAAGGAGATCCATCTCTCAGAACTTGCTTAGTTATGGTAATAGTTGAGTCTTTACAATCATACTCTACTAGCACAATCTATGTTCAAGTTTTTGTTTTACTCTTATGTTTTTTAGCTAAGTTTGAGAAAAGGTAGTTATATAAAACGAAACCTTTAGTAATCGACTAAGATAGATTAAACAAAGGAATAAGAATCTTTATGGAGGAAAACAACATAAGAGAGGTGGGGCGGGTTCAATCGAGTGAGTCGATGCAAAAGGGGATCATGAAGAACTTTGGGACTTGGAAAGAATAGCTAACCTGAGATCCCCTTCACAACCACGTGTAGCTAAAGGACCTATATTGGAGATCAATCCCAGTGTGATAGATGCAAATCTTAACTATTGGTCAAACTATCTTATTAGTATCTTGGTGGATCATAGAAGGTTCACAAAATGTGATTAATCATGCTTGGGGACTTCAAGGAAGAGTGACTATAGTTGGCCAAGATGCCAACAGGTACGTGATAAATTTTCAACAGTTATAGGACCTCTTCTTTATGGATACTATAGGCCCTTGGTTTGTTCATAATGTGCTACTCACTCTATTTCCATGGGAACTGAACATGGTAATCATTAGAAAAATAGTTACTAAAATACAAATATGGGTTGAGTTTTTGGGATTACTATTATAATATCAAATCCTAAGAGTAGCAAAAAAGCTTTGAGAATTGGTAATTGAAGTTCTAGAGGTGGATTGGCCTACATCTTCACCTCTAAATATAAGATTTATGAGGGTGCATATCAGAACTCCATTAAATGTGCCACTTTTGATAGGTATTCTCCTCAACCTTGACTTTAGGGAGTATATGTGGATTTCATGTAGGAATGAACATGTGTATAAGTTCTGTAGGTCTTATGAGAGGATAGGTCACACCTATCCTAGATGTGACTAGTCCCCTCAATGATGGAGATCTGTAGTTTTCTTAGATTAGCCAGTTACTATAGGAGATTTATTCAAGGGTTTTCACAAATAGCATTGCCTTTGACTAAATTGACTAGGAAGGATGTTCTATTTGTGTGGGATACCAAATGTGAGCATAGTTTCCAAACTCTGAAAGAAAGACTGACAACCACACCTATCTTAATAATTCCAGACTCATTAGAAAATTTTGAAGTGTACTGTGATGCATCCAAGAAGGGCCTAGGGTATGTATTGATGCAGGATAGGGAAGTAGTAGCATATGCATCTAGGCAATTGAGACCCCATGAGAAGAATTCTCTTAGTCATGATCTTGAATTAGCGCCTATAGTGTTTTCCTTAAAGATTTGGAGACACTATCTCTATGGATCTAGATTTAAGGTATTTAGTGACAACAAAAGTCTCAAATACCTTTTCAATCAAAAAGAACTAAATATGAGGCAGAGAAGATAGATAGAGTTTATTAAGGATTATGATTTTGAATTAAAGTACCATCCTGGAAAAGCAAACGTAGTGGCCGATGCTCTAAGTAGAAAATCCCTTCATGTAGCTCACAAGATGGTGAGTGAAATGAATTTGGTTAAGCATTTTAGGAATAATAGTCTATTCACTCTAGTATTACCATATAGGATGTACCTGAGTGAAATGAAGATTAAGAATATCTTTAGAACTCAAATCCTCGAAACCTCAAAGGGAAGATGAATTCTTGAAATCTCTAAAGGATCCAAAAGAATTTAAGAAATAACTTGATGGGGTAGTTGTAACGACCCCCTAATCCACAATATACTATCCTCTATCTGTTTAGCGTAAGCATATGGGTTTTAGAAATAGTTATTCCCGATGTGGGAATGTCAAGGGATCGCTACTGGTTGAGCGTAACCCAAATAGACTTCCCGTTGTCCATTCAGATTCTGTTCAACCCTAATTCACTTGTAGCTATACTAATTATACACACATTCATCATAAATTACTCTGGAATGAAAACTAATATCCATACATACGGCATACAATCATTTAATGCGAATTCCAACTTAATTTCACAAGTTTACAGCAGTAAACCCTACCAAAAATTTGGCAGGGTCTCCCCTGTAATTCGAACATATCCAAAGTACAATAGTCATCCAATTTATAAATATACAGCCAGTCTAATAACAGAAAGCAAAAATTACAAAAAACCAATATACAGCATCCTCAGTAACAATATATACAATGCCATTCAAGCCTAGACTAAGCTATTCTTCTGTCTATCAGCCAAGCATCATCCAGCTAGCGTCTAGGTCCTTGTTCCTGTTCATCTGAGTAAACAACCTGGTGAAATATAAAATCCCAGTAGAATAATTTACAGTTCGAAATCTAGTTGAATACTCAGCGGTGCAAGCACAGAAAATAACTTCCTAAAATCAGTTCAAAATCCGTGAAATACCTTATTGTTAAAAATCAATTTATTGCATGGAAATCACAACAATTGCTCAAAATCATAAAAATTCATTTCTTTGGAAATCAGTAATCGAAATCAGGTTAAATCTCATGCCTAGTGTATCTAAATCCATATAGGCCACAAATCCTCTGCGACCAATCTAAATCGTCCAATTGCACGTCATCTAGAGAAATCTCATCTCTTATCATTGGGTGTGATCCGTAACACCAATCACCCGAATCTCGCCTATGTTGTGAGTGTGATCTGTAACACCAATCACTCACTCAAGGATCGGGTGAGAATCAACATCTAGGGCGTCCCCTAGCATTTGTACATACACCAATTCTCATCCTTATACATTCTATTCGAACTCACATGCACACAGTAGGCTATTCCTCAGGGTTCTAGGGTATTACGCCTAAATCACAATGTTTTCCCGTCTAGGTTATCCCCCCTTATACTTCTTAAACCTTTCTTAGGGTCGTCCTGATTTACCACGTGATCCCTAACGAAATGTAGGCTAAATCTATTTAAAAATATATCTTTATAAAACTCCCTGCACTCGGAATACTTAACGGTTGTCCCATATCGGCTATCAAGTACCCTAACCTAAGTAAATCCGTCTTAATGGCATCTAAACTTGATAAACAAAACATCTAACATGCAAATGGGATATCTAGCACACAGGCATGCAATTTAGTCCATTAAAAGTAGCACGTAAATCCATGTAATTAAATCTAATCTTTCAGATATTCACTAGGTTAAATCTAGAACTCGAGAAGCGTAAATCATCCTACCTGGTCTCCTGTTGCTCCAAATCAATTCAAAACTTCTCGTAGTCTCAAATTCTGAGCTAAATCAATTCCCTGGACATTTAAATGAATATTCAAGCTCATTACGTCATCCGTTTTATGATCCTAAGTCTGATTACCCTATTACCTAGGTCATTTTATTTCCTATTCGCGTTCGATAGCTAATTCAATCAAAATTTATTAGTTTTAGGCAAATCGGACCTTACCAGTGTTGCCGGATGATGGAAATCTGCCTCAGGGTGGTCTCGGTGTCTCTCGATGTATATCCAGATTCTCTGGCACGACAGCGCACGATGGGTGCAGCTGTACATGGCAGAGGGGTGCAGTTGGCCTCGAAATTCACACCATGGTGAAACCGCAAGATGAGGAGTCTGAATATGGTGGTGGCGCGGCGGTTCACGACTGTTTGGACAGTGTTTTTCAGCCCTGAAGTTTTACGCACGGCAGACGGTAAATCCTTCGATTCGGGTGCATCGGACCTCCATTCAACGACGATAAGCTGGTGGAGGAAGCTGGTAGCTCAAGCTACACACTGGTGGGGGCAGTGACGGCCAACGGTGGCTGACAGCAGAGATCCCAACTAGCAAAGTTTTCACGCAATGGAGGAGAATAATGGCATTTTTCGATGAGTCTGGCGGCCGTTGGTGGCTATTGGTGGCTGCTGGAGGTTAAGGGTGGCAAGGGGAGTCAGTTGGTAGGCCAAGTGGTGGCTCATGGTGGCCCAAGCGGTGGCGGACGGTAGAGGAGAGAAGAGAGAGGAGAGAGAAATTGAAGTGAGGAAAGAGAGAGAATAAGTGAAAATGGCAAGATTCTAAGAAATTTAAAGCTCCCGAGGGCAATTCTGACTTTTCCTGGACCACTCTGGGACACTTCAGGATGTTAGCTTCTATCCGGACGTTGACACGGGTTCCCATACAGAGTTTTCGACCTCCGTGTAAGAAATCGAAGTCTGGAACTCTGTTTGTCAGTTTCTAATCGTCGGATCGCGTTTTGTTCCATTCCATTGTGTTTCTGACTCCAAATTGCCTTTTGTTTCAATCATCAACCTTGAAATTCGTGCCATCCTCAGTTTAAATGGAATTAGTGTCAAAAATTTAGTTTTATCTTTTAAAAATAGTTTCAATTATTATAGTAGTAACCTTCTAGACTAGTTTGTATATCCCCAAATCAGGGGGATTAAGGGATACAATTTTAGAGGAAGGCCATAAGAGCAACTATACTATTCATCCTAGTGCCACAAAGATGTATCAAGATTTGAAGAAGAATTTCTGGTGGCTGAGTAAGAAAAAACACATAGCTAAGTATGTTGTGAAATGCCTAGTGTGCCAATAGGTGAAGATTGAATATAAAAAACCTGTAGGAATGTTACAACCTCTAGAAATTTCATAATGGAAATGAGAGAAAATTTCCATGGATTTTGTAGTAGGTTTGCCTAGAACTCCTTCAGGAAGTGACGCAATCTAGGTAATTGCTAACAAATTGACTAAATCTGCACATTTCCTACCTATTAAAATCAATTTCTCATTGGATAAGCTGGCCCACTTGTATATACAAGATATAGTAAGACTCCACGAAATACCCACTAGTATAGTATTAGATAGAGATCCTAGGTTTACTCATAGATTCTGGAAATCCTTGCAAGAGGCATTTGGTACTAAGTTAAACTTTAGCACTGCTTATCACCCTGAAACCAAAGGGCAAACTAAAAGGATGATCCAGACATTAGAAGATATGCTTAGGGCATGTATATTAGAACAAAAAGGAAGTTGGGATAGAATTTTGCCTTTGGTTGAATTTTCTTATAACAATAGTTTCCACACCAACATAGGAATAGCTCCTTATGAGGCCTTGTATGGGAGAAAATTTAGATCACTCTTGTGTTGGTTTGAGGTAGGAAGAGACAAATATTAGGGCCAGAATTAGTTTAAAAAACTACTTATCAAATAAAAATGATCAGGGAGAAAATGGCTAAGACCCAGGATAGATAAAAAATTTATACTGATAAGAGAAGGAGACCTTTAGAATTTGCAGAAGAAGATCATGTTTTTCTCAGAGTATCTCTAGTTACTGGTATTGGTAGGGATATTAAGTCCAGAAAATTGAATCCTAGATACACTGGACCATACCAGATTCTGAAAGAATAGGCTCATCTGCTTATCAAATAGCATTACCTCTATTTTTGTCCAATCTCTATAATGTTTTTCATGTTTCTCAACTTCGTAAATATATCCCAGATCCTTCTCATATTCTTGATGCCAGTAATGTACAATTGAAAGATAACTTAACTTATAATCCTAAACCTTTAAGAATCATTGGTACTAAAGTCAAACAATTGAGAAATAAGACAATTCCACTAGTAAAAGTGTTATGGGATTAGTCATCACCATAGGAAGCCACGTGGGAAAAGTAAGAAGATATGAAAAGAATTCACCCAGAGTTATTTGCTTAGGTACGTTTTAAATTTTGAGGACGAAATTTTTTAAAAGGAAGGGAGAATTGTAACATATGCTCTTTCTACGCATTAAGAGATGTTTATTGATTTTAAATGAATTAAATGCTTATGTTGTTGCATTAAATAGCATATAGATGCATTAAAATAAGTGTTTTAAGGGAAAGGAAGGAACAAAGACCAAATTGAAAGGAAAAAGCTGAAGTGAGGATAGATGTGTGAATTTCTAAAACTTCAGGGTAATAGGTCATAATTTTAGTTAAAAGATTTACTGTAGCAACATAATTTTGAAATCTCCCCCCAGTGAGCTAGGTATAAAATGGTAATTTAATATAAAATTGGAGAAATTATCATTTTGAGCCGAATGGTTAGGAATTAGGAGCAGAATTGCAAATGACCGGATCACCATAAATAGGTGAAGACCTCAGAACCTCTATTTAGCATCTAGGGTTCTGAAATCTTAGAGAGAGATAAAGTGAGTTAGAGAGAGAAAGTTAGGAAATTGTGAAGAAAGAAAGTTGTAAAGAAGATTTTAGCATTTCAGAAGCTAGAAAAAAATCTCAAAATACTTCACCATCATCAAATGCCAAGTTTGAATCAGCAAAAAGGTAGTAAATCACCAACCTCTCTCATTTTCGAAATAGCACTGTTTATAACTGGAAACTTTGATTTTTCTATTGTGTAAGCTTGAGAGAGGTTAAAACCTACATTTTTAGTATTTTTTTTATGGTTATTGGATGTTTTAAAATGCATGAACATGCTTATGAATGTCTGAATACAAATTTGAAAAATAGGTTTTTCATGGTTTTTGAGAAAGAATTTAAATTCAAGATTTGAGCATGAGTAATCAGTGGTTTAGGCTATTTTTGCGTGGTAAATGAAGCTCCTATGTTGTTATTGAGTTTTTAGTCATTAAAATCATTTTAGAAACATGTTCTTAGGCTAAGAAAATTGGTCAACTACGAATTTTAAAATAGATTATAACGTATTAGTCAACTTGTAGCACTTACCAGTCGAATGTCATACTCCTGAGTTGCCCAGAAATGTGTTCAAACTGCTAGCAGCCGACTACCAAGGGCTGAAAGTCGACTATCATGTTCTTATTTTCCAAAAATCAGACAAGAACAGAGTAGTCGATTGTCAGGATCCTAGAAGTCGACTGGTTGCTCTTTGTTTGAAATATTTTTTGGATAGCAAGTTGGAAGTCGACTGCCAAGAGGCTGGAAGTCAACTTGTAGCTCTCTATTTTGGGAAATTTGACTCAATAACCTATTTTAAGCCATAATTAGCCCAATATTTCACTCAAATGCAGGATTTAAACTAAGATGTAATGGTTAGCATGAGAATTGAAAATTCTTGAGAATAAATGAGAAAGAAAAGAGAAACATGAGATTTATGAGATGAGTATAAACCATAAATGAAAGTAACTACAAATGGTTGATCCACAAGAATAGCTGCAAATGGTTATGCCGTGAGAATAGATGCATTTGGTTATACCACAAGAATAGCTGTAATTGGTTATACCGCAAGAATAGCTGTAATTGGTTATACCACGAGAATAGCTACAACTAGCTGTAATCTAGGAAAAGTTTTACAGATGGTTAACCATGAGAATTAATGCAGACAGCTAACCACAAGAATGGTTGCAGATGGTGAAAACCACGAGAATGATTGTAGGTGGCTTATGACCACGACAAAACTCATTTATGAATGGAAATGTTTAAAGATTTCTTTTGTGATGCTTTTGATTATGCCATATCAAATTGCTTGATTTCTTTTTTTGTGCTCTATACTGACATATGATTATTATCTATTGCCATTACGATTTGAGAATATATCATGTATGGCAAATATCTGATGACGTACACATGTATTCATAAGTATGTCTATGTAACGTTTGTGAAAGAATGTAGTGGATTTCTGTATCAGTATGGTGGTATCAAGTAACAAATTTTAAAATCTCTAGTATTTTTTGCTATTGAGAAATGTTTCTCATTAAATGTTAGTTTTTAGCAAATGCCTAGGTACCAGATTTTCTTAAAGTTCGAGGTGGAAATGGTTGAGATACCATTTCTAGGGCTTTTTCTTGTAATTAAAGAATTATGGGTTATTTATGTCTGGGAAGTTCCTCCCACCCCCTGACTGCATGAAGTATTAGGTATTATATAGTATTTTGACATGTCCATTTCTCTAAATCCTTATTAGTATTTTGAAAGGATTAAGAGGATAATTTTGGTATAAGAAAAGAGGGCATATATGTATTAAGATATGTGAGATAAAAAATTTTGTTTAAAATGGGGTATGAGTGGCAGGCTTATTGTCTCCTTACCCTGCTCATACTCACATACCTATAGGTATATGTCTGCATACACTAATGTTTATGTATGTATAAATATCATGTACAGTTGAATGTGAATGTAAATATCCCTATATCTATTTATCTCATTTACATTTCTCTATTTATTTCCATTGCGTAACGTGTAAGAACCTGAGTGTAGCAACCCAAACTAGTGGCACTCAAATATTTAACTTAGAAAAATTTAAAAATGTACTCGGGTAGAGGCAATAAAACTCATCAATACTATATTATATCACTTTATATTACTTAATTATCTAAAAGGAATATAGGGTTGGGGGTGTTACATTTCACGGTTAAGCTATAAATTAGGATGGTAAAACATCCACTCAACTAAGTAAAAGAGATTTCAAAAACTTTATGGTTTGGGCTGATTCACCTTAGTGTATATGCTTACAGATAGCATACCAGAAACGTGATCCACTAGTAAGGGGTGGTGATTTTACATCCTCATAATCCATCTAGCATAAAGAGGATGTGATTTACACCTAGAGTAGTGATCCCATGAGTAGGATATGATCCATAAAACAAGAGAGACAGTGATCCCTTGTTATGTACTTGGATCCACTGGAAGATGCTTCAGATAGTACAGTGGTTAGATACCACTAAGGCTTAGGGCTATAAAGTAGACATTCATGTAGAGCTTAAGTGTAACGAGCCCCTGATCCACAATAAACTTACCTCTATCAGAGTAGCAGAAGCATATGGATTTTCGTAATAATTTTTCACCTTTTCTCGTGTCAGGGAATCTCAGAGGGTCGCTACTGGTTGAGTGTGACCTAAATAGACCTTCACCCTTGTCCATTCAAATCCCACTCAACCCTAAGTTCTATGCAGCTATTCTAAATTCACATACAATCATAACATGCTCTGGAATATCAATTATAATAAGTATAACTCAGAATACATAATCTATTCACATGTAATTCAACTTAAACTAAAATTCACACATTCATTTCTGTCAAAAATCCAGAAGAGTTTCCCCTATAAATTGAATGTCTCCCAAATACAAACAACCAATATCCAATAAATTTACATCCAAAAAAATTTAACAGCCAGCAAATCAATCAATATAGAATATTTACATATCAAAATTCAAGCCTAGAAACTACGCTGCACGTCCGTCTGTCATCCAGTTTCTGCTCAGCTATCTCTTAGGCCTCTGTTCCTGTTCATCTGAGAAAACAACCTCATGAGATAGTTAAATCACAGTAGAGTAATTTACAGTATATATAATATCAGAATAGTTGGATGCTCAGCTGTGAAAAAGCACAAAAAACATCTCCCCATGTTTAATTCGAAAATAAGTGAATTACCTTATCTTTTAAAATAATGAAATCGCACAGAAAATGATGTAATACTTAAAAATAAGTATGAAATTTATTTTTTGAAAATCTAGTTTAAAATTCATTGCCCAGTGGTTTTCACAATCACATCAGTCACAAGTCTTATTTGAATGTATCTAAATCTATCAAATTGTATGTCGTTTTATAGAAATCATATCCTTTTCGTTGGGTGTGATCCATAACACTAATCACCCGAAATCACGCCTATATTGTGAGTGTGATCCGTGACACCAATCACTCATTCAAGGACCGGGTGAGAATCAACATCTAGGGCATCCCCTAGCATGTGCACATACGCCAATCCTCATCCTCATACAGTCTATTTGGAATCACATGCACACAGTCGACTAGTTCTCAAGGTTCTAGGATATTATGCCTAAATCACAATATTTTCTCGTATAGGTTATCCCCCCTTATACTCCTTAAACCTTTCTTAGGGTTATCCTAGTTTACCATGTAATCCCTAACGAATGCAGGCTAAATCTGATTAAAATAATACATTTATGAAATCCTCTACGCTCGGGATACTCAACAGTCATCCCATACCGACTATTCAGTATCCTACCCTAAGTCAACTCGTTCCTATGGCATCTAAATCTAATAGCCAAATCGATCTAACATGCAACAGGCATTTTCAGCACACAGGCATTTACAGCACACAGGCATACATATATACTCATTGAAAGTAGCACATATTCCCATGCAATCAAATAAATCTAAATCAGGCATTCACCACGTCAAATAAAAGTCAGGGGAGTGTAAATCACTCTACCTGATTATCATTTGCTCCTAATTAATCTAAGGCTCCCTATTTCCTCAGAATTTGAGCCTAGTTAGTTTCCTGGGAAATTTAATTAAAATCTCAGGCTTTTTCTCATTTAATTAAACTTCTTACATCTGATTACACATTTTCCTAGGCCAGTTTAATTCCTACAGATGTTCGGCATTTAATTTCAATCAGAAAACATTAGATCAGGGTAATTTAGATCACACCAAGGGTTCCGAAAGGTGGAACTATGATTCTGGATCATTTCTAGCTTCTTCAACGGTAGTGTACGGTGGCTCACGGTGGCATATGGCGGAGAGATCGGTTGAGGTCAAAAATTACACCAGCGTGTAGCCCGCAAGTCGAGGAGGCCAGATCTGGGGTTGGTTTAGCGGTTCATGGTAGTTTAGATGGTGTTTTCTGGCAGCGAAGATTTACACATGGTGGACTATTTTCTCATCGTTCTGGGCACGTGGCGGCAGAGTTCGATGGCTGGGAGCTGTCAAAGGAAGCTGGTAGCTCGACCTTCCCAATGGTGGGGGCGGTGTCACCAGACAATGTCAGAGGGAAAAGTGGCTTTTTTCGGCGACTGTGGCATTCATCGTTGGCCGAGGATAGTGGGGGGAGGTTCAGGGTGTCGAGCTGCACTGGTAACTAAGTCAGATGGCGTCGTAGGGCAGAGGAGAAGGAAGAGAGAGAGAGAGAGGAAATGGAAAATGAGAGGGAAATTAGAGTTTTTGAAAGTTTAAAGCCTCCAAGGGCAATTCAGTCTTTTGTCGCTTTGCCCAAAAAAATTTCTAGATGCCTTCTCTGATCCGGGCAAGGGCACGGGTTCCCGTGAAAGGGATTTGGCCTCCGTTTAAAGGATTTAAATTCTGAGACTTTATTTGTCAATTTCCTAACGTCGGGTCGCGTTTTCCTTCATCAGATTGAGTTTTAACTCCGAAAAATTCCCAGATTTCAACCATAGACTCAAAAAATTATGTCGGATTCAGTTATAATAAAATCATGATTAAATTCGCCCAATTTAATTATTTTAAAATTTTTGGTTTATTACATTCTCCCCTCCTTAAAAGAAATTTTGTCCCCAAAATTCATACCTGTGAAAAGCACGGGATAACGTTGCCTCATCTTGTCCTCTTTCTGCCACATCATCTCCTACGATGCTACATCCTGCCAAAGTACCTTAACTAAAGGGATTACTTTATTCCGGAGTTGCTTAGTCTTAAAGTCAAGGATTTGTACAGGTATAGATTCATAAGTTAAATTTTCCTTTAATACTATAGGTTAATTTCCCAATACATGCACAGGATCTAGGACATATTTGCAGAGTTACGAGACATGAAAGACGTCATGCAAGTTTGACAGGTATGGAGGTAAGGCAATCTGATAAGCAACTAGACTGACTCTTTATAAGATTTGGAATGGTCCTAAGAATCTGGAACTTAGTTTTCTCGTCCTTATTTGTCTACCAATACCTGTAGTGGGGGACACTCTTAGAAAGACATGCTCTCCCTCATTAAACTCTAAAGGTCTCCTCCTCCTATTGGCACAAGCTTCCTGTCTTTGTTGGGCAGCCCTCATCTTTTCTCTGATCATTTTAATCTGATCAATTTGATCTGATCAATAGTCTCTTGTACAATATCGGGTCTCAAAAATGTACTTTTCCCTATTTCTACCCAACTTAAAGGTGATTTACAGCTCCTCCTATACAGAGAAGCATAAGGTGTCATACCAATGGTAGTGATAATTGTTATTGTATGCAAACTCTATCAAAGGTAGGTGTTTATCCCAACTTCCTTTTTGTTCTAGCACTCAAGCCCTTAACATGTCTTCTAAAGTTTGAATTGTTCTCTCAGACTGCTGGTCAGTCTGAGGATGATAGGATGTGCTAAACTTAAGCTAGGTTCCTAATGCTTGCTTTAGGGATTGCCAAAATCTCAAAGTAAACCTATGGTCTCGGTCGATCTGACACTATACCTGATGGTATTCCATGTAATCTCACGATTTCCCTAAGGTATACCTCAGTTAGTTTCTCTATGGAGTATCTCATCTTAACAGGTAAAAAGTGAGCAGTCTTAGTTAATCTATCCACTATCACCCAAATAGCATCATAACCGACTGGTGTTCTAGGTAATCCTACTACAAAATCTATGGTTATTTGATCCCATTTCCTTTCCAGTATCTCCAATGGCTTCAGTAGCCCTGCGAGTCTTTGATGCTCTATCTTAACTTGTTGACAAGTCAGACAAGCATTCACGTAGTTTGTGATATCCTTCCACATACCAGGCCACCAAAAATTTCTCTTTAAATCTTGATACATCTTGGAAATACTTGGATGGATGGTATAGTGGCTTCGATGAGCCTCTGCTAACACTTTTTCCCTCAACTCCTGATGGTTTGGAATTACTATTCTCTTTCTAACCATTAATACTCCATCAGGACCTAATCCAAAACTAGGTTAGTTTGCATATACCTCCAAGGATTTGTCCTCTAGTTGGGCTTATCTAATTTTTTCTCTCAAATTGCAGGTAATTAAGAAGTCACTCATTACCAATCTCTTCGAAAATGAAATTACATTAAGGTTGAGATTCCTAAAGTCCTTAAGTAACCTCATCTCATCCACCATTAGGCTGGCTAATTGCAATTACTTCTAGCTTAATGCATCAACTACGACATTAACTTTCCCTGCATGGTATTTTAACTCGAAGTTAAAGTCCTTCAGATACTCTACCCACCTCCTCTACCTTATATTTAATTCTTTTTAATCAAACAAGTACCTAAGGCTCTTGTGATGAATAAAAACCTAAAATATGGCCCCGTATAGATAATGTCTCCAAATCTTCAAGGCAAATACAATGATAGCTAATTCTAAGTCATGGGTAAGGTAGTTTTCCTCTGCAGGTTTCAATTGTCATGATACATAAGCAACTAATTTTTGATCCTGCATTAAGACGCATCCTAAACCTTTCATTGATGCATCTGTATATAATGAAAAGGGTTCTAAAGGTTTTAAAATTATTAGCACTGGAGCGGTGGTCAACTTTTCTTTTAAAGTTTGAAAACTATGCTCGCACTGCTCGCTCCACTCAAAATTTACACCCTTCTGAGTTAACTGGGTTAATGACAAAGCTATCTGAGAAAATCTTGGATGAACTTCTTGTAATAGCTTGTCGATCCCAGAAAACTCCTAACTTCGGTGACCGTCCTTGGTTGACCCCAAGCTAATATGGCTTCAATCTTCTTATGGCCTACTGAAATCCCTTCCCTATTCACCACGTGGCCAAAAAATTTCACTTCCTCTAACCAAAACTCACATTTCTCAAATTTAGTATACAATTATTTTTCTTTCAATGTCTAAAGCACCGTGCTAAGATGTTGTGCATGCTCTTCGTGAGTCTTGGAATAGACTAGGATGTTGTCTATGAATACCACAACAAATTGATCTAAGTAGGGTCTAAAAATTCTGTTCATATAGTCCATGAAGACAGCAGGTGCATTTGTCAGTCCAAACGGCATCACTACAAACTTATAGTGGCCATACCTAGTGCTAAATGCTGTCTTAGGGATATCTTCCTCCTTAACCCTAATCTGGTGGTATCCCGACCTTAAGTCTATCTTGGAGAATACAGTCGCACCCTATAACTAGTCAAATAAGTCACCAATCCGCAGTAATAGGTACTTATTCCTAATGGTCACCTTATTCAATTGCCGATAGTTAATACATAACCTTAAACTCTCATCTTTCTTCTTTACGAATAGGACAAGAGCTCCCCACAATGATACACTCGGCCTAATGAATCCCTTTTATAATAATTCCTCTATCTGGACCTTTAGTTCCCTCAATTCTGCTAGGGCCATTCGGTATGGGGTCATGGCTATTGGGCTTGTACTCAGAATTAAGTCAATTGTAAATTCTATCTCTTTAGGTGGGGGTAGCCTACTTACTTCCAAAGGAAATACCTCTGGAAAGTTGCTAACAATTGGGATTTGGTCAAACCTTTCTTGTAATTCTACCTGAGAGAGATTCAGGGAAACATCACTTATCTCACAAGCTCTATCACTCCCAGTACAGGCACGGTATGTAAATAAGTGATAGTCCTATCATAACAATTTAACATAATCCGATTCCTAGACAACCAATCCATTCCCAAAATGACGTCGATCCCAATCAGGGGTAAACACACAAGGTCCACAATAAAAAGGGTGCTATCGATGGTAAGGGGGCAATTTAGGCATATTTGTGGGGATATAGCAGTTTCTCCCAAAGGTGTGGAAACATGCAAGTCATAGGGCATGGTTTGTAAGGTTAAGTTTATTCTTTCCACGCATGCATCGGAAATAAAAGAGTGCGTGACACCCGAATCAAACAATATTATCAAAGAAAAATTATAAATTTTACCTCTACCCTACATCAAACCTGATGACCTGTCAAAGTTCGCCGCATCCAGAGTAAAGACTCTCCCTGGAGCTTGCGGTCTTCGACCACCTGGTGTCTGTTGGCTTCCGCTTGATGGGCAGTACTTTGCAAGATGTCCTATACCCCTACACTTGTAACACTGCACTGGTGTCTGATGCCAGCAAGGTTAGTTAGGATGCATGGTTCCACACTTTGGGAAAATTGCACTATCTAGACGTCTGCCATTGCTAGATGACCCTGGTTGTGGCTTGAAAATTCTGCCCTTCACGTTAAGGTTTCTAGCTGGTGGTCTCGGCCTGTTACCTATCCTCTAAGTCATATTCTGCTTCTATTTTAGGTTCTTGCTCAGGATCTAACATTTGTTTACTAGCACTGTGAAATCACTGATCTCGAGTGGAGAAATCTGTGTCTTCATCTGCAAATCCAGGCCCTCCTCTAACTGACTTGCCTTCCAAGCTTCGTCGTAGTGCAATCTCAGGTAAGTGAAATATCTGGACAGTTCTTCAAATTGTGCCAAATATTCATCAAATGGTCTACCTCCCTGTGTGAGCTTCAGGAACTCTGCTCTTTGGATTGTCTGACACTTTTCGGGAATTACTTATCCAAGAAGACCCTCTTAAAAGAGTCCTAAGTGAGCGAAATACCCCTGCTTTCTATCAATTGCTGGGCTCCTGTCCACCATTGTTCCACTTCACCTTTAAGCATGTATGTCACATATGTCACTTTCTGTTCATCGTCATAATGAAATAAATAAAAGATCTTCTCTATTTCCTTCAGCCATGCTTTAACTACGGCTGGATTAGAGGCACCTAAAAATGGAGGTGGCCCTGCTCTCTGAAACTCAATCCACCCTTGATACATTGGGTTGGCATTCTGAGTGTTTCTGTCATTCCTAGTGTAACATCCGCTCCTAACACTTGTAACTTATGATGATGTTGTTGTTGTTATCATTTTAGTATTAATTGTGCAGGGTTAAGGATGATTTAGTAAGGAGTTATAATGAACACTTTTATCATTTTATAATCACTTTTGTGATAAAAGCATGAAATTGGAAATTTGGTAAGGAAGGGTAAAATGGTAATTTTACCATGAAATGAATAATTAGTTAATTCTCTTATTTCATGAAGTTATGACAAAGGACTCTTATTATTTTTATTTAAGAGGGAAGAAGAGTCTAGTTATGCAAGAAATTACTTATGTTAATATTAAAGGACAATTTTCCCTAAGAAGGGTAAAATTGTAATTCCACATCATGGTTATGATGATAATTTTATATGATGTGAGAAAATTGTAGTTTTACCCTAAATATTTTATTAAGGTGGGAATTAGAAATCCTTACTCATTCTTGATCAAAAGAAGAAAGAATGAGAGTGAAATGATAGTTTTAGCATAAAGGGTAAAAAGGTAATTTTGCCTTAGGGGCAAAATTATAATTTTGCTAAAATAAAAGTAAATTAGTAAATTCATGGAAATGAGCCTTATGAAATTTTATTTAAGTGATTTTTACTCCTTGAAACCAAAAAGAATGAAAAAGGAAGCAAAAATGGCCAAATTGGACTTAATGGCGAAAGTACACTTTTCTTAGGGACTAAAATGTAAATTCTGAAAAGTTGAGGGACCACTATGAAATTTCAAAATTCTGGAAGGGCAAAACAGTCCCAACCCATGGAAGTTGCATAAAATTACAATGGTAAGGAGAGACAATGCCATTGTTATAAAAAGAAAAGAAAAAGGATGAAATTGACAAAATTTGCAAAAATGACATTTTTGTAAATAAGTCAAACTTTAATTCAGCCTATTTCTTCTCCTAGCTACTAGAAATGCCATGAAAGAGGGAGAAGAAGGAGAGGTGGCAGAAATTCATCTTGCCTTGGAGGAGAGGAAGCTTACATCAAATTAAAAGGGGAATTACATATCCATTGGCTTTTCAAGGTAGATGAACAACCTTATGCAATTATTTTCATGTTTTATGGCAAGTTTATGGTGTTTTCAAAATTGTAAGAAAGGTGGAAATTTCTCTCTCTACATGTGTATGGTAGATTTGCATACTTGGATGTGAAATATGTTGGAAATCACTTGTGGTTGTGACTATAGATATGTTGGAAAGTATGGAAACTCATGAAAAGGTAAGATTGCATGAATGGAAATTGATTTTTCTAAACCCTAAATTATGTAAATGCTGAAATTGTGCTTTTGAGAGTGAGAAAATCGTATTTTGCATGGTTTTTGCATGAATGTTATTGTGTTGGAAGGGAATTGATGAAACAACTCCATTTTTGCTTGTTTTCTCACTTTGGCCGAATGCTAGGGTTCATGTAGGTGCTGAATTTTGGCAAAATTTTGTGTTAGAACTAGTGAGAGAAAGTGCTAGAAAATGGTAAGAGAGAGAAAGTTCAATTAACTTTGCATTTGGGTATTTCTCTTATTGTCTAGCTTCACAAATAACCAAATAAGTGTGCATTAGTCACCTTGGCCGAATGAATGCATATGAATGATGCTGAAATTGTTCTTAAAAATTGACTTAGAGACTATATATGTCTAGTTCTAAGAAAAGAAGAGAGAGAAAATCATGGCAAGTTATACCTTAAGTAATATTGTCAATTTAAAGTCTTACTTTTTCACTTTAAAGGTATGCCTAAAAATGTGAAATTGTGAGATTAGATATATGGTCATCATTGATATGAACAATGAGTTAGAAAAGCATGAAAAAGGATAACTTAAAGTACACTTACACAAATTTGAGGTATGAGAAAATGTTAGGCATAATTATTGGAAGTGTTGCCAAAATGCTTAGATGCTGAGAATAATGTTGAAAAGGAAGCAAATGAGTTAAAAGTGCCACATTCTCATATTTTCCTTGCCTTAGCCGAATGTAATATGGCATTTTCCCTAGAATGGCCAATCTTATGTGTCCATTGGAAGTGGCTTGAGGTACCACCCGAATAGGCATATGTTATGTAAAAGTGTTTACATGGCATTATTGTGCTATTATCAATGGAATGTTTACATTTATGTAAAATATGTTTGTATGATATGAAAATGCTTGATGTGATGTGAAATGAAAGGTTAAAGAATAGCATGAAAATGCATGATATGACTTGAAATGTGAGGTAAAGAATGGCATGAAATTTCTTGATGTAATATAAAATGCGAGGTTAAGGTTCCCTGGTGGGAAATGATTGATATGTGCCCAGGGAATTGAAATGAGGAGGAGGAACGACCCAGTGAATGACCCCTGAAACTGAGGCCTGTGAAGGGGAGGAATGATCCAATGTTTACCTTCCAGGAAAGTTACCTTGTGGGGAATGATCTTCTGTATACTCCCAAGGTATTAAATGAGGAGGAATGATTTGATGCATCCATTCCTAAAAAGAGGCTTCCTTGTGGGGAATGATCTGGTGTATACTCCCAAGGAAGAAGAGGCAGGGGGAATGATCTGGTGTCTATCTCCTAAAAGCTGAGGTTTATTATATGTTATGATATGAATTACAAAGATGTGATTTATGTGAATATGATTATGATATTTAAACATTGAATGCTTATAGCCTATTCCATGAATGAATTGATTGAATGTGTATTTCATTTCTATAGCTGCATCCACACATGTTTCCATAATGAATCATATCCAAGTGTATATATGAAAAGAGTTTTGAAATTAAATTGCATGTAAAGTATTTTCTGCATTATTGCAGTGGTACATGTCAGTCATTTTAAAATAAACTGGTTGTTTATCTACTGGGAATACAATTCTCATTACTGAACTGATATGTATCAGATGGTTAGATATTGCATGGTAATTGAAGTGGAGTTAGATACAGTGGATATTCCTTTCTTGGGTACCTTTACTATTATCAAGAATGTGTACGTTATCACCGTTTTTGAATTCCCAATGGAGTAGATGATGACTTAAATATATAGCTATAGCCCAACTTTTTGGAGTCCTAATTCTTTGTTTTGGGGAGTTGGAATTAGGACTAATATTTTTGGCTGTATATAGACAGAAAAAGGGGCATATGTATAGGGATATATGAAGGACCGATTCTCCCATGGTATTTTGTAAAAGGGGTATGAGTGACAGGCTTGTTGTCTCCTTACTCCATCAAGATGGGTACTTCATCTATCCTGGTGTCTGTACATGAAACGATGTACTAAATAGATATCATAATGTATTTGTATATGTATATATGGAAAGTTTTTGTATGTAATCTACTGTAGTGTTTAATGTTTTATATTCCGCTGTGCCAAAGAATTTCACCTGAGCATGAGAACCCAACCTAATTGCAAAATAAATCTATGATGGATTGGATGCTCGGGAACTTTAAATATAATTAAAGACTATAATTAATGTAACCACTTATCTAAGGAAGTAATATGACGTTGTAGAGGTAAGATAAAGGGTGTTACACCTAGTCTGTATTTTTTCTTGTTGCTATCTCATAACATTGGCACTTGTAGTAGCTTGATCCCTCATGGCGTCGGCCATCATCCGTATGGAGTACATCATCTCTCGCATGTCAATGTTGGTCTCCATGCTACTACTGCCTGAGGCGCCCTAGCTTCTGTGTCTCGGCCTTCCTCTTGGTCTCCGAGTGTTATCCCTGCTAGGATCTGCCATGGCTATCTGACACAGAAAGGAAATTGATCAGTCTTTAACAGTAACAGTTAAGAACAAAATGTTAAATTCATTCCGTATTTTTTCAATTCAAGATTAGGTCCTAGATATTTCAGAGTTAATTCAATTAAACCCTAAGCTGCAAGCCCTAGAATTCACAACCTCTAACCCACTAAACCAGACAACCAACGAACTGGGCTCTAATACCAATATTGTAACGACCCCCTAATCCACAATACACTTACCCTTATCAGAGTAGCGGAAGCATATGGATTTTTGTAATAATTTTTCACCTTTTACCATGTTAGGGAATCTCGGAGGGTCACTACTAGTTGAGTGTGACCTAAATAGACCTTTATCCCTATCCATTTAGATCCCACTCAACCCTAAGTTCTATGCAGCTATTCTAAATTCACATACAATCATAACATGCTCTGGAATATCAATTCTAATAACCATAACTCAGAATACATATATTCACATGCAATTCAACTTAAACTAAAATTCACACATTCATTTTTACCGAAGATTCGGCAGAGTTTTCCCTATAAATTGGACGTCTCCCAAATACAAACAGCCAATATGCAATAAATTTACATCCAAACAAATTCAACAGCCAGCAAATCAATCAATACAAAATATTTACATATCAAAATTCAAGCCTAGAAACTACGCTACACGTCCGTCTGTCATCCAATTTCTGCTCAACTATCTCCTAGGCCTCTGTTCTTGTTCATATGAGCAAACAACCTCGTGAGATAGTTAAATCCTAGTAGAGTAATTTACAGTATATATAATATCAGAATAGCTGGATGCTCAGCTGTGAAAAAGCACAGAAAACATCTCCCCGTGTTTAATTCGAAAATAAGTGAATTACCTTATCTTTTAAAATCATGAAATCGTACGAAAAACGATGCAATACTTACAAATGAGTATGAAATCCATTTTCTGAAAATCTATTTTAAAATTCATTGCCTGGTGGTTTTCACAATCACATCAGTCAAAAGTCTTATGTGACCATATCTAAATCTATCCAATTACATGCCGTTTTATGGAAATCATATCCTTTTTTTTGGGTGTGATCCATAACACCAATCACCCAAAATCACGCCTATATTGTGAGTGATATCCATGACACCAATCACTCACTCAAGGACCAGGTGAGAATCAACATCTAGGGTGTCCCCTAGCATGTGCACATACGCCAATCCTCATCCTCATACAGTCTATTCAGAATCACATGCACACAGTCGACTAGTTCTCAGGGTTTTAGGATATTACACCTAAACCACAATGTTTCCCTGTATAGGTTATCCCCCCCTTATACTCCTTAAACCTTTCTTAGGTCGTCCTGTTTTACTGCGTAATCCCTAATGAATGCAAGCTAAATTCGATTAAAATGATACATTTATGAAATCCTCTGCACTCAGGATCCTCAACGGCCGTCTCATAACGACTATTCAGTATCTTACCCTAAGTTAACCCATTCTTATGGCATCTAAATCTGATAGCCAAATTGATCTAACATGCAACAGGAATTTATAGCACACAAGCATAAAGATATACTCATTAAAAGTAGCACGTATTCCTATGCAATCAAATAAATCTAAATTAGGCATTCACCGCTCCTAATAAAAGTCAGGGGAGTGTAATTACCTGATTACCGATGCACAGTGAAGAGATACGACTGAGGTCAAAAATTACACCAGCATGTAACCCGTAAGTCGAGGAGGCTGGATCTAGGGTTAGTTTGGCGGCTTATAGCCATTTAGACGGTGTTTTCCAACGGTGAAGATTTACGCACGGCGGACTATTTTCTCGTCATTCTGGGCACGTGGTGGCAGCGTTTGATGGTTAGGAGCTGTCAGAGGAAGCTGGCAGCTCGACCTTCCCAATGTTGGGGGTGGTGTCACCGGACGACGTCGGATGGTAGAGATCACGACGGGTGGAGAAAATGCGCGATGGAGGGAAAAGTGGCTTTTTCTAGCGGCTGTGGCGTCCGTCATTGGCCGAGGATTATGGGGGGAGGTTCAGGGTGTTGAGCTGCACTAGTGGTTGGGTCAGACGGCAGTGCAGGGCGGCGATTTCGGCCATGCATGGTGTCAAGCATGGAGGAGAGGGAAGAGAGAGAAAATAGAGGGAAGAGAGAGAGAGAGGAAATGGAAAATGAGAGGGAAATTAGAGTTTTTGAAAGTTTAAAGCCTCCAGGAGCAATTCGGTCTTTTTCTGCTTTTCCTGGGGAAATTTTCGGATGCCTTCTCTGATCCAGGCAAGGGCACAAGTTCCTGTGGAAGGGATTTGGCCTCTTTTTAAAGGATTTAAAGTTCGAGACTTTATCTGTCAATTTCCTAACGTCGGGCCGCATTTTCCTTCATCAGATCGAGTTTTAACTCCAAAAAATTCCCAAATTTCAACCGTAGACTCAAAAAATTATGCCGGATTCAATTCTAATGAAATCATGATTAAATTCGCCTAATTTAATTATTTCAAAATTTTTGATTGATTACATTAGGGGCACATAAGGTGTTCGCTAGGCGACACATTTGATAGAAATTTGCTCTTTATTCTATTTTATTTATTGATAAAGAAAAGCCTGCAAACTAAATTTATATATTTTCCTACAGAATGATTGAGAACTATTAATGTTACTAAATTGATGTTGAAATTTTTTATGATGATAATGATGTGTATGAGAAGTATGAACATATTTCAAAGAGTTTACCATGATTTTTCAACTGTACATGCATCTTGGTGTACATAGCATGAGCATGCATTGCATCCAATAGATATATGTTTATGCAAATATGAATAGGAAGAGAATGTATGATTTTTTGCACTAGTACAACTGGTACCATCAGTGAGTTTTAAAAAAGGTGATCTAGCTAATGAGATTACCAATCTCAAATTTTCACATTGATGTGTCCAAATGCCCAAGTTACATGCTCCTTAAAATTGAGACGACGATGGTAGAGGTCCTATTCATAGGGCCAATTACCATAGTAAGAGATATTTGGGTTATATTAGTATTGGAGGTAGCCCCGATAGTGTCTTTAATGGGCAGTTTGGTGGTCAATCAACAACCTATACACCAGTAGTTCACTTAGTAGTTATGTTTAGTATGCATATTTTGGACAGTTTATACTCAATCAAGGGTCTATGATATCTTTTGTGATGATCCATGATATTCTTTTGGTGTGAATAGAGGAAGGATAGACATATATTATAGGATATGTGAGCAATATCCACTAATAGGTTTATTTTGGTCCTAATTCGAATGGTAGACTTGTTACCTCCAGATGCTAAGGCTAATTGTAAATATGATCTAGTATAACATATCCAACTATATATATGTCTAATAGTTAAGGAAATCTATGTATCTAGAACCCTTCTTAATATGACATATATATACATATATTTGCCATATTTTACACTTTTGTTTTATTATTTTGTTGTGATATCATATACGTGTGAGAACCCCAGTCTAAAAACACAAACCTAACTCACATAATTACGACTAACTTGGTAAGACTTGAAAATTTATTCGAGTAGAAGAGGTAGTAACACACCTCTTTTACTTATAAATCATTATAAAGGTATTCATTGAATGAACCATAGGATGGGGGTGTTACTGTACTAGTAACACACCTCTTTTACTTATAAATCATTATAAAAGTAGTCATTGAATGAACCATAGGATGGGGGTGTTACTGTACCTGTAAGTAATATGAATTCAATCAATTCTAGTGATCATCATAAAGAAGGCGACAAGACTAATACAATTGGAAAAAAAATATTATACAAGTGAAGGGAATGAAAAAAATAACCAATGGCTTGTCTCGTGTTAATGTCAACCAAAAAAATTGCATGGAAAAAAGTGAGAGGAAACACTTCCCACAACGATGTTTTTGAAAGTTGTCATTACAAAAGAATTAGGATTTTACGGCAGTTTTTATATATAATAGCGGCAGTTAAAACTACTGCTAAACATTTTACTAGTGGTTTACACAACTGCCCCATACAAACGTGTCGCGAGACAAACAGTTACACTCATAATTCAACCGCCACTATTTGATATTTATAATTATCGTCAATTTCAAAACCGCCGCTAAATGCCATTTTTTAAAAAAATATCATAATAATAAGCTCATATTTAGATCTCAACTCCCGACGTATCAATCAAAGAAAAACATATAAGCATTCTAAAAATAAATAACTCGTAATTACAATAAAACACAAATTTTATAAATTTAAATTACAAACCAATCCAGTATATTCTTTTTTTCTATATAATAGCATAATATAAATTGCTATTAGGAAACAACATCAAAAGAAAATGTCACATGCCTACAATTCAAAAAAATGAAATGAACATATAATTCCCTTATAACCTATTTTTGTATTTTTCTTCTTCTCTTTCTCCTATAAAAATAAAAAAAATAAAAGTCCAAAATAATCACTCAACCAATTAAAATGTCATGGCCTTTTGAGAAGTTAGGCTTAAGAAAAGAGAGTTTGAATAGGAAGCTTCTCCTTACTTCCCCATAAATACTGAATAATTTCTGTATACAAAGGAAAGGAATAACCATTAGCAAGCTACAAAAAAGTCCAACAGACTAAACAATTATTTTGACTGAGAAGAAACTGCATTTAAGGAAAATTACTAACAAGGTAGATAATTATGGACAAACTTAGGATGAAACATCTTCAAAACCCTTAATTAGTATTCCAAGAGAATATAGAGTAAGCCTTTCATCTAAGTAGGGAAACCAAGACAACGAAACTATTAGAGTTTGACATTTCAAAGTCCTTACTTATCAAAGCTTTTAATCTGCTCTAACTTGCCTCAGGTTGCTCTTGAACACTAACAAGTAGTATTGATATAAAAATTTTAGCAACAAATTGACCAATAATAAATATATTAAATCAAATACATAAATATATCTTTTCACCTTCCCATTATATTAGAAAAAATTTATATTTCACTTTTCTTTTATCCAGATCTGATCATTCTAATAACTTTTGCTAGAGTTTTCTTCGTGTGGAAATTAAATAGATGTTTCACATTCGTCCTTCCAATTGACTTACTTTGTTTGTGAATTTTCCAATACAAAAATTCTAACAAAGGAAGATCATTCTCATTTGGGCTAATTGAATAATAAGTCGATGATATAAATGGTTTCCATGAGATGTTGTGTAACACCCCTATCTAGTATTACCATTAGTTTTGGATATAAATAGATAGGTTTTGTACATTATCTTTATCCTTTATTTAATTAATGTCTGAGCAATTATACCATTAAAATTATATCAACCAGATTAGGTTCGGGATCTTTTGCTCAGATTAAAAACTTACATGCATAGCGAAATAACAGAAATTCTATACTACACAACGGAAGATTAACTTTCATACAATTCAAATAATAAGAGTCCAATAATGTCTATTACATTATAGTAAGAATATATCAGGATATGCGAAGCACCTATCCATAAGAAGTCAGGAGACAACAACCCTGTCATTCAGACTTCCTTTACAAATTTCCAAAACGAACCAGTCTTTCACCTATCCCTTCCCCTTGTCCTTTCTGAACTACGTCTTAGGACTACTGCCAGAAGAATAATCCTAGCTTTATCTGGACTAGGACCCAAAAATAGGGGTTACAAAAATTTTCCTTAGACCAAAAAGGAACTTCTATCTCTCGGCCCTTCTAAGCGTCCATATCTAATACATATTAGCATAATAATGAGAAACACAAGTTTCCCAATAGATTAACAATTCAGGTTTTTAAAACAACTAATGTGTATCAAGGTGCAAGCACCAAAATATTTAACTTTACATTCTTGAAATTAAAATATAGCGTTGTTCATAAATATAAACTGGCAAGCAATGTATGATCAATTTAATTGTCGATGAGATAAAGATAATATTCTTTCAAGTAAGACATCTGGCATGTTATAAAACACACTATCATAAAATTAACAAAACATTTATACTTATCATTCTTAAAACATATTTTATATAAAATTTGTGCACACTCAGGCACTCATGGACACTTGGCCATCTTTAAAATTCTTTGTGCACACTTAGGCACTATGTGGACACTTGGCCACCTTCCTAGCGTCATTGTACACACTTGGGCACTATGTGGATACTGGGCCACCACCTAGGGTAATTGTGCAAACTTGGGCACTCTATGGACACTTGGCCACTTTCCTAGGGTCATTGTGCACACTTAGGCACTATGTGGACACTAGGCCACCACCTAGGGTAATTGTGCACATTGGGCACTCTATGGACACTTGGCCACTTTCCTAGGGTTATTGTGCACACTTGGGCACTATGTGGACACTGGGCCACCACCTAGGGTCATTGTGCACACTTAGGCACTCTGTGGACACTTGGCCACCTTCCTAGGGTCATTGTGCATACTTAGGCACTATGTGGACACTTGGCCACCTCCTAAGGTCATTGTGCACACTTGGGCACTATGTGGACACTTGCCCACTTTTATAATTCTTTAACAATTCTCATGGGAACTTTTCCTTTTATTGAAAAATAATGTTAATGTACATCTTAAAATTCAAAAAATTTTAAGAATAAGTGTCCCTTTCTTGGAAATTAATATCAATGTGCACTTTTCATAAAAATTCTATTGATTTCATGAATGATTTCCCCTTTCTTTGGAAATTACTATAAATGTAAATTTCTTGTGAAAATACTAATATTTTTGATAATACTTTCTCTTTTCTTGGAATTTAACTCTAATGTACAATTCTCATAAAAACCCTAGTATTTTCAAAAATACTTTCTTCTTTCTTGGAAATAAATTCTAATGTACATTCTATTTAAAAATTCTAATATTTCTAGAATAATTTCTCCCTGATTGGAAATAAATTCTAACGTGCATCTCTTATAAAAATTCTAATGACTTTCGGAGTAATTTCCCTTTCTTGAAAATTAATATCAATGCACATTTCTTATAGAATGTTAATAAACTCAAGAATAAATTTCTCTTTTCTTTAAAAATTACATTGATGTGCATCTCTTATAAACTTCAAGAATAAATTCCCATTTCTTTCAAAAATAATACTAAGGTGCATTGCTTGTAAATTACCACAATAAATTCCATGGACTTGGCTTAGGGAGATTTATCAATTTGGCAATTCCATTTCCTTCCTTCATTCTTTACTAACACCCTTAAATGGTAGGGTTTCCTTCCTTTGTGGTCCACTTGAATTTAACACCATGCAACTCTTTTCTTTTTGCAACAACATACTCATGCTATCTCATCCATCAACATTTCAATAAACCACACATGCCAGCCAACAGACATACATTTTATCAAGAATGTAGGTACACAATTATGTTCCTAAGAAAGCTTGTAAAATATGTTGGTTGCATCAACAAAAACATGGAACAAAATCTCAAATTATTAACCTACCTTAAGGATGACTAGAAGGAAGTGATCTTGGCCTTTCCTTTAATCTCCTTCTACACCTTGTTTCCTTTTAATTCTTACTTCCCTATAATAAAATGCCAAATTTTCAATTTGGTCTAATCATTCAGGCATATTCGAACACAAAATCTACAGGAAAATATCAAATTGGGGTATTTTAAATTATATCGGAGGTTTTGAAAGCTCAAAATTTGATTTTTGCTATTTTCCAGCAGTTCCGGTGATAGCACATGGTGGCACACGATAGCTGGGGTCAAAAAATACACCAAAATGTAGCCCGTAACTCAAGGATGCCGGATCTGGTGTTCGTTTGACGAAACATGGTGGTTTTGACGGCATTTTCTGGTGACGAAGTGGGTGATCGACGGAACTATTTTCATCTATTCTGGTCACGTGATGGCAGTGCTCCACCGGCTAGAAGCTAGCAAAGGAAGTTGGCTGCTCAAGCTACCCAACAGTGGCGACGGTGTGATCGGACGATGTCAGATGGTAGAGATCGTGGCCAAGGTTAGATTTTGCGATGGGAGGAAAAAGTGCCATTTTTTGGTGACTGTGGTAGCCGTCGATCGCTGCGGTGGCTTGCTGTGGCGTCAAGGTGGCGGTGAACCTTCCAAGAGGACAGATCGTGGTAACTCGGTCGGATGGCGCATGCATCGGTGGTGGGCAATTTTTGAGGAAAGGAGAGCGTGAGAGAGAGAGAGTGCACAAGGGAAAGAGTGAAAATGGAAGGAAAAATATAGAATAATGGGTTTTAAATTTCCTGAGGGAATTTTGGTCTTTTAGCATTTCGCCCTAGGTAAATTTTATATGCGTTTTTCTGATTTAGAAAAGAATTTAGGATGATATGGAAGGGATTTGGAAATTTTTAAACTATCACCAGCTTTTCAAAATTATCTACAAAGTTTCTCAAGATAGATCAAAATCCCGCTATCAGATATAATTTAATTTCGAAAAATTCTCAAATTTTAACTACAAGCTCAGAAAAATTTCCTTAATTCAATTTCAACAAAAATCTAAATTTATTTTACCCAATTTAATTTATTTTAAAATTCGAGTTATTACATGTTGAAAGAGAGATAGGCCAAAGCATAATTTAAATAAGTGTTATCTACAATAATGCCTACTGGTGAGATCATAATTAAGTTAATATACAAAGTAAAGTTAGACAATCATATACTAATTACCTATCTATGTTTTCTTTTAATGATAAAACTATTTTTTTAAAAAAATCATAAAAATAAAGGAATAGAGAACTAGAAAGAGAGAGAGAGAGAAGAGAAGAGACAAGCTTACCTATTTCAATGATATTGAGAACCTAGAAAAAAAGGTACAAGAAATTCGATTTGTGACTCTTAAACTTCAATCCTAACTCTTAATTTTAATCACAAAGTTAATTATGTCAAATTAGAAAGCATTGCTAAATATAATAAATGATAGATTGGTTGTATGTAGGGCATGGTTGTTCCATCTTTAGGGTTAATTGAGTAAAAATTAATAAGGAAGCAACATGCATATGTTACTTGCCTCCCTTCCAAGTGCTAATTCAGATGACACAACATCTTCACTACCCTTTAGCATCACATCACAAATATATATATGTATATATAATGAGTTGTAGCCAACCTACTATATATGCATATATCCTCATACTTTCATCAATTTTTCTAAACTATATATATATATATAATCAAATTAAACCCCATAGTCTAAATTAATTAATTTAAGTCATTAATCATTATCTGAATTATCCTCATTTCACATATATAATAGATCTTCCACCATTAGGATTTGAAAAATTATATGCAATATACTCAAGATCTCATCTAATTTCTACTAAATGAAACTATTATGGAAGCTTCAACATTTCTTTCATGGTTTTCCAAGGAATCCAAGTCACACTAATTGAATTCCTTGGTTTATAAAATAAATAATTCACTTATTACTAGTATAAACTACTTATGTACAAGAAATAAAATCTTTGATGTGCTAACTAGAAAATAGTTTATTTATTTTTAATGTCTAATGTGCAGTAACTAGGCATAAAGGAACCTGTTCTCTATTATATGGCCATCAAATGATGAAATTACTAAAAATCAAATCAATCTGATACAACAAATTAGTGTGAAAGTTGCATAATCTAGATTACCTTAATCTTCTATCCAAGAAAGTGTGATTACAGTTTTCATCGAAGCAACAAAGAAGATTTATGTACAACATATGTACTTTACCTAATAAACACTTCATATAAACAGAATTCATGCTTCTCGTGCATTGTCTCCTCTCTAGAAAATTAACAAGATTTTGAGAAGAAGGTAATGATACATCATAATAGTACCATCCTTGTAGCAAGTAGATTTGGCAAGACAAAATTGTAAGGAAAGTAGAAGATATAATGAGTTACCTCAATCACAACTATTTTCTTCTTCATTATGCATTTTGATATGTTAAACACATAAATTTTGCAACAATGTCAACATGCTGTAAAGAATGCAATGGCAAAAAAATTCCTTATAAGAATATGTGAATTGTAAAGGGAAGGGAAAACTAATAAGAGCTTATTAAGGTAGGACATATGATCACAATGTCTAGATGAACAACTTCAACACTTTTGTTTTATTGAATGGGAAGGGTTCTTACTTAGTTATATGATGTTTTTTTCTAATAGAAACAAGTTGGGACCTCAATTCATCCTATCGAACACAATCAAATATTTTTCTTAAGAAAAATCCATAAAGATAATAAACAGAAATCACATAACCTCATAGACAACATAAGAAACACAAAATTTCGATGGTCATACCTTGTACATGGTGACCAAGTTTTTCCTCTTGCACTAAAGATTGGCTCTTAAGATCTAATGAATTTAGGCCAACTTTAATAATTCAAAATGAAGAAATTAAAAACAAGTACAATTAGCAAGCAATTTGAAATTTGAAAGAAAAACTAAGACTCACAAAATAGCAAGTAATTCCATTCTTATGTTCTCAATTCTCTGCGTTTCACCTTGAAAGAGATAGCCTTGTGAAAAGTGGGGGACGTGGAAAGAATAAGAGCTCCAAAATTTGTTTTCTTATTTTAGCAGTTCCTCTAAAATAATAAGTATTACAGGAGGTTTTAAAAACTACCACAAAATAACTGTCAATAAAACTTTCTTTTTAGTAGTGTGTGGAATGGGTATCTAAAATTTTGTCCATAGCTGCTATAAACTCTCTAGTAGCATAAGGGTAATTTAATTTTGTTTCATTTAATTATCATATTTGTCATAAAAGATAAAAATTTTGTATGATTCAATTCAATCCTTTGTTACCCTTGACTATAAAGGATATTATGACATTGACGCATGTAGTTGGTCATATTAATATGGTTCAAAATTTTTGTATTATTTTTATTTTTAAGGAAATTTTTAATGCATATTCTTTATTCAAATGAATGTCATAAGAGGCACATTTTAAAAAAAATCAAAATAATCATTTTTTATGCATTATAGAATTGAAATTACAATTTACAATATCTCAAAATGCTAGATAATAAAACTATTATAATAATGATAGTGTCTTAAGTAAAGAGCTTATATTAAAGTTGAAGTACTTCATTTTATTTAGACTGAACAAACAATTCACCAAAAGGGATATCAACCTTTAAGTACATCAATATACGAGGAATCTAAGCTTCGTGATCCAACCTTATTTTTTGTCTTCATCTACACAGCTTAAATAAGATTTTATGAGAATTTTGCATGTTGCTTCCTTACACTCTTTAAGTCATGATGTACCTGAAAAATCAAAAGTAACATTTATAGATATTGAGAATTCTACAACAAATTCGTTACATGTATTCGGCATTAGAATCCAAGAGAACATATCAAATAATTCAAATATATGAAGAGTTAGCAAAAAAAAATTTCTATACAAACCATAAACACCCTAGCCACAAATAAAAGAATTGAGCTAGCACAATCCATTTAAAGTTCCCATCCCAGCTTAAGCATCTTGATATATCAAATTTTAAAGTATACAACCATAAATTTGCTTGAGATATTCAATGTATGTCAAAAAATTGAATTTTTGAATTTCAATTTGGCTTTAATGTGGTAGAGGCCAACATGAAAATAATAATGGAGTCTTTAGAAAATGCTTGAAATTGTAGATATCAAGGTTAAAAAAATAATAAAGCCTTTTGAAAATGAATTATAATTATCAATAATGAACGTAAATTTATTTTACTTCTCAGAGTTACCATAATACAAGAAGGAATTTGAGTAGAGAAATCATGTACGAGGCTTTAGGAAAGTCACAAAAATCATACATAGTAGCTAGAAATTATGAGAATAGAGGTTGAAAAACTCAAAAAAGCCATTGATCATCATAATTAGAACCCTTTGAGTAGAATCCTACAATTAGAAAACTCAAAACGATTTCCACAATCATTGAATAAAGGATGGAATTGATATGTCCCACATCGGACAGAATTAAAAATATAAGATGGTATTTAAGTTGTGAGGCACTCTTACCTTAGAGGCTATTCTTTGGGATGGAAACTCCTCATGACTTAAATCACATCTTCCTGTGTTAAAGACATTCCTCTACAATTGTTGTATTCACAAAATTATTGGTGCTCCCATTGTCAATCAAGATCTTAACGAACATACTATTGCAGACTCCTTTCATTTTCAGCGTACTAGGTTGATATGTACCAATGAGTACATTCATGCTAATTTTCGATACCAACTCCCTTGGTGGTTCTTCCATCTCATTTCGTGGCTTAATATGCTCTGGATTATCTTCATGGAGTAGCTCATCTAATTCCTCTAGCCCTACCAACATAAGAAAAGTGGTCTTACTTCTGTGGCTCGAGTTGTATTTCTCATCACAATAGTAACATTGCCTTTTATGCCTTTTGTCCCGTAATTTGACTACCTACTTTCTCTTGTATCCCAAATTGTGGTTATGTATTGCACTCTTTGATCCTGCTGTATTTGTGTGTAACAACCCCCTAAATCATACTATACATTCATCAATTAGAGTGGCAGAAGCATACAAAGTTTTGAATAAATTTTTCACTATTCCCATGTTAAGGAACATTATAGGGTCGCTACTGGTTGAGTGTAACCTAAATAGACTCTTCTCACAGTCCATTCAAATTCCACTCAACCCTAAATCCTGTGCAGCATTTTTATTATCACATTATAAACCATATAATACTCTGGAATATAAATGCTAACAACTATTTAAATACAATTGAGATATGCAATTTTATACTACTAAATCCATTCATACATCAGTAAATAAAACTATAATCCATCAAATTTATTATAAAAATATATTCTCTCAAAACATTTTCTACTGAAAATCTGACAGAGTTTCCCCTAAAAATCGAACGTTTTCCATTTATACAACAGCCTAATCAATATATACATCTAGCAATTTCATCAATAAAACCAAAAATCAACAATACAGATTCATAAATATATATTCAAGCTAAATTCTACATCCACTACACAGCATTATCCTAACATCCTTCTTCTACCCAACTATCTCTTAGGCATTCCCTGTTCCTGGTCATCTGAGTAAACAACTTAATGAGATGATTAGATTCTAGTAGAGAAATTTACAATTTAATATTTGTAAAATAGTTGGATGCTCAGTTCTGACAACGCACAGAAAATATCTCCCCTAATCAATTTAAATTCATGTGAATCACTAAATACTTTTAAATTTAAAATGAGTATGGGAAATCAATGCAAAGTAATAGAATGAGCATATTATCTTTAATCTGAAAAATCATGCTAAAAAGCGTACTTAAAATCATGCCTGAAAATTCTCATATACTTATCAATCACACATCTCATGTGATCATTCATTGTTCATTTCAAGTTGCATGCCATTTTAACTGAAAACATGGTTTTTGGTTGGGTGTGATCCGTAACACCAATCACCCAAAAACAATGCCTATATTGTAGGTGTAATCCATAACACCAATCACCCACTCAAGGATCGGGTGAGAATCAACATCCAGGGCGTCCCCCAGCATGTGCAAAATAGCTAATTCTCATCCTCATATAGTCTATATAGCACTGCATACGCATAGTTGAATAATACTCAAGGTTATAGGATATTATAATTAAACCAAAATGTCACCCCATATAGGTTATCCACCCTTTTACTCCTTGAACCTTTCATTGGATTATCCTGGTTTAACAAATAATTCCTAACAAATACAGAACAATTCAATTAAAATAAATCAATTTACAAAATTATCTGCATAGGGGATATTTAACCACTGTCCCATACCGGCTATTGAATATCCACCCTAAGTTAGTTCATCCCTATGGCATATAATCCCAATAGCCAAATTCTATCAAACGTGCAACAAGTATTCTCAACAAAAAAGAAATCTTATATACTCATATATATAACTTTCATGCAAATTAATTATTTTTCGCACTCATTCCCATTCAATACAAATCATACTTAAAGCAGTAATTCACAACGTCATTAGAAATCAGGGGAGTGTAGATTATTACTCTACCTTTTACCGTTTTCTCCTATTCAGATTGGGGTTTTCCCTTTTACCTTGGAGGCTATTTTCCCAATTAGTTTCCTAAGGAAACAATTCAAATCTTAGGCGGGTTTCCTTTCAGTTATACTTTTCTACAATTAATTGCCTAATTTCTATGTCGATCTAATCCTTACGACATAGTCTAAACAAAATCAACAGGAAAACATCAAATTAGAGTATTTTAAATTGTACCGAAGGTTTCGGAAGCTCAAAATTTGATTCCTGCTTCTTTCCAGCAACTCCAACGATGGCATACAGCCGCTTACTATGGTGCACGGCAGCTGGTATCAAAAATTACTCTAAAATCTAGCCCACAGCTCGAGGATGCCGAATCTGAGTCAATTCGACAAAAATGATGATTTAATCACAATTTTTTGGCAAAAATGTGATGATGGTCCAAAACTATTCCTCCTCCATTCACAATGCGTGGCGATAGTTCTTCACTGGTTGGCAGTTGGCGGAGGAAGCAGGTAGCTCGGGCTAGCTGTTAGTGGTAGCTGTGTGGTTGAATGGCGACAAATGGCAGAGATTGAAGCCGGTTCTTGAACTCAAGATGAAGGGGGAAATACAACTATTTTTGGCCTCTGTGGTGGCTGTCGGTCGTTGCGGTGGCTTACTGTGGCATCGGGCTGAGCTACTAAACTTTCTGGCAGTGACAGGCAGTGGTAACTCAGCCAAATGGTGGATGAACATGGTGAAGGTGCCAGAGGAGGGTGACGCGCGAGATAGAGAAAAAGGAAAGGGAAATTAAACAGGAATGAGAGGAAAAATGGAAAATTAAGGGAATTGGTTGGCATTTTAGGCATCTAGGGACATTTTGGTCTTTTCTCACTTTGCCCTAGCTAAATTTTATTAGCATTTTTTTGATCTGTGCAAGAATACAAGACCATATGGAAGGGATTTGGAAATCTTTTAAGGATTTTAAGCCTTCCAAAAATATCTGCTAAATTCTTAAAGGCAGATAAAATTTCTATTCCGAAAAATTCTCAAATTTAAACTGCAAGCTCAGGAAAATATTTTTAAATCAACCTATTTTCTTGTATTTTCAACTTAATATTGGCATTGTTCCATTTATGATGATGACTTAGTTTGGACAATACTACAATTTTTCGTACAATTGTGAACTTCTAAAATCAAAATTACCATTTTAATATTCTCGATCTTCCAACTTCAAATTTCTTCTCTTTCATCATATTTTACTTTGCTTTTGCAAATTATTTTTGGAATTAAATAAACTAACAATGTATCTTAACCAAACCCTTCTCATCCAAACCATATGAAATTATAATCATTGGGATTTTAATGATTTATTTTGTTCAATGTTATAAATTTATTTCCCTTTTTAGAGTATTCTTTAAAAGTATAGAGAGTAAATTAATAGTTGAATCACTAAAAAATTATCCTTATCTTAATTTAATCCTTTAAAAAAAATAAGAAATATTATGAATAATTCCTCCACACACATTCTTATTACAATGTGTACAATATATATACAAGTAAATAATATAGTTTTCTAAAGGAATCTTCTAACAGATTATAAAAAAATCTTCAGCCAAGACTCTTTGCATAGTTATACAGCGCTTAGGTGTATGTTATTCTAGAAGTTAGGCTAGCTAGGCTAAATCTTTTGGTTGGGCTGACTTGGTTGGACTCTCATCATCCTCTCTCAAACTCAAGGTAGCACTAGTGGTAACTCTGAGTTTGCTATGCAATAAATCAAAACGAACATTAGGCAAAGATTTCGTAAATATATCAGTCATTTGATCCTTAGATAAAATGTGACAAACTAGAAGTTCTCCACATGCAATTTTTTCTCTGACAAAGTACAAGTCAAGCTCAATGTGCTTTTTTCTTTAGTGCAGAACAGGATTAGCAGATAGTAGAATGATACTAAGAGTGTCACAGTAGATAATTGGAGAGCCTCCTTAAACATAAAATTTTAATTCCTTTAGCAATGACTGTATCCAGGTTATTTCTATAACAACAAGAGCTAAGGAATAATATTTCGCCTCAGTGGAAGATCTGGAAACAACTGTTTATTTCTTTGACATCCAAGAAATTAGATTTTCACCAAAATACACACGAAAATCAGAGGTGGATCTTTGGTTATCAAGTCAAATGCCTAGTCAGCATCACACAAGGCAGTAATTCTCAAGTTCTGACACTTTGTGAACAACAAACCATATTCCATATTGCCTTTTAAATATCTCAAAATTTGTTTGACAGCTGACCAATGTTGTTGTAGAGGATTATGCATATATTGAGAAACTTTATTGACAGCAAATGCAATCTCAGGATGAGTGATGGTGGCATATTGTAAAGCTCCGACAATGTATCTATATAAAGATGGATTATCCATCTGAGAATATCCTATTTTTGAGAGCTTTGAGTTAACTGACATAGGACTTGGACTTGGTTTATAGTGGATCATTTTGGCTTTAGCTAAAATGTCACCAATGTACTTGGATTGAGATAATATCAAGTCACCAGTAGAAGTTTTGGTAACTTGTATTCCCAAGAAATAATGAAGCAACCCGAGAACTTTTAATGAAAATTCATCATGTAGCCTTGAAATAAAAAAAGCAATTTCAGTTGAGGAGCAACCTGTGATGATGATATCATTAACATAAACAAGTATGTAGATTATGGAGTGTTTGGAGCATTTGATGAACAATGATTGATCACTCTTGGCAAAAGAAAAACCAAATTGCATCAAGGTGTTACCAAGCTTAGTGAACCAAGCTCTTGGAGTTTGTTTCAACCCATAAATGGCTTTGTCCAATTTACAAACTAGTCCAGGATCACCCCTTTCAAAGCCTTAGGGTTGTAACATGTAAACTTCCTCACGAAGAACCCCATTCAAGAAGTCATTGTTTATGTCCAGTTGTCATAGAATCCATCCTCTTACAAGAGTAATAGATAAAATACCCTTCTAGTTTCAGTTTTAACATAAAGGCTGAATGTTTCTGACGAGTTAAAACCAGCATATTGATCAAAACCTTTGCCACCAACCATGCTTTCAAATTATTTATAGAACCATTGGGATTTTTCTTAACTTTAAACACCCATTTGCTTCTTATTTCTTTTACCATATGGAGGAGTTACCAAAGTCCAGGTGTTATTATTTAACAAAGCCTTATATTCCTCTTCAGCTTTCTAGGTAGGTGAAATAAGAGCCTCTTAAATAGATGAAGGTTTTTTTGTAATAGTAAACACCCTTGGCTTGAAGATACCAGCCTTACTTCTAGTAACCATAGGGTAAGTGCTTGCAAGAGGTGTAGGAATAGTGCTAATAGGAGCACTATAAGAGGAGATATAATCAATAACTCCAGTAGTAGCAATAAAAGAGGATATTCGATCATTGAGATTAGTGTCAGCAAGTGGACCAGAGGCCAAGCTTGTGTCCTTCATGAGCTCAACGAAAGGTAAAGCATCAATAGTACAAGGTTCTGTGTGAAGTGTTTTTAGCACTAGTTACAGGTATAGAATGAGAGGTAGAAACCAAAGGGATAGAAGGTGAAGGAAAAGGTATGGCAGAAGATGAAACAAGATTAGGGGTTTCCAACTTTGGTGATGGCTGAAAATAAAAAGGAAAGGAATTTTCATCAAATAAAACATCCCTTGATAGATAAATTATACCTTAAGAGCTAGACACTTATACCCTTTATGATAAGGACTATAACCAATGAAGGTTCAAGGAGTGGATCTGAACTCTAATTTGTGGCTATTATAAGGTCCCAAATTAGGAAAGCAAGTGCAGCCAAAAGTACGAAGAATATTATAATTTGGAATAATGTGAAAAAGAACTTGATAAGGGGAATGAAGATTAAGTACAGGGGTTGGTAGTTTGTTAATTATATAAACTATAGCAAGAAATGACTTATCCTAATATTTCAAAGGCATAAAAGAATTTGCTAGAAGAGTAAGCCCCATCTCAATAATATGACTATTTTTTCTCTCAGCAATGCCATTTTTTTGTGGAGTGTAAAGGCAGCTAATCCTATGTATGATCCCATGTGACTTAAAGAAGGAACTTAAGGCCCTAAACTCACCATCCCATCAGTTTGAACAGCTTTTACTTTGGAGTCAAATTGAAGTTCAACCATGGCTTTGAAATTTATAAATATTTCAGCAACATCAGACTTATTTTTGAGAAGATAAATCCAAGTGAATTTGGAAAATGCATCAATAAAATGAACATAATACTTGTAACCTCTAGAAGAAAGAACAGGTGCTAGACCCAATACATCACCATAAACAAGTTGCAGAGGTTTTGTGTAAATAGTATCAGATTTTTGAAAAGGAAGTCTTTGTGTTTTTCCTAGGCAAAAAGTAGGGCAAACAAGTTTATGCTCTTTATTAAAAAAATTTTAAGAATAGATTTTACAATGAAGTTAGATGAATGCCCTAATCTAGAATGCCAAGTCTTGATGGATAGATGACTGGGTTGACGACTAGCTTGAGTAAAATTGGCACAAGCAATTGGTAGCTTTAATTGAGACACAAATTTAGGTAAAAGAAGTTACAGATTATCAAACTGATATAAACCATCTTTAGAGCCCCCGTGCATTAATATTCTCTTGGTATCCTAAGATTTCACATAGCAGACATTGGAGTGAAATTTAAAAAAGACATTGTTATCCTTATTGAATTGGGAAACATTGAGTAGATTTTTTGAAATTTTTGGTGCATGCAAAAGATTATTTAACTTGAGAATAGAATTAGAACAAGGAGAATGCAACATAGTATTACCAACACTTTTAATCTGAATACCTGCTCCATCACCCATTTGCAATTGGTCACGACCACTGAGATCAATTTTAGAGGCCAGATTATGATACTGTGGAGTCACATGATTAGTTGCACCAGAATCAATATACCATGCAGCATCAACAGCACTTTTAGGTGTAGCCATCATAGCAACCATGTTGGTATTTGGTGTAAAACTAGTGTCTTGTGTAGTAGCTGAGAAGGGGCTGATGAATTAATGATCAAAGCGATGGAAACACTGCTAAGCCATATGACCCATTTTTACCACAGACGTGGCATTATGAGGTGTGGCCAAAGGTGCTCCACACGGGCAGCCTAGTGAGGTGTGGCCAGAGGTGCTCCACACTTATGAACTAGGGCTCATGGTGATTTCATAAAGGTGGCCTAGTGTCCACATAACACCCTAGGCGCTCAATTAACTTAGATTGATAAATGTAAAAGCTAATACATAAGTAAATTGCATAATGCTGTGATAACATGTATAATTTTATTTAGATATGTTTCATTTGAAAGAGAATATATGATTTTTATGTTAACATATAAATTATCATGTAATGCTTACCCGATTTCATTTATGGATAACATTATGTTTTAATATCAAGAATGTAAAATGAAAATGTTTTGGTGCTTGCACCCTGGTACATATTAGTTAGTTTTAAAACTCGAATTGTTAAATTACTGGAAAACTTGTGTTTCTCATTATTATGCTAATATATATCAGATACAAACACTTAGCCGGGCAAGGAGATAGGAGTTTCTTTTTGGTCTGAGGAAAACCTTGTAACCCCTATTTTTGAGTCCTAGTTCAGGTTTATTTGGTTTAGAACTAAGGTTATTCTTTTGGCAGTAGACATAGGATATTTAAAGGACCGGTCCATCATTGAAATTCATAAAGGGGTATGAGTAACAGGATTGTTGTCTCTTGACTTCCTATGGACGGGTACTTCATATATCCTGATACATGTTTATAGAAATGTAATGGACATTATTAAACATGTATTTAATTGAATTACATGAATGTTTTAATTCTGCTGTGTAGTTTAGTATATTTTGATCTATTTCACTATGCATGTAGGTTTTCAATCTGAGCAAAAGATATCGAACCTAATCCATTTAAATTAATTTAATGATATAATTGCTCAGACATTAATTAAATAAAGGATAAAGATAATGTACCGAACCTATCTGATTATATTAGAGTTAATAGAAGTACTAGATAGGGGCGTTACATTATCTAGTCACAATGATGATGAACAGGACTTTCAAGATAGATCCCTAAAAGTAGAGGATGAGTCCAAGACACCTATAAGCACAATATTATGCTTATCATTAATATTAAAAATCTCAAATAGCAATTTAAATTTGGGTGCCATAGGAATTTATAAAATTCCTTACCTACTCAAAGAAATCACTTCCTTTGATAATTTACTAGTTCCTTCAAATTATTTATAACTGAGTATCCCCTCTTAATTATTCTTCCCTAAAAAACCATGATTAAAATTAATTGAATAATTACACTTCTCTCAATTGCTATAATTTTTATCCTATTCATATTTTTATCTTAATAACTAGATTACTAATTTAGAAAGCTACAAAAATTATAACTAAAGATTAAATAATTTTTCCTCAATCACCCCTTTATATAATTTAACTTCTTCACCTCAAGCATATATTTCATCATAAATCCTTCCAAATTTTCATCCTTATTGCCACAATCTTCATTCAAAACTCAAAACATAAGGATATTACTCATCATGATTCCCATACTTAGCTACTCATTTTATTGCATAATCAAAACCTAAGTTTTCTAATTGTTTTAATTTCACTCCTATACTATAATTTGATGAAACTTGATAATATATAAGGTCACCAAGCCACTTTCAAATCAAATCTTAAATAAATTTATACTTCAATTCCTTTTCTTCAAGCTCATAATCTATTATAGGGTTTAAAGGCTATAAAAAAAAGTATAGTTATAAGAAATAAATACTTTATTAGAAACAAATAAAATTGTAACGTTTTGTTCAACCTAAGACCAATATTAGGCTAATTCTTCAACAAAATTTCAACTTTAAATCTAGCCAATAACCATCAAAACAAGTGATAAATATCAAGATCTAGAAGGAATGAGATTACAAACCTATATCCAAAAAAGAACTCCCTAAGGTTCCACCTATTTTTGCAACCACAACCACCCATTTTTTAGAGCTTCTATTTCCTCTGTTCGGAAGTAATTAAATGCTATTATGGCTGCTATATATGGTGGCTAGAAGGTGGTGGTTGATGGACGACATCTAGCAACAATGACCCTTAGGGAATTTTGTAACACTCCACCTCTACAAGTACCTATCATACATGATCCCAAAAAGATGGTGTGCTACTAACTTGCCTCTTGCTTAATTACCCAAGTTTAGTTTTTTACTTAATAGCCCAGAATCCTTAATTAATTAAGATTTATTATTTAGGCTTTACTCAGGTATCTCACTCATATTATACGCTAGTAGAAGATAGAATAAAAATAATATGATTTTATCTTTTATATACATTCCAAAAATAGGAGGAGAACCTAGGATACAACCTGTTCACCACATAAGATAAGCAAAAATAATCAACAAAACAATCCAAGGTGGTGTTGTTGGGGTAAGGGTAAGGGTTCTATTTTGAAGCACATACATATGTATATACATCTATCCATATACAAAGATAATCAAAACACTCCCACTCTCCTATACACCACATAACTCCTCTGGCTATAGACAAAACAAGACAAGGGTGTGAGTGGTGTCCCAAAATTAAGTGTGGACTATCCTTCACCTTAACCTGCTAGGGCCACAGGTGGTGTTGTCTTAATCGATATCAGGACTTCAACCAATCCTTAAGAAATACATGAGGCCAAAACCTCAAACATCTCAATCTTTACCTCCACTAAGGGTGTGCACCTAACTCTTTGGACACATTAACGTACATGTAACATGTAACGTCCCTATCTAGTATTACAATTCATCTGATGCAAATAGATAAGTTCGGTACATTATTCTTATCCTTTTATTATTAAGTCTGAGCAGTTACACCATTAAGTGTCATTTAAGTAGATTAGGTTTGGGATCTTTTGCTCAGATTAAATCTTGTATGCATAGTGTAATAGATACAAAATATACTAAACTACACAGCGAAAATTAAAATACTATACTTCACAGTGGAAAATTTAAAACTTCATATCGTACAAAATAATAATGTTCCATCAATTTTCATTACATTTCTGTAAACATGTACCAGGATATATGAAGTACCCGTCCTTCAAGAGTCAGCAGACAACAATCCTATCACTCAGACCCTTTTACAAATTACTAAGGATAGACCGGTCCTTCACATATCCCTTCCCCAGTTCTTTCCCATTTACATCCCATGTCTACTGCCAAAAGAATAGTCATAATTATAAACCCTCTATATCTAGACTAGGACCCAATATAGGGTTACAAAAATTTTCTTTAAACCAAAAAGGATAATGGATATATTAACCAAGAACACTAGCTGGTTATGATGCCATTTAGGTGATAATGGATAGATTAACCAAGTCTACTCACTTTTTACCTGTTAAGATGAGATACTCTATGGAGAAACTAACCGAAGTATACCTTAGGGAGATCGTGAGGTTACACGGGGTACCATCAAGTATAGTATCAGACAGCGACCCTAGGTTTACTTTGAGATTTTGGCAATCCCTACAACAAGCATTAGGAACCCAACTTAAGTTTAACACCGCCTATCACCCTCAGACTGATGGGCAATCTGAGAGAACAATCCAAACCTTAGAAGAAATGTTAAGGGCTTATGTGCTAGAACAAAAAGGAAGTTGGGATAAATACCTACCTTTGATAGAGTTTGTGTACAATAACAGCTATCACTTTACCATCGGTATGGCACCATATGCTACTCTGTATGAGAGAAGTTGCAAATCACCTTTAAGTTGGATAGAGATGAGGGGAAAGTACACTGTTAGGACCCGATATAAAACAAGAGACTACTGATCAGATCAAAATGATTAGAGAAAATATGAAAGTTGCCCAACAGAGACAAGAAGCCTACGGTAATAGAAAAAGGAGACCATTAGAGTTTAATGAGGGAGAGCATGTTTTTCTGAGAGTGTCTCCCACTACCGGTATTGGTAGACAAATAAGGACAAAGAAATTAAGTCCCAGATTCTTAGGACCATTCCAAATCTTGCAAAAAGTCAGTCCAGTTGCCTACCAAATTGCCTTGCCTCTATACTTGTCAAACTTGCATAATGTCTTTCATGTCTCGCAACTCCGCAAATACGTCCCAGATCCTACGCATGTATTGGGGAATCAACCCATAGTATTAAAGGAAAATTTAACTTATGAATCTACACCTGTACAAATCCTTGACTTTAAGACTAAGCAACTCCGGAATAAAGTAATCCCTTTAGTTAAGGTACTTTGGCAGATGTAGCATCGCAGGAGATAACGTGGGAGAAAGAGGACGAGATGAGGCAATGTTATCCAAAACTATTCATAGGTATGAATTTTAGGGAAAAAATTCCTTTTTAAGGGGAGAGAATGTAATAAACCAAATTTTTAAAAATAAATTAATTGGACAAATTAAACCTTGAATTTATTAAAATCGAATTTGGCATAATTTTTTGAGTTTACGATCGAAATTTGAGAATTTTTCGAAGTCAAAATCTGATCTAACAGAGAAAAATTTGGCCCGACGTCAGGAAATCAACAGATGAATTGACAGGCTTTAAATCCTGAAAAGGAGTCTAAAATTCTCCCATGCGGGCCCATATCCTTGCCTAGGTCAGAGAAAGCATCCAAAAATTTCCCCAGGCGAAGTGGCAAAAGACCAAAATGCCCCTAGAGGCCTTAAAATTCCAAAAACCCTATTTTTCCCACCATTTTCCACTTTCCTTTCTCTCTCCTCCCTCTATTTTTCTCCTTCTTCTCTCCTCCACTTCACGCCACTGTGCATGGCTAAAACGCTACCCTGTGCTGCCATGGACCCAGCCACCGATGCAGCTCAACGTCCTCGACCTCCAACCACCATCCCTAGCCACTGACGGACGCCACAGCGGCCAAAAATGGCGAGTTTTCTCCTCCATTGCATTTTTCTTTCGGTATCATGATCTCTGTCATCCAGAAACACAGCCTCCACCATTGGAAAGGCCAAGCTGTCAGCTTCCTCCAACAGCTTTTAGACAGTGAACGCCGCCGCCACACGCCTGGAATGAAGGAAAAACATCTGTCGTGCATCAACCTTCGCCACAAAAAAATGTCATCCAAACGGACCTGAATCACCAAACGGACCTCAGATCCGACATCCTCGACTTGTGGGCTACGTTCTAGTGTATTTTCTGACCTCAGCCGCCATCGTTCGTCGTATGCCATCGACTGCCATCGTGCTCTGCCGTGCGCCATCACTAGAGCTGTCAGAAAGTGTCATCTTTTGGAACCCCTGGTACGGTTTAAATTACCCCAATTTGATGTTTTCTAATTGGAATTTAATCCTAAACATGCGTAAGAATTAGACAGGCCTAGGAAATTTGTAATCTGACGTAGGGAAGCTTAATTGAATAGGAAACCGCCTAAGATTTCAATTAAATTGCCCAGGAAACTAACTAGGATCGATTACCAAGGAACTGGGAAACCCCGAGTTGATTAAGAGTAAATAGTGAAAGGTAGAGTGATTTACGCTCCCCTGAACTTTATTTGACATTGTGAATGCCTGCTTTAGAATATTTTTGTTGCATGAAAATATGTGCTGAGATATATGAGTATATATGTATACCTGCGTGCTGTAAATTCCTATTGCATGTTAGATTTGTTGGCTATCAAATTTATATGCCATAGGAACGGGTTGACTTAAGGTAGGGTATTCAATAGCTGGTATGAGATGGCCTTTGAGTATCCCAAATGCAGATGGCTTTGTAAATGTATTATTTTTAATTAGATTTAGTCTGCATTTGTTAGGGATTACTCGGTAAACCAGGACGACCCTATGAAAGGTTTAAGGTGTATAAGGGGGGATAACCTATATGGGGTGATGTTGTGGTTTAGGTGTAATCTCCTAGAACCTTGAGAACTAGTCGACTATATGCATGTAGTTCTGAATAGACTGTATGAAGATGAGAATTGGCATTTGTGCACATGCTAGGGGACGCCCTAGATGTTAATTCTCACCCAGTCCTTGAGTGAGTGATTGGTGTCACGGATCACACTCACAACATAGGCGTGATTTCTGGTGACTGGTGTTATGGATTACACCCAACGAAAAAGTATGTTTTCTATAAAAATGACATGCAATTAGATAGATTTGTAAAAATAGTCACATGAGACTTGTGACTAACGAGTATACGAAAGTCACCGGGCATGATTTTTAAACCAGAATTTTAGTATGAATTTTTAGAAATAGTATTTTATACTCATTTTATTTATTGCATTAGTTTCCATGTGATTTCATATTTTAAAGAATAAGGTAATTCACATGTATTTAATTTGAATACGGGGAGATGTTTTTTATGCATTGTCACAGCTAAGCATCTAACTATTTTAGAACTGTATGATGTAAATTACTCTACTGGGATTTAACTATCTCATGAAGTTGTTTGCTCAGATGATCAAGAACAAGAAATTCCTAGGAGATAGCTGGGCAGGAGCATGATAGCGGGATGACGTAGCAGCTTAGTTTAGGCTTGAATTTGTATATGTAATTATCTGTATTGACTGTTCTGACTGTTGATGGATTTAAGTGGATGTATTTTGATGATTTTTGACTATTTATATATATGGGAAACGTCCAATTTTTAGGAAAAACTCTGTCGAATTTTTCAGTAGAATGAATGCTTAAAGAATAGTTTATTTTAAATTGAATTTGAATGGATTTCGTATTCTGAAATTGTATGGTTATTAGTATTGATATTCCAAAGCATGTTATGGTTTGTATGTGGAAATAGAAATGCTACATAGAACGTAGGGTTGAGTGGAATCTGAATGGACTGTGAGAAGAGTCTATTTGGGTTACACTCAACCAATAGTGACCCTCCAATGTTCCCTAACATGGGAAAAGTGAAAATTTTACTTAAAATTTATATGCTTCCGCTACTCTGATAAAGGAAAGTATATTGTGAATTAGGGGGTCGTTACAAAGTATACTTGCAAGTATACTTTTCTTTGCTTGCAATCTTAGCATTACTTGTAGTTTGAGTATAACCCTCCTTACTTGTCAAATTGGTTTTACTTCTTCCCACTTTTCACGTGTGTGCATGTGTGATTCATCTCATTCTCCTCTTACCGTGTGCATGCTTTTATGTACAAGAAAAATAGAATTTTCATCTCCTTTTCTCAAGCCATTCTCTCTCTTTTTTTTTCTTTTAATTTTTATTTTCCTCTCTTGTAAGTTACCCAACCTTTTGCATGTGGGCACTACACGTATATGCTTGGCACAATTCAGATTTCTATTAGGCTAGAGGAAAAATGCTGCACCCAAGTCATCCCCTTCATGTAGGATGCATGCAAGACACACACACACACATGCATATATTTTAAATATTGCATCCTATCCCCTTTCACGTAGGATGCATGCAAGACACACATACATTCACATATTTTAAATATTGCACCCTATCTTGCTTTTCTCTTGGCACTTAGGCTAGGTGAATCAAAAGGAGAAATAAAGAATTAAACCAAGCACCTAATTTTATGCAAGATCATCTTTTAGTATACCCATTTTGTGCCATTAAATTATGCAAGCAAATTCTCCCCCTCTTTATGCTAATTCATCTAATTAATTACGAAGTATTTAATTTATAGCTACTGATTAAATGACACCAATAATTCCATTCAATTTAAAGAATATTAATTTAGACTAATTAAAGTTATAGGGTGTTACATAAGATATGATCTCAATAATTAACAGAAATAAGTTTAGAAATTACCATTGAAGGTACCAATTGTGTAAAATATATAAAACTCTTGCATTCAACTCATCAAACATTAATACTTTCCAATGTAAACTAGATGTTATGTGATTATATACCATGCCATGCCATGTATTAGAAATGTATAATAACAATAATAATTCATGTCTTTCACGAGTATGCTCATACTCAATGAGTATGTTCATACACAATGAGCATGTTCGTCAGCAATCATTCATTTATAGTAATATCATCATCAATCATTCATTTACGATAATATGGACATTCGTAACATTTTAAAGGAAAATAGCATTTATTTTTCATTCATGGGACTCCTTTGGCCTATTGATAAGGAAAACATCCATATTTTATTCATGGCACTACTTTAGGCCATTGACAAGAAAAACATTCATACATTTCTTTTTTTAATGATACATTGAATGAGTTTTTGGTTAGCTAGCATTAACCTCTAGGGCATCCCCTAGTTTACGTATTATCTTTCTCACTAGATCCCTGTACCTCTCTTGGGGCCAAATCTCCTCCACTCATACACTTGGATGAGTTAAGAATCATCACTAGCTGGGGTGAATCATTTTCTTGATCTTAAAAATCATCACTCACTGGGGTGATTCTGAATATATGACCCTCTATTATATACACTAATCTGATAGGTTCCCAAATCATGGTAGATACTACCCTACATATGTAACTCTTAGGCCATCAAGGTAAACTAACTTAGAGTTGATTACCATCATGATGTTTTCTCAACCTTTCTAAACAAATGGATGCTTTACCATCACATATTAAGGTATAACCATGAAATTTTCAAAGGTCGTCCCATACCAACCACCGATCCTTCAACCTGAAATCCATCTATATTTAAGCATACAATAAGAGTACTCATGTTTTTTTTTCCTAGTTATTTTCCTTCAATCTTGTTTCATATTACTTATTAATGCATTATAATGGATTTGGGATGGTTACTTAGCCTTTACATTATTTTTGGGAAAGAAAAGAGGCTAAAATACAAAGATGGAAGCTATAAAATAGTGAAAAAGATCGCCACAGCAAAGTCCTAAGGCAAAGAACACATAACCAAATTCTATGTAGTTCACCATAGATAAAACCATTTTTCGCCGTGACAAAGAACATAGCAACCCATGTGGCAGCTCGCCGCGATAAAGTAATGTTTTAACCATGGAGAAGATTCACAAACTCACGAATTTTGGTCCTATTTAGCATAAAAACGTATCTTTTGAATCGTTTTAGCTCCCTAAAACTTCAAGGTTTCATTCTAAATCACTTATAAACTCTTTTTACTCCCTAAAACATCATCATACATCAAATTAAACTCTTTGAGACTTGGAATCAAACTAAACTATAAGAATCATTCTCATAGAGGAAAAGAAAGCAAACCCATATTTCTTTTCATGATTTTCAACTATCTAACCACAAACATGCATCAAAAGGCACACATCCAGTATTTATAACAAATGCAAGTTTACATCTTCCTAGAAACATTTAAAATTAAAGATTTGGTCTTTTTCATCAAAACACCCAAAAATGAGTTTTTCAACAACAAAAAAAGGGAAGATGAGATTTCCACTTGATTACCTATCTTTTAGGTGATTCACAGTGTCTTAGTTGTTGATTTGTGTCTCTTATAACTGATTCTATAACTTTCAAGCTTAGATCTAGCCATTCTATTAAGATCTTCTCCTTCTCTCTCTCTCTTTCCTTTCACTTTATCTCTCTACTTGCTCACTCTCTCACTAGGTTAAAATTTTCTAGACCTTTCTCCCATCTTCCTTCCCTTATTAGATTTCCAAAGGGATAGGAAATCACTTAACTAAACTTCAACATATTTGCTAAATGGTCTCACTATCCTTCTTTAATTTTGTTAATTTTTGTTGTTTGGGTGGGTCTAGGTCTCTCATTGCTTACATGGTGGCTGTAAATGGGACTAATGTTTTTAGCATTTAGAAAGCCAAAAACTCCATGGAAGCTTTGTATACTTAGATCTTGGCTTAGAAGATCATTTAGACACATTTCATAAGATTAGGACTAATCTAAAAGTTTTTCAAAATTCTAGGATGTTTATGTAACCTCAAAAAGTCTGGTATGTTGTTTTAAATTATAGGAATGATGGGATTGAATTGAAAAATGAAAGAAAAGAGGGGTAAACCATGAGTTCGGGGAAAAGGGACTAAACTATAAATTTTAAAAATTTTGGGTAACAAATGAAATTTTTGTAATTTGGTACTTTTCTGTAACTTCTAGTTCCAGGGAGGCTCTTATGCAAATTTGGGAAATTCTAAAGACCCTTAGGGACTATTTTCAAAAATTTGAAAGTTTTAGGGACTAAATTGATAGGATTAGAAAACATAAGAACACCACATAAAATCCATAAATTCTGGACCTTTCTACACTGGAGATTGTAAAAGAATATTAGAAATCTCATGATGATCAAATTTAGATAATTATATGATATTCTATTATTAATAGTAAATATGATATTGTGGCTATAGGTGTTTGGGAAGTGTCCTCTACACTTAGGGACCCAACCTGACATAGTAGATGTCTTGCTCTTGCTCGACATTATTGTAAGTAGATAATGCTTGTTATAATGCGTTTTCTTGTTTTCTATGTATTCATCGTGCCCTTTTTCATTATTCTCTATTTTCGTTATCTGCGAAGCCTTGGGACAAGCCATCTGTTAATTGATTTTGACTCACAAAAGAAAATGTTTTAAATATTTGACTTATTTTTGTCTAAGTTATTGACTTGTTATAAGTAAAATTTGAAAAGTATACTTATCAATTGTATTTGAATGACTGATTTGATTACAGTGAATACAATTGTATTGAAGTATGTTTTAGAAGTTGTGAGTTTTGCAATATACTATTCAATGAAATTTCTAAGTTCATTTTGACATGGAGTGGAATTTGATGGAATTGTTTCTCATCTGGATACAAATTTAATTTATTTGAATGAAATATTCCTTGATAGGAGAATTATATTTCTTCAAAGGTTTTAATGGGAGGAACTCTTTCAAAAACACTAGTGCTATAGCTGTATCTATAGCCCTATGTGCACCTAGGTGTAAACCTCAGCTAGCAGAGGTTAGTTAATGCTAGCCCCGTGTAAGGCCCCACACATGGAGCATATGTATATTATATGTAGGGTTAGGGCCATGTAAGGAGTTGTGGCCAAAGATTGGAGTTATGTGGGTACATGGTGTTGAGAAGGGATGGAATGTAGGGTATATGGAATTGTTCTATGAGATGTCCCTCTCAAGAACTTGTTTTATTATAATGAAATTTTGAAAGATTGAGTTTAAGTAAATTATATTTCATTTTTTTAAGTGATATTTTCTTTTGTATACAATTTTGTTGAAGATTTTAGAATCATATTGAAATTATCATATAACTTGATTTGACTTTTTACCTAATTGATTTAAGCATTTAATGCACTTGAGAAGTTATCCCTAACTTTTGAAATTATAAACATTATTTTCTTTATTGAAAAACTCTCGTACCTGGCTTATCCTATTCCAATTATAGCTTGTATTATCTATTCACTGGGTGGTTTTCCACTCATCCTTGTATTTCCTTCATTCTTTTCAAATAGAGAGGTAAAGTTTGAATATCCATTTGAGATGTCATAGAAGTAAATTTTCAAGGTAAGCCTAACCTTGTTCATTAGGCATTGTCATTTGTAAACCTTGTTGTATTTTAATTCTAGGTATGGCTCTGTATTTCATAGGTAGGATTCCTCACCTGTATTTTGTTGTATTGAATAAATGTAATATTAAGAGCGGAGCTCTCCTTGTGTATTGTTTTGGTATTATCTAAATGTAAAATTTTTGAAACCTCTATTTTTAAGGGAGGTTTTGCCAAAAATTTTGCAAACAGTTGTAGATTAGAATATATATTTAGGTGAATAAATCATTTTAGTATAATTTTATGCTTACAAATATAGGATAGTTACCTCGTATCTGGTGCCAGTCATATCTCTCTAAGTCAGGGTGTTGCATGATGGGTTGGATGCTACATCAGAAGTGCTCCATGGCTTTCATTTTGGATTAGGAAAGTAAGGGTAGTTTGGATATTTTGTTGTCTCTTAAATGGAAATGAAATTTTGGGTATGATAAAAATCAAGTTTGGTTAGAATTTTTTTATTCTAGATTTATTTGTTGATAAAAATAGAAATGATTTGTAGAATTTTGCTAGTCTTAAATCTATTAAAAATATCTAATATTAAGGCCTCTAGCAAATAAGAAACTTCTATCAGGTAAAATTTTAATTCTAAAAAATTCTCAAATTTAATTTATAAGTTCAAAATAATTCATATAATTACTATATAACTCAATTTTTATTTTTCTAATTAAAAATTTTATTTATTTTAATTTCTAAAATATCCTAGCATTAAAATTTATAAAATCTTAATATTAGTCCATAATTTTTTTTTACTTAAAAATATTTTTAATTTATTTACTCATAATATCTAACTCCTTGATCATATATATATAGATGTTTCAAATTATTTTATTAATTGTAATTTTAGTTTTTATTTTTATTTTTTTCTTTTTCTTTTTTTGAATTATTACAAAAATAAATACACTTAATGTATTCTATGGTTAAACTATAATAAACGAAATGACAAATACACTTATTGCATGTTTGGCATGACGATTTCTAAATTAAGGGACCCCACTTGATCAAATCATAAAAGTCACATACTTAAACTTTCGCATAATCCATCGCTTGGGTTATGTCATCGGACGTATATATAATTGAATGTAGTATCCTAAGAAAAATGATTTGTCATATGTTAGTGATTTCTAGGAAATTGTGATCCATCACAAGGAAACAAGAATCATCTATCAAGGGTAGTGATCTCATAGGAAATGATTCGTCATAGAATGATTCCCATAGAAGTAACTCATCATATAGTAGTAATCGATTAGGTGCTACATTTTGTGGATCCACTCTAAGACATGCCTCAAATAATTGGCCCTAGTACAGTGCCAGGGTATTTGAATATTTATGGCACTTATAGAAGCGTTAAAAAAGTTTTTTATGTTATGTTACTTATTAATAATTATAAACACTTAAAGCTTTATATTTATAATTATATGTTTTAAAATCTTTAGTGTAATTTTGTGGCGCTTAGTAAGCGCCACAAAGTTTTCTTGCAATTATAAATATATTTTTAAAAATTTTAAAGTAATTTAAGGGTGCATTTTAGGTGCCAAAAAGTTCTCTTGTATTTATAATTATATTTTTTGAATTCTAGAATAATTTAAGGGCACTTATTAGCGGCCATAAAGTTCTCTAATATTTATAATTATATTTCTTAAAATTTTATAGTTTAAGGGCACTTATTAGGTGCCACAAAGTTTTTGTATATCTATAATTACTTTTTTTAAAAAAATTAGAATAATTCCAAGGCACTTTTTGAGCACCACATAATACTTTATAAGTGTTTTAAATCACTCGCTTCGATTGGCACTCCAAACACAACACTATTCACCATCTTTCTCTTCTCCATTTTTCATTTCCTTTACCTTTTTTAGCTTCCCTCCTTCTGGTGCCTTATATTCACAACAAAAAAAGTGAATGCAGCGAAAATTTTAAACAAATATAGTGCAAAACCATAAGTCAAATCTCTGTAGGCAAGTTCTTATTCAATAGATGGGGTATTACATATCTTGGCATTTAAATTAATAAATATATAATATTCAAATATACTTACTTTTTTGTTTTATTGAATATGAAAATTATTGATATAGAAAAATCAATTATTTTTTTTAATATGGCAAATGCAATATGGCTAGCACATTCAACTATGTATAAAAAAATGATTGCTTTGAAATGTATCAACATTCTTACAACTATACTATAATTTTTTTTCCATTATGACAAGTATAAAGATAGACAATGATAGTTTCCAAGAGCAGGACTTCTCATTTTGTTTTTGTAGTTTGGAATCTTTATGAAAGGCGTTCAATCATCACAAAATGAAAAAAAATTCAAAACTAATATGGCGCCACAAATTTCATCCATGGCGCTTGCTCCAACAACTGTAGAAAAGCACCATAGAATGGTGTCTCAACATCCAACTTAGGAGTGCACACTTAACTAATTGCCACAAATTAGTATTAAAAGCACCTCAAGCGCCACTAAAAAGAAACTTAGAGCGTCACAAAATCTCTAATTTTTTTTAGTGATGACTATGTGAGTTACTATGAGTGCTTATAAATATTTAATGGATCTATAAACGTAATGATATTTTCTAAATGTAATACAGCTAGTAACATCAATAAAAATTTTTTCAAATTTGGGTGTTATGAAACTATACTAAGAATGTATTTATCATTACATAAATAGATAAGTTTAGATGTTTAGATATCATTTGTTGATTGAGATCGAAATGGTTAGGGCAAAGGTCCAATATTTTGGATTCTTCCCTGTCATTCGGGATACATGGATTATTTGTTTAAAGCAGTCATTCTTGTGAACACACATGCATCTATGGGATAGAAGATGTAGTATCTTTTTTTGTTTTTGGTCAGAATGTAGTATCCTTTTAGAAACTACATTTTGTATCCAATCATCCTTATGGGCCCGTAACCTTAGTATCTTTTTGGAAAGGCTTAGGAGACTCTTATGTAGTTAATGAAGGATGATTAGGATGGAAGAGAAAGTCATTTTTGGTTAGATACTGGTTGTTATGTAAATACTAGAAGTAATAAATATGTAAATATTTGTATTTGTTTATCTAACTCTATGGTATTTATTTTCGCTACGCAGTATAATTGTAAGTCCATGTCGAAGCAAGAGTGTTACCTAAGAGTTACTAGCTTTAATTGAATCCGTAAAAAGGAATGGTAAAAGTTAAGCTCTAGGGTAATAAGGGTGGTAACTCACCAAACCTAAAAATAAAAATAAATATAATTAAAAAAGAGGACTTTTTAATATGAATATGGATTAGGAAAGGGTATCTTAAATTGGCGTGTTATATAGCTAACTCATACTTGTGCACATATATGATTTGTGAGATATATTTTAAGAATAATTGAAAACCTTGTATACTTAGAGGATAAGATTATAGTAAAAAAAATATAGTAGAAACCGTACATTCTCAAATTTTCAAAATAATACACTCTGAACAAAGGAAATTAATTAAGTGACACTGTGCAATCTTCCTCTAGAAATGAGTCATTAATCACCCTTGAAAATATTTGCAAATTAACTGAAAAGAGAGAAACAAAACGCTCTTCTTTTTCCGTCTCTTCTCTTTCTCCTACTTGTCTATTATCAAGGTAGACCCTACAATAAATTAACATAATTTTAAAATTAAAGCCTTTATTTTGCAATTTGATTCAAGATAAAATAAACCTGAATAAAACATAAACAGTGCATGTAATGATGTTAAACCTACGCCAAATTAAGGAAAGAGTTGAAAGAAATTAAAATAGAGTAAAAATATAAGTGATGATGGAAAGAATTGTACCAGGCTAGGAACGTTACTTTCTCGAAAACACATTTTACTGTGCTCCTCTTTGAATGTCCTTGCCCATTTCTGCCCCATCCACTAATATTTTGACAAAGAATAATTGTTATAGCTAGTGAGACAGGTAATGAAAAAGATACATATTAAGTCATGCCTTCAAAAACTTGTCATGAGAAATGAACTTACTAGTCAATCGCAATGTGATCATTTGGTAATTCAATGAGTCGATAGGATAATCCATAAAAAAAAAAAAAAAACTCTTCCCCCAACACTTTCAATCGATGGTGAGGAAATAGAAGAGAGGGATCTGACTATAGAATTAATGGGAAGGGGCCACAAGTCATAGAACATTTTAGAATGAAACCAGAGAGTAATAGAAATGCTCATGAGAGAATGTTGACAACTAAGGGTATTTATACTTGTCCTAAGCAACAAAAGCAACGATTTTCTATGAAAATATGGAAATAAAAATGAAAGGATATTTATTTACAAAAATGAAAATACAAATAAATGATCGCCATTATTATATTGCAATTAATATATACGTGTGGTTACTAAGTTTTAAGGGTTCCCAATTATAGATGTTAATATATGTTAAAATAAAGCCAACATCTTTTTTCACTAAATTATTTGCATATATGCAGACCTCTTTTCATAGAAAGAAATGAAAATAAACCAAATTGGTAAAGAATATATGTGTGGTCTAGATTAATAAAATAATTTTTTTGTTTTTTCCATTTTCTTCTAAATTCTTGTAGTAATGCATCTCCGTATCCTTGTAATATATATGTATCATTAATGAGATTATAATAAAAATGATTGAATGCAATTATATCCTTAAATTTATTCCCTAATCTTTCAAAAAAACCCTTAATTTTCTTTGCATAAATTCCTAAAACTTCTCCATTTGTGAATTAATTAGAATATCGAACACACACAACAATAATCTTTCCCAAATTTTGGCTCTAAGCAAAATCCCTAATTTTTCCTTATAGCCAATTTCCTTCATTTAAAGAATTCAGGGATTAGAATTTTTAAAGATCAAATTGAATCATCTTAGGAATAAAATTCAAGAAAAGGAAAAATTCATTTCATAGTCAGATAATGACTATGAGAGAAGGGAAAAAAGGAGAAGAGAACGGAAGAACTCCATGTAATGAGTTTTCCTTGTGTCTCTGACACTTTAGAGTGTTATAAACATGCTAGATGTACAAAAACTTAAACTTAATACTTAATACTTACAATGAAAAACAACTAAAAGGATCTAAAATTTAATTAAAAGCCTAAAAATAAAGGAATTTAAAGTTAATTAAATTTCATTAACAACAACATCAAAATTAAAGCAATTTTAACTAAAAGAACAGTAGGTTCACTTAATAATTTGATTCAAAATTAGTTTAAATAAATTTATTTCATACAGTTATCATTTTGATTTATATAAATTGGCATTAAAATTTCTTTTATGTATTTTTTTTATTAATAAGAAGAAGTAATATTGCTCTTATACAATGTATGATGATATTTATGAATATAAAAATATATTCAAATATATATATAATGATATCATATTTTTCATAAAATTAATTATAAAAATACTATATAATTAAATTATGATATATACTATTTCTTATAAAATATTTTGTTAAGTACCTAATTGTAACAAAAATATATATATGTGAATTAGAATTAATAACTTAAACAATTAAATTACATGGCAAATTTGACTAATTGATGAAGATACATTTTCAGTTTTATTTTTCTTTTTTGGGTGGAAAATAAGAAATATTTACTTTCATATATTTTCAAAATTAATTTATTTATATATATTGAAGATGAAATTTAATATTAATTGTTAAGATTTAATAGATTAAAGAAGGTGAAATTAAATGCATACATATTACTATTTACCATTAGATATCTTATATTTTTTAAATATATATTTTGGGAATATAATTAACAATTATCCATTTTTAAAAAATTTAGATTAAATGTATTATCATGTATTAATTGTAGAAGAATAATAGAGGTGTATTAAAAATATATTCATATTTGAATTTCAAATATATTAAATGCATATTCTACAAGTTTATTTTTTAGATATTTTAAATATCTCAAATAAACAATTAAAATTAAATATAAATAATAATTTTTTATTTATTAAATGAAATCTATTGATGATTTGGAAGCTTCTTAAGATGACATATATATATATATATATATATGCTCTGAAAACTTAAGTACGTATAATATATTGATCACAGTTGATATAAAATTAAGTTCGTGTTTTGAATATTGCACATGTATAATTCCATTGAAAAAATAATAGGGACAAATAGGATTGATTCTATAACTAAGCATGGCCCATTAACAAAGAAATAGATAATCGAAAATGCAAAATTAAAATGGAGACAAATTGAAAACTAGCTAAGCAACACAATAATATCGTATCATTCCTTTCACAATTCACATGTATAATCATACTAACCAAAAAGAGAAAAGCTCGTGTATTTAATGTATGAAGTCAGTTACATGAGTAAAGCAAAAATCCTTTGTACAACAAATATAAGCTAGCCTAGAGATTTGGATTTTTAAAGTGAGAAAAGTAGTGAAGTGAGGAGAAAGAAAAAAAAAAGTTAAGATATAAAAATGAGAATGGTCAGAGAAATGGAAGCTAAAACTCTAGAGCGTGGAAAAGTATTAATTTGTTAAACGTTGATGGAGCTAAATTGCATTAAACGAAAATTTGAACGTTGAAGAAAGAGAGTTGGAGTGTAATGGTCATTTCGTTGAACATTTTTTGTGTCTCCTCCACTGTTGAGTTGCAGAGAAAAGAAGCAAGAAAAACTAGGAGAGAAAGTAGAAGAGAAAAGAAGCAAGAGTCCAAGTAATTAAATTGTTTGCTGGGTGTAAAAGCAAGTGTGTTTCATCCCAGAAAATGGGTAATTACCATATTGTATTTTGATTTCCCCAAATTTTCTAATAAAAATTCTGTGTGCGCTTATGGAGAGAAATAGGATTCAAAGATAGTTAAATCTGAACCTCTAAATCTGTTTGAGTTCTTTTGCTCTTTTCTTATAATTCTTACTTCATTTGTTCCTCAAAAACATTTTCATGAAAAGGTCAGCTGGAGGTTCTTTCAAAATAGTCAATATTCCATCAAGAAGTTAAATTTTATATAGGAACCTGGAAGTACAAAATTTTCAATAACCAATACGACCCTCATATTCTTGAGTATTTACTGGTTAACAAATAAAGAATTTTGGAATAAAATGTTATATATTAGTCCTATATATAAATTTTAATGTTAATTGCTTTCAATATCTAATCTTGTTTTCACAAATACATACATCATTAACGTTGATTAAAACAACCTTAGTAGAATTGACATGCCAATTCTTATTCAACTTGACATACTATTTGTTAACGTGGAATATTTAGCATAACCTAAAGAATAAATTTAAAACACATTGTAACAATTAAGGCACGCCCACTTTACGAGTGAGAATTATTCTGAGTTATGGTCAAAACCAAAATTATATAATTTTTTAAATATTATAACTAAACTAATTAATGACAGTAAAAGTTTACTCATAATTATCTTAATTTTTAATATCTCTAATCTTATCTGCTCGTTCGCTAATGTTTGGTGGGGTCGGAAGAGGCAAAAGTTGAATATTACTGTTATGGAATTGGAACTAGACAGCAACAAAGTCACATGCGGCATAATAAAAATTATCAATAAATAAATAAATAAAAGATAGAATAATAAAACATTTCAGCTTCAAAAAATATATACGTTTTGATATTTTTACCACTGATTTTGCAGAAAAACTTCGTTAATTATTTTTAGAAAAAAAATATATATACCTTCTTCAGTCAGTTATAAATATCAATCCAAACTATGATGTGCCAAGTACCTTCATTCAACTTATTCAATTACAAAATACTTCTTAAATTATTAAGTGTGGCAAATCATTCATTCAATTATGATTTAATTAATTGTAAAATACCCTCTAAAGTATAAAGTGTGACAAATATCTCATTTAATTATAACTTAATTACAAAATACTTTCCTAAACTATAAAGCGTTGCATATACTCAATTATAACTTAATTATAAATACTTATTTAAACTATAAGGTGCAGCAAATATCGATCTTCTTATATTTGAATTTAACTCCAATCTTACACTTCTCTATTAACTCCGATCTTATACTTTTCTATTAACTCTGTTAAGTATCGTCTATATTAAACCTTTACATAAACTTACTAATTTAAAAAAAGCCCATCACCAAATAAACTAGCAAAAGTTATACAGGATTTTCGATTTCTATTAACACTAATGCACATACTTAAATTTTAACATTTTTAGATTTTGTGTCTACTAAATTTGAAATAGAGTATGGAAGGAGATTGAAAATTATAAAAATCTAATATTTATTTGGAATTTTTCCTAGAACAAGGGGTTCGAACTTAGGAGATATAGAGCAATTAAAGGACTAGTCACTGGAAAGCTCTTAATAAAAAAGAAGTGAAGCACTGAAGTAAAACCGTAAGTAAGAAAAGAGAGTTTAAATCTTAGTAAGCATAATATGCTTTTACTAAGCTTAGGGATTCAGAAAGTATCAAAAAATACTATACGTAAATTTATGTCTAGCTTCTATGTGTTGCCAAAGGTTCGTCTTCTTCATGTCCTTCTCCCCTTCAAATATCTGATAGGGAGTCTATTTATAATGGAAGATATGAGTGGTAGTTATTGACTGATAGGTCATATCTTGAAAAGGTGGATAACTACTATATACACGTTCTTTAATGAGTAGTAGGGTTATGTAGTGGACTAAAGTTAAAAAAATTAGAAATCATGAGTAATTAATACGTGAGAGGTAGGTAGATGACGTTAGTTATTGTGACGTGTCTAGTGGTAGGATGTGGAGCAGTCAATTCTAAAAGGTTAACTCCTCTAGAAGATTAAGGAGTATTAGTAGCACTAACTTAACTAGGGGAATAAGGTTTGAGTTCAATAGAATAATAATTAATCTACCAAGCATTAAACTCTTATCTAATTTATCTAGAGTGATAGTACCTAAGCACAAAGAACCTTCACTTCAATCCTACCAGCAGTTCTTCTCAAGTCAGCACTATGCTAACTTAAGGGAAGGGATTACCCCATTATGCTCTCTACTATCTTATACTCCTTAAGAGGGAGAGAGTGATGTATTTTAGTTTACTGTCCAGAGGACAAATTCATTAGGAACCCTAAAACACTTTGCTTATCAAGGGATTTATCATTAAGAATTGTACTATAACTAAATGTCAAAGACTATGTGATATTGAAAACCCCAAGAAAAGATGCTTTGTAAAACCTTGAGCTAAGCCAGGGTATTGCATAGCTAAATATCTAGTGTCTTACTTATGTTTATTGTAAAAAATGATAGATTATATAAGATAAGAGAGGTGGATACATTCTCTTCTTAGGTGGAAGCACCCTATTACTTAGGTAAAGTCACCTTCTCTTAGAGAGGAGGAGTCACATCCTCTTAGAGGGAGAAATTACCTTCTCTTAGGGAGAAACGTCACCTTCCTCTTAAAAGGAGGAGTCAACTCTTCTTAGAAAGAGTTATTGTAACGACCCCCTAATACGTCATACACGATGCTTATCTGATTAGCGGAAGCATATGGGGTATTCTGAATGTTTATTCCCTATGTGGGAACGTCAGGGGATCGCTACTGGTTGAGCGTAACCCAAATAGACTCTCCGTTGTCCATTCGGATTCTGTTCAACCCTGATTCACACGCAGCTAACTAAATCCACATACATACATCAATTCTATAACTCTGGAATGAAACTAGAGTCCATATATATATACGACATACATTCATACACATTTCAATTCAAATCTATAAGTTTACAGCGGTAAATTTTACTGAAAATCCGGCAGAGTTTTCTCTGTAATTCGATCATATCCCAAATACAGAATCACCTGTTTAAAATCAAACAAATATTCCAAAGAATAAAGAAGTAAACATAACTAATATAAATCCATACACAGCAACATCAATTCATCACTACAATCCATGCATACTATCTGAAACTTTATATGTACATTCAGTCTAATCCATACAGAATTCATAAGAAACAGAATCTGATAAATAACAGCATCATCAAGTATATATACAAATGATTCAAGCTTAAGATAATCATTCTCCGTCTATCCTCAAGTCAGCTTCGGCTATAAATGCAGGCTCTGTCCCTGTCCCTATTCATCTGAGTAAACAACCTAATGAGATATGAATCCCAGTAGAATAATTTACAATTTAATTATCATTCAAAACCGCTTGAATACCCAAATAGCGAACACCAAAATCGTCTTCCCGAAATCAGTTCGAAAACAGTGGAATACCTTATCTTTAAAATCGTTTAATCACATGGAAATCACGGCAAGTATTCGAAATCATAAAATCAATTTCTTTAAAAATCAGTCATCAAAAATCAAGTGAAATATCATGCCCTGTGTATCTCAATCCACGTTGGCTACAAATCCGCTGTAACCAAGTCTAAATCATCTTCTAATTGCACGTAGTCTAGAGAGAATACCTCTCTTATCGTTGGGTGTGATCCGTAACACCAATCACCCGAATCAAGCCTATATTGTGAGTGTGATCCGTAACACCAATCACTCACTCAAGGACCGGGTGGGAATCAACATCTAGGGCGTCCCCTAGCATGTGCACATACGCCAATTCTCATCCTCATACTGTCTATTCGAACTCACATGCTCACGGTCGGCTATTCCTCAGGGTTCTAGGGTATTACGCCTAAATCACAACGTTTTCCCGTGTAGGCTATCCCCCCTTATACTCCTTAAACCTTTCTTAGGGTCGTCCTGGTTTAACGCGTAATCCCTAACTCAGTACAGGCTAAATCTGATAAAAATAGTTTCGTTAAAAGCTTCATGTATGAGGGATACTCAACGGTCATCCCATACCGGCTATCAAGTACCCAACCCTAAGTAAATCTGCCCTAAAGGCATCTAAACTCGATAAACAAGGTGTCTAACATGCAATTAGGGTTTTCAGCACACAGGCATGCAATTTTTTTTTCCATCGAAAGTAGCACGTAAATCTATGTAAGTCATCTAAATCTTTTAGGTATTCACCAAATCAATTCTAGGGTTCGGGAAGTGTAACTTATCCTACCTGGTCTCCGAATGCTCTAAATCACTTTAGAATTCCATGCAGTCTCGATTTCTGAGCCTGATTAATTTCCTAGACATCAAATTAAACATTTAGGCTCGTCACGTCATCCAATTTTCAATCCTAAACTCGGTTACACAGTTACCTAGGTTAATTAATTGCCTAATTACGTTCGGCAGCCATTTCAGTCATATACCATTAGTTTCTAGGAAATCAGACCTTACCAATGTGTCCGGATGATGAAATTCTACGTCACGGTGGTCTTGGTTTCTCGGGATGCACGTCCAGAAGCTCCGGCACGGCGACGCACGGCGACGTACGGTGGCGCATGGCGGAGGGGTGCGGTTTGTCTCGAAAATCACACCACGGTGAAGTCCGCAAGCCCAGGAGTCCGAATACGGTGGTGGCGCGGCAGTTCACGGCCGTTTGAGCGGTGTTTTCTGGCCACGAACTTTCGCCGCAGCGACGATGTTACGCCTCGATCCGGCGCGTCCGGCCTCCTTCGGCGGCGAGAGCCTCTTTGGAGGAAGTGGCGGCTGCCACGGTGGTAGAGCGGTGGCGGTCAGCGGCGGCAGACGGCGGCCGATTCAGTGAGAAGTTTCGCGCGATGGAGGGGAAAAACCGCGTTTTTCCTGCGGCTCCGGCGGCCGTTGGTGGCCGTGGTTGGTTCTTTGGAGGTTGTAGGCGATGGTGTCGGTTGGTACCCTTGGTGGCGGCCCACGGTGGCTGTGGCGGCCGTTCACGGTGGAGGAAGGTGGAGAGAGAAAAGAGAGAGGAGAGAGAGAGTGTGGTGAGGAGAGAGAGTGAAATGAGAGAAATGGAGGGAATTTGCGTAATTTAAAGCCTCCAGGGACGATTCTAACTTTTCCCAGGCCACCCGGGGATGTTTTAGGGTGTCGGCATCCTTCCAGACGTCGGCACGTATTTTCATGCAAAAGTTTTGGCCTCCGTTAACGAAATTGATGCACGAAACTCCTTCCATCAGTTTCTGATCGCCAGATTGCATTTCTTTCTATTCGATCGTGTTTCTGGCTTCAAACGACCTTCTGTGTCAAGTCATTATCCTCGAAATACGTGTCAGGCTTCGTTTGATTGGGATTAGGGTCAAAAATCAAGTTTTATCTTTTAAAATCCTTTCAAAACTCTTTTAGATCTTTCCCGTTGTTACAGTTATCACCTTCCTCTTAGGAGGAAGAGTCACTTAGCTCATCTTAAAGAAATGAGTCACCTCCTCTTAGGAAGAGACTTCACCTTTTCTTAAAGAGATAAGCTACCTCCCCTTAAGAAAGAGAGATACATCCTCTTAACTAAGGAGAGTCACTTTTTCTTTTTAAAAATATAATTATAAATATTATTGAGTTTAATAAAAAAAATTATTGACAAATAATTTAATAAAATGAAACTCATGTAAGAACAAGAACTTTTCAAATAAAGAAATAGTTTAGGGAAAATGATTTCTTTTTTAAATTAGCATGTCTAAATCAAAGTCTAATATGAAAAATATTTAACGAGTTAACATATGTGTAAAATTAAAGTTAAATTCATGCTTATAAAAGCATAATTAAAAGGATATTTGTCAAACTTTATAATTCATGGGAGAATATTTTGTAATTGAGTTATAATTAAATAGAGATATTTGTTACATTTTATAGTTTAAAGAGGTATTTTACAACTGAGTTATAATTGAAAGGATCAAATGTTTGTCACACTTAATAGTTTAAGGAGATATTTTACAATTCGGTCATACTCAGTTAAAGAAATGTATTTGTAACTTAGGTATTTGTCACAATTTCTAAATAATTTTAAAGTTTTCTTAAAAAATATCTATAGAAAGAGTAGAGAAAATAGTTCTAGTTTTTTTATTATTAAAATGAAGAGTTTTATAAAACTTAAAAAATCTCGTTTTTTTCACTGAAAAATTTTGAAAATACACAATAAATTAATACTACTCTCTCGCAGTTTCTGTTTATGTTTTTGAAACTTTCACCAAACGGCATGGACCAAACATGAAGGTACTAGTTTCCCACATTCATTTTCAATTCTCACAAAATCCTATCAAGAACATGGGATTCTAAAGTGTCACCATATCCCAACTTCAACATCGAAACCCTAGAGAATCAAGAAAGACATGCATGCAGATACAAAATGAATGCATCCATGCACTGCAAGATTGACGCTTTGTTTTCCCCAAAGTACCCACCACTTGATCTGACCCAAAGTGATTCTTCAAGTATAATCAAACATAAAGAAAAATTTAGATGTAAGTTTAAAATATTTATTTTTGGATTCTTTAATAAAAATTTAACAAGTAAAAATTATTTACAACTTAATATCATATGATTGAATCTTTAGATATATATACATATATATATTATTTTAATAATAATGGATAAAATGTTAAAAAAAAATCCTTTTAAATTATAGGTTATATGTAAATAATTATCTTTAACTATAAAAATTGACCTAAAATCTTTTTAAATTTTACAATTTGTTTAAAAAAACTTATCTATTAATTTTGTTATTCAAAACCTTATCATAACAATAACATGTCAACAAAATTAATTCATATTAAAATATAATTTTTTTTAAAAATTTTAGGCCTTATAAAAAAATTAAATAATTTGACGTCTATATCTTCTATTAAGATTTTGAATAAAAAAAATTTTTTTACACAAATTATAAAGTTTAAAGAAATTTTAAATTAATTTTAATTATAAAAATTATTTAAATATAAATTATAATTCAAAAAAATTACGTATATTTTAATCATAAAAAATTTAATAACAAATATCTAAATAACTTCACTTTTATTTGATCTGTGGGACCGAAAAGCTTTAGGTGGGTAACTCCAATGGGAACAAAGTTTGATGGGCGAAATGATGTAATGGCTTGTTGGAGATGGAGTTTTGTGGAAACCCTAGAGAATGCTTTGGATGATTGAAAAGGGACAAGTCGAATGGTGATAAAAGCATTCATGTATGATGGATCACCTAACTACACAGCCCAAGCACCTTCAATTTTACATCCCAATGGGCTTGTCTTCATGTTAATGGACACATATTAATAATAGTCCTTGTATTACGCCTATTCCACACGTATTATTCTACCTAATTTCCTCCACCTTGATGATCATAATCCATTCCATGTGCCACATGATAATCTCGAGAACATATGTATATATATATATATATAATTTGAATATTCTAAAATAAAAAAGAGAGGTGAAATTTATAAAATATAAAAAAAAAAGTTTAATTTTAATTCACTTAAAATAAATTTTTTATTTATCTTTTTTTATTTTTTTATCTTCTCGTACTTTAAAAATTTTGACATCTTAAAAAGTACTTCAGAAAATTCTTCTTCATATAATATATATATATATATAATAGGAAATAAATCGACATCTCTCTTTTTTGTGTTTTTTGTCTTTTATGCAGCAACAAAGGTGAAAAGGATTGCGGCTAGTAAGACTATACGTAGGAGAATACGAGATATGTGGTTACTGTTTATTGTTTAATTTTTTATTTTATTTTATAGAATTAATTAGGTCATGAATTTCTATATTTATAAGTGTTTTATTTAGTTTTAAATGAGCATATATTCTCCACATGTTTAAACTCGTCAATATATTATATAAAGTAAGATTATTAAGTGTATTTAAAACATATTTAGTATAATAAATAACAACAATATCGTCGTAATATAATTTCACATTATCTAAATATTTAATACTTTTATGCAGTCCTATTTAAAATTCTTAAATTAATAATTATCATGTATTAAAAAATTTTATATTGAGTATCATGCATTAAAAATGTTTTAAAATGTGGTTTAAAATTTAAAAAATGTGCCTAACTATATTTAAATTTTAAATTTTAAATATTTTTATACAAAATTTAATCTCATATTAATTATTTATTTAATTTAAATTATTAATTAGATATATTTGAAGTACTTGAAAATGATAATTTTTAATATATTTGTTTAATATATTCAAAATTTAAATGTAATTATACTTTTAATAAATTATTTTTTAAAATTTTAGTAAATGCAAACATTTAAAATATGTTCAAGTTGACTAATTATTTAAATTTCAAAAATTATGTAAAGAAACAGAGACACATGTTTTTTGTTATATTAAGTATCTCCCAAATTATGTATATACTTTATAATTTAAATATATAATTTTATTTTTTAATTAATTTTCAATAAAAATATAATGTTATTTTATAGATGTATGTTTAAATACATTTTTATATTTATACAATATGCTGATATATAAGTAAGACAGATTAATATAATGCACCAGTAAATTTAAAGATTTTAGATTTTTTATATTTAAGAAATGATATATTTTTATACATTAATTAGAGTGAAATAAAAAAAATAAAAAATTTACACTAATAAAAACTTACCTTAAATGTATTAAGGATCTGACCTAAATTTAAAACATGTGACAAATAGCTTTGCACTTAATGGCCACTTTAATTATTATTACATTAAATAATGCCATACATATTTATTTATATTATTATTTATTATATATAAATATTTTCATTATTTCGTGTTCTGATATGGTCAAACTAATAAGCATATTTTTTGTCCTCAAAATTTAAGATTATTTTTATTTTTTTCCTAATTCTTTTTTTTAATTTTTTTGTCAATTTCATTCTAAAAAAGTTGTTTCTTATCTCAATTTTGTGCTTATAAATATTTTTTAAGGAAAGGCCCATGTCATTTTAGTTTTTAATAACATCTAAATTACTAATAAAATTAATTAATTAGCTGAACTATCAAATGCATGGCTAAATGACCATTAATGGATGTAAATATATTAATTCAGTGAAGTAGTAATGATGACACAATTTCATTTCTAATTTCTTTTAAAAAAAAAGAGTGCTAATCTTGGAAGCTGCGATCTGTAAATTAAAAAAGCCAATCAAAGCAAGATTTACTAAGGAAAAGTCTGTGATCTAAATTTAAAAGATTAATACATAAAAGAAAATTTTGAATATTTAATAATATGTTTTATCATATACCTTTACCAATTAGTACAGCATGCCCTGTATGTGGTATGTCCCAAATAGAGATGACAAAATTCGGTAGGTTTGAGAATCTTTCAGAATTTTTTTCATTTAAGAATTTTAATATATATTAAAAAAAATTTATGGGATGAAGATGGGATCATACTTCCTCTTCTGTGTAATCAGCTTAAAAAATTATATATTGTAACTTTTTTTAATTTTTGTTAATAAAAAATTTTAAAAAGTAGGTAATTTATTAAAGTAGTAAAATTTTTTAAAAGTATCTTCCATAACTCTTTATTTTATTTTAATAATATTAAAATTATAATTAATTCTTATTATTTTAGTAGAATTAAATATTTTTTATATATATTTTATGAAAAACTTATATATTATTATTTTAATAAATTTTATTTAATTTTTTATAAGAATATTCTTATTAAAAATAATCTTATTTAATATAATATCAAATATTAAATATTGATATTTTTTAATCAAAAATTTAAATATTAATTCATTAAATTATAAAAAATTAATTTATTCTCCTAAGTCTAAACTTAATATCTATTAATTATTTTAATAAATATTTTCTGAGATCTTAAATTTTTATAAGAATGTATCAACGTAAAAAAAAAAAAAAAAAAGGCGCAAGAATAAAGAGCAGAACGACGACCCTGTTCTGTCCTATCGTTATTTACTATAGTTAATGAGCGTATATGATATTTATTAATTTTTATCAAATGCAGAACAGTGTGGGCACAGCTGCATAAAGATGGAAGACGCACGTGGGGTACATGAGGAACATTCCTCTATCATTTTCAATGCTTGATCCGATGAATTTTTAATTTTTATTTTGGCGATATCTTCTTGACTTTGCGACATATATCAATTTAGATTTTTATATGTAAAATATAATATAATAATATTATATAAAAAATAAATATAAAATTATTTAAATAACACGTCTCGTTCACATAAGGCTGATCCCCATATGCATTCTTCTTCCAAATCTATACATAAAACCAATGATTTTGGACTTTGGTCAATGCCATATTCCATATAGGCATAATCCGTACCGTTGAATTTTTGCTCCTTTTATATGTACCTAACCGATTGAATTGAAATGGCATCACTTACCAGCAAAGATTTTGACGCTGAGTCTAAATTTAAAACGGACTATGTTTAATTAGATAGTTTTTAATTATTTGTTAATAAATTTTTTTAATAACAATGTAGTATATAAAAATTTTGAGTAAATTAGTAATACAGAGTCTGAAAGATTATTTTTCTTTCAATTTAATGCTCCAAAAATAAGTTTTTAAATTTAGTCCTTAAACAACTTTCTTCTCATCAAAATGATAGGAAAATTCTCCTCAATTAATAAATAACAATCCCCGTAGCCATTAATTCTATTATCTAAACTTATTTAGTTGTCATTTTTATCCAAAACAACATTATTTGAGAAAATTTTACAAATCTGAATGATTCTCAAAATGATTTAATTTTTGGTGATATTGTGTATATTTTAATATACCATCAATATTAGGCCTAGCAAAAAAGTTAATATTTTTAAAACATTATGAGTTAAGGTTTAATTTTTCACTGATAGAATCTACATTTAGTGTCAGATACTACTCTGATTAAAATTACCTCTAGAAAAATAATACTTATGATATATATATATAACCATATCATATTTTATAAAACAAATTAAAATTATACTATATATATTTACATTATATGGTACATTTTTATTATATATAATATTATATTTTTATTAACAATTAATTATAAAATATACTATATTAAATTTTTACTTATACTATTTTTTATAAAATATTTTGTGAAGTATCTAATTTTAACTATAGTGTTAATAATTTAAATAATTGAATTAAATGAAAAAGTTTATAAATTAAAGAATATATATTTTGAGCTTCAATTTTTTTTTCAGGAAGATAACTTATACAAGAGATATTTTTTATTATATTTTTAAATTTAATTTTATTATATTAAAGGTAAAATTTAATATTAATTGTTCAGATTTAGTAAGTTAAACAAGATGAAATTAGATTTATTTAAATTACTATTTATTAATTTTAGATATTTTTCAAATATGTTTTAGAAATTTAATTAATAATTACATATTTTAAAAATATATTTACATTAAATGTAAAATTATTTTAAATGTAAAATATATTAAATGCATATATTACAATAAAGGTTTTAGACATCTCAAATAATAAATAAAATTAAATATAAATTAATTAATTTATAGTTATTACATTAAATATAAAAATATTTGCATCAATTGAGTCTCATGAAATAAATTAATAATAACATAACGAATCAAATTTTAAATTTTTTTATATTTATTGTCTAAAAATATCTCAAATGAGATTATTTTTAATAAAAAATACTTATGATAAAAAATAAAAATAGCATGAAGACCTTTCACAACAATATATTAGCCTTATTTAATTACCTTAAATGCACAATGTAACCTTACTATATAGTACAAATACTAGCTTTGGCCTTGTGCAATGTATGGTAATATTGTGTGTGTCACACACACACACACATATATATATTATTTTAATTAAAAATTAACTATAAAAGTTACATATTTAAATTATGAGGTATATTATTCTTTTTAAAATATTTTGACAAATATTTAATCGTAACAAAAGCACATATATCAAAATTATAGTTGAAAACATGAGTAATTGAATTAAATAGCAAAATTAATTAATATATTGATAGAGATGTATTTTAAATTCTAATTTGTGAGTGAAAAATAAAAAAATATTTATTTATTATATTTTAAGCTTAATAATATTTAATAAAAATAAAATTTAAAATTAATTATTAATATTTTGACATTTTATAATAAAATAAAACAAAATTTAAATTTTTTATTATTATAATAACATGCATAAAGATAATGCTTTAATTTCTAACTTCTACTTAAAGTAAGAACATTAGTACATAAGATTTATATTATTATATTACTAAAAAGGGCCAAATTAAAATTCTTATTACACATTACAATAAAAAAATTTGAATCATTAAAAAAACAGGTAAATTTTTAACAAGTTACAGTAAAAAATTCGGAGGTGCGATTGGGAAGCGTCCTCCCGCACAAAGTTTTAGGTCTTACAGTTTCATATGCAGGTCTTGAATTAATGCCGACAAAGAATTCAATTATGATTTTGTTTAAGCATATATAAATGATTGTGATGAGTTATTTATTTTTGGTTAAATCATTCTTATGGTTCATTTAATTTCACTCAATTTAATTAAGTCTTTATAATTTAAAAATTTATAATTAAGTCTCTATAGTTTAATAAATTTTTAATTTAATCTCTAAATTTAAATTTTGATAATATGTTAATTATATATTATCTTAACATTATGAGTTTATTTAATTCAAGTCAATTTATGTATATTATCTAATATAAATTACATTTTATTTTATATATATATATAATTATTTTTGTATACTGCACTAAGATACTATCTGTCGACAACGTTAATATATCAAAGTTTAATATAACTTTAAAAAATTTAACAGCATGGATTATTTTAAAATTGTATTAAATTATAGAGACTCAATTAAATATTTTTAAATTATAAATACTTAATTAAAAATTAAGTAAAATTATAAGAATTACAAGAATAATAATTTAACATTTATTTTTATCATGTTTTGTTAATTTTAAATTAAAAAAATATAATTAATTTTTTATGTAAAATATTTTATAGTTAATTAAAAAATATTGAGGTACACAGTAATATATGTCAATCAAAAATTATTATATAGCTTACCATTGCTAGTTTTTTTTTTTTTTTAATATTCTTGCTCTGGTATTAGTTTAATGTACTATATAAGACTTATATAAAAGTCATCAAAATGAATTTTATCTTCCTTTCCTTTCTCTTTGAATACGTTTGGATTGAAGAAAATGAAAAAAAAAGGATGAAATTGTAAATTTAATATTTTTTAATTGAAATATAAATCTAACAACAATAAGAGAAGAAAAAAAATTATATTTAATTTAAGAGTAAATATCAATCCCCTCACTTGAAAGAGCTTGAACTTACACTCTCATTTTTTCTATTTTAAAAAATTATATTTTTTTTTATTGAGAGATGAGAATACTTATAATTTTATTTATTTTGATTAAACTATCTTTATATTTATTATTTATATAATTAAATATATATTTAAAAATATATAAAAATATATTTTTTAACTAAAAATAAAATAAATTTATTATTTTCAACTCAAAATAAATAATAATAAAATATTATAATTTCTGAAAATATATTTTATAATAAATTATAATATTTTTAGAGATTGATAATATCATTAAAAATATTTTGTTTAAAATTTTTTTAATTTTTTAAGAGAAAAAAGTATAAATTTTTAAAATAGAAAGGAGAAGAGTATAATTTACTCTTAATTTAAATAAAAAATTTAAAAATAAACATTTCACTTTCCTTCTATTTTCTTTCATTTTTCTCAATTTTAACATATTGTAGCTATTTGTCTCCAAGGACGACTGTTACAACTTTTCATATTTGTCACACCAAACAATAGATGTGGAGGACATAGCGAGGATATTTCAAATTAACGTATCAAAGCAAAGAGTTCAAATTTCAAAAATAGGAACGTTGGAAAAAGCAAGCCAAGTATAGCATCATCATGCTAACTGCTAACAGAACCTATAAGGAGTGAGAGTCAGACAAGGGCCTGATTTTCCTCCTCGTGTGCCCTAAGCCCACCTCATATATTATTAAGGTTTTGTATGGTTAAATTAGTGAAATTGATTAATATTTTATAATATCATAAATTAAGATTAAAATTTTTGTTAAAAAACAAAAAATTCAACTCTTTTTGAAGATTTACCTGTGTAATTTGTATCTTTATATGACTGCTTAAACTTTAAATTTAAGAACGCAGAGAGCACCATAAAAATGCCAAAAGCTCAAAACTCTTGTATATTAATAAATTGATTTATTTATAAATCCCTTAGCTTGTACAATTAACTCATTTTAACTTAAAAATTTGATTAAAAGAATCTCTCAATTTTTAATTTTTTACAATTTTTACAAAAAAGTGTTGATAAATTTATACATTTTACCCCATTAATTTTAAAAGCTTGACAAAATCTCTCAAGCTTTTTAATTTCATATAAAATATACTCCTTAAATATGTTAATATGACAAGTATTTGATTAAAAATATTAATTAAAAGAATATAATGTATAAACTGAAAGTTTGAGTTTGTTAATTTTTAAAGTTAAAAAATATTTTTTAAAATATCTATATTATAATAATTCTGAGTCTTTTATTTATTAATCTCTAAAATTATATTATATATATAATATAAAATAAAATATGAGATGTAAAAATATGAAAAAAATAAAAATATTTAAAAGTTACAAAAGAAAAATAAGATACTTTTTGTTATTTAATTTATCATTTTAAAATATAATCATTAATTTTTTGTATTGTATTTTAAAAATTAAAAAGGATTAGTATACACTTTTGTATATGCGAAACTTTCTGATATATTGTATTTGCAAAAATCTTGCCAAGTGACTGCTCCAAAACTCTTTTTCAGTTATTCTTATATATATAGTTCTACAATGGAATTTAATAATTATTTTCTCTATAAAATCTCTACATTTTTAATGATTAATATTTAAATAAACTATTTTAATAGTATTCTCATAAAATATTAATCAAATTATAAAATTAATGATATTAATCACACTTCTCTTTGTGATGTAGAACTATTATCTTTTTCTATTTTAAAAAGTTTCACTAAAAGATAAGAAGTAAAGTGTAGACAATATTAATTTTATTAAAATTATAATTTATTAAAAACATTTTAAAAAATACATTTTGAATTAAAAAATAATTTATTTTATTTTAAAAAATATTTATATCAATCAAATACGTACTTAAAAATATTTTAGTCAAAATAAAAAAATATATAACTTTTTTGTCCCTTTTAAAAAATATATAACTATTGCATTTCAACTTTAAAGGGAAAACAAAAATAAAGAGAAAGACTTCGTTCTTCATTCAGCACGTACGACGATGTGAATATGATTTGTTTTGAGAATTGGAAGTGTAATTTATGCTTTTTTAATTTAAGTTAGCTTTTCAACTTTACAAGAAACACTTCTTTAAAGGGGAAAAAAAATAAATAAAGAAAAAGACAATTCCACCCTCGTTTTTCATTCAGCACGACGATGTGAATATGATTTGTTTTGAGAATTGATCTATTAATTTTAATAACAGCTTTGTTCTTTTGCAATGTATTATGTAAATAAATGGAAAAAATCATGCCAATTAAAGCGTATAAGAACGATATTATTTTGGTAAATGATTAGAAAAATATAATTATTTTTTGTTAAAAGTAATAATTCCTATATAGATTCTTTATTAATTTAATTATTAAATAATTATAAATATTTTAAGTTAACCAATAGAAAAGGCATTACAACTAAATAATAGATACCCATTCATAAAGAAAAGAGGTGTTAGTAAGTATTATTATTCATCAATACAATTTTTACTTAAGAAGAATCATTCTAAGATCACTCTTGATCTTGATGGTAGAAAAAATGTTCTCTTGACATTAATTTTAAATTCTTTTAAAATAATTAATATATCATTGAAGGAAGAGAAAAAAAATTTTAATCTTACTGATTTTAATTTAATTATCACAAAGCTCAATAACCATCACATTGAGTTTTTATTTAATTTAAAATAAGTCTATTAATTACATGTATCACATTAATTATTAGATTAATATAACATTCTTACCTTGGCAATGAAGCAATGTTCTTAAATTGAGTTTTATAAGTCAAGTGTCACTCCTGATACTAAATTTTAACAAAGTTGAGAATATTGTTAAGGAGTAATCCACATTCTTATCTCCTCTTAGGACCACAGTTTAAGGATTATCTTGAAAGAATTAAAGCATTACATATTGATTTAGGTAAGATAGATAAATTTTTTTTTTCAAGTATCATTTATTAAAAATAATTTTATTTAAAGTATTGTCAAATACTAAATGTGATCATATTTTTTAATGAAAATTAATTTATCATATTATATAAAATTAATTATTTTTATTAGAATCAAAATCTGTTAATATTTCAAACAAAAATTTAATACATAATAATCATAAAATGTCAATGATCTCAAACCCTCTCCCCCTAGTTCAATTAATACCGAATGCTCACTACTCCCTATCTTTTGAGAGGAATCAATAAGAACATACTTTTATTTATTAACATTTTTAAATTCTCATCTTATGTAGTGGTTGTTGGCCAACTTTAATTTCACCACTCTCTTACTAAGAGCATCCCTCCTAAATTCGTACCCTTCTTCTCCAAATTGTAACCTAATTCGAATTTAATATATTATTCGAATTTAACACATATTTTTGTGCATATATAAAACACTAATTATATTATATGACTTTCAGTTTCATGATTAGTTTTTTGAAATAATATATATTTGAATGTATTGATATATTGTATAAATAATATAAAATAATTAAAGTGTTGGTGAAATATGAATGAGTGATAAGTTATATATTCACGAGTTCAAAGTTCAATAATTTCGTATTTTTCATTATTATATTTAAAATATAAAAATTATGGTCTAGTTTAATTTTAAAATAAATTAAAAAGATATATCCCGAATTACTAGTAAATTTTAATTGGCTTGAATTAATCATTCTTTTTTTTTTTTTGAAACTTGCTAATTTAATTAATATCTAAATATTGCCTGGTAAGATTGTAACCTGCTATCAATTATTAAATAAAAAAATAAATTACGCTCTAGACATTTACAAAACTTACACTTTTATTTTATTTTTTGACCAAAATACTTTAATATTTATAATTTTTATAACATAGCAAGTTTTAAATATGTATTTCACTGATATAAAAAAGTTAAACGACAATTGCTTGAAAACTGAAATTACAGTTGTTTGGAAATTTTTTTTTTTTAAGGTCACAGCGAGTTAATAATTACTTATGGACATTCGCTAAGTGCTAAAAGTTGGTTTGTTAATAAAAAATGTAAGTATTTTTTTGTTTTGTTTTGTTAACCAATATTCTTAAGATATCAGTTAAATTTTTTTGACTTATTGATAAAATCTTTAGATATTAAAATTTTTTATTTTTGTTAATTTTTTTATAAGTTTTAAGTAATTAAATACTTTATTAATTAATAAAGTTTTTTTAAAAAATTAATAAAATTTTTTAATCAACATCAGATATCATTAACAAAACCTTTTATTTTTTTGGGAGGAAAAATTGTAAGTAAATTAATAAAATGTCACGACCATAATGTCATGTAGGAAAGAGGAATAGTTTCCTAAGCATTTCTTGATTTTTTTTTTCATTTATACTATTTATTTGTAATCTTCTAAATTCTATGAAGTACTCAAGAAAAGTTAAATTCCTATCACTAAATTTTTGATGTGTAATAAAAAGTTATTATCACACACACACACACACACACACACATATATATATATATATGAATGTTGAATCAAAAAAATCAACATAAAAATTACAAATAAAAATTTCTGTTAGAATGGATTTATTTTGGCCTAATTTTAGAAATAATGAAAACAAAATTAAAGGCTTATGAAATAGACTTTTGATAAATGATATTCTTAAGTAAAATATTAATCATGTTAATAAATTATTTTAGTCAAAATATATTTAATTGTAGAAATAATGAAAAAATAATCTTGTCTCATTGCAAATTAAAAAAAAGATAAATTTACATTTATATTGATCAAAATATTCTTAAATAATTAAAAAATATTTTTTTAAATTTACTAAATTATAACATAATAAAATTTTTAAATGTCTCAATTTCAAAAATATTTAATAAAAAGTAATTACTAGAAATAAAAATAGTTATCAAATTTTATTTCTAAAAAATATCTAATTACAAGATAATGATTAATAATATTTAATTTAAAAATAAAATATCAGTTAAATATATATGTTTTTTTAATAAAAAACAATTACAAATGCAAAAAAAAATTTTAGAATTGGTTTAGTTTGGCTGAACTTTAGAAATAATAAAAATAACATTAAATTTTTATTTAATATATCTTTAATAAGTTGTATTCTAAATTAAAATATTAATCATGTTACTAAAGTATTTTATTCAAATTATCTTTACTTGTGGATTAATTTTTAATTTTAAAGAAGAAAAAAAATAAATTTTCATAAAGAAAAGCAGGATCATGTAATTAAATTTTCTTTTCAAGGAGGAGATAGTAATTCAATTTTAATTTTTTTAACTCAAATGGTTATATTAAAAAATAAATTAACTAGATACACCGAAATTAGTTTCAACGCGAAATAACTGCTTCTGTTTAAATAACTGAGTTATATAATAAGAGTACCCACTTTTAAAATCAAAGTTTATATAATTTGTATATAAATTTGTTACTTGTTAAAAATGTAATAAAATATAAAAAATCCGTGTAATTAAAATTAATAATTATAAAAAAATTAATTATATTTAATTATTTTTTAATTATATTATTAATATAAAATTTGTCAAAGTCTGAGTCCAGGACAACATTTTCCTTGTAATAAAGCCATGAAAATAGTGGTGTTGTGGATCTGGCATACGTATCGTATGGCTCCCAATATTTTGGTGATACATGGCCGAAAAATTAAATACAAACGTAAAAAGCTCAAAGAGGGGAAATCAAGTTTAATGGAAATCCCATTACGTGTTAGGAACTCATAGGCACCCGCTCCGCCTCTTCTCTCTCTCTCTCTCTCTTACACTTTCTCTCTCTCTCTCTCTCTCTCTCTCTCTCTCTCTTTCTTTCATTCTGAAAAATAATAAAATTCCAAATCTCTCTCTTCTCTCTCTTCCTTCTCTCCCTCATGTAATTTATAAATTCTCACATCATTCGCATCTCTGATCTCTCCTCTCTCTCTCTTTTACTACGTCTTCAAACAAGTTCCTCATTCGTTCTTCCACAATTTCCACATTTTCTCCATTGAAAAAGAAGCTAGGGTTTTCCTTCTTACACTTTGGCCTTAGAAGGAGCAGCTTCGGAGGTACGCCTTCTTCGGCACTCCCTTTTGCCCTAGTTTCGCCACTTAATTTGGACATTGTCTCGTTATCCTGTTGATGATCTCAATTATATTTTAATTTAGCGCTTTATCTTGATATCATTTTTTTGTTGTCTATCAGAATTTTGGTTTTATTCGTTGAATTTGACTCGTGTAATTTATCAGGTGGTGGTATGTGTGCGACTCTGAATTTTAATCTAATTAAGCCAACCCGTTTGTTTTTCCCCCACTTTCCCATGAGTTTGACACTCAGATTATGGTTTCCCTATTTCTTTTTCTTTTTTCTTTTTCTTTTTGGTTTTCGAGAGATTGAAATGGTGGTTTAGTTATCCTTTTCTTTTCTTTTTTTCTTTTTGGGATTTTAGCCATAGGAATGATGGTTTAAGCTGTATGTATAGTTGGTGGATTGATATAGGAATATAAGTTGGGTTTCAGGGGTAGTGGTGAGGGTAGAGATTGGGTGAGGATGACAGATTTTCAACCGCTACAGCAGAAGCCTGAACCTACTGATGCCCATGCTGAGTTTGAACGTGGACTGGAGGAGTTTATGCGGGGGCACTTGGATGATTGCATGTCATTTGCTTCGTGTAGCTCTGCCCGAACTCCAGACATGGAGGATGATGAGGGCGATCAGCTGGTTAGGAGGAGACGAAGATCTGATCTTGAAGGGGATGATTTAGCGGAGTCATCAGCTGCGCGGCGGCGCCACTCGCGGATTTTGAGCAGATGGGCTGCCCACCAGGCACAAGAGATGATAACTACAATTGAGAGGAGGAATCGGGAGTCTGAATTAATGGCACTTGCAGGACTACACACAGTCTCAATGCTGGACTCTTCTTTTTTGAGGGGATCAGAGGCTCCAACTTCTGGCCAGGAGGGGGCTGTAGAGAGGCCCAGCACTCAGGCATCTGCAATTCTACAGATGTGGCGTGAATTGGAGGATGAGCACTTACTGAATCGGGCACGTGAAAGAATGAGGGAAAGGTTGCGGCGACAAAGGAATGCCGATTCTAATACTAATGAATCAAGTACCATGTCGGATAGTCGAGGAAGTGAGAATCAAGGGAGTTTGGTGGATGCAAGTGAAAGTGAAAATGATTATGGGACTTGGTCACATGATCAGATTCAATCACAGCATGAAAATGGGGATCATAATGGGTCTAGCAGGGAGCAATCTCCTGATCTTGGTGAAGTTGAGAGGGAGAGAGTCAGACAGATTGTTCGAGGATGGATGGAAAGTGGCATTAGTGATCATTCATCTAATGCTAGTCAGAGAAACAATAATCGCAGAGCAGAGTGGCTTGGTGAAACTGAGCGTGAGAGGGTAAGGATTGTTAGGGAGTGGGTGCAAATGACAAGTCAGCAAAGAGGTTCTCGTGGGAGCCGGAGGGATAGTCAAGTAACTGAAAGTGGTGCTCAAGTTGATCAAGTTCGTGATGGATTGATAACTGATAATGATGAGGGCCAGCCAGAGCATGTTCGGCGGGACTTGTTAAGGTTGCGTGGAAGACAAGCTCTGGTTGATTTGCTTGTGAGGGTAGAAAGAGAAAGACAAAGAGAGCTGCAGGGTTTGTTGGAGCACCGAGCTGTTTCTGATTTTGCTCATCGCAACCGCATTCAGGTCAGTTAGATGCTCTGTTAGATTTGAAATTGGTTCACTTCCTTGTAATGTCTGCTCTAAGCTGAAATAATGGAAGTATGTCTTATAAGAATTAAAAAATATAGTCTGGACCTCTGTCAATATGTATTTCTGTTTAGATGATCATATATGAATCTGTTATAAAATATGCAGGGTGATTTTCATAATACTGAATATTCTGCTTTTGCTTACTTCTGGTCCGATATATCTGGTTTTGGATATTTACCTTTCTCCCTTTTGACATAGTTAAAGATTGTAATTGGTTCTAGTATTTACAAAGTATGCTGAAAATTATGATAAAATATGTACTGGTTCTCCTTCCCTCTGATATACTTTGCTGAATTGACCTTGTATAATTGAAACTATATTGGTTGAAAATTAATGGTCTACTTCCTTAATAATATCAAAGTTGCAAAATGTTACATGGACCTTTACAGATCAACTGCCTGGAGTGGCTGATTTTTTATTGCATTCAAAATTTAAACTTCACTTAATTTCTAGCATAATGCATGGGCTCTCTAGAATATCTTTCATCTGATATTTTGATGCCCTTATCTACTCATTTTTTTTTGTTAGAAAGGATTATTAATATACAAAGAAAAAGCGACTAGTTTTTATAATCTGTTGTTATTTCTTTTTCTATTTGTTGATAATTGACAAAGTTATGATTGTTATCTTTGCTAATGAATGGAAATATGAGGTTAGCTATCTCTTTATGAACATAATGGGTAGTTTGACTTCTTTTGATTATTAGAATATCAATAGATTTAATATCTATCTACTTTCATTGTCAACAACAACAACAACAACAACATCAACAAACAAAGCCTTTTTCCATTAGGTCAAGTGACGCCAACGTATTCTATTTTGACTCATTTCTATTGTTAGATTATTTATAGTTAAATCCATCTTAATAGTTTGTCCTATTATGTTAGGACCCTAGTGACAGTGTAGAATCCTAAGGGAAATAAACAGAGTAGCTGAAATATTCCTGAAGTATATTAAGTATCAAAACAGAATACACATCCAGAATCAGTCACAGTATATTACTCCTAGGCTGTAACAATTCACAGTAAGAGATAAAAGAGAAAAGAAAGAGAGACTGATAGAAAAAAAGGATAGGACCACTAGCTTTCGAGAGGCTAGTTCTCTCCTCACTGATTTCCCAAATTCTTCCCTTGCCTTCCTTCAACAACCTGCCTGCCTTATGCCACTACCAGCTGGTCCCCACCTTGCCTAAAGCTGCCAAAATGGTTACAAGGCCGTTACACCACATTCTCCTCTCTTGCCAGCTCAGCCTCTGTCTTGTTTTCCTTATTCCTTCTGGAATATACCTTAAAAGGTATTTCCTCACGTCCCTCCTTACCTGTTAACTTCTTATTCCTTCTTTTGTACTGCCATTTGTATTCCCCATGTGTATCATATTATTTTCTTTGGTGTCTTATTGAACTATCTTCTATCTGGTCAATTTTGTATGTAGGAGCCTCTAATGGTCTCCTATATACATATGACAAAATCACATAAGGTGTGTTTTTACCAACTTTTCTACTATAGGAGTTACTCCAGTTTTCTCTCTAATGCAGTCATTTCTAATCCTATCCATTATTCTGATTTGCATCATCATTCTGAATTTTTTGGTTGATTTGTTTTCATTAGTTGCCATCTAGAAATATATTAAACCATGAGATTGCAAGTAAATGATAGGCATACCACTATTTCTTTTTATTAATTATTTTTAAAATTAATTATCTAATCTCAGGCATTTTACTTCTGCTTGTTGTAAACTTGACTATTACACATGAATACCTTTTCAGTCATTACTCAGAGGTAGATTCCTCCGAAATGAAAGAACTGTAGAAGATGAGAGGCCTCCTTCTATGGCTGCAAATGAATTAGTTCAGTTAAGACAACGGCACACAGTCTCTGGTTTAAGGTATGCAATTCAAGACCTGAAGATGTTCTTTCCTTTCCTTTCTGTTTTAAAATTAGGATTGCTACTTCTTCTTTGTTACCTTTTTAGAATCCATACTATAATATGGCATAACTTAGGTTTGGTCTTTTTTTTACCCCTTTTGCCAAAATAGGTTGGCTATATTTGGTGTCTCCAAGATACAAATTTTCTTTTAAAAAAATTGGAAGTTGCCTTTAACTTTAAGATTCTATTGTTTGAGTTTTATGACTGTACTGCTGACTTTCATCACGTGTCAGCTGAACAAGATTTTCATAGATACCTTTCATCCTTACTCTGAGAACATAGGTGCACAGTTGAAATGTAATTGGGGTAATTTACCCAGATAGGGACATAATATCATTACTATACAGTTCCTGTTTACCCTAATCCTTTATGCCTTTGCTTATATGCAGTAGTACTACTATGGCTTATGCTCATACGTTTATTCCTCAATATGCAGTGAGGCCTGCATATTTATGTTTTACAATTCTACCAGACTCAAGATGTATACCTTGTGTCTCCACTTGACTTGTTTCTTGTTTTTTAAATAAAGTTCAACTTTGTGTCATTCTAAATATAATCTAAAGTTTCCTTTATAAAATTTTTAATTTAATAGAGCTTTGGTAACAATTATGGTAAGTGTGTTTATTGCTTATTCATCAGTTCAATTCAAATAGAATGATCTTAAAGATTTATTTATGACTCCTAGTTGATGGTAATGTTTTCACAATTTCATGGTTTATTTAGAGAAGGGTTCCGCTCGAGATTAGAAAATATTGTTCGTGGTCAAGCAAGCAGCAATTCTGATGCCACATCTAATGGTAACATCAGTGAAACTAGAAGTGACCAGAACCAAGCAAACAATTCAATAGATTCCCAGCGTGAAAATTATGAGCAAGGGCAGATTAGGAGCTTGGAGACTGATGTGCAGCAGTTGGCTGATCAAACAGGAACTTTTGATAGCAGCACTAGTGAGAGCATAAGTTGGCAAGAAACTAGTAATCAAGGAGGGAACTGGCAGGAACAAGTTACTGAAGATGGTCCTGGGAATTGGCAACGTAGAGCTTATGGTCCATTCAATCAGTTGAGAGATGGAAGTGCAGTTAGTGATTGGCCTCAGGATACACCGAGAAATGTAGAAGGGGAAGATACACATCCACGAGAAGCTCAGGGAATTTGGCATGAGGATAATTCAAGGGAAGCTGGTGGTAATTGGTCTGAAGAACCTTCTGGGCCACCAAGGAATCGCCGAGGTGTTCATCTTAGGAGATTCAATAGATTTCATCCACCTGATGATGATAATGTATATAGCATGGAACTTAGAGAACTTTTGAGCAGGTAATCTTTTTTGCCTCCCAAAAGGCTTTATGTTCTGACAAATGTTCAACCCTGAGTCTTATGTTTGATTTATTGGCTTGTTTCTTCAAGGAACCAGGGATTATAATTGATGGAGTTTTACATTTGCAGGAGAAGTGTTTCTAATCTTCTTCGCAGTGGTTTCCGTGAAAGTCTGGACCAACTAATCCAGTCATATGTGGAAAGGCAAGGTCGTGCACCAATTGACTGGGATTTGCACAGAAACTTGCCAACACCAACTCCTGCGTCACCTGATAGGGATACTGAACAACAGGCGGATGAACGCAATGGGGTTCAACATGATGCAATTAATAGGCCTTCGCTAGTGTTGCCATCTCCACCAGTCCCTCCACCACAGCCACTTTGGCACCAGGATTTGCATCAGACTGGATGGTCTCGCCATAGCATGCATCGTTCTGAAATTGTGAGTCTACTTGCCTTGCATAAGGTTTCTTTTCCTTATTCAACATTGCTTTTTAAAATCACAGTATGTACTGTATGTTTAATAAAATTGGTTTTCTCTAGTGGAGTTCTATGTAGAAAATGAAAGTATGTTGCTTTTCTCTTTATTTGGAAATTATTGGTAGTTACTAGCAAGGTATTAATTGGAATTAGAAAGCTATAAAATTTGGTTTAGTTTATTATGTCAATCTAGGCCCTTTCGTCATATTCTTGTGTGTTGATTGCAATATTATGAATTTATCTTATAAGGTATCCAATTAGCTTGGAGTTGCATCCTATAATTTATAGTAAAATGAGAAATGAGAACGTCTAAGTAGTTTCAACATTCAAAGCTGTAGATACTGTGTATGGTTTGTTTATTTCAATTTAGGTCTTAGTATGCTTTTCTGATGGTAGGTCCATGATTTTGCTTTTTTCATTGTTTTCATGTTCTTCCATTTGCTTGAGTCTTAGACTCCTTGTCCGTACCCATAAATGCCATCAAACTGCATATGCATTAAAATCGTTTGCTCAAGCACTGCTTGTGGATACTGATATACTGATTGGATTTGGGGGTAGGAATGGGAGATAATCAATGATTTGAGATCAGATATGGCACGACTTCAGCAAGGCATGAATCATATGCAGAGGATGTTGGAGGCCTGCATGGATATGCAACTGGAGTTGCAGCGTTCTGTCAGACAGGAAGTCTCTGCAGCACTGAATCGGTCAGCTGGTGAAAATGGTGTGATATATTTTTTTCTCCTTAAAATTTTCTTTTGGGGCCCAATGTAATGCTGTTATCTGTTGTGTTTTGGAAAGAACCTATTTTCATGATAGGTATTGAAGTATTATAGGTTGCATTTCTTTAAACAGTTGCTTGTTTGTGTTAATCCTTGATCTCTAGTAATTGATATGTTATATTAATTATACCTTGTAGGATTGGGTGCTGAGACATCCGAGGATGGGTCTAAATGGGGCCATGTGAAAAAAGGAACTTGCTGTGTTTGTTGTGATAACCATATTGATTCGCTCTTGTACAGGTATTTATGCATGACACATTCGTACTTCAAGCAGATGACCAAAACATGAGCCTGGATTTTATGTGGGGAAATAAATGCTTATACATTTGTGAATGCATACTCGTAATTTGTCCTTTCCTCTTTAAATGAGTCTAGGAACAATTGTTTTTAATATCATTTTCTTTTTCCTTGCCTTCTTTAAATTGAAAATTTGTTGCAGATGTGGTCACATGTGCACTTGTTCAAAATGTGCCAATGAGTTAGTTCGCGGTGGAGGAAAGTGTCCTTTATGCCGAGCACCTATCGTCGAGGTGATCCGAGCATATTCCATCATGTAAAAAGGAATTTAAAAGGGCAGGGGAAAGGGGGAAAAAAAAAGATAATGTGATAAGATCTGAGGGAGTAAATCTTGGCTCTCAAGTCCTCAGGATCTTATCTGTAGAGTGTTCAGTAGTTGTCTTTGTTTTTCTTATTATATATTGAACACTATGAATTGTATAATTGGATTAACAAATGACGCTGTTGATTCATCATTCTTGCGTAAATAAATAGTTGGCTCCATTCTTTTTATTTATTTATTTTTTCCTGTGTTCCTTTTTTTGTGTAGCTTAGTCAGTCTATTTTTGCAGGAAATTAGAGCTTGTGTCCGTGAAATAATTATTTTTGTAGGCTAGAAATTTTTATGGTAAAAACACTTTATGTTCTCAATTTGTGTATTGATTTTCAATTTGGTATATAAATTTTTTTTGTTGTCAATTTTATTTTTAAATTTTTGAAAATTATCAATTTTGTTTCAAATTTTAATAATGTCATTTATTATACTAAAAAAATTTATATATGTGATATTTTAGTTGAAAATTTTGTTGACATAAATAAATCTTAGAAATTGAGATACAATTGACAATAATTAAAAAGTTTAAACCTCAGATTAATAATAATTTTAAATATGAAAAATTAAATTGTTCATTATTTTTTTTTTGTAGTTTAAATTTTTAATTTTATTCTCTTCCTACCATTTTTAAATTATTTGCCCCAACATATGCCTTAAAATCTTTATCAAAATAATTTAGTGAGTACAGAAATTTACTTTCACAGAAAAATTTGATTAACATTTTGTTAAGGACAAAATTATTAAAATTTAGAGTATCTGAAATATTAAAAGAAAATAAAGATAGTTTTAAAATAGAGATAATCTACTTTTTGATCTTTAAAAGATAAGTGATAATTTTAAATCTTAAAAATTGAGATACAATTGACAATAATTAAAAAATTTGAAGACTAGATTGACAATAATTTTAAATATGGAGGACCAAATTGTTCATTGCTTTATTTTCTTTTTTAGTTTAAATTTTTAATTTTATTCTCTTCCTAACATTTATAAATCATTTGTCTCAACATATGCCTTGAAATCTTTGTCAAAATAATTTAGTGAGTAAAGAAATTCACTTTCACAGTAGAATTTGATTAACATTTTGTTAAAGACAAAATTATTAAAATTTAGCGTATCTAAAATATTAAAAAAGAATAAAGATAGTTTTAAAATAGAGGTAATTTACTTTTTGATCTTTAAAAGATAAGTGATAATATAATTTAGTTATTGAAAAATTATAATATATACTTGGTCCCTAAAAGATTATAACTATTAACTTATTAGTCATTGAGTCGTTAGTCATTAATAGAAAAGATGATGAGGGCTGTTAAATACTAAATAGTTCTTAAAAAATTAAAAATATATACTTTTTAGTTCTTAGTATGCCAACTGTCTAAACTATAATATCTAGTTGAAGAACTTAATCATATATCAGCATTTAACTATATTTTCAAAATATGACTTGTAGAAATAAACTTGTATATCAATACTTAACTATAAATCATTAAATAAATATTTGATATTTTTATAATTTTTTTTTAATTTATCTACCATCTATTTTTGAATTATTAGAGTGAAATAATATCATAAAAGTAATACAAAGACATTAAAATATCCATACTATCCTATTATTATAGTTAAACATATGCAACATTTCAATTATACAATTAATAAACAAACTAACACTCATACGTAGTGCTATTACCATATATGCAATAGATATTTTGTTTCTCACTTATAACTTATACAAATTTAAATATATTTTTAGCACTTAACAATTTACCTATGTTTGATAGTGTCACAGCCTAATTTTCTATTATTGGTCATTTGCTAAATTTTTTTATATTTATAGAGTTATATTCTATAAAATTTTTTTATAAAGTTAATCAAGTTACTTTCTTTAATAAAAAATGAAATTTGAAAAATAAATTTGTGTATATAGTCTTCTCTTGTCTTTTTGTTTTTGTTACTTATTTGATTAAATGTATTATTGTTCACTGATTTAACATTTTAAATTACATGTAAGAATATTTAATTTATCAAAATTATCAACACTCATATGTGTAAATGAAAAACTAATAACAAATTATAAACAAAATCACTATGTGTGCACACAAACTTGCCGATAGAAATATTATATAATATTTTTAAATTTAGAATCAAATCAAAATAAAGTTTAAGTTATTAGGTGTTTGATATTGTAATGCGTAGTTGGAATTGCTAAGTGCTAGACAGATATTTAAATTTATGTGACTTGTAAATGAGAAATAAAATATATGATGCATATATAGTAAAAATAATACATACGAGTGTTAGTTTGTTTATTGATTATGTAGTTGAAATATTGCATATTTTTAACTAAAATTTTTAGAATAGTAAACATATTTTTTTTTCTCTCTATCATTTTTATGATGTTCTTTACTTTAATAGTTCAAATATAGGTACTAGATAAATTAAGAAAAAATTGTATAAAAATATCAATTATTTATTTATTGATTTGTGGTTAAGTAATAATATACAAGTTTTATTTCCTACAAGTCATACTTTATAAATATAGTTAAATACTTATATATGATTAAGTTTTTTTATCGATTATTATAGTTTGAATTATTGTTACTAAAGACTTTTTCGTTATTGAACTATTAAACTATTGGTACCGGTTATAAGAAATCATTTAGTATTTAACGGCTCCCGTCATCTTTTTCGTTAATGAATGATGGCTAAAAGACTAACAAATTAATGGTTGTAATTTTTTATGGACTAAAATGTGTATTATATATTTCAAGGACTAAATTATATTATTATTTATCTTTTAGGAATCAAAAAGTAATTTTTTTTTTAAAATATCAATTTGGTGAAGGTTATTTCAAGTTCAAGATTCTAATTTTGATAATTTTCTTGGATATAATTTTATAGGGAATGTATTTTTTTTTCATATATTTTAAGTTATTTTTTCTGCTTTTTTTTATTATTTTCTAATGAGTTAGAAAATCAATTTTTGATATGAACTATTTTAGAAGATCAATTTTTTTATTCAAGTAAAGTTTTAACTAAAGGGCTATTTAAAAGAAAGTTTATCGGAAAGAGAACATATTAATCTTAAAGTAAAAGTGAAATAATTAGATTATTTAGAATGTATAAAAAATGAGGATAGAGTTAAAAATTAGGATTTAAGATATAAGAGTTAAAAATTTAATCTTAAAAATTGAAATAAACAAAAATTGAAAAGAATACTTCTTTTGTCTTCAAAATTTGAGATTATTTTTAATTTTGTCTTTAAATTTTACCATTACTATTAATTATGTCCTAATTGCTAATATGACTCATTTATCATATTAACAAGTGTTCTCACCAATTGCCACATATGAAGATTTTGATAATGTAGTAGGTAACGTTAGAGTTTAGGATATAATTGGCAAAATTTAAAAATTTAAAATAAATTGACAAAAAAAATAGAGACGAAACTAAAAAAGAGCGCATAGTTAAGGAACATAAAAAATATTTTTGTCAAGTTTTATTATTATAAATTTATTTTTGGCCAAAAGAATCACTCTTGAAGAAGTTAAAAAAATGTCTTTTTAAATAATTTTTTTAACATGAAATGTCTAGCTTTTTTTAAGATAAATTTATTTAACAAGAAGCAATTTTAAACTTTTGTAAATTTTTTTAAAATAAAGTTTTTTAAATTGAAGAATCGGAAGTATTACGAGAAAGAAAAATTTTTTGTTTGTAACAATCATTTAATTTTTGTTTGGTAGATATTTTTAAAATATTACTTTTATAATCAAATAATTTCAAATGATATGTATTTGAAGGAGAAGGTAAACCAAAAAATAAAATAAAATAAAAGACAATTAATATAGTAAAAAAAAACTAATTACTAACTTCAAGTAAAAATATCTTTGTTCTACAAAACAATTTTTCCTTCTGTTTTTATGTCAAAAGATAATTTAAATTTTTTCTTCTTTTCAATTGTAAAAGAAAATTATTTCTATCATTTATAAATATTAAGTGAATTTTAAAAACTAGAAATTAAAGGTTTGTTTGAGAATTATCCTTAAAAATATTTTTTGATTTTTAAAATAAAAAAAAATTTGTTTGAACTATTATTTTTAACTAAAATATAGAAGATGTGTTTTAAGAATGAAAAATACAAAATAATTAAAATATTTTTTAAATTTTTATTTTTTAAATTAAAGACAATATATAAAAAAGTATTTTTGATTAATAACATGTATATAAATATATAAAAATAGTATTAACGTGAATTTTTAAAATTAATTTTAAGCAAAAGCATAATTTTACATTAATTTTTAATTTCGTTCCTAAAATGTTTTTGCAATTAATTTTGTACCTAAAGTTTTAAATTGCAATCAATTTCATTTTATAATTTAACATTGTTTAAATTGTTAGCGAAAAATAGTGATATAATGTTGCGTTTGAAAAAAAATGAAAAACCTCCAAATAAATTGTTCAAGTCATATATGAAGTATTCAAAAATTTACTCTTTAAGTCAGATAATGATTAAGTAAGAATAAAAATACTATAATTTAAGTATATATGTTATTATTTAATATTTAAATATTATTAAAATTTTATTCATACTCTTAAAATTTATCATCAAATATTATATTATTATTTTTCTTTAATAATTTGAATAACTTTAAATTGTGAGACGAAATTTATTATAATTTAAAATTTTAAGGATAAAATTGATCGTAAAAAAATTTTAAAAGAGAATTTAAAAATCGATATAAAATTTAAAGATATAAAATTTGTTTTTGCCTTAATTTTAATCAAAGTAGTAACTCTAAGAAAATATTTAATATATAAATGAAAATGAAATTTAATAATAAAATTATCTCCATAAAACTTTTTTTTGCTGTTTTAAGAATCACGTTACTGGTACATTGTAATCTCGAAAGTAGTATGGGATTTTCTTCAATGAATCATTGAAGTCTGTATCTGCGTATCGCTGCCAAGATTTTTTGCTTCCAAAGAAGAAAATTATGTGTGTTAAGCTTCACTAAAATAGCATATGTGAAGGAGATCATATCTTGCTTCTGCGTCGAGACAGGAGGATTCGAGGAGGGAGAAGAATGAGTAGCTGTAGCAATAGCATTCTATGTCATTGTATTATCCATGGTTTAGCCTAATGCTATGCTACCATGCTAAAGATAAGCTAACTAGGGAATGAAAGAAGTGAAGCTTATCAACGCGTATTTTTTTTGAGTATTTTCAAAAAATATAATTAAAAAGTTATATAAAATAATAAATAATAAATAAATATAAATAAAAATTAATCCAATTATTATTATTATTATTATTATTATTATTATTATTATTATTATTATTATTATTATTATTATTATTATTATTATTGTAGATATCATATTTTGTCTGATTCAATTTTAAAAAATAAAATAAATAAATAATTTAGAAATGAAAAAATATTTTTTATTTTTAGTTAAGTTTATCTTATTATTATTTGATCATTTATCTTATTCTTATATTTATTTAATTTTTATCTTATTATTTTTACTATTATTATATTTTTCTTTATTTTATTTCATCTTATTTTGATATTTAATTTTCTTATTTTTATTTATGTTGTCATTTTATATTTTATCGCTATTTTTCCTTTCATTCAAAATATTCTGAAATCTTCATTCAAATTTGAATCCTAATTAATCTTAAATCTTAATAAAATCCCTAATCCTATTCAAACTCATTCATCCCATCTCCAATCCACTACTTGAATCGACCGCAAGCACAAATCCAAAGGGAGATCAGCATTGTGAGGCATCCTGAGAGAGAGCATGAACCTCTGTTCTTAATATTTTACAAGTAATTTCTGGCCTCTGATTTTCAACATGATTTCTGATCTTGTTTAGCAGTTTTTGTTTGAGTTTTATGGATTAATGCTAAATAATTAATTTGGTATCAGTTATGTTTCGGATCCTTAATGTGTTTTAATAATATTTCATACACTATATATATATATATATATTATAGGGAGTAGAATGATCAAAGATATGGGAAAAGAAAAGGATATCGAAGTAGTGTCGAGAAGGATCAAATATATGGAAAAAGAAAAGGATCAAATATATGGAAAAAGAAAAGGATATTGAAGTAAGGATTGACACGAAGTCGTTTACATGTATGCAAATGCAAATAAAGCTTAAAGCAATAAAACCTAGACAGGCGTTAATCCACACTGGCTATGTACAAGAAAGAGGAGAATATGCAATGAAAAATTTAAATTTATAAAATTTATAGAATAGAACTTAGAAAGAGGCATTCTCAAAGACTCTCTCTAAACTCTCTTTCTAGAACTTCCTAAAAAAACTTGGATTTTGCTTCTACCTACAGTTCCAATATATAGACATTACAAAAGCACTATTTGATCACAAGTGCATAGTAAAAAGTGCTAGAGTGAGAAATACAATTATTGTGCATAGTAAAAGTGCATGCGGAATACCTTCGGTCTAAGTTTCCTTTTATTGCTTTAAGCTTTTATTTTTGCATTTGCATGCATTTGAATGACTCCGTATCAATCTCTACTTCTCTATCCCTTTCTTTCCTCATCTCTTGATCTTCTACTCCTTATGTTATCAGAGCCTAAAAGGGAAGTAGGGATGTAAAGGGAGTTAATGGAAGAAACTAAAACTAAGTTTTGTATAAAATTTTTGCTTGATCTCTTTCTCCCTCAGTATTGCACAATACTTTCTCTATAAATTTTACTTATTATAATTATCAATCATCTAAACTGATAACAATTATATTATGAATAACATGTCTATTATCTAAATTGATAGCATATCATGTTATAAACTAAATATATATTCATTTGTCTTTTCTAAGGCCATGGATGGTAAGACCACATTTTAGTTATAATGGTAATATGTCCAGAAGCTGCTAGTTTGGATGTATATTTGTTCATATTTCTTGGCTAAGTTCTGCATCTTTTATAGAACCTAATGAAGGTGATGATATCATGGGAATATTTTGATATTTTAATAATTATGTTTTCTTGCACCCTCTCTTCACTCACTCGTCGCTCTTTAATTCTTGGCTCCTCCTCCCTTTCTGACCAAGGATATGCATCCTCATCGAACCAGATCTTCAAAGAGGAAATCCACTTTGAAGATATAAATCAAAATTTGGATGACTAGACCATCCTAGTTGTCTTAAAATATGATCTTTACAAACTAAATGGTAGATTCTTTAGAGTTTCTAATTTTTTAATCAGAATTGATGAAGAAACCTTCAACATTAACTCTAATATGGAGGATCTCCCTCTATTATCTCAAACATTTGTTAATATTCATCAACAAAATATAAATTCTTACACATAGGATGTGTACAAATAGACTTAAAACCTTTAGTTAAAGAAGGCCTAAATGTTTCTTGCGTTGTTTGTCTTAGAGATGTTAGGCATAATAAGTTCATAAATTCCCTTCTAAGAACAATAGAAATTGGTTTACAAACTGGTCCAATTTATTTTAATTGCTTCCTAGATAGGACAGTAAGCCTTAATGACTGAAACATTATGGAGGTCCTAAAAAAACATTAAATTCCATGGTTTCGACATGAAGCTAGGATCTATCCCTGTAGCTTTAATTTATAAGGTACAATACAAAGTTATGAAATCTTCAAGTTCTAATGCATTAATTCCCCATGAAAAGGGTAATGCAACTTTGTTCCTAATCGATGCCTCAAAAGAAAATATTATGGTACGAAAAACTATAGTTTGGGAAGAAATAGATCTTCCAGAAGAATGGATTGTGGAAAACGCAACACCTGCTTTACCAAATCCTTCTCCCAGTCTTATGAAAATAAGGAAAAAAAAATAAAGGAACTATATGAATTACTTTCAGAAGAAATTCCTTTAGCATTCTTAGGACTAGATCCATAAAATCTAGCAAAGATTTTAGGACTGCAGTAGAACCTTCTAGGCAATCATGTTCTTCCATTCCAGAGACCTCTAGGACTCTTCCTTTGATCATGCACCTCGAAGGATTAGATACATCATCTAACCTTCCAAGACCAATTTACCAACAACATGATGATGAACAATCTTCAGTACAATTACCCATTTATTTTGATATAGTTGAAAATACCATAAATTTTATTTCTCAAGATTTTCAATTAGATAAAAAATTCTTGCAAAAAGATTTTTACTCTGAAAATAATGAAAAAAGGAATTGGTTTTTTGAAAATTTCAATTCAAAATCTAGAAAACCTATTTACGAATATTATTACAAGTCTCTGAATAAAATTAAAAAGAATATTCTTTTCTTTAAATGGTTTGAAGCTTACGTTGAATATTATTCAATAAATTATCCTTTCAAAAATATTGCTGAAGTTGATGCAACTTAGCAAACAAGACATGGGAATGTAGTTGAAACTGAACTATCTCCTAAAAAACCATATTTTATTCCTAATTTAATGGTGAACAATGAATCTATTATTGTTTCACCTTTTAAAACAAAAAGATATTTCAAAAGAAATTGATCCTAAGGATATCTAAAGTTTGATGGAATAAAATAATTATACAAATTCTTATTTCCAAGCTTTAGGGAAAAATACTAATTCTTATTTAAAGAAAATTAATGATTTGGTTTCTGAAAATGTTGAATCTAGCAAACTTCCTTAACAACCAATTTTCAAACCCTTTGAACCTATCGTTAATTTCACAAAAGGTTTACAAACAAGTCTTTGTACCAAATGATTGATCAAAAGCTTAAAATCTTAATTGTGGGAGAAACTCCTAAAAGAAATTGAATCTTCATCTAGAACCAAGCATTCTATAGCTAACTTAGATAAGCAATCCCATATTCCTTTAGACCTAGTCAAAGCAATAATCCCAAATTGGAAACATTCTACAAAAATATATTATCCTAGGGTTACCCTCCTTGACATAGAATTAGAGGAGAAAACCCTTTCTCCAAAAAAATTTGATGCAAGCCATATACATACTTGGAATATATATGGTTTGTCTAAAAATAATATTCTAAAATTTTTTCAACAAATGACTATGGTAACCACAGTCTATGCTATGTATCATGCGATGAACAAGTGATTGGTTAGATATTAAAAGTTGGATTTACTGGCAAACTCAAAGGTTGGTGGGATTTTTATCTAACCAATGAACAAAACAAATCCTTACTTTAATAAAAACAACCAGTGATGGGACTATAGTAATCAACAATGGTGATCTGGTTCCTGATACTGTCAATACCCTTATCTATAAAATTACTCAAGATTTTATAGGTGATCTGTCTATATGGAGAAATAAATATATTGAATTACTTTCCAATTTTAGATGTAAAACTCTAGCTGATTTTAGATAGTATAAAGATACTTTCTTAATTAAGGTTAACACTAAGAAAGATAGTAATCATCCCTTTTGGAAAGAAAAATTTATTACAGGCCTACCCAATTTTTTAGGTGAATAAGTAAGAGAAAAACTTAGAAACCTATCTAGTGATGGCTAAATCCATTATGAAAATATGAGTTATGGACAGCTCATAGCCCTTATTCAAAAAATTGCCTTAAAAATTTACCGAGATTAGCAAAGAGAAGACACTTAACAAAAAAAAATTAGGATCTTTTTGTGAATATTTTGGTTTCCCACCCTGTAGGAAATCCAAACCGAAACAAAAGGATCATAAAAAAAATCCCAAACTAAGACTTATTACAAAACTCCTAAAAATAAGAAACCCGAAAACCTTTCTAAGCATGTTTCTTCAAAACCACCAATTGATTTACCAAAAGGTAAAATTAAATGTTTTCGTTGTGGGAAAGAAGGTCACATGGCTAAGTGCTTCAGATTAAACAAAAAGATTAGGAATCTCAACCTAGAAGAACAAATCCTATAACAAATTAATAGCCTCATGATAGAAACCTCTTAAGAAGAAGAAGAAGAAGATGATGATGATGAATTTCTAAATAAGAAGTAAATCAACATCTTAAAGATGATATTTCATCAAACTCTTCCTTTGAGGAAGAAAATCAAGATTCTCCAATCAATTCTTTAGAAAAAACATTTAAGGATTCTCTTTAAATTAATGTTCTTACTTCATAACAAAATCTTATTTTTGAAGTAATCAATTTCTTCCTTTAGAAGAAGAAAAAATTAAAAATTTTAATAAATCTAGGGAAACTATAGAAACTCCATCTACATCAACCCCCAAACTTGTCCAACAACCTAAATGATCTAATTTTACAGAAATTATAAAACATTTTGATAAACCAAAACTAGTTACGAAATTCCCTTAAAGATTATATTGCCTCTTCAATTAAATTAAAAGCTTTCAAATCTCCCTAAAACAACTTGGGTAGACATTGCTCACCAAAAGCAATTTGTAGTTTCCCAATAGAAACCCTACTGGCTTTTCAAACTAACAAAAATTTGTCTAAAAAATCTTGGGCAGATATAGCTAAAGAAAATGATTTAGCTTATCCAAGAAAAATCCCATCAATTAACTAAAAGAGGAACTTCCAGCTCCCACAATATAGTTCCTCAATTTTCCTAATCTTCGTAAAACTAATTATGTCCAAAATTCTAAAAAGGTAATGAATGTTTTTCAAAATGAAGCAGGATTCCTTGAAAAAAATTCTCAAATCCTTGCTTTAAAAATTTTCCCTTCTGGTTTTCATTATACTCCCCCTTCTATTTTGAAAACTCAATTATTTTATGAATTTATTATAGTAGATAAAAAATATGTTGGAATCAAAACTTTCTTTGATCAAGGAGATAAGTCTTCCCATGCTTACTCCACATTACAAATTCTTAAGATTTTGTCTCATTCTGACTGGGGTTAAGGTCTCAACAAAAATAAAAAATTTTCCTAAAATTTTAATCCAAATGGATACCATTATTGGGACTACTGTAGTGCCTAATTTTGTACCTTTTGGTACCAAAATAAGAAATTTAGCCATTCTTAGCTCATTCTTTTTAAAACAAGAATGTATTACCATTTTCCACAATGGTTCATAAGATGGTGGAATTTCTTTGAACCTTGTTCAGATATCTTCCCTTCCATTGTGAAAGATGGCCTTGATTATTTCTCTAGTAGAATAAATGTATGTGAAGATCCTCTCCTAGCAGATCTTCATTTATTTTCAAAATTTGCTTTAGCTTGGGTTTGTAAATGGCAATATAAATATAGAGTGTCTCCATATTCAAAATGCTCTCCAATACTTCAAAGGGTACCTTCTATTAAATGGTGGCCTAAATTCGAAGGTGTTGATGAGGTCTCTATCCCATCCATCAAAAAATAATTTACGAGCAACCCCAAATTTCTTTTTGCAGAAGACAAGGAAACTTGCATTTTTCTTAACCAAAAATAAAAAATTCAATCTTTTTTAGCCTCTTCAAAAAATAAAGATGAATTAGCTAAACAATTCAATCAAATTTTTCAGCTTCTCCAGACTGAAGAACTAGTTAAGTAGCCAAGTTCTCCAACAAGTTCCTTTATAGCTTCTTCAGATTCTTTCTAGAGTAATGAAAATGACTGTTATGGAATCAATTTGTATAAGGATGAGTAGTCATGAGTTAATCTGCCAGCTGCTCCCCACTTTTGCAAATTTTGCCTCATCAAGGAATCTTCCTGAAGGCAATAATTTCAATTTTCTATAGCACTTATACTGTGAACAATAATTGTATTTCTCACTGTAGCACTTTTTATTGTGCATTTTTGATCAAATAGTACTTTTGTAATGTCTATATATTAGACCTCTTGGCAGAAGCAAAAAAACCAAGTTTTTTTAAAGAAGTTTTAGAAAGAGAGTTTAGAGAGAGAGTGTTTAAGATTGCCTCTTTGTAAGTTCTCTTCTATAAATTTTATAAATTTAAAATTTTCATTGCTATTCTCCTCTTTTGTGTACCTAGCCAGTGTAGATAACTGCTGCTCTGGGTTCCCTTTTATTACTTTAAGCTTTTTATTTTTGCATTGGCATACAAGTGAACGACTCTGTGTCGGTCCCTACTTCTTTATCCCTTTCTTTTCCTATCTCTTGATCCTTATGCTCCTTATGGTTTACATGGATTGTATTGACCCCTTATCATACCATTCTATTTGTCCATTCAAATTTCACTCAACTACTTGTCATGCATAGCGTACCTAATATCCCAACTCATACCATTATATACTCTAGAATATAAAATTCTAAACTTTAATTTATGAGCAAGTGAGATACAGACAATAATAATGCTACTGAATTTAACCTTCCAGCAATAAATTACATTTCCATTTCATAATTCCACATTCCATGTTAGTCATCAAAATAAACACAATTATCATTATATGTACAATCCTTGGCCTAAGGGCCATCTCAAAGTTCCTGTCTACCAAATTTCACAATCCACACTCCTTTTAGGTTGCCTCGTAGCTCTACACATCTCAAGCTCAGCTAATTCCTAGGTAGGTACTAGTCCTCATCATTTAAACAAACAACTTTATGAGATATGGTTATCCCAATAGAGTAATTTACAAATTTATAATTTTATAAAACATTTGAACGTTCAGCTATACCCCTTTATGGTACAAAAAACCTCTCCCCTGTATCATATCAACATACGAGTGAATTGCAATATCCATATTCTAATTTCATTAAACACATGGGAATTAACATATTTTTATTAAAGCCATGTTTCACAAAACTCATATCAAAATCATAGAGTATAGGACCATATTTTAGTCAAAGTATCATATTCGAAGTGCCTGTTATTTCATTTCAACTTTATTTGCATAACAAGTTCCTTGTTAATGCAAGAAGCACATAATCCTACATATTCCCAAAATTAATATGCATATCATCTAACATTACAAAAATCATCATCTCATTGCATGCTATTTTCTAATCCCAAGTTATCATCACACTTCCTTTTATCCATGTGATGGTCACACTTTCTTTTATTCATGTGACTGGGATTGTTGTTATCACAGGGACCATCCTTCCAGTGATTGTCACGCTTCCTTTTATCCACGTGATATTGTCACACTTCCTTTTATTCATGTGACATGAGAATCTAACTTCCAAGGCGTCCTCTGACATGTGCACATCACTAGTTTCATCCTTTACCTGACTATACAGCAATATATATAAATAGGCAAATAATACTTAGGGTTATAGAGTATTACACTTAAACACTACAAGAAAAAGGAGCTTTAGTGGCGACTTTTCCGTGGCGACATAAAAAGTTGCCACTGAAGCACCTCTTTTAGTGGCGCCTTATAATTGTCTCCACTGAAGGTCTTCAGTGGCGACATGAAAATCACCACTGAAAAGCTTCAGTGGCAACACAAATATTTTTGCCACTGAAGACCTAAGGCGGCGACAATTGAATTATCACCACAGAAGAGATTCAATGGCGACACCCAGTGTTGCTATTGAAGGTGATACTTGGCGAAACTACAAATGTCGCTGTTGTAGTTATTTTTTGTGGTAATGATTTTGGCGCTGCCATTTAAATTCAGTGGCGACATTATAGTTGTCGCCAATGAATTCATATTCTTTAAAATTTTTTAAAAGGTGTCCTTTGCTGGCTCGAACACGGGACGCGTTGGATGTCTCCAAGGAACCTCACCACTACGCCACAACAGCTTTTGTTATGTTTACTGCAGCAATTGATATATATTGAAGATGATTTAAATTGTACCTACTTAGCTCTGGCAGCGCGATGGAGTTCTTTATTTGGCTCCAAATTTTCCTTTGCCTTGCGTTCTCTCCGTCTTTGCCACTGTCACCGTTTGCTGTCATTCGCAATGTAGTTGATCATCATTCCGGACCTTGCAACCGCTGCCACCTCTACCGTCGTCCATCGAAGCATTCTTTCTCGTTGGTTCTTGTACCATCGCCTCGTCGCGTTCTACGTTTTAACTTGCTGTTCATCTTTCATCGTAGCATCCTTGACCGTTATTCCATAGTTGAGAATCGTTGTCGCATTCACTATCTTCTGCCATAGCGTTCTACACCTTCGCATTCCCTCATTCACCATTGCAAATTTCTTCCCCTGTTGCTTCGTTTGCCACTATTTCTAGTGCTTCTCCATTCACATTCATCGACCAACGTTGAAGGACACTGGTAAGTGCATTTTATCAACTTTGGTTGCATCAATGGTGATGATTTGTTTAATTTCCTCCCATTTGTAATTTCTATAGAAAATGTAAAGTAATAGGTTGCTGTTCTATGATGTTTTGCTGAAAAAAATGGCTCTGTGTTCATATTTGTTGTGGTGATGTTTTGCTGTAAAAAAATGGCTATGTTCATGTTTGCTATAGTGATGTTTTGCTGTAAAAAAGTGGATGTGTTCATGTTTGCTGTGGTGATTTTTTGGTGTAAAAAAATGGCTCTATGCTCATGTTTGCTGTGGTGATGTTTTGCTGTAATGTGTTGTGCATTCAATGGTGATGTTTTGCATCAATTTCAATGGTTTCATCCACTGGTTCTGTAGTTATATAACACAATGTGAAAAGATTTTGGTGGGAAAATTGTTAAAAAAAATATGTTAATGGTTGTGTGATTTTCTATGCTTTTTTTGCTCCAGTTTGTGATATTAAATTATATCTGTGATGTTTGAAACTTGGAAGTGAAATGATAAGGACATCCCATTTTGTCAAAGTTTATTATTGGAGATAACGGGATGCTCAAATCTCAATAAGTCATTTTTTTCTTTGATAATAATTATGGATATTATTACAAGAAATTTTAGATTATGGATATTATTACATATTTTCTGTGTGTTGTTGTTATTTGAAGATTTTAAAAATTTTTGGAATGTTCTTATCAAAAAGTAGGAAAATAGAATGGACAAAAGTTAGCTAGATATAAAAAATAGAGTGGATCTAATATACATAAGAGGAATAGATGGATTTCTTAAATGGGCATATAATCAACCAGGGGTGAATATTTTGATTCGATGTCCATGCAAGGAGTGTAGGAACACAGAGTTTAAGTTAAGAAATATGGTGAAACTTGATTTATTGAAGAAAGGACTTTGGGATAGTTACAAATTATGGGACTTACATGAAGAAACTTTTGTACCAACCACCAGTCATAATCATGGTGGTTAAAGGGAAGATGACAATATTCTAGTTGATGATATGAATGAGATGATACATGATGCTTGTGGATTTGCAAACATAGAGGAAATAAATCGTGTTTCTGAGAATTATGAAGAACCAAATGTAAACGCAAAAAAGTTCTTTGAGTTACTAAAAGATGTGGAGACAGAGCTTTATCCTGGATGTAATAAAGTGTCAAAGTTATCCTTTGTAGTTAGGTTACTTCACTTGAAGTGTCTTAATCATTGGACCAATAAGTTTATGGATTTGATTCTCAGTTTCATCAAAGAAATTCTTCCCGATGGGGCTGCGATACCTAATTCATACTATGAAGCCAAAAAGATTATTAGGGACTTAGGTTTGGATTATAAAAAAATAGATGCATGCGAAAATGATTGCATCTTATATTGGCAAGAGCATGCCAATGCAAATTCATGTCTTGTATGTAAGAAGCTTAGGTGGAAGTCAATTGACCCCCAAGGGAAGAAAGATCGAAGCAAAATCTTGCGTCATTTCCCAATTAAACCTATACTGCAAAGGTTGTTTATGGCAAAACACATAACTAAAAAAATGAGGTTGCATAAGGAGAAACAAGTTGATGATGGCATTTTAAGACATCCTTGGGCTTGGAAATCATTCAACCAACAATACCCTGACTTTTCTAATGATCCAAGAAATGTTCGATTGGGCTTAGCAAGTGATAGGTTCCAACCTTATGGAAAGATGAGTGCTAATCATAGTATCTGGCTCGTTTTTCTAGTTCCATATAATCTTCCACCTTGGGATTGCATGAAGGACCCGTACTTTATGATGACACTCCTAATTCTAGGCCCAAAGTGTCTAGGCAACGACATAGATGTTTACTTGCAACTAATGATCAAAGAGTTGGAAGAGTTATGGGAGGGAGGGCTAGAGATTTACGATGCCTACTCACAATCTAATTTTTCGTTATGGGCAGTGGTGATGTGGATAATTAATGACTTTCCAGTATATGGGAACCTTTTTGGATGGTCAACTAAAGGTAAGCTTGCCTGTCCATCTTGTCATAAAGATACACACAATGTTTCTTTACGTAACAAGCTATGCTACATGGGACATCATCATTTATTACATACCAATCATCCATGGTGTCAAAATCGGAGGGCATTTGATGGAAAAGTGGAAAATGCCATGGCACCTACTCCGTTGACTGGTGCTGAAACACTTAAACAATTAGAACGATTGAGAATCATGCCTTTTGGGAAATGCTAGAAAAAAAATACATGATCAACCAACCAATTCTAGTAATTCAAAGAAGAAGAGTATATATTTTCAACTACCTTATTGGTAAAATCTTCTCATACGACATAATCTAGATGTTATGCACATTGAGAGAAATATATCTGACAATATTATGTCAACAATGATGAATATGTCTAGAAAGATGAAGGATACATTGAAGAGTTGGTATGATTTGGTGGACCTAGGTATAAGGCAAGGGTTGCATCCAATTAAGGATGGAAGAAATATTTTGTTACCTGCAGCATGCTATGCATTGTCTGCAGATGAGAAGTTAAAGGTTTGTAACTTTTTTAATAGTTTGAGGGTTCTTGATGCATTTGCTTCAAACATTTCACGCTGTGTCAACGTTCGTGAAAGGAAAATATTTGGATTGAAGTGTCATGATCACCATGTATTGTTGCAGTACATATTTCCAGTTGCGATTTGAGGTTTTTTACCTAAAGAAGTTTACGAACCAATAGTGGAATTATTCAATTTTTTCAAGAATGTTTGTTTCAAGTGCTTGAAAATTGAAGATCTTGATAAAATGGAGACCCAAATTGCGATCACATTATGCAAAATGGAGATTATATTTCCACTAGCTTTCTTTGATGTCATGGTCCACTTTTTCGTTCACTTGGCTAGAGAGACAAAACTTGGTGCACCCATGCAATATCGGTGGATGTATCCAATTGAGAGGTAGTTCATTGTATATAAGTACTACCTAATTAATAAAGTATTCATTTAACAATGTATTCATTTGTATATAGGTACCTGCAGACTCTCAAATCATGTCTGTAATAAGGCTCGTCCAGAAGGATCCATTGTAGAAGGCTACTTGGCAGAAGAATATCTAACCTTTTGTTCACGATATTTGAAGAACATTTAAACCAAATTCAATAAGCCAGCTAGGAATAACAATGGACCCAATAAGGATTGTGAGATGGACATCTTCAAAGAAAGTGGCCAACCAAAAGGGAGTTACAAAATAATTGGTCTATCTCGATCAGAGTTTAACCAAGCTTGTATGTATGTGCTCCAAAATTGTAAGGAGGTTTGGCCATTTATAGATTAAGTTCAACCAACTTTTGCAATATAATTATGTACATTCTCTAATATAAAGAGTTCATAACATTTATCTTATAACATGTAGGGAGCACCAAAAGGAGCTGAAGGGAGTGGCCGAGAATTCCCTGATTGGTTTCGTATACATGTATTGGTTTATATAAAATTAGGGCCTAATGCATTATTTTCTAATTCATACGTAAGTTTCGTAGGGATGACTCACGGTACCTTATTTATGTAGGTTTGTAAGCTATCTGGACAACAATGTGAAAGTGAGGAGATGATAAGCTTAGCTATAAGTCCTCTTCAACAGGTGCACAGATACTCCACATTTATGGTGAATGGATTTATATTTCACACAAAAGATCATGCCTCAAGAAAAAAAAACACAAAATAATGGAGTTCTTGTAAAGGAAGATGATTTAAATCTTGAAAAGGAGTACTATGGTGTACTAGAGGATGTTTATGAACTTTATTATGTCGGAATAGGAAGGTATACCTCTTCAAGTGTTACTGGTAGGACGTTGCTCATTTAGGAAAAGGATATAAAGTAGATAAATATGAATTTGTAAGTGTCAATACTCAGGGGTCTTTGAATACAAATGAGCCTTTTGTCATTGTATCTCAAGCAAAATAAGTGTTCTACTTAGATGATGTGATTGATCCAATTTGGTTGGTTGTTGTGAGGACAAATCTATGTGACTTATTTAACATACTGGCAGAAGATGATGGTGATGATGGTGACCATGTGTCGCTCAATGCAGAAGCATATCAATAGTTTGAGGTTGATCAGTTTAATGTTCTAGTTGCCAATGCAGTGGACAATGAGGTTTTAGTTCCTTACCAAAGGGCAGATATTGAACCACAGACTATCAGTCAAGAAAGTAACGAAGCACAAAGAAATGTGCATAATGTTGATGAAGCAAATTTCATTGATGATAGTGATGTTGAAGTGAGCATGACCAAGGAAAGTGAGGAAGAATATTTCATGTCTGAAAATGACACACATGACATAGACGACTCCAACCACTAATTATAGATTGTTATAGGATAGATATAAGTGTAACCATAAACTCTTTTGTTAGGATTTACCTTTTTCATGTAAGCATATATGTGTGACTAGTTAGAACTTTAATTTAGTCTGTTTACCATACGCAGGAACTAGTGCATAATTTTTTAAATACAATATAGTTGCAGGAAATTTCAGGACTTGGACGAGGTCGAGGCCTTCGTGGTTTAAAAGCTTGTTCGTGTCGAGGAAGATTTGTTAATCAAGGGCAAGTGAGTTCAGTGATGCGATTCTCGCCACCACATGTTGATAGTGGAGCACAGCCTCTGCGATAGCCAAATGAGAATTCTCTAATCACCCTCGGACGAAGCCATTAGCTAAGAGAGGATTCCCCATTAGCCGAAGGATCACAACATTAGCTGAATGAGGATTCTTCAATGGTGCAAGGGTCAAGGAATCTGAGCAATGTAGGTTGATGTATCTTTATGCTTGTAGTTCGATAATATCTAAAAGTAAGACTGTTAACCATTTTTGCTTTGTCTTATAACTTCTTGCTTTTCTAAGGTTAGCAGAGGAAAATATAAGTCCATTGCAGTGGATATGAAGATGAAATTTGGTAACAAGATAAAGATTGACATACCTGAAGATATTGAACGAGTTGTGGGCCCTGGGGCTAGAGATATAGCTAATTATTGTGGATATATCATTAGGAAAACTGTCTTTTTCAGAACTGGAATATGGCAAAACGTTTTTGCCATATATGGATAAGCAATGTGGCTGAAAGTCAAGGTAATAGGTTAATAAAAATGTATATAACTTTGTAGTTTTGAAATTTTTCTACAACAAGGATATTTGTTCATATTATAGGAGAAGTTTGAGATTGGCGACGAAAGAAAACATATGGTGCTAGAGAAGTTTGTTATCAACATTATGCAGAGGCTTTACAGGGCATAGAAGACGCGTCTGCACAAACATTACAACCATTTTAGCACTGATGAAGAGAGACTGGCTCATCGGCCCACAGATGTTACTACTGAAGATTAAGAGTGGCTAGTGGCTCATTATGGTTTGAATGAATTCAAGGTAACATGTGATTTAATGTTTTTTAAACTACTTGAACCACAAGAGTTTTGATTTAAATCTCAGTGACATGTTAATTTAGTTATTTAGAATATGAGAGTTTTATCCTTGAAGGCTGTTAGTGAAAGGAAAAACAATAAATAGGGAAAAACAAACCACATTACATACATGTGGCACTCGCTCCTTTGTTGAGATAGAAGAATCTACAGTAAGTACTTTGAATATGTTGTTCAATTACATAACTGTGTCACGAAATTTGCTAACAAGTGTCTTTTATTGTAGAGAGATCCTAAAACTAGAGAAAAGGTGCTAGCTGATAGAGTGTGGGAGCTCCAGCACACTCATAGAACAAAAGAAGGTGAAGTGGTCTGGTTGGACCTAAGAGCACAAGAAGTTCATGTATATATACAATTTTAATTATATTTTGAAGCTTTAGTTTCATTTCTTATAGGTAGCAAGTACATATACAATTTTAATTACATACAATGTTTGCATTAATGCAGGCATGCATTCAAGAGGTTATGTCTCAGGAACAAGATAATGAGAACCCACTAACCAGAGATGAGATTTTGGTATCTGTGCTTGGGGAGAGGTCGGGATTTGTTCATGGAAAAGGGTATGGAAAGAAGCCATCCAATAAGAAATCTTGACAACAAGCAGATGTCAAAGCCAGCATTTCCTTCGCAATTGAAAGTGTATGCGAGGAGATGCAAGCCAAGTTTCAGGAGGAGCATGCTCAAATGCAATCTAAGATGGAGCAGAAGTTGCAAGAAGAGCTTAGTAGAAATCTCCAGGAAGAGCGTGCTCAGATGCAAGCTAACCTTGATCGCAGGCAAGCTAACCTTGATCACAGGATGCAAGCACAATTGGATATGATAATGTCGAGGCTTCAGCAAGTATTGTGTTGCTTGATGAATTATTGATGGTGATGGACTAAGAAGTTAACTATTGATTGGCTTGTTGATGGTTATGCTTGAAATTTACATGTTGATTGACTTGTCGATGTATAGGCTGAAATGTACTTGATTGTTGAATTGTTAGCGGTAATGGGCTGAAATTTAACTGTTAATTTCAATTGTTGATGGTTATGGGCTAAAATTTAACTTTGGATTGAGTGGTTATGCACTATTGAGTGACTTGTCATGTTGGTCCCTAAACTTGGTGCAAGGATGCATTTAACAAAGACTCTTATAAGTTGTGAAAGGAAAATATTGTTCAAAGTATGCCTCTTAGTGACGTTGAATTGTCTTTTATCAGAAATACTATTTTTTCCATAATCAACGAGACTATGCATAATTATTCTTGATATTTTCATTTTACACAGGGCCAAATTCTAGGAAGGCATGACAACACTGGACAAAAATGATGCGCTGCACGTTGTGTTACTTCCCTATGGTCATATGTTTATTACAAATTAGGATCTTATTATCGACTATTGTAAATTATGTTATGTAACATTACTGTCTTAAGCTGAATGTTTTGTAACACCACTTTTGTGTAATATATTGTATTTTGGTGTATAATTTGACTTTATCATATCTTTTATAGCACAGGAAATTTAAAAGATACCAAAACAAAACCAGGAAAGAAGAAACAAAAAATAGAGTGTTTTAGTGGTGACAATTTTTTTCGCCACTGATATGGGTTTCAATGGTGACAAATTATCGCCACTGAACAGAGATTCAGTGGCGACAACTAAAGTCGCCACAGAAACAAGAATTAGTGGCGCAATATTGTCGCCACTAAAACATTAATTAGTGGCGACAGTTATTTTTGCCATTGAAAATGGTTTCAGTGGTAGTCATTCATTGCCACTAAAGCTCTTATACGTGGCAAAAAACTTGTCGCCACTGAAAGGTAAATCAATGGTGAAAGTATATTTCATCACCAATAAGGGTTTCAGTGGCAACATAATATCACCACAGTAACCACAATTGGTGGCAACAATTGATATTCTTTTTAGTGGCGACAAAATGTCGCCATTGAATGAAGGAATCTGTGGTGACTTTTTTCTTGCAAATTGCACATTCTATGGCGAAATATCATGAGCATTTGTGGCAACAGCCACTATAAGTGGTTTCAGTGGCAAAATTTTTTTGTCACCACTATAGGTTTTCATTGGCGACATGTGACGACCATTTTTTTGTTACCATTACTTTTCAGTGGCGACTTTTGTATTTTCAGCAATGACATTTGTCGCCACTGAAAGCCAAAATTCTTGTAGTGAAACCAAATGTTTTCCCTGTCTAGACTATCCTCCCTTTACTCCTTAAAGTCTTTTATAGGGTTGTATTGGTTTAAAGAGTAACCTCTAACTAATATAGACCATTCAAGTTGAAAACTGTTATATTCTTTAAAGTTTTCTGCATGAGGGACACCTAATGATCGTCCCATACTAGCCAGTAAATGTACACCCCAAATTTCGTCTGTCCTTATGAGAATACAACCCAATAGCTCAAATCAAAATAAGCAGCAAAGAGCCGATTTCATACTTTTCAACATACACAGACAAGATCTATATACTCATATGAAAACATTTCTTGTTCACAATAGTTTCATCAAATATCTCCCATCTCATAAAACAAATTCTCATTTCAAAACAAGTAATTCACATCATTATTTTAAATTAGGGAGTGTATATTACTCTACCTTAATCATTTTTTCCTTTCCTGATCAAGGTCTTCCTTTTTTCTTTTGTACTTTCTCTCACAAGTTACTTCTTTCACTACCTAAGAACAAACCTCACTTTCAAACTAATTCTCATCGAATATGCAGCTATGTAACCTAGTCTTAGTGTTCTACAATAGTATTTCTCCTAATTTTCCTTTATATTTTTGCATCACCTATCACCCAATGTATGTAATCCTTATGTATAATGAAATTTGAGCCTTATTCCATTCAATTATAGGGGTTTCCAAGCTCATATCTCACTTTAAAAACCATTTTTCATGTTAGATGGCCATCAGTTAGCTACCATGAAGCAATCAGTTAGCTGATCACTCTCTAGAGGGCTTCCAGTCGACTGTCGCTAAGCTAGTAGTTGGCTGGTGGCTTTTTGGAATCCTGGACTTTGCTAGATAGTCGCCTACCAGTCGATTGATAAAAGTCTGTCAGTCAACTACTAGGCAAAAATATGGGCTTGAAAGTCGATTGATAAGGTTACCAATCGAGTACTGTGCCTCTATATCAATTTCAGAGTTTGTCAAGAACACGGCAGTCGACTGGTGCATGCTAGCAGTCGGCTTCTATGCTCTTCGATAATTTAAAATTTTTAGTTTTCAAAATCATCCAGCCCAAATCCACTGCATTATAAATTTAAAAGGCATGAGCTTAGTTTCTAACCATTTTTTTTTTCTGAAATCCTAACCATTTTCATGCTCATATATCAATCATACAAGCCAATTTATACTTTCAAATTGGGTGAATAGTAAAACCTATTCTCTAAATCTGAAATCAGCCTAGAAAATGCTCTATGAAAGTTAAAGACTCCCACATTGTGGCTCAAAAACCTTTTCTTATCTCTAAAAAACCTCAAAATCATCATTTCTCACCAGAAAATCGAGAATTTCTAAATAAAAGGAAATTTCTCCTTTTTTTTTTTTGCTAATTCCAACATTTCAACAGATTTAAGGGGTTCTAAGTGCAGTAATCTACTCCAAAATGATGCTTAGGATGTTTACAAAGCTAGAAGTAAGGATTTCTTACTTGGGATCCAGCTATGGAAGACTCCCACTTGGTTTCTCCTCTTTTCTCCCTTGCTTATACCTTTCCTTCCTTCTCAATTGGTGGAATGTGTAACGCCCTTATCTAGTATACATTTCATCCGATGTAAACAGATAAGTTTGGTATATTATTCTTATCATTTTTATTAAGTCTGAGTAGTTATACCATTAATTTTTATTAAAGCGAAATAGGTTCGGGATCTTTGCTCAGATTAAACCTTAAATGCACAGTGAAAATAAAATACTACACATCACAGTGGAAATTTAAAACTTCATATCATACAAAATAATAATGTCCCATCAATGTCCATTACATTCTTTGTGAACATGTATCTAGATCTATGAAGCACCCATCCATCAGGAGTCAGGAGATAACAATTCTGTCACTCAGACCCCTTTACAATTAACGGGAATGAACTGGTTCTTCACATATCCCTTTTCCCAATAATCACCCATGTACATCTCTTATACATAGCCAAAAGAATAATCCTAGTTCTAAACCAAAATATATCTAGAATAAGACCTAAAATAGGGGTTACAAAAATTTTGCTTCTAACAAAACGAGACTTCTATCTCCCCGGCCCTGCTAAGAATTCGCATATGATACATATTAGCATATAAATGAGAAACACAAGTTTCCCTGTAACTTAACAATTCGGGGTTTAAAAATCAACTAATATGTATCAGGGTGAAAGCACCAAAATATTTAATTCTACATTATTGGTATGTATAAAAAAACACACCACTATTCATAAATATAAATTGACATGCATTGTAGGATCAATTTAAATGTCAATGTGATAAAATACTATTCTTTTCAAATAAAACATCTTTTTATGCTATTAAAAATGTTATCATAAAATTAACAAAACCATTTATGCTTATCATTCTTAAAACTTACTTTTATATAATAGTTGTGCACACTTGGGCACTATGTGGACACTTGGCCACCTTTATAATTTTATGTGCATACTTGGGCATTTTGGATACTTGGCCACCTTTATAAAATCTCTTGTGCACACTTGAGCACTATGTGCACATTTGGGCACCTTTATAAAATCTCTTGTGCACACTTGGGCACTATGTGGACACTTGGCCACCTTTATAAATATTTGTGAACACTTGGGCACTTGTGGACACTTGGCCACCTTTATAAATCTTTGTGCACACTTGGGCACTCATGGACACTTGGCACTAGTGTACATCTTTTAAAATTCTAATAAACTTCAATAATGACTTTCCCTTTCTTGAAAAAGAATGTTAATGTACATCCCTTATAAAATTCTAATAATTTCAAGAATAAATTCCCCTTTCTTGGAAAATTAATATTAATGTGCATTTCTTGTAAAATTCTAATAATTTCAAGCATAAATTCCCCTTTCTTGGAAAATTAATATTAATGTGCATTTCTTGTAAAATTCTAATAATTTCAAGCATAAATTCCCCTTTCTTGGAAATTAATATTAATGTACATTTCTTATAAAATTCTAAATACTTCAAGAATAATTTCCCCTTTCTTGGAAATTAATATTAATACACATTTCTTATAAAATTCTAATAACTTCAAGAATAATTTCACCTCTCTTGGAAATTAATATTAATGCACATTTCTTATAAAATTCTAATAACTTCAAGAATAATTTCACCTTTCTTGGAAATTAATATTAATGCACATTTTTGATAAAATTCTAATAACTTCAAGAATAATTTCTCCTTTCTTGGAAGTTAATATAAATGTACATTTCTTATAAAATTCTAAATAAACTTCAAGAATAAATTCCATGGACTTAGCCTAAGAAAATTAGTTAATTTGCATTTCAAATTTCCCTCTTTTATTCCTTAACTAACACCATTAAAATGGTATAGTCTCCTTCCTCCATGGGTATCATTTTCTCACCAAGTATAACTAGAAATTTTACACCCAATTTCATGTAAACTTTCTTCTCCCATTTGGCCAAAGGGAGTTTTTATGGAGGAAGCATGGTTTTCAAAAGTATCAATCCATTTCTATCATATTTAATTATAGTTCATCATGGAATAACATTATCTAACCCTAATCCTCTCACAACAAAAATATTCATTTCATCTCATCAACCACATTCCAATCAATCACACATGCTTAGCCAACAAAACATGCTTTTTATCAAGAATGTAGGGAAGACAATCATGTTCTATAGAAAGCTTGTAAAAACATGTTGATTGCATATACTAAAGTATGGAACACAATCTTAAAATTGTTAACCTACCTCAAAGATGCACTATGGTGGACTTAGCTTGACCTTTCCTTTGACTTTCCCTTGCTCCTTTAATTCCTTTCTTGATCGCCTTCACTCCTTCCTCCTCATAACTTTGGTGTTTGACCTAGCCTCATGCCCTCACTCTCTATTTCTATTTTTTTTTCTTTCTTCCCGTGAAGTGTGTGGTTTTCTCTTCCCGAATATTCAAGGCTCTCTCTCTCTCCTTTTTAGGGATGTGTCCATGTGTGTATTCATGTGGGCTACCCATGAAATTTTAACTTCATTTTCCCTTGGCTATTCAAGTGATGGGTGCCACACGTGCATCTCATATGTTAAACTTAAAATTTCTAATTCCATTGCTTGCAAGGCTCACGTAAATCACACGCATATTTTCCTTTATTCTATTTTATTTTGTTCTCCTTAGTGCACATGAAGTTTGATCCCTTTACTCCACTTTCTCTCTTCCTCTCGTACGTGTTATGTATGCATATCATATTAGCCTTAATTCCATTCATTCATGCCATTTCTCACCCTCATTCTTTTTGTCTCATGAAATTTAATGTGGTCCTTTCCTTGCAAACCTTGTTTACCTTCTTGAACAAGTTAGTGGAAAGAAGGTAGTCATAATTAATCTTTCATTTTTCCAAATTCTGCACTCTTTTCCCTTTGCCCACTTGGTCACGTAAGGAAGGAAGGGAGGGAGGATGAGTTCATGTGTCCCATGTGTAATTAGGTGTTGCCATTTTCTTCCAACCATTCTCCTCCCTTTTCTCACTTCCATTCGGCTTTTTCCTTGGTTTAAGTGGAGTATTTCCTTTATCATATTTGATTATTATCCTAATTGTACTTTCAAGTAAAATTTACTTCCCCTACACCCTTTGTCTTACTTGTTGGTCACATTAATGGGAAGGGAGGAGATAACCACGCTGCACTTCCTTTTCCTTTATTGATTTCATGGCTGCACCTTCCCTCTTCTCCTCATTATACCACATGCTTAGGTATCTTCCCTTCTACATCACGCAAGGCCAAAGTATCATGTCCATAGAAGTATTAAATTATTTCCTTTCTTCATGTGTGTTTAGAAAAATTTTGCACCCCTTTGTCCTTTGTTTGCCTAGCTACATGTGTTCCTTCCTTCCTCACTTCACGTAAAACCCATGCAAAGCTATAATTCCTTTCTTTCTTCTTTTGGGCATGTGGAAAGAAATGCAAGGGGTGGAGGAAACGTGTATCTCACATTTCCTTTCCTAGCCATATGGTGCACTTAGTTAAAAATAAAATTCTGCACCCTTTTGTCCTTTGTTTGCCTAGCTACACATGTTCCTTCTTATATTTTATGACTGCCTTAAGTGTACTTGCAAGTACACTTTCTTTTCTTGCAATCTTGGCATTGCTTGTAGTTTAAGTGTAGCCCTCCTTACTTGTCAATTTTGTTTTACTTCCCATTTTTCACGTCTGCATTCATGTGTATTTTATTGCCATGCATTTCTTGAAATCTCTATATTCCTAGCTGTGTCAATATACATATATATTTGTTACACTCTTTCCTCTCCCACTTGCATGTGTACACACATATACATATATATATATATGCACTTTTTTTTCAATGCTTTATTCTTCTTGGTCGTGTAGTTTAATATATGTACATACATATCTTTTAAATTTCACATGCCCCATTAGCTTCACATGCATGTTTCCAATTGCCAAACACTTCTCTTCTTGGGAATTTGGCTACCAATAAGGAACATTAATCAAGCTCTCCAATTTTTGGCAATGAGACAGCAATTTACCACACTTTATGACAATCTAATTAATTAAGAAAACATAAATTTAAATATAATTGAAAGAACATGGGTGTTACAGGATGTGCTGATAGGGAGGGGAAGTATGCTACAAATAAGGAAGCCTAGGGAGTGGCACTGTTAGAGTTTTAGGGACCATCTTTAAAATATGGAAATTATACTTTAGTCCCTCTCACTTCAACCCCAAGTTTTTGGTTTTCATTTAAGTCCTTGAAGCCAAAATTCTAAGCTTATCCAAAAAATAAATTTTTAAGAAGCAAATATTACATGGATCAAGAGATAGGGAAAGAAGGGGATAGATAAGTAGGGACTGACACGAAGTCAAAAAGCTTAAAGTAATAAAGGGGAATCCATACCAGCAGTAATCCTCACTGGCTAGGTATAAGGAAGAGGAGCATATGCAGTGAAAAATTTAAATTTTTTAATAAATTTAGGGAAACTGTAGAAAATCCATCTACATCAACCCCCAAACTTTTCCAATAGCCCAAACGTTATGATTTTACAAAAATTATAAAACATTTTGAAAATAATGAGCCAATAATGGCTAAATTTCTTATTTTGGTATCAAAAGGTACAAAACTAGGCACTATAATAGTCCCAGTAATTGTATCCATTTAGATTAAAATTTTGAAATTTTTTTTTTATATTTTAAGATTTTGACCCCAGTCAAAAGGAGACAAAACCTTAAGAATTTAATTATAAAATGTTTTGATAAACCAAAACCAGTTATGATACTAGATTTTTTTAAAAAAAAATTAATATTTTAAAAAATGAGATTAGAGAATTGAGAAATACTCAAAATCTTCATTCTTTGATAATTACCCAAGTTTAAGAAAAGGAAATGAAATTTTTGAAAAGAGTAAAGAACTAGTGGTTGAAGATCAAGAATAAAATCTTCCTGAACCATTTCTAAATCTTATATAAAAAATTCCCATTCAAAAGCGGTATATTCCAATCAAAATTGTTATTCAAATTGAATTTGTTTTGGAAGAAACTACTCTTTTTGATACTAGTGCAGCTTTAAACTGTATCTATGAAGGGCTTGTTCCTACCAAATTATTTGAAAAAAAAATACTAAATTACTTAGTGCTACTAATGGTTCACGCTTGAATATAAATTATCAAATACTATTGTCAAGAATGATGATTTAAGAATTTCTACTCCATTCATTTTGGTAAAAAATTTATCAAATGAAGTAATTCTTGGATCTCCATTTATTGAACAAATTATGCCTTTTAGCATTTCAAAAAAGGGAATTGAAACTGAATATTTTAATAAGAAAATTCTTTTTGAATTCTCCAAACCTCCCTTTTACAATATATATATATATATATATATATATATATATATATATATATATATATATAAAACTCTTTTGTGCATTGTGATGGCTTCTTCTTTTGGCTACTTCTGGCTCTCTCTGTCACACTTTCTCTCTATTTAATGTATTGGGTATTGTGGGTTGCAATCTCTTCCTAGTTTTGAGTGTTCATCTCAGTGTTATTTTTGCCATCTTCAGGTAGGCCTAAATCCTTCAAATGGTATCAGAGCATAGTTACGATTACATAATTTTGGTTTAGCATCAATTTTCTATTTATGTTCTATTTATTTGAGTGTATATATTATATCTTTTGCACTTATTTTCTTCTTTTTTTTGCTTATTTGGTATCACTTGTATTATAGTGGATGGATTTTGTGGTTTTGACTGAAATGTCACGGTAATTTCAATATTTAATTTTATTTCACTATTCAAGTTTGGAACTCTATTGGATTTGACATCATATTTGTTTTCATTATCAATGTTGAATATGGGAAAATTTATCGAATTGGTAGAATATTGGTTTTCTATTATGAAATTGGAAACCAATTCTATTTTGGTGATATTATAATTGTTTAATTTTTGAAAACTAGTTTGAATATTGAAATCATATACACATATTTGGATGCTATTATGTCATTGATATATGTTGGATTAATTTCATAGTGTTTTCTATTGGAAGTTTTTCAAAAATTTTCCATGATTTGGGTTAATAAAATTTTAAAGAGTATTTGCAGTCTTGAAATAATGGAAATATTCCCCTTGGAGAGATGAGTAAAATACTGCCTGAACGGCGTCCGTTTGCAGCAAAAAAAAGGCTAGAAATCGGCTAGTTTCGCTATCACATGCATACAAGGAATTTTTTAACTTGGGTTAACCACATTTTGAATCCCCTTTTGTGATTCTAAAATGAATGAAATCTTTTGCCTTGAGTAGACAAATGAAACCAGCTGTGTAATGATTTTCTAAGGTGTTAAAAAAAGTAAAAAATTAACGGGTCATGTCACTGGTTGGAGTTGGACCTGGTTTGGGTCAAAAGACCTAACGAGAGGTTGAAGAAAACCTTTAGCCACTTGCGAGCCATGTGACTAGTTTTTTTCGATTAAAAAAAAAAAAGTAGTGCTTCTAGGATTCAAACACAAGTGCATGGGGTTGCTTGAAGCTCTTTCATCCATTAAAGTAATACCTCTTGTATTGTTTAAACATTAACTTGAATACTATTTATTCTATATATAATTGCATTAATTACAAAATAAAATGATCCATGCAAGGTTTGAAAAAGAGACCCTAGGTTTTTATTGGAGTGTCTATTACCATTGAGGCATTGCCTCTTTATTGTTACAATAACGACTTGAATATTATTTATTCTATGTTAATTGTATTTAATTATTTGTGAAGCAATTATTTTGTGTAACATCCGCTCATAATATGATTAAGGTATGTTTGCTAGTTGTTAGTTTGAGTTTAATACTTATGTATGTTGCATTAATTGCATATAGTTGCATTAGTGCAATGACTTTGTTGAAAGGAATAAAAGCTGAGCCAAAGTATAACTCAGGACCAAATTGAAAAGGGAAAATTGAGTGAGGCTAAAGTCACAAAATGGCTGAGGACCAGAATGCAAATAGTGAGAGTTAATAATCAATAGCCCTAAAACCCTATAACACAATTCTAAACTTTAGCATTTTTAGAGAGAGAAAGAGAAGGACGAGTAGAGAGAGAGTGCTGAGTTAGGCCAAAGGGGAGGAGATTTTATGAAGGAAAGGCTAATTTGAGGCTAGGGATTAATCCTAAAACAAGAAGAGGATCATCTGAACACATTATACGCACACATTTTTAGATTAAATTTAGGTAGCAACTCAACCTAAACCCCTTTTTCTAAGATGTTCAGCTTTTTCTTTATGAATGTTTGAGTTAAGTTTGGGGTTTAAACCTACATTCTCTATGTTTTTAACTACTATTAGGTGATGCTTTATGAATAATTATGCTTATTTATGCTTCTCATGGATTGTGAAAGTGGGCTTATGCCTTAAGTATGAAAGTATGGTTTGATCTTAGTAATGAGTGAAGTTGAGTTAAGTTGTGAGTTGTTTATGAGTACTATATGATGTTTAAAGGTTGATTTTGAGTTCATAGCTTGAGAAAATACTTGAAACCATATTTTTGGGGCAAAATTATGGATGATTTGGTGAGCTTTAAAGCAAAATAAACACTAGCAGTTGACTGCCAGCCTTGGAAGTCGATTCCATGCATCATTTACCCAAAAAAGTAAGACAGAATGCTAGCAGTTGACTGCCAGCTCTTGGAAGTTGATTGTCTTGTTCTTCATTTTCCAAAAAATGTTTTTAAAGGCTAGTAGCTGATTGCTCTGCTTTAGTAGTCGATTGTCAGTCCCACTTTTCGCTAGCAGTCGACTGCCAAGCCTTTAGCAGCTGACTAGTAGCTCTCAGCCAAGACAGGAAAAATTGGACAATGAGCTAGCAGCCGATTGCTAACAAGAGAGCAATCAATTGTTAGCCCTCTGACTTAGTTAATGAGCTCAAATGACCATTTTAAGAGAAAAATAGCCCAAAATCTCACTCAAACTAATGATCTAAACTTGAGATGTAGTGGGTACATGCAAAAGATAGAGTCATGGGTCAATTAGATAAGGAGATCCTTGTGATAGTGAAATAAAGAGAGTAGAACACATAAGAGAGGAAAGATAAGAGTATTCCAAGTGTATGCCTAGTGGTTGATAGGCTTATGATCGAGTGACCAATTGTCAATATTAGACGGCTGTTGGGTATTCCACAATTGTGCCATTAATTAGGATGGTTAAATATCCACTTGAACTTAGATGATTTCAAAAACACCATGATGATTACGAACTTTAAGTTAGTGTTATCTTTCAAAGGCTATTTAAGAAACACATACTTAGAGTTAGCAAAACCATGGATATGACTCGAGTCACCCTAGTGTATATTTAGAGAATAGTGTATCGGGAGTGTAATCCATCGAAAAGGGATGGTGATTCTATAGTATTATGATTCACTTAAGGGTTAAGAGGAAATGATCTGGGTAAAATTGACAGTAATCCCCATGAGTTGATAACTAGTCTCACAAGGGGAAGGGAGACATTGGTAGAGTTGACAACTATCCCACTAGTTATGAGAATGGTACTAAGATTCGGCTAAGGGATGCCTCAGAATGTACAAAAAGGCTAAAGTTAAAGCTAGAGTTATAGCAAAATGGTGGCTGAATAGTCATAAACTCATGCATATAGATAGTGGTGCGTGGAGTTATTCGCTGGGCAGCGCTCCCGATAACTCTTATGATGTGTTATTTTCCTGCTCATATGTTTAAAGTAAAGGCATGTTTCCTATCCCACAATATATTTTACATGAAAGTTATGATGAGATGATGATGAATGGACATCCCTTATTTCAAAGTTTATGTTTTAAAGGCACTTGCATAAATCTGAGCACATGATATGAGAATATTTTGAATGCATTGCATCCCTATAGTATGTAATATGTTTTATGATGACAAGAATGTAGAGGTTTTCTGTATGAATATGGTGGTACAGGTTAGTAGTTTTTAAAACAGGTTGCATTGTTACTGAGATTAATTTCTCACATAAATATTGGTGTGTACTAGATGTGTAGGTCTTTGGCTGGAGAGAAAGGTAATTGAGAAGAGGTACCCTGCTATGGGGGTACATAGAAGTATATATTTTGAGTAGTATAGGTATATATCCATTTTGTACTAGTCTTTACGATTTTTGGAGAAAAGCTAGTATAGATTATATTTTGTATAGCATATATTAACTTAGATATTTTTATGGGGCTTTAAGTGGCAAGGATGTTGCCTCCATACCCCAATAGTAAACTTTAAAGTTGACTAATGAGTAATTATGCATGTTTGTGTTTAGTTATCTAGAGTATATTATATGTATATATGATTTGATATTCCGTTGCAAATCTCGTCTGAGAACCTGAGTGTAGAACCCGACCCCAAATGGCACCCAATTAATACACTTGGTAAAAAGTTTAAATTTACTAAAGTAAAAGTGATAGTAACACACCCATTTATGATATTTACATACTATACCCTTTTAATTAATATAAAAGGAACCATAGGCTAAGTGATTGTTACATTTTGCCCCCATAAAGAGACCATTGGTACTTTATTTGTCAAATAAATTTTGAGCAAAATTAAATATTTTACATCTAGTGGTTGTGAGTTTACCTATCATGGGCTTAATTGCTATCATGTATTTTGTGATTAAAGCTTAATGATAGTTAATAAAATTTTATTAATTTATTTGGCATTGGGCCATGCATGCAATTGATTAATTTATTTAGGCATGTAATATATATATATATATGTAGGCTTACTTTTCTTTGTTTTGCAACCCAATTTGCTTTGCGAATAAAGGTGTAGATCCTAAGGTTTCTTTATTAGGCCCTATACCCAGGTCTGAATGTCCCTAGTCTATAAGAGGTCTATGGTGGTTTCTATGTGAGAACTTGGACTCTCCTAAGGTTATCTGTTACGACCTCGCTTGGGTTGTAACCTATCATGTTGGCTTAGCCAGTGTGAGATTAATTTCTTCACTTGACCCGATCCATGTAGGGGGTTTACATCTTGAAAGGATAGGGCAATCCAAGAACCTTGAATCCGTAAGAATTTAACTTTGGTCAACAATGCACATATGCAAATTATTAAAATTTTATTAATGTATATTCTATTAATGATGTAAATACCTTATAGGTATGATAAAATCAATATAATTTGAGAATTTATGATTATATGTTTTTGATTGGTCAAACAACTTCATGCTTACATAATATTATGTATCATATGATGCAAATATTACAACAGCATTTTTTGACTTTCTCATGAGCCAAATTATTATAAGTTTTCTTGTTTTATTATAGTCTAGGACCGTTAGGCGAGATTATAATAAATAATCTTGTTATGATAGCTATATGAAATTGACTTTTGTGAAGGAAACCTTGTTTTAATAATTATGTTAACTTGACATAATTAATGTTTTCTAATTTTGTCATCTTCATTTTTTTCGATTTAGCAGTTATCTATAGTGAAAACTCTAAATGAAACTAATTATGATGATTAGAAAGAGTCCTTAGATTTTATATCTAAATGAAAAATAGGATTTGGCTCTTAGATAATCAAAGTTACCAAATTCTAGTGTAATAGAATGGGCTCATTACAAAAAATGGCATGTTTTAAATAGTATTTGTTTGAATATTATCAAACATACCGTTGACAAGAGTAGTGAGCAAAGTATTCTGAAGAAGGATACTGCTACTGATTATCTTAAAGTTGTTGGAAAAAAGTTTAAGAGAATAAAAAGTGTTCAAATAAATCAAAACACATAAGTTAGAATATTTTGTGGTTAAAGGGTGCAAAGTAAGAAAATAGCTATTGAGCACAATAGTACTAATTTCATGTGATCATTTGGCCAAATGGAAGAATATTAGATTTCATGATAGACTTAATGTAGCTTTCATGACCACTTGAAATTTTATAAAGTCTATGTTAAAATCTAAAATTCAAAACAAATTTATAGTCACCAATAATTAGATTTATATATTTGACTAAAGTCATTTATTTACATTATGTTATAAGATGTACATTAAATAAGGTTAATGCATCATTTGATATTATGGTGATTATACACATAAATGATCTTCCACTTAGTGATATATAATATATAGCTAGATGTCTTTATTGAACCTGTAAAGGAGCATCTTGTATGCAAGCTAAATAAGACAATCTATGGTCCAAGGAAGTGATAACTTTGCTAAGTTTGATGAAGTGATAACTTCACTTGAATCTGTTGAGAAAGCTTTTAGTCAATATTTCTATAAGAAGTTTTATGGAATCAATCATGTGAGCAATTTTGTGATTCTTGTGCTTTATGTTAATGACATATATTTTAGCTAGTAACATTGAGTTATTTAAATGAGACAAAATACTTGTTGACATGCCAATTTGATATTAAAGACCTAGGTGACATCACCTACGTTTTGGGTCTTCAGGTTTGTCATAACAGGTCTTATGACATTCTTAGTTTGTCTCAGGCAGCTTACATTGATTAAATGTTGAAGAAATTTGACATTCAGTCTTTGCTTCTTGTGCTGCACCTGTCTAGAAAAGATGAGCAGTTTCATTGTCCTTAGGATGATAATGAAAGGATTATGATGGATAAAGTTCCATACATTTTTGTTGTTGGAAGCCTTGTGTATACTTAGATATGTACATGTCATGACATTGTATTTGCAATTAGTGTGCTTGGCAGATATCTGAGTCTGATCATAACCATTAGAGAAAGTTTAAGAAGGTCATGAGGTACCTTTAGGGTATAAAATATTAATTGCTAACTTACAAGAAATCTGAATCCTTGAAATTGTGGGTTACTCAAGCTAGGATTATACCTTATGTATTGTTGATTGTAAGTCTACTTTTGGATACATCTTCATGATGTCTGGAGGAGTTGTTTTGTGGAAAAATTTCAAGCAATCCATTATAACTACCTCAATTATGGAAGAAGAATATGTTTCTTGTTGTAAGGCTAGCCGTCGAGTTTTATCATTCAGGAATTTGATATCTGACATGAATCCTGTTGATTCTATATCATGCCCTCTAACCATGTATTGTGACAATTTGTTTGTTTTATGCATTTCTTAAATTCTTAGGAACTTTAGTCCCACTAAACAATTTGATGCGATATTCCTGTTTGTTAGAGAAAATATTGTTGAATCTCATACTCATTTGGTTCAATTTTTTGGTGAATATATGCTAGCAAATCTATTGACCAAAGGCTTTCTCATATGAGTATTTAAAAATCATGTAACTCATATGGGTTTGATAGAAACTTTTGAAGTATTCTTGGTCTAGTGGGAGTTTGGATTGATTCTTCATCAGTTTTGATGTATACATTATGTATTTCATTCGTTCAGAGATTGAGACTTCATTATATCAACTGTATCTCTATCGGATTCAGTGATCTTGTGTTGTTTCATTACTAAAATTTGTATTATGAATGGATTGGTTCTATGAATTGATTTTAGGTAATCAGTGATAGGTTTGATTACTTGCAAAGCCCTTAGATAGAGGACCCAACCTACAACCCTGTACAAGTCAGTAATTATCCTATCAAATTATTGACTGAGAATGAAAGAGTTATGTATATATATTTAGAATTAATATTTGTTTAGCATTATCCATGTGGGAGATTGTTGGAGTTTTATGGATTAATGCTAAATAATTAACTTTGTGTCAGTTATGTATTGTATCCTTAATGTGTTTTATTAATATTTTATGACATCAATTATGGTTTTAATCTCTCTCTCTCTCTCTATATATATATATATAACTCTTCTGTGGGCATTGTTATGGATTCCTCTTCTGGCTGCTTCTGGTTCTCTTTCTCACACACTCTCTCTTGGTTTAATGTATTGGACATTATGGATTGAAATCTCTTCCTAGTTTTGAGTATTGATTTCAATGTTATTTTTGCCATGTTCAGGTATGTATAAATCCTTCACTTTTTCCCATGAGTTTATTGCAATATATTGAGTTGTCCTTGTGCTGCCATCCTGCCAAATAGAATATTCTAATTGAACTTTGCTAAATAGTCATAAAGTTTAGTTTTTTTCCTATGAATTTTGATTGGGTTTAGAAAAGGTTAAATAAACTATTCTATTGATATTGTAATAAACGAAATTTTAAAAAAAAGGGTAAACTAAATAAAATTTATCGTGATTCTTTAAAATTGATTTTCGGCATGATTTTTTAAGATTTTAGTTGAAATTGGGGAATTTTCAGAGTCAGAAACCTAATCCGTGGAAGGAAACGCAGTCCGGCGTTAAGAACTTGATAGATAGAGTTTCAGACTTCGATTCCTCAAACAGAGGCTGAAATGCTTGCATAGGAAAGCGTGTCCATGACTAGATTGAAGACGACATCTAGAAGCTTTCACGAGTGATTTAGCAAAAGATGAAATCACCCTCGGAGGCTTTAAATTTCTGAATTCTCACAAATACCCTTCATTTTCACCAAAACACTCTCTTTCTCTTCACTCTAATTTCTCTCTCTTCTCTCTCCTCCTTCCACCACCGCGCGCCACCACTAGCGTCGCCCTAGGCTGCCACCTAACCCACCAATCAATGCACCTCACCAACCTCGACTTCCAGCAACCACCCACGGCCACCAACGGCAGCCACAGTCGCCTAAAAAAGCTGGTTTTTCTCCTCCGTCATGATTTCCTTCGCCCGTCGTGATCTCCGCCGTTTGCCACTGTTGGACATCACCGTCACCACTAGCATGAAGGTCGAGTTGCTAGCTTCCTCCCTCAGCTCGCAGCCACCGAACGGAGCTACCACACGCCCGGATTGAGGCAAAAGGTGTCTGCTGTGCGTCACTTTTTGTCGCCAGAAAACACCGTCCAAATGGCTGTGAACCGCCGCGCCAACCTCAGATTCGGACTCCTCATCTTGAGGGTTCTTCGTGGTGTAATTTTTAAGCTCAATCGTACCCCTTCGCCGTGAGCCGCCATGCAGCGTCGCTGGAGAAGCCAGAAAGACTCTAGAAATTGTCTCGGAACAAGTTCCAGATAAATCACCTAAACCTAATGTATTTTGATTGAATTCAATGCCGAACATGAATATGAAATTAATCGGCTTAGGAAATTATGCAATCGGACGTAGGAAAGTGAAACCGATGACGTAACAGACTAAAACACTAATTTAAATGCCCAGGAAATTGCTTAGGCTTGAATTTCGAGGATACGAGAAGTCCTAGATTGATTAAGAGCAAACGGAGACTAGGTAGGATAATTTACGGTTCCCAAACTTTAGATGGATCTTGTGAATACCTGAATGATTTAGATTGATTGTATAAATTTACGTGCTGCTTTCGATGGATATAATTGCATGCTTGTGTGCTGAAAATACCTGTTGCATGTTAGACGACTTGGATATCAGAGTGAGATACCATAGGGATGGATTGACTTAGGGTTGGATACTTTACAGCCAGTATGGGACGGCCATTGAGTATTCCGAATGCAGGAGATTTTATAAACGATTTGTTTTAACTATAGTTAGCCTGCATTTCGTTAGGGATTACGCGATAAACCAGGATAACCCTGAGAAAGGTTTACAGAGTATAAGGGGGGATAGCCTAGATGGGGAAACATTGTGATTTAGGCATAATACCCTAGAACCCTGAGGAATAGTCGACCATGTGCATATGAGTTCAAATAGACTGTATGAGGATGAGAATTGGCGTATGTGCACATGCTAGGGAACGCCCTAGATGTTGATTCTCACCCGGTCCTTGAGTGAGTGATTGGTATTACGGATCACACTCACAACATAGGCGAGATTCAGGTGATTGGTGTTACAGATCACACCTAATGATAAGAGAGAACTTCTCTAGATGATGTGCAATTGGAGGATTTTAGACTTGGTCGCATATGACTTGTGGCCGACACGGATTTAGATACACCGGGCATGAGAGTTGACTCAATTTTATTATCAATTTTCAGAGAAACATATTTTTATGATTTTTGAGAACTTGTCGCGATTTCCATGCTAAATAATGATTTTAAAAGAATAAGGTATTTCACTATTTTTGAACTGAACACGGGAAGTTTGTTTTTGGTGCTTGCACCACTGAGTAATCAACCAGTTTTTAAACATAATTATTAATTGTAAATTATTCTACTGGGATTTCAATGTCTCATAAGGTTGTTTGCTCAGATGAACAGGAACAGGGGCCTAGACGATAGCTGGGCAATGGCTTGAGGATAGACGGACAAACAGCTTAGTTTTAGGCTTGAATTGTGATGTATATATTCTGTTGATGTTTTGTATTGGATTATGTAATTACTAGTTTTATTTTGTTGATGGACTAGATGTAAATTTCTGAACGATTGTTTGTTTGTACTTGGGAAACGTTCGAAATACAGGGGAGACTTTGCCGAATTTTCAGTAGCATTTAATATTATAAATGTTTAAGTTTAAGATGGAATTTATATTAATGGATTGCATGTTTATGTATGGAATCTAGTTTTATTATTCCAGAGTTTGTTGTGATATTGCATGTGTAATTAGTATAGCTGCATTCGATTTTGGGTTGAACGGAATCTGAATGGATGATGGAATGTCTATTTGGGTTACGCTCAACTAGTAGCGATCCCCTGACGTTCCCATATCGGGAATAACTATTTCTAAAACCCATATGCTTCCGCTATGCAGATAGAAGATAGTATATTGTGGATTAGGGGGTCGTTACAATTATGGTATTAGAGCCCGGTTTGACGGTTGTATGGTTTAGTGGGTTAGGGATTGTGAATCTTCGGGCTTACAACTTTAGGGTTTTAATTAACTTAACTCTAGAATATTAGGACCTGATCTTGAATCGATAAGTAATAGAATGAATTTAATGCCTTTCTGTTAACTATTGTTGTTAAGACTGATCTATTTTCTCTCTGTATCAGATAGCTATGGCAGAACCAAGCAGGGATGACACCTGTAGGCCCAGAGGAAGGCCAAGACATAGGAGTAAGGACGCTTCAGGTAGTGGCAGCATAGAACTAACGTCAACATGCGAGACATGATGGAGTCTATACGGAGGATGGCCGATGCCATGAGGGATCAAGCCACTACTAGTGACAACATAATGAGGCAGCAGAAGGAAGACAAGTAGACCAGGAACGATAGAGCCACCTAGAATGCTAATCTGTTGTATCAGGGATAGATAGAATTTTAAAGAGCAAGTCCATCCTAGTTTGCAGATGCCTCCGATCCAGCCGCAGTAGAAGCCTGGCTGAAGGACATAGAGAAGATCTTCAGGTTGTTGCAATGTGACGACGAACAGAAGGTTACATATGCAACATATATGTTGAAGGGTGAAGCAGAACAATGGTGGACAGGTGCCCAGCAGTTGATGGAAAGCAGGGGTATCCTGCTCACCTGGGAATCCTTCAAGGGAGTCTTCATGGAACAATACTTCCCTGAGAGCGTCAAACAATCAAAGGAAGCACAATTCTTAAAGCTCACCCAGGGAGGCAAGCCATTCGAGGAATATTTGAGACAGTTTGAAGAGCTATCCAGATATTTCACATACCTGCGGATGTACTATGATGAAGCCTAGAAGGCAAAGCAGCTAGAAGAGGGTCTAGACTTACCGATGAAGACGCAGCTAGCCCTACTTGAGATTAGAGACTTTGCGATACTGGTGAACAAGTGTCTAATCCTGAGTAAAAACCTGAAGTAGAGACAGGCTCAGAACATGACACAGAGGAAAGGAAACCGACCGAGACCACCAGCCAGGAATCTGAATGTGAGAGGTGGCATGGTTAAACCGCAACCAGGGTCTTCAAGTGGCAGTAAATGACCTGATAATACACCCTGTCATAAATATGGGTCCAGACACCCTAATCAACCCTGCTGGCATCAAGTTCCATTACAATGTTACAGGTGTGGAGGTACAGGACACATGGCAAGGTACTGCCCCTCCAGCAAGAGCCAGCAGACATCCGGTGGCTGAAGACTGCATCCTCCAAGGAGAGTTTTCACTCTGGATGCAGCTAACGTCAACAGGTCATTAGGTTTGATACAGGGTAGAGGTAAAATTTATAATTTTCCTTTGATAGTATTATTTGATTCGGGTGCTACACACTCTTTTATTGCCGATGCATGCATAGAGAAAATAAGATTACCTGTATAGACCCTGCACTGTGATTTATACATATCCACACCCTTGGGAGAAGCAACTATGTCCCCACATATATGCCTAAATTGTCCCTTAACCATTAATGATACCTTTTTTATCGTGGACCTAGTTTGTATACCCTTGACTGGGATCGACATCATCTTAGGAATAGATTGGTTAACTAGGAATCAGGTCTTGTTAAAATGTTCCAAGAGGACAATCACTTACTTGGATAACGTGCCTATGCGTGGGAGTGACAGAGCATGTGAGATAGGTGATGTGTCCCTCAATCTCTCTCAGGTAGAATTACAGGATAGGTTAAACCTAATCCCAATCGTTAGTGACTTTCTAGAGGTGTTTCCTTTGGAAATAAGTAAACTGCCTCACCTAAAGAGATAGAATTTACCATTGACCTGATTCCAAGCGCGGGCCCAATAGCCATGACTCTATATCGAATGGCCCCAGCGAAATTGAGGGAATTAAAGGTCTAAATTGAGGATATGTTAGAGAAGGGGTTCATTAGGCTGAGTGTATCACCATGGGGAGCTCCGATCTTATTTGTAAAGAAGAAAGACGGGAGTTTAAGATTGTGTATCGATTATCAGCAACTGAATAAGGTGACTATTAGGAATAAATACCCATTACCACGTATTGAAGACTTGTTTGATCAGTTGCAAGGTGCGACTGTGTTTTCTAAGATAGACTTAAGATCTGGATACCACCAGATTAGGTTTAGAGAGGAAGACATCCCTAAGAAAATGTTTAGCACTAGATACGGCCACTATGAGTTTTTAGTGATGCCATTTGGATTGACAAATGCACCTTCTGTCTTCATGGACTATATGAACAGAATCTATAGACCCTACTTAGATCAGTTTGTAGTGGTGTTCATTGATGATATCTTAGTCTACTCCAAGACTCACGAAGAGCATGCCTAACATCTTAGCACGGTGCTACAGATACTGGAAGAGAAACAATTGTATGCTAAGTTACAGAAATGTGAGTTTTGGTTGGAAGAAGTGAAATTTCTTGGACACGTGGTAAATGGGGAAGGAATAGAAATAGACCCTAAGAAGATTGAAGCAGTGTTAGATTGGGGTCAACCTAGGACGGTTACCAAAGTGAGGAGTTTTCTAGGTTTGGCCGACTATTACAGGAAATTCATTCAAGGATTTTTCTCAGATAGCATTGCCATTAACCCGGTTAACTCAAAAGGGTGTGAAATTTGAATGGAACAAGCAGTGTGAGGATAGTTTCCAAACTTTGAAAGAGAAATTGACCACCGCTCCTGTATTAATTATTCTGAAACCCTTAGAACCCTTCACAGTATATACAGATGCATCATTAAAAGGCTTAGGATGCATCTTAATGCAGGATGGGAAGGTAGTGGCTTATGCATCACGACAATTGAAACCTGTAGAGGAAAACTACCCCACCCATGACTTAGAACTAGCTGCCATCGTGTTTGCCCTGAAGATTTAGAGACATTACTTGTAAAGGGCTGTCTTTGAGGTGTATAGTGATCACAAGAGCCTTAAGTACTTGTTTGATCAGAAGGAATTGAATATAAGGCAGCGTAGGTGGGTAAAATACCTCAAGGATTTTGATTTTGAATTGAAATACCAAGCAGGGAAAGCTAATGTCATAGCAGATGCATTAAGCCGAAAGTCACTACAATTAGCTAGCCTAATGATAGATGAGATGAGGTTACTTGAGGATTTTAGGAATCTCAGCCTCAACATAATCTCATTTTCGAAGAGATTAGTGATGAGTGACTTCTTGATAACCTGCGAGTTGAGAGAACAGATTAGACAAGCCCAACTAGAGGACGAATCCTTGGAGTTATACGCCAACCAACCTGATTTTCGACTAGCCCCTGATGGAGTATTGATGTTTAGGAAGAGGGTAGTGATTCCAAACCATCAGGAGTTGAGGGAAAAAGTGCTAGCAGAGGCTCATTGAAGCCATTATACTATTCACCCAGGTATTTCCAAGATGTATCAGAATCTAAAGAGGAATTTTTGGTGGCTTGGTATGCGGAAAGACATCACGAACTACGTGAATGCTTGTTTGACTTGTCAACAGGTTAAGATAGAACATCAGAAACCCGTAAGGCTACTGAAACCATTGGAGATACTAGAAAGAAAATGGGATCAAATAACCATGGATTTCGTGGTAGGATTACCTAGGACACCAGCTGGATTTGATGCCATTTGGGTGATAGTGGATATATTAACCAAGTATGCTCACTTTTTGCCTGTTAAGATGCGATACTCCATGGAGAAACTAGCCGAGGTATACCTTAAGGAAATCGTGAGATTACATGGAATACTATCAGGTATAGTATCCGATCGAGGCCCTAGGTTTACTTCGAGATTTTGGCAATCCCTACAGCAAGCCTTAGGAACCTAACTTAAATTTAGCACAGCCTACCATCCTCGGGTGAGGCGTCTGAGAGGACTATTCAAACCCTAGAAGACATGTTAAGGGCTTGTGTGCTTGAGCAGAAAGGAAGTTGGGATAAACACCTGTCGTTGATAGAGTTTGCATACAACAACAGTTATCACTCTACCATCGGTATGACACTGTATGAGGCTCTGTATGGGAGGAGTTGTAAGTTACCTTTAAGTTGGGTAGAGATGGGGGAGAGTACACTGTTGGGACCCGAAATGGTACAAGAAACCACTGATCAAATTAAAATGATCAGGGAAAAGATGAGAGTGAAACAACAGAGGCAAGAATCCTATCCCAACAAGAGAAGAAGGCCTTTGGAATTTAACAAGGGAGACCACGTATTTCTGAGAGTGTCCCCCACCACAGGTATTGGTAGACAGATAAGGACCAAGAAACTAAGCCCTAGATTCCTAAGACCATTCCAAATTTTACAAAGAGTCGGTCCCGTTGCCTACCAAATTGCTTTACCTCCCTATTTGTCCAATCTACATGATGTTTTCCATGTTTCCCAACTTCGCAAATATGTCCCAGATCCTGCGCATGTATTAGGGAATCAACCGATAATATTAAAGGAAAATTTGACTTATGAATCTACTCCTATTCAAATCCTTGACTATAAGACTAAGCAACTTTAAAGTAAAATAATCCCTTTAGTTAAGGTACTTTGGCAGGATGTAGCATCGCAGGAAATGACGTGGGAGAAAGAAGAAGAGATGAGGCAAAGATACCCAGAACTGTTTACAGGTATGAATTTTGGGGACAAAAATTCTTTTAAGAGGGGAGAATGTAATAACTGAAAAAGTTTTTAAAAGATAAAATCGAGCTTTTAACCCTAATTCCTTTTAAACGGATGCTGGCACATATTTTGAGGACGAGGATTTACAATAGAAGGTCGTTCGAAGTCAGAAACACAAGTGAATGGAAGGAAATGCAATCCGGCGATCAAAAACTGACAGAAGACATTTCGTGGGTCAATTTCACTGACGGAGGCCAAAACCTTCGTATGAAAACACGTGCCAATGTCTGGAAGGATTTCGACACCCTAAAGTATCCCCGGGTGGCCCGAGAAAAGTTGGAATCGCCCCCGGAGGCTTTAAATTTCCCTGATTCCCTCTATTTCTCTCAAATCCCTCTCTCTCCTCACCACACTTTCTCTCTCTTCTCTCTCCTCCTTCCTCCACAGTGCACCGCCATCACAGCCACCGTGGGCCACCACTTGGCACACCAATCGACAGCCCTCACCACCCATAACCTCTAGCAACCACCCATGGCCACTAACGCCCGCCAGCGTCACTGAAAAATGCCACTTTTCTCCTCCACCGTGTGAAAACTTCGCCAGCTCAGATCGCCGCTGTCCATCACCGTTAGCCATCAACGCCCCCACCACCGTGTAGCCTAAGCTACCAGCTTCCTCCAGTAACTCGTCGACATCGAACGAAGGCTGGACGTGCCCAAATCGAGGCAATCTTCGTCCGCCGTGCTTGAATCTTCGTGGCCAGAAAACGCCGTCCAAACGGCTGTGGACCACCGTGCCACCACCATATTCGGACTCCTGGACTTGCGGGCTTCACCGTGGTATAATTTTTGAGGCAAACTGAACCCCTCCACCGTGCGCCACCGTACGCTGCCGTGCCGGAGTTTTTAGACGTGCATCGGGAGAAACTGAGACCACCTTGACACAAAATTCCACCATCTGATCACATTGGTAAGGTCTGATTTCCCAAAAACTGATGATATCTAATTGAAATAGCTACCGAACGTAATTAGGCAATAAATTGACCTAGGTATTAGGGCAACCGGACTTAGAATTGTTAAACGGATGACGTGACAAGCCTGAATATTTAATTTAATGTCCAGGAAGTTAATTGGGCTCAGAAACCGAGACTACATGAAGTTCTAAATCAATTTGGAGCGACCAGAGACTAGGTAGGATAATTTATGCTTCCCGAACCCTAGATTTGACCTAGTGGATACCTGAACGATTTAGATTATTTGCATGGATTTGCGTGCTGCTTTCGATGGAATATATTGCATGCATGTGTGCTGAAAACCCTAATTGCATGTTAGACACTTTTTTTATCAAGTTTAGATGCCCTTAGGACGGATTTACTTAGGGTAGGGTACTTGATAGCCAGTATAGGACGGCCGTTAAGTATCCCGAGTACAGAGAGCTTTTAATTGACATTATTTTTACTTGATTTAGCCTGTACTGCGTTAGGGATCTCGCGCTAAATCAGGACGACCCTAAGAAAGGTTTAAAGAGTATAAGGGGGGATAGCCTACACGGAAAAACGTTGTGATTTAGGCGTAATATCCTAGAACCCTGAGGAATAGCCGACCGTGAGTATGTGAGTTCGAATAGACTGTATGAGGATGAGAATTGGCGTATGTGCACATGCTAGGGGATGCCCTAGATGTTGATTCTCACTCGGTCCTTGAGTGAGTGATTGGTGTTACGAAACACACCCAACGATAAGAGAGGTATTCTCTCAGATGACGTGCAATTAGATGACGATTTAGACTTGGTTACAACATATTTGTAGCCAACGTGGATTTAGATACACCGGGCATGGGATTTTATTTGATTTTGAGTAATGATTTTAAAAGAAATGGATTTTTATGACTTTGATTATCTGCCGCAATTTCCATGTGATAAAACGATTTTAAAGATAAGGTATTTCACTGTTTTCGAACGGATTTCGGGAAGATGATTTCGGTGTTCTCACCGCTGAGTATTCAGCTAGATTTTGAATTGTATTTGAACTGTAAATTATTCTACTAGGATTTTATATCTCACCAGGTTATTTACTCAGATGAACAGGGACAGGGAAAGGAACCTAGACGATAGCTGGACAATGATTTGATGACAGATAGATGAGAAGCTTAGTCTAGACTTGAATTACATTGTATATATTTTGATGATAATGCTGTATAATTGGTCTCTGTAAATTTATGTTTTCTGTTATTGTTGGACTGGCTGTATGATTGTGAATCAGATGATTGTTGTATTTTGGGTATGCTCAAAATACAGAGGAAACTCTGCCGGATTTTCAGTAGGGTTTACCACTGTAAACTTGTGAATTTAAGTTGGAATGTATATGAATGCATGATGTAATGTATATATGGACTTTAGATTTCATTCCAGAGTAATTTATGATGTATGTATGTATGATTAGTTTAGCTGCATGTGAATTAGGGTTGAACAGAATCTGAATGGACAACAGAAAGTCTATCTGGGTTACGCTCAACCAGTAGCGATCCTCTGACATTCTCATATCGGGAATAACTACTTAGAAAGACCCATATGCTTCCGCTAATCAGATAAGCATTGCGCATGTTTTATTAGGGGGTCGTTACAGGTTGTGAGGTGCATCGGTTGCTAGGTAAGACGGTGGCCTAAGGCGGCGGTGGTGGTCACACAAGGTAGTGAAGGGAGGAGAGAGAAGAGAGAGAAAGTAGAGGGAGGAGAGAGAAGGAAATGGTGGAAATGGTGGGAAAGTGTGGGATTTGGGAAGTTTAAAGCCTCCAGGGGCAGTTCAGTCTTTTGCCACATCACCCGGGAGAACTTCCGGGTGTCGTCTTTGATCTGAGCTAGGGCATGATTTCCTATGCAAGGATTTTAGCCTCCGTCTAAGGAACTGCAGTATGATGTGCTATCTGTCAATTCCTTATCGTCGGGTTGCGTTTCCTTTCATCAGATCAGGTTTCTGACTCCGAAAAATTTCTTTGTTTCAACCGTCAACTCTGAAAATCGTGCTAAATTTAATTTTAACAAAATCAAAATCAAATTCACTCATTTTAATTATTTTTGAAATTCTAGTTATTACAGGAGGAGAGAAGGAGGAGAAAATAGAGGGAAGAGAGAGAAAGGAAAGAGAAAATGTAGGGGGAAAATGGAAGTTTTGAAATTTTAAAACCTCTAGGGGCATTTTGGTCTTTTTTCACTTTGCTCGGAAAATTTTTGGATGCCTTCTCTAACTCAGGCAAGGATACGAGTCCCCATGGAAGGAATTCGAGCTCCGTTTAAGGAATTAAAGCTCGTCACTTTATCTACCAATCTCCTGATGCCGGGCTAGATTTTTTTCCATCAGATCAGATTTTGACTCCAAAAAATTCCCAGATTTCGACCGTAGACTCAGAAAATTACACCGAATTCAAATTTAACAAATTCAAGGTTTAATTTGTTCAATTAATTTATTTTTAAAAATCTGGTTTATTACAATATAGCTTACAAAGTATCACATGACTAACTCTAAAAAGTAAAATAAAATAAAAGGCTAACATTGAACTGTGAAGACTTTTAGTATTACGTGAATTGACATTTAATTATATGTTTGCAAAAATTTAAAAGTCTCAAGCAACAAGAACTAAAAAAACTAAAATAAAACATAATAATTTAGACCTATTCCCATGATACTACTCAAGTTTAAACTCATAGATCAAATGTCCAAATATAAAAATAAGATAGTAGGCTTTAAAATTAATTCAATCATTGGGTAACCAAATCTTATGAACATATTCAAGCCAAGCCCAAATACTACTCAATTAGCCCATCAATGAGTTAAGTTTCCATTGCATCAAGAATTAAGTAACCCAACATGTTCTAGTTCCCTCTCTTTGTAGTAGAAAATTTTCAATAAACTTTCTCTTTGACATAATTTTCGTTCATCATTTTTAATTTAGGCTTGCACCAATATTAATAATAATAAAATTTAAATTTAATAGTAATAATAATAATAATAATAATAATAATAATAATAATAATAGTAATAGTAATAATAAAATAATAAACTTAAATTTTTCCATAATGAAGTGTGATAATTACAAGATGTTTTTGGATGATTTTAAACTCTATCTAAAAGCCAAATTTGATAACTCATATGGATGTTTAAATTCATGTATATACACTGAGGTTTATTTATACTATTTTTTTAAAAAATAAATTAGGTATAATTCTTATATATTTATCATTAGATTCTTTAATTAAAAATAAAAATTTGTATATAACTTATCTCTCTTATAATTAATTTTTTTAAAAAAATTGTTTTCATGTATTTTATTTATCAATTTTAATAATAAAAATATAAAAATTATGTATAAATCTAATCCATCTCCTTTATGGTTTAAAAAAAAGTAATTGTAGAGCAAAACATGGTGACTCATTGACTAAGTCTAAGCCTAACATATTTATAGTCACAAGGTGCATACTCACTTTTTTACTTTCGTTATCGTATATATATTATATAAATTTTTTTTAAATAAATACAAAGATTTATGCATAATTAAAAAAATTATATAATTTTTCTATTATATATATATATTATGAAAATTGATAATTTTTTTATTTACTTTAACTTTTATATGTGCGTGTGCACATGCATATACACACGCACACACACCTATATTATTGTTTTCGAACAATTCGAGTTTGGTTTGTAATAATTAGAATTTTTGAAAATAATTAAATTGGATGAAATTAATTTTGATTTCGTTTAAATTGAATCCAGCATGATTTTCGAAGTTGATGGTTGAAATTTGAGGATTTTTCAGAATTAAAATCTGGCACGGCGGACTTTAGGAATCTCAGCCTCAATCTCGTTTTCGAAGAGATTAGTGATGAGTGACTTCCTGATATCCTACGATTTGAGGGAACAAATTAGGCAAGCTCAACTAGAGGATGAATCCTTGGAGGTATATGCAAACCAACCCGATTTTGGACTAGCCCCTAATGGAGTATTGATGTTTAGGAAACGAGTAGTAATCCCAAACCATCAGGAGCTGAGGGAAAAAGTGTTAGCAGAGGCTCATCGAAGCCACTATACTATCCACCCAGGTATTTCCAAGATGTATCAGGATTTAAAGAGAAACTTTTGGTGGCCTGGTATACAGAAGGATATCACGAACTACATGAATGCTTGTCTGACTTGTCAACAAGTCAAGATAAAGCATCAGAAACCCGCAGGGCTACTGAAACTACTGGAGATATCGGAAAGGAAATGGGATCAAATAACCATAAATTTTGTAGTAGGATTACCTAAGACACCAGCCGGTTATGATGCCATTTGGGTGATAGTGGATAGATTAACTAGGTCTGCTCACTTTTTACCTGTCAAGATGAGATACTCCATGGAAAAACTGACCGAAGTATACCTTAGGGAAATCTTAAGATTACACGGAATACCATCAGGTATAGTATTAGAATGAGACCCTAGGTTTACTTTGAGATTTTGGTAATCCCTACACAAGCACTAGGAACCCAGCTTAAATTTAGCACAGCCTATCATCCTCAGACTGATGGGTAGTCTGAGAGAACAATCCAAACTTTATAAGACATGTAAAGGGCTTGTGTACTAGAAAAAAAAGGAAGTTGGGATAAACACCTACCTTTGATAGAGTTTGTATACAATAACAGCTATCACTCTACCATTGGTATGACACCTTTTGCTGCTTTGTATGGGAGAAACTGTAAGTCACCTCTAAGTTGGGTAGAAATGAGGGAAAGTACACTATTGGGACCTGATATTGTACAAGAGACCATTAATCAAATCAAAATGATCAGAGAAAAGATGAGAGTTGCCCAACAAAGACAAGAAGCCTATGCCAATAGGAGAAGGAGACCTTTAGAGTTTAATGAGGGAGAACATGTTTTCTTGAGAGTATCCCCCACCACGGGTATTGGTAGATAAGTAAGGACCAGAAAAATAAGCCCCAGATTCTTAGGACCATTACAAATCCTGCAAAGAGTCGGTCCAGTCTCTTACCAGATTGCCTTACCCCCATACCTGTCCAACTTGTATGACATCTTCCATGTCTCGTAACTCCGTAAATATGTCTCAGATCCTGCGCATGTATTGGGGAATCAACCCATAATATTGAAGAAAAATTTAACTTATGAATTTACACCTGTACAAATCCTTGACTTTAAGACTAAGAAACTTCGGAATAAGGTAATCCCTTTAGTTAAGGTACTTTGCCAAGATGTAGCGTCGCAGGAGATGACATGGGGGAAGGAAGATGAGATGAGGCAACGGTACCCAGAGCTATTCATAGGTATGAATTTTGGAGACAAAATTTCTTTTAAGGGGGGAAGAATGTAATAATCAAAATTTTTGAAAATAATTAAATTGGATGAAATTAATTTTGATTTCATTTAAATTGAATCTGGCACGATTTTTGGAGTTGACGATTAAAATTTGAGGATTTTTAGAATTAAAATCCGATCCGATGAAGGAAAACGCGACCAGGTATTAGGAAATTGATAAATAAGAGTATCAGAATTCTGATCCTTAGACGGAGGCTAAAACCCTTACATAGGAACCCGTGCCCTTGCCCAGATTAAAGATAGCATCTGGAATTTTCCCCGGGTGAAGTGGCAAAAGACCGAATTGCCCTTGGAGGCTTTAAACTTCCTAAAATTCCACAAACTCCCACCATTTGCACACTTTCACTCTCTCTCTTCCCTCCACACTCTCTCTCTTCTCTCTCCTCCCTTCACCACTGCACGCAGCCACCACCGCCACTCTGCGCCGCCGTTCGACCTAGACATTGATGCAACTCACCACCCCCGACCACCTGTGACCAACCTCGGCCACCCACGAACGCCAAGGCCAAGGAAAAAAGCTTGTTTTCTCCCTTCATCGCGAAATCCTTTAGCTATTGTGATCTCTGCCGTTCGACGTCACCGCCCCCGCCATTGGGAAGGCCGAGCTGCCAGCTTCCTCCGACAGCTCCCAATTATTGAACGGAGTCGCCACACACTTAGATCGAGGCATTTTTCATCCATCGTGTGTGAAAATTTGCCACCGGAAAACACCACCTTAACGGCCGAGAACCATTGCACCAACCCCAGATTCGGACTCCTCATCTTGCGAGCTTCATCCTGGTGTAATTTTGGACCTCAGCCGCATCCCTCCGCCATGTGCCGCTGTGCTCTGCCTTGCGCCACCACCAGAGAAGCCAAAAAGGGTCCAGAATCAAATTTCCACTTTTTGAAACCCCCGGTACAATCTAAATTGCCCTAATATAGTGTATTCTAATTGAATTAGATGCTGAACATGTATAGAAAAACTTATCATCCTAGGAAAACATGCAATCGGACATAGAAAAGTGAAATTGAATAAGCAATGGACTAAGACATTGGTTTAATTACCCAGGAAATTAACTAGGCTCAAATTCTGAGGATACGGGAAGCCCCGGGTATAATTAGGAGCAAACGGTAACCAGGTAGAGTAATTTACGCTCCCTTGATTTTAGATTGATTTCGTGGATACCTAAATGATTTAATTTGATTGCATAGAAATGCGTGCTACCTTCAATGAGTATAATGGCATGCTTGTGTGATGTAAATACCTGTTACATGTTAGAACGACTTAGCTATCAGATTTAGATGCCATAGGAGCTAGTTGACTTGGGGTAGGGTACTTGATAGCCAGTATGGGACGGCTGTTGAGTATCCCGAGTGCAGAGGATTTTATAAATGTATTGTTTTCATTAGATTTGGCCTGCATTCATTAGGGATTACACGGTAAACCAGGAAGACCCTAAGAAAGGTTTAAGGAGTATAAGAGGGGATAACATTTACGGGAAGACGTTGTGATTTAGGCGTAATATCCTAGAACCCTAGGAACTAGTCGTGTAACAACCCCCTAGTCTATGATACACTGTCCTCTATCTGAGTAGCGGAAGCATATGGGTTTTCAAAATCGTTATTCCCGATATGGGAACATCAGGGGATCGCTACTGGTTGAGCGTAACCCAAATAGACATTTCGTCTTCTATTTAGATTCCGTTCAACCCTAAATCAAATTGCAGCTATACTAAATATACATACAGTCACTACTATAAGCTCTGGAATATTAAAACTAATAACCGTAAATCAGGCATACATACATTCACATGAATTCTATCAAAGATTCCAAATTTCAATTATAAGTTCTTGTCAAAAATCTGACAGAGTTTCCCCTGTATTTTCAATGTCACCCAAATACAAACAATCATCTGATTCTAAAATATACATCAATTCAAATTCAATCCAACAGATAAAACCATCAACAGTCAGCAACTACTAGTAATTACATATATCTAACAACAGAATCATCAATAGTATATATATACAATCAGATTCAAGCCTAGGACAAAGCTTCACGTCTATCTATCATCAAGTGTCTGCCCAGCTATCTTCTAGGCCCCTGTCCTTATTCATATGAGCAAACAACTTCATGAGATATTTAAATCCCAGTAGAGTAAATTACAATAAATAGTTATTTAAAAACTAGTTGAATGCTCACCGGTGCAACCACCAAAAATAACTTCCCTGATCATTTTGAAAGTCAATGGAATACCTTATCTTTTAAAGTTGTTAAATAGCACAAAAATTGAGATAATTATTCAATGAATATAAAAATCTATTTTCAAGAAAATATGTAATCAAAATCAAATCAATTCAAATCAAATCCCATGCCCGGTGTTTCTAAATACATGTTGGTCACAAATCTTATGCGACCGTATCTAAATCTATCTAATTTCATGTCATCTGGATAAAATTCATCTCTTATCATTGGGCGCAATCCATAACACCAATCACCCGTAGTCTCGCCTATATTGTGAGTGTGATCCGTAACACCAATCACTCACTCAAGGACCGGGTAAGAATCAACATCTAGGACATCCCCTAGCATGTGCACATATGCCAATTCTCATCCTCATATAGTCTATTCGGAATCATATGCACACGGTCGACTAGTCCTCAGGGTTCTAGGGTATTACACCTAAATCACAACGTTTCCCTGTGTAGGCTATCCCTTCTTATACTCCTTAAAGATTTCTTAGGGTCATCCTAGTTTACCGCGTAATCCTTAACGAATGCAGGCTATATCTCGTTAAAATAAACATTTATAAAAATCCCCTACACTCGGAATACTCAACAGTCGTCCCATATTGGCTGTTAAGTATCCTACCCTAAGTAAATCCGTCCCTATGGCATCTAAATCTGATAGCCAAACCGTCTAACATGCAACAGACAATACCAGCACACAAGCATGCAATTATATCCATCAAAAGTAGCACACATTTCCATGCAATCAATTTAAAATCGTTCAGATATTCACAGAATCAATCCAAAGTTCGAGAAGCGTAATTTACCCTACTTGATTTTTGTTTGCTCCTAATCAATCTAAGACTTTTCGTATCCTCAGAATCTGAGCCTAATCAATTTCCTAGGCAATTAGATTTATACTTTAGTTCATTACGTGATTAATTTCACTTTCTTAGGTCTAATTACACATTTTTTTAAGCCTATAGGTTTCTATAAAAATTCAGCATCCAATTCAGTCAAAAATACATTGAATTAGGGCGATTTAGATCATACCAGTGGTTCCGAATAGTGGGAATTTACTTTTGGTGTCTTTCTGGCTTCTCCGATGATGACGCATGGCAGAGCACGGTGGCACACGGCAGCGCACAGCAGAGGGGTGCGGTTGAGCTCAAAAATTACACCACAATGAAGCCCACAAGATGAAGAGTCCAAATCTAGGGTTGGCGCGGCGATTCTTGACCATTTGGATGGCATTTTTTGGTGACGAAGAGTAATGCACGTCGGATGCCTTTGGCCTCGATTTGGACGCGTGAGAGCTCTGTTCGACGGCGGTGAGCTGGGGGAGGAAGCTGGCAGCTTAGCCTTCACAATAGTGGTGGCGGTGATGGCTAACAATGCCAGACGGTGGAGATCACGGCGTCCGAAGAATTTACGACAGAGGAAAGAAAATAGAGTTTTTTCGACGAGGGTGGCGACCGTTGGTGGCCGTGGGTAGCTCCTGGAGGCTGAGGGTCGTGAGGCGCGTCGATTGGTAGGTCAGACGGTGCGTCGGTTGGACGGAAAGAAAATAGAGAAATTGGAGTGAAGAGAGAGAGTATTTTGTAAAAATAGAGGGAAATTGTGAGAAATCAAAAATTTAAAGCCTTTGAGGGCGATTCCGTCTTTTTCCATATCACCCGGGGAAACTTCTGGATGCCATCTTCGATCCAGGAAATAGCACGGGTTCCCATGCAAAGGTTTCAGCCTCCGTCTAAGGAACCAAAGTCCGAAACTCCATCTGTCAAATTCTTAATGCTGGGCTACGTTTTCTTTCATCAGACTGAGTTTCTGACTCCGAAAAATTCTCCATTTTCAACTATTGACTCTGTAAATCGTGTCAAATTCAATTTTAAAGAATCACGATAAATTTTATTTAGTTTAGACTTTTAAAAATTCCATTTATTACATTCTCCCCCCTTAAAAGAAATTTTGTCCCAAAAATTCATACCTGTGAATAGCTCTTGGGTATCGTTGCCTCATCTCGTCTTCCTTCTCCCAGGTCATCTCCTGCGATGCTACATCCTGCCAAAGTACCTTAACTAAAAGGGATTATCTTATTTCAGAGCTGCTTTGCCTTAAAGTCAAGGATTTGTACAGGTATAGATTCATAAGTTAAAGTTTCCTTTAATACTATAAGTTGATTCCCCAATACATGCGCAGGGTCTAGGATATATTTTCAGAGTTGCAAGACGTGAAAGACGTCATGCAAGTTGGACAAATGTGGAGGTAAGGCAATCTGATAAGCGATTGGACCAACCCTTTGTAGGATTTGAAATGGTCTTAGGAATCTAGGGCTTAGTTTTCTAGTCCTCTCTTGTCTATCGATACCCATAGTGGGGGATACTCTCAGGAAAACGTGTTCTCCCTCATTAAATTCTGAAGGTATTCTTCTCTTATTAGCATAGGCTTCCTGTCTTTATTGGGCCGCTCTTATCTTTTCTCTGATTATTTTGATTTGATCAGTGGTCTCTTGTATAATTTCAGGTCCCAACAATGTACCTTCCCCCATTTCTACCCAATTTAGAGGTGATTTAAAGTCTCTCCCATACAGAGCAGCAAAAGGTGTCATACCAATGGTAGAGTGATAACTGTTATTGTATGCAAACTCTATCAAAGGTAGGTATTTATCCTAACTTCCTTTTTGTTCTAATACACAAGCCCTCAACATATCTTTTAAAGTTTGGATGGTTCTTTCAGACTACCCGTCAGTATGAGGATGGTAGGTTGTGCTAAACTTACGCTGGGTTCCTAATGCTTGTTGCAGGGATTGCCAAAATCTTGAAGTAAACCTAGGGTCTCTGTTTGAAACTATACCCAATAGTATTCCATGTAACCTCACAACTTCCCTAAGGTATACTTCAGTCAATTTTTCCAGGGAGTATCTCATCTTAACTGGCAAAAAGTGAGCAGATTTGGTTAGTTTGTCCACTATCACCCAAATGGCATCATAACCCGCTGGTGTCCTAGGTAATCCTACCACAAAGTCTATGGTTATTTGATCACATTTCCTTTCTGGTATTTCCAGTGGTTTTAGTAGCCCTGTGGGTTTCTGATGTTCTATCTTGACCTGTTGACAAGTCAAATAGGCATTCACGTAGTTCATGATGTCCTTCCTTATGCTTGGCCACCAAAAGTTCCTCTTCAAATCCTGATACATCTTGGAAATACCTGGGTGAATAGTATAGTGGCTTCGATGAGCCTCTGCTAACACTTTTTCCTTTAGTTTCTGATGGTTTGGAATCACTACCCGTTTCCTAAACATCAACACTCCATCAAGGGCCAGTCCAAAATCAGGTTGATCTGCATATACCTCCAAAGATTCATCCTGTAATTGGACTTGTCTAATATGCTCTCTCAGATCGCAAGATATCAGAAAGTCACTCATCACTAATCTCTGTGAAAACGAGATTACATTGAGGCTAAGATTCCTAAAGTCTTCAAGTAACCTCATCTCATCTACCATTAGGCTAGCTAATTGTAGTGACTTCCGGCTTAATGCATCTGCTACAACATTTGCCTTCCCTGCATGGTATTTTAATTCAAAGTCAAAATCCTTTAAGTACTATACCCATCTTCTCTGCCTCATGTTCAATTCCTTTTGATCAAACAAGTACCTAAGGCTCTTGTGATCACTATAAACCTCAAATACAGCCCCGTATAAGTAATATCTCAAAATCTTTAGGGCAAATGCAATAGCAGCTAACACCAAATCGTGGGTAGGGTAATTCTCCTCTGCAGGTTTCAATTTCCTCGATGCATAAGCCACTACTTTTCCATCCTGCATTAAGATGTATCCTAAACCTTTCAATGATGCATCTGTATATACTGTAAAGGGTTCTAAGGGTTTCGGGATGATTAATACAGGAGCGGTGGTTATTTTTTCTTACAAAGTCTAAAAACTCTCTTCGCACTGCTCGCTCCATTCAAAGATTGCACCTTTTTGAGTTAACCGAGTAAAGGGCAATGCTATTTGGGAAAATCCTTGAATAAAATTCTTATAATAGTCGGCCAAACCCAGAAAACTCCTAATCTCAGTGACCGTCCTCTGTCGACCCCAATCTAATACTGCTTCGATTTTCTTAGGGTCTATTGTAATCCCTTCTCCATTTACCACGTGACCTAGAAATTTCACTTCCTCCAACCAAAACTCACATTTTTCCAACTTAGCATACAGTTATTTCTCTTCCAATATCTGTAGCACCATGCTAAGATGTTGGGCATGCTCTTCGTGAGTCTTAGAATAGATTAAGATATCATCCATGAATACCACAACAAATTGATCCAAGTAGGGTCTAGAGATTCTATTCATGTAGTCCATGAAGACAGCAGGTGCATTTGTCAAACCAAACGGCATCACTAGAAACTCATAGTGGCTGTATCTAGTGCTAAACGCTGTCTTAGGAATGTCTTCTTCTCTAACCCTAATTTGGTGGTATCCTGATCTCAAATCTATCTTAAAAAATATAGTTGCACCTTGCAACTGGTCAAATAAATAGTTGATCCGTGGTAATGGATATTTGTTCCTAATGGTCACCTTGTTCAGTTGCCAATAATCGATACACAATCTTAAACTCCCATCTTTCTTCTTTACGAATAGGACAGGAGCTCCCCTCGGTGATACACTCGGCCTAATGAACCCTTTCTCTAGCAATTCCTCTATTTGGACCTTTAGTTCCCTTAATTCTGCTGGGGCCATTCGGTATGGAGTCATGGCTATTAGGACTGTACCCGAAATCAGGTTAATGGTGAATTCTATCTCTCTAGGAGGAGGTAGTCTACTCACTTCCAAAAGAAATACCTCTTGAAAGTCACTAACAATTGGGATTTGATTTAGCTTATCCTGCAATTCTACCTGAGAGAGATTGATGGACACGTCACCTATCTCACATGCTCTGTCACTCCCTCGCACAGGAACGTTATCCAAGAAAATGATCGTCTCTCGGAACAGTTTAACAAAACCCGATTCCTAGTCAACCAATCCATTCCCAAAATAATGTCGATCCCAGTCAAAGGTATACACACTAGGTCCACGATAAATAGGGTATCATCAATGGTTAATGGGCAGTTTAGGCATATTTGTGGGAATATAGTGGTTTCTCCCAGGGGTATGGATATGTATAAATCACAGGGCAGGGTCTGTATAGGTAAATTTATTCTTTCTACGCATGCATTAGAAATAAAAGAGTGCGTGGCACTCGAATCAAACAAAATTATCAAAGGAAAATTGTAAATTTTACCTCTACCCTGCATCAAACTTGATGACCTGTCAACATTGGCCGCATCTATAGTAAAGACTCTCCATGGAGCCTGCTGTCTTCGGCCACCTAGTGCCTGCTGGCTTCCACTTGAGGGGCAATACTTTGCCATGTGTCCTATACCCCCACAATTGTAGCACTGAACTGGAGTCTGATGCCAACAAGGTTGATTAGGATTCCTTGTCCCACACTTCAGACAGAATGCACTATCAGGCCGTCTACTACAACTGCTTGAAGACCCTGGTTGCGGTTTAAACATCCCGCCTTTCACATTGAGATTTCTAGCTGGTGGTCTCAGCCTGTTACCTGTTCGTTGTGTAATGTTTTGCTTTTGTTCTAGGTTTTTACTCAGGATCACTTGTTCACCGGTACTGCGAAGTCTCTAATCTCAAGCGGGGTAAGTTGTGTCTTCATCGATGGATCTAGGCCCTCTTCCAGCTAACTTACCTTCCAGGCCTCATCGTAATGCATCTGCAGATAAGTGGAATATTTGGATAGTTCTTTAAATTGTTCCAAATATTCCTCAAAGGGTATACCTCCCTATGTGAGCTTTAAAAACTGTTCTTCTTTGGACTGTCTGACGCTCTTAGGAAAGTATTTGTCCATAAATACCCTTTTAAAAGACTCCCAGGTGAGCGGAATACCTCTGCTCTCCATCAGTTACTGGGCACCTGTCCACCATCGTTCTACTTTGCCCTTCAACATATATGTTGCATATGTTACTTTTTGTTCTTCGTCGTATTGCAACAAGCGAAAGATCTTTTCTATTTCTTTCAGTCATGCTTCCACTCGGCTGGGGCACCTGAAAATGGAGGTAGACCTGCTCTCTGGAATTCAATCCATCCTTGATACAACGAATTGACATTTTGAGTGTTTCCATCATTCCTAGTCTGCTTGTCCTCCTGTTGCTACCTCATTACATTGGCACTAGTAGTGGCTTGGTCCCTCATAGCATCAGCCATCATCCGTGTGGAATCCATCATATCTCAAATGTCGACGTTGGTCTCTATGCTGCCACTACCTGAAGCACCCTGGCTCCTGTGTCTTGGCCTTCTTCTTGGCCTCTGGGTGTTATCCCTGCTTGGTTCTGCCATAGCTATCTGACACAGAAAGAAAATAATTAGTCTTTAACAACAACAATTAATGGCAAAACATTAAATTCATTCCTTCACTTATCCATTCAAAATCAGGTCCTAAATATTCCAGAGTTAAGTTAATCAAGACCCTAAAGCTGCTAGCCCGAAGATTCACAATCCCTAGCACACTAAACCGGACAACCAACAAACCAGGCTCTGATACCATAATTGTAATGACCCCCTAATCTATGATACACTGTCCTCTATCTGAGTAGCAGAAGCATATGGGTTTTCAAAATCGTTATTCCCGATATGGGAACGTCAGGGGATCACTGCTGGTTGAGCGTAACCCAAATAGACATTCCGTCGTCCATTCAGATTCCGTTTAACCATAAATCAAATTGCAACTATACTAAATATACATATAGTCACCACTATAAGCTCTGGAATATTAAAACTAATAACCGTAAATTAGGCATACATACATTCACATGAATTCCATCAAAGATTCCAAATTTCAATTATAAATTCTTGTCGAAAATCTGACAGAGTTTCCCCTGTATTTTGAACGTCACCCAAATACAAACAGTCATTTGATTCCAAAATATACATCAATTCAAATTCAATCCAACAGATAAAACCATCAACAGTCAGCAACTACTAGTAATTACATATATCCAACAATAGAATCATCAACAATATATATATACAATCAGATTCAAGCCTAGGATAAAGCTTTATGTCTGTCTGTCATCAAGTGTCTGCCCAGCTATCTTCTAGGCCCCTGTCCTTGTTCATCTGAGCAAACAACTTCATGAGATATTTAAATCCCAGTAGAGCAAATTACAGTAAATAGTTATTTAAAAACTAGTCAAATGCTCAGCGGTGCAAGCACCGAAAATAACTTCCCTGATCATTTCAAAAGTCAATGGAATACCTTATCTTTTAAAGTCGTTAAATAGCACAAAAATCGAGATAATTATTCAATGAATATAAAAATATATTTTCAAGAAAATCTGTAATCAAAATCAAATCAATTCAAATTAAATCCCATGTCCGGTGCTTCTAAAGACACGTTGGTCACAATCTTATGCGACTGTGTCTGAATTTATCTAATTGCATGTCATCTGGATAAAATCCATCTCTTATCGTTAGGCGTGATCCATAACACCAATCACCTGTAGTCTCGCCTATATTGTGAGTGTGATCTATAACACCAATCACTCACTCAAGGATTGGGTGAGAATCAACATCTAGGGCGTCCCCTAGCATGTACACATATGCCAATTCTCATCCTCATACAGTCTATTCGGAATCATATGCACACGGTCGACTAGTGCTCAGGGTTCTAGGGTATTACGCCTAAATCACAACGTTTCCTCGTGTAGGCTATCCCCTCTTATACTCCTTAAACCTTTCTTAGGGTCATCCTGGTTTACCGCATAATCCCTAATGAATGCAGGCTATATCTGGTTAAAACAAACATTTATAAAATTCCCCTGCACTTGAAATACTCAACATCCGTCCCATATCGGTTGTTAAGTATCCTGCCCTAAATAAATCTGTCCCTATGGCATCTAAATCCGATAGCTAAATCGTCTAACATGCAACAGACAATACCAGCACACAGGCATGCAATTATATCCATTGAAAGCAGCACTCATTTCCATGCAATCAATTTAAAATCGTTTAGGTATTCACAGAATCAATCCAAAGTTCGAGAAGCGTAATTTACCCTACCTGGTTTTCGTTTACTCCTAATCAATCCAAGACTTCTCGTATCCTCAGAATCTGAGCCTAATCAATTTCCTGGGCAATTAGATTTATACTTTAGTTCGTTACGTGATTAATTTCACTTTTCTAGGTCTAATTACACGTTTTTCTAAGCCTATAGGTATCTATACAGATTCGACACCTAATTCAGTCAAAAATACGTTGAATTAGGGTGATTTAGATCATACTGGTGGTTTCAAATAGTGGGAATTTACTTCTGGCATCTTTCTAGCTTCTCCGGCGGCGGTGCACTGTGAAGCACAGCGACGCATGGTGGAGGGGTGCGGTTGAGCTCAAAAATTACACCACGATGAAGCTCGCAAGATGAGGAGTCTAAATCTGGGGTTGGGACGGCGGTTCTCGGCCGTTTGTATGGGGTTTTCTGGCGACGAAGAGTGACTCACGGCGGATGCCTTTTGCCTCGATCCTGGCTCGTGGGAGCTCCGTTCGGCGACAGTGAGCTAGGGGAGGAAGTTGGCAGCTCATCCTTCACAATGGTGTTGGCGGTGACGAATAACGACGCCGGTTGGTAGAGATCACAGCGGCCAAAGAATTTGCAACCGAGGAGAGAAAATAGAGTTTTTTCGGCGAGGGTGGCGGCCGTTGGTGGCCGTGGGTGGCTGCTAGAGGCTGAGGGTGGTGAGAGGCGTCGGTTGGTAGGTTGGACGGTGGCCTAGGGTGGCGGTGGTGTCCGTGCATGGTGGTGAGAGGAGGGGAGAAAAGAGAGAGAAATTGGAGTGAAGAGAGAGAGAGTGTTTTGTAAAAATAGAGCAAAATTGTGAGAAATCAAAAATTTAAAGCCTCCGAGGGTGATTCCATCTTTTGCCATATCACCCGGGGAAACTTCTAGATGTCATCTTCGATCCAGGTGATGGCACGGGTTCCCATACAAAGGTTTTGGCCTCTGTCTGAGGAACCAAAGTCCGAAACTCCATCTGTCAAATTCTTAACACTGGGCTACGTTTTCTTTCATTAGACTGGGTTTCTGACTCCAAAAAATTCTCTGTTTTCAACTGTCAACTCCGTAAATTATATCAAATTCAATTTTAAAGAATCACGATAAATTTTATTTAGTTTAGGCTTTTAAAAATTTCATTTATTATAAGTTGACTGTGTGCATGTGATTTCGAATAGACTGTATGAGGATGAGGATTGGCGTATGTGCACATGCTAGGGGACGCCTTAGATGTTGATTCTTATCCGGTCCTTGAGTGAGTGATTGGTGTCACGGATCACACTCACAATATAGGCGTAATTTCGGGTGATTGGTGTTATGGATCACACCCAATGATAAAAGATTAATTTCTCGTAAAACGACATGCAATTGGACAGATTCAGATACAGTCACATAAGACTTGTGACGGATGTGAATGTGAAAACCACTGAGCAATGGATTTGATCACAGATTTTCAGAAATAGATTTTATATTCATTGAATGATTACCTCGTTTTCTGTGTTATTTTAAATGATTTTAAAAGATAAGGTATTTCACTGATTTTTTCAAAATAAACACGGGAGTTGTTTTCAGTGCTTACACCGCTGAGTATTCAGCTAGTTTTGAATATTCATTTACTATAAATTATTCTACTGGGATTTAACTATCTCATGAGGTTGTTTGCTCAGATGAACAGGGAAAGGGGCCTAGGAGATAGCTGGGCTGAGATTTGATGACAGACGGACGTGCAACTTAGTTTCTAGGCTTGAATATGTTATCGTATATATATTTATGTTGATGATTCTGTTGTTGTTGGGTTTTATTGGATATATTTACTGGATTGGTTGACTGTTTGTATTTGGGAGATGTCCAGACATAGAAAAACTCACGCATTTTCGCATGAATTAATGTCTGAATTTCTGAGTTTTTGATGGATTGCATGTGAATGGATGTATATTATATTTATGGTTATTAGTTTTAATATTCCAGAGTTTGTTGTGATGATTGCATGTGTATTTAGTATAGCTGCAGTGATTTATGGTTGAAAGAAATCTAAATGAAAGATGAAAAAGTCTATTTAGGTTACACTCAACCAGTAGCGATCCCCTGACGTTCCCTGAAAGGAAAAAGTGAAAAATTATTTTGAAAATCCATATGCTTCTGCTACACTGATAGATGATAGTGTATTGTGGATTAGGGGGTCGTTACACGGTTCATTTATTAAGTGAATCGAGTTTAATCATAATTTTTTGTTTATTTTAAAATTTATGATCATATTTGAATTTGTTTTATTTTAAATAAATGAGTTTGATTAAATTAAAGTTTAACTCGGCTCAACTCATTTACAACGTTAATAAAGTAATTTAAATTTAATTATTCAAAGATTTTTTTAATAAAAATAATTAATCTATTAGATAAAATTCTCTTAATTACAAAGTATGATAATGGGACAAACCTAAGCTTAGTCCATGAACTTAGATAAATAATGGCCTATTATAATAGACCCTAAATTTTATAGGCTTAGATTTAACAAAACTCACAGGTTTAGACTCAAACATAACCTGACGTGACTCATAAATAAGTCTATATCCAATCTAGGACGACATCATTTACATTATAAATAAGTCAATCAATCAATTTTTAAATAAGGTACTAAACTCAGGTTGCTTGCTTCTCTTCTCACAAGCCTTATACCAAGCCTTTTTGGATCCCCACCATGTTCTCATATCAATTGAAAAGAACAGCAAATGAGTTAGCACGACTACTTAATAATCACAATTTCATAACCATTCTTAACCCCCGAACAAAGGTATGTCTTAAATCATATCTAGCAATTATGACAAGTTAATTGACTGTAGTAGGGACCAGAGGTTCAACATACGCAAAACAAGGATCAAGCAGTAATAAGCTAACTATAGCCCTAAATTTTATACACAGTAAGAAAGAAGTCTCATTTTTTCATAACTATTAATTCCCTATTCCCCCATATATTATATGATTTGACAAACAGAAGAAACGAAACACCTAAACCAGTGTAATATAGATTTTATCATGAAATTCTAAATATTAGTTTAAAAAACTACTTTAAATAATAAGAAAATAATCTTTTTTAATAAATTACACCTACCCCTTTGAGGTTTGTTAAATTATACTTATTACTCTTTTAACATAAAAAGTTATACTTATTTCTCCTATAATTTATTTTTTATAAATGAAGTTAACTTTCTGTATTAAATAAGACTATTTTTTTTTATTTTCATTGTAATACTTTAAATTTATACTAAATTTTAATATAAAAATAAAGACATTTAAGTAATTTTATCGCTTTAGAATAAATATATTCTATGTAAAATATTTATTTCATTAACTCAAAATAAATTAAAAACTATTTTTTTATTTAAAATTTTAGGATACCAAATATAATTTTTGAAACTTAGAGTGTAATTTTACCAAATTTGATGAGAAGTGACAAGTGAGTATAATATTATTTGCCAAATAGACAATCACTGTTACGGATTCATCGTCAGCGATAGAAAAGTGCCGATGGAAATTGCCCACAAATAAAACGCTTCTTTGTTTCTGCTACGCGCGTTTCTGTTATAAGAGCCGAAGGAGAAGAACTCGGCAATGCTTCTCTCACGGCGCAGGATCGAAACTAGAGGATCAAATTCACCCATCACCACTTCACTTCCACCATCATTCAAAACCACACAATTTCACCATTTCCAAATGTTCCAGATGCAGAACTAGTTTTCTCGTAACATCGAAAGTAATTTGTTCAAACAATTCGACTTTTTCTTTTCTTTTATTTTCCGGTGAGATTCTTTTCTTAATTTTTTTAATTGTATTAAACTGGAAGTTTGAATTTTTCGTATCTTACTATAGAAACAGATTTTGAAACAGTCACTTAGGTTTGATTCATTACAAGAGAGCAGTGAGAAGCAAGTACAAGCACGATCTTCTCTTTCTCTGTCTTCAGTGCTACGTTAAAAGCTGTAAGTCTATATCAGTTTCTTGATAAGAGACGACGATGGGTCAAACAATGAGCATGGAAACTTCTCCTGCTGCTTCTATGAAAGATGAAACTGCCAAGTCAAGTCCCAATTCCTTGGAATCTGTCATTGCAGGTTCTTTGTTTTTCACATCCTATCTTACTTTACATTATCATGTGCTATTGACGTTTAACTAATTCAGTGCTTTCATTTGTTCGTCAAAATTTTACGGGCTCCACTTGTTTGTAAAAATGCCTAGGTGAAGTTGTGGGCTCTCAATATTAATAATGCTTCATGTTTTTCACTAATTACATTTCATTGTCAATTTTACTTACTGTAAACCTGCTCCCAAACTAAGAAGCACCAATACTGACATGTATACGGGGATACAATGTGGATACCATGACAGTATAAGATACAAAGTGTTTAAATACAGTTTAAAATGTCGTGTAGAACATGATATGGCTCCATTTTGAAATTTAATGCTGTTGGATGTTAAAATCAGACAACTGTTATCTATCTGATTCATGACACTACTTGCTGATTGCTATTGCTGCATTCACTGTCACGTGGCTTTTACATGTTGTACAAGAACTGAATAATTAAAGCTCATGTTGAATTTGAAAACAATCGTTACTTTTCATATAGAACATTTTAATTGGAAATAACTTAAAAGCACAGTAAATTGTAATAAATAGTTTTTGGAAACTAGTCAAAGACAGCTGCTGCCATACTCGTATATATGACGCATTTAGTTTTTGTTTGTTAGTCGTTTAATTTCCTGTGGTTTCTTTGTACCAAATACAAGTTGGCATGCTATATAAATCAGTTTCTTCTGATTCATCTGAGCACTAATTTGTAGATCAGTGGAACTGTGATGGATGATCACCTGTTTTCATTATTGACAGATGCTGTAGCTTATGGAAATGAAGAGGCAGAGGTTTGTTTATTACTTTTAAACATATGAACTTCCTTTCAACATGTAATTAAATTAATGAAATTGAAATTTGCAAATTTCAGTCTATTGAGGAAAAGGCTAAGAAAGCTTTAGAATGCCCTTGCGTAGCTGATTTGCGAAGTGGTCCATGTGGATTTCAGTTTTCAGAGGCATTCCTTTGTTTTCTCAAGAGCACTGCTGAAGAAAAGGTAACTGAAAGTGGGTGATTGGCAACTTGAGACCTGAGACTTCTCCATTATTGTCATTAGTTCATTATATTCTGAGAAATATCTGTACTACTTCACATATTATTAATGAAATAAGAGTTACAGTTGCTTGTGTTGACAAGTTGGCAATAGAACCCAGATTGTTGTCAGAAGTTCTCGTCTTTGTTACAGATTTTTCTGTTTCTTTAGATATGGATAAAATTTTAGCCTTTAGGTGTTTGGTATATCATTATCTTGATATGGCATTTTGGATGTCAACTGACATCCAAGATGTCTTTGTTTGGTATACTGATATCTAAGATGACTGTTGTCATAATATTACATCATTTTGAGTGAGTTTTCCATTTAAAAATCATGGGGATCTCACATCACAGATCACACCTCTTTTAGCTTTATGAACTTTTATAGAATTAATACGAACAGTATTTATGAAAATTTTCAATTGGCATACCACATGAGTATCTTAAATACAGATTTGGATCTTACTCAAGAGAGGTGAAGTTCTTAAAGTAGGAAGAAAAAAATTTGAACTCGAATATTTTTCTCTTACTTTAAAAACTTCATCTGGAAGTACTTTAGAGGATTCTTTTCCCTTAAATACTGTAGCATCTTATACCTTGGTATCCTATCCTATGTCATGATATGTAGGATAGTAAAGGATGTGAGATAAAAGTCTACCAAATACTTTCTAGTGATAACTTGTATCCTTTCACGTTTCCTATGAACCAACAGCCCAGAAATGCATAGATCACGGGAGTTCTATGATATTTAATGGGATGCCATTATTTGGCCATTATACTGATTGACAAAAATCTTACTACTACAATAATTGTATAGATCATGGGAGTTCTATGGTGATAGTTAAATCCATATCTGTAAACCATCATCTGTATCAACCAATAAAGTAACATTCAAATTCTCTACATTCTTCCTTTGGATTTACTTCCTCTTAAACTAATCTTGACATATGCTATGTTCTCTAATGATTTAGGGCTCGGACTGTGTACATCCATTTGTTGCTCTGCAGAACTGCATCAAAGCCAATCCAAATGCTTTCTCCGAAGACATTCTTAGTGAAGATGAAGTTAAAGAGACCGATCCAACCCAAGAATACAAGATTATCCCTCCCAAGTGGTCCAAAGAATCTCGTAGTTCAAAATCCAAGCTTTAAGAGTGGAGTTCGATTTTCTCCTCTCCTTAATATTCAAACAGAAGTTCGTTTTGAATGTGCATTTAAGTTTTCCTAGTTGGTAATCAGGATGGTTAATCTGCTAAAAGTGTTTCAAGTAGCACAGCTTTTTGTTGGCTCATTGAAAAACAAGTTCTTTTTATGAAGGTTTTGTGAGGAATAATCAGAGTTAACCATTCTTATAACAGATTGAGATTCGTTCTTCTGGATGAATATGTGAAATGATGATATGATGTACTTTAATGATGAAAATTGATTCTCAAGGCTGTATCATATTTTTGTTTGATAAACTTGAAACACTATTCTGTTTGAGCATCTCTTTATTTTTATTAAATGACAAATTAAAAAATGCAACACAGAAAATTAGAAAAAATATACAATTTATTCGAGTCAACAAGTCAATGTAAATTTGGAATTTTGGTATATTAAGGGTTTGACTGGTTATGCTGTCAAAATTTACTTATTTTGAAATGTCTTCTTTATTAAATGAAGTTTTCAGAAAAATGCTGTGACATAGAAGTAATTTGTGTTTGGTCAATTTAATTAAAAAATATTTTTATTAATATAGAGAAGTAATTTGTATAAAAAATGTTTTTAATTGTTAAATTAACAAGAAAGACATGTATAGATTTACTTTGCTATTAAATGTTATTTAAATAAATAAATGGTTATAAATATTTATCATTTTTAATTTTTATTAAGTTATTATTATTAATTAATTAAAATATCAAAAATAAAATCACAATAAATATTTTTTTAAAAAAATAAGTTAATATATAAATGTTCCATACTGTGATTTATACATCTAAAAAATAACATATATAGTTAATCCAAAAAAAGAAGCATAATTCATACATAAGGAGTTTGTGTTTGTGATGTATTTTAAGAAAAATAAGTTAAGGGTATTATTGTAAATAAAAAACTTTGATAGAGGTATTTTCGTCTTAAAATATTTAATTTTGTAACTGTAATGGTGTCCTCATTTTTCAACATAGGGTATATATGTTAAAAGAAATTAGCTAGACAAAACTAATATCCCTCTAATCCTGAAAAAGGATTCATGGCTTTGTTTAAAGATTACAGACTTATAAGTCTATGTAATGTTTTGTATAAATCAATCTCCAAGGTGCTCACCAATTGGCTGCAAAGAATAATGAAACAGCTTATTTCTCCATATCAAAGTGCATTTGTGAAAAACAAACAAATTTATGATAAAATCATTCTTACTAGTAAACTCTTTTGTTATATACGAAAAGTTAATAAATAAAAAGAATACTGGATTGTGCTAAAAATGACCTATTTAAAAATATATATATTTTGCTTAATATTTAAATTTTGTCAAAATCTTATTTGTCAACACTATATTTTTTTCAGGTCTAATAAAAAAGAACTCAATAAAAAATAAAAATATAAAATATAATAAATCAAAATATTAAGTTTAAAATATGAAAATTTAAAATATTTCTTTAGAATTTCTAGTTATGTTGGCTTAAGAAAAAAAGAGATATGATAAAAAGAAATGAAAAAATATAAAAAAATTTTAACTTTCTCTTCTACCTTCTAAGTTATTTTTATGAATTTCAAAAAAACATAAAAACACAAAAATACAATAAAAAAAGAAATTAAAAGAGGAGGGGAAATAAAAAGGTGAAAAGTGAAACAAGGCCCAAACTATCCTCTCAATAGACCAAGCCGCAAGACTCCATATTTCTTCATGTATGAAGCCTAAAGACAAAAATGAAAACAAAAAACCAATTTCAGAAAAAACCACAAAAAAAAGAAGTCAAAAGATAAAAATGAAAAAAAAAAAAAAAAACGAAATGGCAGATCAGAATCCCTTGCAGCGTGCGGTCCCTTTCTTCACGAGGCTCCCTCAGCCTAGCCGAAAATGGAGTTTGCAGGAGGCAGAGGAGGACGCCAGCGAGCAGGAGAGCAGGGAGACGCTGATGGAGAAACTAGCTACCACAGCGCCATCGTCATCCATGGCCCAGGGAAGATCCAAAATCCTTGCTCTTGTCTCCTTTTTCTCTTAATTCTCAATAAAAGGGAAACTCGACTCTAGAGGAGTAGAGATTCGGTTTTGGAAGGGAAAGAAACAGAGGTTTCGAGATTGGAGAGAGGAGAGGCCGGAGAGTGATCGAGAATGAGAGAGAAATCCTCCGCTGCTGCTCCTCGTTGCCATCGCGCCGCTGTCACCGTCGCTGTCGCCACCGTGTCGTCGTTGCCGTCGTTTCATTCGAGTAAAGTAAAGTGCCAGACCCCTTCTAGTACTTTAAGCTTCGAATCTGTCCTGTGATGATGATGTAAAACTAGGATTTGATTGGATTAAAACTGTTATGTATTTATTCCTTTGGCATCTGAATTTCGAAACTAATATGGGATGGTGTTGTTAGAGAAAAATTTATCTGGCTTGCCTTCTTTATCTGTGGTATTTTAAATATTTTTCTGGTTGTGATAAAATTTTTCTGAATGTGTTAAGGTTCCAGAATAAGGTTATATGTTTGTTTTAATCTAAAATGTCGGTAGAAATCTTGCAGAAGGGTCACTTTGATTGTGTTCTCCAATTCTGTTTTAAAAGAAAACTTGTGTTTGGGTTGCTAGGGACGTGTAAAAGGTTTAATCTGTTTGGGGTTGATAGGAACTTTTGTTATGCATGTGTATTGGGGTTCTATTTCTAGTTCATTTGGAAATTTGTTTCAAATATTTGAATTCTTATGTAAGTGCCTACCATTTAGTCCTTTTACCATTTGAAAATGTTTAGATGATAACCTTAAAATGACCTTAAAGTGCCATTTTTGGAGCTGATGTTTAGCTTTATTTTTTCATTTTTGATCTCTCTTTTTAAAAGTGTTAAAGTGGTAGCTTTAGGGTGTTGTTTTAGTGCTGTTATTAGTTTGCTATTCTCTTATGAAAACCTTTCTTACAGTCCCTGAAATAGTGGTCTAAAGGTTATTTCCATGAGTTATTTTAGCCTTGTTGAGTTAGTGCTGTGTGATTTCTTCCAGGCTTGTAGATGTTGTTTGGAGAATTCATGTGTTGTCAAGTTTTAATTATGCATACTTTGGTGTTTGTAAGAGGGTCAATATGGTTCCTAGTCTTTGTAAATTACGTTTTTAATAGTTTGAGGCTCCGTTCATGGTGTTTTAACTACTATTATGCATCTCATATGCTGTTAGCTTTTGTAAGTATGGCTTTTGGCTTTTTAGCTCTCTCTCTCATAACGTGTTTTAGGCTTGGTTTTGTGGCTTAAAGGCTATCTGAGATTTATATTGTGATGTATGTTTTAGGATTGGTGTGGGTTCTATTTGGGAATCCATGTATTGAAAAATTTTACTGAGTATGTTTGTATGTCTAAGAGTCTCTCATTTCAAAATTTTGTTCTAGCGATCATGTAGTTTATATAAGACATTCAAGTGTTTTGAAGTGCTATGTGTTGTCCAAGTCATATGAGGCATTTTGGTCTTCTAAAAGCATATTTTAAAATGTCTAAAGTGTTGTTTTGGTGCTTATCTATTGTCTATTTCTCATTAGTTGTCTTTGGTGTTTTAAAAGTGTCTCATAAGGTGTTTAAAATGCTAATTTAGTGTTAGTATGATGTCCAACCCATATGAAGTACTTTTAGTGTCCTAAAGGCCTTTCCTAAGGCGTTTAAAGTGTTGAGACTTTGATTAAAATGCCAAATAATATGTTTCATCCTTCCTATCCTAAGTGAATATGTTTTGGCATATTTAAAGTGCTAAAAATTTGATTTGTTTTAAGGCTGAAATTATTGGTGCACTAGTTGTAACCATCACGAGAAAAGTGTTTTTTATTTTTTTTGGTTAAAATGGTGGCTTGATTTGATCATTATACTCTCCTGCAAATTTGGTGGATAAATATCTCATTTTAACTGTTGAAATCATGTTTTGTGTGGTTGACTGTGGTGCTGCCTTTGTTCGTGATTTTCATGAGTTAAGGGCACCTCTTTTAAGTGGTCAATGACATCTTAGAGTTTATTCATGTCTTTGGTGCCCTTGTGTCTTTAAATGGTTGAATCGTTGGCAAAATTCTGGTTTATTTTCAAAAGGTATTTTTGATTAAAAAATGGACATGAAAGCATGTGAGAGTTGTTTATCAAGCTTTGAAGGTGTCTTGCATATTAAGAGTGTCATTTTTTTAAGTATGTAAAGATGTATAAATGCTACCCTTGTTAGTTTTCAAGTGTTGTGCCTCTCAAAGTGTATGTTCAGAGTTAAAATGTATGTGGAGGTGCTGTTTCGATGTTTGTGTTTGTGTAATCTTTTTGTGCTTTCTAAAAGTCCATTTTAAGGGGCTTTGAAATTGCTGCCTATTTTGCTTTTAGGTTCATTTTTGTATTTTAAACGTTTTGGTTAGAATTGTAAGCATTTGTGACGGTGAGTAAATGTTTTCCATTTCAAAGGATAGTATTGAATTTCATATGAAAACGAAAGAACAAACAACGAAGTCAACTTCCAATAATTCTTTTGTCATTTTCAGATTTCCCTTTTTCTCCTTTTTCTCATTCAATTCTTTTTCATGTTTACTGTTAACGTTTAAATTCAATGTTAACAAGGGAATGGAGTAGCAATGCAAGATTTCTGAATAATGCAATATTATTAAATGGAAAGTAAACATACTCAAACGCTACAGCAAAAACAAGAAAATGAAAACAAGACGTAACACTTCATATTCGAGTCAGGAAGAAACTCCTCTCACACACTTCACACACATCACACCTTTCTCATTCCTTCTGAAGATTATTATACCCACTTCGTAACTAACTTCCCATGTGATCCTTTTGGAGTTTTGGCCAGCTCATAACAAATCCCACTGTTGTATGGAATCTCCATGTCATTCTCGCGCGTATGGTGTATGCTGTTGCATGTAATACTCTTGTTATTCCACGTGCATGGTGTGCCCACCTTCCTTCCATGTTCTTCTATTTTGTTTTAGGCTTCTGTGTGCTGTATACTGCCCATATAATAATCCTTGCTCCATCCAAGTGCCATTTTTGTTCGTTTGCCAAAGCCCAATCAGTTTATTATGATTACATCATGTATGTCATCTTGGCCAGTTGTAGTTCCTCCCTCCTTCTCCCTTCATTCTTCATGTTACTCTGTGGGCCTCTGTTTATTCGTATCAATACCTCTACCATCGAAAAGAACCTTGTCCTCAAGGTTGAGATGCGGGTAAGCATTGCATAATGTGGTCCTCCCACGTAGCCTCATCACGACAAGAGTCAGCCCATTCGACCAAAACCAGTTGTCATGGATGGCCATCTGTAAGTTGTGTCTTGTGATCAACAATGGCTACTGGTTGTCGAAGTCCCTCCATAGACTCTAATAGCAGTGTAGGAACCTTTAGAGGAGGAATTCCTTTAAATGGTTTTAGGATAGAAACATGGAAGATTGGGTGAATCTTGGATTGGAGTGGTAATTGAAGCTTGTAAGCCACAACAACACCTATATGATTGATAATAGGGAATGGCTCGCAGTATTTTGCGCAAGCTTGAAATTCGGATGCTTGTGAAGAGAAAATTGCAGATAAGGTTACAACTTCAATAGAACCCAATCACCTACATTAAATTCTCTGTCCAGTTGCTTTTGATTTGCATACATCATTCGAGCCTGGGCCCGAAGGAGATGGTTCATTAGAGAACTCCTCACTTGCTTTCGGTTAATGAGTTCAGAATCAACTCGTTCCACTGTTGAGCTGCAGGAATGTATCCAGGGAAAGGTTTGGGGTTAAAACCAAAGATAGCTTGATTCGACAAAATGGAAGCTACTATTATAATGTAGTTTTTCCCAAGGTAAATATGTTGCCTAGAGGTAAGGGTTATCCGTTACAAAGGCACGTAAGTACTATTGTAAACAATGGTTCAAGACTTCACTTTGACCATTTGATTGTGGGTGATACATGGTGCTGTAATGTAGTGTTGTTCCACTGAACATCAACAAGTGTTTCCAAAAATGGCTCACAAAAGTAGGGTCACGGTTAGAGATTATGGTGCGAGGGAAATCGTGTAGTTTAACCACTACATCGATGAACTGGGTAGCCACTATCCTGGTTGTGAATCCGGATTGTAAGGCATAGAAACCCATGATGGTCCTCTTTCCTTTGGACTTAGGTAAGGCGACAATGAAACCCATGGTTTGGTCAGAATAGGGAGAGGCTGCAATAACCCTGTCGATTTTTGAGTAATATAGTTCGTTTGTTGACATGTAACACAAGTGGCAACCCATTCATCCACATCCATTTTCATCTTAGGCCAAAAGAATAACTCAGCAATACATTTATAAGTTTTGATTTGTCCTGCATACCCACCTATGGGAGTACAATGGAATTCCTCAAAGATTTACTGCTGTAGGGCTTGATGTGAGGGAATTACCATTCGATGCTGATAGAATAGTATGCCATCCTTAAGCGTATAATTTGTTGAGAGTTTTCTCGAATGCCATTCGTCTAGCAGTTTTCGAGATGCCTCATGTGTGGTGTATAGTTGCTTCAAGTCATTGAGTAAGGATGATTGGATCATGCTTATATTATGGACACAATAGGTGGCCGTAAGAAGCTCATCATCCATAATATCTTTCCATGACAGGGCATCATTAGCTAGGTTCGTCTTGCTCACTCTATACTCGATTCAATAATCAAAACCAAGAAGTTGTGAGATAGTATTGTTGTTCTAGCTTTTGTATTGTTTGGTGCATGAGCTCTTGCAAGCTTTGGTTGTCCGTCTTGATGAGAAACTTGTGCCCCAAGAGATAATGACGCCATTTCATCACAACTTGCATAATGGAATACAGTTCCCTGACATAGGCAGAAGCATTACTCATTTTGTGACTTATTTTTTTGTTGAAATACGCAATAGGGTGTCCTTCTTGGCTAAGTACAGCTCTTATGCCAATGAAAGATGCATTTGTCTCCACTGTGAACATTTTCTCAAAGTTGGGTAACGCCAAAACTAGGGTTTACGACATTCACCCTTCTAAGGTGTTAAAGGCTTTGTGAGCTTCTTTTCCCCAAGTGAATGAATTTTTATTCAACAAATTTGTTAATGGCTGTGCCACTTATGCATAATTCTTGATGAACTTGCGGTAATAGCTAGTTAAGCCAAGGAAGCCTCTGAGTTGCTTGATATTGCATGGTATCGGCTAGTTGATCATGTCTTGGATTGTTTTTGGATCAGCTAGTAGGCCTTTGTGACTTATAATGAAGCCTAGGTATTCGACATAGGGATGATAGAAGGCACATTTCTGACGTTTGGCAAACAACTCGTGTTGCTGTAATAGTGTCAACACAGCCTTAAGGTGTTCTTTGTGATGTTGTAATGAAGGGCTGTATATTAGAATATCATTGAAGAACATTGCTACAAATTTGCGCAAGTAAGGTGCAAATACCTTGTTTATCAAAGTTTAAAACGTGGACGAGGTGTTCGTGAGATCGAAAGGCATTATGAGGAACTTGTAATGTCCCAGGTGCGTCCAAAAGGCTGTTTTGTGAATGTCCATTTCCTGCATTCTAACTTGATGGTACCTCATGTGAAGATTTAACTTAGAAAATATTGTGAAGCTGTGTAATTCGTCAATGATCTCGTCAATGGTAGGGATTGGAAACTTATCTTTCATGATCAATTGATTGATTGAGAGCTCTATAGTCCACACAGAAGCGCCACGAACCATCTTTTGTTTTAACCAATAGTATAGGTGATGAGAATGGGCTCTAGCTGTCACGTATAATTTCAGCTTAAAGCATCTCCTTCACTATTCTTTCCATTTCCTCTTTTTGAAAGTGAGGATATCTATATGGTCTCACGTTGACGGGCTTCGAGTTAGGTTTTAAATTGATTTGGTGATTGATTGCTTGTCGGAGAGGTAGCCCTTTAGGTTCTTCGAAGATTTTCTAGTATTGTTGCAGTAGTTGCGTGATTGTTTCAGGTAATTTTTCCACCTCTGTCTCAACCAAACTAGCAGCATTTAAGTGGAAGAAAGTAGCCACTATCTGAGATTGAATCATCTCGTATAGCGTACTTCTATTAAGAGGTCTCCCATCTAGCATCCTTTCCCTTGTCGATAGGATGTTTTCGTCCTTCCTTCCAAACTCAATGGTCATTTTTATGTAATCAGTAACTATTCTCCCTAGTGTCTCAAGCCACTGTATAACTAATACCACATCCGATCCTTGTATGGCTAACCAATAGAGATATACTTCAAATTGATGCTCCTGAATAGAGATTACCACGCTCTGGCTAATGCGACTTCATGGTAAATACTATCCGCTCCCTGCCAAAACTTGAAACTTCGTTAGTGCTTCCTATGCCAGTTTGATAGACGATGCAACCTCCGCCTTGATAAAGTTGTTAGTACTGCAATTGTCAATTAACACAGTAACCTCTTTCCCTTTACAAGCTCCTCTCATTTTTAGTGTACTAGGGCAAAAGGTACCTATGAGTGCATGCAGGCTTATCTCAGGCACTACTTCCTCGAGTGGTTCTTCCTGTTCGTCCTGTATTCTGATCCAATCCTTTATGAACTCTTCAATTTCTTCTGGACCAACAAGTATTAATCATGTGGATTTGTAGCGATGATTAGGATTGTATTTTTCATCGCAATAGTAACATAATCCTCACTCTCTCTTTGATCTCAAATCAACAGCTGATAGTCGTTTATACCCTATGTTTCTTTCGTACTTGCATTGTAGGTGAGGTTGAAACCACTATCTGTGCAGGAACTCCAAACGTACTTCCTTTAGTGTAGGCACTATTCGCTCCAAATTTGGTAGGGGTGGTGCCTGAATAAGTAGTTAGACCCCGCGTGGCTGTTGTTCTGTCAGTTTGTGGAGTCATCGCCAGTTTCTTTTTCGTGCATCTTGGCTGGTGATACCGCATGAAAGTATGAGTTTGGATGCGTCGTCAGCAACATGCATTTAAGGATTTCTTTTAGCCTAGCAATGAACAAACTCACCAACCATGTCTCAGAGAGCCCAATAACTCTGGTAGGCAGTTCTTCAAACTTTGCCTGATATTCTTCCACGAATCCATTCTATTTCAACTCCTTCAACGCTCCTTTAGGATCATCATACAACGTTGAATTGAACCTGAGCAATAGAGCATCCAAGAGATCGCTCCATAAGTGGACAAATTTTTTTTGGATTATCCACTTATACTAAGAATAAGCCGGATCAGTCATGTGGAATGAAGTGATTTTCATCCTTTGTTTCAATGGTGTCCAATAAACTACAAAAAACTCCTGGATTTTGAAAACCCATTCCTCTACTACAGTTTAGTCAAATCATGGTATCTTGACCTTCAAACCTTTCGCGAACTATGCACTATGGTCTTTATGGCTTGTTTCTCCTTCCTCATGCTCTATTCTGGTTCCCTGTTCTATGCTAGGACTCGTTGACTTGTTGTAAGCCATTCTTCTTGTTATACTTTCCAAGTGTTGGAGTGATTCCTTACCGTCTGACATTAACCCTTCAAGAGAAGAGAGTCGTCCTCTATTGCTCTGTGTTTGCTACAGAGCCATGGTCATCTCCCTATTGTCTCGTACTGCCTCGTCCATTTTAACAAATTTAGTCCCTCCGCCATGGGTCTCTCAACAAGAGCATAAAAAATGTTAATGCTTAAATCCAACATTAACGAGGGAACAGAGTAGCAATGTAAGATTTTTGAATAATGCAATATTATTAAACAGAAAGTGTTAAGAATGGTTGGCACTTAAGAGGGGGGTGAATTGAGTGTTTTAAAAAAATTGGTTGTGGAAACTTAAGGAATATCTAAAGCAGATGTATAGAGTATTTCTTTTAATTTAAGTAGCAAATGAAGAGAGTTCTTCAATTAAGGTAACCCTAAAATAGAGCAACACAGAGTAGTAGCAGCAGCAAGATAAATAATAAACAACAAGAACAAGAAATAGTAGTAAAATAAAGTGTTGAAAGTAAATGTGCAAAAATTTAAAGAACACATATGTTTATCTTGGTTTAGCTTATTAACAAGCTTACATTCAGTCCCTAAGCTCAACTTGGGATTTTACTATTCTCACAAGTTTTAAAAAAAGGAGAACTTGTGACCCACTACAACTTTTTCACTTCTATTTCCTCAGGAAAAAACTTTTCCTTGAATATCTCTCAATTTAAAAGAAGATATTTTTCAACTTAAGAACTTTCTTTCTTTCAGAATAAATTTTACATATGAAGAATTATGAAAAATAATATTAACATGAGCTCTAGATGATTTTTTGAAAGATAGCTTTTTAGAAAAATGTTTCATCTTACTTTGGAGGTTTTTCAAAGGCTTTATATATAGGTTTTTTGCAAGAGAAAAGGTTAAAATTTCGTTTAGAAAAAAAATCTGATGAAATCTCTACAAAAATAGTTGCTTGTGCTTAGCATGATGTCATCTTTGTACTCCTGTAAGTTGATTGTTATGAGCTGCCAGTCGACTGTCGTTTTCTTAAATTCAAATTTTTTTGGTGCAAAAGGAAGTAATCGAATGGTGCTTAATTAGCAGTCGACTTGTGACATTCTGAAAAAGTAATTTTTCAAAACTGTGTCGTGGCAGTCGCTACGATACCTTGGCAGTTGATTGTCGTGACTCTGATTGATAAATTTTTAGCTCTCAGTTGATTAAAAGTCGACTGTTGTGGTCTAGCGGTCGACTAGTAGCTCTTTGTTAACTATTAGTCGATTAGTAAGGTCCTGGTAGTCGACTGGTGGCATTTTGTTAGAGTTTTTCAAGATTTTATTCTTAGCAGTTGACTGCTTGCAATGTGCAAGTCGACTGCTAGATGAAGATTTTGCAAAATTTGAAAAACTTATTTTATATATGTCACTTTAGTTTTTGGAAAGCTATTTCAAGAATTTTGGAAGGAGTTTTGAGCTCTTTTCTCTATTAATACCTTTATAATTCAAGTCTTAATCATTTGTTTGTTTCTTATTCTGTTTGGCTTGCACAGAGGATTCTTCAAACTTGAATTTTTCTGAAATAATTCACTTTCTTTGTAATCATCAAAATATTTTTTTAGAGCTAATGCTCAATGGGTCAATAATCTCTCCCTTTTTTATGATGACAAACATTGAAATAAAAGCACTTGAAGGTAGACTTAGACATCATTGTGAATTAATATGCTTCTCTTAAATTTATACATTGCTTTGATCAATTTTATTGCAAAGCTCTCCCTAAATTTATGCATCGTTTTTGTTTAGCCTTTTTGAAAGATGGAAGTTATACATTTAATTCACATGCAGAATAAACATTAAAACAAGCAAACAGATATTAACTCAAATCCCAAAATAAACATTAGAAGTCATGGATAATTATAAGAGTTCTTAACCTTTCCTAATCTTACTATAAGAATTCCTAAACTTACTACTTCTCCTTTTTCCATCAACAAAAAGAGAAGAAGGGTAAGGACAATTAAGATCAAATAGATAAAAAAGAACTATAGAGGACCCCTCGATCCCATAGATTGCTGAAGGGCCTTTAACAGCTCATTGTTATCTGCAAATGTAAGCTCAAGAGCTGTAACCTGTGTGCCAAGCTCAGCCACATGCTCTGTCAATTCCTCAATTCTAGAAGTGATAGCAACCTCAAAGGTTGTGAATCGGTGGGAAACTAAGGCTTGAAAGCTATGAATGGCATCCAAAATATCTAAAAAGGTGGGTGGAGAAAAAAGGGTTAATGAAGTATCAGCAAGGGGTGGAGCAGTTGTAGCCTGGGCTTGAGTCACTTCCCTTTGCTCTCTCTCCTCTTGTCTCTGACTTTGAGCCCAAGATAGTGGTTTCTATATCCAAGCACTACCATGTTTTATAAAATGAAACTTGGAGAGAGTGGTTTCATTAATGACAGTGGAACTAAGGACCACTTCATCAAAAGGGTCAATGTTATGCTTATCCAGTATCCAAGTGATCAGGGAACCAAAGGAGAGGGCAGCTTTCTTGATTCGAGAGCACTTGGTCATTCTTTCAATGAAGTAGGGAACATTGAAAGAATCCTTTGTTAGCACACGGTACATAGCAAACTGCTCAGATTCACTTGCGTATGCCAAGTTACCCCTTTTATTGACCAAATAGTTTGCTATAATATAATGCAGTAATTTGTTCCATAAAGTAAACTGATTGCTGGAAAAGTTGGCAGTGGGATAGGCTACAAGCTGAGGAAGCAGAGCATTCAGTACTATTGTAGCATCATAATTTGGGTATAGATCCTAAGGAGGAAGGGCGGTCTCCAAACAAATGACAACTAGGTTTAGCACCTAACCAGACCCTCAATTGTTGTTGAGTGAATTGGATATCTTTGTCTCTAACTTCCGTAGACATATAATGCTTAAACTCATCCCATTTCAGATTTGAATAAAAAGCCTTAACTACTTTGGGGCTCTACTTCTTCTAAAGTTTAATCAATTTATACAGACCAACAGACTTCAGCATGGGAAAAATAGGAAATTTTTCTTGCTCAAAAAAGGTAATGTCAACATATTTACTGGTGGTAACAGAGCGATTAGTAAAGTTTTTCATGAAGTTTTGTTCTTGAGATGCAGAGGAGAACAGACCAGATGGAGCAGAGCCTTTGGAAAAGGATTCCTTAGTTTTCAATCTCTTGCTTCTAGCAGCCATTGATGAAATTGTTGATTGGGAGAGGAAGAGACGATGTTTTAGAAGGAGTTTGTGGAAGCGAGGTGGGCAAGAAGTGGAGAATTAAAGACAAAATTAAAGGTTTTAGGTTTTTGTCGAGGTTAGGGTTTCGAGGGGCGAGATTTGGGAATTTGGCAAGGTGATTCTGACTCAAATAACGTGAAATTAGTGGGGTTTTGATCGAAATCTAGTGGAGAATCAAGTAGTCGGTGGAGATTGCGAAGAATTTGATTGTGAAAATGAGAGAGTTGAGAGAATTTGGAGGAAGAGAGAGAGAGGGGGAGGTTTGCGAGAAAATGGGTGATTTTTGTCCTAAAATAGTTCAGAGCCATGGCAGTCGATTAGCAAGTCCGTAGCAGTTGACTGTCGAGTGAAAATAGGGCTAGGTTGGATTTTAATAGCTTACTAGTCGACTTTCATGTATCAATCAATGGACTGTTATGCTTGTACAAACCTAGATTTGGGAAAGAACATATCAGTCGATTGTCAGTGCGCTAGCAGTCGATTGTCGAGGGACCGATATGTTCTACAAGGCTCCAGTGGCTTACCAGTTGACTGCCATTAATTTATCAGTTAATTGCTAAGTTCGTGAACTCATCAATCGACTGGTATCGTGACGTCAGTTAACTGCCAACTCTCTGTGATGGATTTTCTTCAATCCAGAGAGATAGTAGTTGATTGCTTCCGTTGTGGCAGTCGACTAGTACCTTTTGTTTTCCTTTCAAATTTAATTTTTGTTCCTCTGAAAGTTTTATCCACTGTTATTTTAGTTTCCTTTTATGTGTTAAATAACTTTGAGTTTTCTTTTCTTCAATTTTCAAGCAACCTTATGGGATCAGGGAATATCTTGCAAAACAAATCTAAGGCCACTCCAAAGCTTAAGTTAGATCAAATGAAAACTCAAAAATTGTATACATACTCAATGGAGTAATGATAAACCAAATTCTTTTCTAATAAAGTAAAATTTTTCTTCTGGAAAAGGTTTTGTAAAGATATCAACAAATTGAAAATCAGTTTGAATAAATTCCAAGGAAACATTATGATTAAGCACATGATCTCTGATAAAATGATGTTTTATGTCTATGTGCCTTAGTGCGTGAATGCATGATGGGATTTTTGGTTAAGTTGATGACACTGGTATTGTCACATTTAATTAGAATACTTTCAAGAGCCACATCCATATCTTGGAGTCTCTGTTTCATCCATAAAACATGTGTTAAATACTCAATTTCAGCAGTTGAAAGAGCCACACAATTTTGTTTTTTGCTAAACCAAGATACTAATGAGTTTTCAAGAAATTGATAGGTTCCATTGGTGCTTTTTTTTTTTTTTCAATTGAACTACTAGCAAAGTTAGAATCAGAGAAACTTATCAACTGACATAGATATCCTTTAGGATATCATAATCTCATTTGAATTTTCAACTAAATATCTAAAGATTCTTTTTACAACAGTAAAATGAGATGTTTTGGGACAAGTTGGAACATTGGACAAATGCATACACTAAACGTTATGTCTAGTCTACTTGTGGTAAAATATAATAGTGAACCAATCATACCTCTGTATCTAGTAATGTCAAATGGTGTTCACCTTCTTCATCCTTGTCCATTTTGATGGTTGGACTCATTGGAGTTCCAATTGCTTTTGCATTCTCCATGCTAAACTTCTTTAGTAACTCCTTAGTATACTTTGTTTAGTTAACAAAAATACCATCTTTGAGTTGTTTAATTTGTAATCCAAGGAAGAAGTTGAGTTCACCCATCATTGACAGTTCAAATTCTCCTTGTATAAATTTAAAAAATTCTTCACAGAGTTTCATTAGTAGACCCAAATATAATGTCATCTACATAGATTTGAACAATTAATAGATCATTTTCCCTCTTCTTAATAATTAGTGTGGGAGAAGTCATTTTCAATTAGAAAATTGCTCAATCTTTCATACCAATCTTTATGAGATTGTTTTAATCCATATAAGGCCTTTTTTAATTTAAAGACATGGTTTTGTAAGTTTGGATTTTTAAAACTAGAGAGTTGCATTACATAAATTTCTTCCATTATAAAACCATTTAGAAAGGCACTCTTTACATCTATTTGAAACAATTTAAAGTCTTTAGAATATGCAAAAGCTAAGAGCATTCTAATGGCTTCTAATCTTGCTACCGATGCAAAGGTTTCTTCATAATCTATTCCTTCCTCTTGGTTATAACCTTTTGCAACCAATCTAGTTTTATTTCTTATAACTTTTCCTAATTCATCAAGTTTATTTCTAAAAGCCCATTTTGTACCAATAATTGGGTGATCATTGGGTGCGGGAACTAAGTCTTAAACTTAGCTTCGTTCAAATTGATTTATTTCTTCTTGCATTGTCAATACCCAATGTTCATTTATTAAGGCTTCTTCTATATTTTTGGGTTCAATTTGAGATAGAAAACCAATATCATAATTAGTATGTTTAATAGAATTTCTAGTCATTATCTTTTGTGATACATCACCTATAAGTTGGTTAATTGGATAATGTCTCACATTTCTCTAGGACTTTGGAGGTGTTTCCTCTGCTTCTTTCTCTTCATTTTTTTTGCTTGGACTTGTTGATTGGGCTTTTTCTTCTTTAATGTCTTCTTTATCTTGAATACTTATATTCTCAAGTCTAACTACAATGTCACTAAATACATTTCTTGATTCAAGAGGATTAGATTCATCAAAGACAATATAGATAGATTCTTCAACAGAAGAGGTTCTTTTATTAAATACTCTGTAGCCTTTGCTAGTATTAGAATAACCTAAGAAGATGGCTTTATCAGACTTAGCATCAAATTTTTCTAGATTCTCTTTACCATTGTTGTGAACAAAACATTTGTAGCCAAACACATGGAGATTAGAGATATTAGGATTTCTTCCTTTGTATAATTCATAAAGATTTTTCTTTAATATAAGTCTGATTAATGCTCTATTCATGATGTAACGAGCAATATTTACAACATCAGCCCAAAAATAATTAGGTAGTTATCTTTCATTAAGCATTGTTCTAGTCATTTCTTCTATAGTTATATTTTTTCTTTCTACTATCTCATTTTGTTGAAGAGTTCTTGGACAAGAAAAATTGTGTTCAATTCCATTTTCCTCACAGAAATTTTCAAATTGGTTATTTTCAAACTCTCTCTTATGATCACTTCTAATTTTTACAATAGTTGATTCTTATTCATTTTAAATAAGCTTGGCTAATCTGACAAAGGCTGAAAAAGCTTGATTCTTTTGTGATAGAAATAAAGTATAAATAAATCTAGAGAAATCATCCACAATAACAAGCACATAATTTTTTCCTAGACTTTTAGTTTTAGCTGTTCTAAACAAATCTAAGCGAAGAAGCTACAAAGGCTTAGAGGAGGAAACAATATCTTTAAATTTGAAGGAAGCTTTAAATTGTTTTCTCTTTTGGCGTGCATCACAAATTTTATCCTTTTCAAAGTTAATCTTAGGTAAGCCTATCACTAGGTCCTTCTTAGCTAGTTTATCCAAAAGACTCATACTAGCATGAGCTAATCTTCTATGCCATATCCAACTATAATTATTTATAACTATGTATACATTGTTTACTTTATGACCTATTAATATAACTTTATTATTTTCCTTGTTTTCTACAATGTAATGATTTGAATAAAAAATTATTAGATTATTTTTGTCACACAATTAACTGATACTTGAGAGATTGTGATTTAAACCTTATACTAATAACACATTGTCAATGGTAGTGGATGAATTCTTACCTACTTTACCTATTCTAATGATTCTGTCTTTGTCATCTCCTCCAAATGTTACTTTTCCTTCATCCTTAGGTTGAAGGGATATGAACTTGGATTTGTCTCCAGTCATAGGTTTCGAGCATCTACTATCTAAACACTATTTGTCACCATTTGCCTTTAGACAGACCTACAAAAAAAGATTTCAACCTTTGTTCTTGGGTACCCAAATATTTTTGGATCCTTGAGAGTTAGTCATCTCCCTAGAAACTCACTTTTTCTTATTTTCAAAAAGTCCATTTCTCTTGTAAGCACATGCATGAGAGTTATTACTTTTTTGACCACAATAAAAACAAGTTGTATAGGGACTACTAGACTGAACAACAGGAACAAAAAAATTTTCGTAATACTTTTATTTTGTATTAGACTTATATCTTATACCAGTTTTGTTAAACATACATCTTTGTTTTCTAAGGATTATATTTAAATTATCTCTTTCATTGGTAAATTTTGTTAGAATGTTTGTCAAATCTTCTTTTTCAACTTTTAACTTTTCACATTTCTCACAAACATTTATACATACTTTGGGTTTTTCTAAGATGGAAATTTTTTGTTGTAAGGATTGGTTTTCTTCTTTTAAGGAATCAACTTCTTTTTTAAAAACCAGAGCTTTTCTTTTTGAAATAGATAAAGCTTTTGTAATTTTAAGAGATTCATTATGTAATTTCTCAAAAGCATCTAAGAGCTCATTATAAGAAGGAGAGGGGTTTTGATTTGTTATCTCATCTTGTTCTTTTTTCATTAAACACAAATTTGCTTGTTCTTGCTCCCCCTCATTATCTTTATCACTGTCTCCCTATATTGATGAGACAAAGGCCCTTTTCTTTTCCTTCCTTTTTTTAAGTTTTTCTTACTTCTTCAAGTATTGGGGATATTTCCATTTGATATACCTAGTTTTTCTGCATTCGTAGCAAGTTGGAGGTTCCCTACTCCCATCTTGATTTCTTTTAAAAGTTTTCTTTTTGTTATTGAAAAATTTCTCAAATTTTTTAACGAACAATCAAAAATTCTCTTCATTTATCTCTATTCCTTTAAGGAGAGAATTTGAATTTTCGTCATCATCATCTTTTTCTGTTAGTTTAAAGAGGTTGCCTTAAGTGAAAGGTCATTTTTCTTTTTATCTTGCTCCTCATAAAGCATAAGTTGCTGAAGTTTTAATTCATGCTCTTGAAGGTTTCCAAAAAGGGCTAATACTAATTTGATAGACTCTCCTCTACTTTCTTTAATAGCTGTCACTTTTGGTTGCTATTCCATAGGGAGAGATCTTAGGACCTTAGCCACTAGCTCCTTTGTTGTATAGCTTTTACCTAGAGCAGACAAATGGTTCATAATATGAGTAAATTGTGTATACATATCTTTGATTTGCTCACCTTGTTTCATTCGAAACATTTCATATTGGTGAGTGAGTTGATTTATCTTATTTTCTCTGACTCCAGATGTTCCTTGCAATTTCTAAGGCTTTCGACATCTCCTTTGCACTTTCACAGTTAGATACTCTAAAGTATTCATCCTGGCTTAGTACACTACTAAGAAGTAGTTTAGCCTTGACATTTAACTGAACTCTCCTTTTATTTATATCTGTCTATTTAGATTTGGGCTTTTGGATTGAGTGGCTATTCTCTTCTTTTGAAGGAATAAAGGGTTCATCTTCAATCATTTCCCAAAGATCTACATCAACTATTTCAAAAAAAATTTTCATCCTGAGTTTTCAAAAAATATAATTTTCTCCATTAAAACTTGGAGGTTTGTTGATAGAGAGTCCTTCAGGTAATACATTATCACCAAAACTAGCCATATTAACCCTTAAGATTGTTAAGTCTTTTTAACCAAGAGTCAGGCTTTGATACCACTTATTAAGAATGGCTGGCACCCAAGAGGGGGGGTGAATTAGGTGTTTTAAAAAAATTAGTTGTGAAAACTTAAGAAATATCTAAAGCAGATGTATAGAGTATTTTTTTTAACTTAAATAACAAATGAAGAGAGTTATTTGTTGACCCATTGAGCATTTGGTTCTTAAAGATATTTTGATGATAACAAACAAATTGAACCATTTTAGCAAAATCAAGTCCAAGGGTTCATCAAGGCAAACCAAGAAGAACAAGAAATTGGATAAGTAATTAGAGCTTGAAATTGTAAAGATATAATAGAGACTTGAGCTCAAAATTATTTTCCAAACTTTTGAGGTTGCTTTCCAAAGTTTAAGTGGCTTTTATAAAGTGATATTTTCATTCAAAAGATAAATTTCTCACCTGTTAGTCGACTTGCATAATGTAGCAATCAACTGATAGAAATAGAACTTTGAAAATCACAAACAAAATGTCACCAGTCGATTGTCAGGAACCTATCAGTCGATGATAGCTAACAGAGAGCTACTAGTCGACCGCTAGACCATAACAGTCGACTGTTGGACCACTGATAGCTGAAAACTCTACACTTGAGGCATGACAGTCGATTGCTAGGGTATAGCAGTCAATTATTACAGTACTGTTTTGAAAATTTATCCCTTCAGAAAATCACCATTCAACTGCTAAGAAATATTAGTCGACTACCATGGCACTATTTTGAAAAATTAACTTTCCAAAATGTCACCACGATCATTGTTACTCAGACCGTAAAAATTTAAATTTAAGAATATGACAGTTAACTGGCAGATCATAGCAGTCGACTTGCAGCTTGCAGAGATGATATCAGGCAAAGTACAAACGACTGTTTTTACTGAGATTTCATTTGAATTGTTTTTTGAGCGAAATTCTAACATTTTCTCTTGCAAAAAGTTTATATATAGAGCCTCTAGAAAGCCTCCAAGAAACAAGAAAAACATTGAACAGGAATTATCTTCTGAAAATGATCTTGAGCTCTTGTTACTATTATTTTTTGTAGTTCTTCTCCTGTAAAATTTACTCTAAATTGAGAAAGTTTCTTAGCTGATAAAAATTCCTTCTTTTAAACTGAGAGATATCAAAGGAAAGGTTTTCCTTGAGAAGATTAAAGTGAGAAAGTCTGTAGTGGCTCACAAGTGCTCTTTTTAAACGTGTGATAATAGTGAAAATCTCAAGTTGTACTTAGGGATTAGATGTAGGCTTGTTGATAAGCTGAACTAGGATAAACTTTTGTGCTTTAAAATTTTCACACATTATCTTTTGCATTTACTTACAGCAATTTATCTTACTATTATTACCGGTTCTTGCTGTTAAAACCTTTATCTTATTGATATAGCTCTTGTTGCTCTGTTTTAGGTTAACTTAACTGAATAAATTTCTGTAGTTGTTATCTAAGCAAAAAAAAAAATACTATATACATCTGCTTTAGCAACTTTTTAAAGTTCTCCATTAGAAATTTTTTTTAAACACCCAATTCACCCCCATCTTAGGTGCTAGTTATTCCTAACAAGTGGTATCAGAGCTTGAAACTTGGTAAAAAGATTTAATAGTCTCAAGAGTTAAATATGGCCGGTCTTAGTGAAAATGTGTTACTTAAAGGACCCTATATTCCTTTGAAATAAGAGAATGACACACGATTACAAAGCCCAAAATTGAATGATCTGACATAGATAAAAGAAAAGTTTAGTTAAATGTCAAGGCTAAACTAATCCTTACTAGTGCACTATGTCATGATGAATATTTTAAAGTATCTAACTGTGACAGTGCAAAGGAAATATGAAAAGCCTTAGAAATTGCTTATGAAGGAACCTTAGGAGTTAGAGAGAACAAGATATACCAACTCACCCACCAATATGAAATGTTTAGAATGAAACAAGGTAAGCTAATTAAAGAAATACAAATGTGATTTACTCATATTGTGAATCATCTGGTGCTCTAGGTAAAAATTACACGAAAAAGGAGCTGGTGGCTATGATTCTGATATCTCTCCACATGGAATGACAACCTAAGGAGACAACCATTAAAGAAAGCAGAAGAGAATCTATCAAATCAGTATCAACTCTCTTTGGCAATTTTTAAGAGCATGAATCAAAACTACAGCAGCTTATGCTCTATAAGGAGCAAGACAAAAAGAAGAAAAGTTTTTCACTCAAAGAAACTTCCTTACAACAAATAAAAGAAGAGGATGATGATGATAGTCAAAATTATCTTCCTGAAAAAATAGAGATAAATAAAAATAATTTTGGCCTATTTGTAAAAAAATTCAAAAAATTCTTCGATAACAGAAAGAAGAACATATTTTAAAGAAATCAAGATAGGAGTAGAGAACCTCCAATTTGCTACGAATGCAGGAAAATTGGGCACATCAAATGGGAGTGTCCCCAATACCTAAAGAAGCAAGAAACACTTGAGAAGAAGAAGGAAAAGAAGAATGCTTTTGTCTCATCAATACGGGGAGACAGTGATGAAGATAATGATGGAGAGCAAGAAGCAAATCTATGCTTAATGGCCAAAGAAAAAGATGAGGTAACAAATTAAAACCTCTTTCCTTCATATGATGAACTTTTAGATGCTTTTGAGGAATACTTAAAATAGCAAAAGCTTTATCTTTATCAAAAAGGAAAACTCTTGATTTTGAAAAAGAAATTAGTTCACTGAAAGAAGAAAATATGTATCGAAAACAAAAAATCTCCATCTTAGAGAAACCTAAAGTATGTGCTAATATTTGTAAAGAGTGTGAAAAACTGAAAGTTTAAAAGAAGATTTGACAAACACTCTAACAAAATTTACAAATGGAAGAGATAATCTAAATATGCTCCTTGGAAAACAAAGATGTATGTTTAAAAAAGATAGTATAGGAAATGAATCCAATACAAAATAAAAATATTACAAAAATTTCTTTGTTCCTGTTGTTCAATTTAGTAGTCTCTATACCACTTGTTTTCATTGTGGTTAAAAAGGTCATAACTCACATGCATGTGCTTACAAAAGAAATAGATATTTTGAAAACAAGAAAAAGTGGGCTCCCAAAGGGATGACTAACTCACAAGGACCTAAAAAGATTTAGGTACCTAAAAATAAAGGTTGAAAATTTTTTCTCTGTAGACTTGTTTAAAGGCAAATGGTGACAAATGGTACTTGGATAATGGATGCTTAAAACATATGTCTAGAGACAAATTCAAGTTCATATCCATTTAACCCAACGATAGAGGAAAAGTCACCTTTGGAAGAGATGACAAAGGAAGAATGGTTGGAATAGGTAAAGTTGGTAAGAATTCATCTACCACCATTGATAATATCTTACTAGTAGAAGGTTTGAATCATAATCTCTTAAGTATTAGTCAATTGTGTGACAAAAATAATCAAGTAATTTTTAATTCAAATCATTGTACTGTAGAAAACAAGGCAAATAATAAAGTCTAGGTCATAGAATTAACAATATGTACATGGTTAATTTAAAAGAAGAACTTCCTTTATACTCAAAATGTTTAATTAGCATAAATAATAATATCTAGGTGTGGCATAAGAGATTATCTCATGCTTAGTATGAATCTTCTAGATAAACTAGCTAAAAAGGATTTAGTAATAGGCTTACTTAAGATTAGCTTTGAAAAAGATAAAATCTATGATGCATGATAAAAAGGAAAACAATTTAAAGCATCTTTTAAATCTAAAGATATTTTCTCTTCCTCTAGGCCTTTACAACTCCTTCATTTAGATTTGTTTGGTCCAGCTAGAACCAAAAGTCTAGGAAGAAATTATTATGTGCTTGTTGTTATGGATGGCTTCTCTATATTTACCTGGACTTTATTTCTTTTCCAAAAAGATCAAGCTTTTACAACTTTCGTCAAATTAGCCAAACTTATTCAAAATGAACAAGAAATAACTATTGTGAAAATTAAAAGTGATCATGGGAGAGAGTTTGAAAACAACCGCTTTGAGAATTTCTGTGAAGAAAATGAAATTGAACACAATTTTTTTTGTCCAGGAACTCCACAAAAAAATGGGGTAGTAAAAAGGAAAAATAGAACTCTAGAAGAAATGGCTAAAATAATGCTTAATGAAAGACTACTACCTAGTTATTTTTGGGCTACTTTAAAAACTGCCTGCTACATCATGAATAGAGCATTAATCAAACCTATATTAAAGAAAACCCCCTATGAATTATACAAAGGAATAAAACCTAATATCTCTCATCTCTATGTGTTTGCCTGAAAATGTTTTGTTCACAACAATGGAAAAGACAATCTAGGAAAATTTAATGCTAAATTTGATGAAGCAATCTTTTTAAGTTATTCTAGCACTAGCAAAGGGTATAGAGTATTTAATAAAAGAATCTCTTCTGAAGAAGAATCTATTCATGTTATCTTTGATGAATCTAACCCTCTTGAATCAAGAGATGTATCTAGTGACATTATAGTTGGACTTGAGAATATGAGCATTCAAGAAAAAGAAGATAGAAAAGAAGAAAAAGGAAAATCATCAAGTCCAAAAATTGAAGAGAAGGAAGTAAAGAGAACACCTCCAAAATCCAGGAGGAATGTGAGACATCATCCAATTGACCAAGTTATAGGTGATGTATCACAAAAGGTAATGACTAGAAATTTTTTTAAGCATGCTAGCTATGATGTTGGTCTTTTATCTCAAATTGAACCCAAAAATATAGAAGAAAAGAAGCCTTAATGGATGAACATTGGGTATTGTCCATGTAAGAATAATTAAATCAATTTGAAAAGAGCTAAGTTTGGGACTTAGTTCCTATACCCAATGATCACCTAATTATTGGCACAAAATGGGTGTTTAGAAATAAACTTGATGAATCAGGAAAAATTATAAGAAATAAAGCCAGAGTGGTTACCAAAGGTTATAACCAAGAGGAAGCAATAGATTATGAAGAAACCTTTTGCACTAGTAGCAAGATTAGAAGTCATTAGGATGCTCCTAGCTTTCGTATGTTCTAAAGATTTTAAATTGTTTCAAATGGATGTTAAGAGTGCCTTTCTAAATGGTTTCATAATCGAAGAAGTTTATGTAATGCAACCCCCTTGTTTTGAAAATGCAAACTTGCCAAACCATGTCTTTAAACTAAAAAAGGCCCTATTAGATTAAAGCAAGCTCCTAGAGCTTGGTGTGAAAGATGGAACAATTTTTTAATTGCAAATGATTTCTCAAGAGGTAGATTTGATACAACATTATTTATTAAGAAGAGGGAAAATGATCTATTAATTGTTCAAATATATATGGATGACATTATTTTTGGATCTACTAATAAAACTCTTTGTGAAGAATTTGCCAAGCTTATGCAGGGGGAGTTTGAAATGTCAATGATGAGTGAGCTCAACTTCTTCCTTGGACTACAAATTAATTAACTCAAGGATAGAATTTTTGTTAGCCAAACAAAATATACCAAGGAGTTACTTAAGAAATTTAGCATGAAAAATGCAAAGGCTATTGGAATTCCAATGAGCCCAATTGTCAAGATGGACAAGGATGAAGAAGGTGAACTATTTGACATTACCAAATATAGAGGTATGATTGGTTCACTGCTATATTTGACTGCAAATAGACCAGATATAATGTTTAGTGCATGCATGTGTGCAAGATTCCAAACTTGTCCGAAAGTGTCTCATTTTATTGCCTTAAAAAGAATCTTTAGATATTTGGTTAGAACTTCACATATAGGATTATGGTATCCTACGGGAAATCCATGTCAGTTGATAAGTTTTTCTGATTTTGACTTTGCTGGTAGTTCAACTGATAGAAAAAACACTAATAGAACATGTCAATTTCTTGAAAACTCGTTAGTATCTTGGTTTAGCAAAAAAAAAAAATTCTGTGGCTCTTTCAACTGTCGAAGCTGAGTATTTGGCAGTTGAAAGTTATTGTGCACAAGTCTTATGGATGAAATAACAACTCTAAGATATGGATGTAATCTTAGAAAATATACCAATCAAATGTGACAACACTAGTGCCATAAATTTGACCAAAAATCCCATCATGCATTCACAAACTAAGCACATAGATATAAAACATCACTTTATTAGAGATCATGTGCTTAATCATATTGTCTCCCTAGAATTCATTCAAACTGAGTATCAACTTGTTGATATTTTCACTAAACCTCTTCCTAAAGAAAGATTTTGTTACATAAGAAAAGAACTTGGATTGTCATCAACCCATTGAGCAAATTTATAACTTTATTTACTCTTTCCATTTGAACTAACTTAAGCTTCAGAGTGGCCTTAGGTTTATTTTTCAAGATCTTTTTTGATCCCAAAAAGGCTTTTTGAAATTTGACAAAGAAAAGGTTGAAGATTGTTGCTATATAACCAAAAGTTTGACAAAGCCCATTAAAAAGGAGGAGTAACTGAAATTAGATCAACATAAGATATGAAGAAGAAACAGAATTAGACCTCAATTTGAACAACAAAAGGTACCAATTGACTGCCACATTGAGCGCAGTCGACTGTTATCTCTCTTGATCGAAGAAATTCCATCACAAAGAGTGTGCAGTCGACTGACATATCGGTACAAGTCGACTGATAAGCTACAAGCATTTAGCAATTAACTGATAAATGCATGGCAGCCGACTGGTAAGCCACTAGAGTCTCAACAAAAAAATTAGTCCCTCGACAATCGACTACTACCATATTACCAGTTAACTGATATGTTCTTCCTCAATTATGGGTTTGTAAGAGCATAACAGTCAACTGATAAGCAGATGGAAGTTGACTGATAAGCTACTGGAATCAATTTATGCCTAACGGTTACTTAACAGTCGACTGCTAAGGACATGACAGTCAACTGTCGCAGCTCTAAACTGCATTATTAAGATGGAAAACCCTCATTTTTCACAACTCCTTCAGTTTTCCTCTCCAAAATTCTCTCAAATCTCCCGTTTTCAACGTTTAAAACTTAAGAAATTAAACCAATTACTTGCTTCCACCCTCAATTCTAACCAAAACCCACAGATTTTCCAACCAAATCAATCGAAATTCGTCTTTAAATCTCTCAATTCCTCTGCTCGACAAACCTTACCTGCCCTAATCGAGAATCTTGCGATTGTGGTGCCAATTCCACATTATTCGCCCACCTAGCCTTTGATGAGTATCCTTCTCCAATGAATCTATCATCAATGACAGCGAGAACAAAAAGATTGAAGACTAAGGGATCTTCTTCCAAGGGCTCTACACCCTCAACATTATTTTCCTCAGAATCTCAAGAGAAGAACTACATGGAAAACTTTGCTCAGTGTTCAGTCGCTACCAGTAAGTATGTTGATAATGCATTTTTTTGAGAAAGAGTAATTTCCTGTATTTTCTATCTTGAAGAAAGCTAGATTATACAAGTTAATAAAACTTCAGAGGAAATAGAGTCCTAAGGTAGTTAAAGCTTTTTATGCTAATATTCAATGGGATGAGGTAGATCACTGTATCTCTACGAAGGTTAGAGGTAAAACTATCAAATTCACTCAACAACAATTAGGAGATTGGTTGGGTGCTGAACCTAATGGCCATCTGTTTGGAGACCAGCCCACCTCCTTAGGAACCATTTCTAACTATGATGCTAGGATTATGCTGAATGCCTTTCTTCCCCAACCTACAACCCATCCTATAGCAAACTTCCCTACCACTCAGTTTTCTCTGCACAATAGGTTACTGCATTATGTAATAACAAACTGTTTGGTTAACAAAGGGGGTAACCTGGCATATGCTAGTGAGTTTAAGCAGTTTGCAATATACTGTGTGTTGACAGAAGACCCTTTCAATATCCCCTAGTTCATAATGGAAAAGATGCTTAGATGTAGCAGGATTAAAAAGGCTGCACTATCCTATGGTTCACTTATCACTTGGATATTGGAAACTCATAGCATTAATCCGTTTGATGAAGAGATCCTTAGCCCCACTGCCATTGATGAAACCACTCTCTGTAGTTTTCATTATACAAAGCATGGTGATGCTTGGATCCAAAAACTATTGTCTTATGCTCATAATTAGAGGCAAGAAGAAAGAAAGCAAAGAGAAACTGCTCAAACACAGGTTGTAGTTGCTCCATCACCTACTGCTCCGCTATTAAGCCTACCTGCTCTACTAACTTTTTCAAAAATCTTAGATTTTATCCACAACTTTCAAGCCTCTGTTATGCATTTCTTTAATACCTTTGGGGTTGCTCTCTCCTCTCACATAGATGATTTAACTGAGCATGTGGCTGAACTTGGCACACCGGTTATAGCTTTTGAGCTTACATCTACAGATAACAATGTGTTGTTAAAGGCCCTTCAACAGTCTTCGAGATCAAAGGATAAAACATAGTATATTTTTATCTGTTGAACTTACCCTTCCTCTCTTTTTGTTGATGAAAAAAGGGGGAGAAGTAGTTAGCTAGGAATTAAACCTTATCTAATTTCAGCTATATATCTTTGATTGAAATATTACATTATATTTTGAATAACTGAATCTGATTACCTGAATTTAACCAGCTGAATTTGGTTATTACATTATATTTTGAATGAATGAATCTGATTACCTGGATTTGACTTTCTGAATTTATTACATAATGATTATGGGATAAGAATTACTTTTTAGGAATTGCTAAAGAAAATTTTTTACAAAGATGTGTATAAATTTAGGGGGAGTCTTTTGATAAAATTAACACTTGCAACTAACCCCTTCTTTAAGTGCTTTTATGAATATCAATATGTTTGTCATCATAAAAAAGGGAGAGATTGTTGACCCATTGAGCATTTAGCTCCTAAAGATATTTTGATGATAACAAAAAGATTGAATCATTTTAGGAAAATCAAATCCAATGGCTCATCAAGGCAAACCAAGAAGAACAAGAAATTGGATAAGTAATTAGAACTTGAAATTGTAAAGATATAATATAGACTTGAGCTCAAAATTATTTTCCAAACTTTTAAGGTTTCTTACCAAAGTTTAAGTGGCTTTTACAAAGTGACTTTTTCATTCAAAAGATAAATTTTTCACCTAGCAGTCGACTTACAGAATGTAGCATTCAACTGGTAGAAATAGAACTTTGAAAATCACAAACAAAATGCCACCAATCGACTGCCAGAAACCTATCAATTGACTAATAGCTAACAGAAAGCTACCAGTTGACCGCTAGACCATAACAGTCAATTGTTGGACCACTAGCAGCTGAAAACTCTATAATGGAGGCACGACAGTCGACTGTTAGGGTATAGCAGCCTACTGCCACAGTACTGTTTTGAAAGTTTATCCCTTGAGAAAGTCACTAGTCGAGTGCCAAGAAATATCAGCTGACTGCCACGACATTGTTTTGAAAAATTAACTTTCCAAAATGTCACCAGTCTACTGCTAATTAGGCACCAGTCGACTGTTGCCTGCTGCACTACAAAAAATTTGACTTTAATAACATGACAATCGACTGGCAGATCATAGTAGTCAACTTGCAGCTTGCAAAGATGACATTAAGCTAAGTAAAAACAGCTATTTTTGCAAAGATTTCATCTGATTTGTTCTCTAAGTGAATTTCTAAAATTTTTTCTTGCAAAAAATTGATATATAAAGCCTCTGGAAAGCCTCCAAGAAATAAGAAAAACATTGTACAGGAATCATCTTCTGAAAATCATCTTGAGCTCTTGTTACTATTATTTTCTATAGTTCTTATCCTATAAAATTTACTCTGAATTGAGAGAGTTTCTTAGCTAATAAAAATTCCTTCTTCTAAACTGAGAGATATTAAAGGAAAAGTTTTCCTTGAGAAGATTAAAGTGAGAAATTCTGTAGTGGCTCACAAGTGCTCTTTTTAAACTTGTGATAATAGTGAAAATCTCAAGTTGTGCTTGGGGATTGGATGTAGACTTATTGATAAGCTGAACCAGGATAAACTTCTGTGTGATTTAAAATTTTCACACATTATCTTCTGCATTTACTTACAGCAATTTATCTTACTGTTATTATTGGTTCTTGCTGCTAAAATCTTTATCTTATTGATACAGCTCTTGTTGCTCTCTCCATTAGAAAGTTTTTTAAAACACTCAATTCATCCCCCCTTTAGGTGCCAGCCATTCCTAACATTATTCAGTTAAGGTAATCCAAAAACAGAACAGCACAGAGTAGTAGCAGCAAGATCAATAATAAACAAAAAGAACAAGTAATAGCAGTAAAATAAAGTGCTAAAAGTAAATGTGCGAAAATTTAAAGAACATAGGTATTTATCATGGTTCACTTTATTAATAAGCCTACATCCAGTCCTCAACTTAACTTGGGATTTTTATTATTCTCACAAAGTTTAAAAAAGGGGGGGGGGACTTGTGACCCACTACAAATTTCTCACTTCTATTTCCTCAAGGAAATACCTTTCCCTAAATATCTCTCAATTTAAAAGAAGATATTTTTCAGCTTAGGAACTCTCTTTCTTTTAGAGTAAATTTTACAGAAGAAGAACTATGGAAAATAATAGCAACAGGAGCTCTAGATGATTTTTAGAAAGATATATTTTTAGAAAAATGTTTTTCATCTTACTTTGGAGGTTTTCTAAAGGCTCTATATATAAGCTTTTTGCAAGAGAAAAGGTTAAAATTTTGTTCAGAAAACAGATTAGATGAAATCTCTGCAAAAATAATCATTTTTGCTTAGTCTGATGTCATCTCTACATTCCTGCAAGTCGACTGCTATAAGCTGCCAGTCGACTGTCGTTTTCTTAAATTCAAATTTTGGTAGTGCAGCAGGCAGCAGTCGAATGGTGCCTAGTTGGTAGTCGATTGGTGACAATTTGAAAAAGTAATTTTTCAAAACTGTCGGGGCAGTTGGCTACTGTACCTTGGCAGTCGATTGTCGTGCCTCCAGTTCATAAATTTTTAGCTCCCAATTGACTAACAGTTAGCTACTGTGGCTTAGCAATCAACTAGTAGCTCTCTGTTAGTTATCATTCGATCGGTAAGGTCCTGGCAGTCGACTGATGGCGTTCTATTAAAGTTTTCCAAGATTTTATTCTTAGCAGTTGATTGCTTGCAATATGCAAGTCGACTGCTAGCTAAAGATTTTGCAAAACTTGAAAAACTTATTTTCTATATGCCACTTTAGTTCTTGGAAAGCTATTTCAAGAATTTGGGAAGGAGTTTTGAACTCTTGTCTCTATTAATACTTTTACAATTCAAGTTCTAATCATTTGTTTGCTTCTTATTCTGTTTAGCTTGCACAGATGATTCTTCATACTTGAATTTTCCTGAAATAATTCAATATATTTGTAATCATCAAAAGATTCTTTAAGAGCCAATGCTCAATGGGTCAATAGAAAGTAAACACACTCAAATGCTACAGTGAAAACAAGAAAATGAAAACAAGACATAACACTTCCTATTTGAGTCAGGAAGAAACTCCTCTCGCACACTTCACACACATTACACCTTTCTCATTCCTTTTGAAGATTATTCTATCCACTTTGTAAATAACTTCCCATGTGATCCTTCTAGAGTTTTGGCCAACTCATAACGAATCCCACCATTGCATGGAATCTCTATGTCATTCCTGCGCGTATGGTGCATGCTGATGCATGTAATACTGTCGTTATTCCACTTGCATGGTGCACCCACATTCCTTTCATGTTCTTCTGTTCTGTGTTTGGGCTTTTGTGTGTTGTATACTACCCATATAATAATCCTTGCTCCATCCAAGTGCTCTTCTTATTCGTTTGCCAAAGCTCAATCCGTCTATTACGTCTACGTCAAGTATGTCATCTTGGCCCATTATAGTTCCTCCCTCCTTCTCTCTTCATTCTTCACGTTGCTCTGTAGGCCTTTGTGTATTCGTATCATTTACCATGGAGAGTCATTTGGGAGAGCACTTGATACTGAAATGGGAAATGTGCTAGAAAGTAACCTATGTTTAATTCTTGCACTTGTATGCAGGCGACACTTATGGATTTGAATGGCCCAAATTTGTCCCACAACTAAGAAGTTGGTTTCTATTTTCCTTTTTAGAATTTTCCATAAAATAAAAGCAAAAGAAATTATTCTTTTCTTTTCTCAAATATTTTTCAAAATATCAAAAATATAAAATTTTTCTTATTATGAAATTAGTTTTGATTTTACTAGAAATTAAATAAAAAAATATCTTTTCTTTCTCCAATATTTTGCAAAAATTTTAAAATAAATGTTCTCTGTTATTTGTTCAAAATCTTTAGAAGTGTCTTTTTTTTTTCTAAATAACTTCATTTGAATTCTCTAAAATTTTTTGAAAGTTAGACTTCACTTAGATCAAATAAATTTAAAAAAAAATCCAAAAAGCAAAAAGGAAGAAAACGAAGAGAACAAGAAAAGTGAGATTGATTTCACAAATTAAAATTTATCAACCAATGCATATTTGCAAAATCAACCTTCTCATTTCTTTTCACTCAAAAGGGTAATTAGAAATAATAGTAAAAATAAATGAATTATTTCAAAAATCCAAAAAAATCAAAAGAGAGAAAACAAAGAGGCTTAGAAAGTGAGAACAAATGATTTTACAAATTAAAAGTTATCAACCCATGAAAATATTTTGCGAAATCATTTTGTTATCCATTTTCTTTTCTTTTCACAAAAATGGTAATTTAAAAATTCAACAACAAAGTGATGTTAGTTTTCTCTTAAACTATGAGGACTTTGGTTCCAATCATTGGGAACGTAGGCCTTAGGCTCTCATCTTAGTTCAAGTCTGTCTTATAAATAATTTTATTTTCTTTTGCTTTAATTATTTTGACTATTCTATAGTTTTGTTTCATTTTATCCTTTTCTAGCATGACAAATGGATGTTATTTGAATTCTCACATTGGAATTGATCTCATACTTTCCTTTGGTTTTTGTATGTTTTGCATGTTTAACTTTCATTAGGAGTTGGCCGAATTTCAAGTTTGCTTTATTTTTCAAAGATTTTTTTTAAACAAAATATATAAAAGATAACATAAGATAAAATAAAAAAAATAAGTATTAAGGTAATTTAAATAATTATTAGGTCATTTTGTTTACAAATTTACTTTAGAGTTGTAACGACCCCCTAATCCACAATATACTATCCTCTATCTACATAGCGGAAGTATATGGGTTCTCGAAATAGTATTTCTCGATATGGGAAATATCAGAGGATCACTACTGGTTGAGCATAACCTAAATAGACATTCCGTCGTCCATTCAGATTCCATTCAACCCAAAATCACACGCAGTTATACTAATTACGCATGCAATCATCATAATCGACTCTGGAATAATAAAACTATAATCCATACATAAATATGCAATTCATTCATGTAAATTCCATCTTAAACTTAAAAATTTATAACATTAAATGTTACTAAAAATTCGGCAGAGTTTTTCCTGTATTTCGAACGTTTTCCAAGTACAAACAGATAACAATTCAAAAATTTACATCTATTCCATCAACAAAATAAAACCAGTAATTACATAGTCTAATACAAAACATCAATAGAATATATACATCACAATTCAAGCCTAAAACTAAGCTGCTCGTCCGTCTATCATCAAGCTGTTGCCAGCTATCGTTTAAGCCCCTGTTCCTGTTCATCTGAGCAAACAACCTTATGAGATATTGAAATCCCAGTAGAATAATTTACAATTAATAATTCTATTCGAAAACTGGTTGATTACTCAGCGGTGCAAGCACCGAAAACAAACTTCCCGTGTTCAGTTCAAAAACAGTGAAATACCTTATTCTTTTAAAATCATTATTTCGTATAAAAATCATGACAAGTTCTCAAAATCATTAAACTTTGTTTCTCTGAAAATTGGTAATAAAATCAAGTCAAATCCCATGCCTGGTGTATCTAAATCTGTGTCGGCCACAAGCCATATGTGACCGAGTCTAAAATCCTCCAATTGCACGTCATCTAGAGAAGTTCTCTCTTATCGTTGGGTGTGATCCGTAACACCAATCACTCGAATCTCACTTATGTTGTGAGTGTGATCCGTAACACCAATCACTCACTCAAGGACCGGGTGAGAATCAACATCTAGGGCATCTCCTAGCATGTGCACATATGCCAATTCTTATCCTCATACAGTCTATTCGAATTCACATGCTCACGGTCGGCTATTCCTCAGGGTTCTAGGGTATTACGCCTAAATCACAACGTTTTCCCGTGTAGGCTATCCCCCCTTATACTCCTTAAACCTTTCTTAGGGTCATCCTGATTTATCGCGTGATCCCTAACGCAGTACAGGCTAAATCTGGTAAAAACAATGTCAATTAAAAATTTCCTGTACTCGAGATACTTAACGGCCGTCCCATACCAGCTATCAAGTACCTTACCCTAAGTAAATCCATCCTAAGGGCATCTAAACTCCATAAACAGAACGTCTAACATGCAATTAGGATATCCAACACACAGGCATGCAATTTATTTCATCGAAAGTAGCACGTAAATCTATGCAATTAAATCTAATCGTTCAGGTATTCACTAGGTCAAATCTAAAACTCGGGAAGCGTAAATCATCCTACCTGGTCTCCTGTTGTTCCGAATCAATTCAGAACTTCACGAAATCCCAAATTTTGAGCCAATTAAATTCCCTGGACATTTAAATGAATATTCAAGCTCGTCACGTCATCCGTTTTACGATTCTAAGTCCGATTATCCTAATTCCTAGGTCAATTTATTTCCTAATTACGTTTGGCAGCTATTTCAATCAAAATTCATTAGCTTTTTGGGAAATAAGACCTTACCAGTGTTGTCGGATGATGGAAATCTTTCCTAGGGTGGTCTCGGTTTCACCCAGTGTATATTCAGATTCTCTAGCACGGCAGCCCGCGGCGGCATACGGCGGCGCATGGTGGAGGGGTGCGGTTGACATCGAAATTCACACCACGATGAAGCCCACAATACAAGGAGTCCGAATATGGTGGTGGCGTAGTGGTTCACAGCCATTTGGACAGTATTTTTTGGCCCCAAAATTTTACGCATGGCAGACAGAAAATGCCTCGATCCGAGTGCATCGAATCTCCGTTCAACGTTGGTGAGCTGGTGAAGGAAGCTGGCAGCTCAGGTTACACGTTGGTGGTGGCGATGACGGCCAACAGTGGCTGATGGCGGCGATCTCAGCTGGCGAAGTTTTCACACAATGGAGAAGGAAAACGACATTTTCCGGTGGCGCTGGCAGCCGTTGGTGGCTGTGGGTAGTTGCTGGAAGTCGAGGGTGGCGAGGGGAGTCGATTGGTATGCCAGGTGGTGGCTCACGATGGCTCAGGTGGCGGCGTGCGGTGGAGGAAGGAGAAGAGAGAGGAGGGAGAAAATAGAGTGAGGAGAGGAAGGAATGGTGCCAAATGGTGGGGTTTCGGGAAATTTAAAGCTTCCAGGAGCGATTCTGACTTTTCCTGAATCACCCGGGGGAACTTCAGGATGTTGAATTCCCTCCTGACGTTGGCACGAGTTCCCATGCGAAGCTTTTGGCCTCCGTTAGTGAAATTATAGCACGAAACATCGTTTGTCAATTTTTGATCGCTGGATTGCGTTTCTTTCCATTCGATTGTGTTTCTGACTTTAAATCATTTTTTGAGTTCAACCATCACTTCAAAATACGTGCCAACCTCAGTTTAAATGGAATTAGTATCAAAAATTTGATTTTATCTTTCAAAAATAGTTCCGGTTATTACATGCATGACGGACTATTTTCTCCCTATTTCGGGCGCGTGACGGCGGCGTTCGATGGCTGGGAGCTGTTGGAGGAAGCTGGCAGCTCGGCCTTCCCAATGGTGGGGGCAGTGTCACCAGATGACGTCAGACGGCGGGAGGAGAAAACGCGCGATGAAGGGAAAAGTGGCATTTTTCGATGGCTATGGCGTCCATCATTGGCCGAGGATGGTGGCGGGAGGTTCAGGGTGTCAAGCTAAACCGATGGCTGGGTCGGGCGGTGGTGTTGGCCGTGCACGGTGGCAAGCGTGGAGGAGAGAGAAGAGAGAGAAAATAGAGGAAAGATAGAGAGAGGAAATGGAAAATGAGAGGGAAAATGGAGTTTTTGAAAGTTTAAAGCCTCTAGGGGCAATTCGGTCTTTTGCCACTTTGCCCAGAGAAATTTTCGGATGCCTTCTTTGATTCGGGCAAGGGCACGAATTCCCATGAAAGAAAATTAGCCTCTGTTTAAAGGATTTAAAGTCCAGGACTTTATCTGTAAATTTCCTAATGCCGGGTCGCATTTTCATTCATCGAATCAGATTTTGACTTTGAAAAATTTCCAGATTTCAACCGTACTCTCAAAAAATTATATCGGATTCAATTTTAATAAAATCATGATTAAATTTGCCCAATTTAATTATTTCAAAAATTCTGGTTTATTATATTAAGGGTTCCTAAACCTGCTGATCTCACTAATTAAAGTACCTCACATGATAGGAGGGAGATGGAAAAGTGAGAAAAGACCAATCGCATAGGTCTAATGATTGTCAAGCATGTCATTTTAAAAAGCTTTTAGGTGAATTATGTCCGATTAAGTGGACACGGCCAAAGTTTTCCTTGAGAACCTTAAGAAGATATTTGCTAAGAATAAAAAGTTTCAAACAAGTATAATTTTAGCAAAACTATTCTCTGTGAGGTATACAAGCAAAGAAAACATAAGAGAGTACATTATAGGAATGTCTCATCTTACTTCAAAATTAAAGGCACTCAAGTTAGACTTGTTTGAAAAGGTGTTAGTGCATTTGATTTTTTATGGATGATGAACATGGTACTAGGTATGAGAGAATGATTTTTTATGCTGTTAGCCCTAAATTTGATATTGCTAACCATGCAGAAACAAAATTTGATGATAATATTAATGTAGATGTTGAGGAGCCTTCAAATTTAGATGCTCAAAATTTTTTTGATTTATTAAATGCTTATCAACAACCACTGTGGCCAGGGTGTAATAATCATTTTGAGCTATCTTTTGTTGTAAGAATGTGAAGTATTAAGGTTGACAATAACGTTTCACAACAAATTTTTAATCAATTTGTAAGTCTTATGAAGGTATCCCACCAGGTAATGTTGAACCTAATGATTGATATAAGACAAAAAAGTTGGTATCTAAGTTTGGTTTATCATCTATTAAAATTGATGCTTGCATTAATGGATGTATGTTGTACTATAAAGATTTCGTCGAAATTATTGTATCTAGGAAGGTTAGTCAAGTGAGCGAACCCTATCAATTTTTAATCAAGTTGGACGTCCTTCAAAAATGTTTTTCATTTGATTTTTAGAAGATAAAGAATTGAGTACTTCTATTCTACATGTTCTATTAAATTGTGATGAAATCAAACCATATATCGAGTAAGAAACAAAATTGTCACTTGAATGAGGTCAATTATTATTTTATATATTACTAAAAATTAAATTTCATCTCAGAACTTTTGAGTAATATCTTAGAAGATCAAATCCAAATATTAGCTTCAAGGAAATTGATTCTATGATTGAGAAAGAGTTTCCCTTGTGAATCAAAAACTTTGTAAGTAATTTAATTTTTTTGTTTGACTAATGATATTCATAACTATTTATTTGCATTGACACATATTTAATTTTCTCCATGTGCAGGTCCTTAATCAACCTACATTTATTAATAATCTATATATGAAGGGCTTAGCTTGGAGGCCATTTAGAGAAGTACAAACATGACCTATATATTTTGTAAATGGATATAGTTTTCGTGCTTAAAGTGTGGAAAGGAAATAGTCAATAATGGTGTGTGTTAAAGGTACTAGGGAATATGACACAGAAAATCATTATTATGACATTCTTAAAGTGGTACAATTACAATATCCAAGAGAGCTCTTAAAGAAATTAGTCTTATTTTACCATGATTGGTTTGATCTTGTGATAAATCATGGGATGAAAGTACACACACAATATGGAATTACCGAAATTAAACATTCTATGCAGTATGAAAATTTTGATCCATTTGCATTTGCACAATAAATGGTACAAGTATATTATGTGTCATATCCCATAAGAATTGGAGATAAATCAAATTGGTAGATTGTAATAAAAACTAAACCTATAGGGGTTATGGGGTTAGTAGATGATCAACATAAATTAGAGGTTACTTATTCAAGTAATGATGTTGGTGTAACTAATGTAAAAAATGATATATTAAATGATACTTTACAAGATAATGAAGGATATTTGGAAGAAGTTGATCATGAAGATACTGAACAAAATGAGGATGACTAAGATGAAAAAAATGAAGACAAAGAAGATGAAGATGAGAAAAATAAAGAAAATGAAGATGAAGATGAAGATAAATTGTTTTGTAATTTAATTAATGAAATAATTTTTGAATTATTAAATTTAACTTATTAGAAGTATTATTTTTTACTTTTTAATTATTCATAAGACATAATTATTTGATTGAAAAGTAGATAATGTTTTTGTCAAAATTTATTTATTTATTTATTTGATTAAAAAGTATTATTTTTTGTTTTTAAATATTATTTATGAAAAAAACAATTGTGTGCATCACGTGATACTACAGCCTGAATTGAGTGATATTGAAGTGATTTGACAATTGAATATATGATGATAGAGTGCTGCAACCTTGTTTCATAAGCATGGAATATATTAAACAAAAAATGATTTGAGTGAACAATTGTGACCGATGTAGCTTTTGAATTCGTTTTTTTAAAATGATTTGACCGATTTTGAGTGAAGGAATTGTCATATTGTAATGATTTGGCTGATGCAGTTTTTGAATTTTTTTATTTAATTATTTTATTAATATTAAAATGATTTTACAATTCAATAGAGATGAACTCTCTATGTATATATTTCTTTGCTTTGCAACTTCTAAGTCCCCCCATAGTTTTTTCTTCTGTCTTCTTTCCTATTAAACAAAAACTATCATCAATAATTTTCTCTTCAATAACTTTTTCATCTTCTGGTCTCTACATTCACAATTTTGCTCCCTCCAAAAAAAAAAAAAGGCTTCAACTTCAAAAACCGGCACCTCTTATGCTTCCGATGGTAACATAAACATACGACAAAGTGGTCTCAACCTGGCTAAAACTACTTTAACACTTCCTATCCTATTTCCCTCACCGACTCTTCATTTGCAGTTTCACAAAATCCATTAAATTCTCAAGTCCATTTAAACTCTCTATCTCCATTAGATACATCCTCCCAACCTACTCGGGAGTCAATACAAAATTAACTCATTATGCCAAATGGCAATACAAGGTATATATTTATTTTATTTGCATCATTTAGCATAAATTTTAATTGTAAAATCAATGCATATCTTATTTATTTATTTATTAGATTTTTACCAAATACGGAGACCCATATGGGTATTGGACTGAAGTTCCTCCAATATTACGAGATTTGTGGTGGAGAGAATTGCAGGTAAATTTTTATTGTTATCTCTGTTATATTTATAAAATTTTATTTTTTATTCATTAATAATTAACCACACTTTTTGTGCAGAACTATTATTGTTGGTTACCTGAACATCATCAACAAATTCATCATAGTTTTTTTGATCGTGCAATTCATCATTTGAAAGACATAATTCATGAAGCGTTTAAAAGTGAAAAAAAGACCAAACTGGCTTGGAGAGTCTATTTGGCATAATTTGTATGCCAACAGAATTAGAGAGACACTTAAACAATGTAGTGAACAAAAGAAAAAAAAAATTAGAGCTTCTAGAATTGGTGGTTTTGGCTTGTCTCTGCATGTGGTTGTATTTCACATCAGAGCATGCTGGAAAATTAGTAACTAAATTTTTAAAACATTTATTTAATTTTTTTAAGTGAATATGTATAAATATATAAATATATGTCATCTAACTCTTTTCTTTTTTCTTTTTTAATAAAAGAAACAATAATTAGGTAGAAACCCAACACCTTTTGAGTTATTTCTTCGAATGCATGAAAAGAAGAAAGATCAAAGTTGGGTAAACAAGAAATCAAAAGCAACATTTGTAATTCTAGTTGTTTAATTAATTTATATGTTTTGTTACTATAAAATTATATATATATATATATACATATATATATGTATGTGTGTGTGTGTATATATATATATATGTACGTACTCTTTATTTTATTTTTATAGGAAAAATTTAAGCTTCTTCAAAGCTAGTTGTAGCTCACAAGTTATGGAAAACTCATCTGAACTACCATCAGAACTTGATTTATGGATGCAAACAATAGGAGGAAAGAAAAAAGGATTAGTATATGGTTTAAGAGGTGAATCATATAAAATAACTAGAAATCTAACCACCCATTATGACATCAATAGAAGTTCTGAGTAATCGTGATCTCGTTCTCTCAAATTTCAAGAAACTTTGAAAAATGAAATTGTTAATGCTATAAAAATAGCTTATGAAAAACATATCACTGAACTGACGCTAAACTTACAGAAACCAATGCTAAACTCAACACTCTTCAATATCAAATGAATGCATTTCAAAAATTTTATGAACAATTTATCCCATCATTTTATCAAGATAATGCTGGTCCTAGTTATCAAAAAAATCTAGATCTACATAGACCAGACGTATCTAATATTAATGAAGGAGATGATGAACATCATGATGATGATGAGAATAATGAGTAATTTTAGTGTAATTTTAGTATAATTTTATTATAATTTGCACTTGATAATTTGTAAATTATATTATTAGTATGTATAATTTAAAATTATATAATAAATTTATTTATTTTTTTCCACTATTTACTTTCTCATTTTTTCTTTAAAAATTTTCTTTTATCTCTCTCATTTTCCTTTTATTTTCACTCACTATTCACGTTTCTCTCTTGATACTTTCAATTATTTTCTCTCATCATCACGTTTTGCTCTCTCTCCCTCTCTTTTTATATTTTCAATTATTCTCTCCTCATCATCATGTTTTCTCTGTCTTCTCTCCCTCTCTCTTTATATTTTCAAACCACATGTTCACTTTCATTATCATCTCTCTCTCTCTTTAAATCTCAAACTCCAAGTATTTTCACATCTCTCTTCACGTCTCACTCTTTGATTTTCTCTCCTTTTATGTTTCTTTTCTCTCTTCTCTAACTCTATATCTTCATGTATGGTTCTCTTCTATTATTTTCCTTTGTAACAGTAAATCAAACTATTTATGCAAGTAAAGCTAGAAAGGTATATTAATCATTCTTTCATTTCTTTTTCTTCTTCATTATTTAATCTCTTATCTCTCTTATTAATATGTATTTTTCACTTCTTTTTAGCCAATAAAGAATAAAGATCACAAGGTGTTGCAAATCTTATTCGGTTAGTATATATATTGCTTTTTCATCTGGAGTTTTATTTGATAGATTAACATCTCATTTTTCAATCTTTTCCGTTTTCAGCCAAGAAAAAATGTGGATTTGTTAAGAAAATTTTCTTTAATTTTACTAAAGACTCGGAATCAATCAATAAAGATGAATAGATTCTGCGAAGACTATTATTATTGTGAAGGTGAGAAACTTATTTCTTTTTCTACTACTGTTCTTGGCTCCCTGCTATAAATTTTTTTGTCAATTTAATATATATTTTTTATCATATTGTGATGTTTCATTATTTTAAAGTTTTAGTTTATTCTTTTAAAGACATATTATACAATGTAATAAAATTGCTATTTTTATTAAAAAAAATATTATTTTTATCATTGTCTCACTTCATTCTCTTTACAAAAATTGGAGTTTTTTTGCCTAAAATAATGTTATATATATTATCTACAATATATACGTTATTTTTATACAAAATTTTTTTATTTTCATTATTATTTTATCACAGTGCACCAACATTTTATTATAAGAATTTTTATTGAATTAAATTTTTTTATATAATGTGATGTAAAAGAACTTGGCAAATGGTAATTTTCAAAAGTATCAAATATAAAACATAATCATTCCCTCTTTTTTCAAATTTAAACACATCAATCGGTGTGTATATATTATATGAAAAAATAATTTTTTTTAAATAGCTGATATTTCTAACTGAAAGGTAGTTAAAAATTTTGAAATATTTTAATACGTACTAAACCACTGCCTTTTAGTTGGATATATACTAATAAAAACAATACTGCAGCTGCTTAGATGCTTAGAAGGTTGCAGGACGTTACTTGTTCGAGTGTAGATTTCAGACTTTCACTTTATTGTTTTCTCAGATGCTCAGGTACTTAAATGTTCAGATGTTTAGATGTTTAGTTACAGCAGTTCGGATGCTTAGTATGTATAGTATATTATTTTTAGTTTCTGACTGCATTTCAGTTGGAACTCGCAGTCATAAATTTGGCCAATCAGAATGCAGTCAAAAAATATGTTTTACGATTAGCATTAAATCGACTTCTTTTTGTAGTTGGAATGCAGGTGGAAAAAATTGAAGACCAACTGATTTTTTTGGTTTTCGACTAATTAGGCAATTGGAAAAGCTTTTTTTTTTTTTTTTGTAGTGTGCCAGCCGGTTAATAAGTAAAATAAATCATTGTTTTACACATTAACCTCCTTGCGAATGTGTTTGGATCCCCTCCTGACTAGAGTCTCTGCTGTTCCCTATTGTTTGATGTATCTCAACCATTCGTGTGATCGAACATCTAATAATCTGTCATGTCTTTTTTTTTTTTGTTTTAAATGTATCAAAATGCATGTTCTAATAAGTAAAACGATGCGTTTCATCATAGTCTCCTGTTTGTGTTGTTTAGAAGATTTGGCCTGTTCGTGTAATCCAACATCCAATAGCTTGCCACGTGTTTAAAACTTATCAAAATGTAACATTTTGTTAAGTAAAATGATGCATTTCATAAAAATTTTTTAGATTTTAGTTTTGTTTGAAATGGTATGTTTCGAGCTAAAAGAAAACAAAAATGAATCAGTTTCTCGTGTCATCCCGTGCGATTGCTATTGCAAATGGAATTAATGTGCAATGGAATGGAATAGTGGCATCTAGATTCATGCAGCAAAGGCAAAGGTTGAAACTCGATTTCTTGAATTGTTATTCTCGTTTCTAATGTGTTTTGAGAGGCAAGATGGAAAAAAATGCTTTGTTTTCTTGATTTCTTGTTCTCTTTTTGTCCTTAAATTTGTACAATGATTGTAGATTGATTTGTTTTTCTTTTACTTGATCCCTTTCTATTTTTTACTAGTTCTATTATTCCTTTTTTTTTTATTATTATTTCACTTTAAAAGATGCAACACTAGAGATTTTTAAAACTTGACATCAAGATGAGTTGAAGACATAATCTAATAACTATTTTGTTTTTTACCTTTAAAGAAAGTAGAAAGAAAGTTGATTTTTCAGTGCAGAATGTTCTTAACAGCAGAAAGAAAGTTGGAAACACTAAACTTGACAGCAGAATGTTCTTAAGTACAGAATGTTGGTTTTTACATTATAGTATTGGTTTTTGCATTATTGTACAAAATGTTTGTTTTACATTATAGTGGTGATATGAAAAATATGATGATATGAAAGGACTAAATAAATAAATATGGATGATTATGATGAAAATGTGCATCTTGAAAATAAATAAATACATGCGTTAATTTATTAATTGGATGATTATGATAAACATGTCTCTTGGAGGAAAAATTAACATGAACATCAATATATATGTCTTGTAGGAAAAATACTATTATGGAGCTTTATTGGAAGTTTAAAATAGGTATGAAATTTGATAGTATAGAGAATGTATGAAAATTTTAGTCTAATAATGACAATAAGATGGGACTTAGAGTTATGAATGACTATGTCAACAAGAATAAGAAAAACAAGACAACAATTACCTCGCGTAGATTTGTTTGTTGTAAACAAGGATTAAGAAGAAAAGATAAGCGAGATTATTTAGTAGTTAATTCTAGAGCTGAGACAAGAACTGATTGTAAATTGAGAATATCTTTGATCCTTGTTAATGAAAAGTTTAAAGTACATGATTTAATAGAACACAATTATGTATTGCATCTTGTTGAGACTACATACATGCTAGTTTGTTAACGTGAGGTGCTTGATGTTCAATCTTATGAAATAGAATTGGTAAATAATTTTGGAATTCAATAAAGATTTATTTTTACTCTTATGAGTAAGCATGTTAGAGATGAAGTAATCTTGGATATACTTATTTGGATCAAAAGAACTATTTTTATACTCGACGACAAAAAAGTTTAATGTACGAAGAAGCTTGGTGTTTATTGGGTTATTTTCAAAAATAAATATTAAAAAATCTATCTTTTTTTATGGCTACTAGATGGATTCAGATAAATAAATTGCAAACATATCTTGGGTTGATGGAAGAATGTTACTAGATTATAGTTACTTTGGTGAGGTTGTCTCTCTTGATACGACATATTGCACTAACAATGTGCATAGGCCTTTTGTCTTATTTTCAGGATTTAATCATTATAGAAGAGTGATTCTCTTTGGGGTTGCATTGTTATATGATGAAATAGTAACTTCTTTCAAGTGACTATTTAAGACATTCTTGGAGGCATATAATAAAAAAAAGCCTCAAATCATATTTACTAATGAAAATCAAGTAAGGGCTAAAGTTTTACGTGAGGTCTTGCTTGACAAAATCCATGGATTATGCACATGGCATTTGATGCAAAACGACATCAAACACTTAGGCAACTTGATGAAGTGTAGGTCTCATTTCTTTTGAGATTTCAAGATTTGTATGTATGAGTATGAGGAGGAGACACAGTTTAAAGCAACTTAGAGTATATTACTCTCAGAGTACAATGTCCATAAAAATATATGGATAACTTCGATCTATACACTGAAAGAAAAATAGACAGTGTGTTTTTTGAAAAAATTCTTCACATTAGACATACAAAGCACATAACTTAGTGAGAGCTTGAATGTAGCCCTCAAAAGGTGCTTGAATCTAAATGTTGATATTCTTCAATTCTTTACACACTTTGAACAAGTAGTGAAGGATAAAAGATACAATAAATTAAAGTGAATTTGAGACAAGAAAAAAGGTGCAAAGATTAAACTGTATAAGTTCATTTGTGTTGAAATAACTTGTAAAAGTCTACATGCCTACAATCTTTGACATGTTCTAAGAATAGTTTGACTTGATGGCGGCTTGTTGTGTAAAGTAAAAAAAGGAAAGTGAGTCGTTGTTTGAATATATTATTGATATGGTTGATTACAAAGAAGAGTGAAAAATTTTGTTTCATCCTCAAGATAAGTCAAGTTGTTGCAGTTGTAGGAGGTTTGAAACTATTGGCATATTGTGTTTTCATGCTCTAAAATTGTATGACTTCAACAATGTAAAAAAGCTTCTTAACCAATACTTTTGAAAAGGTAGACAAAGGAGGTCAGAATTGATGTTATATATGATGTCAGAGGGAAGGAAGTTGAAAAAGACTCAAAATAGGGTTGGACACTTAGATAAAAAGAACTTTGTTAAAACTTTCTCAAACTAACTGTTGAAGTCTTGGGTCATAAAGAAGAAGTTTCTTTAGTTTATAAAGCCATAGATGAAGTGATAAAAAAAAGTCATGACACTTAGATTAGGAAAACACAAGTGACAAATGATGTTTCTCAATCAACTGATATGATATAACCAACTGGTGGGTCACAACCAATTGGTATTAAGAAGTGAATTGGCCATAAAAGAAAGAGACGTCTTAAGAATTGGATCGAGCTTCAACATCCAAAGAGCAAAGCTTCAAAGTCTATGTCATAATAATTCGTCACATATTCACAAAGTGAACAAACAGCAGTAAATATATTAAATTTGTTTATCTCAAAGTATTGGAAAAAAATTTAATGTGTATCCACTTTCACAAAGGACATTGGAGCTTCTAGTTAAGTGCACTGTGAATGTTTATACAGAGATGACAATCAATTCAGTTTTGTAAGATTTTTAATGGTAAACATAATGTGCATATACTTTTGTTTAAGTTTTATTTATGGAAATCAATTTAGTATGACAATGACTTAATTTTGTTTATGTTTTATTTACATAGGAATCTCTTGAAGGACCAATTTCTCTTGGAGAATTGGAGTTTGATGGTGACAAGTTATGATGATTTATTTTTTTTTATGTTTTATTTTTACATGTAATTTTGTGAATTTGTAAATAAGTATTAACATTTTTGAGCAATTCAATAAAAAAATCTTTTTTAATTGAAAATTAATATTTTAATACAATGTCATCCTAATTGCAATATCTTGATTCCCAATTACAAAATTCCAAATTTAATTCTAAGTACAAAATCTCAGTTGCAGTCCTAATTACAAAATTAGAAAATTAGTGACTTCAAAACACTAGCAAAACAACTTTAATATAGCTCCAAAACACGAGCAAAGTAATTCCAAAACACTAGCACAACAACTCCAATCTAGCTCTAAAACACTAGCAAATAAAATAGCTTCAAAACACTAGCGAAATAGCTCTAAAGCAGTCCCAAAATAACTCTAATACAGTCCTGAAATAGCTTTACTATAGTCTCGAAACAACTCTATTACAGTCTCAAAATAGCTCCACGACAGCAATAAAATAACATAACAACAACAACAAAACAACATAATAATAGCAGTAAAATAGTGTTATGACAGCAACAAAATAGTAGTTTAAAATACTTTGAATACTCATCATGCAGAAAATCCTTAACCTCTTCATCCTTTAAACTTTTTGGACAATGCTCATATTCTCTAGTATTTGAGCATGAAGCTGAGGTAGTAGGACTAATATTAACTGTAATAACTAAGGCTGTTTTTCAAAGATAAAAATTGAATTTTGACGCTAATTTCATGTAAACTAAGTTTGACACGGATTTTGAGGTCGATGGTTGAAATCGGAAGGCAATTTGGAGTCAGAAATGTAATCTAATGAAAAGAAACGCGGCACGGTGATAAAAGACTGACAGACAAAATTTCAGACTTCAATTTCATAGACGGAGGCCAAAACCTCTGCATGAGAACTCGTGCCAACGTCCGGATGAATGACAACGTCCTGAAGTTTCCTTGAGTGGTCTGGGAAAAGTCAGAATCGTCCCTGGAAGTTTTAAATTCCCCGAAACCCTGCCATTTGCAACATTTCTCTCTCTCTCCTCACTTTATTTTCTCTCTCCTCCTTCCTCCACCGTGCGCCACCACCTGACCTACCAACTGACACCCCTCGCCACCCTCAACCTCAGGTAGCCACCCACGGCCACCAACAATCGCCAGAGCCGCCGAAAAATGAAACTTTTTCCCTCCGTTGCGTGGAATTTTCGCCAGCTGAGATAGCCACCGTCGGCCATCGTTGACCATCACCGCCACCACCAGCTATAGGCCGAGCTGCTAGCTTCCTCCCCTAGCTAGCAGCTGTCGAACGGAGCCTCCACGCGCGCAGATTAAGAGAAACTCCGTCTGCCGTGCGTCAATCTTTGAGGTCGAAAAACGCCGTCCAAACGGTCGTGAATCACCGCGCCACCACCATATTCGGACTCCTCATCTTGAGGGCTTAACCGTGGTGTGATTTTTGAGGCCAACCGCACCCCTTCGCCGTGAGCCGCCGTGTGCCGCTGCCGTAGAATCCAGATAGACACCCGAGAGACACCGAGACTACCCCGAGACAGATTTTCATCATCCGGCAACCACGGTAAGGTTCGATTCACCTAAACCTAATGAATTTTGATTGAATTAGCTACCGAACGCAAATAGGAAATAAACTAATTTAGGAAATAGGATAATCGGTCTTAGGACTGTAGAACTGATGACGTGACGAGGTCAAATATTCGTTTAAATGTTCAGGGAATTGATTTGGCTTGAAATTTGAGGATACGAGAAGTCCCGAATTGATTTAGAGTAAATAGAGACCAGGTAGGATAATTTACGCTTCCCGAATGTTGAAATTGATTGTGTAGATACCTGAACGATTAGACTTAATCACATGGACTTGCGTTCTGCTTTCGATGGACTAAATTGCATGCCTACGTGCTGGGAATTCCATTTGCATGTTAGATACTTTGTTTATTGAGTTTAGATGTCATTAGGACAGGTTTACTTAGGGTAGGATACTTGATAGCCAGTATAGGACGGCCGTTAAGTATCCTAAGTGCAGGGAGTTTTTAAATGATATTGTTTTTACCAGATTTAGCCTGCACTGCGTTAGGGATCACACGATAAATTAGGACGACCCTAAGAAAGGTTTAAGGAGTATAAGGGGGAATAGCCTACACGGGGAAACATTGTGATTTAGGCGTAATACCCTAGAACCCTGAGGAATAGCTAACTGTGAGCATATGAGTTCGAATAGACTGTATGAGGATGAGAATTGGCGTATGTGCACATGCTAGGGAATGGCCTAGATGTTGATTCTCACCTGGTCTTTGAGTGAGTGATTGGTGTTACAGATCATACTCACAACATAGGCAAGATTCGGGTGATTAGTGTTACGGATCACACCCAACGATAAGAGATGAAATTTCTCTAGATGACGTGCAATTAGATGATTTTAGATTTGGTCGTAGAGGATTTGTGGCCAACATGGATTTAGATACACTGGGCATGGGATTTAACCTGATTTTGATTATTGATTTTCAAAGAAATAGATTTTTATGATTTTTGAGCAATTTCCGTGATTTCTATGCGATAATCTAATTTTTAAAGATAAAGTATTTCACGATTTTTGAACTGATTTCAGAAAATTATTTTCGGTGCTTACACTGCTGAGTAAATAAACCAGATTTGGAACTATATTGTAAATTATTCTACTGGAATTTCATATCTCACCAAGTTGTTTACTCAGATGAACAGGAACAGGGACCTAGACGCTAGCTGAGCAAAGTATTAACGATAGACAAAAGAGCAGCGTAGTTCTAGGCTTTAATTGTAATTTAAATATATACTAATGAGGTTTTGTATTGGATTCTGTAATTTCTATTTTTCTATTGTTGGATTGACTGTAAATTTCTGATGGATGACTATTTGTATTATGGGGATATGTTCCAAATACAGAGGAAACTCTGCCGAATTTTTGGCAGGATTTACCGCTGTAAATATATATAATTAAGTTAGAATTTGCATGAATAAATTGTACGTTGTAGGTATGGATTTTAGTTTTCATTCCAAAGTAATTTATGATGAATGTATGTATAATTAGTATAGCTGCATGTGAATTAGGGTTAAACGGAATCCGAATGGACGACGAAAAGTCTATTTGGGTTACGCTCAACTAGTAGCGATTCCCTAATATTTCCACATCGGGAATAACTATTTCTAAAACCCATATGCTTCTGCTAGACAGATAGAGGATAATATATTATGGAATAGGGGCTCGTTACATTAACTGTAGGATAACTTCTCAAACTTCCTAACCTGTCACCATCCTTATGGCTTCTGTCCTAGCTGACTTCTTCTCTTATTGTAGGACTAGTATTAACAGCAGGTCCAAAATGTCATGAAAGCAGTCCCAAAACGCCATCAAATAGCTCTAAAACTCTAGCAAGTGTAATTTCCCAAAAATACAAGTTTGTTATGTCCCAAAATATAAGTGTAATTTCCAGTACAAACCTAATTGGCTATGTGTTATTCAAATCAACATAACCTAATTGGCTCAATTACAAAACCTCATCCCAATCACAAAATAATAGCAAAATAGTAGTAAAACAACAGAAAAATAGAGCCAAGACAGTATCGAAATCTATAGCAAGACAAAACCAAGATAGCACCAAAATCTACAACAAGATAGAACCAAGACAACACTAAAGCAGTGAAGGATGGTTAGAGACAAGGCAATTTTGGTAGGAAAAGTTTGCTTGAAATCTCCCCATCAACTTGAAAGCATTGATGTAGTCTTGAAGGGTGGTTAGAGACAAGGCACTTATGGTAGGAAAAGTCTTGTCTCTGACCATCCTTTGAGACTACACAGAAGCACCTTCTATCTTGAAAGCTGCTGTGTTTACTAACCTATCAATATAGAGTTCCAATATTTATTTAGATAAAGAGCATTAAGAGAAGATACAAAAAAGTGCCTATATCACACATAACTTGACTTGGAAACATGTCTTAACACGCAAAAACAAAGCTAAAAGAATTGAACAATATCTAGTATCTTTGACACACAAAATTTAACTTAGAAACATGTCTTACAACACCTAAAATGGAGTTAAAAGAATTGGGTAGCAATCAACATCTTTAGCAAACAAAATTTAACTTCAAAACATGTCTTAATACACCCAAAACATAGCTAAAATAATTGGGCAGCAACCATAACCTTTAGCACACAAAACTTAACTTGAAAACATGTTTCAAGACACCTAAAACATAGCTAAAATAACTAGGCAGCAACCAATACCTTTAGCACACAAAATTTAACTTAAAAACATGTCTTAAGACATCCAAAACATAGACAAAATAACTGGACAGCAACCAGCATCTTTAGGACACAATTTAACTTGAAAACATGTCTTAAGACACCTAAACATAACTAAAAGAACTGGGTAGAAACCAACACCTCTAGCACACTTGAATTCACCATTTTAACACTTTTAAAAGGAATTTGAATTGAAGGGAAAAAAAAAAGAAACCAACAATTTAAATCACCCTATTAGCACTCTTACAGCACTATATTGAGAAAAGATGGCAGCATCAAAACAACATATCAATTAGAGTTCAATCTCACCCATCTTACAACAATTACACTTGCGATAAACTCAGAAAAAAAATGCAAAAATCAAAATCACACTTACAAACCAACATGAAAGACTTTTACAATGACATGACATATAATCAAAATGCAAGAAAGAAAGCAAAAAGCACCAATATCTTAGCAACACAACATGAAGGGAGAGTTCGCACTTAGTCACGAAGTAAAATAGAAGAACGAATAGGGAGGAAAATGGGAAAGGGACACTTTAAAAGAGGGAACATCATTCAGCCACCATCGTAAATCGAAGAGGAAGAAGAGTACAATAAGATGAAAACAAAAGCTAGGGTGTTTACCTCCCAAGAGTGTAAAAATCTAATGGGCGGTGTTTTTCTAGTGACGTCCAGCGCTCCTTCTACAGTGGTTCTCTTTCGGTGACAACTACTGCAGCGACAAGGATAGCTCGAAGGGAACGTTCCATAATGGTTTTGTAAGGGAGCGGTGAAGCGGTGCATTTCATACAAGTTAAAAGGAAAAAAAAAGTCGAATGTAAAATAGTGCATTTTGATAAGTTTAAAACAGAAAAAAAAAAAAAAGATGTGGCAAGCTATTGGATGTTGGATTACACAGATGGCCCAGATGATTTGGACAGTGGGGAACAACACGAGAGATGGACAAAAGGGGATCCGGACGCCTTGCGAATATAATGAATATAATGTGCAAATTAGTGCACTTCAAGCACATCACAAGATGCACACTTTAGAGGATCCACTCTCATGTTAGCTATATGTGACATAATTTAGTCAAGAGTAAGAAATATTTAAGGATTTAATTTCATAGAAAAACATTTCTTAGCAATAGCCCAGCATTTTGTACCAAGTTTATGTGAATGAATGCTCTACAATAAGAGAAAGAGATGCAATTTTTTAGTAGGAAAGAAATATGAAAAAAAAAAGAAATTCATATTAATAGGGACCTAATACTCATAATGAATTAGGAGTTTAACTTTTTTCTCTTTTCTTCCTATCTCTCATAATCTAAACTCCAAAGTTTATTGCTTTTAAAGGACTATATGGAGATACATTTAATATTTGATACAATAATTTTTTTCTTCTTTATTTTTTCATGAAATTATGTTTTTTCTATAATATATATTTTTGGGTATCCAAATCTTATTTCATTTCATTTATTTAATTTTTCATTTCATTTTATTAAACAAGACAACATATAGTTAATATACAAATATAGAAATTAAGTTAAATGCCACTAGACATATAGATGATTGTTTTGTTATTAGAAAGATAATATAGATAAGTTATTTGGTATGCATTAATATATATATATTATTTTTTGAGATAGAAAAAAGATCATCATTACTAAGGTAAATATTTTCAACAGAACTAAGCTCGTCACTAAACTCACCACCATTCACCAAATCTATTCCTTCGCATGAGACCCTTTTCTCATTTTGAAATGAGGAAATTGGTCAAGCTATATAATCCATAGAATCAGGGGAGCATCCGCATTATAAAATAACTACAGCTAATGACTCTAGTAAAAGATGTTAATTAGTCTTTATAATAAATTAAAATTTAAATATTTATTAAAAAATTATTTATATTTAATACTTGATAGTATCTTAAATAATATTATTTATAATAAAATAAAATTTAAATTTTTGTAAAAAAAAATGATGTCATGTGAAACAATCTTAACCCTTTATATTTAATAAAAACAAATCCATGATTAATAAAATGTCACATATACAAAAATATCTTAATCAAAACTCCCTTTCATTTAACCTCAATTTTCCACTCATTTTATTTTTCTTTAGAGATTTTTACTTTCCTCTCTTTTTCTCTCCAGCCCCGTTATTTCACCTTCTATTTCCTATAAAATCTTCCACGGCCACACCTCTACTTCCATTCACTCGCACACTCACACCGAAACAGAACGAGTAACAGAGCACGCAACTCTCCCTCACTCGCACACTCACACCGATGGCCACCTCCGAACAAACACACCTACGCCAGAACAAAGCCGCGAACCACCTACATTCACGGCCGCGAAATTGATTTCTAATTTTGTTGTGTTTTCTTTAGTTTTGTTTGATCTATAGGGTTTTTAACTTGTTGATTTGGCATTTTATTTTGTATCTTGCACCAAGATTACATTGTTCTTCCCCATTTGATTTTAAAGGATAATGTTAGTCTTCCTGAGGTGAGATAAAAAAGTTAGCTGTGAAATAATCTGCTCTCAATTTTTTCTTCTGCTTATTCTCAAAAGTAGATAAGTGGAGAATTCATGAGTCATTTCTATCTATACTGGCAGGTATGGATACTTGAAGACTCCAATTCTGCTGAAGTGAATATATTTGTTCACCATGATATCATAATTCCAGTATTTCCTCTTTGCACAGCTTGGCTTCACTGCCCCTTTAAAGGCGGAGAAAGAGGTGGGTCCAATGGGCAATCTAATTGATACTTCAATCACCATGATATCATAATGTGCTCTGATAAGCTATAATCACGTTTTGCTACTGCCATATGTATAAGTTCTAACTACCAGGTGCAAATAATTCAAGAAAGATTAGTATGTGCAGCTAGTCAAAGGCTTTTTAGATCATACAAAATTCTCTTCCAAGTTTGGGTCATTGTTACTTGTAATCACCATTATCCTTGGTAATTTATGCTTAAATCTTTATCTTGATGCCTTTGGTTTATCTAATTATCTTAATATAAGTTTGATATATTCACAGGGAACTTCATAGCTGTTTGTTCTATGGAACCATCAATAGAAATTTGGGACCTTGATGTTGTAAGTAAATTAGTAAATCTCATTGCAATATAGTCTGTAGGCAATCTTAAAATTCTTTTGTGGCCTCTATTATTCTGTTATGACGCATGTATGAGTAAATGTATAATTGTGGCCTCTATTTTCATGTTATTTTAATTATAATTTTTGCTGATAAGGTTGCCATATGAATGGAGATGTTTGGACAGGAAAAGAACTTTGTTGATGATAAGTAAGGTCCATCATGGAATTTTGAGCTGTAATGGAATTCTGGCCAGGACAAGAACATTGTTGATGATAAAAAATAATAAATGCATTGATTGTTGAATTAAAATAACAGAAAATTCATATGATGAATTAGCTACTAACAGAAAAGTCTACAATAACACTATATTAGTAGAGAATTTGGAAGTAGCATCAAATCATATGCTACTTTGACTTAGTTGTAGTTAGAATGACAAAAAGAATTCTGCTTAACCCTTTGCTTAAGATTTTGCCTTTAGTTCATTTCATATGGACTTCAACCTGCATATTATGACATGAGAAAAAAAAAAAATCAATTTATTAAAAGTAACAAAAGGGAAATGAAAATAGAAAAGATCAATATGTCCAATTTAAAAAAGAAAAATAATTACCAATTTTAAAACAAACTTTGTTAGTCATTGAAATTAGATATTTCAGTTAGAGGACTAGATCTTTGATTAGAGTAAGTGCTCAATGACTGAAACAAAAATAAAAAAAACAAAGAATTGTTAATGCACAACAAAACAGAGAGATAAATCATGAAATGAAATAATGTTTGTAAATATTAAATTAGAAATAAAGTACCTTAATTTGTTGATTTTGTGAAACATAGGTAATTTCAAATTTTTTCTTCCTCTTGGATTGTGTTTCAACCCAACTCTTTGGACGCTTTCTACTCTTGAAACCTTCTCTTTTCTTCAAACCATTGGCTTTTTGGAAATATAAGACTTCTCCTATCATAATATCATTTGCAGTTGTTAAAGAGGGAGAACTGGAATCTTTATTACTTTCCAAACTCACTTGTTTTGTACAAATATCTGCAACCTTCATACTCAACTCATTTATAACATTTTCCATGTAGGTGAATGCTTCCTTACAATCTGATGCTCGAGCTGCTAACTTTACCAATTTTGGACAAAGTTGCCTATATCGTTGTGTGATATCAGGGTTAGCATCTTCTTGAATATTTCTTCCTCTTGTGTCTTCAACAATTTCATTTTTTGTAGTTTTTGTCCATCTTTTTAAAATGTAACAACTAGGAATTGATTTAACATCCTTGATATCAAGTACTTTTAATGCATGACAACATAATATACCAAAAGTCTCAAATTTCTACAACTACAAGATATTCTATTATTGGGAGATATAAATACCACTTTGAACTCACCGCCATCATTGTACATAACAACTACATATTCACAAATTGAATCCTTTTCATTCCTGTGTTTTATACTAGCTGCAAAATATAAATCATACTCTTTCTGAAAAAGATCAAAAGCTATAGAAGTATAAAGTTAGGAAACTTGTTGTAACAAAGGTGAATTTTCCATCTGTAACCTTGGTAATTTTTGCCTTGATTCAAATTCACTTTGCAACTCATTATACCGTTTATCACTAACTCTTTCAAAGTGTTTGAAAAATTGAATTATATCCAACTCTAGCTTCGTGTAAATTTTTAAATCAATATTTAAACTTTCATTGAGTTGTGTATTGTGCATGCCAATAGAGAAAGTATGTTTCATAAAACATTTAGCCCATTTCTCTTTCACTTTATACAAACTTAGCAACCAATTGTTTTCTTGGAGATTAAAATCTTTCAACAATTTATACCATGCTGTTTGAAAATTAGCTTCCTCCAAGTAATCATACATGCATGCCTTAAAGTCTCTTAAAAAATTAGATCCATTCTTCATCATATTTCCAAGATACTTTATGCCATTTTGCATTAAATGCTTAGTACATAATCCACGATATGTTTCAGGCATTACCTCAACTAAAGCTTTAGCCATTGTGTGGTCTTGATCAGTAAAAATAGTTTAGGGCTTCTTATCCTTGTGTGCCTTCAAAAATGTTTTGAAAAGCCATTTAAAAGATTTTGATGTCTCATCATAAAGGAGTGCAGCTCAAAAAATTACTGCCCTTTTATGATGATTAAATCCTACAAACAAAGATAGAGATCTATATGCATTATTTGTACTTTCTGTAGTGTCAAGTGTAATCACATCCCCAAAGCATGTAGAATTTATTACAATTTTTGCATCTGTCCAAAATATATTAGTTATGTGTTCTTCTACATCTAATTGTACTGCATTCTTGTTGAAAGTATTCTAATAAGCTATATGCATTTTTTGTACTTTATGTAATGTCAAGTGTAATCATATTCCGAAAGCATGCATAATCAATTATCATTTTTGCATTTGCCCAAAAAATATTAGTTATGTATTCTTCTACATCTAATTTTACTGCATTCTTTTTGAAAGTATTCTAATAAGCTATATGCATTATTTGTACTTTATGTAGTGTCAAGTGTAATCACATTCCCAAAGCATGCATAATCAATTATCATTTTTGCATTTGCCCAAAAAATATTAGTTATGTATTCTTCTACATCTAATTGTACTGCATTCTTCTGTCAAGTATTCTAATAAGCTGCCTGCCTCCCCATATGCCATGTTTCTTAATCTCTTACTACAAAGATCATTCTTTTGATCTAAACGTGTGTAGCCAGGATTTTTCCTTCCACCAACTTGTCAAATCATTAATTCAAATGAATCCTTTGGCTTAATCCCATAATCATAAGCTAAATCAACCTCATAAGCATGAATTTGAGATAATTTTCATTGACATGCTAACATATGAGTGGTCTCTGGAAGATACAAAACATGGTTATGTTCAGCAACAAAATCATACACGATATTTTCCACTTTCTCTAATATACTTGAGTCCCATTCTTGCTAGAAAAATTGTTCTAGTTTCTAAGTGAGGATTAATTGTTAGATAATCTCTTTTGTCTCCTTTACGAACACCACCTTTGCAACACACATCTAAGTTAATTGATTTTTCCCTAAATATTGCTTTTGAACACTAAATCCAATTTTTCTAGCATAATTAATCCAAAATTCCGAGGCATCTTCTAAATTATTAAATTCCTTGCCTTTCTTATGTATCCAATCGTCTTCTGAATTCATACTCTATTTGATGCAAAATTGCAATCATTTGTTTCCCTAAAATGAAAATAAAATATGAATCACATTAAGTATTAAATTTAAGAATCAAATATAATATGTTAATAAATTAAAATTATATCAAATACATAAATTTAATTATTGGAAAATAATTCATTTAACTTGGAAAGATGTAAAGCTTCATTAATCCATGGACAAGTCACCACAGTAGCCATAATTGTGTAAATATGCTAGATTGCTATATGTTGTGTGCCTGTGCAAATTACAGGTAATTTGTTATGAATTGTGAGAGAGTTGAGACTTGATATATATATATATATTATATATATATATATATTATGAACTGAACAAAAAATTAATTAAGAATTGAGGAAGTCAATTCATTCAGATAAGAAGAAAGGTAGCGCACCACATTATGTACACCAAACCAGAAGAAGAAGAAAGAAAATAGGGAACATCAATCTGGTCTTGGTGCGGTTGTAATATGATATTGGTGTAATTGAAATATGATTTTGGCACAGAGAATAGTTGAGTTTGGCGCAGGCTTATTTTTTTCTCCAATATTGGTGCAGTTGCAATATTCTCTATTTCAGCTTGAGTTGCTGAGGTATGATCGTGGACTTCTCTTGAGAAAAATCTCTGAAGCAAAAGAAAAGGAGTGAAAAATTGAGGCTAAATGAAATTGCGAGTTTTGATTAAGGCATTTTTGTATATGTGGCATTTTATTATCCATGAGTTTATTTTTTTTAAAATATAAAGGGTTAAGATTGTTTCACATGTCATGGTCATTATAATTTTCTCCCACACGATAAGATCCAAATTCAATAATGAGAAATAAAAAAAATAAATCAGTTATAACAGTTTCAAGTTTCAATATTTTATTAACTATAATTTCATTTGATAGTCGTTCTAATGCGTAAATTTAATATTTTCATCAAATAATTTTTAAATATATAATTATTTTATATTTTTGTTGAAAATGAAGAGGAATAAGATATGTAGGACCTGTTTAAATGTTATTTTTTATTTTTTAAAACTACTTTAAAGAATTCGTTTTGAGAATTTATGGAAGTGTTTTTTTATATATTTATATACATATTATTAATAAAAATATTTATTTTTTATATTTTTTGTTTAAAAAATATATAATTTAAAATATCTTTTAATTGTCATATGTTTTTTATTTTCTAAAATACATATTTTATTTTTTTATTTTATGTTACAAACAATTATTTAAACAGGCTGTTTCTCACTATTTCATAATTAACATATTTTTCTTCAATTATAATTAATATATATTTTATGTCATAATTTTATAGTATTATATTTCTTGTTTACTATATTTATTTTTCTAATTTTATTAGATTTACTTTCTTATATATATATATATATATATATAGTTGTTTTTAGTAATTCAAGATCTCCGCAAAACTCTGCACCTAACGAGAAAGATGGAGAAACCAGAGTTGGCGGGGACTAGATCGGAAAACTTTCCCATCTTCATGTTTGTGTTTGATTTAAAAAGGTGCTTTTATTGTTAAATTATCAATAAATGTATGTTTATGTTTAATTTATTATTAATGTTATTTAAATAGATAAATAATTATAAATAATTATTATTATCATATTAATTTTTATTAAATTATTTTTATTAATTAATTAAAATATAAAGAATAAAATTAAAATAAATATTTTTTAAAAATAAATACATATTAATACTTTATACCCTAATTTATATTTCTTAAAATAATATATATATATATATAATTACTCTTCAAGAGAAGAAGTATAATTCATAGATAATAAATTTATGTTTGTGAAGGATTTTAGAGAAAAAAAGTTAAAAATATTATGATAAATGAAAGTTTTTGATATAGAAGAATATTTTTATCATAAAATATTTATCATATAAGAGTGTTTTTAACGAAAGTACCTAAACATAAATTATGTTTCTCTCACAATATTTTTTAAAAAAATTTATTTAAAATATCATTTGAAAATAAAAAAATTTTAAAAACAATCTCAAATGGAAATTTAGTGAAATGGGTTATACTTACAAGATCTACGTTGAGAGATACGTGTACATTCAATGTCTAACAAAATTACGTGTGAAAAAAGAAAAGTAAAAAAATTTGGGGCACAAAAAACCAAGAGTGTGAGAGAGAAAAAAAGCATAACAATCCACGGCTCTCCTTCATTAGAATCATTACCAAAACAAAAATATATTAAATTTGGCCTCCCCGTTTAATTAAGCCCTAGACATGAGTGATGATTCTGATCTCAACATTTCTAATTTGTCTCAAAAGATTTTACAGAAGAGGCTTGATTGTTTTCAATCTCTTAGAACCAAATACAGCTTTCTTGTGAATGTTTCCGATAGTATTCTTATTAAGCTTTATGAGGAGCTTTGTAAGATGCATGAAGAAGAAGAAAAGCTAATTTCTAGCTCTATTCAAATGACTTTTGATAATGCATTGAGATCTATCGGTATGTATATAACTATATATGCACTATTTCTAAAGCATGTTATATATATTTATTATTGTTGTTTTTAATTTTTGAACCGAATAATCTCTATCATGATATGCTAGGAGATGAAAACGAGGAAGAAAAAGCCATCATTTTGCAGAAGAGAAAAATTAATGATGGCGATGAAGGAGGTTCAGCTTCGCAGCAGGAACAAAAGTCTATTAAGATTAAAAAAAGCATTTTATGAGCATGTCATAAAGTCTTCTTGTAAGAGCATGTCAAATGCATGTTCTATGAAATGCAGTAAAGTGCATTGAAATATATTGTTTTATACAATAATATGCTATTAAATTAATCTATAAGTAGTAATAAAAATAAATTATCGCTTTGTATATTAACCTATTGATAGATTAATGTGTATTTCAAAGCACTTCATGCATTTCATAAAACACATACTTCAGAGGATCTGATTCTATATACGGAACAATTTTAACATTAAGAGAAAACATAAAACAAAATGAATTATTTTGTTTTTTTTTTCATTGAAACGAAACCTATATGTTCTAAGATCAATAAAGTGTCTATACTAATATAGCTTTGGGATAAATGAGGTCAACTCCTCTCCTTCTGCGAGAGCCCTTTCTTTCCTTTAGTGAGAGTCCCTCTTGAACTTCCGTTTAAGCTTCTTTCTTCCTTACCTCATCATTGATTCAATCTCCATCCCTCTCTTTATTTAACCTTCTTTGTTTTCATTGGTTACTAGAGTGTTTTTTGTCGACTAGACTAATAGATCAAAATGGAGACCCCTTGTAACATCTGCTCCTACTATTTATGAAAGATTTTTGTTAGTTATTAAATAAGTTAAATGCTTGTGTATACTACATTAGTTTGTATATAGTTGCATTAGTATAGAGATTAAATTGGAAGAGAGTGGATAGAGACTAAAATGAAAAAGAAAAAAGGTTAAGTTAAGGGAATTATGTAAATCCCCATTAGCTGAGAATAGAAAATGTAATTTTGGCCAAAAGGGAGTCACTATAGCTAACATATTTTTAAAATCTTCTGCCAATATTTTAGGGACAAAAATGTAATTCTCCATATGACCGGAGAAATGGCTACTTGAGGCCGAGTAACCAAAAACTCAACCTTGACTTTAGGCAAGGGTTGTAGTTTCCCCAACTACCTATATAAGCCTAAAATCAGGAACCTTCCACCATAAACACTTATTTTCAGACCTTCTAGAGATATAAAGAGGGCATTTTAGAGACAGAAAGTGTAATATCTGCATTTTTTAAAAATTTCCAAGAATATTTTAGATGTTAAACTTTTGTGATTTTTGACTAAAGATTTGACTAAAACCTCCCTGAAAATTTTAAAATGGGAAAAAGGGACAAAACAATCAAATTTTAACTAGGGGCAAAATGGTAATTTTGTCCAAAGGGTAAAATTGTAATTTTATCTAAGGAATAAGATTACTATTTTACTTAAGAAAATTGGAGAAAATTTTCTTAAGAAATTTCTCTCAAAATTTTGAAGCAAGAGAAGGGTAAAACAGTCATTTTAACTAAAAGGGCAAAATGGTAATTTTATCCTAAAGGGTAAAATTATCATTTTTTCACACAAATAGGATGACCATTTTATTCCATATATTTCATAATTTTTTTTACCCAATTAGGAGACCTCTATGTCCAAAAAGAACGAAAAAAAGAAAGAAGAGACAAGAAAAATGAAGGGTATAAAGGTAAATTTACAAAAGATACACATTGGGTATTTTAAAATTGTGTTTAAAAGTCTTCTTCCTCCTTCTTTCTGAGCAGAATGCAGCACACAAGAGGAGAAACCCAGCCATACAAAGAAGATGCAGGGGAGGGAAGAGGAAGAAGAAAATTTTCATAAAACTTGAAGAAAACATCATTTGCTTTAGAAAAGCAAGGTAGTTGAGCAACTTTCTAGCATTTATTCTTAGTTTCATGGTGATTTGCATGGAGTTTATCAATTATTTTCAAGATGATGAATAGTAAAAAAATTTCTCTCTACTCTATTTTAAGCTTGAAATATTGTTGCAATGTATTTATGTTAGTAAATATATGAATTTGTGTTAGTTGGAAGGTGTGATTGAGTTTGTTTTATGAGATTGGCATTTATACTTCCACCACCTCCCTTAATGCATTCTTTCATGGAAAAATGATGGTCAAGTATGTCTATGGTATGCTTTTAATATATTGTGATGTTGGATGTGAGAAAAATGATGAAACAACTCTTGAAAAGGAAGAAAGGAATTGAAAATGCATTTTTCCCTGTTTGCTGGAAATTTGGCCAAGATATCACTGTTGTATGAAGTTGTTGTAAAATTTCTTTCACGCTGTAAAACTATTATGTGCTGTCAAATACTACTGTAAAATGTTATAAAACTGTTATGTGCTGTCAAATACTGCTGTAAGTTACTGTGAAATGCTGTAAAATGTTGTAAAATTGTTATGTGCTATCAAATACTGCTATAAGTTGCTGTAAAATGCTGTAAAATTGTTGTGCTGTAAAATACTGCTGTAAGTTGTTGTAAAACTGTTGTGTGCTATAAAATACTGCTGTAAGTTGCTATGAAATGCTGTAAAATTGTAAATTGTTGTAAAATTCTATTGTAAGTTACTGTAGAATGCTACAAAATTCTAGAAAATGAAGTGTGAGATAATAGGTATGATTCCTTAATGTTGAAAATCATAATAGATATCTTAAAAAGTTAAGAAAATACTTAAAGTAGCATTAGCCAAAAACTCCCTTGTTTTGTTGAGATGAAATGAGTGTTAATAAATGGGTAGCATTAAAATCATGATGGCCCAATGATTTCCTTGAATTGGTATGAAAAGAATGTTTGAAGAAAAAAATTAAGAAAGGTGAAATAAATGCTATATTTTGTATGAATATGCCTGAGTTGCTTTTCTCCCTTCCTAAGGCTGAATGAATTTGTCTCTTCTTTTAAGAAGAATTCAAGTTCCATCATTTAATGAAAAAGAAGTTATGATTAATAAATTTTGACAAAAAATTTAAAGAGAAAGGATAAAATAATGAAATGTGTACTTGATGTAATTTATGTTGGCACAAAAATATGATATTTAAATAGATAGCTTGTAGATGCTAAAATAAATGGCACCATTTATGGCATTAAAGTTTGATGAATATATATATGTATTGATTGATGCTAATGGCATGATGATGTAAATGCCAAATTTATGTGGTGTGTTTAATGGTCCTAAATGACATTGTGGTAATGTTATATTGTGATAATGTGGATTATGGCACTAAATGAACACGTAAGAGAGGAATGTCACTGAAATACCCCTTATGATGAAGTGGTATCAAATGGCACTAAATGAATACCTAAGGGATGAAACAGTACTAAAATATCCCTTATGGTAATGGCACTAAAGGAAACACCTAAGGGATAAACGCACTAAATGAATCCCTGAGGTGAAAGGCACTAGGTGATGCCTTCAAAAGGTCAAGAAATGATTTAGATGTATTCCTTGTGAATGGTTTGCTATAAATTAATTTTTATTGATTTATTTTTAAATTATTAATTATAGTTTAATTGATGAAATGACTGGATGCTACATATGTTCATATAATTTTTTTCATATTTACATTGCGTAAATTTGAAAGAAGAAATGTTTTTTCATAGTAATACGATGGTACATGTTAGATGTTTTATGAAATTAAGAAAATTACTTAACTACTAAGATAATATTCTCATAATTCTATCTGATATGGGTAAAAAATCTCAATATCGTATTCGTTTAGAAGAAAAACAAAAATTGTGTTTTCATTATGGTCTTACAGAACGACAATTGCTTAAATACGTTGGTATCGCCAGAAAAGCGAAAGGGTAAACTGGTCAGGTTTTACTACAATTACTCGAAATGCGTTTGGATAACATACTCTTTCGATTGGGTATGGCTTCGACTATTCCTCAAGCCCGCCAATTAGTTAACCATAGACATGTTTTAATTAATGGTCATATAGTAGATGTACCAAGTTATCGCTGCAAACCCCAAGATATTATTACAGCGAGGGATGAACAAAAGTCTAGAACTCTGATTCAAAATTATCTTGATTCATCCCCCCGTGAGGAATTGCCAAAACATTTGACTCTTCACCCATTCCAATATAAAGGATTAGTCAATCAAAACGTCTGGTGTCAATATTAAATTAATTAATATTATATAATAATTAATAATATTAATAATATATAAAATAATATTAATAATATATAATAATTAAATAAATTAATTAATAATATAGAATTATTAAATAGAATTATTAAATATAATATAATTATTAAATATAATTATTAATAATATAGAATTAATAATATAGAATTCTAATAAAAATAATATATTAAATAAAAATAATATATTAAATAATAATATATTAAATAATATATATAATATTAAATAAATATATATAATATCAAATAATATATATAAATTAATATATATATATAATATATATAAATAATAATATAATATATATAAGATATATATTATTTAGATTTTTAGATTTTTATTTAGATTAGATTTTTATTTAGATTTAGTTTTTTTTTAGTTTTACAATAATAGAAGATATAAGATTTTTCCAATAGAAGAAGTTTAGAAGAAGTTTGACCCCTCCCTATAATTTTATAGTTTTCTTGCATTTTGGGAGCTTATATTCCATTTTAATGTGTCTCACAATCCGAAAGAATTCGGGGGAGGGGTCATTTCATTTTTAGATCTAGAACAAATAGGTTCAAGAGATGAGAGAATTAAGAATACCCACTAGAAAGACTAATCCAATCCATAATGATGTGCCGGAAAATACAACATTTTTGTTACTCGACCAACCATCGGGAGAAGCAAATACAACAGGGACACCAATCAGTAAAATTGATGAAGTAGCAATTAATGCAAAAACAGCCAATTGGAAAGCAATAGTCATGTTTCTAATCCTCCAATTTACCAACAAAAGAACTATACCATTTGATCCCCTTATCAAACCGTTTGATCCCTTTATCGACAAAAAATTTGTAATAAAAAAAATGTATCATAGAGGGTTTTACCATGAATGACTTATTACCACCCCCTTTCGGGCATGGATCAAGGGTGGTTTTTTTTTTACTTCACATTCACAAAAGGGCATGTATCAAATGTCTAAATATTTGGTGAGGATTGAAGTGGACGCAGTGTAGGTAGAAATTATCTTTTTGGAAATAATCAACGTTGCCCAAGGAGTTTATGTGGTGACTATAGTAGAAGTCTACCCATAGTAGGATGGATAGATAGATATGTTTTTGAATATAATACTAACATGTAGGAATTAGCCCATTTTATCCTGATTTCTTTATATTTTGGAAATAGAATCAGGATAAACAAGTGTTTTGGATGTCTATAGTAAAATGGGCATATATATATGTTGGGATGTGTGAAAGTGTGAATTTTGACAAAAACGGGGTTCGAGTGACAGAGTTGTTGCCTCCCTACCCTTAATAGATGGCAGTCACTACACATATCCTAAAATATATGTCTAACAGTGTATAAAAATGATAATAGATGCAAATAGATGCAAGTTTTATTTAGGACGTTGTAACTAAATCTGATTATTTATTTAGTTTTTTCGTTGTGTATTGTATGAATGTAATACCGAGTAAATGATCCCAGACCTAATTTAATTAACAAATGGATAATATGGGAAAAAGAAAAAAAAATTACTCAGGTTAAAAAAAAATTAGGGACGAAGGTGAGGATAATATGTCAATCTTACAGATAATTATTTTATTTAAGAAATTATTTTATAAAGAAAGGCTATAAGATTGGGATGTTATAGAAAGAGGGAGATTGTGAAGGAAAAGCAACCTAGTGTGAATTTTAGTTCGATTTGGAAGAAAGTTTTGCAGCATAGAAGTTTAGGAAGGAATCTGACATCATCTACACACTTCTTGAACAAGAATCAAGATAGCAAACAATCTAATCCTTTCATTTTTGAAAAAAACTATTCATTTTTCTAAAAATAGTGATTTTGAGATAATTTGAGTTAAGAGAGGGGTTTCAAACCTACATTCTTTGTATGTTTAACTTCTATTGGGTTTTTTATGCTGAATAGATGTACTTATACATGCTTTTTTTAGATTTCATGAAATGGGTTTATTGTTTACCATGTTTGAAAAGTATTTTAATTCCATATGATGGATGATATTGAGCATGAAAGTGAGTGATAATTGGAGTAAATGATGAATTGATGCTAGAAACTTAAATCATGCCTTTTTCTAGACTGAGAAAAGGTGAAATTCGAAATTAGTATACCTTTCATAGTAGTAAAAATTAAGCTTTAGGATCCTACAAGTCGACTTCCATGTTCTTCAACTTGAAATTTTCTAGAACAGGCAGGTAGAAGCTGACTGTCAGGCCTCCACAGCATGACTACTAGCTTACAGTAGCTTATCAGTTAACTACCATATGCCTAAAAGTTGACTGCTAGCTCTCTGTTAGCCAATAGTTGACTAGTATAGTTATGGCAATTGATTTGTAGCCTTTTGTGTGATTTTTCAAGGTTTTATTTTTATAAGCCGATTGCTATGAGGTGTAAGTCGACTGTTAGGTGAAAAAATAGTGTTTTCTCTAAAGAAATTATCTTGAAAGAGACACCTAGTCTTTGAAAAGAAACCTCAAAAGTGTTGAAGAAGTTTTGAGTCTAAGTTTCTATTTTTCTTAATTAAGTGTGTACTCAATAGAGTTAACAATAATGTAATCATATAAGGAAATTACAAGTTTGGGTAACATGTCACATGAGATTGAGTAGAGAAAAAGTGGAAAACATATAAGAGAAAAGAGAAGAGTATTCCAAGTGTATGCATTAGTGGTAGATAGGCTTATGATTGAGTGACCGATTATTGGTATGGAATGGTCGTTTGGTATTCTATGATTGAACCATAATTTGGATGGTAAAACATCCACTCAATCATACATAATTTTGAAAAATTGTGATGGTTGCGAATCCTAAGTTAGTGAACTCTTCTATGGCTAACTTAAAGGAGTCATATACTTAGATTAAGCATAAGTATAGCATAAGTTGAATCACTCTAGAATATATGCTTGTGAATAATATGCTGGCAATGTGATCCATTAGGAAAGGATAGTGATTCCATAGCCTCATGATCTGCAAGGGCAGAGTAGGTGTGATCTATCATAGTTGGTAGTGATCTCATGAGATGAAAGGAAAAACAAGTATCCAAAGGGATATCGATGGCATTGGTCAGGGATGATTTATTAGAGTTAGCAAGGACCATTGAGTTAGGGATGATATTCCAAGAGGGCAGAGACCTTGTGTACTCGTCCACTGGGGGACGCTCCAGATAGTACAGGGTAAGCACAAACTACTAGTGGTCAGGGATCACAAGAACTCAACTTGAAAATCATTCATGAGTGTTGTAGGAGCACGTGGAGTTGTTCACTGGGTGACTCTCCCGATGACTCATTTAATGATATTGGCCTAGCCATTATGATATGATTATTCTCTTTGCTCATGTTTTAAATGTGAAAATGATCATGTTACTATAGCAAATATATATGATGAAATGACATATCTTGTATTGTTGACATCTTGTAAATTGTAATTCTACATGCATTCATAAGTACAGGCTACAAGACTATAATGTTAACTTGCTATAATGCTATTCATGCATTGTATCCTAATAGATATTGTTTTCTATTTGATGATGGAAAGAATGTAGTGATTTTTTGTAAGAATACGATGGTACAAGCTAATGGTTTTTAAATAGACTATTATGATATTGAGATTTATTCTCATATAAATGTTGGTGTGTATCAAATGCCTAGATATCAGATTCTATTAAAGGTAGAAGTGACAGTAAGGTAGATACCCTTTTTGGGATATTTCACGATGATTAAAGAGATATGAGTAATTACAGTCATAGAAGTTCCTCCATTGCCTGCACTTACAGGAGGGGTGAAGTTCCATGATTAGTGTAGTAGATATCATATTTTGACATGTAGATATTAAAGTTGTAAATGCTCCATTATCCTAACCCTTTATTATGTTTTTGGAGAGGGTCGGGATAATTTATTTTGATGTATAGGAAATGAGGGCATATATGTATTCAAGATATGTGAGAGAAATAGTATTATCCATTAGTAAGAATTTGAAGTGGGTATGAGTAGCAGGGTTATTGCCTCCTTACCCTCATTGACAGACTGATGCAAACTTCACATATCTATAGGTATATGTCTTTGAAAAAGGGATTAATGTATGTGACTATGTATATAACCAATTAGTATGTATATAAATATATATATGTTTATTCTTTTATTTTCGCTGTGTTACGTGTGAGAACCCGAGTGTAGAGACCAGAACCAATGGCACTTAATTATTTAACTTAATAAAAGTTAAAATTTTACTCGAGTAGAGGTAATAGTAGCTCACCAATCTTATAGTATATTATATTATCTAAATAACTAAAAGGAATTATAATATTTGGGGTGTTACACCCCCTAGAAGATAATTATGGGGAGATAGTGGGCTTAAACTGGAATAAGCAAGATGTTAAAGTTACTTTTAAGAGACTATTAATAGGCAAAGTTGTCACAGAGAAGAATTTGAGCAGAGCAACAGTGAAGATGATGATTCAAAAGGCATGGAATTTTCAAGAGGGACTATCGATAATAGAGGTAAGACCTAGTACATTTATTTTCACTTTTAATAAGGAGGAGACATCTATAAAAAATTTGAGGGAAAGGACATGGATGGTTCTAGTGTTTCTATTGAATTTCCAACATAGAGGCCATTTATGGTAGTATTGGAAGTAAATATGAGTAGGTGTATTGTGTTCAATTTCAAAAGCTCCCTGTTAAAGGGATGAGCCTAAAGAATGCGTTGAAATTGGGTTTGAAGGTAGGTGAGGTGGTGGAAGATCCTTTGATTAATGGAGCAAGGTCAAGGAGTTCTATTAAGATTAAAATAAATGTGGATATATCTAAACCATTTTTGGTTGGCTTTTGGGTCCCTAGGTTGAATCTCTCAAAGGTCTAGGTAACCATTAAGTACGAGAAACTACAAAATATTTGTTATGGCTGTGGAATCCTAGGGCATGATGTCAATTCTTATGCTCTGGGGAATGCTCAGAGTACGATGGTGAAAAGGTTCAGGCCTTGGAAGGGTACAACACTGGTAAAGCCAGTGGGAAAGGTGATTAAATTTTATAATTTGGATGAGGAAATCAGGGAATTAGGCAGCAAAGTGTGAAATCACAACATCATGGAGATCATGTGGGGAGAATCCACATCATGTGTGTAACACCACCAACCTATAATCCTTTAAAAGAATGTCTTTGTTATTATTAATATCCAAGATAGCTGTGTTACTACCTCCTCTACCTGAGTAAATTTTTAATTTTTACTGAGTTAAATATAATCAGTTAAATTACGTTCGATTCTCTACACTCAAGTTTCCTCGCATTTACAATATTGCAACGGAATCATTAAATATACAAGTAGAATATCAATACATAATTATATTAATGTGATTTATATTAAGAAGGCCATCCATAAACTTGCATTCACCTAGCCATTGGACATATATAGTTGGGTATGTGGCATTGAAATATCTACACATAGCCTCAACATCCGAAGGTAACATGTCTACCACTTAGATGAGGCTATAAAAGAAACTTACTGACGTTAACCACCACATATCCTATCATATATATCTATACATCCTATATTCACACCTAAAAGAATGTCACAGGCCATCCAAAACATAATATGAACCTATGACCGATGATAAACTATCTATGTATATACATATATATATAGTACTAGTCATTAGGGTAATCTCTACTAGTATTGTGGAGAAGGATCTAAATTGGGGACAACTAGAGGCATCACGGGTGGTATTTCCATCACGAATACTACCCAGACATCCTTAGTCATTATAATTAGCCCTATAAAAGGGACCTCCACCATTGCCATTTCAATCTTAAGCAGGATATTAAACCTTGGCATTTGGACACATAAAAAAAAATGTGAGATATAAAATCCTAGTAGTTATATCACCTATTTTTCAAAACTCACTGATGGTAGCAGCTATACTCATATAGAAAATGATACATTCTCTTGTTCAAAATCTCATGACATATATATTGGATGTAATGCATGCTTATAATAGGCACTTAATGATGCATATATAGTTAAATGGTCATGAAAATTTCTTGAAAATGTGTTCATGCTCCTCATATAACATGATCAACATATATGGTGATTTAGCATAAATCTATTGACATGAATAACATTCAATTACATCATAAGTAAATACACAACTTTGGGCCTCAAGCCCTCTTCAACATCACATAAAAACATCATTGAGAGCAGCTTTTCTCTCACATCGGGCACCTTACATACCTTAAGTTGTACATGAGTGAGTCCCCTATGACCCCAGGCTTTTGTGGTCCCAGACCACTGTATATTCTAAGGCATCCTCTAATGGATCCAAGTACAAATACATAGATCACTATTCCAAAAAAATCACATCTTTCTCATGGGATCACTACTCCCAAATTAGGTCACATCCACTTCGTCCCAGACAGATCATGAGGCTATGAAATCACCACCCTTTATCAATGGGTCACTTTCCTCATACGCTATCCTAAATATATAAAATAGAGTGAATCGGCCCAAGCTATAGTTATGCTTAATTCTAGGTATGTGATCATTTACTTGGCATTACATTTAGGATACACTAACCTAGAATTTGCAACCGTCATGACATTTTTGAAATCTATTTTGCTCAATTGAGTGGATGCTTTACCTACCTTGTTTATGGCTCATTCGTGGCATGCCCAACGACCATACCATAATGACAATTAGTCAATGAAATTGGGGCCTATCTACCACTAATGCATACCTTAGGGATACTTTAAACTTTTTTCATAGCTCCCATTCATCTTTCTCCCTATTGATTTATGTTACATGATGTTTATTTCTCTTGATCTTAGGGTTTAGAAGGTTAATTGAGCTTTCAATTTTGAACTCTAGGGACTACAGGTCATAATTCAAATTTTTTAGCCTACCAATTGACTTCCTTACTCTTGGCAATTAGTAGGTAACTCTCAGCCAAGACAGGAGAAACCAGACCGAAGAGTTGGCAATCAATTTCTAGCCTCTTAGCAGTCAGCTACTAGCCTGCTATTCTGGATTCTGGGCAGCTTAAGAACCTGACAGTCAACTGCTATGAAGCTGGAAGTCGACTTCCAGAGGTCTGGTAGTCGATTGCTATGTCTCGGTTTATCATATCAATCTACATTTTCACCCATGTCTAGCTCAAATAATAGCCCATTCTTAGTTTTTTAATGTCAAATCTTAGTCCCTCTAACCATTAATAGGTTTCTAATGTAGGAAATAGGAAACATCATAGCTCAATCACCCTCAAATCCCATTTTTTCCCATTTTCCTAGCATGAAATAGTATACCAACTTCTAAATCTACTGTACAAGCATCTATTAATACCATAAACTAGCATACACCATCTCAGTGAGGAAATTAAAGAATGTAAGTTTTAAACTCCCATTTTGCTTAAAAGTCACAAAAAATAAAACTTTAGCTCCATGAACAGTATTTTTCAAAAATGGGGGAGAAAAAGGGATTTAGCTACCTTGATTTATATTTTTCTTATTGAATGTGGTCTAGATGAGTTGGATAACAATCTATGAGAGTTTCCAAGCTTCAAGTTACTCTCTATTGCCTTGGATTCTACCTTCTCTCTCAAGTTTGCTCCTTCTTTCTCTAAAAGATGCCCCTTTATCACTTTAGGAAGTCAAAATATGCTTTTTTCTCAAAGTATGCAAATTTTCTAGCTCCTATATCTCTTCAAAGGTATTTATAGTGGTGGTAGGTGTGGTATAGGGAAATTACGGTGTGGGAAGGAGAAAGAATAAGTTTATGTTGTTTAGTCCCTGCTTCAATAAGTAAAGTAAGGAATTTACCATTTTTCCATCATAACATTGGCGGGTAGTTTCAAGATTTAGTTAGTTACAGTAACTTTCACCTAGCTAAATTCCCACATTAGCCCTTGACTATCTTTCTACTTTTTCGTTTAGTCCCTGCACTAAATACATGCTTCTTAGCATAACCCAAGTGCTAAATATTTCCTAAAGGCAAGTGTTACAACATTGGGCATATTAAGTGTGTAGCTACCAAGAGAAAAACCATTACAAAAGGCATGAGGTGTGAAAGGCATGAAAGCTTGACATGTGGAAAGGCAGGAAAGAGAAAGATTTTGCTAGAAGGTTAGGAAGTTAAATAAATCAAGGTGGAAAAGTTTATTTGTAGACAAAAATTTTTTAGTGAAAGTGTGTCTTTTAGATTGGATGAAAGGTGAAAGGGACTTTAGGCCAATTTCTAAGTGATAGAGGAATTTGAGGTTCCTAAGATCATGTAGATCATAGAGGCAGTTCGGTTATAAAGGTGGATTCTAAATATATAGAGATTATAGTTAAGAAATAAAATGCCTTGAATGATTACTATGTAAAGCCTAGTCATTGCCAAAGTACCTGTTAAGTAGTATAAGGAGTTTCATGTTAGCAATGAAGTTAAAAAAAGTAAGCCTTAAAAAAGTTATTGAAGGAGATACTAGTATGACAAGTCACAAAAGATAAAAGGTTATGAGGGAGATAAATTTTTTTTCAGTTATGACCTTGACTATCTTTAAGGACGGGGTGTCTATGATGTTTGATAAGAAGCCTATTAGAAAGAGTAGGAAATCGAAAGGGGCAAGTGAAAGCTTGGTAAATGTCCCGATTAAAATTATTCTTATTGAAGTTTGAAGTGAGGGAGACTTGGAAGGAAATAATATTTATTTAAGAGGGCTTTGGTGGCAAGCCATTAAATGCCACTAGGTCACCATGTTTGCCTTATCTTGGAACTGTCAAGGATTAAGGCCCTCCCTAACAGTTAAGTATCTTAAGGACATGATCTTTAGAATAAAGTCCTCTTTAGTCTTTTTGATAGAGACTAAAAAAAATGAAAATAAAATATAAAAAATAAGGAAAAGGTGTTACAAGGATAGCTACTCATTTTATGTGAATCCAAAAGGCTTATCTAAAGGGTTTGGTGTTTGGTGGAGTTTAGATTTGAAGATTGAAATCTTTCATTATTTGAAGAACATTGTACACACTAACATCTCCTCGCATTTGAGGGACCCTGATTGTTTTATAACCTTGGTTTATGGTCGTCCTAATGAAGGTGATAAATAGCCAATTTGTGATATATGTAGCTCCTTTACTCCTATGGGTTTAGAACTATGGGTTTGTTTGGGAGACTTCAATGAGATATATGATCCTATAGAGAAAGTGGGAGTAAGGAAAAAGAGTACTAGAAGCTTACTTCAGTTCTAGAACTTTTTTTTTGAGTCATGGTTTCTTGATATAAGTTTCAAGGGCATTAAGTATACATAGACCAATAACCAGAGGATTCAAGCTCACATTATGGGGAGAATTAACTAGGCTTTGTGTAACATTATCTTTAAAGAGAAATTTTGAAATGCTTAAGTACTGTACTTAGAACTAGTCAGTTCTGATCACTGCCTACTAGCCTTCCACTTTTAGTATAATGATAAGAAAACTCCTAGAGTGTTTAAATTTGAGCATGGTTAGGTTAAACATGAGAATTTCACATGGATAGTTTCTGAAGCATGGGTACAAATTGATGGGAAGGACTTATACACTATTAGGAATTTAATTTATAGATTGAATGCTTGTAGAGGAGCTCTAATTGATTGGAGTATGGAGTAGTTCCCTAAGAACTTGAAAACTCTCAGTGATATAAAGGCTAAATTTGCAAAGTTTTATGAAGGCAAGTTCATTAAGGAGAAGGCAAGGGAGGCTAGGAGGATTTATGCTAAAATAGAGGGAATTTTAAGTAGAAAGGACATGTACTAAGGCCAAAGATATTAAATTAGTTGGTTATAGGAGAGGGATCAAAATACCAAATTTTTTCATTCCTGTACCATTAAGATAAGACAAAAATCTAGTTGGAGAATGAAAATGACATAGCATAGTGTTTTTGGCACTTTTTGTAAAGACCTTTTTACCTCAGGTGGTAATAGCGACTTGCATAATGCCTTATGTTTTTGGACAAGGTGATAAGTGAGGATGAAAATGAGAGTTTAATGCAACAATTCACAATGGAAGAAATAATCAGACTGCTTTTGTTATGTGTGGAACAAAGGCCTTAGGTCTTAATAGTTTTTTGAGCTTGTTTTACCAAAAAATTAGGAGCTTATCCAAGAAGATATCCTTAAAGTATAGTTTTTATTCCAAAAATAGATAAGGTAGAAAGTGTGGGACATTTTAGACCAATCAACTTGTGCAAATTTTCCTATAAAATAATCTCTAAAATAACTACATATTATATAAAATATCTTATACCCAAATTTGTCTTTAAAAACCAAAGAGCTTTTATGATTGGGAGATAGATTTAGGACAATATCTGAGTGGTTCATGAAACTTTCCATTACTTAAGAACTAAGAGAATAGGTAGAAAGAAGGAATTGGCTCTTAAGATGGAAATAGACAAGGTATATGACAAGGTCGAAATTGATTTCCTTTGTGAAGTCTTGATTAAGCTGGGTTTTAATAGTGGTTGGGTGGAGAGTATTTTAAGGCATATACCCACTCTAAAATATATATAAGCTCTTACTATTAGGAAGGCAAGTCTAAGAGATTAATCCGAGTAAAGGGTTATGGTAGGGGAATCCTTTGTCACCTTATTTATTAATTATAGTGGCAGGTGTACTCGCTAATATGGTTAACTACTATCTATAGATAGGATGGTTGAAAGGTATTATGCTGGAAAGATCATGTTCATACTTGACACATAATTTTTTTGGCTTGTAATGCTATGTTTTTCCTTGATGCCTCCAAAGAATTTTGAGATTATGGGATCGATACTTGATATCTACTATAGAGCTTCAAGCCAAAGGTTCATCTTGGTAAGTCTAATATCTATTTTTTAGCTAATACCTCTCAAGAATGGAAGGAAATGGTTTGTGAAACCTTGAAAGTAAGCTCTATAGATGATCCTGATAGCTATTTAGGGCTTGCTTTGATGTGAAAGGAAAAAAAGAGGATCTTGATTTTATTAGAAGAAAGGTGTTGAAAATAATCCAAGGCTAGAAGCAAAGTCTTCTCACCTAAGCAAATGGATAGGTTTTAATAAAAGTGGTGGCTAGAGCTACCTCTATTTATCCAATAGTTTGCTTTAAATTCCCTAAGATGGTTTTTGAGGATCTAAATAGAGCATTGGAAAGATTTTGGTAGGGGCAGAAGAGAGATGAGGTTTGAATTCATTAGGTTTCTTGGTCTAAGTTTTCAAATTCAAAGAAGGAGGGAGAATGAATTTTAGATACTTTGGGAGTTTTAATGTAGAAATGCTTGGTTAGCAATTTTGAAGGGTAGTGAACAAGTAAAATGAGTTGTGGGTAAAGATCTTAAAATGCATGTATTTTCCTAGCACAAATATTTGGGAAGATTTTAAGGGAAGTAGAGCCTCATAGGCTTAGTCTAGCATTTTGTAAGGAAGAGACTTTCAAAAAGAAGAACATTTGTTAAAGAGTGGGGAATGAAAGGTCTATCAGCTTTTGAGTGGAGCCTTAGATTCCAAATCTTCCTGACTTCAGACTTATTTCGAGTTGTCTTGAGAAGTAGTTGAGAAACCAGAAGATTAGTGACTTTATTTTGAATTGATTTTAGGACATAAATAAACTCAAAGAAGTTGTCTCTAAGGATGAACAGAAGATTGCTTTATGTATTCTAATTTATTCTCTAAGATCTGCAAAACAAACTTCATTGGATAGGAATAAAGAATGTGGACTACTCAGTCAAATTTGGCTGTTACAAAGCTATAGGGGCTTGAGACTGGCTAGTAAAGTCGGTCCCAACTCTTCCTTTTGCCCTCAACCTACCTTTTGGACAAAGATATGGAGCTTGAGTTATGCACTCAGGGTGAAACATTTTATGTAGAGGTTGTGTACAGGCTCCTCTCCTACTAAATAAATATTCTTTTAAAGGAGATGTGCCTTGGATCCTTTATGTCCAATATATCATGTGAAGGCAAAAACCATAAAGCATTTAATATTGCACTTTGATAGAGCCAAAGCTATCTGGCTTACATGCTTTCTACCTTTATTATCTAAAGATTCTAAAGTTAGCAGGATAAAGGATTGGTGCAATAGAATATTTTTAGATAAAGCTAGCTTGTTTGAAGAAGATAAGGCTCTTGTGGTAGGTATGTGTTGGTAATTAAAGAAGTCAAGGTGTAATTTTGTCTTTAAGGGGTGCCCTTTGACCTAATCCATATTTCTTGGGCTACAATGGGGCTCCAAGAAGATTTTTGAGAGGCTTAAAAGCTTATAGTAAAGACTCAAAATATGAGTCTTTTTGACATAGGAGATAGCTGATTAACCTAGACAAGACTTATGTTGGAAACATGTTCACAAGACTTTTGTTGGAAACATGTTCAAGATTAAGGCTCCTGTCCTACTAAATAAATATTCTTTTAAAGGAGATTTTCCTTGGATCCTTTATGTCCAATATATCATGTGAAGTCAAAAACCATAAAGCATTTAATATTGCACTTTGATGAAGCTAAAGCTACCTGGCTTACATACTTTCTACCTTTATTGTCTAAAGATTCTAGAGTTAGTAGGATAGAGGATTGGTGCAATGGGCTATTTTTAGATAAAGCTAGCTTGTTTAAAGAAGATAACGCTCTTATGGTAGGTATGTGTTGGTAATTAAAGAAGTCAAGGTGCAATTTTGTCTTTAAGGGGTGCCCTTTGACCTGATCCACATTTCTTAGGCTGCAATGGGGCTCCAAAAAGATTTTTGGGAGGCTTAAAAGCTTATATTAAAGACTCAAACTACGAGTATTTTTGACATAGGAGATAACTAATCAACCTAGATAAGACTTGTGTTGGAAACATGTTCAAGATTAATATAGATGGAGCTTTTAATAGTTCTTCTATAGAGGCAGCTATTGGGATTGCAATAATGGATAAGGATGGAGCTCTTAAGGAAGGATTTTGTGTTAAGGTGGAAGCTAGTGTAATTAGAAGAGGCTTGCAATTGGAAATAAAGAGAGATGCTTGGATAAAATTGTGGTGGAATCTAACTACCAGGATTTGTTGAAATCCATTTGCTCCAATATCTACATTGCTTATTAGAGATCCCATGCTATTTTATATGACATTGTTTTACTCAAAGCGAAGTTTACAACCTGTATCTTCTCTTGGATTCCAAGGGAATCAAATTTAACGATATATTGTCTTGCTTCTCTAACTATTAAGAGGATGTGCCCCTTAACTTAGGTTTCCTTACACCCATCCTTTTTGGCCACTGCTTTGAACCATGATTTTGAATCATCAAGAGTTGGTATAGGGTGATTCATGTTTGGTTTTTTCTAGTTTCTATCTTGTGCTTTATATTTCGGGGTTGTGTTGTCATGCTTTTGTTGTTTTGAATGAAGATATCCTTTTTGGCAAGAAAAAAAAATCTTTAGGATCTTTAGTCTAAACCCTATATATTATTATAGTTAAATCATAAATCATTAAAATATAAAATGAGGTTAATTATAGAGGAAACTTTTGACTTAAGGCCATTACTTGCTTTGTTAGTTCTTGCACTCTAAAATGATCGTTGAGCCTATCATATAGAACCGAAAGGTTTGTACCAAAATAACTTGCAATTTCATGTCTTAGGAGTATATAAGATAATGTGATCTCATACTACCAAACTTCACTTCTCTGAATTTCATAGTAGATTACAGACTAAAATGTACATAAATCCCTTGAACTATAAACTATGTGTAAATAACCTCTTTTAACTATATAAGTACACATAGAAGTCCCCTCCCCCAAACTTCGCATTTTATGCCAAAAAGAAAAAAAATCTTTGTTAACTTTTTCATCCAAAATCCTAATGGAAGGTAGACACATCAAATTAGTTGACAAAATTTATTGCATAAAGGTTAAGTTTTCAACTTGAGACTTAAAATTTCAAGGGTATTTTTGCACAATGCTTAAAGTTTAGGCAATTTTTTTTGTATTTTAGAATAACTTAATTTTGTTGATGTGTTACTATTTTGAATTAAAAAAATTGACAAAAAGAATTTATTACACAAAATACAAAGTTTGAGAAGTTATAAATGAACTTTTATAGTTAAAGGTGGGGGGGAGTTAACGATTATTTTGAACATAAAAATATATTTGAAATTTATTACAAATCTTTTTTTAATTCTAAACTAAATTATTTTTATTTTATTATAAAGCTTCATTATATACGTAGGACTTCCAAACATTAATTCATGATATCTTAATATCCAAATAAGAGCAAATTTTAAACTTCTTGGTAAGAAAAATAGTATTCCAAATCAATAATTTGAGGTCCCAACAAAAATTTCAAATAAGTGTATAATTTTAAATTTATATTTTATTTCATATGTATTAATATAATTTCAGACGTCACTAACTAGAAGGCCTTAATATTATTATTAAATAGATATACTAATTTTTTTTCACCAATATCTTTGTCCAAACTATGAGTATTAATAAAACGAGTTGTTCATGAACAGTTTGGATTCGACTCCTATAAGCTTGTTTGAGCTTAGTTCATTTATTAAATGAATGAGTTTAAATATAAAATTAGACTCATTTAATTAACCAAGTCAAGTTTCAAATATTGATGTTTGATTGCTTGTTTAATTCATGAATAGTTTATTTAAAAATATAATAATATAAATATATATATTTTATATATGTATGACATGTAAAATAAATATTTAAATGATATATTTTTTTATACATATAATATTGAATGCCCCTTTTATTCATATTTTTTAATTTGTTATGTTTTTGTATAAAGATATCCTTTTGTTGGTAAAATGTTTGAAATGATAAAATAAATCTACTAATGTAATTTGTAAAATAATTAATACATAATCAATTTACATTTAAATGATCTTGTGATATTAATTTTTAGATTTTTAAATTTTATAATCATATATTTATGATTTATATTTACTTTTAACTAATTATAATTTATTACTCATTTAATTTTTTGTTGTATACTTTTTTACTAGTCAAATTTGAGCCTGCTAAAGTTCAGCTAGAATCTGCTCATTTATAACCCTAGTCAAGACAATTATGTTCTTGCTCAAATGGTTTCCTAAATTTCATAGTAAAATAAATTTTTTAAAAAAAGTATCAGCCTTGTGAAATTCACAATGATGGCTACATGGAATCCAAAATATTAAAAAGGAAAAAAAAAAGTTTACATGCACCTCTCTGGAAATATTTGTACTCTTCTGCATTACATGGTTAAAAATTTTTAAAATAAATTACACTTCACAATCATGTTCAAAGGAAAACCTTAGTCTAAAATATACCCATAATCTTGGCTATATCTCACTTGCCGTAATCATCTAGTATTTGCTTTCTCTTTTACTCTTTCATCCACTTTGAGCTAATGAAGTTGATCTTAGCAGTAAAAGTTATAATTTTGTTTTGGAATGAAGAAGTTAGTGGTAAAAAGAAAATCTTTAAATGCTTTTAGGAAGTCCTACATTGTTCAATTAAATTATATAACTTTTTCTTGGGTGTCATGAATTAAATAAATTCTAAGAATAACATAGATAAAAAAATTTAAAAAATATAATTTTAATAAGTAATATTTAAAAAAGTTAATATTATTTTTTAGAGAATTTTAATTATGTTTATGTTTTAAGGGGATTTATGTAAAATTAAAATAGAAAGGAAGGTGCATTTTTTTAATTAATTCACCATTTTAAAATTTCTTAAATATTAAAAACCAATGTAAAAAAATTTATTTCCTATAAAGTTCTATTTTTGTCTTTTATTGTAACATCCGGTCCTATTTGTATGAGATATATTTGTTACTTTTTAATTAATTACTTGTATATGTTGCATTAGATTACATATAGCTGCATTAGTATATAAATTGAACTAAATCAGAATGAGAAATTAACATAAAAGTGGATAAGGACTAAAGTGCAAAAGGAAAAAGATTAAGTGTATAAAACACAATTTTAGCCAAAATGGTTATTGTAGCCAATAGAATTTTGAGATTTCGTGCCAACAGTTCATGGGCAAAATGGTATTTTGGCATGTGGTTGGAGAAATTGTCATTTTGAACTAAATGGTCCAGAGTTGGGATCAGAATTTGTAATTTTCGAACCACCTATAAATAGGTAAAAATATTAGAAGCCTCATTTCTATCCTAAAACCAAAAAATTTAGAGAGAGAAAAAAATTGAGAAGAGAGAGAAAGTGAAGGAGAAAGAATCAAATCACCACTTTCAATAGGATTTGAATCCAAAAAAGTGATTAGGAAGGCATTTAACACAATAATCAACTTACAAGCAAGGAATTCATGTAAAAAAAACCCCAATCCCTTTTGTTTTAAAATTACTGTTCATGTGAATGAATTTTATGATTTTGAAGTTGTTTGAAGAGAAATAAAGGATTAAAACTATATTCTTGACGTTTTTATTGCTATTTGTAACGACCCCCTAGTATAACATGCGCAATCCTTTATCTGATTAGCAGAAGCATATGGGTTACTCTAAATCGTTATTTCCGATGTGGGAATGTCAGGGGATCGCTACTGGTTGAGCGTAACCCAAATAGACATTCCGTTGTCCATTCAAATTTCGTTCAACCCTAATTCACATACAGCTATACTAACTATACATACATTCATCATAAATTACTCTGGAATGAAAATTAAAACCCATCGATACGTCATACAAGCATTCATACAAATTTCAACTTAATTTCACAAGTTTACAGCGGTAAACCCTACCGAAAATCCAGCAGAGTTTCCTCTATATTTTGAATATATCCCAAATACAATAGTCATCCTGTTTACAGATACACAGCCATTCCAATAACAGTAGAAAACATAAATTACAGAAAACCAATATACATCATCATCAGTAAAAATATATACAATGACATTCAAGCCTAGACTAAGCCGTTCTTCTGTTTATCACCAAGGCATCATCAGCTAACGTCTAGGTTCCTGTCCCGGTTCCTGTTCATCTGAGTAAACAACCTAGTGAGATATAAAATCCTAGTAGAATAATTTACAGTTCAATTACAATTCAAAATCTGGTTGAATACTCAGCGGTGTGAGCACCGAAAAAAACTTCCCAAAATCAGCTCGAAATCAATGAAATACCTTATCTTCAAAATCAAGTTATCACATGAAAATCGCGACAGATACTCAAAATCATAAAAATCCATTTCTTTGAAAATCAGAAATCAAAATCAAGTTAAATCTCATGCCCAGTGTATCTAAATCCATCTTGGTCACAAGTCCTCTGCGACTAAATCTAAAATCGTCCAATTGCACGTCATCTAGAGAGATTACCTCTCTTATCGTTGGGTGTCATCCTTAACACCAATCACCCGAATCTAGCCTATATTGTGAGTATGATCCGTAACACCAATCACTCACTCAAGGACCGGGTGAAAATCAACATTTAGGGCATCCCCTAGCATGTGCATATACGCCAATTCTTATCCTCATCCAGTCTATTCGAACTCACATGCACACGGTCGGCTATTCCTCAGGGTTCTAGGGTATTACGACTAAATCACAACGTTTCCCCGTCTAGGTTATCCCCCCTTATACTCCTTAAACCTTTCTTAGGGTCGTCCTGATTTATCGCGTGATCCCTAACGCAGTACAGGCTAAATCTGGTAAAACAATATCATTTGAAAACTCCTTGTACTTAGGATACTTAATGGCCATCCCATACCAGCTATCAAGTACCCTACCCTAAGTAAATCTGTCCTAAGGGCATCTAAACTCGATAAACAAAATTTCTAACATGCAATTAGGATATCTAGCACACATGCATACAATTTATTCCATTGAAAGCAGCACGTAAATATATGCAATTAAATCTAATCGTTCAGGTATTCACTAGGTCAAATCTAAAACTCGGGAAGCGTAAATCATCCTACCTAGTCTCATGTGGCTCCAATTCAATTCATAACTTCATGAACTCTTAATTTTTGAGCCAATTAAATTCCCTGGACATTTAAATGAATATTCAAGCTCGTCACGTCATCCGTTTTATGATTCTAAGTTCGATTATCCTAATTCCTAGGTCAATTTATTTCCTAATTGCGTTCGGCAGCTATTTCAATCAGAATTCATTAGTTTTTGGGGAATCGAACCTTACCAGTGTCGTCAGATGATGAAAATATATCTCGGGGTGATCTCAGTTTCTCCCGGTGTATGTCCAGATTCTCCGGCACGGCGACGCACAGCGGAGGGGTGCGGTTGGCCTTGAAATTCACACCACGGTGAAGCCCGAAAGACGAGGAGTCTAAATATGGTGGTGTCATGGTGGTTCACGATCGCTTGGACGGCATTTTTTGGTCATGAAGAATGCCGCACGTCGGACGAAAAAAGCCTCGATCCGGGTGCGTCGGACCTCCGTTCAACGTCAGTGAGCTGGTGGATGAAGCTGGCAGCTCAGGCTACACGATGGTGGAGGCGGTGACGGCCAACGGTGGCAGATGGCGGCAATCTCAGCTGGCGAAGTTTTCCCGTGATGGGGGAGGAAAACGTCATTTTTTGACGGCGCTGGCGGCCGTTGGCTGCCGTGGGTGGTTGCTGGAAGTCGAGGGTGGCGAGGGGAGTCGATTGGTATGCCAGGTGGTGGCTCACGGTGGCTCAGGTGGCGGCGCGCAGTGGAGGAAGGAGGAGAGAGAGGAGAGAGAAAGTGAGGTGATGTGAGAGAGAAAATTAATAGAAATTGAGGGATTTCGGGAAATTTAAAGCTTCCGGAAGCGATTTCGACTTTTTCTGGACTACCCGAGGAAACTTCAGGATGTCAACTTCCCTCTAAACATTGGCACGATTTTTTATGCAAAGATTTTGGCCTCCGTCAGTGAAATTGAAGTACGAAACATCGTCTATCAGTTTCTGATCGCTGGATCGCGTTTCTTTCCATTTAATCATATTTCTGACTTCAAATTGCTTTCCGAGTTCAACCATTACCTCGAAATACATGCCAACCTCAGTTTAAATGGAATTAACATCAAAATTTTGATTTTATATTTTAAAAATATTTTCAGTTATTACATTTTCACCCCTTAAAAGAAATTTTGTCCCCAAAATTCATACCTGTGAACAGTTTTGGGTATTGTTGCCTCATCTCTTCTTCTTTATCCCACACCATCTCCTGCGACGCTACATCCTGCCAAAGTACCTTAAGTAAAGGGATTATTTTACTTCGAAGTTGCTTAGTCTTATAGTTAAGAATTTGTACAGGAGTATATTCATAAGTCAAATTTTCCTTTAATATTATCGGTTGATTCCCTAATACATGCGTAGGATTTGGGACATATTTATGAAGTTGAGAGACATGGAAGACATTATGTAGGTTGGACAAATAGGGAGGTAAGGCAATTTAGTAGGCAACGGGACTGACTCTTTGTAATATTTGGAATGGTCCTAGGAATCTAGGGCTTAGTTTCTTAGTCCTTACCTGTCTACCAATACCCGTGGTGGGGGACACTCTCAAAAATACGTGCTCTCCCTCATTAAATTCTAAAGGCCTTCTTCTCTTATTGGCATATGATTCTTTCCTCTGTTAGGCAACTCTCATCTTTTCCCTGATTATTTTAATATGATCAGTGATTTCTTGTACTATTTTGGGTCCCAACAGTGCACTCTCCCCCATTTCTATCCAACTTAAAGGTGGATTACAACTCCTCCCATACAGAGCCTCATACGGTGACATACCGATGGTAGAGTGATAACTGTTATTGTATGCAAACTCTATCAACGGCAGGTTTTTATCCCAACTTCCTTTCTGCTCTAGCACACAAGCCCTTAACATGTCTTCTAGGGTCTGGATAGTCCTCTCAGACTGCCCGTCAGTCTGAGGATGATAGGCTATGCTAATTTAAGCTGGGTTCCTAAGGCTTACTGTAGGGATTGCCAGAATCTCGAAGTAAACCTAGGGTCTCGATTGGATACTATACCTGACGGTATTCCATGCAACCTAACGATTTCCCTAAGGTATACTTCGGCTAATTTCTCCATGGAGTAACGTACCTTAACAGGTAAAAAGTGCGCAGACTTGGTCAACCTATCCACTATTACCCAAATGGCATCAAATCCTGCTGGTGTCCTAGGTAATCCTACCATGAAATCCATAGTGATTTGATCCCATTTCCTCTCTGGTATCTCCAATGGTTTTAGTAGCCCTACGGGTTTCTGATGTTCTATCTTAACCTATTGACAAGTCAAACAGGCATTCACGTAGTTCGTGATGTCCTTCCGCATATCGGGCCACCAAAAATTCCTTTTTAAGTCTTGATACATCTTGGAAATACCGGAGTGAATAGTGTAATGGCTTCTATAGGCCTCTGCTAACACTTTTTCCTTTAGCTCCTGATGGTTCGGAATCACTACACTCTTCCTAAACATTAAAACTCAATAAGGTGCTAGTCCAAAATCGGGTTGGTCTCCGTATACTTCCAAGGATTCATCCTCAAGTTGGGCTTGTCTAATCAGTTTTCTCAATTCACAGGTTATCAAAAAGTCACTCATCACTAATCTTTGTGAAAACGAGATTACGTTGAGGCTGAGATTCCCAAAATCCTCAAGTAACCTCATCTCACTAATCATTAAACTAGCTAGTTGTAGTGACTTTCGGCTTAATGCATCAGCCACGACATTCGCTTTCCCTGTATGATATTTCAATTCAAAATCAAATTCTTTCAGGTATTCTACCCACCTACGCTGCCTCATGTTCAATTCTTTATGATTAAACAAATACCTAAGGCTCTTATGATCACTATACACTTCGAATACAGCGCCATATTGGTAATATCTCCAAATCTTTAGGGCAAACATGACAGTAGCTAATTCTAAGTCATGGGTGGGGTAGCTTTCCTCTACAAGTTTCAATTGCCTTGATGCATAAGCCACAACTTTCCTATCCTGCATCAATACGCAACCTAGGCCTTTCAAGGATGCATCTGTGTATACGGTGAAGGGTTCTAGGGGTTTCAGAATAATTAGTACAGGAAAGGTGGCCAAATTCTCTTTCAAAGTTTGAAAACTATTCTCACACTGCTCGCTCCATTCAAAATCTACCCCTTTCCGAGTCAACCGAGTTAATGGCAAGGCTATCTGAGAAAATCCTTGAATGAATTTCCTATAATAGCCATCCAAACCCAGGAAACTGCTAATCTCGGTGACCGTCCTAGGTCGACCCCAATCTAACACTGCTTTGATTTTCTTTGGGTCTGCCGTTATTCCTTTCCCATTAACCACGTGTCCCAAGAATTTCACTTCTTCTAACCAAAACTCACATTTCTCTAGCTTTTCATACAATTGCTTCTTTTCCAGTATCTGTAGCACCATGCTAAGATACTGGGCATGCTCTTCGTGAGTCTTGGAATAGACTAAGATATCATCGATGAATACCACTACAAACTGATCTAAGTAGAGTCTGAAGATCCTGTTCATATAATCCATAAAAATAGCAGGTGCATTCGTCAATCCAAACGGCATCACTAGAAACTCATAGTGGCCATATCTTGTTCTAAACGCTGTCTTAGAGATATCCTCCTCTCTAACCCTAATCTAGTGATATCCTGATCTTAAGTCTATCTTAGAAAATACAGTCGCACCTTGTAACTGATCAAACAAGTCATCAATACGTGGTAATGGGTATTTATTCTTAATGGTCACCTTATTTAATTACCGGTAATCTATATACAATCTCAAACTCCCGTCTTTCTTCTTTACGAATAAGACAGGAGCTCCCTATGGAGATACACTTGGCCTAATGAACCCCTTCTCCAACATATCTTCAATTTGGACCTTCAATTCCCTTAATTCTGTTGGGGCCATACGATATGGAGTCATGGCTATTGGGCTCGCGCCCGGAATTAGGTCAATGGTGAACTCTATCTCCCTAGGTGGTGGCAGTTTGCTTACTTCCAAAGGAAATACCTTTGAAAAGTCACTAGCGATTAGGATTTGGCTTAGCCTATCCTGCAACTCTAGCTCAAAGAGATTGAGGGACATATCACCTATCTCACAAGCCCTATCACTCCCTCGCACAGGCACGTTATCCAGGTAAGTGATTGTCCTTTCAGAACAATTCAACAAGACCCAATTCCTAGTTAACCAATCCATTCCCAAAATAATGTCGATCTCAGTCAATGGTATACACACTAGGTCCACAATGAATAAAGTATCCTTAATGGTTAAAGGGCAATTCAAGCATATACGTGGGGACATAGTGGCCTCTCCCAAGGGTGTGGATATGTATAAGTCACAGGACAGGGTTTGAATAGGTAGTTTTATTCTCTCTACGCATGCATCAGCAATAAAGGAGTGCATAACACCTGAATCAAACAATACTATCAAAGAAAAATTATAGATTTTACCTCTACCCTGCATCAAGCCCGAAGACCTGTCGACATTAGCCGTATTCAGAGTAAAAACTCTCCCTGGAGCCTGTGGTCTTCGGCTATCGGATATCAGCTGGTTCCTAGTGGAAGGGCAATATCTGGCTATATGTCCTGTACCTCTACACCTGTAACACTGAAGTGGAGTCTGATGCCAGCAGGGCTGATTCGGATGTCTGGTGCCACACTTCGAACAGGGTGTATTATCAAGTCATCTTTCACTACTGCTAGAAGCCCCTGGTTGCGGTTTAAACATACCGCTTCTCACATTAAGATTTCTGGTTATTGGTCTTGGCCGGTTCCCCATTCTCTGTGTTATGTTTTGAGCCTATCTCTCCAGATTCTTACTCAAGATTTAGCACTTGTTTACCAGCGTGGCAAAGTCTTTAATCTCCAATGTGGCTAGCTGAGTCTTCATGGGTAAGTCTAAGCCTTCTTCTAATTGCTTTGCTTTCTAGGCCTCGTCATAATGCATTCGCAGGTAAGTGGAGTATCGTGATAATTCTTCAAATTGTTTCGAATACTCCTCAAACGGCCTGCCTCCCTATGTGAGCTTCAGAAACTGTGCTTCCTTGGATTGTTTTACGCTCTCAAGGATGTACTGGTCCATAAAGACTCTCTTAAAAGACTCCCAGGTGAGCGAAATGCCTCTACTTTCCATCAGTTTCTGGGCACCTGTCCACCAGAGTTTTGCTTCACCCTTTAACATGTATGTTGCATATGTAACCTTCTGCTTGTCGTCACACTACAACAATTTGAAAATCTTTTCAATATCTTTCATCCAGGCTTCTACCACAGTTGGATCGAAGGCACCTGCAAATGGATATGGACCTGCTCTCTGAAACTCGATTCATCCCTGATACAATGGGTTAGTATGTTGAGTGGCTCCGTCATTTCTAGTTTGCCTATCTTTCTGCTACTGTCTCATCACATTAGCACTGGTAGTGGCTTGATCTCTCATCACATCAGCCATCATACAAATAGATTCCATCATATCACGCATGCCGACGTTAGTCTCCATGCTGCCACTACTTGAAGCACCCTGGTTCCTGTGCCTTGGCCTTCCTCTAGGCCTGCGGGTGGCATCCCTGCTAGATTCTGCCATACTTATTTGACACAGAAGACAAACAGATCAGTCATAACAGCAATAGTTATCACAAAGGCATTAAATTCATTCCATTACTTATCGGTTCAAAATCAAGTCTTAACATCCCAAAGTTAAATCAATCAAAACCCTAAAGCTGTAAGCCCGAAGATTCAAGGTCTCTAACCCACTAAACCAGACAATCCGACAACCAGGGTTCTGATACCATAATTGTAACGACCCCCTAGTATAACATGCGCAATCCTTTATCTGATTAGCGAAAGCATATGGGTTACTCTAAATCGTTATTCCCGATGTGGGAATGTCAGGGGATCGCTACTGGTTGAGCGTAACCCAAGTAGACATTCCGTTGTCCATTCAAATTTTGTTCAACCCTAATTCACATGCAGCTATACTAACTATACATACATTCATCATAAATTACTCTGGAATGAAAATTAAAACCCATCGATACGTCATACAAGCATTCATACAAATTCTAACTTAATTCCACAAGTTTACAGTGGCAAACCCTACCGAAAATCTAGCAGAGTTTCCTCTGTATTTTGAATATATCCCAAATACAATAGTCATCCTGTTTATAGATACACAACCATTCCAATAACAGCAAAAAACATAAATTACAGAAAACCAATATACATCATCATCAGTAAAAATATATACAATGACATTCAAGCCTAGACTAATTCGTTCTTCTGTTTATCACAAAGGCATCATCAGCTAACGTCTAGGTTCCTGTCCCGGTTCCTGTTCATCTGAGTAAACAACCTGGTGAGATATAAAATCCCAGTAGAATAATTTACAGTTCAATTACAATTCAAAATCTGGTTGAATACTCAGCGGTGCGAGCACTAAAAATAACTTTCCAAAATCAGCTCGAAATTAGTGAAATACCTTATCTTTAAAATCAAGTTATCACATGGAAATCACGGCAGATACTCAAAATCATAAAAATCCATTTCTTTGAAAATCAGAAATCAAAATCAGGTTAAATCTCATGCCCAGTGTATCTAAATCCATCTTGGCCACAAGTCCTCTGTGACCAAATCTAAAATCGTCCAATTGCAAGTCATCTAGAGAGATTACCTCTCTTATCTTTGGGTGTGATTCGTAACACCAATCACCCAAATCTAGCCTATATTGTGAGTGTAATCCGTAACACCAATCACTCACTCAAGGACCGGGTGAGAATCAACATCTAGGGCGTCCCCTAGCATGTGCACATACGCCAATTCTCATCCTTATCCAGTCTATTCGAACTCACATGCACACGGTCGGCTATTCCTCAGGGTTCTAGGGTATTACGCCTACATCACAACGTTTCCCCGTCTAGGTTATCCCCCCTTATACTCCTTAAACCTTTCTTAGGGTCGTCCTGATTTATCGCGTGATCCCTAATGCAGTACAGGCTAAATCTGGTAAAATAATATCATTTGAAAACTCCCTGTACTTGAGATACTTAATGGCCGTCCTAGACCGGCTATCAAGTACCCTAACCTAAGTAAATCTGTCCTAAGGGCATCTAAACTCGATAAACAAAACGTCTAACATGCAATTAGGATATCCAACACACAAGCATCCAATTTATTCCATCAAAAGTAGCATGCAAATCCATACAATTAAATCTAATCGTTCAGGTATTCACTAGGTCAAATCTAAAACTCGAGAAGCGTAAATCATCCTACCTGGTCTCTTGTTGCTCCAATTCAATTCAAAACTTCATGAACTCTCAATTTTTGAGCCAATTAAATTTCCTGGACATTTAAATGAATATTCAAGCTCGTCACATCATCTGTTTTATGATTCTAAGTCCGATTATCCTAATTCCTAGGTTAATTTATTTCCTAATTGCGTTCGGCAGCTATTTCAATCAAAATTCATTAGTTTTTGGGGAATCAAACCTTACCAGTGTCGTCGGATGATGGAAATCTGTCCCGTGGTTATCTCGATTTCTCCCGGTGTATGTCTAGATTCTTCGGCATGGCGGCGCACAGTGGAGGGGTGCGGTTGGCCTTGAAATTCACACCACGGTGAAGCCCGCAAGACGAGGAGTCTGAATATGGTGGTGGCGCGGCGGTTCATGGTCGTTTGGATGGCGTTTTCTGGCCACGAAGAACGCCACACGCCAGACGAAAAAAGCCTCGATCCGGGCTCGTCAGACCTCCGTTCAACGTCAGTGAGCTGATGGAGGAAGCTGGCAGCTCAGGCCACACGATGGTAGGGGTGGTGACGGCCAACGGTGGCAGACGGCAACGATCTCAGCTGGCAAAGTTTTCACATGATGAGCGAGAAAAATGGCGTTTTTCGACGGCGCTGGCGGCCGTTGGCTGCCGTGGGTGGTTGCTGGAAGTCGAAGGTGGAAAAGGGAGTCGATTGGTATGCCAGGTGGTGGCTCAGGGTGGCTCAAGTGGCAACGCATGGTGGAGGAAGGAGGAGAGAAAGGAGAGAGAAAGTGAGGTGAAGAGAGAGAGAAAATTGATAGAAATAGAGGGATTTCGGGAAATTTAAAGCTTTCGGGGGCGATTCTGACTTTTCCTGAACCACCTGAGGAAACTTCAGGATGTCAACTTCCCTCCAGACGTTGGCACAAGTTTCCATGCAAAGATTTTGGCCTCCGTCAGTGAAACTGAAGTATGAAATGTCGTCTATCAGTTTCTGATCGCTGGATCGCGTTTTTTTCCATTCGATCGTATTTCTGACTTCAAATTCCTTTTCGAATTCAACCATCACCTCGAAATACATGCTAGCCTCAGTTTAAATGGAATTAACATCAAAAATTTGATTTTATCTTTTAAAAACATTTTTGGTTATTACACTATTGGGTGTTTTAAACTGTATGAATATACTTACGTATTTTTAAATCATATTATAAGAAATGAGTTTTTACCTATTGAATGAGAATAAGGTTTAATCCAAGATTTAAGTGAGATTAAATGGTAACTTGGGCTATTTTTATGTGATAAATGATGCTTATATACTGGTATTAAGTTGTTGAGTATCAGAGAGAGTTTATAAATTGGTTCTTGGACAAAAATCTGGGTTAACTGCAGGTTTGAAAAACAGAGTATAACATAGCAACTGACTGTCAGCTCCTAGTCATCGACAGTCTTATTCTCGAGTTTCCCAGAAATGCATCTAGAGCTCTAGTAGTCGACTACTGTGCTTATATTTTCTAGAAAATTGCCAATAACATAGAAGTCTACTGTTGGGCTTGTAGCAGTCGACTAGTAGCTCTCGAGTTTAAAAAATTGGTCAGGCAGTGAGTGAGAAGTTGACTGTTAGAGGGTGAAAGTCAACTTGTCGACCCCTATTTTGAAAAAATGAACTCAATGACCTAGTTTGAAGCATAACTAGCCCAAAACTTCACTCAAACAAGGGATCTAAACCTAGAATTATGTAATGGGTAACATGAGGGTTATGAATGAAAGAGAAAGAGCAAGAATGAATTGAGATGAGAATTAATAAGAAAAGAGCATGAGAAATGAATAAGAGAAGTGAGAATTGTATTCCTAATATATAGATTAAGGGTAGATAGGTTCATACTTGAATGACTAATTTTTGGTATGGGACAATAATTAGGTATTCCACGGTCAGGTTATCAATTATTTCAAAAATACTGTGATAGTGGTAAATTCTAAGTAGTGAACTTGATGACCAATTTAAAGAGTCATGTACTTAGAATTTCACATAACTATAGTATGAGCCAAATCACCTTAATTTATCTACTTGTGAATAACGTGATGAAATATGATCCATCTGAGATAGAGGGTGATCATATAGACTTATAGCCTCATGATCCGTGAGTACGGAGTAAGAAAATGAACTTTCTGAGGTGGCAGTAAACTCATTTGTTAAGATATACCAGTCCCATTTTGGGTAGAAAGGGAAAGTAAGATATCAGAGGTGATATCAATCTCGCTAGTTTAAGGATGATCCGCTAGACAAGGGGTGTGGCAGGGACCATTATGGGTAACCTACCTAACGGGAAATGTGGTAGGGACCATAGTGAGTGTGTCAAAGACCCCATTAAGTACTTGGATCAACTGGAGGACACTTCAAATAGTACATAGAAGTTTAAGTGAACCACGAGTAAAGTAAAGTAAAGTGAAATAGAAGAAAAGAAAGGAAGAATAATTATTCATGAGTGCTAAATCTAATTCATGGAGTTATTCACTTAACAACTCTCTTAATTTCTAATGATTATGAGTTTGGCTAAAGCCACTGAGAAATGCTCTAATTTCCTTATTGCTCTTTATGTGAAAATGTTTTCATATGAGAATGATCATGTTACCATTATAATATGATAATTTATCTTGTGTAATGGATATGAGGTGAAATGCACATGCATTTATAACTATAACATGTGATGACATTCATGAATAGCATCCTAATGGCCATGATATTTTACATGATGATGAGAAAAGAAGGTAGAGTATTTTTCGTATGAGTACGGTGGTACAAACTAGCAATTTTATAAATTGGTTGTTACTGCTACTAAAATTTATTCTCATTAAAAATGTTGGTTTGTATCAGATGCCTATATACCAGGTATTATTGGAGATTGAAGTGGATTAAGTGGAAATACTCTTTTTGGAGTACTTTCCTATCATTAAAGAATTTTGGGTGTTATTAGTAGTAGAAATTCCCTTAGTATTGTAAGAGACAAGGGATGGTATTTTGAATATTTTGGCCATGTAGATAGATATTTTGATGTAAGAAAAGTATGAAAGCTTATATGTATAAGGATATGTGAGGAAAAGGAGTATGATTGGCAGGATTGTTGCCTTCTTACCTTAGTTGACTAGCTTTTGTAAACTTATACATATATCTATAGATATATGTCTTGATAGGTAATTGTTGTATATATAACTAATTATATATGTGAATATATATGTGTGTGTGTGTGTGTGTTTGTGTTTTATCTCAATATATCTATCTCATATTGAGACAAATTGAGTCTTTAAAAAAAAGAGTGAATCCATTTGAGTTAGATGTAACTGTATAATCCATTTTATGTTCAAACGGATTGTATATGCTAAAAGTAAAAAAAAGAGTTGTAAAAATTTAAATTTTTTATATTGGTTTTTAATATTTAAAAAATTGTAAAATGGTTAATTAGTATAAAAGCCAAGGAAGGTGATATAATTTTAAAATTGACTTTTGTAATAATCAATTTCTTGTGTTGAATATCGATGTAAGAGAGGGATTAGAATAATCAGATTAATTACCAAGATATAAATGTCAAAATGGTGAATGAGAGCATATGATGTCCAGCATAAAACCATTATAGAAGCTAGCCAGAGAGAGCCAAAAAGGCATATATTTCATGCTCTTAGTTTTTATAACTTTTGCCTGCTCATCACAAGAAGATTAGGATGGATAATTAAGGAGTTGAATGGTTTAAGAAAATATATAATTAATTTAGTAAAACAATGTACAATCATGTACATCTATTCATATTATAATAGTTTTGAGATTTTTTAGTTATTAGTATTTAAAATTATATATTATAAAATATAAAATAAAATATATAATGTAAAAAGAGATTAAAGAAAAATTAAAAATAATAATTTTCAATAAAAAATGAAAAGTTAAACAATTTTTATTATTTAATTTATCTTTTTAAAATATAATAATTATTTTTTATATTATAATTTAAAAATTAAAGAAAAAATTGACATTTATATTTGTATATACAAAGCGGTATATATATATATATATGTTTGAACAAAAGACTTACCATGATTGTGAGAGGAGAGGCATACATCATCGATTTTGGATCCTCTGCTTGGCAGCACCTGCTTGGCACCTTTAGTGGCGGTTTTCGCTGCTAAAGTGTGTTTTAATATTACTGCAACGAATATTACTGCTGCGATAATTTTTGTTTAAATAGTAGCAATACCTTTTGTTGCAATAAATTTTAGCAGCGGAAAAAACCGCCGCTAAAAGAGCCAAGCAGGTGCCAAGCAGAGAATCCGGACGCTCATATTAAAGACATCACAAAGAATACCAACCACCAATGATCTTTGGTGAGTGCCATGCAGTGCCAGTAACGTTATAAGAACAATGGCAACAAAGAAAACAACCTCGACAAGAAGCCAAAGCAGAACCTTCTTCTGTAGAATTTAGGAAAAAAGAAATTAAATTAGATTCTCCACTTTGAAACATATATCTCCTAATTATATGCTTTTAAAAAAAATGAGTGAATTACACTTCTCTCTCTTTTGAAAAATGTCAAAATTATATATTTTTTTTTATTAAAAAATACACACCCGTCCTTTGTTGGTGGCATAAAAATAAAATATGGAAAGGTAGATGAACTCAAATACAAGCCCAACACCATTAATGGTGACGACAACGCTATGTGGATGAACGAATGGCATGCCGTAAAACACCCAAAATGCACAATTCAATACACTCGCGAGACAAGGATCTGGCTTGAAGTGGAAAACTTCAATACAGTATATTATTTCACCATTGAATCTTTTATTTTTGACTAGACATGAAGTGGAAAACTCAACCTCTAAAAATTCATGTACGCCATTGGCATGCATGTGAAGTATGCTTATGAATATTAATTAATTCATGTATACATTTTTTTCCAATTAGTGCCATTAAATGCCTATGAAATTATCATGTGTGTGATTAGGATGACATGCATGTGAAATTAATCACGCACATACAAACGCATATATACAAAGAGGAAAGTGAAAAAGGTTACGCTGGTGAGAAGAACAAGCCGAAAGTGATGACATTGCCTACACAAAAAGAGTAAATAGTTTCATTGAATACGTACAAAATATTATTTTGAACATAAAAATATATTAAAATTAAAATGGTTGTAAATATTGTTTTAAATCTAAACTATATATATTTCTTTTCTTATTATAAATCTTCACTATTCCAGACAATGGATATCTTAAAATAGAAATAAGAGCAAATTTTGAACTTTTTTGTAAGAGTAATAGTAATCCAAATCAATAGTTTGAAGTTCCGACAAAAGTTTGAGATAGATGTACAATTTTAAAAGATGGATATGATCTCTCCTATACTATCCCAAACTCTCCATTCTAATATTATCAGTATATATCACCTTTAAAGTTTTTAAAATTTCCCCGTGTAAGTCTTTTTTTTTTTTTTTATTCTTATCAACTAGGATTAGAACATCAAGAAACTATTAATAATAGAGTTTATACTGTGCTAGGATTAGAATGTATCTTGTATAATGATTCTAAAATAAATATTTTCATTCAATTAATAATTTGAAAATATTGTTTTTAACATAAAAATATATTAGAAATAAGGTTAATAATTACTCTTATAGTTCATATACTTTGACTCAATTTTTAATTGAGTCTCTATAATTTTAAAATTTATAATTGAGCCCCTATAGTTTAAAAAAATTAAATTATTTCTTATTATCAATTGTTTTGTTGAAATTATATTAAATTTTGTTAATGTTGTCAACATATTGTATTTTAACACTCTAAATATATATAATTTATGTCAATAGAGAGGAAAAAATAAATAATAATATTAATGTAAAAATAACTTAAATATATAGAATAAAATGATATTTATGTCAAGTAATATGAGTATCTTAACTTAAATTAAGTAAATCCATAATGTTATTTAGGGTATATAATTAGCATATAATCAAAATTTAATAAAATGTTAATAAAAATTAAACTTAGGAACTAAATTAAAATTTTTTAAACTATAGGGTCTAACTTACAAATTTTTAAATTATAAGGACCCATTTAAAAATTGAGTGAAACTATAAAACTACAAAAATAATTACAAATTTTTTAAAAATCTAAACTAATTTTGTTTAATCATAAAACTTCATTATGCATGTAGAACTTCCAATGGATGATATCTTAAAAGACTAAAACATCATTTTGGTTTCCTCATAGATGATGATTTTCTTAATTTGGTCTCTTATAAATTCTTCTTCTCAATTGAGTCCTTCACAATTTAATATGTTATCAATTTGATCACTCTATCTAGATGTTCTCCAAATAATTAACAGTTATGATGACTTGGACTTTTGGTGCTGATTAGATATCATTTAGGTATGCAAAAATAATTTTTCCCATGATTTTATTCCAATTCCGCAAAAATTAACATATTGCAACCATAGTAAACATAACATTTTGATGAATCTTGGAATGCACTTGGTATATCTAGATTGGTCCCACCAATGATATGCTGCTATGTAACATACGACCACTAGCCTAGTCAGCAAGCCATGCAAACACCTTCTTGGGCTAGCGATCTGTGTGATCATCCATACACAAATCGATCCTTGCGATCGCCTACAAGTAATCTTGTAATGGTTTCCTCTCATCCAAACGCCTATATAGGGAACTACCTTGGCCTCCCTTAGGTACTACATTATTAGTACTCTAAAAATCTCTCACTAGCATCCTCGTATTTTCTCTACTGACTTAATCATCGTAGGTGCATTAAGGAGGTTGTCTCCCTTTGTGCATTATTTTTTAGGCCCTTCACTCTTAACATTGTTCCTGACCAATTTGAAGAACATCAATGACATCCAATGTGGTCTCTCCCTAAGCACTATATTCTTCTCATTCTTTTCCTTCACGCATAATTTTCTTTTGCTTAAAGAAACTCTCAAGATGATGATCCACTCTATTCTTGCTACCTCTCGTGTACTAGCTGCCTAACTAATACTCCACAATGAAGCCTTTACATTTCTCGCCATTAGAAGGGGCAACAAGATGCCACCTTTCTAGACCTTGAGCTTGTAATAACCGGCTATATTTTTAAAGATAAAAACCAGATTTTGACGTTAATTGCATGTATATTGGTTTTGGCATAGATTTCGAGATGAGGGTTGAAATGGAAGGCCGTTCGGAGTTAGATACGCGATTTGATGACAAGAAACACGATCCGGCGATCAGAGACTAACAGACAGAGTTTCAGACTTTGGCTTCTTAAACGGAGGCCGAAAACTCTGCATAGGAACCCGTGCCAACATTTGGAGTGAAGGCGACGTCTCGAAGTTTCCCTGGGTGGTCCGGGAAAAGTCGACATCGCCCCCAAAAGCTTTAAATTTTTTGAAATCTCTCCTTTTCTATCACTTCTTTATCTCTCCTCACTCTACTTTCTCTCTCCTCTCTCTCTTCTCTCCTCTACCATGTGCCGCCACCTGGGCCACTGTGAGCCACCACCTAGCCTACCAACCGACTCCCCTTGCCACCCTCGACCTCCAACAGCCACCCACGGCCACCAACGGCCGCCAGACTCGCCGAAAAATGGCATTATTCTCCTCTGTCGCTTGAAAACTTCGCCAACTAGGATGGCCACCGTCAGCCACCGTTGACCGTCATTGCCACCACCACCTTGTAGGCTGAGCTGCTAGCTTCCTTTACCAGCTTGCCGCCGTTGAATAGAAGTCCGACGCACCCGGATCGAAGGAGTTTTCGTCTGCCGTGCATAAAGCTTCGAGCTGAAAAACACAGTTGAAACGGCCGTGAACTGCCATGCCACCACCACATTCAAACTCCTCATCTTGCGGGATTCACCGTGGTGTGATTTTTGAAGCAAATTGCACCCTCCGCCATGCGCCGCTGTGCCCCGTTGTGCCGATGAATCTAGATATACACCGAGAGACACCGAGACCACCCCGAGATAGATTTCAATCATCCGACAACCCTGGTAAGGTTCGATTCGCCTAAAACTAATGAATTTTGATTAAATTAGCTGTCGAACGTGAATAAAAAATAAACTAACTTAGGTAATAGGGTAATCGAACTCAGGATCGTAAAATGGATGACGTAACGAGCTTGAATATTCAATTAAATGTCCATAAAATTGATTTAGCTTGAAATTCGAGGATATGAGAAGTCCCGGGTTGATTTGGAACAATCGAAGACCAGGTAGGATGATTTATGCTTCTCAAGTTCTAGATTTGACCTAGTGAATACCTAAACGATTAGATTTAATTGCATGGATTTACGTGCTACCTTCGATGGACTAAATTGCATGCCTGTGTGCTGGATATCCCATTTGCATGTTAGATGTTTTGTTTATCGAGTTTAGATGCCATTAGGGCGGATTTACTTATGGTAGGGTACTTGATAGCTGATATGAGACGGCCGTTAAGTATTCTGAGTTCAGGAAATTTTATAAAGATATATTTTTAAATAGATTTAGCCTGAATTTCGTTAGGGATCACGCGGTAAATCAGGACGAACCTAAGAAAGTTTTAAGGAGTATAAGGGGGGATAACCTAGATGGGAAAACGTTGTGATTTAGGCATAATACCCTAGAACCCTTAGGAATAGCCGACCGTGTGCATGTGAGTTCGAATAGACTGTATGAGGATGAGAATTGGCGTATGTGCACATGCTAGGGGATGTCATAGATGTTGATTCTCACCTGGTCCTTGAGTGAGTGATTGGTGTTACGGATCACACTCACAACATAGGCGAGATTCGGGTGATTGATGTTACAGATCACACCCAACGATAAGAAATGAAATCTCTCTAGACAACGTGCAATTGGATGACGTTAGATTCGGTCGTAAATGATTTGTGGCTGACACGGATTTAGATACACTAGGCATGGGATTTAATCTGATTTTTAATTTTTGATTTTTCAAAGATATAGACTTTATGATTTGTGAGCATTGGCCATAATTTTTCATGCGATAAATTGATTTTTAAAGATAAGGTATTTCACGAATTTTGAACTGATTTCGGAAAGTTATTCTCGTTGCTTGCACCGCTGAGTATTCAACCAGATTTCGAAATGTATTTTGAATTGTAAATTATTCTACTGGGATTTTATATCTCACCAGGTTGCTTACTCAGATGAACAGGGACAGGGACAGGGACCTAGACGTTAGTTGGGCAATGCTTTGGTGATAGACAAAAGAGCAGCTTAGTCTAAGCTTGAATTGCATTGTATATATTTATACTGATGATGTTGTATATTGGTTTTCTGAAACTTCTGCTTTTCTGTTGTTATTGGACTGGCTGTATATTTCTACTTGAGTGACTTTTTTACTTTGGGATACGCTCAAAATACAGGGGAGACTTTGCTGAATTTTTGTCAGGGTTTACCACTGTAATATATGTAATTAAGTTGAAATTTGTATGAATGCCTGATATGATGTATATATGGATGTTAGTTTTCATTCCAGAGTAATTTATGATGAATGTATGTATAATTAGTAGATCTACATGTGAATTAGGGTTGAACGGAATTTGAATGGACAACAAGAAGTCTATTTAGGTTACGCTCAACCAGTAACGATCCCCTGGTATTCCCCCATCGGGAATAACTATTTCAAAGACCCATATGCTTCCGCTAGACAGATAAAGGATAGTATATTGTGGATTAGGGGGTCATTACAATTATGCTCATTATCCAACAACTCTTAGCTAACGACCAGTTGGTTGATAGTAAAACAACCTCACTATCCACTGAATTTGCTCCTTTTGGTTCGAGGAGGGAGAGAAGTGGGTTTAGTGACCCCTCTAAACCACAATCTAAGCACTAAATAGAGGTAAGCAACCTTCAAGAAGAAGTCTTGACCCTTTGTCAAGAACTCGCTACGATATGCCAAGTGCTGCAATAGCCAATCGACTTGGCAGCCATGCCATCACATCTCATCTTGTAAGCCATACCCATGACTTATGTAAGGTATCCAAAACTCACATTTAGCAAAAATATCTAGCAAAAAATATTCAACAAATTATTTAGCAAAAATACGAATTTAGAAGATATATTTAGCAAAAAATATTCAACAAAATTTTTTTTAAAATTGTTTAACATTGCATTGTCCTCAATGCATTCACAAAGAACAAAAATATAAGAGTAAAAGAGGAGAAATAACTTCCTTGAAGTGATGAATTTGGCTCTTTCCATCATGGCTTCTTGAGATGGAGGTGAATATGAAAATGAAATAAAGAAGCAAAATATACAAAATAAAAAAATAGAAAGAAACGTTAAAATGGGAAAGAAAACAAACATGAAATGAAATTGGTAATGAAAATGGAGATGCAAAATGGTGAGTATCGCAAAATGAACATGGAGAACAAAATGAAGTAAAAATAAAATCTGAAAAATAAAAGATTGAATCATGAAATAAAATGTATGGAACAAAAAATAGCTATGGTAAAATCAGAAATGAAGCACAAAATGAAAAACCAAAAATGAAATTAGAAAAAATGAAAATTGAGTTTGAAGAAACTGAATAGTGACAAGTTTAAAGGTGGAAAGTGGCGAATTTTGATGATGGTGACATAGGAAGGTGGAGAAAACCAGAGAGAAGATAAAATTATGACAATCGTTGAAGGTGAGAGAAATCACGATGAAGAGGTGATTTAGAAGACAAAGACGGTGGATTTAACATAAGATAGAAAAATGGTGATGGTAGAGACGCATTGGAGAGCCTTGTGTTGCATTTCATCAACATCTTGTGTTGCATAGCCTTGTGTTGCATGTCATCAACATCTTCCATAGCAAAGAATATCAGAGAAAGAAAGAGAAACTCAGAGTAATTGTCTTGTGTGAGAAAAAGAAATAATTAAAAAGGAGTGGATTTAATACAGATTTTAATCTTGGTTTTGGTCTTCTATATTTCAATTAGTTATTAGTGGTAGGATAGTTATCGCAATTTAGAATGTAGAGTAATTATATTTATATATACACATTATAGTACTCATGAGAACTTGTACAAAAACATGCCTTAGAACATATTATGAGTACTAACGTAATAATTAAATGTAGAAAACTAAAAACACATTCCTTAGAACATAGAATTGTGATTTCTTTTAGGAAACCAAAAGTTACTTGATAATGTATTGTTTTTGACTTTCTTTGATTTTGTAAGGTAGGTTCTAATTCAATCTTTTGGCATACCTTCAAATTAAATTAAATTTTCCACCACTAAAGGTTTAAGTTTAGTGAAAATAATTAATCTTTTGCATATTGTAAAATTAGAAAACAAATGGTAACTGAAACAAGGGATATTTCTTGTGTATTTCACAAAGTTACAAATTTGTATACAACAAAAAATAAATAATGTTACTCATAGATGTTGGTGATTGTGACCAATTATAGCATGAAAATAATCCCTATGATTGTGGTGGAAAAGGTTAAGGCAATGATTTAATGCAAGGTATACATGGAAATAAAAGATCCTTTAATACTCCCCCATCAAGTTGGAGCATGAAGATTGGAAATGCCCAACTTGCCAAGTAGTTGATGAAATTGATCATGTCCAAGAGCTTTGGTGAAGATGTCTGCCAAGTGATTTTGTGAAGAAATTGATGTAGTGGAAATGGTTTGAGATTGCATGTGTGGTTGGATAAAGTGGCAAACTATCTCGATGTGTTTTGTTCACTCATGAAATATAGGATTAGCTACAATGTGAATAACCGCTCGATTATTACAAAACAAAGGAATTGGAGTTGTACATGGTACTTGTATGTCTTTTAAGAGCCATTGTGCAATATTCTACCTCTATAAAGGAGCGAGAAACCATTTATTTTTCCTTAGCTCGCCGTGACATTGGTGAAGAACCAAGAAAAATAATGTATCTAGTAGTTGATTTTTGTGTAATAGGGTAACCTGCCCAATCTGCATCACAAAATGCCTACAAAGATATAGTGTTGTTTGAAGGAAGTAAAATGCCTTGACTTGGTAACCCTTGCAAATAACCAAGTACTCTATAAGCAGCATCAAGATGAGGTTGTCTCGGTTATGCATAAATTGACTAATAATATGTACTGCATAGCTGATTTCTGGACGAGTAATATTGAGATATAATAATTGACCTACTAGCCGATGATATTCTTTTAGATTTTTGCAAGGTTTACTAGAGTAATTGGAAAGCTTATGTTGTTATTCCACTAGAAAGGAATATGGTTTACATGCAGTTAAAACACATTCAGCTAAGATGCTAAGGACATATTTGCATTGGCTCAAGAATATCCCTTCTGGAGAGCATCCACTTCAATCCCCAAAAATACTTTGTAGCATAAAAAGGCATTTTTTACATCTAATTGATGTATGTCCTAACCTTTTACTGAAGCAATAGCCAACAAGCAACAAATACTGACTAATTTTGCAATAGGGACAAAGGTCTCATGAAAATCCACTCCTCAATATGAGTGTGACCTTTTGCAACAAGCTGCACTTTGTAGCGTTTAATGCTTCCATCCAGTAGAAATTTGATTTTGTAGACCCATTTGGAATATATAGCTTTTTTGCCAGGGCAGTGGTTCTAAAGTCTTAGTTTGATTTTTCTCTAAAGCTAAAATTTTTTATACTTTTATTTAACTACTTGAGAAAATAATTTTGGCTCATCATTGGATAAGATGGCCGATAAGAAAGTAGTATGATTAGGAGAAAATTTAGAGTGCGAAATTGTAGAGACTGATGAAAGGGAGAATGAAATATTACATGTATCATTACTTCAAATGTTTCATATATACACAGGTGCAATATACATGTGCAGCTCATGTAATTAAACTAATACAAACTAAAATAAACATCTAGGCAAACTAACTAGGAAAACTAACTAACTAACTTGAATAAGTTAACATCCCCTCCTCAAGTTGGAAATGGATTGAAAAAATTCCCAACTTGGAAATAATAATATGAAATTTAGTAGCTGGCAAGGACTTTGTAAATGCAACAGCAAGTTACATACTGCTCAAAGCATGTTGAGGAAGTATAAAATTCTCTTTGACTTTGTTGCAAACAATATGACAATCGATCTCTAGGTGCTTGGTTCTCTCATGGAACAAAGGGTTTAAAGAGATATAAATTATGGATTGGTTGTCACATTAGAATGGAATTGGTTTAGGCACTTTAAGCTGGAAATCATGTAGAATGTAAGAGATCCATTAAAGTTCACACACTGTGGAAGCCATACTCCTATACTCAATTTCACAAGATGACTGTGAGACAATGGTTTATTTCTTTGTTTTCCATGAAATTAGTGAATCACCAAGAAATATTCAATATCCAGTTATAGACCTCCGTGTAACTAGACATAAGGCCCAATCACTATCATAGTATGCAGAAATGGTTAGGCTATTGTCTGATCTATAAAATAATCTAAGTGAAGGAGTTCCTTTCAAGTAACTGATAACATGAAGAGCAGCTTCTATATGGCTTTTGTGAGGAGATCCCACAAATTGACTAAGTTTTGGCACTGCAAATGTTACATTAGGCCGAGTCATGTTTAAGCAGAGAAGCCTTCCTACCAGTCTCCTGTATTGATCTTCACCTATAAGAAAAGGTGAATCTTCATTGAATTTGTGATTTTTTAGTAAAGGAGTCACAGTTGGCTTCATATTCTCAAGTCTAATATCAGCAATAATAACCTTCAAATATTTTTGTTGAGAAAGAAAAGTTCCATCTGGAAAATTATCAACCTCAATGCCAAGAAAGTACTTGGCATTTCCAAGGTCTTTGATGGTAAAAGTAGAATGTAAGAACTCTTTGACCTTTTTGATCTCCTGGTCGCAATATCCTTTGATTATAACATCATCTACATAGACCAATAGTCCAAGAAAACAATTATTAGTTTTCTTAAAAAATAAATAGTGATCATTAGGAGATTGTTGAAATTCAAAATTCACTATTTGGGTTGTAAACTCTAAATTCCATTCCCTATATGCTTGCTTCAATCCATATAAGGATTTCTTCAACTTACATTCTTCATTCCCTTTTACATTCACATATCCTTCTGGTGGTAACAAATATACTTCTTCTTTCAAATATCCATGGAGAAATGCATTATTAATATCTAAATGATGTATGAACTAGCCCTGCACAATAGATATAGCAAAGAAGAGTCTAACAGTAACAAGTTTAGCCATAGGAGAAAAACTATCTAGGTAATCAATGCCAGCTATTTGATTGTAGCCTTTAGCAACTAATCTATCTTTCTATGGATCCATCAAGGTTAAATTTGACTTTATACACCCACTTGGAGCCTATGGCTTTCTTGTTAGGTGGTAGTGTGGTTATTTCCCATGTTTGGTTAGCCTCTAAAGCTTTTAATTCCTTTTCCATAGCCCCTACCCACTCTTTACTTTGTGCAGCCTATTTATATGAGTAAGGTTCTTGAATTTTTGACACATTAGACATGAATGCAGCATATTTATGTGATTGAGGAAACCTATGAAATATGTGAGAATGATTTGTGTGAATTTAGCAAACATATTCATCTAACCAAGTAGGTGGTCTTTTGGGTATGTTACTTTACCTTGGAAAAGGAGCAAAAGAATTAGTAGATTTATTGAGTATAGTAGTATTAGGCAAATTCACGTTTAGTTTAGTATGGATTTTAGAATTAGTAGTAGGTAGGGTCAAGTCAGGTTCAGTGTAAATTTCAAAATTCGGATGTGTGATATGATCCGATATTAGAGTGAAATCTAATGTCATTGGGACTTTAGGCAGAGGATTTGGTGTTTCCTCTTGTATCATACCCTTGTAGGGGAATTCTTTTTCATTAAATTTCACATCTCGAGAGATGAGAGTTCTGTGATTGTTAATGTCATATAATTTGTAAGCCTTTTGTCCATGAGCATACCATATGAAAATGCACTTATATGATCTGGCATCAAGTTTATCTTTGTATGGAAGTGTATTTGCTATAAAACATAGGTAACCAAAAAACCTTTAATCTGGTATAGTCAGGTTTATCACCAAAAAATTTCTCAAAAGGTGGTTTCCAATTAAGTATAGCTGTAAGAAGTAAATTTATTATGAGTAGTAATAAGTATAGCTTCCCTCCAAAATGCTCTTGGCAAGTTGGCTTCAAATAAAAGTGCTTTAGCAACTTGCAAAAGGTGCTTATGCTTTCTTTCAATAACTCCATTTTGTTAAGGAGTGCATGGACATGTTCTTTGGTGCATGATTCCAGATTTAGCAAATTGTTAGGAACATGATAGATTTATGAATTTTGTACCATTGTCAGTTCTAATGGTTTTAATCCTAGTCTGACATTGGTTTTCGGATATTTTGATGAATTAATAAATGGTTTGTGTGACTTGACTTTTATGATTTAATAAAAAAGTCTAAGTTACTCTACTGAAATCATCCACTAAAGTCAGTACATAATGAGCTCCATTTAAACTAGATTTTCTATATAGTCCCCAAAGATCAATGTGAATTAAATCAAGAATGCATTGGGAATGTATTGTGCTTTTCTTAAAAGGTAGCCTTTTTTGTTTGGCTAAATGATGAGTTTCACAAGCCTTGTCAGAGTTTTGAAATTCTTTGATAGAATTTGTACTTTTCAATACAGATGTAGAATAATGGCCAAGTCTTTGATGCCAGATATAAGTAGAAGCTTTATTATTGACAATAGGGCAAGCATTACAAGATATTGAGCCTACAAATTTTCTTATTACAGATTTATGAAATGAAAAAGAATCCAAAATGTATAGATTCCCTACAATCGATCCCATAGCCAATATCTCTTTGTTCTTTTGGTCCTGTATGAGGCAATGAGAAGAATAAAAGGTAAATATTATATCAACATGTTGGGTTAGTTTATTAACAAATAACAAGTTATATTTGAATGAAGGAATAAGGAGTACATTCTCTAGTTTTATTCTGGAGTTGAAAACTACTTGGCCAATTTGGTTAGATTTTAGGATGGTTTCATTGGGTAAATGCACAGATATAAGATTTATTAAAGATTGAATATGCTGCATTAAATTTTGGTTGGAGCACATATGGTTTGATACTCTAGTGTCAACAATCCAAGTGTAAGTGTTTAACAAGATATCCACCAGTTAGACTGTTACCTACAAAATTTGTCATCCTAGAAAAATTAACATGTTCTTCAGTAGCAGCAATTGTATTCTTTGTGTATTTGGTCATTTCTTGTTTGATGAGGAATGAAACCATGTTTGCAAGATCTCCTTTGTCTTTGTCCCAATCTTGATCTATTGGTGTATCACCCACACCATTAGTAGTTGCTGCCATATTCACCATAGACCTCTTAGCAGTCTCTTTCTTTGAATCCTCAAGTTCTTTATACCAATCGGGATATCCAATCAGTTTGAAGCATATTTCTCTTGTATGTCTACCTATGTTGCAGTGATTATAGTAACGATCACACTTCTTTCCCATCATCCTTTTTCTTTCCTTCATTCATCCTTTGCTTACTTGTTTTTGCAATCATTACACTTGCTTTAGTCTCATTGGAGGCATAAGCTAAATTTACTTCTCACTGTTTCTCAACTCTTAAAATCATGGAAAATGCTTTATTTATAGTTGGCAGAGGATCCAAATTAAGGATCTAACTCCTTATGCTGTCAGAACTTTGATTAAGTCCCATTAAGAACTGTAACATCTCCATGGAAGTGTCCATTTCCTCTATCTTCTTGTTTATTCCACGAGAACAACCACCACAACTACACTTTGGAATGAACATCAATATGTTCATCTCATCCCAACATTTATACAGCTTGTTATAGTAAATAGTAGCTGGATTATTAACTGGTTCAACAGAGGTAGTTTCCTTCTTTATTTGATATAACTAGGGTCCATTATTGACTTCAAATTGTTTCTCAATTTCTTCCCACAGATTCTTGGAGCTTGAGCAGTAGATGAATGACTCTGAAATCTCCTTGCTTATGGAGTTCAGAATCCAGGACTTGATCATTAAGTCAACTTTCTTCCATTTCTTGAAACTAGTTGCGTCTTCAGGGGGCTTGATTGATCCGTCAATGAATCCAAGCTTGTCCTTGGCTTTAAGAGCGATTCTGGAAGCAACACTCTAACTCAGGTAATTATTTTTTGTAAATAGTGAAGTAACTAGAGTCATTCCAAGTTGATCAAAACTCATCAACGTAAGAAAGCTCTCATCGATTTGGTTGTAAGTTGCCATGGGTATGGTGGCGTTCACCGATCCTGAGTGAGCCATCTTAGTGTATGCACTTGTGTTTCAACCAAGATTCCTTCTTTGATCAGAAACTTGTGCTTTAGCAGGGAAGGTGCAATTGTGCTTCAGATCAGGAAGTCGTATTTCCTGACTAAATGCCCGTGCCCTTCAAGATTTTGATTCCCAGTTTCGAACATGCTTTGATACCGTGTAGAGAGTGATGAAAGGGAGAATGAAATCTTACACATATCATTACTTCAGATGTTCCATATATACACAGATGCAATATACATGTGCAGCTCACGTGATTAAACTAAAACAAACGTCCAGGCAAACTAATTAGGCTAACTAACTAACTGACTTGAATAACTTAACAGAAATAAAATGAGATAAAAGATGTAGCTTCGAGTTAGGGGAGGGAGACGGTGAAGGCATGGCATTCTCTACAGGAGCAAGGAAGGGAGGCAACATATACTGATATCCTGATAAAAAATGAGGCACTTGTTGTTGTCTTTTGTTGGGAAGGGTGGAAGCTTGCTGATTTCCAACAGTGGGATTTAGTTCATCTATTCCAATCTCAATTTCTGTTGAAATGGGTTCAATTGTGATTGAATCTACAATTGGTTCCTCAACGTGTTCAATGCGTAAGCCAGTACTAGATGAAATATTATCAGCACATGAGATTTTCTCATTTAGTTATCTTGATTCACCAATAAGGGACTTGGAGTAAGGGTAGACCTCTTCTTGGAATTGATCATCTCTGGAAAAAAATTCTTTTGCTTTCAAGATCATATATCCTATACCCTTTTTGCCATTAGGATAACCAACAAATATTCTCGTTTTGGCACGAGGAGCAAATTTATCATGAGGTTTACTATTCACATGGCCATAACAAAGGCACCTGTTAAATGTTCATATGTTGGTTTCTTCCCAAGTAAAATCTCATATGGAGTTTTTTCCTTTAGGATTGAAAATGGAATTCGGTTGATTAAATATGCAGTAGTAAGAACGCATTCTCCCCAAAATAAAATGGGCGGGTTTGCTTGAAATCGTAACGCACGAGCCACTTCCAAAATATGTCCATGTTTGTGTTCAACTACTCCATTTTGTTGTGGAGTGTCTATGCAACTAGTTTGATACTCCATGCCTTGAGCAGAATAATAAGTCAACAAATCATGATGAATAAATTCCAAACCATTGTCAGTTCAGAGTGTTTTGATGCCCATGTGAAAGTGTGTGTGATCCCGGTTGAAAATTCGCAACAAATACTCAGTTTCTGACTTATATCTCATGATAAACACCCAGGTTTCTCGATTGAAATCGTCCAGTATAGTTAAGAAAAAATGACAGCCAGAGATTGATCTTGTTTTATACAAACCCCATATGTCACAATGAATTAAATAAAAAACATGCTGAGTTTTATTCATACTGAGAGGAAGAGGTTGTCTTGTCTATTTTGCTTTGTAACAGGCATCACAGAACGAAGTTTTCTTGTAATCAAAACTAACAGGTAAATTTGGAATTGAAGAAATTTGATCAACTGGGAGAAGTGCCATATTCTTACAGAGATCGTGTTCCTCGCTATTAATGCCTTACCTCCTCTTATTGGTTTCAAATAGTAGAGTCCATTATGCTCTTTACCCACTCCAATCAGCCTCTTCGAGCATAATTATTGAATCACAAAAAAAAAAAAAAAAAAAATTTGCCAAAATGTCAATGTACAATTCATATCACGTGTTAATTTACGAATTGATAGTAAATTGAAACAAAAATCTAGAACTCCAAGAACTTGATTAAGGATCAATTCTTTCCCAAGGGTGATCTATCCCAAAGCATCTACAAGTATTGTTTGTCCATCGGGCATTTGAACAGGTAATACATTGTGCTGCCTTTCTATATTGAAAAGAGAATGAACATCATGGGTTATTTAGTTTTTTGCTCTAGTTTCAACAATTCACCTACTATCTGTCTTACCTGAAAATTTTAATTTTGCCATATTTACGAATGGTTTATCTTCAACAACTTCGTTTCCATTCAACAAGGCCATTAGTTATTGTTGTTGAGCAAGAGTTAATCCTGGAATCAACAAATTTTCTCCTCCCATTGTTGCTGTAAATGCAGTGTTGAGAGATTTTGTCTGTTTATGATGTGCCTGCGAATTATTCAGTCTCTCACTATCCTTTCTAGGTTTACACCAATTTGAGGGATAGCCAATCACCTTGAAGCATTACTCTTGACTATGGTTTATTTTGCCATAGTGTGGGCAAGGTGGAAACTGATTGTGTTTCCCGCTGCCATTCCCTTTCATCTGCGAATCATTCCTCTTGGCAAGTAAGGCAACAACTTCAATGATGGGAGTGCGAGTTGCTGCAATAGATCATTGCTTCTCTTCTTGTGTCGTAACATAGATTCTCCCAATATTTGAGATCGCAATGTTGTGTACACCTCATCAAGTCCCATTAAAACATCAAAAACCTTTTCTTATATGATCTACATCTTCTTTGATGCACCAAAAGTGCATCCGCAAGTGCACGCCGGTGTGGACTTCAAGTTTTGCAATTTGCCCCAAACACTTTTTAGTTTTCCATAATATGATGTAACTGATGCCTTTTCTTGTTTCAAGAGAGTTATAGAGTGCTTTAACTCAAACTCTTGGAGCTATTCCTCGAGTAAATCGTTCCTCTAAATCCTTCCACACTTCTTTCGTTGTTTCATCATGTGTGGCATTCCCATGGAGTTCTTTTGTAAGTGTTTTTGTGAGCCAAGAAAGAACCACAACGTTGAATTGGATCCATGCCTGAAAATTAGAGGAATTAGCATCTGGTTTCTTTATTCTTCCATCCACAAAGCCAACTTTGTTTTTGGCATGAAGGGCATCAAGAAAGCTATGTCTCCAAGTGAAATAATTATCACCATTTTCACTCAGAGGCTGTGTCATGAAAATCAAGCCTGGGTGGTATGATGGAGGAAGGAAATAAGGTGATGAAGCATCGATTGCAGTTCTGGTCATCTCCTTTGTTCCAGATCTTGCTATGTTTGAGAAAATCGCAGGTTTCAACAATCAGGCTCTGATACCATGTAAAATTAGAAAACAAACAGTAAATGAAGCAGGGGATATTTCTTGTGTATTTCACAATGCTCAGTTACAGATTTATATACATGAAAAAATAACTAACGTTACTCCTAGATGCCAGTGTTGTGACCAATTACATCCTGTCAATAATCCTTATGATTGTGGTGGCAAAGGTTTAGGCAGTGATCTGATGCAAAGTATACATGGAAATAAAAGATCCTCTAATACATATAGTAAAGTATGATTTAAATTTCTATTTATATTTACATTCACTACCTAACAATGTTTTAAATTAACTATGGAGTATAGCCAACTAGTTCTATACATGATTTCTTGAACTTTTGAGTGAGCTGGTGTTGGGCTTTTATTAACAAGGTTTCCTTGCCATTCTAATAGGCTAGTTGCTCCTGGAAACCTTGACAAGATATACTAAGATTGCTCAGGATAATTCTCAGTATATTACTATGGTTCTAGCTGCCTTTCTTGATGAAAGAGCCATACATTATCCTAACATCAAAGTAAGCCAAAGGGCAAGTTATTTGTATGATATTTGATTTTACGTGGCCCGAGGAAAATACGTCTGTTGATTTTTTTTTTACTCCTAAAATGATACCATATATCTTAATTATGTATGATATTTGATTTATGTCTTCTTTTTTGAAGCAATGATTAATTACAAGTAACTTTAGAATTAATGAGTTTCAATTGTCTTTAAGCTATTAGTGTTTTGATTATAATGAATAAAATGGCTAAGAAGTATGTTTTGATGTTTTGAACACTATAAGTTGTATATATGCATGTTAAGTTTGAATAAGTACATGAAAAATATATTTATTGAAATGTTTTAGTGGAACAAACTCTTTAAAGAATTACGATGTTATAACTATATCTGTAATTTTAAGCACGCCTAAATAGTAAGTAATAACTCCAACTAGTAAGAATCAGTTAATGGTAATCCTGTGTGCGGCCATACACGTGACGTGTATGTTTTTGTAATTTTGCAAGCATGATTCATACTCTCAAAAGATCGATGGTCATTCTATTAATGGTTAAGTGTTGCTAAAATACTAGAAAATTAGGATTTGAGAATATGGTATTTTGATTGTTAGCTTTTGGGATTCGAGTTTTTTTCTTGAATTTCATATGGGTCATGTGTCCGAATTTAGATCACGACAATTTACTATCTATTAATAAAATAAAATAGCCGATAAAGCGATAGCCCATATAGTAAAGAAGATAGTGCAAGATAGTGATTGTCCATTTTATTAATAGCATGTATATATATAAAACATATAAAAATAATATTAACATAAATTTTAAAAATTAATTTTAAAAAATGAAAAAACAAAATAATGTTCAAACATACCTTAAATAACTTTTCATCATTTAATTCATTATTTTAAAATATAATAATTGGTTTTCTTGTATCTTCTTTTTCCTCGTTGTAATTCATCAACTTATAAAACTTAAAACTGTTGTCATATTATATTATATGAGACTGGACGCAGAACTCTATCAGGTACACAAATTTTAAATATGAGCAGTGTCACGAAGAATTCAACCATTTTTTTTTAATTATGATTTGGTTTCTTTCATATTTTTATAAAATAATTTTATTTTTATTTACATAATTTTTAATACAATGTAACTGTGAAAAATTCAATCTCTCAAGTGATTAATCTTTGCATAATAAATTTCTTTCAACTTTATTGAATCATGCAAGTTACTGCTAGAGTTTTTAATTTAATAATGAAAAACATTTTTATATTAAATTATTATTACTCATTAATAAAAACATTGTCCCAAGTAATTTTGTAGGGAAGCAAAATAATGTTCAGTACTATTATTTTATGTTTACAATAATTTTGGAAAATTAATATAATAAAACACCAATTAATCAATTTTTTTGTCAAGAAAAAAAATTACAGAATTAAGAAGATCTTACATTGAAGAAACCTCATCAACTTCTTTCATCTCCTTCTTGATTGCAGCTCCCAGTTCATCATATGCTACAGCCCATGCATTGCTCATATCCTCACTCCATCTCTCCCCAATTGCTTCCTTGATTGTTTTTAACAGTGCCTCTTTAACTACCTAAAATATTCCAATAACTTTAATTTCGTTAATTCCTTTTTTTTAATCCTTTTTGATAAATTTTACGAGTTTTCCTAAAAATTTTCAACTATATCTACATATATTTTGTTTTCAGCATTAATTTAAATTGTAAAATACATTCTTGAAATCTTCACTCCTCTAGTTTCAATTGTTATATTCTCATGTCTCCTTATTTAACAACAATATATTATGCAAATATATACTTTTTCCTCCGAATTATTTACACATATAATAATTATATCATTTGTATTCTTCACGAAACTAAAATCATTATTTTTTAATGATATATTTAAGAGTATAAATTAATGATTTGATTGCAGAATCATGCATTCTATCAATTTGGTTTTTAAATGATGAAATTTCTTAATTTAATTTTTAAAAGATTAATCTTCAATTAATTTAATTTTTTAGTTGTTGAGATTGATGAAAAGTTAACGTACTAACATATTAATGTGATATTAATAGATATTTGATCTAGTTTTTTTGGATCTTATTTAATAGTAAAAAAATAAAAACACATCAAATTTATAAATTACACATAATCTAAATGTTATTTTTAATTTTTTTATAATTTATAACTCTGATGTGTTTTATTTTATTTTTTATTACTAAATTAGACCTAATTTATTATTTAATAATTGAATCAGCGTATGTTAATCTCACTTTTTAAAAAAATTCATGTTAATATCACATGGTTTATGTCACTAAGTTAGTGTGCTACTTATTTTTTCATTTATCCAATTACCAAACAAAATGGTTTTGGAGTTAATTTTTATGGAAAAAAAGGATAAAATTGATTAGAAATTGATCTTTGAAGGATTAAATTGTAACAATCTATCTTTCAATGACTAACTTGAAAAAATACGTATCTTTTAAAGATTAAATCATTAATTTACTTTATATATATATATATATATATATATGTATACATTATATAATATTTTGGCATCTTCTAGTTATTAATTTCTAAAATTATATATTATATCATATAATATAAAATATAAAGTAAATTACACTATCTTCTCTTTAAAAATTTTAAAATTAAACTCACATGTCCTCTGTTTTGAAAAATTACATTTTCCTCCCTTCAAATATTAGAAATCTTCTAATTTCATTCATTTTATCCAAAATATTCTTATCTTTATTATTTATATAATTAAATATATATTTTTTATAATTTAAAACACTATTTTTAAAAAAATTAAGATACAATAACATTAAATTTTTAATTAAAAAATGAAATAATATTTTTAAAATAAATTTAATAAAATCATTAAGGATATTTTAATTAAAATGGATGAAACTGTGAGTTTTTAGTCATTCAAGAAAATAGAGTGTAAATTTTTAAAATAGAAAAGAAGAAAGTATAATTTTGATATTTATCAAAAGAGATGATTATAATTTACTCTAAAATTATACATATATATATATAATATGAGAAGTGACACGAGATAGAATAAAAATAACAAGAAGTTATAATGAATAATTTTTTATTATTTAATTTTATTATTTTAAAATATAATAATAATATTTTTATTTTATATTTCAAGAAAAAAATTTAATGTATACTTCTATACATGGAAAGCCAATTAATTACAATATTAAAAAGGAAGTGTAAGGCCGCATGTTATATATAGCTTTTTCCCTTACAAGTCTTACTGAACCAATTTTTATTAGCATGTACATGTGACTATTTTTCATTCAATTAGTCAATATATACAATTTATTTAAAATAACAAAATAAGAAATAAAATTGTAACCAGTAAAATTTAAGAATGCATACCTTTATTTAGTAGCTAAAGGGTTATTCATAACATGCAGTATTTATATAAATTACCTGGAAATGGGGATCAAGAACTCCTTTCTTGAGGTGGACAGATCCCAAATGCTTTAATGTAGTATCTGCCACTACCACTTCACCTTTCTCTCTAAGTTGAATTGCAGATTCACAAGTCTTCAATCCACAAATTGATCACAACATTCACACATTAATTAAAGTATGACATATACTATATGAGAGAAGTATACACTTTTTGTGTTAAAATAAAGAGTAAAAAAGTTACACTTACCTTGCCAATTTCACCAAAAACTATTTTATTAAATAATAATATTTTAAAATTCAGCCAAAAACATTATTTCTCTCAAATCTTATTTTTTTGGTCTTCAGTGAAGGTAATCCACATGGTATCTAGATGGATTATTTTTTTAATTTTTCATTATTTTTTTAAAAAATAATCCGTTCCATGTTGGGATGAATTAGAAAAATAATTTTTTAAAAAATAATATAATTAATCTCTTTATGTAATTCATTAAGAGATCAGTCAAACTAACTCCATTTAACACGCGACACTCTCTTATCTAGTAGTCTCCGTATTTTCAGCCCCTCTTCTCTTGGTTGAAGATTTTATGTTATCTTATCCAAAATGTGTTTAAAACCTCACGTCCCAACCACATATTTGCTTCTTCATTTCACTTTCACTTTCGTTTCTTCACGCATCTTGCTGCTCAAGTTCTCTTCTCCAGCATTTCTTTCAAGTGATTGTTTTTAGTGGTGGTCCAATCAGGTGGTGATCCAATCTTCAAGTGGTCTTCATATATAGGGTATATTTTTTATATTTTTAAAATGATTGAAATACATATTTAGCAACTTTTTTATTTTATGATTCCAAAATTAATTATTTGCCATAAAAAAGTCACTTCTGATTTGTTTATAAATTGTCTTCATGTTGTATGATTTTTTATATGCAAATATAATTTTTACATGTAAAAAATGCAGACTGATATGTATTTTATAAAATTTATAATAAATTTGTTGAATATGAAAATATAACATGAATACTGTGTAATTTATTTTAGGCATTCTAAAACAATTTTAAATTTATTTATTGTTGAAAAAATGGTAGATTATATTATAGTTTAGCTTTAGATTTTATTATAGTTTTACTCTGAAAAATGTTAAATTAAAAACATGTGTATTGTATAGTTATTTTTAGCTTGTATTATGCAGTTTTAAATATTTGATTAAATTTAAACTTTTTGTTATAACCAAATTCAATTTCCGTAGTTTTAAATATCTAACTAAATAGGTGTTATATACTTATTTAAGAAAATTTAATTAAAAAATTACTTCTAATAAAAAAAAGTTTGGTTTTAACTTATATACATTTAATAATATTTTGATTATTTTGATTGTTAAATAATTTTATATTGAATTATAATTGACTAAAGAAAATTTGTTAGTTAATTTTAGTTTGAAATATTTAATTAAAATATTTTTAAAAAAATTACTTCTAATATCTTTTACATATATTCATATGAAAAAAAAAAGTTGATCTTCACTTAAACAACTTAAAATAAAATTTAAACTTTTTGTTATAACCAAATATATAAAATAAAATTTTATTTTAAGTTGTATAAGTGAAGATGAACTTTTTTTTATATGAATATATATATATATATAAGTTGCTAGAAGTAATTTTTTTAACCAAATTTTTTTAATTAAATATTTAAAACTATAAAAAAATTTTAAATTTACAAACAATTTTTCTTAAGTATAATACAATCTAAAATTATTTAACAATTAAAAATATTAAAATCTTATTCAACAAAGTCATTATAAATTTTTATAAAAATAAATATTAGTTTGCATTTTTTGACATGTAAAAATTATATTTGCATACCACAAAAAAAAAAAAAATCATACAACATAAATACAATTTATAAACAAATCAGAAGTAATTTTTTTACTACAAATCTTTAATGTTGGAACCATAAAATAAAGAAAAATATAAATATTTATTTCAATAATTTTAAAATTTTAGAAAAAAAAGGACCTTATAGATGAAGACCACTTGAAGACTGGACCACCACTGAAACTATCACTTGAAGAAATGTTGGAGAAGAGAACTCGAGCAGCAATATAAGACAAGAAGAAGAGGATGTAAAGTGAAGAAATGAAAGTGAAAGTGAAATGACGATGCAAATCTATGGTAGGGACTTGAGGTTTTAAACATATTTTGGACAAGATAACATAAAATCGCCCACCAATGGAAGACAAGGAGAAATCTAGAGACGAAACGAGAGTGTCACAAGACGAATACATCATTTTAAAGAAAAAATATTTTTCTAATCCATCCTTATATGGACAGGTTACTTTTTTAAAAAAATCAAAAGGTAATTTTTTTGGATACCAAACGAATTACATTGTATAATTTGCTTGATATCTAGACAGATTATCTTTACTAAAGACAAAAAAAAAAAAAAGGAGATTTGAAGGAAATAACTTTTTTGGCCTGGGTTTTTAGAATATTACTATTTCATAAAATTTGTTTTGGTGTAATTGCTTAGAAAAACATATATCTTCATTTATTTTGATTAAAATGCCCTTATGTTAATTATTTATGTAAAACAAATTTTGGTGTAATTGCTTAATGATTTATTCTTTAAAATACTTTTTTCTTTCTCATTTTCGTTAATATTTTTAATTAAGTCTCTTTCAAAATTGTTAAATTCAAAATTAAAAGTAAAATTCATAAATTTGTATGAATTTATTTATATTAATAAATAATTATAAAAATATATTTTTATCATAATTAATATAAATAAAATAAATTTAAAAAATAATATAAATTTAAATAATAAAATTAAAGTATAAATAATAAAGATAAATTTAGCCAAATTATAAACTTTCATTCATAATTTATACATTCATTAAAAATTTAGTTATTTATGCATATTAGTTTTCTTAAAATCTTAGTTCATATAGCTTTTTTATTGACAAGTCTAACATAATAAATTTTTGAGTTTTGAATACTACTTTTAATTTTGTCAAAACTATCAGTATTTAAAAATTTATTAAATTTTAACTAATTTAATTCCAATTAATTAAAGTCTCAAATAATATAATAAAGTTCTCCCAATAAATTTTTTTTTTTATGAATAAGACTTAAACATAAAATTTTATTTAAAAAAAATAAAGTACTTTAACATTCTAATTATTCACATGTTGGTATTTTTAATACTACTTTTAGAATGTCATAAAGGGCGGCATAGGATAAGAATGGAAAATATTACAAGTATTAAAGGGCCAGATTTGCTTCATTGATTAATAAAACTTTTAAATTAAATTATTTTTGTAGTTTCACTTAATTTTTAATTAAATTTTTATAATTTAAAAATTTTTAATTAAGTTCTTTTAACAAAATTTTAAATTAGTCATTTTTATCAAAATTTTGTTAAAATATATCAAATTCTATTAATATTAATAAAATATAATATCTTAGTACTATACTTAATATTTATGATTTATTTTAATAAAAAATAGAAAAAAAATAAATAATGATATAAAAATTACTTACATATGGATATATATATATGTGTGTATCTAAAATAAAATGTAATTTATATTAGGTAATATGAATAAATTAATTTTTTAAATTCTCATAATTTTTTTTAAACAATTTTGTTTGAGATATTTTAAGATAATTAATGTAGATATTTCTCTTAGTAAAAATATTCGCTATATTGTGAGAGTTTTGTCCCTTCAACTAGTTCTACCTCACGTTAGTATAAGTAAATTGATTTTAATTAAATAAACTTATATTGTTTAAATTGTGTATAATTAATATATCATCAAAATTTAAACAAAATATTGATAAAAATTTAAATTTAAAGACTAAATTAAAAAAAAATTTAAATTATAATAATCTAATTATTAACCATAACAACTTAATTAAAAATTGAGCGAAGTTATAAAAGCTATCAAAATCATGTAACCAAACTTTTATAATGAAATTATTTACCAAAATAAAAATAACGAAATGACTTGTTTCTTCTAAAATTTAATTAGGAAATTGTCTCAATTTACAAGATGACTTTGTTTTGATTTTATTCTCACCTATAATGTATAAAAGAAAGTAAGTGGGATTGAACTTACCATCTTGAAAACCTTCACAGCGTGGGACTTCAACTTAGGATTATTCTCAGGAATTTCGTGCGAGTCCCTTAGAAAAGAGAACATGTCTTTGGCTGCAGGAGCAATCTCCAATATCCTATATAATTATTCAAACCAAAATAGATAAAAAGAAAAAAGAAAAAGAGTTATATATATATATATATATATATACAGGACCATACTCTTAATTTGCAAATTAATACAATGAAGGAACACATAAATATATATAGAGTTTGAGAGTAATCAAAAGAGATGGTGAAGAAGACACATATTAATTAAGCAGTAATTAAAATTACAGTGTGAAGAAACGAAGACTGTGGTGAGGAATGTTTTGCTTCAACTCTTCCCATGAGCTTCTGACCAGAGCCTCTTCCTTCTCACTGAAACCAACCATCGATATTTTGTGAAGGTAGCTGGTTGCGATTGTGTTGCTCTCTCGCACTCGCAAAGAAGAGAAAGCTTGTGTGAACTCAAGCAGATCCGGAGAGATATTTTAAGTTAATGTTATATAGATGGATGGGCCATGAACGTAAGTGATGAGTAAATGCTTCTCACATGTTCAAAGATTCTTAACTTTACATATTGTGTTATTTTATGAAGATTGATTAACAAAATTTAATAATTTATTTTTATTTAATTTATTATGTAAATTTTTTAATTTTTAAAACAAAAAATTAAATAAAAATTATTGATAATATATGAATAACGAGATATAATACATGTGTATAAGAACTTCTGGTCACATGTTTGGGTAAATCATGTCTCTACCAAATTAACAACTTAATTTTAGTACGGAAAAGTTATACATATATTTTTAAAAATATTAAAATTATACTTCTTTTTTATCTATTTTGAAATTACACTCCTTTATATTAAAAAAATTATATATATATGTTTAATTATTTTGACTAAAATGTTCTTAAAAATATTATTGAATTTTTTAGAAATTATAATTTATTAAAAATATATATATTGTTTTCTTAAATTTTAGTTTCTCTTAATTTAGAAATTTTAAAAATTTATTAAAAAATTATAAATTAATAAATTTAACTATTATGCAATATGTATTATTAATATAATTTAAATTAATTATGGAATAACATAAAAATAAAAAATATTATTATATTTTAAAATGATAAAATAAATAAAAAAATATTTTTATTATTTAAAAATTTCACTTTCCTAATATCTATTTTTGTTTTTTTGGAGGAGAGTAGCAGAGAGTGTATGTGGCACCATGATTAAGAGTGGTGAGGAAAGAGACATGCGACAAACTCAACTTGTCAGCCCAAAAGTGGGGATTCTGTGATCCTGTTTGCATCACCAACAGTTACCGAAGGGCCAAGAATGGCCTTTCAAGCTTCATATGGTCAAGCTTTGGAAATAAGAGCTCTGTGCGGCGCCACTTGCACCGATGGAACAATCAATCAGGGCTGCAAATCCGATTTATCTTCAATGATTTTCTATGATGTAAATTACAGTATTACACTTTTGTGTGAAAAAATATATATTTTTAATAGTTTATTTTAAATTAAATTTATAAAAATATATTATCTTTTCTGTAGCAGTATAATTTACTAATACTATTAATAAATTTTTTATAAAATTAACCTAAATTCTTTTTTATTTTATATAAAATTTACTTAAATTCATTTTTAATAAAAATAAATTATAAATTAAATTAGTTGATCATCAATTCACTCTTAATCACTTTTATTAAGAGTGAATTGAATTCGTCAAAACGTTTTACCATCAATTTATTTGTACCAAGTGCAATTTGGTGAGATCTACAAATTTAAAAATCGCTTTATTTTCCTTCTCTCTGGGAAGACGTTCATTTTTGTGCTGTGTTGTTTCTCCCTTCCTTTCTCAGATGCCTTTTTCGCTGTTCGGTCTCCATTCTAGCACTCTCCGTTACCATGACTCACTCCAGTGTTTGGTAACTTCTTTTTCTCTCCATGATTCCGAAGCTTCTTCCTCGTCTTTTAGCAAATTCAAATCTAATTCGACGAACACATTGTGGCATACTAGTTCTGCCATTCTACCACACTCCTCTCCCTTTTGCAACTTCAGGTTTTTTTTATATTATTTTTAAGCTTCATATCTCTTATATTTGTTTGGATGAAGCATTTTCTTTAGCCTTTCTAGTTTTTTTTATTTCTGTGTTTTGTTGTTTGCTCTTGTTTTTTTGCTAACTAATTTTCAATATTTGAGCCATAGAATGGAATTATAGGATAAAAAAGACAAAGAAATTTTCCCTTAACTGTTATATGTCTTGATTATTTGTGTAATGACTGAGTTAAAAAATTAAAGAAAATGAAGGGAGCAAATAATAAGAACTACAGAAGTTAATCATGTGCTGTTTTTTTATGGTTTAAACAACACTAAATAACAAAATTTGCTAGCCATGAAAGTAAGGAAAGGAATGTAATCATGTGCTTTTAGATACCCAGTGTTATTTGTTTTAATTTTAAATTACTGATAATTATTGTTATTAATATTTTGTTAAAACAAATTAAAAAGTGTACTTATGAATATTATTGTACTTTTGAACTATAATTTTTGAAATACATGTGTACTTTTGAATTGCAATACGTCTGGATAGAAAAAGACATCAAATAAATTTTTAAAACAACTAATTCAAGGGTATATTGAGAATTCTACATAGATAAATGGCTAAAAAAATTACGTATGCTAAAATTTTTAAAACATAATTTAATTATAATTTATTTTAAAATATAAGGAACTTGTGAATAAATTTTAAAAATAAAAATTTTTTGTTTAATATTGAAAAAAAAAAGAAAGAAGATTGAAATATTATAGTATTTTAAATGAGTAAATTTTGATTATCTTTTTTTTTTCTAATTTGTTCATCAAAAATAATTTTGTTAATGTTTAGTTAAGGCTTAAATGTAAAGCTATTAGTTAATTGATAGAAGTTGAAAATCGACTGGTAACCTGTATGTGAGAAAATAAGTTTCGTTTCCTTTCTGATACTTCTACTAAAGCTTAAAAAACACCCATACATGAAAATATAGTGATTGTGATGATATGGCTCTATCCTAAAAAGGAAAATAAAGAGATTTAAGAGAGAAAAATACCTATAATGTATGGGATAATAGTAGTTACTGTGAGATGACTATTAGACATTTCACAATTGACTAATAGTAGTAAATAATGGGACAATTATTGAACATTCCATGATTAAACTACATTTTGGGGTAATAAAATACCTATGAATTAACTAATTTGATGTTCATCATGACGGGTGCGAGTTCTAAGAAGGCCTAATCATGAGCCTAAAAGTTTGCTCGACCTGATAAGCTTGGCTAGAAAAAATATGTAATACAAGACTGAAAATAAAAGTCTAAATAGAAAAGTTCATTTTTAGAAAAAGATTGATAGAAAGTAATTTGGGCTTGGGCTTTTCTTAAGCCCATCCCAAAGCCTGGTTAATTTTTTTATTATAATAATAATAATAATAATAATAATAATAATAACAATAATAATGATGATGATGATGATGATGCAAACACATCATTTAAACTTAATATTTCTTGCTTTATTTCACTTCATAGAAATATATTATATATACAAACTATTATATTTAATCATGTTTTATGAAAAATGAATGATTTTATGACAAAATAATTAAACATAATACATTTTATTCTATTAGTTCTTATATTTTAAGTTTGCAACTTGAAAATACTACAGTATAATTTAGCTTATGTTAAATTAAAAATATGATGTATTATTAATTTTGTTTTTTTAATAATTATTAAATAAGAAATGGGTTGGGATTTTTTATTTGTTATTCAGTGTGAGTTTAAACTAAATAAATAATACTAAAAATAAGCTCAGGTTCAGGCTATATTTTTTGAGTATATAAATAAGAAAGTATGACTCATTTTTTAATGAGTTCAGCTTGTGATTAAGTCTAGTTTTAACTTAGTGGACCCTTTTGATTGGCCAAACCAAAGGATCACATACTCAAAATTGGTCATAAACATGACTTGGGTTAGGTGATTCTAATGTATATACTTGTAAGCAGCATATTAGGGAAGGTTTTTCATCACGTGAGGTGATTCTTCAGTATTATGATTTGTCACAGAATAGAGAAAAGTGATCTGTCACAAGGTGGGGATTTCGTGAGCCTGATATGATTCATCATAGAGCTGTGATCTAGTGAGTGCTATTGTAAAACACGAAATGTAATACAAATGACAAATAAAGAAAAATTAATATTCAAAAACAAGTTTAAAAACATTTTCAAAAACCAGTTTTGCAAAATAAAGTTGTCACTAAAATTTTAGTTTTAAAAGAAAATTTTATAAAAATCTTTTAAAAAATAATTTTTGAAAAATGAGTTGGTTTACGAAAACAAAGATGTGCTCATAAGTTGGTATTGTAAAAAAGGTATTAAACACCCCACAATGTCTAATAATATAAATATACAATTAAGTTTTAGGTATACTTTTTACTCTTATCAATCACAAGCAGATACGAAAAAATGTTAAAAGGTTGAACTTGACCTAGAGAAGGTGCCTCAAGGCTTACGTATCTCTTATGGGGCTCAAAGTCTACATAATTTAGGGGTAGAAAACTTTGGTGTATTATTTGATTTTAATTTATTTTTTCAAAAAGAAAGAAACAATGAGATAAAATGATGCCAAAAGAAAAACAACTTGCGTTAATAATTTGATTTTAATTTTATAAATCCTCATTAGCTTCACTTCTTTCTTTTCTTGTTTTTTCCTCTTTTCTATTTTTTTAAAAAATTCATCTGAACCTAAGTGACTCATTAATTTTTAAAAAAATTTACCAACTTAGTTATTTAATTTCTTTTTAAAATATTCTCTATGGGACTAAGCTCGAGGTTATTTATTTTTCCTTAATTATGTATTGGTTTTGTGAGTTGCGTAGCGGAAAGCTTAAAGGTTTATACTAAGGTATGAAAGGTACACAAACACCTATAATCAAGTAAAAAAATCGGCTTTTGGAGCCTTAATTACAACATCCATATGAAGTCCCATATCCACATACAAATAGGTGCCTTTCCCATTCTTGGCATTGTCCCCAAATATTTGTACACCTCCGAAATACAACAAATGGAATTGGCATTGTTCTTGCATACATATACGTTGTGATTCTTCTGCCTGTGCTTATAGTAGCTTGATGCAATTTAATATATTTTTTAAAATTTTCCAGCATCAAGTCAATACAGTGGACTGCATATAGTGTCCAATACAAGTGTTTCCTCTTTTCCATGAGTCTTTGTACAGCTGCTTTGTAATTTGTAGCATTGTCAGTAATTATTTGCACTACATTCTCCTCTCTCACATTCTCTACAACTTCATCCAATATTTCAAAAGCTATCAACTATACTAGAAATTTCAAAGGTATCCAATGAATACAAGAACACTATCCCTTCAGGATTATTGACTAAAAAATTACAAATTGAAAGCTTTTTTTTATTAGTCCATCCATCAGACATAACAGAACAACCATCTTTTTTTCATTAATCCTCCTTAAACTCTTGAAGCATTTCCTCAATCTTGTTCACCTCCAACGTCAAGTATTTCTCTCTAATCTCATGGTGAGAAGAAGGCTTAAAACCCTACTCTTATTTTCCAATCACCTCACACATAAAATCTGAATTTTTTATACAATTGAAAGTAGACACACTTGTATTAAAAAACTAGGCAACTTGTTCGCAAGCTTCTTCGCTCAAGTATCTTTTGAACAACATATTAATAGTGGATTTTATACTTATAACCCCACTATCAATCCCATTATTTTTTAACCTTTTGAAGGCATTCATGATTCCTTTTCCTCTTTCTTGTAAGTTTGATTGTGTATCACTGTCATCACCAATATCAATTCATTGCTTTCTTTTTCTAATTGTTACCTCTTTACCATCTATAATAAGTTTTAACATCTTTGCCCTCATAAAATTAGAAACATTAATACATGGTTCTACATCTTCTTTGGTGCCAACCAAGTAATGTTTAAATCTAAATATTCCACCACTAGAAATTTTGGAACAATAATTGCACTTCAGTTTTCTAGCATTCTCTCAATATTTGCCCATGTTGCCACCCAACATCTGATCCATTACTAGGAAAGTTTTTTTTTACTAAAACTATTTTTTACCAGATCCACTTGTAGACATTGTTAAATAGCCCTCAAAGTCTCAAACACCAAATGACTAAAAATTAAAATAATAAAAAAAAACAGATTCAATCATTCAACAGGTTTAACATAATATCAATATATTCTAAATTAAGAAACAACAATAGATTCAAGCATTCAACAACTTATTCTTCATTAAGAAATAACAAAAATCCAATATAATTATTGCTTTTGCATACCCTGACTAATTTTATCATAAAAATAAGCTACCAATTGATTTGACTAATCAAAAGTTAATTTTTACACATTAAATGATCACTAGCCATTTGTATCGAGCTACTAATGGTTGGTTGTTAATATTAAATTAGTTTTCATATACAATAGACTGCATTAGGTGCTTGAGATTATAGGCTGGAATATGGAATAACAAATTTAAGTGTGAAAGCTCCAAAACATAATCAGATTTTATAGCAAAAGAGTAACATTATCAAGCCATTGGAATTGACTTGTGTTTAATGTTCGGTAATGTGCAAATTCTTTTCATTACAAAAGTATTATATTATTTTCAAGGTTCAAATGAATAAATTCTTAAGAATGCTAACTAAATATTAATCTTGATTAAATTAAAGGTCAAGTCTAATATTATTGGACAGAATAAATATCTAACTAATTCCCCTTCTCTTAAACCAAAATGAAAAAAATGAGTAGTTGAGTACATTAATTAATTAAAAGTTTATTGCACTTTAGTATAATAAAAACATTGCAATCACTCAGGAATTTTTCACTTTAAGTTGGCCATAAGAAGTATAATGACAGACAAATATATCAAACGATAATATATTCAATCATCATACATCACTATTAGCACAACAACATCCATTCATCAATATATAGCAACAATTAACTTACTTGGGGCCCAATATAAGCATAGTGTGGTTAATTCAAAATAGAAGAGAGACTGAGAGAGATTCCTAAATCCCAATTTTTCTTTCTCTCATGGCGGTGTAGTGTAGCTTCAACCTTCAGCCTTTGGTTCATCATTCACGTTCCTTAATAGCAATGTGGTGGTGTAACTTTTAATTCGTCCCTCTCTTCCCTTCGAGCAGCAAAAACAATGCAGCAGTAGTGAGGGCAAGCCGAGCAACATCGATTCATTTTGTTCTAGCCTTTAGGTTAGTTCTTATGGGATTTTACGTGTGAAGGGCCAAGTTAATGCATCTATGCTACAAAAGTTTAACAAACAAGAAAAATAGCTAGAATTGGATCTCTTGCACGTTTAGTATAAACTCGTAAACTTGATAATGAAATTGCCATTTTACTGTGAATTCACAAGTTTAGCCGAGTTTGCACCGATTTTGCTAGATTACGTTTTTATGTGTGATTTGAAGCATTTTGACTATGTGGGAACGTATAAACATGCTATTTTACGTATAAAATCGTGATTTTGACAACCATTTGCCTTGACGCCTCAAACCATTCCCAACAAGTTTCCAGCAAGCATATGAGTCTCAAAACACCTTTTTATGCATGTTTACTCTTACGTGAATTTGATGGCAAAATATCATGGGAGCAACTATAGGCATAAACGAAAGTTCAACACTCACATATATAATGAAATCAAGGCTTAAACGTTAGTTTAAATAGCACTCATGTTGTCTAAAACTTCAGACAACAACATCCAAAACAACTTTAACTACAAAAGTAATTTCTAACACATGAACAAACCATGTTGGAACTTCTTCATCTTCTTCTTTCTCCTTTCTTTTCCTCTTCTATTTTTCTTAGTTGGCTGTCCAACACATACAAATTCCAGCTCAATCCTAGCCATCCATCTTCAATAGATCCTAGCCCTTCATTCCTTCTTATATTGTGAAGGCCATGTTTGGCTACATACTTTAATTCCTCAAAACTCCATTTTCTCCCAGTTCTCCTCCATTTGATCTCATCTCTTAGAGGAATGATAACCAACACTCATCTCTTAGTTGGGGCAATCTAATTTGGCTAGAGAGATAGGCTAAATATCTATGTAACTAAGAAAAATGAGTTTCATTAAATTTAAACAATTTCCCTTCTTCATAACTCCTTGTCTTTCTAAGGCTATTTCTCCTAAATGTCCTAGCTTTCTAGTCCTATATGACATCGAAAATGTACATACACACATAAATCCAAGTAATGCACAATTAATAAAACACAATTACACATACAAAACAATAAAAATACAAGTGCTATATTTCTCCCTTCTTTTAGGAGTTTTCTCCTCAAAATTTAGGGCATACTTATTTGAACAGCTGTGTGCCTTTGTCTAATATCTTCCTCTTTTTCCAAGTCATTTGTTTTGACAAGGGGCTCTCCCATAACACCTTCACTAAGACAATAAACTTATTCTAGAGCTGTTTAATTTCAGTGCCAATAATTTGCACAGGCTCTTATTGGTAAGTTAGATTTTCCTTTTAATCGTACTGGTGCTTTGATCTATGACATGTGAAGAATCATGAACATACTTTCAAAGTTGAGACACGTGAAAAATATCATGAAGCTTTGGTAAGGATGGGGGTAAAATAATTTGGTAGGCTTGAGAATCGACTCTTTCAAAAATTTTGAATGGACCCAAATACATAAAATTATGCTTTTTAGACTTTATAGATCTACTAATTCCAGTAGTTAGAGCTATTTTGAGAAACACATGGTATCCCACTTCAAATTCTAAGGGTTTCTTTCTTTGATCCTAATAGCTCTTTTGCCTCACTTGAGTAGTAAGAACCTTTTCTCTATTTATTTTGATTTGATTAGTTATCTGTTGTATTAGCTCAAGTCTTAATGTTTGTCTCTCTCCTATTTCAAACCAACATAAAGATGACCTATAATTTCTTCCATACAAAGCTTAATATGGTGTCATTCTTATGCTAGAGTCATAGCTATTATAAGAAAACTCTACTAGAGGTAAGTACCTATGCCAACTTCCCCCTTGTTATAAGGTACATGCCCTTAACTTCTATTTACTCTTCCTCTTCTTTAATTTATCACTGTCACTTGAACTGTCTCTGCTTAAGCTCTTTGAATCAGAGCTACTGAATCACTTTCTTCCTTCTCACGTGCACATCCACAATGACCTTTTATCTTTTCATTCTTCCTTTTACTGATCTTCGTAGTTTCCTCCATAACTTCAATTTTTCTATTTCATCAAAGTCATTTCCTCCTACATCTTCTAATGTACGTCCTACTAGCTTATGTGGAAGACATGTGGAGCATGGAATATCCTGGTGATGGATCTTTGAGGTCGTAGGATTTCATAGATACGGGGCCTAAAGCATAAAGTTTTATAGGCTACATCAACACCCATAACAAAAATAATTTATAAAGTTTGTATTTGATCACTTCAAAAATATGATTTTCAAGTTATAAAATTACATAGATTAATTTATTGATAAAATTGGGTGAAATTATAGTCACAAAATATATACGAAAGTGAGATCACTAGTTAAAAGATAAAATTTTCAATTGATATAATTTTAATTTCAAAAATTTTTTTAACTTGAACCATGAACTCAATTATTTTTTTAGTCAATTATGTAAATTTTTTTTAATTATTTTAATTTCCTACTTAAATAAATTATCTAATTACTAAAAATTTAATCTCATAAATTATTCAATCAACTAAAAAAAGCCCATCAATTAATTAATGTTTCATTTTAAAAAAATTCCACTATTCTATCCTCGACAGTTCTAATTATTTTAATTTATTTCCCTCAGTTATCTTAAAATTAAAACTAAAAAAATTTTAGTTATTATAATAGATGAATGGTATAATCTTAAAAATGAAATTATTCAATTTAATGGAAAGTTCCAATTAATTAATTCATGAACTTAGGATCCAAATTGGATTTATCAGTTTCCACAAATTTAGTACATAAAATAGGATTTCTCTCATAAAAATGGGTGTCGGTTGGAGGAGTTGACGTACAACAGGAGTTTTATGTGATTCAAGGATACCTTTAAAGTAAACTCAGTACTTACCTTGATGCCTATATATCACTTGCCGTACTTAAGCTCACAAAAGAGGAGGCTACAAGATGTAATATAAGCATAAACCACACATGATTTCTTGGAGAAAAATATGTAGGCCATCCAGGAAGGCGAACCTTAACAAAGCTCTTTTGGCTAAGTAGATTTAGAGAATTTATAACAACTCAGAGACTATTTTCAGTAAGGTGATGAGATTGAAATACCAATGGAATAATGGAATAGATAGATTGAGATTTCCTAGCAATATAGAAATGTATTTACTTGGCTCAGGAAATAATCACAACAAAGGTCAAATGGCAAGTAAGAAAATTAAGATCTATCAACATCAGTGGTACGCAGAGTGATGAAATGATAGTCTCAACCTATGAAACAAAGAGCACTAAGGTAATCCAACAATTTACCACTTCTAGGCACAGTGGTCAAGATAAATTAGTGTGGGAAGGAAACTGGTCAGGAAATTACCAAGTTAAGGATGGGTACAATCTCATGACGAGAACAACTATGGAAGTGGACAACCCAAGAAAAACTTCAATCAGTGGAAAAGATTGTGAAATTAAAACTTTCCCTAAAAATTATCTTTTTTGCTTGGAAGTTATGTCGTAACTCATAAAGCTCTTCCCTTAGGTGAAAACCTATTGCGAAGAGGTTTTAAGATCATATAAACCATCTATATTTTGAGTGTCTTGTTGAGTGAGCTACTTGGTTTGGGGCATTCTATGCAGTTAGAATGGATAATATTGAGGAGAGTGATATTCTCAAATGGCTAAATGACCTAGTAAATAAAGAAGATCAGTTGAGGAAGGACGATTGTAACTTAGCCGAAAAAGTGATTAGCATGTGCTGGTGCGTTTACTGCTTTAGAAATAAGGCTTTTGTTTGAAAGTGTATAGGTGACTCCAAGTGATATGATTAACAAAGTTAGATATGATAAGTAGATAAGAGACACTTTCAAAATAGGAGGCAGTGTTAATCATTGGGAGATTAAGGCCAATTATGAAAGGGTTTACTTAAGGATAGAGAATGACAACCACAGTACGCCATGTATATGGATGTCATGGAGAAAGTGGAAAAAGCATAATCCTTTGGGTGCTTTCATAAGAGAGAATGAGCGACATCAGCCTCTAGTGGTTATTATGCAAAAAAGTTGGAAGGCATCCTCAAAACAAACTGTAAAGGAGTTTGAAGTGTCCTTGAGATAGCAAATGAATATTTATGTTTGCAAATACAATCATGGTTGTCAAAATTACATTTTAACTCTTAAAATCGTACGATTTTACGATCCCACCTTAATAAAACTTGTTAACTTGTGCTTGGACTCGAAATCCAACGAAATCATATGTAACTCGGGTGAACTCGTAAACAGACTCTAAAATGGCGATTTTGCAACCAAGTTTGCATTCTTTTTGTGTGGTCTCATATAGTCCTCTTCGATGATTTTTTTTTCTTTTCGTTTCTTAAAATTTGATAAGCATTCCAATAACCCAATTGAACCCTAAAGAAAAAATTTTTCTTGTGATCTGTGATTCTTGAAGGATGAACAATGAAGGCTTGCATTATGCTTTCTCTGGTAATGATTGAAGGACGAGGTTGCTTGATAGCTTGAAGGATGAAGAGAAGTCAAGAATTCTTGATTACTTTGAAGGACGAACGAAGGAAGAATGGAAGATTTATTGCTTGAAGTCGAACCTTGAGCTTGAAGGACGAACTCCTTCCTTTAGTTTAGATGCTACACTGCCTTCTTATTTTGTTTTTTCATCTGTGGTTCTACAATGGTTGTCAGAAAATTGATATTGGAACTTTTTTTGGATCCTATCATCCTGTTCTTTTTAAAAAAACAAAAAGTTATTTGTATTTGTTTTATTTTTGTTATGTGGTTTCATATTTACAATGATTCCTTGGATATATAACCAATTCACTTTTTTTCTTATTTAGATGTTCACTTTCTACTCTCTTCTTAGTCAAGCTTTACTCTATTTACAAAATGTAATGTTTATTAGTGATGAAACTAGGAAGGATATTGGCTTGACACTTTAAAAAGTTAAAAAAGAAAAATTGTATCCCTATATATATTTAAGATTATTTACGAGGTTAATACTATAACTTGAATGTTTATTTAATTTCTATGATTTGGTTATGCATAGACTATTAATGATGTACGGATAATTTTGATTGGGATTTGGATAAGCTATTTTGAGTGCTTATATATAAAAAAGTTATTATTTTTTAATATTAAATTAAATATTATCTGAACTTTATTTGATTTGTGTTAATTATGATAAGAAAAATATGTTTTTAATATAGATAAACTCTTATCAGTTTATGAGTCTACTCAGCAGAAATATTATCAACATGGTGAGAAACAAGGACGATTATTCACACCTGGTAAGACTTATCATTAGAGACATTCGAATGCTTATTGTTGATTATGATTTAGTGTATTTTAGTATTTCTAATTATAATTTTAGTACTCCTCTTGAAATCTCTAGGCGTCATAATTAAAAAAAAAGATACCATTAAAGTTTAAATAATCAATAATTTCATTGTTCACATGCACTTCACACATACTTATGACAGCCGTAAATAAGTATACATCTTTCTCTAAACAGGTGGATCTAATACTTACCTTGAGTGTGCCGTTCACATTTTGATTCCTCTCCATTTAAGGCTCAATTTCCTCAATTAATATAATTCTTTTTCTTTCACGGTACTATGCGATCAAGGATTAGAGCACCAAATTCGACATCTTGATTTCATACTTACAATTAGGATTATAATTAGACTATATTATTTCTTTCAAAAAATAATATAATAATAAGGATAATTATGTTATTTAAAATTATTTAACGGACATAAAAATTAAAGGTAATAAAATTTTTTAAGGGTATTAACAATTGAGAACATTACAATCACCATTGCTAAATTAAAGAATAAGTTGTTTTTGTTTTTTAGATTAAGAGGGCATTTTAATTGAAGGTAAAGTTTAGAGTAGGTATATATAAATCACCAAAATTATTGAGGGATCCATTAGATTATTTTTTAAAAAAATCTAAATATAATTTTTATATTTTTATTATTAAGTTCTTTAATTAGATGTGACATGCATGTATATAATTTATACAACTTATCTCTCTTATAATTAATTTTTTTAAAATAAATTTTACATATTTTATTTTGATTAGAGAGAATTTAATAATAAAGATATAAATAGATATATATAAATTTGGTCTTTTTTTTTCTTTTTCTGCCATTATGTACAATGTTTAATTTAAAATGATTCATATTACAAAGAAACATATGGTAATTGTTGAAATATTGAATATAATATTTTACTAATAACTATTATAACGAGGCATATAAGGTATCAATATGATGCCGCTCAAAGATTCGTCCAATATTCTTTTGACAACCAATGCCAATTGTTTTCACATCTGATCCGTATATCTCCATTACATCTTGCCAAAAGAAGAAAGTGGAATGAGAGCACTCTGAATTCACTGAATCTATATATCCTCTGTTGCAATAGTCTCCCGTTCAAGAAATTATGATATCATACATATATATTTAATATTTATTATATTATATGAATAATCAATATACAGGTATTTTCAAAAAATTAAAATATGTGAAATTATAGTTTATCTTTTAATTTTAAAGAATGAAGTTGTACTTTTTCAAAATTGATAAGAGAAAAGTATAATATTTGTGTTTGTGGGAGGTGTAATTTGTCTTCTTTTTTAAAAAAAGATATTAAAGCCTTCTAATCTATTTTAAATTACATAGTTGACTCCAATCTTAAATTTTAAGTGAAAATTATTTTTTTACAATAATAACAATAGTCAATTTAGTATTACGCATTGGAGTACATTAAATCAGGCACTTGAACCAACAGTAAAAGACAAGAAACCATGGCGAAATTAGAAGTGAAAAATATAGATAGCACTCTTCGACTATATGATCTATAGTTAAGCCAAATCCGAACATTATGAATTTGATGATACTTGAATGCTCAAATTAAATATAAATTATCAATTAAAAATTTGTGTGAACATTAGTCTACTCACTAAACATTAGTATACTCACTAATTTAAAGCCATCGCTTCATCTTATTGTATTTTTGTTAACTAGAAAGAGGTAAAGGAGCCTACAAAGCAACACCTTTTAAGAAAAACAAATAAGACATTAACCTGTTATCCGGTTAATGTTTATAGTCATGAATAACGTTATATTAATTATGTTATGTATCAAAAAACAATTATTTCAATTTTACAAGTATATAAGTCCATAGCCAATGGCATAATAAGTTAAAAGATTTAATAATTATATATATAAATATTTTATTTTTATTTGTGACTTACTAACATTAATGGGATAGTGTATTAATGTTTTATTATTTTCCTTTTTTTTTCTCATGGTCGAGAATTGAGAACGACAAAAATTTTAACTGCGAAAAATTCAAACGCGCCTAAATTAATTCGCCCTAACCAAATTGACAAAGCGTCGTCATAGAAGGATTTCCTAAGCTCCAACTTCTGAACGTTGCTATATTTTGAAGGCTAACTCGTCTAATTAAAAATATTTATACTTAATCAAACTCTTGGGAGCATTAAATGAAGCAATGTGAATTAATTAAAGTTTTTAATTTGTGAAATGCAATTAATGAATCAGGAATAGAGATAATAAATTCATTTACACACCCCTACACCAAGCGCAGCCCACTGATTTAGTTTGATAACATAAAGAAAAAAACAAAAGGCAAGAGGTTGTACATGGAAATAAGGTATCAATATAGCAACGCATTTCCTCCCTCAATGGTTACCTTCCAAAGGTTGCCAATGGCACCCATTCATGTATTTAAATATATCTAACCCTAACAATCACCCCTCTTCACTGCCACCCCAAAGAAATCAATCAACGCTCTCTACTCTCTACTTGTTCAGTATTCTTCAACAATGGCTTCCTCAGATGCCACCGTCACAATCTCCCAACATGAGTTCAACCAGTTTCACAACATTGACCGCAGCCTCTTCACCCGTCTGGTGGTCTCCCTCGGTCGCGATCCCGGCGAGGCCACGCAGGTCATGGCGTACCTTGTTTGGCTTGAAAGGGTGAGCAAGGATTTCAGATTGGTGTCAAAGCTCCTCAACTGGCCAGACATTTTGCTAAATGATCTTGTAAATGAGGCTGTGTTGGCCTTGAATTGCATTGAGAGTGAGCAATTCCCTTATGACGTCAACATCATTGACGTCTTGCCTCTAACCCAAAGCGTCACACAGAGAAGCGTCCTCAACGTCCGTTACTTACATGAAAACCGTGTTGCCATAATCCGCGCCGTTACCAAGATAGTCAACGACGTTTGTCTCAGAGCCTTCACGGACATAGTGCAAGGAATGCAGCATCATGGAAAAGCTAATAGTACTGTTGGAAACGTGTTTGGGCAAGTTATTTATTATGATTCTCCGCAAGGAATTGGAGTTGTAACGCAAAACACTGGGGTGTCAGCGACACAGGTGAGTGAAGGAAGCTCTAATATTCCATTTGATCTGGCGTGTCAAGACGAAATGTTTCAGAGCAACGTGCCTCCAGATGAAAGGACCATTTTCCTCACATTCTCCAAAGGATACCCTATTTCAGAGGCTGAAGTCCGAGACTACTTCTCCAGGTTCTAATTTCTTTCTCTCACACGTCAGACTCAGACATTAATTAGGGCTTCATTTTGTTGTGGAGAAAATTAAGTTTTTCATTTTTTATTTTCTGTTGACTAAACATTTTGGAGTTAAATATATTTTCAAATTTATAAAGTAAATTACACTCTCAAATGTAGCATTAAATTCATTAATTTTGTTATTTATATTTTAAAGTTAAAATTATTTTTAATAAAGTAAAATTAATTAACCACACACCCAAGGTTTTCTTGCCAAAAATATGTTTTCTGTATTATATATATACTATATGTGACTTTAAAAGTTTTATCTTTTTAGTCTCTTAAAATAATATAATATATAGTTTAAATATATAAAATAATAGAGAATTATTGGACAAAAAGTTACTGGACAATGAGACGTTACTTATTTTTCCACTTATATTTAAAATTAATCATGCACTTTAACATATACCAACCCTTATAGCTTTTACATATAAAAAGAAAAAAAGAAAAAGGCCTAATTCAAATTTAAGCGTTAGGAGAATTAGATATACTGTGTTCATATTCTTCTCGCTCTCTAAGCCCTGTATAGGGACGATAATTTCATAATTGGTTTCTTATATTTTAAATATTTTTAGTTAACTATTTATAGCTTTTAAAATATAGTTTAGTCCATGTTACCTAAAATTTTTCTCAATATACTACAAAATTTTGTTGATAGGGATAATATGTACGATTTTATTTTTTCAATTAAATATGTTTAATTTATATCAATAAAAAGAATAAATGTAAACAATAAAATGAAAAAAAATACGTATGTTAATATTATATTATGTGTGAACTTAATTTTGTTTAGGTAAATTGACTTAAATTTATATTATTTAGAAAAGTGCTTAGACTGATATAATTAGAAATACTAATAAAATTAATTTAAATATCTCAATTATAATTTATTTAATTAGAGAGGCCAAATTAACAACCAAAATATTGAAATTATTTCACATGTGTATTTTCTCTTAGAAATAATTTAGGTGCAAAATTTTTTATATATTTTTCATCAAATTATTTAATCAAAAATTAATATGTATATGACTTATATAATTTGTTTTTCCTAATGATTATTTTTTTAATCAAAAACCAACAAATATATGTATGATTTATAAAATTTATTATTTTACGATTGATTCTTTTTGTATAGAAAATATTCACATACTTTTTTATAAAAAATTATGTATAAGTCCAATCCTTTGATTTATTATTGTTTTACTTGGTTTTGCTCTCCTTCAGAAGATATGGAGATATTATAGAAGCAGTTTATATGCAAGAAGTGCAATTGTTGGAGCAACCACTGTATGCTCGACTTGTTGTTCGTTCCATCGCCATGAATGTGATCGATGTTTTCCTTGAAGGCACAGGCAAAGTGAAGTTCACAATCAAAGGAAAGCATGTTTGGGCTCGAAAATATGTTCGCAAGAGTACCAAGTCCCCACAGAAAACATCCCCAACAACTTCAAATTCAGCTTCACCATCTGGAGTGACATCCAATTAATAGTCTTTCTTGGAATATTAGAAAATAAATTTAAAATTTATATTTTCTATATGTTATAAATAATTCAGGACTCTTATTGTTCTTTTATATATTTTAGGAATCAAACTCATTGCTTTTAATTGCTAGAAAAAATTTTGGTGAGATGACACCGGTTATTTTACTCACTACTTTGGTGGTATATGCATTAGTTGCCACAATTCACAATTCAAATTTCAGAAAATTATCAAAATAAAGGAGAAATAAAAGAAATAATTCACAATAACAGGAAATCTTGCAAAGAAAAATGATACGAAGAAATAACATTTCTTTAAAAATCAAAGAAAAAACTAATCATCACATAAGAACACCCAAATGCAGACTATGATTTGACCAAGAGATGAGCACCATCTTCGCTTCATCAATCTCATCACATTCTTAACTGTTTAAATCCTAAAAGTCGAAAAGAAAAAGAATAAGGATGAGATTAATCATGATAAGGTTAAACTCTCTAACTGATCTCGCTTATAATTTTAGAGAAGGACTTGTTTTTATAGTTCTTGCTTCACTGTTGGCCTTTATGGTTCTCTAAAATGTTTACTCATAAAAACTATAGAAATGTAGAAGTAGAAATAAATGGTATATTTGAAAGTTGTTTTGTTTTGTTATTCTTTAAAATTATTTTATAAATTAGTTTTAAAAATTTATAATAATATTATTTTTATGTATCTATATATATGCTATTAATAAAAATACTTATTTTTTGATTTTTTTTTTAAATTAGAGTTCAAAATATTTTTGAATATTTTTGTGTTTTTTATTCTTAAAACATATTTTATTCAAACATATATATTTTTTTATTTTTATGTTTTAAAAAACTAAAAATAATTTTTAAAAACTACGCTCAAACGTGACCAAAGTTATTAATTACTAGAATATGATTCAAGAATATGCTAGCTGCCCCTTGACAGAGAGATAAGATATTATTTAAATTTCCAAAACCTACTCCTCTAAGTTTGGATTCACCTTCTCATAGAATAAAGAATGCCCAACTATCATGTCAAATTCATAACTTAATACCATTAATTGAATGCTTCTCAATATAGCAACTCCATAAGTTTGTCGAGCATGAGACATGTTGATGAACACATTTCTAATGAATAACAGGAAATGTGTTATATTGTTAATCAACCTGGTGGGAACTATTCGATTTACCATCAAAGGTCCTTTGGGGATGTTTCTTGACTCTTCATTGGAGTTTTGCATCCACCCTGAGGACTCCTCTAACTTTTCACCACTAGGATGCTCTTATTCAGAACAGAGGCAAGAAAAGCAAATCGAAAACAATAGTCTTGCACAGCAATATTTACAGTTATAGTCAATTTTCATTAAATAATTTTATTTTCTCACAAACAAATAGAGTGATAAAGTAAATCTCATGCATGAATAGTAGTTATATTGGAGAGGGCAGCCAAATTTCCCTCAAGTTGATATATTAGTAATTTTAAAACATACTATGATCATTTATGTAAACATTCCAGATTCTTAAAAGCCTTAGAATTTGAGTATTTGTTATCTTTCGAACTGAAACAACATAGAAAACTTGAAAATCTATGACACCAAGAACAACCACAAACAAAACTTTTTTTCACTAGATAGGATCAGTTACATAGATCAAGCAACGCTAACGTAGTTTATTTTTATGATTAAGTTATTTATAAATAAATTTATTTTAATAGTTTCATCTATTATTTTATTTGATCATATCTCTAGTTATTAGACTATCTTTTATTTGGTCAACTCTTCGTATAAAAGCCTCTAATGATTATTGTGTACATAACCAAAACACCTAATATGTATTTCTACTAATTTTTTTGGTATTATCCCAACTTTATCTCTAATGCAATAATTTTTAATCCTATACTTTTTAGCATGTCAAATCATCTAATGCAATATTATCATTTCTATGATACCTAGAACAACAAAATAAAAAAAACGGCATATAGTATAGAAGAAGCAAGGAAGGTAAAGATTGATTAGAGAGGAGGATGAATGGGAGGATGAAAATATGAAAGATTTGATAAAATGGTGATTGATTGTATTGAGGAGTGCATGGATTGACTTTCCAACTACATTGAAGATGGTTGATATCTTGGAAGATAATGAGTCCACATAAAATAATGTGAGGAAAGGTACGCACATCCATTTCTAGTTGCATCTGTGTTCCCAAAAAATGAAGTAAATAGTCAAATCACCGCATGCATTTTCCACTCAAACGTGGCCAAAAAGAAACAATAATAATTATGAAGATCATCTTTAAAAAAACAAAAATACTTTGTCATGAAATAAGTTAATAAAAAGTCATTAAAATGAGTATAGTAAATAATGGAATCTATTTGATAAATTTTTATTAGCTTAAGGGATATATTATTAAATTTTTCAATTAAATTGTGAGATATGTTTCCCCCCCCCCCCCACCCACCCCCGAAAAAAAAAAAACTACAATGTGTTAATAAAAACCTAAGAAGCATAAATACATCAAAATCTTTGAAGTGTCGACGTCAGATATACTTCTGACGTCGATACGCCGTCAATACGCCTAGATATCCCACTTTTTAAAATAAAAGAAGAAAAATAATTAAGGTACAGATATGAGATACGGTTTCAAAAATTTTGAATTGAGGATGGCATACCGATTTGAGCATGTCTTTTCAATTATTTTGGTTTCCAACTTCTAAGTTTCCGCTCTCCTATTTTCGGTTTCTCCTCTACAACACAGATGTTTACAACAATCGTGTTTCAAAGCTGCTCAATTGTATTTCTCCTCTGCCTCTTTCCCTCGTCTCGAAAAAGAATAAGAAGTTCTATTTGAGGCTATAAAATCGTTCTGCGTTGGGTTTGTGTGGGCTCTATTTGAAGAAGGAGAAGAACTCTATTGTTGGGGCTTTGTGGGTCTGCGTTTATATAATATTTGATTTATGTTTGATTATCATATTTTATTTATATTTAACTTTGATATTATTTTTTCAATTGTATTTTATTAGTATAATTTACTAACATATCCTAAAAGTATCATTTTAAATTTTTAAGAAATAGGCGTATCCCGTATCATATCACATATGTATTTATTTACTCAATTATGTATATGGATCTTTATAAACATATGACACACTGCATTTGGGTATGTTGGTCCTCCCCCATTTTTTTTGTAGACTAAGATGGTAATAAGGAAAAAGCACTCCCAATAATACTAGGCAGGAGTGGCATGTTAAATAGACCAACTGAGGTCTAACTTAAAATATTATGACACAAGTCTAAATCATAAGTAATTTTATCCAATTACAATTCCTTAACTAACCTTTAAATGTTAAAGGATCTATCTACAGAAGAATGTCCACTAAGTGAATTTTAGTCCCCTAAGTTAACCATAAAGACACATCTCACTTGTTAAACACGTTGATAAGGATTTAGTGGTGACACTAATTAGTAACATTTATGATCCTAAGGTTTTTGCTTCAATGTATCACAACCCATATAGTTGTTGGATCTTGATATATATATTGGACCAAAAGCATATACCAACTTGGAAAAACAAGGTAAGTTTGATAGCAGCCTAATGTTAGACGTTAATCATAAAGAGTAAAATATAACTATCATAGACCTTAGTTTAATAATAAATACTAAATTTGTTATCTCATATATAGCTATTAACGAAAAGCAAGTGGAGAAATAAAAAAGTCAAAGAAGTTGAAGTAGAAGATGAAAAAGTGAGTAGGGGTAACCATCATACTACAAATTATAGAGAAATAAAAAAAAAAGGTCTTATTTAAATAAAGAAGAAACTCTTTAAAATTAAGATGCTAAATAAAGTTAAAACTCTTTTTTTATCTTTTATCCTTTTTTTTTCCATATACTTTTTAGTTTTATTAGTTTTTTTTTTGTATTTTTAGAAGTAGTTCTAAAATAAAAGTAAAGCAAAATAAAATTTGTAATTTTTATATTTTGTAATTTTATATCTTTTTGAAAAATTCTAATAAAGCCTTATAAAATAAGAAAGAGCGTTCAAGAAAAGATAAAATAAAAATAAAAAAAAATAAAGATAAAATAAAAAGGATATTTGTGTGTTTTTTTTTTGTTTTCTAATAACAACAAAGCTAAATACTAGATTCTCCATGTAAGTTGACCTTTTATTTTTGGATAATTAATTTGATATATAACTATTATGGAGGTTGATGAGATCTAAAAGTCTAAATTCAACTACCATAATCTTCTCTAAGCTATGCGTCCTCTATACATGGTAGGTCAGATATTTGCAAATCTCCAAACTAATGAACTGCTTCTAGAATATTTACCTGCTTAGGTCATCTTCGCTTTTGAGATTCATCCCTTTAGGCTTTAACTCATACGAGATGGATTTTGGATCTTCTGCTTGGCACATGTTTGGCACTTTTAGCAGCAGTTTTTTCTGCTGTTAAAGTTGTTTTAATATTATTGCAACGAATATTACTGCTGCTATAAATTTTGTTTAAATAATTAATTTTAAAAAAGTTATAGTAGCAATACTTTTTGTTGCAATAAATTTTAGCAGCGGAAAAAATCGCCGCTAAGTACCAAGAAGGTACCAAGCAGAGAATCTGAACTGTATGAGATTACCTCCATTTCGAAGGTCATATCTCTCAAATATCACCTTCCTTTGTGGGTGTCACTTCTTTTTGTATGGTATTTCCAAACAAATTTCTTTTTCCATACTCACAATCAATCACTCTATCTTACTAATTAAGTCTCAGTAGAATGTATATATATTAAAGGTCATTTTCATTTCTTTTTCCATATTGCCAAAATTCACGTTTTTTGTAAAATTTACAAGCCATATAGAAAATTTTTCCTTTGATGGACTTAATCATTATTTCTAAAATTTCATTCATGCTTTATGGTAATTAACCATAATTTCCAAAATTTAATTCATGCTTCATGGTAATCTCCAAGGTTGACATAAATCCTAATTTTTTTACAAATTAATATTTCAAATATCAAGCCTAAATTCTATTAAATTCCTAAACTGCATAATTATTAAAATAAATATTTCTTGATAATTTCACATTAGCTAATTAAAATATATTTTTTAATTATACACTGCCTAAAATAATCATGGACTCTTTAACATAATTACATACTTTTTGGAAAATCTTAATTTATATTTTATTAATTAACTAAATCTTTATGAAAACATATAATGTCTAATTAAATTAAGATTATAATAACAAATTAATCCTTGAAAGATAGGGTTACTATATGAAAAGATAGGATATACACTTTCTAACACTTTAATCCCTAAAAGATTGTTCAAAGTGATCTTTGAAAGATGCAAACACTATACACATTAGTTCCTCCTTCTTATTCGGTTAATTCCAATGAACGGAGGTGTCTATGTGTACTTAAGTGGCTCGTTAATTTGTTATTTGGAGGAGAGAGTGGAGTGCATGCATAAGCATTATCTATGTGAAAACACCCTCAAAAGCAAAACACATCGTTTATGAAAAGATGGAGGGGTTTGAATATAATAAAAAATGGGTTAACATATAGAAGTTAGGGTTTACAAAAGGAGAAGGTGATAACAGTTTGGAAAGGAAGGAAATTATAAATAAAGGGAAAATGAGTTGCCATTATTGCAAAGAAATTTCAAGATTTGAAAATCTTCTAAATTAAAAGGGTCTAATGTTTGAGTCCAATTTGTTTACATCAAGCATGGGAGGTGAGAAACTCTGTAACATGCCCTCTATATGCAAATGTGGGAAGAAGTTGGTGATGTTCATGGCCAAGACTGATATGAACTATGGGCGATATTTTTTTTAGGTGCTCATTATACAAGGTAAATAATGGGAGCTAAAATTTTGAGTTTATGGTTATTAGATCATTGGATTATGGTATTGCTTAGATGTTAACATAATCAAATAATTCATTTCTTACAGAACAAGTTTCTTACTTGCAGTTTTTTCAAAGTGGTTGGATGAGGAATGTTTAATCGAAGATGAGGCTATGCCAATTATACATGAGGGAAGGGTTTTGTTGAACCTAAGAAAGAAATTGGTTATATACGAGTAGCAAAACAAAATTTTAAAATGTGCTTATGCTGTAATGGCTTCTTTTAGCACGTGTGATTTATTACCAACTTAAATTTTAGAATGTTGGAGTTTATATTATGTTATGGGTTCAAGGGTGTGTATATTTTGATTTACTAGTGTTAGAGAACCATTGTATTTTGATTTATAGAGTATGAAACCTTTTAGATAACTACGTTCAATACTTTAAATATATGGAGGTTGTGTTGGTGATTTGATCGTGTATATATAACCTATCAGAGTATGTAAAATTTCTGTTTCTAGATTAACAAGATTGAACTGCGTTCAAAACTTTGTGCTAAGAATTGTCTAATAATATACAATCATTTTCCATAAAGAAGATATATAGTAGTCATATATGAGAAAATTGGAACACGTTGTGCGATTCCCATTTACAAAAGAGTCAAAGTGAACATTTACATCCTATACATACATGATGAACATGTCAAAAAATTCTACACCTAAACAATATACCAAAATATAACATCAATGAACCATATGTAAACGGCCCAAAATATCATAAAATATTGACAAAAAAAGAAGTCGCCCCACACATACATTTCCAAAAGATTGCCAAAAGAAATTGCACAATTTCATTCATTGACAAAATAAATATCTACACATACATTTCCAAAATAAAATCTTAATTGTCTTTAACAAGTTCATTGTTTCTTATTTTGCCTATCCCCTTGATTTTGGCTTGCATTTGATGTTTGAGAAGACTTCAACTTCAGGTTCGATTGTTTCACTTGTTGCTTGATCCCTCTCCACAACTGGTTGCAATGGACGTGACAGTGCCCTTAAAGTTGATGGAGGCCTATATGACAATGCATTCTATGTGGAAAGTGTCCTTAAAGGTGGTGCTCTCACAACTATAGGTGCCATAGTAGGCATGATTGATGGTGTTGTCATAGAGTTCATGAGTAGCCCAATAGTGAAGAGTGGCCTTAACCACACAACATGAGGTCTTAAAGGCGGTCTACAAGATGGTGTGGGTATAAATGTCTGCAATGGAAATAACAATGTTAACTTAATGAAAAAAAAGAATTGAATAATGCACAGACTTGACATCTTACCCTTTAGATACAAGGTGTGGATCCAACTTTTCATATTCATAGCCTTCACTTTCATTGTCTTCTGAAGATGTTGATAAGAAGTCCCTAATGGTAGCCCTCTAGCTACTCCACTATGGCCATCATTATACTTATTGTCCATTGTGTCAATTCTTATCTTCCCTTTACTTTTCTAGTCACCTTAGTAGTTTGCCTCTTTTTCATTATCTTAGAAGAATTTCCTTTCTCCTTCTCCCTAGCCCTTTCAATCTCTCCATCATCCTCATCATCTTGGTCAAAGAACTCTAGGCCCATATTGTATACTTCATCATCTCCATTATCATAGTCATTAGAGTTAGATGAAGCGTTCAAGTGATCACTCTCCTCCTCATGATCACCATTATCTCCATCTATCTCCCCTTCTAGTTCTTCACTCAGGTCATAAACTTCCTCATTTCCATGTTCCTAATATGCATCATCCTGAAGCACATCTTCGTCACCCATATTTCCCTTGTCGGTCATTGCTGCATAGGCCACAATAAACGAACACTAGTTAATGGTAGTAAAAAATCACAAATTTAACATATTGAATTTTAATGAGTTAACTGAACTAATGCACTAAAAACTATATGATTAACTTATACTAACTTGGAGGGAATTTTAATTAGCATGGTAAAAAAAATGTAACCTTGAGGATTTCTTAACTCTTGAAAATACCTCTAAATGATATCCTGAATAAACAAAAAAAAAATGTAGTTTACATGTTCTATAAATTCTTTCATAACATATATACAATTTGCTTTCTTGAATAACTTTGGCCCTTTGTTCTTCTTACTTTTTACTAACTTTCCATGAATAATTTCTTTGTCAATAATTATTTACTTAAGCTTGTTTGTTTCTATTGAATTACAATATTTCTCATCCCTATCCTAGCACCATAGATCACACATGTAGTGATCTGTTGTAACTTAAAATCTAGACAAATTTTTTAGTTTCTTTCATTTAATCTCTTTACCAATTCTTTATGGCATAGGTTAGAGCGTATAAAGTCATATAAATTTAGGCAATAAATAGAGAAAGTTGTAATTAAAGTGGGTAAAACACTGGGTGATACCAATAAAGAAAAAAGCAATCCTAGGGAAAATGAATGTGCAAACAAGGTGAAGAATTCTTCACTAACTCATACCTAGCAATCTTCAACAAATTGAACAATAGAGATTCATTCTCCTTGTAATCCAAGCGTCCAGATTGAAAAGCAAATGCAAGTTGTTGCTTTCACAGTTCGCTAGGGTTTGTAAAATTAAGATTCACTCTCCCTTGTTTTGATAATTAACCTTCATTCATCAAATGGTACATTCCATATTTGCTTCCATAGACCCAAACTCTAAATGATGCCTTTTTCTTTTGAGGGTCACTACAAAAATTGCGTCATTTAGTAACGCTTAAAAATGTCATTTTGTTGTGGTTCAACAACAACAAATGTAATTTTGTTACGTCTGGTCAACTGTTAAAGATGAATGCATCAATACGTCATTTAGTGGCACTTTTGGTTAACTATTGGAAGAACTATCACTAATTATAATTACTGACAATTGTCAGCAACCTCTAACATAATTGAAAATTTAAATTTCTCTCTCTTTTGTGACAATTTCAAACCATCGCCAAAATTAATTTTTTTAGTACTCAGCAACCGTCATAAAAGTTTGGCATTTTATCGCAACTGTGAAACATCATAAAATGACACACTCGCAGTAGTTAATAGTCATCTCTAAGTTGAAGAAACTTCATTGGGCTTGCATTCCTTAATGCTTAGAAGCCGCTAGTAAATGGTAATTATTTGGCACTTGTTAACCACCGCAATTGTTAAATTTTTTTTTTTAAAAAAAAATATCATGTTTAAGTTTATATGTAATTTCTTAATAATAATTTTAAAGTAAATACAAAATTTATCCTAAATAAGTTTCTCTACCAATATCCCCTATCACTAAATGCATATTTGTAAATATCTGAAAACTAATTAATTACAAAAAACTAAGTGCTTCTTCTTCAACCTCTAAAAAATCTACCAACCCATCTATAATATTGAAAAAATAAAGACTATATGAATTAAATAAATAGTATGCATGTTTTAATCTTATATATGTACTAATCTAAAATAAAATACGCAACCCCATCTATGTATTGCAATCTTTAATTATTGAGAATTGATGTCCTACTGAAGGTTATCCACTACTTACATTTGGTACCTGATATAATCAACAAATTTTATATACATTTAATTAAGGTAAAAGCAAAATGTTGAAGTATAAGAAAAGATATAATTTACTTAAGGATCTATCAAATGTGTAAACTCAGATGGTACATTTCTCAGAAGATTTTGGAAAAAGTAATTTAAGGCACATCTTGTTTTGCATATTATTAGCATAACGTAACTCTAATTCCAATTGTGCATTTGAAGATTCCAACCATGCATTTGAAGTTTGCAACTCTAATTACAAGCAGAAAACTTCTTGTTGAAGTGTAAAGTTACCATTGCTATAATTCAGCAGCAACCTACCAAGTCAATTTGTAGTCAATCCAAATACTTGAGTAGAGGTAGAGCCAAACCCTAAACCTTGAACTCTTCCTAGATGTTCCTTTCCTAGCACTTAGCCAAGGGAATCTTGCTCACCAAGTTATGTGGATATAGTCCCTTGACTCTCAAGTTCTCTAATTTTCTCTTATAAATTTGAAAAAAGGTTTTTCATATACACCATAAAAAAATTCCAGCACTATTACAATACTTTACCAACATTTTAGCTATGCATGCATCATGATTGAAGGCACAGTCTACTGGAGATATTTGCTGCAAAATTTTCAGCCCTTAAATAGACATATATGACAGAAATTAACACTATTACCACAGTCAATATTCCCACACCTTGTAGCTCGTTACAACCATCACTATTTTCACTATTCGCAGAAAATGACATAATACATGAGATACAAAATAGAATATTAATACACTCATATCAGTCCAGCATTTCATAATTTCAGCACACCATCCCACCCTTCTAATGACTCATATCAGTCCAACATTTCACAATTTTAGCATTTCAGCATTTCACAAAATTAGCACATATGTCCATGGTTTTGCATCCCTCATGCCCAGAAAATACAACATCTCTCCTCACTAAAACAACATCATAGTAGTGAGTATATAGAGTAACTCGAAAGCACAACACCCATTGTGAAATTTTCTTGAAAAGACATCCTACTAAGTTCTCGTTGTAACATGCAAATTTTCTTTTCGCTATAACTCTCTTTTTTTTCTTTTTACATCAATCGAACCAGAGCTTGTTTCAAATTCAGAATAAGAATCAAATACTGTGAAACACTACAACCCTTAGAATATAATCACATTATTGAGTAAACTAATAGAACTAAAATTAAAATAATCACATTAAAGACATCACAACATAGGCTAGCTAATTATTCATACTTTGTGTTGAGATGAGAGGGGTTTTTTAGGATATATGGAACAACTACAGGGATAAATACCTTATACAGCACTACTTTGACTAAAATTTCTTTTCCTCATTATGAGCATTGGCATTAGTTACTTTGTTTGGACATTGGGTTAACAAGGAACTAAACGCAAGTGGTCCTCCTCGTTTCTCTATAGCAGAATTTGAAGCGAGTGGCTACCTTTGTTACATGAGCAACAACAAACATGTGGGTGATAGAGAGAGCAATTATTTGCTTGTAATGTGCAAATGTAGTATTGATGTATAGATAAGAAGAAAAATGATTAGTTTATGAGTTGGAGAGTAGCCATATAAGCAAATTTACTTTTCAATATTGGATTAAACACCTACGTAATCATAGAAATAAGGTGTTGTTTGAGAATTAAGAAGGATAGACCACAAACAGAAAAAATCAATCATATGATCCAAGCAATCATCAATGAGCTTAACTACCATGTAGAAAATTCACAATTCCCGTAACTAAACAGAATTTTTTCCTATCAGCATACTCAATTGTTATCCCAATATAATGTCCTTTTCCTAACATTAAATTTTTTGAGGATGCGGAACAGTGATTTGGAAGTGAAAACTATGTATTTTGAATGATCTCTCTTCGTGATCTTCAGTTAGCTAAGCTTGGCATAAATTATGAATTAGTGTGGGCTCCATTGTGGAATTAACTCTAGTATAATTGGCATTACACATTCGCACTGGTTTGTTTAAATATACAAGAGTGCTTAAATAAAGATATACACTACATAAAGTGAAAGCAAAATCAATTATTAAGACATGTTAGGCATGCTCAAACAATGATGCCAAGACAAGTGACATAAAGTCTCTTAAAAGTGTAAGCAATTCAGCAATACAGTTCACAAACCATGGATCTAAACACTGTCCTTGGAAACACATAGAAGTTACTCTAATTGAACATCTGGTATGTTTTTTAAATGTTGTATAATTAGCTCATCAAGAGCAGACAACATAAATGAAAGAGCTCCAACATTCAATACTTTTGACAAGAATTTCAGTCATTAAGCATGAGGGAATGAGGGCACACAAAACAAATAGAGAAAGATAAGAAAATTCATACAATAATTTGATCCAAGACGTTACTGTAGTTTAAACATTATTGCGACAGTTCAAAGTGCATAGATATAACGTGAACTTGGCATCAATAAATATTCTGAAGATCCTATTGTTTTGGATATCATATACCAAAATCTAAATTAAAGTAGACAATATAATTTTTAAAAGTTTGTTTAGATGACTTATCTGCAATCTTAGTTAAATTTTGAAAAAATATAAGCTATAGCTACATTGCTGTTAAGAAAATGGAAACTTATTCCTCATAATTCTTAACGGTTAAAGTTTCCATAGTTCTTAATTGTCATAAGTTAACATGAAGTAGGCACCATGGTCCGAGTTATTATCTTCCAAGCTCAGATACTCACAAGTGGAGCTAATAATATAGCATGAAAAAAGCAACCATAAGAACAAAATAATTATTGATGCCCCCTCAACTTGAACAACCAAATTCTGAAAGTAGCAGCATAATAAATTTAAAACATTCTACCAGTTTAATAATCACCAACCCTAAAATCCCTAACATCTACCATCGACACAGGGAATTTGCTAGCATCGATTTCAAAACCACTGACAGCAGCACCGAAGGTGATGAAATGCATGTAATTAATTACTTTATTTTCCCTTCCAAAGGTACATTGTACAATTCATGTGCTTCCTTTGCTTTTCGACCTCAGTCAAATTGGTTTCACAAAGAAACATAAGAAATTCTTAAAAAAAGAAATTAAAAACCCCAAATCCTAGAACTCAATTTTTGTGAGTAGAAAAAGACTAAAAGGAAAACTTAGAGAGACAAACTAGCAGTAGTGGTGTGATAAAGCAACAAACCAGCAGTGATGCGAAGAATCAATAGTGCTGCGACAAACCGCAGTGGTGCGATGAAGCAGCAGTGGTCGCTTGATGATTCTGCACGGTGATGGGTTAGGGCATTTGGAGAGTTTGGGAAATCAGTGCCATAAGGAGGGAAACAAAAATGAGAAGTGAGGGAATTTAGGTTTAGGCCATTACACGGTGATGGGTTTTGGTATAGGGATTTAGGGCTTCTTTCATGTCATTTTGTGGTGGCTAAGAACTGCCTCTAATTTTATTTTATTAAAAAAATATTTGATTTATTAATTTAGTGACACTTTAATTGTTAGGAAATAAAAATAACTACTACAAAATTAAAACACTTACCAACGTTGTCTAAATTGTTACAAAAGGCTTCATTTAGTGACACTTTAAGTGACTCGTCAATAAATTTGTCTCAAACTTATATATTTTTTGTAGTGCGTGTTGCCAAGTAGATAATGCTAATGCACTATACTCTCTCTTTCAAATCACATATTAACAGGCCACATATGTATTTGATGTTACACCTAGGCACCTCTGTTAAGTGGGGTTAACTAAATGATATGGATGAACTAATATATGTAGTGTCTTCATCTTCTAGCTAGGGACCAACTTGGACAGTACAAATCTTTCAGGAAGTAAAGTGTCAATGACCTTATCCTTTAGGAGCCAATTTTTTTTATTATAATCTAAAATTAAAATCACACAATTATACATTTTTGTACTAATTAAGATACCCCTTTAATAAATTATGACCATATTCCTAATTAAGATAAATTTCCTAAATTCCACATTTCCTAATTTAATTAATCTACAATTTCATATTCATGAAGCAAGAATGGATTCCAAAAGTAAACAAGATTAAATCAGACAAAGTTTAACATAACACTTTCCATCATTAACCATTACATAATCAAACCTGAAATTTTCATAAGCATAAAATCAATAAAAACCATGCATTAAAGTCCATGGATATACTAGAATTTCTATCACAGTCTTCTCACACGAGCTCTTGCACAATAGTTCACATGTTCGACCATAATTGTTAAGTATGAATTCTAGAGGAAAAAAACTTGTAAGGGAAATTAGTGAGAGAAATTGTGATAAGGAGGAATTATACCTACCTTTCTTCCAGACTTAGTGACGACAATGGTGAGATGTGAATGTTCTTCCCTTAGGTTGTGGCATCAAAGTGAGTGAAATTGCCTTTCTCCTAGCTGTCTCTATCTCTGTCTTTGTCTCTGTCTCTCTCTCGGCGTGATGAAGAATATCAGTTTGGAAGAAAAGGAAATGGCCTTTTCTTAACTTGGTTAATGTCAAGGATTTACTAAAGTTAATTATCCTAGGTTGTTTACTCATGATTGGATCACTCAATCCCTTCCTCTTTCTCTCCAAGCCATGAGTGTGTGCGTGTAAAAGGAAGGTGAGGATTTCATTCTTCCTTTATTCCTTCAATCCTAGCCATAGATATGTGTTGGGAAAGAAGACAATTAATTAAAAAGTGTATCCTATTTTCCATGTGTTTGATTCAGCAAGATATGCTTGGTATTTTGTAACGGTTTAGAAATATAATTTTGTCTAACAATTTCACCCCTTTCTCCATGAGGAATTCTTAGAAAATTAAACTGAAATTTATATTTTCAACCACAAGGGTCAAAATTATAGTAATTTTCATTTTAAAATTACATATCTACTCCTTCACTAATCACTACAAGAAAATTGTAAATTAGCAACGGACTTAAATTCTGTTTCTAAAATATCCAATTAGCAACAGAGTTAGCAAAAATTTGTAAAATCATCCCTTTTTATCATATTAAAATTTTAGCAATAGATTAGCAACGTCTCTCTCTGTTTCTAAAATTTAAAAATGGACAGACATTGCTAAATCCATTTCCAAATTAATTATTTTTAAAAAAATATTCTTATTCATTTAGAGAGGAAATTAGTAATGTCATAGTCCCTCTCTAATAAATTTTTAAATCAGATTTATACTTATAATTTAGTTTAATATTTTTTATTTTCTCTCCACACCAAACTTCGCATCTGATGCCTTCACTTAAAAAAGCCTCAGAAATTCACCTCTCTAATGGATGTGTCTTGTCGCCGTTAAACGCATCGCATCGCATCGCATCGCTTCAAGTGAGTATTTCATCAAATCACAAGTATTCTATAATCAAATGTAACAGCTCGCATCACATCGCACCTTCTCTTTAGTTGTATCTATTGCTTTCGAATTTGACATTTTATCGCTTCACAAGTGTTCTGTAATCGAATTTAACATTTGGATAGCCCTTTTACCCTCCTTTCCTCTTTGTTCTTTGTTTGGAAAAAACATATAACTTAAAGACCAATTTTGCATTGTTTTCATTTGATTTTCTGACTGGTTTGCCAAGTTTTAGACTCTTTATGGTTAATTTTGAACTGTACACGAGTGCACGCCTTTCATCCACTTCTCTGACTTATTATGGTTTTTGGTAGGAAAATGGTAACTTCACAGTAAGCCTCAATTTTGCTGAGATAGTTTTCACTAATGATAAAAACTACAGCAGTCTAGGAAGAAAAGTAGTTCATATCTACATTTTGGTAGATAATGCATGATTATTCTACCTAGTAAAATTCTCTATATCTTCTAAAAATTCTAGAAATTCATTAACTCAATGATATGGATTTAATGCCTATATTATGAAATGTGCAGTAATTGGAATGAAATATTAGGGAAAATTGGTGCAGAAGGATTTCTTCATCGCAGCTAAAGCAGGTGTTCGTAAGGAAATCATAAGAAATTACTCTGTTGTAGTAAAAAAGAATTCCTTGTAGACTCATTTTTATTGGGCTGGGAAAGGGACTACTAATATCCCATTCAGAGAGAGTATAGTATATGGTCCTCTTGTATCAGCAATTTCTGTGGATCCAAATGTGTTGTATTACGTAATAACTTTTTTTGTCTTGTCAATCAGCTAAAATGTGTAATAGTGTATCTAATTTGTACACATTACACCTCTTTGATAATTATGTGAGCAGACTTCCCCATTCCATTGGAAAGTGGATGTCATTCACCTCATCCACCTTTAGGTACTGTGATTACAATTGTGGTTGTGGACTTGTAGGAGCAATTATTATCGTCTTGCTTTTGGTTATACTTTGGTGGAGATGTTATCCAAGAAAAAAGAGTGCATTTGATCAAGGTATGTGCAAGGTTGTTATTATTATTATTATTGTTGTTGTTGTTGTTGTTGTTACTAAACTTGTTGTTAAATCTTAGCACCTTTGAGATATGCCACTGTCTATGCATGGTTACTCGGATGCTACTATTGTTCTTGGAGCAGTTGGAAAGGTAATAATAAGTAGTAACTATGTCTTATGCTTTTAAGAGGAGCATAATGAGTCTATTTATAAATTAGGACATCTATGGATTTTTTTTTTTCTAATATGAATGTGGAAAATTATATGTCACCTTGTCTTTGTTTTTGGCATTTCCTTCATAAAAATTAAGTATTAGAAAGAAATATAAATAAATTATAAAGTCTCAATCAGAAGTTCAACATATTAATAAATAGGAATGGTTCATATATATATATATATATTATTAATGTATTTTAGAGTCTGACGAGGCCACATATATCTTACTAAGGTTCATAACTTCATATATATTTTATTAATTTTAATTTAACTTGCTTCCATTCCAATATACCACTCCAGTTTCGTTGATGCTTTCCTTTACACATTAATTTTCCCATTTCTCTAGAAATTCCCATAGCCTACAACTCCCGAATAATTAATCAATGCAACGTGTGTGTGTGTGTGTGTATTGGAGAGGCCAATTTGAATGAGTGCAAATTAACAAACAAGTTGGTAACTATTGATGTGGCACATATTATCATTATATATAAAAGTAGTGAAATTATGTGGATATGGTAATTATTAAAAAGCTATAGATATTGTACATATATGAGTTAATTGACTGAATTTAGAGGAGCACATGATGGAATTCTGTCCACTATAAACAGATGGGATGAACCTATGGAATTGGGTATGGTTGATCCTTATGATTCATTATCTCATCCAGTTTGTGTCTCTGATATTCAAACTGAGTCTGCTACATGGGTAGATCCTGATCAGTTCACCAATTTCGCAGTATGACTTTTAATCTAGGCCTTTTCATCTTTTGCTCATATATTTTACTTAGACGTTTTATTATTACATTTGATCCTGTGAAATGGTTGGTAACTTTATTATATATACAAATATTAGTATATTTTTTAGGTAAGTCTTAAATTAATTGTACTTGATGGAGATGCAGCTATAGAAGTTCAAGAAGAAGCAAATGAAGTTGTAGAAGGATCAAAAAGGAAATGAAAATTTTGAACATTGTTTTGAAGATTACAAGACTTTGTAATGCAAACTTATGATAATTTGTAGACTACTAGAAGACTTTGTAATGTAAATTTATAGCATTATATAATGACATTTTTCTTGATCTTGATTAAAACATATGAAAGATTATGGCATTGGAATTTGTTTGAACAATTGTAGACTAATTTAGTAATGTAGTTGGAGAGGATTTCCTCTATTTGAAAAAAATTTAGTAACAGATTTAGCAATGATATAGAAAAGAGTATTATGTGTTTTAGCTAATTTTAGACACGAATTTAGCAACAGATTATTTGTTTCAAAAATAGCAACGGACATATAGACGTTGCTAAAATTTAAATATTTTAAAATATTTTGATTGGAGTTAGCAACAGAATAGTACATTGTTAAATTAGCATTGGATTATTGTAGCTGTTAAAATTTAGCAAGGCCATATATCGCTAGGAATTTAGCAACAAAATAATTCGTTGCTAAATTTTAATTAGCAACGAAAGTCTTTATACATTTTAGCGAAGGATCCGTCTGTTGCTAAATGATGATTTTCTGGCAGTGAAACTTAGATGCATACTTTGGAAAAGTGCCTACAAAAGTGGCTAGCGTGACTTAATATAAGTTGACCAAGTTTGACAAGGTTTCACTTAATGTCAATTTAAAGAATTTAAAATTTCGAAAGTATCTCTAGGTGTCAGGCTAGTATTTCCTAAGTTATTCCTCATCCAAAGTTTTCTCTAGAGTTCGTTTCCTACACTAGGGAAAAATTTATAGAGGTTTTAGGGGATTATTCCTTTTTTATTCTTAATTTGATTTTATTTGAATTTCCTAGATTTTAAGGTATTCTTATAGGATTTTCACTATGAAGTTAAGCATCCATCAAAACTCTTAACAATGAGCAAGTGGTACAGTTCTCTCTTTCTTTTAAAAATTTTTTCCTTAAAATTTAGATGTATCTATAAAAATAACTTTGAGTATCTCTATCTCATATCCTATTGCTTTTTGCAAGTAGCTTCTTGAGATGAGGATCCTTACCATAGTACTTTCACTAAAGGAATGAATTTATCTCTAAGCTGCTTTACCTTAATTCGTCTTATTTGCATATGTTTTGACTAATAATTTAAATTTTCTTTCAACTATGTTGATTCCTCACCTATGACATGTGAATGTTGGGGGGGGGGGGTGTGGTAATTAGATAAGAAGCAAAGGCTGACTCTTTAAAGTTAATTTGGAATGGACCAAAAAATCAAGGACTTAGTTTTCTAGACTTCATAAACCTACCCCAATCCAATTGTAGGGAAAAATTTTAGGAAGATATGATCTCTCTCTTCAAATTCCAAGGGTCCGGATAATTCTTGTACTTTCCTTGAGAAGTAAGCATTTTATCTCTAATTAGTTTGATATGATCAATGGTTTGTCATACTAACTCAAAAACTAATAATTGTCACTCCCTAGTCTTAACCTAGCACAAAGATTATCCACATCTCCTCCCATGCATATAGAGCATCATACAACGCCATTCTCATGCTATAATGATAACTATTAAGGTATGTAAATTCCAATAGGGTCAAGTACCTTTTGCTATAAAGAATAGGCTCTTAGAATATTTTCTAGGGTTTGAATGGTTCTCTTGGTTTGTTCACCTTTCTTTTGTGAGTCACATCTTCTAGTGTGGTACTACCAAAAATATTTATAACTATGATGAATAAACCTAAGCCATGTAAATGTTTTCAAGTCTAAGTATGTGACCCATAAAATATAAAAAATTTTAAGGAGTTTAGTACACTCTATCATGATAAACATCAAGTAGGCATTTTAGTTTACCCTTAACTATGGCATAACTGTGGAATACTTAACAATCGTCTTATAGCGACAATCAGTCCCCTGATCTTGAGTAATTCCATTGATCACTACTATATATATTAAAGATAATTTACATTTCTTTTCCCATTTGCCAAAATTCACATTTTTCTTGAAACATACAAATCATATAAAAACAATTTCTTGTTTTGGACTTAACTATAATTCCAAAATTTCAATCATGCTTTATGGTAATTTCCAAGCTTGATATAAATCCTAATTAAAATTTTGGATATCAACCTAAAATCCTTTAAATTTACCTAACTACAATTTAAATGAAATTTCCTATAACTATATAATTATTAAATAAATATCTCTTGACAATTTAACATTAACTAAATAAAATATTTTTTTAATTATACACTTTCGAACATAATCATAGACTCTTTAAAAAAATTACATAATTGTTAGTAAATCCTAATTTATATTTCATTAAGTAACTAAACGTATATAAATACATGTAATTACTAATTAAATTAAAATTACCATAATAATAAATTTATTTATTGAATTTTTAAGCTAAACCCTTTTAATTAATTACGAACATATTCCTAATTAAGATGAATTTTCTAAAAATCACCTTAACTAATTTAATTAATCTACAATCGCACATTTATCAAGCAAGTATGGTTTCCTCAAATAATCAAGAATGAATCACAATTACCAAAATTATGCATTAAAGTCAATGGATGGTAGAACTAGCTAGAAAAAAAAAAAAAAAGTTCTCTGGGGCAACAAAAGTCAGCACTAAAGACCAAAAATTCGCCACCAATGCTCTTCGTTGGTGACTTTTGGGTCACTACAAGGTTGTCACCTATGATTCTGTTGTTGAAGATTTTCTGTTGCAACATTTTAGTCACCATCGAAGTTGATCTTTTTTTGCTACTTTTGTCATCACCAAAGACTAAATAGTTTTCGCTGCCTATGCTAATACAATTGAGAGACCTTTCCTCTTTTCTCTATTTGACCCTAAAACAATTATTCTGTCTTCTAAGTTATAACAAGTAGACATACATCTTTGCTTCTATGAGTTAAAAAATCATGAATAAAATTATTTTTTTCTTTCATAAATTATATTTCAAATTCAAAACAAGATAAAATACTTTGTTATTAATTTGGCAAAAATATGTTTTGAAACAATATTTTTAACATGTTTTCCTAAAATTATTTTATCATATTGACAATCAACTCTTAATAAAAAAAATTTTATTTATCAAATCACTTTAAAATTTTGTAATACATAAAACAATTAAAAGTATTTCTTTTTTAACAATACTATATCTAATTTGGGCTTCCATCCAAGCTCTAGAATAAAACCTAATTATCTACTCAATATTTTCTAAATATTTCTATTTTTATATTCCTCCCAATCTTATTTCAGAAGCATCGGTTTCAACTATCATAAAGGCCTCTAGATGTGGAATACTAAGACAAGAAAGGGTTTTAACTAAAGTTTTTATTTTTTGAACTGCTACAGTCATTTTGAAATTCCATGGCTTTGGATTCTTCCTAAGCCTATTAAATAAAGGTTTGCATATAAGCCTAATTTTTGGGATAAATTCTTAAACATAATTAAGAAATCCTAAAAATCTTTGTAAGGTTTTTTTTTATCTTTTATTTCATCAAGAAATTTATTGGCAAATTATATACTTTTAGAGATAGGAGTTATAGTGCCTTGACATATTTCATGTCCCAAAAATATGATTTTTATTTGTGCTAATTTCATTTTCTTCTGTGAAATTGCAATCCCATTTTCTTTTATTATGTTTCTAAAGATATTTAGATGTTTGATGTGTTGATCTATTGAATTAGAAAATATTAATACATCATCAAGATAAACTAGAGCAAAATTAGTATATGGATTAAGTATAGAATTTATTATATTTTAAAATTCTGATAGAGCATTTTTTAATCTCATAGGCATAACATTCCATTCATAATGTCTAAAAGGTACTATAAATGCAGTTTTTTATTTATCTTTTTTCAGTAATTTTTATTTGATAGTATCCTGACTTCATATCAAATTTAGAGAATATTACTGCATTACATAATCTTCCTATTAAATATTTTTTATTAGGGAGATGATATCTAATTCATTGTAAAACATTATTTAAGGGTTTATAATTAATTACCATTCTTAGAGCTCCTCTTTTTAGTTCTGAAGTATTTTGTACATAAAAAGTAGCACAACTCCAACGAGGTTTACTTGGCCTAATTGATCCTTTATCTAAATATTTTTTTTATTTCTTTTTTATAATATTATAATATTTCTTTATTCATTTGTACTAGTCTAGCCTTAGTAGGTATTTTACTTTCGATAAAATCTTTTTCATATGGTAATTCTACTGTAAATTTTTTTCTTTTCCAAAAAGCATTAAGTACTTCAGCAAAAAACTTCTTTTTTTATAATTATTTTAAAATTTTTGAATTATACTTGGTTTTTTTAACTATTCTTCTATTCATTTATACTTTATTTCTTGTTTCAAATAATTTATTTGATTATTTTTGTAATTAATTTTTGATATAAATTCAGCTTCACTTACTTTGTATATGCTGAATCCGTTTTAATTTTATAGGAGAGACAAACTCAAATACATTATCTTTAGTTTTTATTCCTATGTTAGAAACTTCAAATGGATAGATTTGTGCTAAAAAAGGAGTTCCTAAAATCATATCTTCAGTTATATTTCTAGTTCATACAGAAGTATTAGTATAGCATCTTCCTTTATTACATATCTTAGCATTAGATAATTTATATTTAACCTTTAGAACTGAGTTATTTGCTATACATAATTTATGTGTGGTTTTTTTATAATATTGTGTTGGAATTAATCCTTCTCTTATGCAATTTAAATTTGTTCCTTAATCTATTAAGGCTTTAAAAGATTTACAAAATGTTTTCCCTATTTTTAAACTTATATTTACATGTCATTTTTGCTGAAAATTTATATTTTTAATTTCATCTTTTTATTCTATTTTCGGTAATTTTTTTGATTTATGCATTTCTTCTTGTACTTGTAATTGAATATCTTGGATTAATTCTTTTCCTTTTAATTTAATAATATCTTCTTTAATTTCTTTTATCTTTATTTTTAAATGGTTTATTTCCTTTTGTAGATCAGAGGTAGTAACTTTCTTTTCTTGTTCTTTAGCCTTTTTTAAGATTTTTGAAAAATCGTATCCCTTAAATTCTATTTCTTTTTTAGAGGATTCTTCTTGATCTAGAATTAAATTTTTAATTTTTTTTAAATATTCATATCTTTTACTAGGATCTTTTATTTTATCTATTATTTCTAATGCTATTTCTGTTTTTATCATATTTATCTTATAAGTGTAACGACCCCCTAATCTACAATATACTATCCTCTATCTGCTTAGCGGAAGCATATGGGTTTTAGAATTAGTTATTCTCGATATGGGAATGTCAGGGGATCGCTACTGGTTGAGCGTAACCCAAATAGGCATTCCGTCGCCCATTCAGATTTCGTTCAACCCTAATTCACATGCAGCTATAATAATTATACATACATTCATCATAAATTACTCTGGAATGAAAACTAAAATCTATATAGACAACATATAATCCATTAATATAAATTCTGACTTAATTACATACGTTTACAGTGGTAAACCCTGTCGAAAATCTGACAGAGTTTTCTCTGTATTTCAAAAATATCCCTATATTATAAACAGTCATCTATCAGAAATTTACAACCAATCCAACAATAGAAAAGCAGAAATTACAGAATCCAATACAAACCCTCATCAATATATATATATACACATTACAATTAAAGCCTAGAACTACGCTGCTCTTCTGTCCATCGTCAATATCTTGCTCAGCTAGCATCTAGGTCCCTGTTCCTTTTCATCTAAGTAAACAACCTGGTAAGATATGAAATCCTAGTAGAATAATTTATAATTTACAATATAGTTCGAAACCTGGTTGATTACTCAGTGGTGCAAGTACCGAAAACAATTTCCTGAAATCAGTTCAAAATTCATGAAATACCTTATCTTTAAAAATCAGATTATCTCATAGAAATCACGGAAAATGCTCAAAAATCATAAAAATCTATTTCTTTGAAAATCGGTAATCGAAATCAGGTTAAATCCCATGCCCGGTGTATCTAAATCCATATTGGCCACAAATCCTCTGCGACCGAATCTAAAATCATCCAATTGTACGTCGTCTAGAGAAATTTCATTTCTTATCGTTGGGTATAATCCGTAACACCAATCACCCGAATCTCGCCTATGTTGTGAGTGTGATCCGTAACACCAATCACTCACTCAAGGACTGGGTGAGAATCAACATTTAGGGCGTCCCCTAGCATGTGCACATACGTTAATTCTCATCCTCATACAGTCTATTCGAACTCATATGTTCACGGTCGGCTATTCCTCAAGGTTCTAGGGTATTACGCCTAAATCATAAAGTTTCCCCGTGTAGGCTATCCCCCCTTATACTCTTTAAACCTTTCTTAGGGTCGTCTTGATTTATCGCGTGATCCCTAACGCAGTGCAGGCTAAATCTGGTAAAAACAATTTTATTTAAAAACTCTCTGCACTTAGGATACTTAACGGCCATCCCATACCGGCTATCAAGTACCCTACCCTAAGTAAACTCGTCATAATGGCATCTAAACTCGATAAACAAAACATCTAACATGCAAATGGAATTTTCAGCACACAGGTATGCAATTTAGTCCATCGAAAGTAGCATGCAAATCCATGCAATTAAATCTAATCGTTCAGGTATCTACACAATCAATTCTAACATTAGGGAAGCGTAAATTATCCTACCTGGTCTCCGTTTACTTCAGATCAATCCGGGACTTCTCGTATCCTTGGATTTCAAGCCAAATCAATTCCCTGGACATTTACACGAATATTTGAGCTCATCACGTCATCAGTTCTACAGTCCTAAGTCCGATTACCCTATTTCCTAAGTTGATTTATTTCCTATTTGTGTTCGGCAGCTAATTCAATCAAAATTCATTAGATTTAGGCGAATCGGACCTTACTGGGGTTGCCGAATGATGGAAATCTATCTTGGGATAGTCTCGGTGTCTCTTGGGTGTCTATCTGGATTCTCCGGCCATGACGCACAGCGGAGGGGTGCAGTTGTAACAACTGAAAATTTTTCTAAAAGATAAAACCTAATTTTTGAAGCTAATTCCAATCAAACGAAGCCTGGCATGACTTTCGAGGATGATGATTCAAAACGAAAGGTTGTTCAAAGTCAGAAACACTATCAAATGGAAAGAAACGCAATCCGGCGATCAGAAACTGACAGATGACGTTTTGCGCGTCAATTTCACTGACGGAGGCCAAAACCTTCGCATGGAAACGTGTGCTGATGTTTGGAAGGAATCCGACACCCTAAAGTATCCCCTGGTGGTCTGGGAAAAGTCATAATCGCCCCCGGAGGCTTTAAATTTCTCGGATTCCCTCTATTTCTCTTAAATCTCTCTCTCTCCTCACCTCACTTTCTCTCTCCTCTCTCTCCTCCTTCCTCCACCGTGCGCCACCACCACAGCCACCGTGGGCCACCACCTGGCACACCAATCGACAACCCTCGCCACCCACAACCACCAGCAACCACCCACGGCCACCAACGATCGCCAGCGCCACCGAAAAATGCCACTTTTCTCCTCTATCACACGAAAACTTCGCCAGCCGAGATCGCCTCCATCTGCCATCGTTGGCCGTCACCGCCCCCACCACCGTGTATCCTGAGCTGCCAGCTTCCTTCAGCAACTCGCCGACGTCGAACGGAGGCCCGACGCACCCGGATCGAGGATTTTTTCGTCCACCGTGCATCATTCTTCGTGGCCGAAAAATGCCATCCAAATGGCCGTGAACAGCTGTGCCACCACCATATTCAGACTCCTGGACTTGTGGGCTTCATCGTGGTGTAAATTTTGAGGCAAATTGCACCCCTTCGCCGTGCGCTGCCGTGCCGGAGCTTTTGGACATACATCGGGAAAAACCGGGACCACCCCAAGACAGAATTCCATCATCCGATCACATTGGTAAGGTCTGATTTCTCAAAAACTGATGATATCTGATTAAAATAGCCACCGAACGTAATTAGGCAATAAATTAACCTAGGTATTAGGGTGACCAGACTTAGTATTATTAAACGAATGATGTGACAAGCTTGAATATTCAATTTAATGTCCAAGAAATTAATTGGGCTCAGAAATCGAGACTATGTGAAGTTCTGAATCAATTTGGAGCGACAGGAAACCAGGTAGGATAATTTACGCTTCCCGAACCCTAGATTTGACCTAGTAATTGCCTGAATGATTATATTTAATTGCATGGAATTACGTGCTGCTTTCGATGGAATAAATTGCATGCCTGTGTGCTGGATACCCTAATTGCATGTTAGAAATTTTGTTTATCGAGTTTAGATGCTCTTAGGATGGATTTACTTAGGGTAGGGTACTTGATAGTCGGTATGGGACGGCCGTTAAGTATCTCGAGTACAGGGATCTTTTAATTGACATTGTTTTTACCTGATTTGGCCTGTACTGCGTTAAGGATCACGCGATAAATCAGGATGACCCTAAGAAAGGTTTAAGGAGTATAAGGGGGGATAGCCTACACGGGGAAACGTTGTGATTTAGGCGTAATACCCTAGAACCCTGAGGAATAGCCGACCGTGAGCATGCGAGTTCGAATAGACTATATGAGGATGAGAATTGGCGTATGTGCACATGCTAGTGGACGCCCTAGATGTTGATTCTCACCCGGTCCTTAAGTGAGTGATTGGTGTTACAGATCACACTCACAATATAGACTTGATTCGGGTGATTGGTGTTACGGATCACACCCAACGATAAGAGAGGTATTCTCTCTAGATGACGTGCAATTAGATGACGATATAGACTTGGTTACAGCGGATTTGTAGCCAACGTGGATTTAGATACACCGGGCATGGGATTTTATCTAATTTCGAGTATCAATTTTAAAAAGAAATGGATTTTTATGATTTTGACTATTTGCCGCAATTTCTATGTGATAAAACGATTTTAAAGATAAGGTATTTCACTGTTTTCGAACTGATTTCGAGAAGATGATTTCAGTGTTCTCACCGCTGAGTATTCAGCCAGATTTTAAGTTGTATTTGAACTGTAAATTATTCTACTGGGATTTTATATCTCACCAGGTTGTTTACTCAGATGAACAGGGACAAGGACAGGAACTTAGACGTTAGCTGGACACTGATTTGATGACAGACAGAAGAACAGCTTAGTCTAGGCTTGAATTATATTGTAAATATTCTGATGATAATGCTGTATAATTGGTCTCTCTAAATTATGTTTTCTGTTGTTGTTGGATTAGCTGTATAATTGTAAACAGGTGATTGTTGTATTTTGAGGTATGTTCGAAATATAGAGAAAACTCTGTCAGATTTTTGGTAGGGTTTACCGCCGTAAGCTTGTGTAATTAAGTTGGATTTTGCATTTAATGATCATATGCTGTATGTATGGATTTTAGATTTCATTCCAGAGTAATTTATGATGAATATATGTATAATTAGTATAGATGAGTGTGAATTAGGGTTAAACGGAATCCGAATGGACAACGGGAAGTTTATTTGGGTTACGCTCAACCAGTACCGATCCCTTGACGTTTCCACATCGGGAATAACTATTTAGAAAGACCCATATGCTTCCGCTATGTAACGTAGGATGTCGTATTAGGGGGTCGTTACAATTATGGTATCAGAGCCCGGTTTGTCGGATTGTCTGGTTTAGTAGGCTAGGGATTGTGAATTTCTGGGCTTGCAGCTTTAGGACTTTAATTGATTTGACTCTGGAATGTTAGGATCTGAAATGGAATCGATAATGAATGAAATGAATTTAATGCATTTCTGTTAACTGTTGCTGTTATGATTGATCTATTTGCTTCTGTGTCAGATAAGCATGGCAGAATCTAGCAGGGATGCCACTCGCAGGCCCAAAGGAAGTCCAAGGCACAGGAATCAGGGTGCTTCGGGTAGTGGCAGCATAGAGACTGATGTCAACATGCGCGATATGATGGAATCCATCAGATTAATGGCTGATGCGATGAGAGATCAGGCCACTACCAGTGCTAATGTAATGAGACAGCAGGAGGAAGACAGACAGATTAGAAATGATAGAGCCACTCAACATGCAAACCCACTATATCAGGGATGGATCGAGTTTCAGAGAGCAGGTCCATCTCCATTTATAGGTGCCTCCGATCCAGCTATTGTAGAAGCCTGGGTGAAAGATATTAAGAAGATTTTTAGATTGTTGCAGTGCGACGACGAGCAGAAGGTCACATATGCAACATACATGTTGAAAGGTGAAGCAAAACTCTGGTGGACAGATGCCCAGCAACTGATGGAGAGCCGAGGCATTCCACTTACCTGGGAGTCTTTCAAGAGAGTTTTTATGGATCAATACATCCCTGAGAGCGTAAAATAATCAAAGGAAGCACAATTTTTGAAGCTTACACAGGGAGGCAGGCCATTTGAGGAGTATTTAAAGCAATTTGAAGAATTATCATGATACTCCACCTACCTGCGAATGCATTATGACGAGGCTTAGAAAGCGAAGAAACTAGAAGAAGGCCTAGACTTACCCATGAAGACTCAGTTAGCTACCCTGGAGATTCAAGATTTTGCCACGCTGGTAAACAAGTTTAAAATCCTGAGCAAGAATCTAGAACAGAGACAGGCTCAAAATATGACACAAAGAACAGGGAACCGGCCCAGACAAGCAACCAGAAACCATAACGTGAGAAGCGGTATGTTTAAACCGCAACCAGGGGCTTCTAGTAGCAGTGAGAGGCGACCTGATAATGCTCCCTGTCCGAAGTGTGGTACCAAACATCCGAATCAGCCCTGCTGGCATCAGACTCCACTTCAGTGTTACAGGTGTGGAGGTACAGAACATATGGCCAAATACTGCCCTTCCACCGAGAATCAACCGACATCCGGTAGCCAGAGACCACAGGCTCCAGGGAGAGTGTTTACTTTAAATGCGGCCAATGTCGACAGGTCTTCAGGCTTGATGCAGGGTAGAGGTAAAATTTACAATTTTTCTTTGATAGTATTGTTTGATTCGGGTGCTACAAACTCCTTTATTGCTGATGCATGCGTAAAAGGAATAAGATTACCTGTTCAAACCCTGCCCTGTGACCTATACATATCCACACCCTTGGGAGAAGCCACTATGTCCCCACGAATATGCTTGAATTGCCCCTTAACTATTAAAGATACTTTATTCCTTGTAGACCTAGTGTGCATACCACTGACTGGGATCGACATTATTTTGGGAATGGATTGGTTAACTAGGAATCGAGTCTTGTTGAATTATTCTGAAAGGACAATTACTTATCTGGATAACGTACCTGTGCGAGGGAGTGACAGGGCTTGTGAGATAGGTGATATATCCCTTAATCTATCTGAGGTAGAGTTGCAAGATAGGTTAAGCCAAATCCCAATCACTAGTGACTTTCTAGAGCTATTTCCTTTGGAAGTAAGCAAACTGCCACCACCTAGGGAGATAGAGTTCACCATTGACCTAATTCCGGGAGCAGGCCCAATAGCCATGACCCCATATCGTATGGCCCCAGTAGAATTAAGAGAATTAAAGGTCCAAATCGAAGATATGTTGGAGAAGGGGTTCATTAGGCCGAGTGTATCGCCATGGGGAGCTTCGGTCTTATTCGTAAAGAAGAAAGACGGGAGTCTAAAACTATGTATTGATTACCGGCAGTTGAATAAGGTGACCATTAAGAACAAATACCCATTACCACGTATCGATGACTTGTTTGATCAGTTGCAAGGCGCAACTTTATTTTCTAAGATAGATTTAAGATCAGGATACCACCAGATTAGGGTTATAGAGGAGGATATTCCTAAGACAGCATTCAGGACAAGATACAACCACTACGAGTTTCTAGTGATGCCGTTTGGATTGACGAATGCACCCGCTGTTTTTATGGATTATATGAACAGGATTTTCAGACCCTATTTAGATCAATTTGTTGTGGTATTCATCGATGATATCTTAGTCTATTCCAAGACTCACGAAGAGCATGCCCAGCATCTTAGCACGGTGCTATAGATACTGGAAGAGAAGCAATTGTATGCAAAGATGGAGAAATGTGAGTTTTGGTTAGAAGAAGTGAAATTCTTAGGACACGTGGTTAATGGGGAAGGGATAGCGGTCGACCCAAAGAAAATTGAAGCAGTATTAGATTGGGATCGACCTAGAATGGTCACCGAGATTAGGAGTTTCCTGGGTTTGGCCGGCTATTATCGGAAATTCATTCAAGGATTTTCACAGATAGCTATGCCATTGACCCGGTTAACTCGGAAAGGGGTAGATTTTGAATGGAGCGAACAGTGTAAGACTAGTTTTCAAATTTTGAAAGAGAAATTAACCACCGCTCCTGTACTAATTATTCCTAAACCCCTAGAAACCTTTACCGTATACACAGATGCATCCCTAAGAGGCTTAGGTTGCGTATTGATGCAGGATGGGAAAGTTATGGCTTATGCATTATGACAATTGAAACCTGCAGAGGATAACTATCCCACCCATGACTTAGAATTAGCTGCCGTCGTGTTTACCCTAAAGATTTGGAGACATTACCTGTATAGTGCTGTATTTGAGCTATATAGTAATCATAAGAGCCTTAGGTATTTGTTTGATCAAAAGGAATTAAAAATGAGGCAGCGTAGGTGGGTAGAATATCTGAAAGACTTTGATTTTGAATTGAAATATCATGCAGGGAAAGCGAATGTTGTGGCCGATGCATTGAGCCGAAAGTCACTACAATTATCTAGTTTAATGATTGGTGAGATGAGGTTACTTGAGGATTTTGAAAATCTTAGCCTCAACGTAATCTCGTTTCCGTAAAGATTAGTGATGAGTGACTTTTTGATAACCTGTGAATTGAGAGAATTGATTAGAGAAGCCCAACTTGAGGATGAATCCTTGGAAGTATACGCAGACTAACCCGATTTTGGACTGGCACCTGATGGAGTGTTAATTTTTAGAAAGAGGGTAGTGATTCCGAACCATCAGGAACTAAAGGAAAAAGTGTTAGCAGAAGCTCATAGAAGCCATTACACTATTCACCCTAGTATTTCCAAGATGTATCAGGATTTAAAGAGAAACTTTTGGTGGCCCGGTATGCGAAAGGATATCACGAACTACGTGAGTGCCTGTTTGACTTATCAACAAGTTAAGATAGAACACCAGAAACCCGCAGGGCTACTCAAGCCATTGGAGATACCAGAGAGGAAATAGGATCAAATCACTATGGATTTTGTGGTAGGATTACCTAGAACCCCTGCAGGATTTAATGCCATTTGGGTAATAGTGGATCAGTTAACCAAATCTGCCCACTTTTTACCTGTTAAGGTGCATTACTCCATGGAGAAATTAGTCAAAGTATACCTTAGGGAAATCGTGAGACTACATGGAATACCGTCAGGTATAGTATTTGATAGAGACCCTAGGTTTACTTCAAGATTCTGGTAATCCTTACAGCAAGCCTTAGGAACCCAGCTTAAATTTAGCACAGCCTATCATCCTCAGACTGATGGGCAGTTTGAGAGGACTATTCAAACTCTAGAAGACATGTTAAGGGCTTGTGTGCTTGAGCAGAAAGGAAGTTAAGATAAACACCTGCCGTTGATAGAGTTTACATATAATAACAGTTATCACTTTACCATCAGCATGGCACCGTATGAGGCTCTGTATGGGAAGAGTTGTAAGTCACCTTTAAGTTGGGTAGAAATGGGGGAAAGTGCACTGTTGGGACCTGAGATGGTACAAGAAACCACTAATCAGATTAAAATGATCAGGGAAAAGATGAGAGTTGCCCAATAGAGGCAAGAATCATATGCTAACAAGAGAAGAAGGCCTTTGGAATTTAATGAGGGAGATCACGTATTTCTGAGAGTGTCCCCAACCATGGGTATCGGTAGACAGGTAAGGACCAAGAAACTAAGCCCTAGATTCCTAGGACTATTCCAAATTTTACAAAGAGTCGGTCCCGTTGCCTACCAAATTGCCTTACCTCCCTATTTGTCCAACCTACATAATGTTTTCCACGTCTCCCAACTTCGTAAATATGTCCCAGATCCTACGCATGTATTAGGGAATCAACCGATAATATTAAAGGAAAATTTGACTTATGAATCTACTCCTGTTCAAATCCTTGACTATAAGACTAAGCAACTTCGAAGTAAAATAATCCCTTTAGTTAAAGTACTTTGGCAGGATGTAGCGTCGCAAGAGATGACGTGGGAGAAAGAAGAAGAGATGAGGCAAAGATACCCAGAACTGTTTACAGGTATGAATTTTAGGGATAAAATTTCTATTAAGGGGGGGAGAATGTAACAACCGAAAGTTTTCTAAAAGATAAAACCTAATTTTCAACGCTAATTCCAATCAAACGAAGCCTGGCATGACTTTCGAGGATGGTGATTCGAAACGAAAGGTTGTTCGAAGTCAGAAACACGATCGAATGGAAAAAAACTCAATCGGACGATCAGAAACTGACAAACGATGTTTCGTGCCTCAATTTCACTGATGGAGGGCAAAACCTTCACATGGAAATGCATGCCGACATTTGGAAGGAAGCCGACACCCTAAAGTATCCCCTGGTGGTCCGAGAAAAGTCAGAATCGCCGTCAGAGGCTTTAAATTTCCCGGATTCCCTCCATTTCTCTCAAATCTCTCTCTCTCCTCACCTCACTTTCTCTCTCCTCTCTTTCCTCCTTCCTCCACCGTGTGCCGCCACCATAGCCACCTTGGGGCGCCACCTGGCACACCAATCGATAGCCCTCGCCACCCACAACCACCAGCAACCACCCATGGCCATTAACAGCCGCCAACGTTGCCAAAAAATGCCACTTTTCTCTTCCACCGTGCGAAAACTTCGCCAGCTAAGATCGCCACTGTTGGCCGTCACTGCCCCCTCCACCGTGTAGCCTGAGCTGCCAGCTTCCTCCAGCAGCTCGTCGACGTCGAACGGAGGCCCGACGCACCCGAATCGAGGATTTTTTCATCCGCCGTGCGTCGTTCTTTGTGGCCAGAAAATACCTTCCAAATGGTCGTGAACCGCCGCGCCACCACCATATTTGGACTCCTAAACTTATAGGCTTCACCGTGGTGTAAATTTCGAGGCAAATTGCACCCCTCAGCCGTGTGCCGTCGTACACCACCGTGCGCCGCCGTGTTGGAGCTTCTGGGCATATATCAGGAGAAACCAGGACCACCCCGAGACAGAATTCCATCATCCAATCACATTGGTAAGGTCTGATTTCCCAAAAATTGATGATATCTTATTAAAATAGCTGCCAAACATAATTAGGCAATAAATTAACCTAGGTATTAGGGCAACCAGACTTAGAAATGTTAAACGGATGACGTTACAAGCTTGAATATTCAATTTAATGTCCAAGAAATTAATTGGGCTTAGAAACTGAGACTACATGAAGTTCTGAATCAATTTGGAGCGACAAGAGACCAGGTAGGATAATTTACGCTTCCCAAACCCTAGATTTGACCTAGTGATTGCCTGAATGATTAGATTTAATTGCATGTAACTACGTGCTGCTTTCGATGGAATAAATTGCATGCCTGTGTGCTAGATACCCTAATTGCATGTTAGACGTTTTGTTTATCGAGTTTAGATGCCCTTAGGATGGATTTACTTAGGGTAGGGTACTTGATAGCCGATATGGGACGATCGTTAAGTATCCCGAGTACAGGGAGCTTTTAATTGACATTTTTTTTACATGACTTAGCCTGTACTGTGTTAGGGATCACGCAATAAATCAGGACGATCCTAAGAATGGTTTAAGGAGTATAAGGGGGGATAGCCTACACGAAAAAACGTTGTGATTTAGGCATAATACCCTAGAACCCTGAGGAATAGTCGACCGTGAGCATGTGAGTTCAAATAGACTGTATGAGGATGAGAATTGGTGTATGTGCACATTCTAGGGGACACCCTAGATGTTGATTCTCACCCGGTCCTTGAGTGAGTGATTGGTGTTACGGATCACACTCACAATATAGACTTGATTCGGGTGATTGGTGTTACGGATCACACCCAACGATAAGAGAGGTATTCTCTCTAGATGACGTGCAATTAGATGACGACATAGACTTGGTTACAGCGAATTTGTAGCCAACGTGGATTTAGATACACCGGGCATGGGATTTTATCTGATTTCGAGTATCAATTTTAAAAAGAAATGGATTTTTATGATTTTAACTATTTGTCGCAATTTCCACGTGATAAAATGATTTTAAAGATAAGGTATTTCACTGTTTTCGAACTGATTTCGGGAAGATAATTTCGGTGTTCGCACCGATGAGTATTCAGCCAGATTTTAAGTTGTATTTGAACTGTAAATTATTCTACTGGGATTTTATATCTCACCAGGTTGTTTACTCAGATGAACAGAGATAAGGACAAGAACCTAGACGTTAGCTAAACAATGATTTGATGATAGACAGAAGAACGGCTTAGTCTAGGCTTGAATTATATTGTATATATTCTGATGATAATGTTGTATAATTGGTCTCTGTAAATTATGTTTTCTGTTGTTGTTGGATTGGCTATATAATTGTAAACAGGTGACTGTTGTATTTTGGGGTATGTTTGAAATACAGAGGAAACTCTGCTGGATTTTTGGTAGGGTTTACCGCTGTAAACTTGTGCAATTAAGTTAGATTTTGCATTTAATGATCGTATGCCGTATGTATGGATTTTAGGTTTCATTCCAGAGTAATTTATGATGAATATATGTATAATTAGTATAGCTGCGTGTGAATTAGGGTTGAACGGAATCCGAATGGACAACGGGAAGTATATTTAGGTTACGCTCAACTAGTAGTGATCCTCTGACGTTCCCACATCGAAAATAACTATTTAGAAAGACCCATATGCTTCCGCTATGTAACGTAGGATGGTGTATGTTGTATTAGGGGGTCGTTACAATGGTTGACCTCAAAAATCACACCACGGTGAAGCCCTCAAGATGAGGAGTCCGAATATGGTGGTGGAGCGACGGTTCATGGCTGTTTGGATGGCATTTTCTGGCCTCGAAGAACGATACAAGGCAGAGGAAGTTTTCCTCGATCTACGCGTGTAGAGGCTCCGTTCGACGGCTACTAGCTAAGGAAGGAAGTTGGCAGCTCAGCCTACACGCTGGTGGTGGTGGTGACGGTCAACGGTGACTGACGGCGGTGATCTCAGCTGGCGAAGTTTTCATGCGACGGAGGGGAAAAGCTTCATTTTTCGGTGACTTTACCAGACGTTGGTGGCCGTGGGTGGCTGCCTGAGGTTGAGGGTGGCGAGGGGTGTCAGTTGATAGGTCAGGTGGTGGTCCACGGTGGCCCAGGTGGTGGCGCACGGTGGAGGAAGGAGGAGAGAGAGGAGAGAGAAAATAGAGTGAGGAGAGAGAGAGAAATGTTGAAAATGGCAGGGTTTCGGGGAATTTAAAGCTTCCAGGGGCGATTCTGACTTTTTCAGAACCACCCAAGAAAACTTCGGGATGTCGTTTTCCATCTAGACATTGGCACGAGTTCCCATGTGGAGGTTTTGGCCTTCGTCTGAGAAACCAAAGTCCTAAACTCTGTCTGTCAGTCTCTGATCTCCAGGACGCGTTTCTTTTCATTAGATCGCGTTTCTGACTCCAAACCGCTTTCCGGTTTCAATCGTCGACCTCAAAATTTGTGCCAGACTCAGTTTACATGAGATTATCGTAAATTTTCAATTTTTAACTTGTAAAAGAAATCTCGGTTATTATAATAAAAACATTCACAATTATCAGAATCATTACAATTATCTTTATTTTTAGATGAGGATGAATTAAATTCTTGATGTTGATATATTTTTTCTTCTTCACTTTTACTATTTTCTAAATCTGTTAATAATAGTTTTGCTATTTGATTTTTTAGATTTTTGTCTATAGATAATTCATTTATTTTTTGTTTTACTCTACAATCTTTTTTCACATGGCTATAATGACCACATTTATAACATCCTAAATTAGATTTAGGTTTATTAGATGGTATAAATTTTTCTTTTGGCAGGGCTGAGTTTTCTTGGGAATGTATTTAAGTCTACCTAGATAATTTTTATATGTTTTAATATTTTTTTTCTTTTGTTAGATGAACGAGGTTTTGGTCTATCAAAACCATATTGAGTACAAAAATATTGTAGTTCTTTTATCCCTTTAGCTTGATTTCTTTTTATTCGATTTTTTTACTTTTAATCATTATATAATTCTAAACTTATATTTTTAATAATAGAAATTATTCTTCCATAAGTCAATTCTCTTATAGGGGTGTTAGGATATTCTTATTGTAAATGTTCTCTAACTTTATTAGCAAAGGTTAATGGTAATCTTGCTATAAATTTTTCATTCCAATAATTTTCTTTACAATCTTCTCTAGTTAAAACCATGGTTATAAAATTATCAGCATACCATCTAAAATCTCTTGAAGTAGTACATTTTAAATTATGAAGTAAATTAGAAGTTCTATCATCAAATGATTTAGTATCTCGTATAAAGTTTTGAATTATAGCTAAAATTAATATTTCTACCATAACAGGTATTTGTGTTTCTCCTTCTACTTTAACACTAGATAAAATAAAAGCTCTTTGTTCAAGAGTTAAGTAATTATCCCACCATCCTTTTAAGGTTCCCATAATTCTTGCAATTATTAATTTTATAATCTGTTCTTCTGTATTTTTTGTTCTAAAGCCAGATACTGTCATAGTTATTTCATTAGTTTTTTTAAGAATTTGATGGTCAACCATTCCATCAATATTCCACTCAAAAATTCCATCTCCTATAAAGGAAGCTAGATTATCTAATTTCCATTCTTCAAATTGTATATCATGTAAGGTAGGTCAAGGATAGTAATTTCTGCTAGTAGCAAATCTTCTATTAGAATTAACAGGTAGGCTAGTACCTTTTCTTTTTATTCTTAAAATATCTTCTTGAAATTAATTTTCTATTTCTTCTATGTTTTCATTTATTTCTTCCTTTTTTATTTATTTACTTTAATAATTTTTAATTGATCTAATTTTTATATTTATTTCTTCTAGGGCCGAATTTGTTTCTTTTCCTAATTTTAAATTTTGTAGTTCTTTTTCTATAAATTTAAAAGGTTTAGTTAAGGGTTTTCCTGGGGTTAAGAGATCTCTAAACCTCTATTTTAATCCACTAGTTATTTCATTATGTGTTAATGTCTTAGGAACTGAAGAATTTACCTTTTCTAGATTTATTAATAATAAAGTGGTTTCATTTGATGGAGACATTAGTAAGGCTCCTAAAGCTAACTGAGTCTTTATTATTTTATAATACATTCTATAAATTATAGTTATAGCTATCGAATTAGGATTCCATTCTTCATCTAACATTTTTATATCTAACAAAATATTATAAGTAGTATTATGAAAACTAGATATAGCTATTGAATAATTAGGGTAATTATTAATGTAAATGGGACCATAATGTAAATTTGTTTCGAATAAGGCTAATATCTGGTTTTGGCGACTTACAAGTATGTTATCTCTTAAGGTGGCAAATATAGGAGAATCTATTCTTTGCCTAAACAAAGGTTGAATGGCTATTTGAATAGATTTTATATGAAGGTATTTATATTTTTTAATATGTTCTTTTATTAGAGTTCTTGAAATTAAAGGGATAGTTTCATGTATTCTAGTAATATTAATTTTTTTCTATAGTTTTTATAACATATTCTCCTTAGAATAAATCTTTTATAGAAGAATTATACATAGAAGATATTTATGATTTAGGTAGAGTTTATTTATTGAATTGGTCCTCTATTTCTGATATTCTAAGTTTATGATGAAGTATGTCGTTATTTAATTTCTTATATTTATTTTCTGGTGTTTAAAATTTAGTTTTTCTATTAAGTTTCTAATATTAGAAAATATTTTAATATTCTCTTCAGAGAGGTATAGTGAGGCGGATACTTTGAGTGTTGGTTTACTATTGATCAAAAGACCTAGATGCATTATAATATTATATATGGATATTAATTATGTATATTAAATCAATTTAGTGATAATAGTAATACAACTATTATATGAATTTATGAAATTATTAAATCATTAACTAAATTCAATGAACATGCTAATAATAGTAAAATATATAGTTTTACTATTTAATAAAATTTATTATACAAATTATTAGATAATTAAAATATATTATTACTATAATATATTTATTATAATTAATAGTAATATATTTGTATACAATAAAATATTATAGTATGTAAAATAATTTATATAATAAATAAATTTATATTTTAGTATAGGATAATAAAAATTATATTATTAAAAAAAGTTTTATTTCAAAATAAAATAATTTAAATAATATTATTAATAAATAAAAAATATATTATTTATATAAATAATAATATAATTTATTTAACATGTTACAAATTATTTTACATACAATAATACTACAATAAATAATGATTAGTTTATTTTACAATGACGTTATTATAAGTGATATTTACCATTATTTATGAAATAAATAAATAAATTTATTATCATTATTATTATTTAATTATAAATAAATATTTTTTAATAATACTATTTAAATAATTGTTATAATAATATTATAAAAATTTTAAAATAAATTAATTAATTATATTTACTAATAAATAATGTTTCATATTTATTAAACAACAAATATTATATTACTAATTATTAACAATATATTATATTACAAGCTCTCGGGTTCAAATTTTTCTTTTTCAAAGCCATTCCTCATTCCAAATTAACAATGTGCCAATATTCTAACAACCAATATTAAGGAAACATATAGAAGCAATATCCACACACCAACATAGTAACCTATACAATTCCCATATTAACAATGCCATAGTCATAATTCAATTAATGCTAAAGGAGGACTAATCATGTTTCCACCACCCTCACCCTCTCAAACTTAGAACTACAAACTTAGAACTACATTACAACCATCACAATCACAAGCAAGCTCACAATCTAAACGATTTAAGTCATATGGCTTAGGTCTCTACCACCTTGTCCATGCTAGTACTACAATTACCACAAGCAACAATATTCCAATAACTAGTAATCTAACTATATTCCTTTATGCTCATTAATTTAACTAAAACCATTTGTTTCTAATTCCTTAAGACTATTATAATGCAATTAACTCAAGTAACATACCAAAGTAAGGGATGGGGTCTACTCACCTCAAGGCCATGCTATGGTCTAGTCTTCCTTGGCTTAGATGGATCACTCTCTTAAGGTTTATTCACCAAGGTTACTCTGACTTATAGAGGAAACAATGCTCTCTTTAATAAATCAAATTTTAAAAATAATTTAATTGGAAAAATTAAATATCAATTTTATTAAAATCAAACTCGGTGTAATTTTCTGAGTCTACAGTCGAAATTTGAGAATTTTTCGAAGTTAAAATCCGATTTGATAAAGGAAAACTCAGCCCGGCGTTAAGGAATTGACAGATAAAGTAACAGGCTTTAATTCCTTAAAAAAAGCTTGAATTCTTTCCATGGGAATTTGTGCCTTTGCCCTGATCGAAGAAGGCATCTAGAAATTCCCCCGGGTGAAGTGGCAAAAGATCGAAATGCCCTTGGAGGCTTTAAAGTTTCAAAAATTCCAATTTTCTCTCATATTTCCACTTTCCTCTCTCTCTCTCCTCCCTCTCTCCTCCACTTCCAACCACCGTGCACGGCCAGAACAACACCTTGTGCCACCACTGGACCCAGCCACTAGCGCAGCTCGACGCCCCCAACCTCCAGTAACCAACCCTGACCACCAACAGATGCCACTGCGGCCGAAAAACACCACATTTCCCTCCATCGTGATTTTTCCTTTGTCACCATGTTCTCCACTGTCTGATGACACCGCCCCCACCATTGGAAAGGCCGAGCTATCAGCTTCCTTCGACAATTCTTAACCGGTGAACACCACCATCACGCGCCCGGAACGGAGGAATAACAGTCCGTCGTGCATCAATTTTCTCCGTCAAAAAATGCCATCCAAACGACCTTGAACCGCCAAACGAACTCCAAATCTGGCCTCTTTGACTTATGGGCTACGTTCTGGTGTAATTTTTGACCTCAGTTGCATCCTTCCGCCATGAGCCATCGTCCACTGTCGTGCTCCGCCATGCGCCATCGTTAAAGCTGCCATAAAGTGTTCAAAACCAGAATTTCATCTTTCGGAACCCCCGGTATGGTTTAAATTGCCCTGATCTAATGTTTTCTGATTGAAATTTAATTCTGAACATGCATAGGAATTAGACTGGCCTAGGAAAGTTGTAACCGGACATAGGGAAGCCTAATTGAATAGGAAACCACCTAAGATTTTAATTAAATTACCCAGGAAACTAACTAGGCTCAATTTTTGAGGAAACGGGAAGCCCCAGACTGTGTAGGCGAAAATGGTAAAAAAGGTAGAGTGATTTATGCTCCCCTAAATTTTATTTGACGCTGTGAATGCTTGATTTAGAGTAGTTTAATTGCATAGCAATAAGTGTTGTGATTGATGAGTATATTTGTATGCCTGCATGCTGTGATTGATGAGTATATTTGTATGCCTGCATGCTGTAAATGCCTGTTGCATGTTAGATTGATTGGTTATCGGATTTAGATGCCATAAGAACAGGTTAACTTAAGGTAGGGTATTCAATAGCCGATATGGGATGACCGTTAAGTATCCTGAGTGTAGATGATTTTGTAAATGCATCGTTTTAAATCGAATTTAGCCTACATTTGTTAGGGATTACGCGATAGACCAAGATGACCTTATGAAAGGTTTAAGGTGTATAAGGATGGATAACTTATACGGGAAAATGTTGTGGTTTAGGTGTAATCTCCTAGAACCTTAAGAATTGGTCGACTGTGTGCATGTAGTTCCAAATAGACTGTATGAGGATGAGAATTGACATTTGTGCACATGCTAAGGGACGCCCTAGATGTTGATTCTCACCCGATCCTTGAGTGAGTGATTGTTGTCACAGATCATACTCACAATATAGGCATTATTTTAGGTGATTAGTGTCATGGATCACACCCAACGAAAAAGTATGATTTTCGTAAAAACAGCATGCAATTGGATAGATTTGTAAACAGTCACATGAGACTTGTAACTGATGTGTATGTGAAAACCATTGGGCATGAATTTTAAACCAAAATTTTAGTATGGATTTTCAGAAAATGTATTGTTATACTCATTTTGTTTATTGCATCATATTTCATGTAATTGCACATTTAAAAAAATAAGGTAATTCACCAACTTTTAAATTTAATACGGGGAGATGTTTTTTGTGCTTTGTCACAGTTGAGCATCCAGCTATTTTATAACTGTATACTGTAAATTACTCTACTTGGATTTAACTATCTCATGAAGTTATTTGCTCAGATGATCAGGAACAGGGTATGCCTAGGAGATAGCTGGGCAGAGGCAGGATAACGGAAGGACGTTGTTGCATAGTTTTAGGCTTGAATTGATTATGTAATTAAATGTATTGATGCTGTTGTTTACTGTTGGATTTGACTGGATGTAAATTGCTGGTTATTGACTGTTTGTACTTTGGGAAATGTCTGATTTAATGGAGAAACTCTGTTGGATTTTCAACAGAAATGAATGCTTGAATATTGGTTTTAATTTGAATTGAATGTTAATGGATTTCATATTTTGAATTATATGGTTTTAGTATTGATATTGCAGAGTACATTGTGGTTGTATGTGAAAATAGAATAGCTGCTTAGGACGTAGGGTTGAGTGGAATCTAAATGGACGGTGGTAAGAGTCTATTTGGGTTACACTCAACCAGTAGCGACCCTCCGATATTCCCGGCTATGGGGAAAATGAAAAATTGATTTGAAAAAAATCATATATTTTCGCTGCTCTAATAAAGGTAAGTGTATTGTAAATTAGGGGGTTGTTACACTCTCAAAGTAAGTTTGGTGTAAGTCAAACGCCACCCGCGACACCCAATTTAAACAAAATTGGGAATGTCATGAAGGAGTGATTCCAATCCTCCTTCCTCTAGGAACAGTCCTAGGAGGTGGCTTAGTAGGATTGATATAAAGGTTATTTGTACCTAGATACGATTACTCTAGATAAGTTAGGTAAGGGTTTAATACTTGTTAAATTAATTATTGTTCTATTGAGCTCAAACCCCTTTCTCCTAACTAAGTTAGCACTACTGATTACTCTTTAGCCTCCTAAAAAGGTCAACCTTTAGTATTAATCGCTCCACATCCTACCACTAGACACGTCATCAATAATTGGCACAACCTATATACCTCTCACGCATTAATCATCTATCATCTCTCACCCTTCGTAACTTTAGACCACTACTTAACACCTCTATCATGTTATAGAATGTGCATATAGTTATCTCCCTTTACAAGATATGACATGTCAGTTAGTAATTGGCCACTTTTCCCTCCACTATAAATAGACTCCTATTAGATGTTCGAACAGGGGCTTTTGGCAACATACAAAAGTGAGAGACAAACTTACGCATAGTGCTTTCTGATACTTTTTGAATCTCTAAGCTCAGTAAGAATATATTATATATATATATTTACTAAGATTTAAACTCTTTTGTCTTACTTATAATTCTTAGATTGTTTCACTTCTTCTCTACTAAGAGTTTCCCAATAATTAGTCCTTTAATTATTGGATACTTATAAAGTTTGAACCTCCCATTCCCGGAACAATGTCTATGTTCAAAAATTCCAATAATTGTCTCCTTCATATACCCTTTCAAAAATATCTACTATATTGTCCACTGAAAAATTTTACAACTTTTATTTATGGTCCTCAAACACTATATTCATGCCAAAATGGATCTATATCATCTATTCTAGCATACAATTATTAAGCATCCCAAATTAATTCATTTTCACATATAATTGGGACTATCATCTTTATCCTAATTGAGCAATTGTTTTTAGAAAATGGGCAATTTAACAGATCACAAGAAATGTCAGTGACCCTTTATATTATGCAATATTAATTTGGTCATTTTAACAAATACAATATCCAATCATTGTCCCTTTGGGCTCTGGGCTTCTTTTTTAATAAATTTTTCTTCTTAAAAAAAAATCTTGTTCCACGAGGGCAATGCAATTCCAAAAAAGATCCTTTTTCTAATTTAAAATATTTTTGTTTATTTATTTCTTCATTTAAATTAGAGAGTTGAACTATTAACACTAATTATTTTATCGCCCTATTTTTTTTCCACCTGGACAAGCCCCAAGTATAGCAACCCGCGTGTTTAACTTTTGTATACTAACATTCTTTTAATTATATATATTTCCTAAAATAATTACATAATAGAAACTATGTACTATCTTAAATCTCAAATGTAGTTTATTAACATTGCAAATAATAATTAACTAGGAACCCGTCAAATGTAAATTTAGTAAGTTCTTATTCCTTAAAATAAAAAACAGGGTATGAAAGATATAATAACAATTATTATAAGAGTATCATTATCATCAGTACCATATATAATAACTTATAAGAAGAAAATATACTCTTATATTCGCCAATTTCAATCCGAAAGTGACACATCCACATGTTTTTTCCTCATAAAAGATAGAAATTCTCTTCCTTTTATGTTATAACTGGTGAAGAAATATTTTTTAAACACTATAATTCATAGTTCAAAAAGATATAATGGCTTGACTTCTCAATTCCCCCTGTCTAGTTAAAGATTTTAAAATAAGATAAGAAGAAAAAACATTAAAAAAGAGATAAATAATAAAAATACTTTGAATAAATTATTATCTAAATTTTTTTACTATTTTTTCCTACTTCACGAATTTGATCTCTGATCCAAATCCCTTCTTTTTCTCCCTTCTTCTCTTTCACTTTTGAAAGTATATAGCCATAATTTTGTTATAATTCCATATGGCAATTTATGCCAAATTTTTGGGAATTAAACTTGATTTGGGCCCATAATAAATCAAAAGTTTTTTTACAAACTAAGGCCCATCATCTAGATAATTCCATAATAATCAAGTGAATCTAGATAATTTGATAGAAATATCTAGAAAAATTTCTACAAAATTCCTAAGAAAAATCTAAGCAAGTTGTAGAAAAATCTTAAATAAATATCTTGGATATTTGGTTAGAAGTTTCTAGGTAGTAAATGATAGTCATTAGCTCAAAAAAAAAAAATGCTAGCACCATCTTGACCATTGATTTTGTAGGTGCCCAACTATAAATAGGGGTGTCATCTCTCATTTTGTAACAAGCCAAGAAATCAAGAGAAATTTGTAAGAAAAATTGTCTCATCTCTTGTTTCTTCTTTAGCTATCCTCCCTTCAAAATATTTTCTCTTCCAAATATTAATTTTCTAAACAAACTCCTTCTAAATTAAATTAAAAACATCTCTCCTTTAACAAAGTGGTATCACAGCCACAACATATAAACATACATAACGGCTATGGGCATGGCTTCATTTCAAGTTCCTATGTTTAATCAGAGCAACTATGATAATTGGAGTATCAAGATGAAGGCCCTCTTGGGTGCACATGATGCTTGGAATATTGTAGAGAAAGGTTATGTTAAGCCAGCAGATGAAACTATTCTATTCTAAATTCAAAGGACGGATTTAAAGGATGCAAGAAAGAGAGACAAGAAGGCTCTCTACCTCATCTATCAAGCTTTGGATAATGATGGCTTTGAGAAAATTTAAAGTGCCACTTCCTCTAAAAAAGCATGGGAAAAGCTTTAAACCTCATGCAAAGGAGCCAAGCAAGTAAAGAAGGTACACCTTCAAACTCTAAGAGGTGAGATTGAATCTTTTCATATGAAGGAATCCGAGTCTATCTTCAATTATTTTTCTAGAGTGTTGGCAGTTTCTAATCAAATGAAAAGAAATGGTGGAAAATTAGATGATGTAAGAATTATGGAAAAGATACTTCCTTCTTTAAGTCCCAAATTTGAGCATATTGTAGTAACAATTGAGGAAACAAAAAACTTGGAGGAGATGACTATTGATCAATTATTGGGGTCATTACAAGCATATGAAGAAAAACATAAAAAGAAACAAGATATTGTAAAGAAACTTTTTAAAATGCAAATTAAGGAGAAAGAAGAGATTATGACCATAGACCATGCTCAATATGGAAAAGTTCGTGGCCAAGGACATGGTCGAGGATATAGACATGGATGTGGACGTGGAGGCTGAATAATGAAGATCAAAGAGATTTCTCAAAAAATGGTCATGGGAGAAGCAACCCAAGAGCAAGGTATGATAAATCACAAGCTAATTGTTATAATTATCATAAATTTGGACATTATGCTTTTGAATGTAGAGCTTCGCCTAAATTTGAAGAGAGTCAAAAAGACGTCATGTTATTCCTAGCATACAAAGGCGACGATGGAAGGAAAGAAAACACTTGGTATCTTGACACAGGAGCGAGCAATCACATGTGTGGAAAAAGAGACATGTTCATGGAGCTTGATGAAACAGTAAGTGGCAATGTTTCTTTTGGAGATGAGTCTAAAGTTCCAGTAAAAGGAAGAGGTAAGATCTTGATTCACCTAAAAAATGGAAGCCATCAATTTATTTCAAATGTTTATTATGTGCCCAATATGAAGAATAATATATTAAGTTTAGGACAACTCTTAGAGAAGGGCTATGACATTTACATGAAAGATCATAGTCTTTCGATAAGAGATAGTAAAAATAATTTGATAACTAAGGTGCCAATGTACAGAAATAGAATATTTCTATTGAATATACAAAATGATGTAGCAAGGTGTCTCAAATCTTGCTACAAAGATACATCTTGGCTTTGGCATCTTCGATTTGGGCACTTAAATTTTGGAGGCTTGGAACTACTCTGAAAGAAAGAGATGGTCAGAGGACTACCTTCCATCAATCAGCCTAAACAACTATGTGAAGATTATTTGATGGGGAAACAATTTAGAAAAAGTTTCCTGAAGGAGTCAAACTCAAGATCTCAGAAGTCATTAGAGCTCATAAACACAAATGTTTGTGAACCAATCAAGCCAAGTTCTCTTGGTAAAGTAACTATTTCCTTCTCTTTATTGATTTTTCTTGAAAAATATGGGTGTATTTTTTAAAGAAAAAGTCAAAAGTCTTTGAGACATTCTAGAAGTTCAAATCTATGGTGAAGAAGGAATGTGGGCGAGAAATTAAAGCAATAAGATTAGATCGAAGAGGAGAATTCACATCCAAAGAGTTTCAAGAATACTATAAAGCTAAAGGAATTCGACATCCATTAACTGTTCTAAGATCTCCCCAAAAAAAATGGAGAGCTAAGAGGAAGAATAGAACAATCCTAGACATGTCGCGAAGCATTTTAAAGAGCAAGAATCTACTGAAAGAGTTTTGGGCAGAAACAGTTGCTTGTGCGGTCTACTTATCAAATCATTCACCAACTAGAAGTGTGTGGGGAAAGACACCACAAGAAGCATAGAGTGGAAGGAAGCCCGAAATATTCCATCTATGAGTGTTTGGAAGCAAAGCATATACACATGTACCAGATGAGACAAGAAGTAAGCTCGATAACAAGAGTGAGGTGTTCATCTTTATCGAGTATGACTCTAACTTTAAAGGCTATAAGTTATATAATCCCAATACTGAAAAGACCATGATAAGTCGAGACATAGAATTTGATGAGGAAGGAGTATGAGATTTTGGTTCCAGTAGTGATTGCAACTTTATTCTTCAATTCAAAGACTTCAGAATGGTCGAGCAAGCAAAAGACGTCTAAGAAGAGTAAGCAAATCCATCCACTTCACATACGAGGGCAGTTGATGACTTGTCACTATCTTTCTTAAATGAAAGGCCCACACAATGTGCATGGAATTTACATGAGATCTACAACGAAACTGAAAGGTTAGAAGATCTTACCTTATTTTTCTTATTTACTGATTGTGAACCTATAACTTTTGAAGAAGCTGCTCAAAGTAAGAAATAGTGAGACACAATGGACAAGGAAATTAAAGCCATCGAGAATAATGACACATGGGAGCTCACAACACTACCATAAGGACATAAAGCTATTAGAGTCAAGTGGGTGTGCAAAGCAAAGAACTCCAAAGGAGAAGTCGAGAGATACAAAGTAAGACTAGTTACACAAGGATATAGCCAAAGAGCAGGAATTGATTGTGACGAGGTATTTACTCCAGTTGCTCGATTCAAAACTATAAGACTCATCATTTCCATTGTAGCTCAACGTAGGTGGAAGATTTATCAAATGGATGTCAAGTTTTCATTTTTAAATGGAGTGCTTGAAGAAGAAGTATACATCTAATAACCAATGTTCTATGAGGTAAAAAATCAAGAAGATAAAGTTTTAAAGTTAAAGAAAGCATTGTACAGGTTAAAGCAAGCCCTGAGAGCTTGGAATAGCATAATTGATGGATATTTACAAGATAATAGATTTACAAAATACTTACACGAGCATGCACTCTATGTCAAAATTAAAAGAGAAAACATATTGATTGTGTGTTTGTATGTAAATGACTTAATATTCATAGGGAATTGTCAAAGTATGTTTGAAAAGTTCAATAAAGCAATGACAAAGGAGTTCAAGATGACTAACATTAGGCTTATGGCGTATTATCTTAGAGTCAAGGTTATGCAAAGAGATAATGGAATTTTTATCTCTCAAGAAAGCTATATAAGAGAAATTTTAAAGAAATTCAAAATGGAAGATAGCAATCCTGTTGTCACCCTAATAGAGTGTGTGGGATCAAGTTATCAAGACATGATGAAGGAGAAAAGGTAGATCCAACATTGTTCAAGAATTTAGTTAGAAGCTTACGATATTTAACTTACACGAGAACATATGGAGAATCCAACTACAACTCACTTCAAAGCTGCCAAATGAATTCTTCGTTATATCAAATGTACAATTGATTATGGCATGTTTTATTCTCCAACTAATGAGTACAAGCTTATTGGTTTCAGCGATAGCGATTTGGTTAGAGATGTCGATGATTGAAAGAGTACTATAGGATTTGTGTTTTTCATGGGCGACATTGCCTTCACATGGATATCAAAGAAGTAACCAATAGTCACCCTCTCAACATGTGAAGCTGAATATATAGCTGCTACATCAAGTGTTTGTCATGCAGTTTGGCTAAGAAGTTTGTTGAAAGAGCTTGGATGGACACAAGAAAAAATAACGAAAATTCGTGTCGACAACAAATCAGCTATGTTGTTAGCAAAGAATCTTGTATTTCATGATCGAAGTAAACACATCGATACTCAATACCACTATATAAGAGAATGTGTTTCGAGAACAAAAGTCCAAGTAGAGTACGTGAAATCAAATGATCAAGTCGCTGACATATTCATCAAGCCACTCAAGCGTGAAGACTTCATTAAGCTAAGAAGCTAACTTGGAATGACAATTCAAGTTTTAAAAGGGGGGTTTTGGACATTAAACTTGATTTGGACCCATAATAAATCAAAAGGTTTTTACAAACCAAGGCCCACATCTAGATAATTTCATAATAATCAAGTTGACCTAGATAATTGTATAGAAATATCTAGAAAATATTTTACAAAATTTTTAAGAAAAATCTAAACAAGATGTAGAAAAATCTTGTATAAATATCTTGGATATTTAGTTAGAAGTTTCTAGGTAGCAAATGATAGCCATTAGATAAAAAAAAATGTTGGCACCATCTTGACCATTGATTTTGTAAGTGCCCAACTATAAATAGAGGTGTTACCTCTCATTTTGTAATAAGTCAAAAACTCAAGAAAAGTTTGTAAGAAAAATTATTTCATCTCTTTCTTATTTCTTCTTTAGCTATCATCCCTTCAAAATATTTTCTCTTCAAAATATTAATTTTTTAAATAAACTCCTTCCGAATTAAATTAAAAATATCTCTCCTCCAACACAAATTTTCCATGAAAATTTGATAATAGTACATATAATGAAGTTTTTTAATCTAATTACATGGGATCCAATAATAATAATAATACAAAACCTCATGAAGGGCCTTCCTATATAAATAAGTGGTGATTGATTCCAATACGTAACAGAGGCTACCAACCTCATCTATCCTTACCTTACTGTGATTGTCTTGATTCCTCCATTACACAATAATATACAAATTAACCAACCATAAAAAATTGCAATTAAAACATTGAAAATCAGAAAATTATTAAGGATGGAAATAAGTTGATTATATACGTACATGATAAAAGAAAATCATAAAGTTTAGAAAAATTCACTTCCTTATAACATTTAGGAAGAGAGAGAGAAGGGAGGGGATTCATAGTACAATATTGATTGACACAATTGCTCTCTTTATCTTATAAGAAGAAAATAAAATAAAATTGAAATAATTCAACGCTATTTATTTGATATAAGATTAATGAAAATTCACAAATAAAGATATATTTCACACGTGGATGCATTATATATATATATATATATTCTTAGAGACAATTCATAATTCAAATCTTAATTTGTTACATTGTAAAATATATATAACCCAATAAAATGGAAGAAGAAATTTTGAAAAAAATAAGAATTGGGGGGGATAAAAACAGTGTAATCCTTTTTTTTTTTTTTTGCCAATAGAAAAAAAAAAGTGCAATTCATGTCATACATCTACAGCAGCGGCATCTCTTCTTAGAAGTCAGCACCTTGATGACCTTCACCTTGTCGTCTGGCTCTGGAATCTTCCTCTTCAGCGGAAAGGCTACTCTCTGTTTCCGTGGCGGCGGTGGACACGTCAGGGTCGCCGGAATTTTGCTTTCCTCCGACGTCGGTGTCCGGAAGCCTTCGTCATCGATGCTCGGTTGCTCTGGTTCTCTCTGCACAATCGTTACGCCGTCTTTTTGTTCGGAAGGCTCCAGAGCTCGGTCATCGGAGATTCGGAGTCGGAGTCTGGGTAACTCGTGATGGAGTTGTAGGTTGGTGGTCGACATACTGGCCGTCGAAAGAATCTAGCGCGACGCGAGAGGCTTGTTTGGATGATGGGAAAATGTGTGAGAAAATCTATGTAAGGTTGGATGCTGAATGGTAGTGTGTGTACTATATATAGAGACGTTTGAGAAAGCATTCAAAGCGTACGTTAGAAGGTAAGAGTAACTAGGAGAGAGAAAGGGAAATCATTCGGTGTGGAATAATTCTTTTCTAGAGGTGGATATAACTTAAACAGTTTAAATGAGATGAAATTGGTATAATAATAAACGAGATGAAATTGGTGTGATAATTTTATTTTATTATATTTTCTATATTAAATACATTAGATGACATAAATCTTACGGAATAATAGTAATCATACAGCATCTGGATATATATTGTTAGAATAAATTAATGAGCTAATCCCAACAGAGACTAGTACTCTTTTTTTAATTTAATCTTTTAAAAATAAAACCTCACAATTTAGAAATATGCCCTTATTGTCAAAATGGTCCATGGGTTGGACAAATTTCTCAATAATATAGATATAGATACACAAAAGATTTGTATTCAAGTCATTTTAATTTTAAAACTTTAATTTATTAGGCATTTATGTCATTGTACATTTTTAAATATTAAATAATCAATAATAATAACTAAATCAATGTCAGATAATTAAACATTTTTATAGTTGTGATAGTGATATGAAGGAGCTGAAGTTATTTGACATATATAAGTTCCATCGATTTATTGTTCAGTGACCTATTTTTGTTTTCTAAAATTGCTTCATTAAAATTTTGATTATCAATTGAAATAACTCTCTTAAATTATCGTATCAGAGATATCTGAGGATATAATATTTTTCATTAGTTATCTAAATTAGAAATGTTTTCCATTTTGATGTGAAACTGAGTCAATGATGGTTAATTTAATTATAACCACAGTCATTAGTAATAATAAATCTAGTTTAATATTGTCATTTTATAACATTTTGAAGGCCAGGTAGAATTTCAACACCTTCCCCTTTTCTTACTTTTTTTACTAATGAGAATTATAAGAGTACAAGCTAAGGGGTTGAACAAATAACATTATTCCACATGTTAAAATCTTAACCCGATTTGACACTAATACTCTTTTAGTTGTGAAATTGTTCATAGAAGCTATTGTCAAGAGGTAGAGTTAGCCACCAACAAGACAGTGACCTTACATTTCATAAGAAAGAGTTGTTTATGTTAAAAATTTTAATTAAAATAAATTAAGTAAAATTTTTAAAAAATTAATTATAAAATATATGAGTTAAATAAATTATATATGTATTAATATTTAATTAAAAATTTTAATAAAAAATAAAAAATAAATCAAAATTTTTTTCTTATTAAAAAGATTTACCTTAATATTTTTGATTTAATAAAAATTAATTTCAAGTTGAATATAATTTCATTAAAAAAAGAGTTAGTTACGGGAATCAAAATTTTTATATAAAAAAATAATATGATAATATTATATAAAATAATAAATATAAAAAATATATTTTTTATTTATAATATTTTTTATATAAATAATATTTTTTATTTAATTAAATTTATATCTATTTCTCTGTCTCCGTCACGTAACAACATTATTACATCTCAAAATTAGACTTAACGGCCTTTTACTTTATGAGTAGACGCGAGGAACGTAAGTCTTACGTTACCGGCAGAAGGTTGTAAGTAGTAACTCATAACGCCTGTGTATGGCCTCACGCGCCAATATTGGCAAGTGATAACAATCTCTCATTCTGTTTCTGCAATCTTAACTTAGAACATCTTTTTTCCCTCAAATTATTTATTTGAAATAAGATTGATTTGAGGTGTTTTGTTGTTTTGGTCTTTCAAATAATATAATAAATATATATACATATATATAATAAAATGAGAAGTTATATGAATATCAAAAATAATTTCATCTCTCACTTTTTATATTATATTTAAATTTAAATTTTAAAAATATTGACATGTACTTTAGTGCATGTTAAATTCACTAATATTTAATTTTTTTATTTCAAAAATTACCCTCAAATATTTTGATATTTAATATAATATTATAAAAACTCTTTTTCTAATTTATTTTATGTTATTAAAAGAAATTTTTATATAATATTTGTTCTTTTCAAAGTAATAAAATTATGACAAAAGAGGTACAAAATTTTAAAGTGTTTGATATACTATAATCTCAAATACTATGGTATCTTGCATATACTATGGTATAAAATACAATGATATAAGATACCATGGTACTCATGATACTTAGTTTGGTATGCCAATTAGTGATATCTTACATTACAATGATGTAAATTTTTTATTTTTTATATTAATCAAAATATTTTTTTTTTGTAATTTATAAATTTACCCTCATAAACTGAAATAAATAACCTCCTATTTTCATAATATGATTGTTTAAAAAATTCAGAATTAACTTTAAATTAAAAAAATTAATAGAATATTTTATACCAATAATTTTATGATGGTTATAAATAAGTTTATATAAATTTAATTTTTTTAATTTAGGGTTTTTGGAAACAAAATTCAAGCATTGGATAGAGTGAAAAATCAAGAGTAATCAATTACAATACTTAGTTTATCAATCTATACTTTCATGGAGCTCATCAGCTATTTACGAAGTTTTTAGCTATATATATATATATATATATATATATATTAAACATAGTCTTTCAACTTTGAAGTCTTAGATATCTAAGATACCATGTATGTTAGATAAAAAAGTCAAGATCACAATATACCAAAATCTCCTAAAAAATAATAGGAGTGAATAAAGAGATAGGGTAAATTTTCAATACAAGTACATCATTGACACTTATGTTTATGTTTAAGGAGAAATACATATCACTTTAGGGTAATGAAAATTCTTCTTATTGATTGAAAACGCTACACATTATATTTTTTTATATATATATATATATAATTTGTTGCATTATAAATATGAGGAGAAGAAAGAAAAAAAAGTCCAATTAAAAAGATTTATTTTAACAGATAAAATTCGAATTTTCAATTTTTCTAATAATTAATTTCTATTGATCTCTTTAGATTAAAAGAGAAACATCAGTACATAAATTATGCATATTACTGAGAGAGATATATATATATATATATATATATATATGTATATATATATAGTTTTGGATCTTTTGATACTCATTCATTCCAATACATAAAGTTTGACAACAAAGATTAATTTAAATATTTAATAAAATATAGGGAGATCCAATTAAAATTTGAGTAAAATTATAAGTACCACCAAAATAATTTAAACTTTTGTTATAAATAATTCAATCTAATTATTTAAAATAAAAAAATGATCAAATATCATTAACAAGTGCAACAGATAAAAAAAAACTCTTGGCTTACAGTTAAATACTAATTAAGAACAAGAGTTATTTCTGGTGAAATCTAAATTCTTTTAATATTTAAATGTAATTTTTAAATATTTATATTAAATTATTTAATATAAAATATAATTATAATTTTTTTTATAAGTTAGCATCACGTAGTCTTAAAAAATTTATCCACATAATACTTCATTGTTCATAAAGTACCGCACAATCATTTTAGATGCGCGTGAACATGGCATGCTGATTGGAGTAAGAAGACAGACTTCTTTGCCTATCTTTCCGTGCCTTCTTTTAAATTTTTTTGGATATCATTAACATAGGATACCGCTTCAGCCTTGAATACGCTCATCAACCTTATTCTCTCCCCTCCTCCTTTCTTTATCTCTCTCTCTCTCTCACTATAATATTGAGCAAGTTAGTTTGGATTGGGTTTACCAAATACCAACTCATCGTCATGTGAATCTTTGCACGTGTAATATCTACTTATTATTTATATGCATGGTTTCCTTTATTTCTTTTGTTTTTAAAATTATAAGTTATTTATGAATAATCTCTCAACTATAAAACTTAATTTAAAACTCTTTATACATTGCAATTTATAAAAAAAAAATTTTGCTAACTTTTTTATGTATTTATAATTTTAACAGGAAAGTGATACCTTAGTAAAATTAATTTATATTAAAATTAAAAAATTTATCTGATGCGTCTACCTTTTGTTGAAGTTTTAGATTAAAAAATTAATAGTAAATTTTTTGCAAAAATATGAATTTTGAAAGGATTCTAAATTAATTATTATGGTTGAGGAGGTTATTTTTACACGATTTATAAAATTCAAAAGTGTTACGTGAACTTTGGATCCTTTGTCTTAAGTTTTTTAAATTGTTTTTATACTTTTTAGCGGTGATATTTTCGTTGCTAAAGTATATTTTAATATTTTTGTAACGAATATTGTTGCTGTTATAACTTTTGTTTAAATAATTAATTTAATAAAAGTTATAGCAACAAAAATATTTGTTGCAATAAATGTTAGCAACAAAAAAAAATGCCCCTAAAAAGTATGACAGAGAGCTTACGAAAAACTTAAGACAAAAGATCTGAATGCCTATTATGTGTATTTTAGTCTAAAAAATTACAAAGTACACTTATTAGAACCTCTAATTGAAAGCATGAGATTTGGAAGAATATACTTGTGAAGAAACAAAATAATAATAAGAATTATTGCTGCTACCATTTTAGTCCAAGGCATAATGCTATCAATTTAGTTTTAATTCAACAAAGTTTTTTTATCTCAGTTTAATTCTTAGAAGATTATATTATCACTCTATCATCAATTTAGTTTCTAATTGAAGTGGGGTCAAGACTAAACAATATGTAATTTTTAAAATATTAGACTTAAATTAATGATAACAATTCTTAAGGATGAATTAATTCGTGATGACAATATTTCTCAACGATTAATATGATAGTTTAATTTTTTACGTATCCGTCATTCTTACATAAATTACAACAAATTTTAGTATAAGTTATTCAGTGCTTCCAAATTTCAGTCTGACGTGTGACAACTGCATCCACTTTAAATTAATATATATGCTATAATTTATCATGAGACACCATTATTAAAAAAAGTGTTTTTTGTGCAGGTAAAAAAAAAAAAGTGTTTCTAGAGATGCTTAAGTATAATATTTTGTATTACAGATACACAAATTAGCGAAAAGAGGTTAGTTTCTCTTTCGAAAATTTTGTATTTGAGAGAGGTGTATTCACATTTAATATTTGATAATATTTTAAAAAAATTAGTTTTAATTAATAAAAGGATTATTATAAAAAATTAAAATATTATAATGGCTTTAGATCTTTTAGTCATTAGTCTTAAAAATTATATATTATATAATATAAAATATAAAATAAAATAAATAATGTGAAGAAAAGAGAAAGAGAAAGTAAAAATAATGATAAGTAAACACTGAATAGTGAAGGGTTAATTAAATTTTTATTATTTATTTTATGGCAAAAACATTTTTTATATTTTCAAACTTTGCATCAATTTTTAATTTTGTCATTAAAGTTTTTTTACAATTAATTTTATCTTTAAAGTTTTGAATTGCAATTTATTTCATTCCACAACTTAACATCATTTAAATTACTAACGAAAAGTAGTGATATAATGTTTCATTTAAAACCAACAAGGATTAGGTTTAGCAGAAAGGATTAGTTCCTCACAATGTGGTTAACCAAAGTTTAAATTTTCACTAGAAGAAGTGCTCACATTTAGTGTCCGACAGTGTCTTGAGTAGAATTACTTCAAATAAAAAGATACTTGTGAGAAACAAAAAAAAATATTTCATTTAAAAAAAATGTAAAATTATCAATAAAACTGTTCAAATCATATACGAAACATTCATTAAAGTTTTCATTGAAAATTTTAATCTTCACATCAAATAATGACTAAATGAGTGAAAGTCTTGCAATTTGAGAATATATATTATTGTTTAATATTTGAATAATGTTAAAATATTATTTATACTCTTAGAATTTATTGTTAAATATCACATCATTATTTTTTATTAGTAATTTAAATGACATTAAGTTGTGAAAAAAATTAATTATAATTTAAAACTTTAAAAATAAAATTGATTGAAAAAAATTTTAAGGATGACATTAAAAATTAATATAAAATTTAGCGACATAAAAATACTTTTACCTTATTTTATTATTTTAAAATTTAATAATAATTAATTATTTTATTTTATGCATGTTCAACTTCCACTATATATTAATGTAATACTAGCTAATTATTGAATTATCAATTAAATAAGATGTTGAGATACAGTTTCAAGTAACGTAAATTTTCTCATAATTTAATTATTTTTCTTACATAAAACACACAAAGAATAATTTTCTTCATTCCCTTAATTTGCGGTGATTCAAGTTGATATCCTTGCATCACTGCAAACGGACCTTTCGCAACTTACTTAGATTTAATAAAATTAAATTTAAGCATTACCCAATTGTAACTCTCTTATAATTGCCATGAGCTCAGCCATACACTTGACTTTTGCCAATTTTTGAAAGGTCAAATCCGTCATAGTATAATAAAATTTTAAATAAAATGAAACCGAAATGCGTCAAGATCAAATGCATTTTATATAATATTCCACTAAGTCACAAATTACACGCAACTACTAACTAAATTAAAGAAATCCAATATTGTACATGTTACAATTTATATGCATTTCATAATTTTAAAATAATTATTTTAAATAAATCTTTATAAGAAATATCTTTAAGAAAAATAAATTTCGTGTGACATATTTATTTGATAAGTATTTTTATATATAAATATTATTATATTCAATTTTTAAATAATATTTTTAAAAATACAAAAAATAGCATATATTTAAAATGATAGGTTAAAAAAATTAAAAGTAATTATTGTAATTAATATTTTGGGTGAAAATATAATTATATTTTAAAAACTTTTGCTTTGAATTGTAGTTTTAAAGAGTAAGTTTAATTTTTACTTATTTTTTATAATAGAAAAATTAAACGTTAAAAAATAACATTTTTTTTTAAAAATTAAATTGAATAGGTAACTAAAATAAATAACTTTTAGAAAATAACTAACTTTGGGCTTTTTTGAATACACTTATCAAAAATTTTTTCAAAAAAAAATATTTGAATTATTATTTTCAATTAAAATAAAATAAATATGTGTTTTATGAAAAAAAAAATATAGAAGGATTAAAAGATTTTTAAAGTCCAGTTTTTTAAAACAAAAAAATACAAAAATAAATTTTTTATTAATAATATATACATAAAAATAATATTATTATAAATTTTTAGAACTAATTTTATAAAAAAATTTAAAAATAAAAAATAAAAAATAAAATGAAATTGAAAAACACTCTTTGTCATCCAATTACTCGCCCTACTAGGGATTTAGTTTGGTCACCAATCCCTACGATTCAAGGTCACACGTGCATATATGGTTACAAAATGATTGTGACTAATAAGTCTTCGCTTATGCACTCAACCTAATGTCACCTTATCATTAACTTAAGGTAGCAGTTTTGAAGAAAGAAAGAAACAAATAAAAAATAACATTCCTGCTCTTTTCCTGCTTCTTAACTACCACTTCTATACTCTTTTCAATTTCATGTCTAAGTTAATCAAGCCTTTTTCCTTAGTTCTCTCACTCTTTTTCCACTTTTAATATTCTTTATACTCTTACTATCATAAAGATCATCCCCATGGATCCAAAGAAGGAAAAAAAGAACAAGAGTTTACGTCAAGCCTTGTGTTCATTATTTAGGGTATACATCTATTTTTGCTTTCTATTCTTTCTTTCTTTCTTTTGTGTACGTGAAGTTTGTGGATCAAGTTTTCTCTCTTTGACTGCATCATAAATTTAGTAACATAGCAAGGAACAATAGCAGATATGAATGAGAAAAAGATGCAACAAAATAGGAAAAAGAATATAGATATAATTTTTATATCTTTGCACCATCAAAATTTTCAGTTAGAGAGTTACAAGTGTATGGTTTATATGTACAACTCATTTATCTCATAATTATTTTTTTTAACTGCATATATATAAGTCTAATCCAACAAAATAAGGGGGGAAGATATGCTGATCTTTATTTTTGACCAAAATAGGGTTTTAGAATCCTAAGCAATGCGGTGTGTATTATTCAAATATAAATAATTTGATTCTAGTCAAGGAAGTGGTTACATATATAAACTATATATCTATCACCTACAAATTGTTTAACTTGAAAAAGAAACTAGTGAATGAGTATATATACACGCATCACCATTGTTGCTTGTTAGTTCACTCAACATGATCAGGTGCTCTCCAGCTGTTTCTCTTGGCATTACTTGGAAACTACACGTGGTTCTGTTTGGGATATGAAATACTCAAACACTTCCATGAGGATGACACCCTAACCATCATTAATTCCCTAATTACCCAAAACTTCTTGTGACTGCTAGTTTGTGAGCTCACTAGTTGAGCAAACTCTCACGAGAGTCAAGAATGCTCATGAAAAACTTGAAAAAAAAAAAATTGTTATTGCATTAGCAATTTGCAGTCGCCTTATTCATGGATTTAGTTTTATTGTAATTTTTATTGTTGGGAAAATTGTAAAGGGATTGTGAGTAGATTTGTTGATGGTATTATAAATTCAGATTAAGTTTTGACCCAAATTCAATGCATAATAGGCTTAGGCTTAAGTTCAAATTTATAACCACTCAGTAGACTCAATTCAAGTTTGTTAATAATCAGAATAGAAAATGATCTAGAAGAGAAAGCAGCCAAATAAAATTATCAACCCCACTAACATTTAACACAAGAATAATAATCAAAAGAATAAATAATTTGGTATTGTAAAACAATTACCTTTAACAATGTCAGTAGAGCTATCAAAATGGGCTGAACTTATTGGACTGATCCGTTTAACCCACCAATTAAGTGAGTTGAGTTTTGATTTATTTAGCTCGTATAATATTAATCTTAAAAATAACTCGACCCACTTGATTCACTTACACAAGCTAGCTCGTTTATTGTAAAACAATTACCTTTAACAATATTAGTAGAGTCGTCAAAATGAATTGGACGCATTGGGTTGATCCATTTAACCCACCAATTGGGTTTTTATTTTTTCAGCTTGTACAATATTAATACTAAAAAAACCTGAGCCACTTAACCCACTTACATAGGCTGGCCTGTTTATTTTTTTATTTTTTAAAAATTAAATTTTTATTTTGAAGACATTGATGATGATTTTTCAACTTATGCAACAAGACAAAACTTTAATATTCTTAATGAAAAAATTTTAAAAGCCTCTATTATTTGTTATTTGTTAGAATTTATTTTATATTTTTATTTATATGCATTTATTCAATAACTTTGAGACTGTACGTGTTATATTTATGTATTGAAATTAATATTTTTGTCAATTTTACTAACCATTGTAGCCAAAAAAATTAGATATTTAAATTTTTCTTAAAAAAATTTAGTAGGTTGATGAGCCAACCCATGTAAATGCTATTGTGGGTTGAGTTGAAAATTTTTAAACTCATTTAAAACTAAATTTGTTTAACCTGACCCACTTAACCTGTGACCTATGATGGGCCAGCCCGACCCATTTTGACACTTATAAATGCTAATAAGTTTGAAAGTCTCGGTTCAGCTAGAGGTTATGTTGAAACTTTGAATTCCCCTCGATCTCAAGAAAGAGCTTTCAAAATCCAGGGACTTGAAGCTTCTTAGAGGAGCGATTGCAGTCATAGTCCGTGATAGAGTTGGAGATCTAGTGGTCAGTTGCTCAAAGAGAATTCCGTGTTTCTTTGCAGAACAAGCTGAAGCCCTCGCATTCAGAGAAGCCTGCTGGTTCGCGAACAGCCTCCACCTCTCACCGTACATTCTCCTAGGCAACCGAAAACATTCTCAAGGAAAGCCTTCACCTGCTGCAGAATAGACGCCTTTTGCTTGTTTAAAAGTTTTGTTCTGTTCTTTTATTCTTTATAATTATTTTATAAAATTAATTTTAAAAATTTATATTAATATTATTTTTATGTATTTATATATATATTATTAATAAAAAATTAATTTTTTGTGTTTTTTTATTTTAAAAAACTAAACTTCAGAATATCTTTTAATTACTTTGTGTTTTTTATTTTTAAAATACATATTTTATTTTTTTTAAAAAATAATTATTCAAATGTTTTTTATTTTATTATTTTTAAAAATAAAAAATATTTTTTAAATATTTGAGCCCCTCGTGTAAAATGGGCAAGTAAATCGGCTAATAAAGTGGCGGATCTGGTTGCTCCGTTGGCCCTCAATCTCGCCGTCCCTCTGAACTGGGTGTGGTTCCCCCTGTGCGTGTTGGGCTTGCTTTAGGAGAGCACACAGCACTAGGGCTAATCCAATAAACTTGGCCTAAATATATATATAGCACAAGATGAAACTAAGAAAAAACTTTATAGAGATCAATCAAGCCTGTATAATTTATAGTCCAACCAAATTTAGGCTTAGTCTATTATCACAATTTATTTTTTAATACAATAATATATATATATATATATATTTAATTTTCTAATACAATAACTAGAAGCAGTCACCATTATTAGATTATATTTCAAATTTATTTAGAAATGGATGTAAGTCAATGCTTTTATTTAACAATTACAGAAAATATTTTAAATAAAAAATTATTTTATTTCGAATTTTTTAAAAACTATTGAATTAAATAGAGTAATTTGAGAATAAAAAAATAATTTATTAAAAAAGTATATCAAATCACTAAAATTATTAATTAGAAAAATTTATTAATAATTTTCTAATAAAAATATTAATTTAAATGAACATTGAATTATGAAAGATAACAATTTGGAATACGTCTGAAAACAATATTGTATTAAAACAAATTATTAGAGTCTATTTAAAAACTATTTTCAAAAATAATTTTTATTTTAAAATACAAACAAACAAATTTTAACTAGAAAAATAAAATTTGTTTTAAAAAAATATTTCTATTAATATAGAAAAGATATTTGCAAACTGTTATTTTTTAAAATAAAAAATAACTTAATTGGCAACAAAATATAGGTGCCATGTGTTGGGGGATAAATAAGAGTATGGGACAGGAGCTACATGCTAGTGCTATAGCGTAAAAGAAAATAAAATATATTTCAATGGTGTTTGATAAAGGAGCTTGGACAAGATGGATGAACTATATGCAAGAATGGGTAATTTTTGGATAGTATTCCAATTATAGAATGAGCATTCGATGGATAATGGTAATTTTAAAACTCATACCTTATACTGTACCCCAAAAAAATTACTTATACCTCATTTTTGTTCTTGAACAATTAATTCATGATATTAGGCCAATGTAGTATAATGATTCATGAACTACTTGATTCATGAACTACTTGATCCATGATCAACTAAATTTTGACCATAGCATGACAACTATAATCCCTATTGCTCAAAATGGGACGTTGGCCCCCTATTTGCCCACCATGTGACATTTCACCCTTCCTTTTGTGTTTTATTTTTATTTTTTAATGGCCTTGTAGATTAGTACCATGAGAGACAGGTTGGTTAGATTGGCTCTCATGGTCAAAGATCACGGGAACTAGTTTGCGACCTAATGACAAGTCATGTCAATTTGATATGATTGGCCAAACTCACATAATTATTTTTTAAAAGAATTCTCTTTTTTAAATTCAAACTCCATATTCACTTTTTTTTTCACTTCTCAAACTCTTACTCATTTCCCTCTCATTCTCCCTTTCGATCAATTCCTCTCACTCACACACCTCACTTTTCATATCTTTTGAAGGCTCATTCAATTGTTTATTTGGAAATTTCTCTAATATAATCTATCTTCTTTCTATTTAGCCATAGTTTAATTTATATTATCTAAGATCTATCTAGATGCATTTTTCATATTTGTTTAATAAAATTTATTTTTTGTTATGTATTTTTTTTTTGTTATTATTTAAATTTATATTTGTTGATCTGAATTTTTTTTGTTGTATTTAATTTTTGTTATTTAGTATAACCATTATAAGAATAAAAAAATTGTAAAAAAATGTAAAAACTTTTGTATTTACTCTTTCTTTGTATAACATTAATATTAGTTAAGAATAATAAAAAATTACAAAATAAATATATTATTTATAGATATAAAGTAGAAAAAAAAACTTATTATATAAATTGTCATGAATATATATTTTTATTAGTTTTTTTAATTTGTAGTATACACTTTCTATTTTCTTAAATATGAAAAAAAACCAAAATTTTAATAAAAATATTATTTCATTAAAATTTTTTTTCTATTTTATGTAGTCCAAACATGCTTAATTTAAATATTTTTAGATGATAATTTTTTATAATATTTGTATATATTAATATGGTTATTTAAATTTTTCTAAATTTAATTTTGTCCTTTGTTTGTTATTTTAATAAAAAAAGTGAAATCCTAAATAGTTATATTTTGTTTTTATATACATGCTTAAGTTAAATATTCTTAGATGATAACTTTTTTTAAAAAAATTTGTTATTTAAAAAATAAATATTTTTTAATAATATTTATTTTTTTTGTTTTTTGGTTTGTTATTTAAAGATTTAAGACATCATTTTTAATAATGTTTAACGTGTGAAAAAATTATATCTTTTGTAAGATATCCTTTATAATAATTTTTTTGGCTATTTGTATTTTTTTTGTTTTTTATTTAAGTATTATATAAATAATTTACTTTTTCTATGTTTATTTTTTGTGGTATTTAAAATTTTAAATTTCTAATATGTCTTTTGTAATAATATTTGTATTTTTAAATATTTAATACATTCTTTCTAATAATATTAAATGTTGAGTGTTTATTCTTTTGTTATTTAAATTTGTAATATTAAACTTGTACAAAAGAATGTTAAAACCTAAATATTTAATTTTTTTTTGTTATTTAAATATTAAATATAATATTTATTATATTTTAAATATTACTAAAACCTTTAATCATATTCTAATCATGTTTTTGCTTTCTCAATTTCTTTATTATTTATGTTTAGAGTGAACTTTTGTGGCTTTAAAATACTTTGAACCAGTGCCTTTTAATTTAAAATTTTAAACTTTCAACTAGTGTTTTCTCACTGATGTATAAAATAATATTTCAGTATGGTCGATAGATAGAAATGACTTATGGTCCTATCGGTTCAGAGGAACCCTCTTTATTAGACTTGCAGAGTAGACATGTTTCAAAGGTGGCATGGCAAGGACATGTAAGTCTATGAATTAATTTACTTTTATTTTCTCTTATCATGTTTATTGATGACCATTCATACTAACAGTTAGTTTTTTTCTCATAGCCTGAGCTGACATTGTGCACGCGGTGATGGGCGAGGGATCATGATAGCCTACCACCCCTTGCCATCGTCTCATTTCTACAACAAGCTGGCTTTTATGGTGTAGCCTGGCTTGGAATGCTTCACTTTGAAAATGGCCTTATATTTATGTTAGTTGAGAGGCGGAGGACAAAAATGCACAAATTCCACCTACCGCGAGTGTACCATCACATTAAAAGATGTCATCTTACAACTTGTCTTACCGTGTAGCGGGATGTCAGTCATTAGGCTAAGACACGCACCTTGGGTCCAAATTTGTTAGCAATTATTAGGCCATGCTCCACTGTCAGAAGTCATATTAAGGAGTTAGAGCAGTTTACACAAGTGTACATATTGCGTCAGATCGGGGGGTACCCGATGGTAATGGTAGATAATTCATGCCACTTTGTCTTCTTGATGTATCTCCCACTACTTGTTGACCTGTTGTAGGCGAGAAATTTTAATTTGGTATTAGTGGTTCATGCGTATCTATATCAAGAGCTCTACAATGTTATAAACTATCAGTAAAAGGACATTGTAGATTGCCTGACGTTGTTACACTTATGGGAATGGGATTGCTTTCCTTAGTTAGTTCCAGAAGTGCCAACTCATCTGAACCCTATAAAGGTCATATTCGATTTACCCTTACCATTAAGATAAAGATATTGGTATATCATTTCAGAATTTGCTTACTTTAAAATTATTATACTATAAGTTATAAAAATATTTGATATTTTTTTTAGTTTCCATTAAAAGTGGGCTAGGTTACTCCAAACTCTATAGCCTTCCATGACAATCCAAAGAAATTATCTCATTTAATTCAATCTCATGACTGAAAATGAGGTCAGTCTCTACAAGATTAATTACTTATTTTTTGTCCTTTATTTAATCTTATTATAATCTACTCATTTATTATTAGATTTTTTGGACCTCGTACACATGTCAAAAAATCCTTGAGTATTGCATTGATAATTTTGATATTTGGTGAGCAAACGTGCCACTCATATGCTTTCATATTCTTGAGTGGCACTAGCTAGATTGGGTCATGAGGTAGTTTGGGTTTGACTAGCCTATACTAGAGCCACCTACCGATCTTCAGCATGTTCACATGGTAAAATTGTTTGGGAAGACGTAAGTAAATTGGTTCATATGTTACCAACAATTTGCCGAGGCTTGATCACATTGGTCATTTTGAGTTGTATGCAGTATTTGACTGGTGAGGCCACTGCGATGAGAGTCTGAATATATGATGTTGGAAAATCGCCACACTTGTCAATGGATAAATCCTGCCTCTGCCACATTAGGACATGTTGTCTGCTGATATTTACTTGCATTTTCCTTTATTTCATGATTTATTTACATTGTATTTTTCTTCATGTTATCATTTGAATACATTTAAATCTTTAAAAATTTTGTACAAGCCAAAAAAGTTGACAATATTTGTTGCATGGTTCGTGATTTTGGAAACTCATTATTATCTCAAAATGTGGATAGAGAATGCATTGAGTTGTTGTAAGCTCTAGGAGAAATAACGTTGAGAGATTAACACTTAAAGAGAAATTGGCTCCTCTAGATAGATCTTTCTTTATTCTGCTTATGCTAGATGGAAGGGTCGAAAGGGGAACTAAAGGGTTTATGTCGAAAAGGGACCTAATATTACCTATGAACCTCGAAATGGATGATGTGCATGAGCCACATTCTTCCTCCACCTCATCACAATTTAAATTTGGTGGTAACACTAGTGCTGGTCCTTTAATGTATACGTCTAATAGCCCATGCACTCATCCATTTAACCAGGGTATTGGTCCTTCCACTTATACGACAGTGACACCATTAATGGTGTTTGGTGGCATTAATTCTCCATTCTAGATGCCAGCACCACGGTTTTCCATTCTTGACTACCTTTTGAGTTCTCTTGCGTATGTCACACTTGATAAGCCAATCCCTCCATCTCGGTCACCAACAGTAGACTTGAATGATTTACCACTAGCCAAGGACAATGATTTGTAAGAGAGTTAAAGGGTGAGTAATTGGAGGTATAGGAGCATCGATGTCCCCAATGCAATATTTGGTCGAGCCATTATGGAGCAGGCAGTCATTTCATGTTGTTTTAGCTAATTTGATTTGGTACATTTTAAAAAAATGTATTTATTTAGAGTTGAAACACACATAATCATAATTTATTTCAAATTATGATTAAAAATTAATTCCTTTTCAAATTAATTTATAATTAATTATGGAATCTTTCTTTAATTTGTAATGAGGAAATGCCAAGTACATGAAAGACTACCAAATCAAGTCTTATAAAAATATTTTTATAGTCTCTTGACATATGACACTTTTTTCTAATACTTTAAAGTAATATATTATAATTATATGAAAGAAAAAGTAAATAGTATTTCATGAGTTATAATTTTAAAATAACATACTTCCTAGTGATATTCATTTGAAATAGGACAAATTTAAATAAGCATACGTGAATGTATGATAAGTGATATTCTTTTTTTTGATAAATAGAGATAGGCCACAAGCCTAACAAACACACACAGGAGGAAAGAGAGCACCCATCAAGTCTTCAACAAGGATAGCACCACAGTCCATAGGAGGATCATTGAAAATGAAGAGTTCTTCAGTGAGGCTGTGACTCATTTTCACCATAAAATCTCTAGCTTGGTTACCTTCTCTATAAACATAGTTCATCTTAACATCCCAATCTATCCTACACATCCTACAAATTTTGGGCATATGGGTGAGAGTCAAGAATGTCTTGTTTTATCATGTTGATAGCATTTTCTGAGTCATATTTAAAATCCACTTAAAGCCTTTGTTCCACAAGAGAGTGAGACCATCCAAAATACCATGCAACTGATCCCAAAGAATACTACAAGTACCAAGATTATGGCTAAATTTGAGTATACAGACACTCGAATTGTCACGAACTACTCCACCACAAGCAGTAAAATTATTCATTCCTATCAAAGAGCCGTCAGTATTGCATTTAACATGCCCAACCTCAAGAGTCTTCCATCAAATCATCTTGATAGAGTGAGTAGAGCTAGATTGTTGGTTATTAGCATTTTAAACAGTGAAGATATCACTTATGGAATACCAAATCTTGAAAAGAATGTCTTGAAACTTCTTGGTTTTTTTCTAAAAAACCAAGAGATTGCTTTCCTTCCAAATTTCCCAACAAGTGACTCCAAAAGCAACTTTCCAATCCTTCACTATATTGTTCTCCACATGTTGGTGATAATTCCACTCAATCCACTCGTTTAATTTGAGAGAAAAGAAGTTGTCCCATTTTTTGGGATTAAGTTAATGGAGCTAAAGATTGCTCATCTCATCATAGTCAAGTAAATCATAGAGGATGGTTTCCTCCTTCTTACCACATTTAGGACACAAGGGACTGTCAGTGAGGTGTTGGTGTATGCGGTGACTATTTGTGAGAATTTTTCCAAGGGTAATGAGCCAGAGAAAAGATCTAATACGCTTTAGAACTAGCCACTTCCAAATATTTTTCCATAGGGTAGAATGCAAGGAATTTCCTCTAGGAGTTAAACTATTATAAGTTGATTTGATAGAGAATCTTTTATCCCATACAATCATTGCCATTTAGATTAAGAGGTAAGCATGCAACAATTTTTTTTTAACTTTTCATGAGATGTAAGGAGCTATCTTGGACTAGTCCCAACCTTTACTTGGAGTGACAAAATTGCAAATTAGATCATCAAATTCCCCTACATAGAGAGTAATTAAAGTTTTTTCAACCAATGTCCCCACTTCACTAATCCAGATGTCAGTCCAAAATATGATTTGAGTTCTATCCCCAACATTCCAAGCAATATTCTCATTCACATTTAGCCAGCATTTAGCAATTCCTTTCCAAAGATTAGAAGAGGAGTTTTTTTGTAGTAACATTAGGAATGATGTCCCTCCTACACTTATATTTGGCTCTTAAAACTTTTGTCCAAAGAGCTTCCTTTTTATTAATTAATCCTTGACCAATTTTCATTAGGAAACCCTTGTTGAAATCATGCATTTTTTTAAGGCCTAAACCCCCTTATCTCGAAGGGTACAAAGAGTATCCCGAGCCACTAGATGAACACCTCTTTTGTCATTTGAAGAATTTTAAATAAAATTTCAAATAGCTTTCTCCACTTCTTGACATAACCCTTTAGGAAAAATGGTTGTTTAGATATCATAACTAGGGATAGTAGAGATATCTGACATTTCTAGAGTAATCCTTCTATCAAGGGATAGGGAGTGGCTTTTCCAAGAGCTAAGTCTTTCACTCACTTTCTTTATAATGTGATTTTAGGTGTTTCGAGTCACCCTCTTGTAGTGGATAGGGATGCCTAAGTATTTTCCAAGGTCCAAAGTAGCTCAAAATCCCAAGTCAGCGGCAATTTCAGCACGTCTTAAGTGATTAACATTTTTTTAGACAAGAAGACCCTTGTTTTCTCATTGCTCACTTTTTATCCCAAACTTAAGCAGAAAGTAGCAAGACATTTCTTAATAAATTTTGTTTGTGTTCTGGATGCTTCAACAAAGAGAATTAGATCGTCAGTGAAGAAAAGATGGGAGATGAGAGGGCTATCTCTAGACATCTTCATAGGTCTCTAGTAATTGGTCTTGACTTTAGAATTGATTCAGTGATCTAATCTTTCAATGCACATAAAAAAAATGGATCTCCTTGGTGAATTCCTCTAGAAGGCTTGAAAACATTTGTCTTTTCCCCATTGTAAAGAATCTTCATTTTACAAGAGACATTTATCATAATAATGTTAGTAAAATGATCATTGAAGCATACCCCTTTCAAAGTATCATGGAGGAAACTCCATTTAATTCTATCATAAGCTTTTTCCAAATCAATTTTGATAGCCATAAACCCTTTTTCTCCACACTTATTACGCATAGAATGGATGGCTTCTTGGACAATGATAATATTATCACTTTTGTGGTGATTTGAGGTGAAGCTACTTTGGTTAAGAGAGATAATAGAAGGCATAATATTTTTCAACCTTAGAGCTATAATTTTTGTCACTATTTTAAAAAAAGTTACATAAACTTATAGGCCTGAACTGATTAAAGTAACAAGGATCATCAATTTTTGGAATCAAAACTAATAAAGCATGATTAACATCATTTAGGATATCCAAGTTTTTAAATATGTTCTTTACTAAAGAGCAAACTAAATTTCCCACCACTTTCCATTGGCTTTGAAAGAAAATAGCCTAAACCATCAGGTTCAGGAGCTTTAAAGGCTTCTATGTTGAAAATAGCTCTCTTAATTTCATCTTCAGTAACTTAGCTTTGAACCTTATTCCATTGGTTAGCATCAATCTGAAGAAAGAAATTTGTTAAAGGTAAAGCATAATAATTCATATAATCTTTAGTATATAAATTATTAAATAAATATTTTCCATTTTTTTAGTAATTCACTATCCTTTACCCAAATATCATCAGAATTCATAAGTTTAAAAATTTTATTCCTTTCTCTACGAGTGATAGTGGAATTATGAAAATAACATGTATTTCTATTCCCATATTTCAACCAATTACAACACAATTTTTGGAACCATAATATTTCTTCTTGTAGCATGATTGTATTATATTCATCCATGACTTCCCTTTTCAAATTCTTTAAAAAATTACTCAAATTTTTCTCAAGGGAGATATCAATTCCTTGTAACTTTTTAAGAATCTTTTTTTTTTTTTTTGTAGAAAATGTTACCAAAAGTCTTTTGTTCCAATCCTTAGCGACCTCGGTGAAGTTTGAGGCATTTTCTTGCCATGTTGGAGAATTATTCCAAACTTCCTATATCATGGGTGAAAAGGATTCATCAGTAAGCCAAGCCCCCTGAAAAAGAAAAGGATGATTCATAGGATTATAGTTCTGATTATAATTAAAATTAATCAGTATAGGTTTATGATTAGATTTTAATTTTGGCAAATAAGACATAAGCTTCGGGAACATAAGGCACCAATTAGAATTATTAAAGGCCCAATCTATTCTATCTTTCACTTCTTACCTTCCCCAAGTGAACTTAGGTCTTGTAAAGCCCAAATCAATTAACCTAAAATCAGAGATACAAGTGTTAGAATTCTTAATAGAGCTCTAATTAATAAAAGAGCTACCAATTTTATCATTTGGAGATAAGAAACTATTAAAGTCCCCTAACACCAACTAAGGCTCTCTCGTACAATTTGGAAATAGATTAGAGGTCTTCCCAAAGAGGCTTCCTTAGGTGGTGTTGGGGATTACCATAAATCACAGTAGTACAACAACACTTTTTGGGTAATACAGTTATTAATCCTAGAATGAATTAAGTGTTTTTTAGCATTAAGGATGTGCATGTCAAAGATATTGTCATTCCAAGCAAGCTAAATTCCACCTGAAAAGCCTTCAGCTTCAATTTGGAAGGAACTTTTTAAGCTAAATTTCCTCATCACTACATTTACTTTCTTTCTGCTAATTCTGGTTTCCAACAAAGCAAAGAAACCCACATTGTGAAAAGAAATAAAATCATTTAGTAAAATGGGGAAGGTTTTAGATCTTGCCTCTTTACAATTCTAAGATACAAAATTCATAAAAAGAAAATAATTATGGATGAGAAGAAACCTATCATAAATTATTGTGATACACAGTGTCGCGCCCAATAAGGATAGGACGTTTGTTTCACTATTCCTTAGCCATTGTTCACCAACCTTAATAAGATGTAAAGACTTTATAGGATGAGGTGTTTTTTTATTTCTATGAAGGTCTTGTTGCCTATGTATCCATGTATTTGGAATTAGGCTAATTGAGTGAAATATATGAGGATGGGTTGCTCTCTTTATTTGGTTAGATTGATGTGTTGGGCTTTTGTGTTTAATTGGTCCAGCTAACTCCATTTTGGAGGAATCCAATTTTATTTTGCCTTTATTTTTTTCATTTTCTTCCATCCTCACTTGCTCTAATAAATTCCCACGTGACTTCTTTAAGTTTAACCTTGCATGTTTAGTTGTAGCACATTTAACACCCAAGAAATTCTTTTTTGTGTTATTACTTCTTGGTTTGGGCTTCTTGGTCTTAAATTTATTTTACTTTACAGGAGCTGAAACAATAGGGATATCTCCTTGATTAGTTGTGAATGCCTATTCTGGACTTGGTAATTCCACAATTTCCTCTACTAGATCTATAATCATGCCAAAATGAGATCTTGTTCCATTAATGTTGTGTTCATTAGCAATGTTATCGTTAAGGTTACTCACGACATTGCTTTAAACTTTACGTGCTACCAAGATGGTCTTCTTCCTCACTATGGTTCTGCGATAGCTTTTCCTAGCGATCATCCAAGGCCCAAAATAGCCCCTTTCAGTGTGTGTCTCAATGTTAATATACACCTCAGTGATGGAGGTAGCCATTGGGCTTTCATTCTGAGGTTGATTTAGATCTATGACTCTATTATACTTTTTATTCAACCGATAGTGTTCTCTTATTCCTATAGCATCCACATATGAAGCATATCATGTGGGGCCCTTCAAATTCTATGTGTCTTATTCTTTTACGAAGAGTGAATTTAGCTAATAAATGTTTACTTAAGTTAATTTCAACACATATGCGTGTGCATCTGCCTCGTTCAACTATGAACTCAGCATCTTGTTAGTGTAACATGTTATCATCAACCTTTAGTGTTCTGCCTATTTAATTTGCAAACCTGTAAAGGAAGGTAAGTGATATTCATATGAAAATATAATTGACTATGCTCATTTAATTATTTTCTTTAATTGAATTTATCTATTTTTTTAATGGCAAAAAATTTCTCAAATTAAGGGGAAAAGATTTTTTTTAAATGCAAAAGAATTTTATACAGATCCTAACTAACAAGTAACAACATTGGACATATTTGTAGAGGTTTATTACATGTTATTGTTGCATCATGATATTCCATGAGTTAAACACGATGCTTTTCTATTTTTTTTTGGTTATTAAGAAGGAATTTGATAGTAAGAGCGCCAGTGGCATGTTGGAGAAACCAACAGAGGCCCAACCTAGAGGATTACTTCATGGGCTTAAACTACGAACAGTTTTACCCAATTATAGCTACTCAACTAGCCTTTGGGTTATTCACCAGAGAGGGAAGTGGAGTTCTCCATTGAGTTGTTCCCTGGCATAGGACCTATTTTTATAGCTCCTTATAAGATGTCCCTAATAGAGTTAAGAGAACTTAAGACTCATATTGAAGACCTTTTTTTTCAAGGAATTCATCAGACGTAGTGCTTCACCATAGGGAGCACCAGTTTTGTTTGTGAAGAAGGAAGATAGAAGCCTAAGAATGTGTATAGATTATAGACAACTGAACTGAGTGACTATGAAAAATAAGTATCCTCTTCCTAAGATAAATCATTCGTTATATCAGCTTGGAGGAGTAACAGTTTTCTCCAAGATAGACTTAAGATCTGAATACCATCAGATTAGAGTGAGGGAGGAAGACATTACTAAGATGACATTTAGGATCAGATACAGACAACTTTGAATTTAGAGTGATGTTGTTTGGTTTAACTAATGCTCTAGCAATTTTTATGGATTACATGAATTGAATCTTTAGACCCTATCTCGATAAATTCATTGTAGTGTTCATTGATGATATTATTGTATATTTCAAGAATAGAGAAGAGCATAAGGAACATCTTAGGATGTACTTCAAGTTTTGAGGAAGAAGCAGCTCTATGCCAAGCTAGAAAACTGTGATTTCTAGGTTGAGGAGATGAAATTCTTAGGGTATGTTATAACTAAGGATGGGGTAGCAGTAGACCTAATAAAACAAAATCATTAGTAAATTGGGAGAGACCTAAGACTATAACAGAGATTCATAGTTTTCTAAGATTAGTAGGTTACTATCAGAGATTCATATAAAGGCTTTCTCAAATAGCACTTCCTTTGACTAAGATGACCCAAAAGGAGATATCTTTTGTCTGATCAAAGGAATGTGAATAGAGTTTCCAAATCTTAAAGGAAAGACTCACTAAAACTTCTATGTTAGTGATTCTAGATCTAATAAGACCTTTCGAGATATACACTGATGCTTTCAAGAAGGGGTTAGGTTGTATATTAATGCAAGATAGGAAAGTGGTAGCTTATGTTTCCTAACAATTGAGACCCCACGAGGAGAATTACCCTACTCATGACCTAGAATTGGTAGCCATAATATTTACCTTAAAGATTTGGATACACTACCTTTATGATGCTAAATTCAAGATATTTAGTGACAACAAAAGCCTCATATACCTTTTTGATCGAAAGGAGTTGAATGTGAGACAAAGAAGATGGGTAGAATTTCTCAATGATTATGAGTTTGAAGTTAAATACCACCTTGACAAAGCAAATTTAGTTTCCGATGCCCTGAGTAGGAAATTCCTTTATGTGGCCCATATAATGGTAAATGAAATGTAACTGATAGAAAAGTTTAGGAATTTGCATTTGGCCACAATGATCTTATTTGGTAGGATCTGTCTAAGTGATTTAAAGATAAATTATGACCTTGGGGTTTATATTTTAAGGGCTCATAGTGATGATGAGTTCCTGAAGTCCCTAAAGGATATGAAGGAATTCAACAAAGCTTCAGATGGAGTAGTGTAATTCCAAGATAGGATTTATTTCCCTAACAATAAGGACTTAAAAGTAAAAATCTTAGAGAAATCCCATAAGAGCCATCATATTGTCCACCTTGGTACCACCAAAATGTACCAAGATTTAAGATCTAGATATTGGTGGCCAAGTATGAAGAAGAATATAGTAGAATTTATTGCTAAATGCCTAGTATGTTAGCAAGTTAAGATAGAACATCAAAAACTTACCGACATGCTATAGCCCTTAGACATCCCTAAGTAGAAATGGGACAAAATTTCAACAGACTTCATGGTAGGATTACCTTGGACTCATTTGGACAGTGATGCAATTTGGATAATTGTGGACCGATTAACCAAATCTACACATTTTATTTAATTAAAGTGAATTATCCCTTAAGTAAGCTAGCTCATCTATATATTCAAGAGATAGTTAGACTAAAGTATATCTCTACCCATATACTATCTGATACAGATCCAAGATTTACTTCTAGATTTTGGAAATCACTACAGGAATCATTTAGCACAAAGCTGAACTTTAGTACTGCATGCCATCTATAAATAGATGGTCAAACTAAGACAACTATTCAAACTCTAGAAGATATGTTAAGATCTTGTGCTCTAGAACAAAAGGGAAATTGGGATAAGAACCTTCATTTACAAGAATTTTCTTATAATAATAATTATCACTCCAGCATAGGAATGGCTCCGTATGAAGCTCTATATGGGAGAAAATGCAGATCGATGAGAGGCAACTGTTAGGTTCAGAGCTTGTCTAAGAGACAATTAATTTGATCAAAATTATCATAGAAAAGATGTCTAAAGCTCAAGATAGGCAAAAAAGTTATGCCAAAAATAGAAGGATACCCCTTCATTAGGGAAAACATGTGTTTCTTCAAATATCTCCAATGACATGTATTGGTAGGGTCATAAAATCTAGAAAATTAACTCCAAGGTATATATAATCATATCAAATTTTGAAAATAATAGGTCCATTTGCATATCAAATGACTTTACCACCTTTTTTTCAAATCTCCATGATGTATTTCATATATCACAACTCAGAAAATACATTTTTGATCCTTCCCATATCCTTGATGCATATACTATGCAATTAAAAGATATTATGATGTATCACTCTAAACCCTTGAGGATTTTTGAATTTGAGGTGAAATAGTTGAGGAATAAAAGCATTCTGCTAGTGAAGAAGTTGTGGTATGAATTATATCCCCAAGAGGCCACTTGGGAGAAGGAGGTAGATATGATAGAAACTTATCCAGAATTGTAACAACCCTTGCTACAGTTTTACTTTAATTAATTTTTCCTTTACTAGCAGTTATATGGTTATAGTAACCTTGAAAGAAAGAGATATTTTTGCTCAAACCATGAAATTATGAAATAAAGACTTGATGGTCTATATGAAATTTATGATATGATATCTCTTGCTTTGATGATGTTCCCATACTATAGTGTTTTGATATGAAATAATGATGATTGATTATAGTGTTGCTTCATGGCACATTTTATTATACCTAACATGGCATATATGCATAACATTTATAATTCTATACTTTGAGACTGAATTGTGAAGAATGTATGTTTTTCTGGGTGATTCCCAGTTGGTACCATCAATGGTAAGCTTTTAACTGCTTTACTTGATTACTAAGTTTTCTCAAGCTCACTTGTGTGTTGATGTGTCGAGATGCCTAGTTTCATAGTCATCGTAGACATGGAGGTGGAAGTTTTTGAGGTACCTGGCCTTGGCTACTTCATTTGTATTGGGGATGTCATCTTGTGGATTATAGATGTGCAGCCACTAGCGCTCTTAGAGGGTTGAGGTGGGATAGCAGCTAGTGGTTTTTAGGATCCCCACTCATACTCTGGCTTGTTTTTGGCTAATAGTTAGAGTATTAGCATGTGTTGTATAGGAAGAGTGGGAGTTTCTTCTGACTATGTATGATATACTATATATAAATAGTACACTGATAACCCATAATGGGTAAGATGGTCTCAAGGGTGAGCACATCACCTGATGAGCTCCTATCTTTTATTTTGAAATGTATATATGTAAATGTTGGTATTATATTGTATCTATATTATGCTTTCGTTGACAATTGTGAACGAGAGAGGCACCCGGGAGACATCCATTTCAATGAATGAAATTGATCATGAATATTAGATAATTAATTAAAAAAATTGAATAGGAAAAATAAAGAGATAAGATAGTAGCGTACTATCTCTATAGGAATATATATGTATGATAGACTCTATGTAGATGGAGTGTTACAAGGGACATTAAAAAATACAAAAAAAATTTGTACAATGAAATGTCACATGGTGGGCATTTAGGGGACCTAGAGTCCCATTTTGAGTAATAGGGACCTAACTGTCATGCTAGGGTCAAAAGGCCCATGATCAACTCTACCTACAATAATCTATTTATTCAGCTAAATTTTGACAAAATTTTATGGAAGGTTTCTTTAAAAGGGATCAATGATTAGATATAACTAACACTCTTTGCCTTTGTTAGTCCTTCCTTTACAATGGCAGATTAATTCTCTTGTTTTAGTCTGCCATGTTGTGTAACTATTCTTTCTTTCTTTCTTTCTTTGCTTCACCATAATTTGTTGGGAATTTGTTGTTGGGTAACTAACTCATGGTATTGGGGTGGAAATTTTTATGCATTTACTAATTTTGAAATAATTCTTTATTTATTTCTAATATCTTTCTTCATAGGATACTTCATCTTGTACAAAAAAATAATTTAATTGAAATAAAATTGAGTTAAATAATTACAAAATTACATATTTGTTTGAATGAATTCTATATAGTTTTAATTGGAACACATGTAATTGCTATACAAAATTACATAATTATATAAGACCAAGGCTATACAGAATTACAAAAATTTGTTAAATGCTATACAAAAGTCAACTTTGTTAAGTCAAACACATAAATATAGTTCTATAGGACCAATGCTATATATAGAATTAAAAAATTACATATGTTTAATCTTTTTAACAACAATTTATAAACTACATTTAACTCTAGTAAAAACTCATAAAAACACATAAATGCAATTCCAACTTTCCATTGCATGGAGTTCAACATTTGTAGTGTTTTACAAAAAAAAAAAAAGCTTGGTTCCCAAAAATAATGGGACAGGTCAACAGATAACAATTCTTGCCAAGAATAACATCAAGATCAATAAGTGGTAGACAAATAAAATCAGCACAAAAATGTTGATTCTCAACATTAATGGGATAGTTCAAACTGGTTAAAGAGGTCACAACATGTTCACCAGTAGGAGTGGAAACAATTAATTCTTGTGGTAAGATAGATGTGGGTAAATTTAACCTCTTCACATATTCACATGCAATAAAAGAATGAGTAGCACCAGAATCAACCAATACAATTAAAGTGGTGTTATCTATCACACCTTTACCCTTAATTAGATATTTAGACAGGGCTACATCCTTGCCCTTTGTAAGACCCCCATAATCATACTACACATTCGTCTATCAAAGCAGTGGAAGCATACAAGGTTTTGAATAAATTTTTTATTTTTCCCATGTTAGGGAACGTCAAAAGGTCGCTACTAGTTGAATGTAACCCAAATAGACTCTTCTCACAGTCCATTCAAATTTCACTCAACCCTAAATCCTGTGCAGCATTTCTATTATCACATTATAAACCATATCATACTATGGAATATAAATTCTAACAACCATTTAGATACAATTAAGATGTGCTATTTCATGATACTTAATCCATTCATACGTTAGTAAATAAAACTACAATTCATCAAATTTATTATAAAAATCTATTCTCCTAAAACATTTTCTACCAAAAATTTGGTAAAGTTTCCCCTAAAAATCAGACATTTCTCATTTATACAACAACCCAATCAACATATACATCCAGCAATTTCATCAATATAATCAAAAGACAGGAATACAGATTTATATATAAATTCAAGCCTAATTTTCATCAAATTCATTATAATCCTTCTTCTGCCCAGCTATCTCCTAGGCATTACTTGTTCCTAGTCATTTGAAAAAACAACTTAATAAGATAATTAGATCCCAATAGAGCAATTTACAATTAAATATTTGTAAAATAGTTAGTTAGATGCTTAGCTATGACAATGCATAGAAAATATCTCACCAAATTAGTTGAAATGCATGTGAATCACTAAATACTTTTAAATTTACAATGAGTATGGGAAATCGATGCAAAGCAAAATAATGGGCATATTATCTTTAATCTAAAAAATCATGCTGAAAAGCATACTTAAAATCATGCCTGAAAATTCTCATATATTTAATAGTCACACATCTCATGTAATCATTCATTGTTCATTTCAAGTTGCAGCCATTTTAACTGAGAGCATGGTTTTTGGTTGGGTGTGATCCATAACACCAATCACCCAAAAACAACGCCTATATTGTGAGTGTGATTCGTAACACCAATTACCCACTCAAAGACTGGGTGAGAATCAATATCCAAGGCATCCCTCAGCATGTGCACAACAGCTAATTCTCATCCTCATATAGTCTATATAGCACTACATACGCATAGTTAACTAATACTCAAGGTTATAGGATATTATACTTAAACCAAAATGTCACCTCGTATAGGTTATCCACCCTTTTACTCCTTGAACCTTTCATAGGGTTATCCTGGTTTTATGAATAATTCCTAATAGATGCAGATCAATTCAATTAAAATAAATCAATTTACAAAATTGTCTGCATAGGTGATATTCAACGACCGTCCCATACCGGTTATTGAATATCCACCTTAAGCTAGTTTGTCCCTATGGTATATAATCCCAATAGCCAAATTTTATCAAACATGAAACAAGTATTCTTAATACATAGGCAATCTTATATACTCATATATATCATTTTCATGTAAATTAATTATTTTCAGCACTTATTCCCCATTCAATACAAATCATGCTTAAAGCAGTAATTCATAACGTCAATTAAAAGTTAGGGGAGTGTAGATTAGTCTACCTTTTACCGTTTGCTCCTATACGGACTGGGGTTTTCCTTTTTCCTCAAAGATTGTTTTCCCTATTAGTTTCCTGAGGAAATAATTCAAATCTTATGCGTGTTTCCTTTCAGTTATACTTTCTTAAAATTAATTGCCTAATTTCTATGTCGGTCTAATCCTTACGACATATTCTAAAACAAAATCGATAGAAAAACATCAAATTAGAGTATTTTAAATTATACCGAAGGTTTCAAAAGCTCAAAATTAGATCCTTGCTTCTTTCCAACAACTCTAGTGATGGCGCATAGTGGAGCACGACGGCAGACAGTGGTTGGCGTTGAAAATTAGTCCAACATGTAGCCCGTAGCTTGAGGATGCCAAATTTGGGGTTGATTCAGTGAAAAACAGCGATTTAACTGCGATTTTCTAGCAAAGATACGATGGTGCATCAAAACTATTTCTCCTCCGTTCACAGCGTGGGGCGACGATTCTTTGCAGGCTGGCAGCTAATGGAGGAAAAGGCAGCTCGAGTTAGCTGTTGGTGGTGGCGGTGTGGTCGAACGGCGATGTTTTTTTGGCCAAAATGAAGAAGAGAATGGTCGAACGATAAGGAGAGGAAAACGAGGAAATGTGGTCGCTGCGATGGTTGTCGATGGCGAGGGATGGCAGCAGGAGCTATACGGTGATGAGCTGCACAGGTGGCACAACACAGCGGTCCGGTGACGAAGGGTGGCACGCGATGGTGGGAGGGAAGGAAGGAGAAATCGCACGGGGAGAGAGAAAGAGAGGAAAGGGAAAATGAGAGAAAATAAGAAAATTTTGAATATTTAAGGCATTCAGGGGCATTTGGGTCTTTTCTCACCTTGTCCTAGACCAATTTTTGATGCATTTTCTAATTTAGGCAAGAATTTAAGACAATATGAAAGGGATTTGAAAATATTTTGAGGATTTTAAGCCTTCCAAAAATATTTGCTAAATTCTTGAAGGCAGATAAAATTCTCTCTATTAGACAAAATTTTTATTCCAAAAAATTCTCAAATTTAAACTGCAAACTCAGGTAAATATTCTTAAATCAATTCTAACAAAATTTTAATTTATTTTTAAATTTGGTTATTACACCCTTGAGTGTGTAAATTCTCCCATTAATAGGGGGTCTAGGTGCCTTAGTTGGCTTCTTGGTCTGGGGAAAATCTTTAGAGAAGTGCCCCAGCTTACCGGATATATAACAAACACCTTGGCTATACAAACATGGCTTTCCTCTATGATTCTTTCTACATTTTCCACATTTAGGGTAGTTGGTCTACCCTATCATTGGCTTCTTTCCTCTACGTGTCTTATCAAATTTGTCATCATTACCCTAAGGAAATCCAACCTACTTCCTCTTAAATATATTAGACTTTTGCTTTTCCTTCTCCACCTTTGCAAAACCTTTGGTGACTATCCAACACTTACCAAAAGGGCCTAATTCTTAATCCCAAATAGGGCTATGAAATTCATCATTTCTAGATCAAACCCAATTTCCAAATGAATTTCATTCTAGGTCTTATTTAGGAGATCATTCAAGTAAGAAGAGTACTTAGCTAGCTCTTCAATATTATATAAGTACTCTTTAAAGGTTCTATCCCTCTACTTTTCTTGTTTTGAATGCTAAGGGGAAAGTATTTCTCTAAGAATGTCGTCATGAAGGAATCCCAAGTAAGTGGAATCCCTCGAGCCATTAACATTTTCTCAGCTCCTTTCCACTAATTTTTTGCCTCACTAACCAACATATATGTAGCAAATTACACCTTCTCATCAGTGCTCCTCAAAACCTTAAATAGTTTTTCCATCTTCCTCAACCACTCATTGGCAATTTTTGGATCTAATTCACCCCTAAAGCAAGGTGGTCTCGCCTTCTAGAATTCAGCCCATCTGTGATAAGATTGATTCCTTTCTTGTTCTTCGATTCAAATAGGGTTGTTATGGTTATTGTTGTTGTCATTTACATTCTCTTAAAATTGTCGCAGGACTTGAGTGGTGGTTGTAGCTTGCTCTCTCATAGCCTCAAAGGGTCTATCCCCTCAATCCCAGTCTTAGTCCTCTCTTGTTCAATATTTCTCCTCCTTAAAGCCATAATTCATACTACAAAACAAACATCATTAAGGTGATCAGTTTCAACAACATAACATTTTACATAAGAGAATATACGACACCAGAAAGAGACACTCTCTTTCCAAACATATGACTCCATTCCTCAAGTCAAACAATAACTTCATCTAGTCAACTACCTAGGTTCAATCAACCAACTTAATCTAGTCCTTTTCTTGAGGAACACTACCCTTCTTTACCTAGTTTAACTATGCTCTAATACTAGCCTATTAGGTGTAACACCCCCAAGCTATGTTTCATTTAAATTTTGATTAATTTTTAGTTTGCATATATAAATAGGTGTGTTACTACCTCCTTTACCTGGGTAAATTTTTAAATTTTACTGAATTAATTATATTTATGAGTTAGGTTTGGGTCTCTACACTCGAGGTTCTCACATGTTGTATATAATCACAACAGAGTAAATAAATTATTACATACATAATGCGATACAAGTTTATGTACATATAACCAACTTGATACCTTTTTATATCAGTTCTTGATAAATATACAAAATAACATCTTTTCCTTAGTGTGTGTGTGTGTGTGTATGAGAAAATGTGACACCTGGACATGTATATACAGTTAGTCATAAGGACAAGAGGAAACAAGTATGCCACATAGTCTCATGACTCCAAAATACCTACCAATGGATAGTCTTAATCGCATATCCATTCATTTATATATCTATCCTTTCTATCCACACCAAAAGAATGACATGATTCAATCCAAAAATACTAAAGCACCATGACCAAGGATAGATTTCTCCAAAATGTGCTACTAGCTAATATCTAAGAGAGCTACTGATAGGGAGGCTAATCGGGTATAGGAACAATAGGAGGAGGCAACTATAGGGGGTACCTCTAATACCATCATCACTCATACGTCTCTAATTACATTGATAGGTCCTATGAAAGGAACTTCTACTATTGCTAACATGATCTCAAGCAGAATGTGGTAGCATGGCATTTAGACACGTTAGCAAAATGAGTGATATTTATAATCTAAATATCTAGATCACCTATTTTAAAATCCATAAATGTTATTAGTTGTACACATACAAAAGTCCATACATTCTTTATACATTTTTGTTTACATAAATAAGTATCTATTGGATGCAATGAATGCTTACTACATGTGGGCATTGATGCATGTATAGTTAAATTATCATGGTAACTTTCAAAACATATTCATGCGTCTCATATAATCTCACAATCATAAAACATTTCATCATAAAGGTTGTAACGTGAATAATCTTAATCATATAATCAGGAAAAATACATAACATTGGGCCCCAAACCCTTATTTCACATCTTATAAAATAGAGAGTAACTTCTTTAAGGCCTTAGATCACTTTACAAACTCCTAAGCTCTGAATGAATGAGTACTCTGTGGAACTAGGCCCTTGTTGTATTTGAATATTGTACTATCTGAGGTGTCCTCCCATGGATCCAAGTACGAATATATGGATCATCGTCCCACTCTTTGATAGATCATATCCTACCCCTGAGATCACTACTCTAAGCGTAGATCACATCTGCTTAGTCCTAGACGAATCATGAGGCTATGGAATCACTACCCCTTTTTAGTGAATCATGGTTCCAGTATGCTATCTATACTAAGGTGAATCGGCTCAAGCTACAATTATGTCTAATTCTAAGTATGTGATTCTTTCTTGGCCATTTCATTGAGGGTGCACTAACCTAGAATTTGTAGCCATCACGACATTTTTGAAATCTACTTTAGTTAGTTGAGTGAATGTTTTACCATCCTAGTGCATGGCTCAATCGTGGAATTTTCAATGATCATTCCATACCAACAATCGGTCACTCAAACTTGAGTCTAACTACCACTAATGCTTACACTAGGAATACTTTAAAATTTTCTCATAAGCTCTCTTATTCTTTTCCTTCTTATTTCATGTTACATGTTTCTTAATTCTCTTGATCTTATGATTAAGAGGTTGCTTGAGCTTAAAATTTAGAATAGAGGGACTAAAGAGTTGAAAATCTTGTGCTGGAGCCTACTGATTGACTGCCAGCATCCTTGCCACAGGGCAATTAAACCTGAGAGCTAGCAATTAACTTTCAGAGGCTTGGCAGTTGGCTGCTAGCTTACTGTCTCAAATATTGGCTAAGTTAAAAGCTCCCTCTCTCTAACAACAACAACAACAACAATCTACAAGTGGGGCGGAGGAAGGTTGTTTCTTTTTTTTTTTTCCTAAAAGGGGATCCTTTGTCTCCCTTTTTGTTCATCATTGTTTCAAATGTGTTGTCACTGATGGTCAATGATTATTTGGAGAAAGGAATCCTTAAAGTTGTGAAGCATACAAGGAATTACCTTGTATTATCACATTATTTTTTTTAGATGATGCATTGTTTTTCTTGAAGGTAGAATAAGGCAATTACAGAGTCATTGTAGAAGATCCTTAAAGTATATTGCTTGGCATTTAGGCAGACTAATAACTTGAACAAGTCATGCCTCATTTTATCAAGAAACACTCCTAAGGAAAGATGGGAAGATGTTTGTAATGCTTTAGGAATTAGTAGTGCAGTGGATCTAAGATCTTACTTGGGGATTCATGCATTTTAGGAAAGATCTAAGGTGGCGACATTGGCTTTTGTGAAGGAGAAAATGATGAGTAAAATATAGGATTTCAAGCATAAATTTCTATCTCAAGCTAGAAGGGAAACACTCATAAAGGCAATAGAAAACTAATAGCAATACTAACAAGCAAAAGAGAAAGGATAGGAAAAATAGCAGCATATCAAGAGTGCAAGGATCTTGAACACAAATAATCTCTACTAATTGAGTCCGTAGGAGGACCAAATCTAATACAAAGAGTGAATTAATAACTTCAGATGCTGGAAATAAATCTACTTAGGAATATTTGTAGTTAGAATACCTATCTAAAAAGCATAAATAGAAAATACGGATCATGAACTAAAAATTAGGGACATGCCTAAAAATTAAGAAAGCAAGTAAAACTAGAAATCAATGAATGTGCAATATGCAAAAAGTAGGTTTGCAATATTTTAGCATAGTGGATTCATGCCTAACAGCTCCAACAAGAGCGGAGATGAGTCTTTAGAATTGTTAGATGGAATATTCTTCCTTTTAGAATATGTAAGCGGTGATTTACTACTATCAGTACTCCTCCCTTGGAATTTCTCCTTGTCCTTAAGGGCAAAGTTGGGAAATTGAGCTTCCAACAAGTCATAATCTTCCCAACTTTGCTCTTTAGTGGGAGAGTCATGCCATTAGATGGGTAATTCAAGTGCATCCTTGTGGGTTGTGTAACATCCCAACTTAATCTACCCCATGTTTTCTTATCTGGCAAGTTATTTGATTTAGTTAATTAAACACCCATTAAGTTGGCATGTCACTTTGTTTTCCTTTTATGCTTTTACATTACCTGGTGTAACATTCACCCCTCTTCTTTTTCCTTTTTAAAATTTAATAACCCTTACTTTTATTCCTTACATATATATATATATATATATATATACTTTTAGCTTTTTTTCTCATATTTTGTTTTTATTTAAATTAAACACATACACAAATATATATACATATACATGTTAATTACAATAACAAGTAGTACCCCTTCATTCATACAGAAGATACATATATACATACGTACAAGTTTAACTTTTGCCTAGTTTCTGTTATATCGAGAGTATCATAAGCTTCCAGTCTTACATCTCTCCTATAATTACATAATTGTATCAAAATATATCAAAACATCAGGCAGATAATTACAATATCATATAACATCTTAACTAGGTGGGGTAGGGGGTATCACTATAACATCAAAGCCAGTTTGAAGAAGAGTCTCAATCTGCTTTTCAATTTTTGTTTTTTGCTGATGTGGATATCGGTAGGGCCAAATGTTAGGAGTGGTGGCATATGGCAAGAGAGGAATGGCATTTGAGTGTGTACGGAATGGTGGCAAGGAAGTTGGTTCATCAAATACATCAACAAATTGTTGTGAAATTTGCTATTTGGATGGATGGATTTCAACGAGTATGAGTGGCAGTTCCTCTCTGGTCATACACTGCAGTGAAACTTCATTGGGTTCAAGCCGTGGCACACCTCGAAACTTATAGCGCTTCCCATTGATGTAGAAAACAAGGAACATTTTGTTCCAATTTTCTTGCAGGGAAGCCAACCATTTAATACCAAGAACGAGATTAGCACCTCAAATAGAAAATGGGTAGAAGTCTTCAATTATGATCAAATCAAAAAGATGAACCTCTACCTGTTTACATAAGGAGCGGCAACAAATGATGTCTCCATTCCCGATCTGAACTCCGAATGGTTGCACCTATTGGACAGGGATTTGTAATTGCTTGACAACATTCAAGGAGATGAAATTGTGGGTAGAACCACTATCCACCAGAATTAATACCTCCCTATTCTGAAGAATTCCGTTAAGCTTTAGTGTAGAAGTTGAGTTATTACAAATGTATGGCATGCAGTGAAATGTTAGACATGTTTTGGGAATTTTCGTGATCATCTAGCTCTTCGAAATTTTCTGCCCCACAATTCTCTTCTTCGTTAACTTCAATCAGAGATAGGGACGCGATTTTGCAGCAATTTCTTGGTGTAAAGCACAACCTTTCTATTCGTGATTAGCGTTTTGATTCAAAGGGACCTTGTGAGGCTGTAGCATTAGAAGGCGTGAAATGAGGAGAAACGGCTGGAATGTAACGCGCAAGATTCTGTTGAAACGACCTTCTCTATTTTTGTTTTTTTCAGAATTTGAAATTATGGGCTGAGTCAAATGGGTCTGTTGGTCTTGTGGGTAATGCAACATGTGTAGGGTTCAATTTAGATTCAAACTCCAGTGCAAGGCACATAGCTTCATACACTGTACGTGGCTTATGAATCCTAACATTAGCTTTCAAATCATTCCTCAACCCACTCAAGAAAACTCCAAGTAAACAGTGTTTTGGCCATTTATTTACTTGAAAAGATCTTCTAGCAAAATCTTGGCGATATTCTTGATTAGAATCAAATTGTTTGATGCCACATAAGAATTATTCGGGGTTTTGAAATTTAATAGGGTCATAATTTTCTTACAAAGCTTGAACAAGTCATTTTCAATATAACACATTACGCTCTAAATTAACCCAAGAAAACAAATCCAAGGCGCCTCCTTCTAAATACGTAGCTGCCACATCTACTCTCAAATTATCCAAAGTTTGGTAGTATTAAAAATATTTTTCAACCTTAAGAATTCATCCTCTCGGATCTCCCCCCTCAAACTTCAGAAATTCCATCTTGGTGTGAGGGGGGTTTAGTGGGTCCTCGGCTCCCCCAAGAATTGTCCCATTCCCCCTCATGATCATCATTCAAATGGGACTTTGTTCTGTTTCTGGGATCACTACATTCAGGGCTCTTGCCCTTTTTTCGCGCAGCCTTGAGGGTAGCAACCTCTACAGCCAAAGAATCTACTACATCCAATCGAGCGGCTATTGCGGATAGTTGTTGGATAATAAGGTCAACAGGTTGTGGTGGATTGGGTAGATTTGGTATGGAAGGGGTCAAAATGGAAAGGCCAGTATTAGGAGGGTTTTGTTCTAGTAGTGAAGTTGAGGATTGTGTAGTCATCCCCGTGAGGATGACTAGACTCTAATAGCAAATGATAACATTACCAACAAATAAAAGACAAAGGATAGGAACAATAGCAACAGATCAAGAGTGTAAGGATCTTGAACACAAGGAATCTCTACTAATTAAGTCCATAGGAGGACTAAACCCAATACAAAGTGAATTAATAACTTCAGATGCTGGAAATAAATCTGCCTAAGGGTATTTATAGTCAGGATACCCATCTAAAAAGCATGAAACGGAAAGTAAAGATCATGAACTAAAAATTAGGGACATGCCTAAAAATTATGAAAGCAAGTAAAACTAGAAATCAGTAAATGTGCAATATGCAGAAAGTGGGTTTGTGATATTTTAGCATAGTGGATTCAAGCCTAACAGCTCCAGCAGGAGCAAAGATGAGTCTTTAGAATTGTTAAATGGAATATTCTTCCTTCTAGAGTATGTGAGTAATGGTTTAATGTTATCAAAAACTCCATCCCTGCTTATCCTATTGCTGTATTGAAGTTCCCCAAGAAGTTTTGTCAAGAGTTGAACAGTGAGGTCTAGCTTGTTGGAAGGAAGGAATCTGCTTGCTAAAGGTCTATGTTGGAGAATAGGCAATGGGAAGGCCATTAAAATACGGGAGGATAGGTGGATCCCATCATTGCAAGGCTTTAAACTAAATAAATGGGTCTAGTAATGAGGAGAAAGTCACTGGCACGGTGGACAGGCTCATATAAGGAGGCAAGTGGAAATTGGAAGAAATTGAGGACAGGAACACTTTGGATGAAAAGAATGCAATTATGGCTATCCCAATCCCATCGACAAAAACAAATGACAAGCTGATATGGGGTCTATTGATGAATGGAGGATATATTGTCAAGCAAGGGTATCACTTAGCCAAGGGGAATTAGATTGCACATGAGGTCTCAAGGCCATCTTCCTCTTATCAAGTCCCTAGAGAGTTATGAAAGGAAATTTGGAGATTAAAAGTACCAGAAAAGATTAAGCATTTTGTTTAGAGATTATGTACCTCTTTTATTCCTGCTAAGGAGAATTTGTTTAAAAGGAAGTGTGCTAATAATCCCATATGCCCAATCTGCCAAAGGGAAATTAAAAGTTTTGAGCATTTGTTGTTTTTCTATGACTGATCAAAACTAGTTTGGTTTGGAAGCTCTTTGGGATTGAGGTGGTGCCATGATAAAATAGGAAGAGTGGATGACTTGTGGTTCAGGGTTTTGATAGATGTAGAGAAATATGATGATAAGATTAAGTCTCATATAGCTTTCATATGCTGGTACATCTGGAAGGATAGGTGTGAGAAGATGTTTCAAAACTCCTCTCTATTTCCAGCAATGACATGAGAAGTCAGATTGCTGAAGAGGAATTTTGGAGGTCTTTTCAATCCAATGAAAGAAATGAGGTGTCAGATGTGTAGGTATCCTATAATGTAGGATGGTCCAGTGGAGTGGCAATACAAAATTAATAGTCTAATAATATTAATAATAAAATGACATAGACTTATTAAAATTGACTATAACTCAGCACTTATCATTAATTCAATTAATGTTAGAGATTAAGAAAAATTTCATTGATTTTTTAAAATTAAAAGACTAAAGTGAAACCAATCAAATTTAAAGAAAAAAACTAAAATCTGAATCAAAATTAAAAAACAAAAAATGCTCTTTTGCCTTGACCAATATTTTGAATTTTATTGAGAAGGACATACAACAACAACAAAAACAAACCAAGTCTTGTCCCACTAAGTGGAGTCAACTATATGAATCAAGTGACGCCAACGTATTCTATCTTTGCTCATTTCTACAATTAGGTTATTAATACTTAGCTCCATCCTAATAGTTTATCCTATTATTTTCTTTGGTCTTCCCCTACCTCTAATTATTAGGCTATTTTCTATCTGGTTAACTCTATGTACGAGAACCTTTAATGGTCTCCTCTTACATGACCAAATCATCTAAGTAGCATTTCTTCTAACTTATCTACGATAAGTACTATCTCAACTTTCTCTTTAATATATTCGTTCATAATCATATCCTTTCTATTATGACCACTCATCCAATGTAACATTCTGATAAACCCCAATGCCACAAAGTATATAAGAGGAGAGGAAAAAAAAAAGAGAAAAGGGAAATGGCAGCAATAAAAGTATATTCTAGAAAAGGTAAAAAGAATAAGCTGGCAGAGGGAGAAAAAGGAGCTAACTAATTCCCTAACGGTTTGTGCAGAAGGGAGTGAGTGGGGAGAGGAAGTGTGCAAAGGTAAGTGGGGCCCAGGACAGTTGAGAAAGGGTATTTAGCATTCTGACAGAGGAGGAGAGGGGGCATCGGGAATTTGGGACTTAGAAGGGAGAGTGCTAGCCTCTCGAATGCTAGCAACCTTAGAGTTTTATCTGAAGCTTACTTTTCTTCTGTAATTGCTGTTTTCTATTTAGCTGGCTAATTCCTTGTTGAGAGATATTGTGAGCTCAGAAGGATTGTAAATTTCTATTCTGTGTAATTGTTCCCTAGAGCAGGGAATTATTGGCAGTAATACAGTGAACCTATTCAGCACAGGTGGTATTTTTTTCTGGTCTCTAACACATTCTCATCATGGCAACGTTGAATTTTTGTTCATGTTAACATTTTATTGCCCATCATTTAGTACCATACAACAATGCAAGTTTTATAACTGTATGATAAAATTTTTCCTTAACCTTGAGTAATATTTTTCTATCACAAATAATAGTTGAAGCTTTTCTCCATTTCATCCACCCAGTTTGAATCTTATGATTTACGTTCTTCTCTATTTCTCCATTATTTTATAGTATCACTCCTAAATACTTAAAACTTATGACTTTTTGTATGAGATAATCTCCAAGCTTTATCTCTGCCCTAGAATTAGCGTCCCTTTCACTGAAATTACATTCCATATATTTAGTGTCCATTTTATTGAGAAGGACATAGCAAAGAGAAATTTAATAGTCTTCCAAATTGTATACAACCAAAAAGAAAAAGGTTTTAGTAAAAGAACAAACAAGATGAAGGGCTTGTAGGAGAATTATTCAGGTAAGAAAAGCAGTATTTCAGAAATATAGAAAACAAAAACACAAACAAAGATTTGTATATTTGTTAAACAAACCTGTCAAGAATATTGTCAAATCTGTACAGTTAATCCTAGCCATAAACTTTTCTATAATTACGTTTACGTCTAGACCAGGAAGCAGCAACCAATCTTTGCAAAATATTCTAACCATTAGGTCTGGTATGTAGACAGTTAAGCTGATGTGGACAGAAAATTAGTCACAATTTTTAAATTAAATCAAGTTAATCCACAAAAGCAGGTCACTGCTGCAAAAAATGAGTCTTCTTTACTCTTTCAAGACCTGGCCAACAGCATCTGTTGTTATATAAGCTGATGTTAGTTTTTTCAGAAGCACAAGCTGCTATTAGAACAAGCTTCTAACAAGTGCCTAAACCTTCAATTAGATGGTAGTTTCTTGAAGTAAATGTTTATTTTCAATTAGTAAATGCATGCTTATCAACAGATTGGATAAGTTGCTCCAAAATTAGAATCAACATTGTACTTAGACATTTTAGTTTTGTGGTTGACATCAAGACATTTCTTTACAAATTAGATCCATTGGTCTGATAACAAAGATTCTGTGAGGCGATGAGGAAGATTCTAAGTATTAAAGTAATTCGTGCCAATAAATTTCTTTCTAGTCCTTATCTTCACACTCAATCAGCATTTTATTAGTTAATGATAACAAATTAAAGATAGCATAGAAAATAAAAAACTCATGATTTAAGGTGCAGACAATTTATGATTCCCAAAGAACAGAAAACTAGAAGATCTTCTTCCACTCAGACTCTCAGGAGAAGCAGAACATGCGTTTGCACTCAGCATAGCAGCAAGTTTTTAGGACTTTAAACTGTAGTCTTCAGTTATAACAGCATACAGCATGTTTTATAAACAAATCTAAGAACAAATCTTATGAAAGTCTAAAAAAACTTGAAATTTAGGAAATTTTGATGAGCAAAATTCCAATTAGGAGATATCAATCAAGAAAGGTTAATTAAATCAAGCCATGATAAACATAACTGGACCGTGAAAATTTCAAGACTTAATAAAGAATGGTTTTATTTATTTAAAATTACTCAAAAGCACAAACCTTGACAAAATATGGTCAAACAAAATCAGTCCAGAGGTAGAATTGTAGAAATTGCTTAACCATTAACAGGGTATACAACATGATGAACTAAACTAAAGAAACATCCTAAAATACCTACAAGATTTTAGCACTTAAAAACACCTTACATTTGAGGGAGAAATGTACTAACCTCACATTATACACAGGGAGTCAGGATCCAGGGACAACAATATAGACACAGTGAGCATTTTTTATTTGATTGAATTAATAGAAAAGACTTAAAATAGAAAATACATCATGTTATATTTAATAAACAGTTAAACGAAAAAATAAAACAGCCCAAATGCTACAGAAGCTCCTACTTCATCAATTATGAAAGTGTATTTATTTTTGGCCAACGAAATTTAAAATGAGAAACCAATTTCTTGTAATGTATGCGCATATCCACTCTGTTTGACAAAAGTATCCTTAGTAGAGTAACAACAGACATCCAAAAACACAACATTTCTCATCCAGAAACTTTAAAGTTGAGATATGCACAGACCGAACAAATACATCTATTCAAATTTAGAGATAGAAAAGCTAATCACGTTTTAAAATGGTGTTATGAAAATGAATAAAAGGTAATCATGTGTCAACAAAAATAAAAGAAATTCATCCAACGAAAATTCATTTACAGGTATTGGGTTAGTTGCAGCTAATGAGCACATTTTACCAGTGAAGGCTAGAATAAATATATATTATTAGGATATATTCAACTAACTCTATTTGCTGACTTCAAGTGCGATCAATTGACACCAGTGTAATATTTGACACTTTTATACCCTTTAATATTTCATTATAGCAATTGATTTTAATTTATCCAACTATTAAAATAGAAGTAATAATTGTGCTAATCTTCAATGCCAGAAATCAAATTATTACTAATTTCTCAAATTTGAAATATAAATTGTGTGTTAACTTTGGCATGTATTGATGGGGATGGGGAATCAAACAACTTTGGATTAATGTCAATATTGTGAAGATGAAATTCATGATGAAAGCTTTAATTCAATGGTGGACTTTGTACAAAATTCATCTTGTAAAATGTTATTCAATGGTGTAAGAAAAACTTTGATTGTATGTACTTCATGTCAACATATGAGCATTACTAGAAACTAGCAAATCAAATTTATCCTCAAAAGAAACAGCCCATAGCAACAAGCAATTCATGACCTAAGTTGGCCTATTGTAGAAGAGATTATACACACTGACCATCAGGACCTTACTTCTAGAAATTGGATTAGCAGAATATGACTAAACTTGTTGAAATTAATTTCCATATAATTTATCTGTAATTGTATTCTGCACCTAGGAAACAATTCCACACAATAAAGTAGCCAATATACACAAGAACTATTTATATTCCCAAAACATCCTAGACATCTATCATTTCTTCATACAGGTTAGGACAACCCGATACTGCTCCTTGGCTCCTATTCATAAAGCAATCAATGGGAGAAAATTACATAAAAATTTGTAAGAAACTTAGCATTCTTAAAAAAGTTAAGCACCACTTAAGTACAAAATGCCATTACCTATTTTCAGTAAGACACTAGACTGCTTGCTTTGTCCAGTAAAACTAAACTCTCTGCATAATAATCAGAGTATGTGTACCATGTGTAACCCTCTCCTCCAATTCCGATGTTCCTAAATGTTTTTCCCTCTAGGTCTAGCGAATATAGGCATGGTTTCCCCCCTTCATCTATCATTAGCAGTATTTCTCCCGTCTTCCTTATGCATATTGTTGTTGGTGCACATGACACGCCAATTAATGTTACTCCCAACAATGGTGCTTCAAGATAAAATCCCTTCCAATTTAAAGTAAAGAGCTTGCTCCAGGACTGCACAGCACCATATTCCTTCATCACCCAAATGTTACAAGAACAAGGCGAAGGCGAACAAGTTACCTGGTATACTGTAAGAGAATTCCCACCACCTATAACAGTAATACTATCTTTGGAGGCATGAGCCAAACTTTCGGTAAGCATTATCTCACCAAACACCTCATTCCCAAAATCAAACGACACGATTAAGTTGTACCAATCACCGTTTACCATGCGTTTTGCACCCCAATGCACAATGCCATTGATAAAGGCTTGGGGAGCATCTATACCAATAGGACATATGGTAAATATAGGAGCAACAACGGTGATGTTTTTCCAAAACCCAGTAGCAAGCGAATAAATCTCAACTTCTGGTGGACATAACCCATATCTTTTGTCATCATTCATGCACGATATTCTAACAATCTTGTAGTCATTTTTTTGGGAATCAAACCCAAGCCCTATATAAGAATAATATAAACAACAATAATCGCTGGGTTTAGGAAGAACCACATATCTTCGAATACAAGGGTTGCAAAGAATCAAAGCATCACATTTTTCACTGCTACTGATGCAAACCAATCCATTGCAAATTCCCGCTACAGAAGGCTCGCGTTCAAAGACTCTGGGTAAATCCAGTGTCGAATATTCACTGAGTGCATCATCATTGTATCGCAAGGAATAGCTCACAGGTGCACGAGAGGGATCTGAATAGTCATTCTCGTCACAAGGTTGGATGAGAAGGAACTGATTGGAGTGGTAGATGGGGGTGTGAAGATGGGCAGAGATGAAGGTAGGGCTTGCTATAAAGGATCTCCATGATTTGCAGACGGAGGTGCATTTGACTATAGATTTGATTGGCAGTCTGTGGAAGATTTCAACCAAGATTTCTTGGGGAAAATAGTCAGACATGGCGAATTGGCGATAATATGGGAAGTGTTAATAAAAAAGCAAGGGGAAACGATATTTTGTTGGATGAGCGAGAAAGCAGGGAGAATAATATAATGCAAACAAATTTTTCTGATCAAAATTGAATTAAAAATATTTAAATTTATAAAAATAACAATTTTATTAATATCAGCAAATAAATTTTTTTATTAAATGAAATCTATAACATAAATCAAATTAAAATTTTTTTCTGTTCAAAATTGAATTATTTAAGTGTATAAAAATAAAAATTTTATCAATTTTTTAAAAATGCATTTTATCTTTTTAATTAAAGCTTAATTATAATTTTAGGATCCCTCAACAATCTAGAATATTCTCTAAATATAACATCACTATTTTTAGCACTTCATATATTAATGTCCAAAAAAAACCAGCAAAACATATGAGATTAAACAATCTTGATATTTTGATTATTGGGTCTTATTTTTATATACATACAAACTCTTTCATATATCTCTCTATGTCGGATGAGAGTTGTAAATTATTATCTTTGCAAATCGTATTAATGGTGAACATACGTTATTTTTTGTTTTTCATGTGTATGTAGAAAAATTCCCTTTTAATTAAGATATTTTCATTTTTATAAAATAATTAAAAAATTATCACACTCAATTGTACACACAAATATAAAGCATATTAAGTGAGAAAAATGATAATACGTAAGAGATAAGAAGAGAAAATAATTATTGTGTCCCAAACAGATAGTCAATTTTTCAAAGTAAAGAGTTTAATGATGTTGTGTGTAAACATTTTTGTGGAGTTGATGACATTGAAAATTATCATTTTCTCATTTTGTGAATTCTTCTCGTTATTTTTATGTATTTTGATATATTGAGAGAGTTTGAACTATTGACACCATGTATATTCCTATTCTATACTTATCACCTGAATTAGCCAAGTGGCTTTAAAATATTATATTTAATGTATAAATGTTATATAATGTTTATTTATTATCTTTCTCTTTGTGAATAATGTTAATTAATTTGATATAAATTAGAAGTTAAACAATGAGTTATTTTTTTTTTGTCAAAACTATTGACTTACTAGACATTGACTAATCTAATTCAAATTACTTAAAGTCTTATAACATAATAAAACTCTCATATTAAGAGATTTTTATGCACAAGACTCAAATTTAAAAAATTACTTAAGGAAAATTAAATACCTATTACTCCAAACAACTACTTAAATAAAATTTATTAGTGTTTTTTTAAGAATTGCATATAAATTATAATATAATATGATTATTTAAATAATTTGTTAGCTTATTTATCTGCATAATGCTATATATTTTTATAAAAAAATAAGTGACTACTTGATATTCAAGTTCTCGTAATAATTTTAATTATTTAATTAGTTATTAAGTTTCACTGCAATATATATAAGCAAGTATTTTTTTTTTTTAAGTTTCATAATGTAAGAAAAAGAAGAAGATTATGTTTAATTTAATAAGTCTATCTAACTAACTTAAGCATAGTCATATATAATTTAAAGTAAATTATTATTTTAGTTTTTAAAAGATCCTTATCTCAACTTAATCCCTAAAAGATTAAAATAGTCAATGTCATCCTCCAAACAATATTCTTCAAGCAATTTAGTCGTTAGTTACATAAATGTCTCATCAAGCTTGTTATTTTCTGTTTTGGCTTGTTGCAATGTTGATTGGTATGTTGATTGTATTTCAGCTTGTTGCAATGCTATTTAGGCATCCAAAAAACTAACGTATGCACTAAATTGTTTGAGAAACATTATTTCAAGGATAAAAATGAGGATTTTATTCTTTTAATGACTAAATTGAAACAAGGTATCTCTTTGAATGACCAAAATAATAATTTACTCTAATTTATATAAGAAATATATATATATTTGTGTGTGCACACGCTTCTTTATTTAGTCTTTGTTTTAGTATTTAAAACAAAGTAAATTAAAGATTTAGTTCATGAAAGATTACTCTTTCTCTCAATTTCGTCCTTCAAAAACAAAATGTCACAATTTAGTCCTTCAAAGATTTTGTCTCAATAAAAAATGGTCCTTGTGTTTAGCGAATTCCTCTAAATTAGGAAACAAAAGTAATGGTATGAAAATCAGACTGAACTGACCTGTTCAATCGAAAAAGCATTGAACTGGACCCTTGGCCAATCTGGAGAAACCTCAAAACTAAGAGAGCAAAGAACCAGTCCAAATTTGCTCGAATCAGTGAAAAATCAATGAAAATCAGTGGTTCAAGCGGTTGGCCAATTTAGGATTTCTTTTTCTAATCCAAAATGAAACAATGACTTTTCACTTAATAGGTTCTTTTTTAAAAAAAAAAACCCTACTAAACAACATTATTTCAATTAAACAATTTTTTTTATATGCATTTCCAAAACAATGTTGTTTTGATTTTCCCCTACACAACTTTATTGCACGAAACGAGACAAAGTAGATTAGCCACACTTCTTCTTCCCATGTCCATTCCCTCTAACCCTAGGTTTCCCTCCCCTCTCTCACCATTGTGGAAGTGTGTTGTTGTCATCGCCATGAAGACTTATCGTTGTCGTGAGAATTGTGAAAAGATGATGTGCTACCATAAAGGTGAGCATTTTATTCTCACTTTGGATGTGTTCTTCTAATCTTCTCTCTTAATTTGTAATGCTAGGTTCAAGTATGATGAATTATCCAAGCTAGCAATAGTAAAAATCAATGTGAATAGGTATGCTAGTCAAGAAAAATAGAAAACATTATAAATGACATAACATGGATCAAAATGTGTATTGTTCATGGATGAGATCTTTATAAGGTTTTTTGTAATTTGTAATTTGTAATGATGCTTTTATAAAATGGATCAAAACATTGTAATTTGTTGTGTTGCTTTATAAGCATTAGTTGCCATGGATAATATCTTTATAAGGATTTGTGTGCTGGTTATGGCATTTTGTTTCTAACTTCTGAGCATTAGCTGCCATGGATAAGATCTTTTACATTGTAATTTGTAATGTTGCTTTTGTTTATATTAATTAATTTAGGCCAAAATGTATAGAACTTCCTTGAATTATAGAATCTTTGCAAAAACTCCCTTGAACTTTAAAACCTGACAAAGGACTCCCTCTAAACTTTTAAATGTTTGCTGATAATGGCATCCATTAGTTGTTTCATCCAAAATTTAACATTCAAATGCCACATCAGCAAATTTTACTCCAGATGGGATTTTAAGCTGACATGGACCAAGGGCTTTTTAGTCATTAAACCATAACCCATTACCCACCCTATAACCCAATTCTTGACCCAAAAAGCCAACTTGAAGTAGATCGAATTTCACCTTCACGAAAGCTCTAATGAAGCAGATCTGGTGAAGCAAATTGGAATGCCTCTCATTTTCTCTATTTCTCTCTCTCCTTCCTTTTCCATTCCAAACCTATTGAAAAAGAGACCATTTTTTTATTCCTCCTAAATTTTTTTGCAAAAAAAGCTTCCTCTATCCTCCAACAGAAAATGGGAGGAAAAGTAAAAATGGATACTTGATAATTGATATTGACAATGATGATAAAGCTACTACATATAGGATATATCAGAAATCATATATTATAGTCACAATCAAAGATGTACAATAAATTGGAAGTTATTAGATGTATGAGACTCATGATTCATATTTGATGTCTCATTTCAATTCTTCTCTTAATGTTAATGTGTGACTTCTATCTCTGGGAAGACGAGGAAGCTTCACAAAATTACCATCCCTTACATCATTGGAACTATTACATCAAAAAATAGATTTGCTTTTTCTTACATTTAAATTACCAAATCCAACACCAAGGAGATTGTCAAGATGCCTAAAGTTTTCAATATGCTTCATCTACTTCACCAAATTGTTAAGAAACTAGGTACAAGGTTACGAGTAAGTCATGGGTTATTTATTTAATAAGGTGCAATGACTAAAAAGCCCTTGGTCCATGTCAACTAAAAGTCCTAGCTAGAGTTAAATTTGCTAACGTGGCACTTGACTATTAAAGTTTTGATGGAAAAACTAACGGATACTGATATTTGCAAAAATTTGAAAGTTTGTGGGAGTTCTTTGTCAGGTTTTAAAGTTCATGAAGGTTTTGTGGCAATGACATTATAGTGCAAGGAGCTTTTATGCATTTTGGCCATCAATTTAATATGTTGGTGTAATGTGTAAGACAAATTTCTAAATCAATGACATGAAGATGAACTTTTCTTTTTATTTGTAATGGTAGAGGGCTAATTTACTATATTTTATATGTTTTCCTTGTGTAGGAATTAGAAAGGATGGATCTTAATAATATTAATAATATTTCCAATCCTAGTACATCGATACAATCATCATAAAAGCAATCCATAACTAGCTTTTCCGCACTGATTCATTAGAAGAGTGATCTTGCATAGGACTATTTTATTTTTTATAAAAGAAGGGAAATCTAATGTATACACTTGCCTTTATTGTTCATCAGTATATAGAGGTGGAGGCATAAATAGAATGAAGCAACATCTTGTTAGTGTAACGCGAGAAATAAGCTCTTAAAAAAAGTTCCTCATGATGTTTGTTATTGAATGCTAGAGTAATTGAAACAAGTGAAACAAAAAAACCAAAGTGAAGAGCTTAATGAAGCATATAATGATCAGGTTAATGATTTACAAGAATTTGAAAAAAGCCATAACCTAAGAAAGTTTCTCTTGCTCAAGCTCAGGGTAAAAGAAAAAGCAATGTTGGTCTTAATAGTTATTTTACTCCAAGGACAACTCTTGATTCCCAACCAACTCTTAAATTTTTTTTTCTAGTAAAGAAGCAATATATAAAGCTAAGATGACAATTTCTAGATGGTTTTTATGATTCTTGCATTCCATTCAATACAATATAATTACCTTCCAAGAAGCTGTAAATGTAATTGTTGCCATTGGCCTTAGGTTTAAAGGCCTATCTTATCATGGGGTTAATTTGTTGGGAGATTGTAAGAAAGAGTGTCAACTACTTATTGAAAGTCATTGGAGCAATTGGGCTAAAACTATATGTACAATCAAAGATGATGGTTAGAGAGATCAAAGGCAAAAAACTTTGATAAACTTCTTAGTTTATTTTTCCTACATATATAACATTTGTAAAACTTATTGATGCTTCTAATGTTGTGAAAGATGCAAGAACATATTTTAATTTGCTTTTTGAGATAATTGAATGGGTTGGTGTAACATCCCACTCCAAGCAGCTCAATATATTTTCTTAGAATTTAATCAAGTTATAATTCATGTGATTGACCTTATATGACATATATTGTTAGGTATATTTGTTACAAAGAAAATGGCTAGAAAACCAGACTAAAATGAGGTTCGATTTATGAGAAATAACCAATCATGGGTGAATGGCATAATTAGGCAATTTAGCCAAAGAAAAGTGTCATTGAGAGAATTTGACCCAAGGGAATAGTGGTATATTAGAGTATAAAATACTAAGGAAAAGGATCCTAGAAGAAATAAAATTGAAGACTCACACCAAGGGATAAAATAACCTACAAGTTTATTAAATTACAAATTGGCCCAAGGGACCATTTGACAATTATTTTCAAATAACTACTTAAAAAATTCCTAAGTAAGTTAGACAACGTATAAGTTGGCCTAAGAGGAGAGAATTTTTATAGCTTAACTAGTGAGAGAAAGTGATTTTAGAGAGAGATTGTGAAGAGAAATCGAGGAAAAGACGAAGATTGGAGTAGAAACTTGTAGATCCAGTTAGGGAAACTTATAATCAAGTTTCAAGACACAAAATCATGCACAAAGTGCTAGGGAACTTGAGGTAATCAAGTTAAACCAAAGTCCCCTACTTCTCACTCTTGGAAAAATGGGTTAAGGGTGGGGTTTTTACCAAAATGCTATTTTAACCTTGAAATGGGGATTTAAACTTGCATTCTTAGTTGATTATTGATGGATGTGTAACTCCCCCAATCCTATAGTCCCTTTCAGTTATTTAAATAATATAATACAATATACTATAAGATTGGTGAATTACTACTATCTCTACCCAAGTCCATTTTAACTTTTTACCAAGTTAGATAATTAAGTGTCATTAGTTTGGGTTATTACACTCAAGTTCTCACACGTTACGCAGCAAAAATAATTGAAATAAAACATATATATATTCATTCACATATATGATCAGTTATATACACAACAGTTACCTATCAAGACACATACCTATAGATATGTGAGTTTATAAAAACTAGTCAACTAAGGTAAGGAGGCAACAATCCTGCCACTCATACCCCTTTTCCTCACATATCCTTATACATATATGCCTTCATGCTTTTCTTACATCAAAATATCTATCTACATGCCCAAAATATTCAAAATATCATCCCTTGTCTCTTACAATACTTAGGGATGTTCGACCACTAACAGTACCTAAAATTATTTAACAATAGGGAGATATCCCAAGAAGGGAATTTGTACATACTCTACTTTCAATTCCAGAAGGACATGGTACCTAGAAATATGATACAAACCATCATTTTTCATGAGAATAAATCTCAGTAGCAATAACAACCAATTAATAAAATCTCTAGTTTGTACCACTGTACTCATATAGAAAATATTACATTCTTCTCATCATTATATAAAATTCCATATCTATTAGGTCATCATACATGAAAATCCTCACATTTATACTTATAGTGCATCCATACTTTAATTTCTATCCACCACTTAAGATGTACGTAGATTTGTAAAATATAATCATATTATCTCAGTAACATGATTGCATCCACATAAAAAGCAATAAGAAAATGAAAGCACTTCTCATTAGCCTCAGCTAGAATCATAATAATCACCATGTAATAAGAGAAATCAGGAGAGTTGCCAAGCGAACAACTCTATACTTTAAGATCTTGTACTCATAACTTTTTGCAATATTTTCCTATTGGCAGTTCTCGACTGCTGCATCATATTCATGTACATTCTGAAGCGTCCTCTAGTGTATTCAAATACAAAAGAGTCCCCACAATAAGAGTTCACACATTAAGAGTCCACACAATGAGTACATATCATAAAGGTCCCTAAATCTTTGAGATCACCATCCCTTTTTTTTTGGACAGTTCATATCTTAGTACGATATTCATAAGTATATATATTAAGGTTATTCGGCGTATACTATAGTCATGTGAAATTCTAAGTATGTGACCTTCTTAATTTGGCCATCAAGTTCACTAACTTAGAATTTACAACTATCATAATAACTATGAAATATTTAATTATCGTTCCATACTGACAATCAGTCATTTAATTATGAATCGATTTACCTTTAATACATTTATTAAGAATACAATTCTCATTTCTCTTATTTATTCTTGCTCTTTCCTTCTTAAATCTCATAATACATTTGCTCTTTTTCATTTAATTTCAAATACATGTTACCCTTCTCATTTTAGGTTCAAATCCCTTGTTTGAGTGAAGTTTTTAGGCTAAATATCTTTTCAAACGTGTTCTTGAGTTCACAATAGTTCACAGAGGCTAGCAATCGGCTGGTACCCTACTACTAGTCAACTGTTAGCATTCTGTTCACCTTCAAAATGTTAACCCGAGAGATATCAATCGACTGCTAGAGGCCTGGCAGTCGGCTGCTAGCTATAGTTCAGACCTGACAATCGACTATTATAGTGCAATAGTCGGTTGTTAGCATTTCTAAAAAAATTTTGGAAATTAAAGAGTATGATAGTCAACTTTTATAGGCTGGCAGTCGACTGCTAGAGCTCTAAATGTGTTTTTGGGCATCTGAAGAACGTGACAGTCAACTGCTTTAAGCTACCAATCAACTATTACATTATGCTCTATTTTTAGACTTGCTGTTGACCTAGATTTTTACTCCAAAAACTTGTTTATAAACTTATTTTGAAATTCATGAACTCAAAATAAACTTCCAAACATCATTTGATACATAAAAATAGCCCTATACACTGCTTAATCTTACTCAAATCTTGGATTTAACCTCAGTTTCATTCAAAAGTAAAAACCCATTTTTCATAATTTGATTTAAGCATGCATAAGTATATTCATGCGGTTTAAAACATCTAGTAACACTCAAAAACATCATGAATGTAGTTTTAATCCCTCTCTTACTTTAAACAACACCAAAATCATCATTTTCATTAACATGAATAGTAATTCAAAATTAGAGGGATTGGGTTATTTTGCTACCTTAATTCCTTGCTTGTGAGCTTATTATTGTATTAGATGCCTTCCTAAACACTTTCTTGGATTCAAATCCTATTGGAAGTAGAGTTTTGATCTTTTCTTCTTCACTCACTCACTCACTCTCTTTACTCAGTTTCTCTTTCTCTCTCTAAAAGTCTAATTTTGAATTTTGGATAAGAAGGAAGTCTGACTTTTGGCCTTATATAGGCGACTCAAAAATTGAAATTTTGATCTTAATCTCTGATCATCCAGCATCAAAATGGTAATTTCTTCATATATATACAAAATTACCAATTTGTCCCTGAACCATTGGCAAGGAATTTCAAAATCCTGGTAGCTACAATATGTCCCTTGGCTAAAATTATTTCTCCTACACTTAAACTTTTTTCTCTTTCATTTTAGTCCCTATCCTCTTTTAGGTCAATTATCTCACTCTTAACTAATCCAACTCTTGCACTAATATAACTATATGTAGCATACACAAGTAATTAATAAAAATTAACAAACATCTCTCATAGAAATAGGAGTGGATGTTACAAGATGTATGCTTATATGGTTGTGCATGCTCTTAGAATTGCCTAAAATTGAAGTTGAAAAATGGGTATCCTTTCTCTCTCTTATAAGAACAATGTTTTTCTTAGTTTGTGAGGAATTTGACTTGTTTATAGCCAATTTTGAGGTATATTTTTTACCAAAATTGTTGGTTCAAGTTCATAATTTAATTTCATGTTAAACCATACTATTATAGGGGTGTTTTGGATCAAAACGTGACTTTAGAAAATAGAGCAAGAGTATAGAAGTTGACTCCTAACTTTAAAATTCAACTATTGTATTCTTCATTGCCCATAAAACCTAGTTGCAGAACCTAGAATTCAACTACCAGTCCTTGGAAGTCGACTGCCACCTCTTGAACTTACTTCCCTATTTTGGCAGAAGAAAACAAGTTGATTACCAGGTCCTTGGAAGTCGACTTGCAACCCCTATTTTGGAAAATGAACGTTGAACTTAGATTTTCTTTAAAGGCAAAAACAAGATTATGAATCCAATCAAACTAAGTAAGTAGAACACTTAAGAGTAGTAAGGGACTATGGGTTGAGAGGAAATAAAAATATAGGAAAGCTTAAAAAGTATTCTTAATATATGTACTATGATTAAATAGATTTTGAATTGGATGGCCGATAGTCAACATGGGACAACCATTGTGAATCCCACGGTTGAACCATAACTTGGGATGGTAAAGACATCCATCAAATCCTAAAAAGATTGAGAAAACAATGTGTAGATAGCTAATTCAAAGTTAGTGTACTCTAGTGACCATGGAGTTGCCTACTTTGGATTAAGCTTACCTTAACTTGGAATCTATTTCCTAGTATATATTTTATCGAATCATGTACCAAAAAATGATCCATCATTAAAAATATGATGACTCTTTAGCAACATTAACTCATTGCATAAATGACTAGTGATTAGGCAGACCTGGCCTACCAAGGCAAGGAAGCACAATGACCAATGAGATGATAAATGTTGATACCCTTGCTTGGGGACACTCTAGGGGTATAGAGCTAGTGATCACATAAAAAAACTTATTCAATGGATGTCATGACTAGTGGTACGTTATGGTTAGTAAGAGAGACAATTGTCATTGATTCGTTCTTTGGGTAGCCCTTGTCCTGGGGATTTTCGACTAACAAGTCCCCTAACTCTCTAATGCATGCTATTTTATGTTTATGATACTGATTGTCCTATGTGCCTTATTAATTTATATAATGTGGTTTTCCTATTCATGCTTGTAAGTATGCCTTATCATGGTGCTCTATTAAAGATTTTATCAAGGGTACCTATGAAAGTATTTATATGTCATGTCATTGCATTTGATCGTACATAGCATAGCATCCATTTTTCTTAAAATTTCATGAGGAATGAATGTTTACCTATGTGATTCATGAACTAGTAATTTCTAAACTAGTTTGATTGATTACTGGGATTTTTATCTCACTGTACATTGATGTGTCCAGATGATTGGGTATAACACCAGGATGGAGATGAAGCTAAATATGGTTCACATAGCTAGCTTAGTTATTTTCTTTTATTTAATTATAAGGTTAAGCTATAATGGCTCCTAATAAGACCCTTATTGGATAGTAGTAGTGAACTGAACCTTTATTTAATTTGGTGATATATCTAAATATAAGAATAGTTATATATATACACTCATTCATATTAAACCTCTACTTAGATGTATGACATTTGTAATTTAAATACTTTCACAAATGCTAAAGTGATTGAGTGAGATACCTAAGCGTAACTCCAAACCAACTTAACTCAATTAATTAAAGGATCTTGGGTAATAATTAAAATTAAACTTAAGTAGATAAAGAAAGTGACAAAATAGTAGCACATCACCTTTGTAGAGGTGGGGTGTTACAATGTTGGTATCAGAACAATGCTTTAACTTAGGTAGAATGGTTGTACTCCTCATAGGAAGAGTTAGAGCTAAGCTATGTGGTTGAACCATGGTAATTTACTAGCTGATACTTTGGCTTAAGGTGAGGAATGGAGAGTTAGGTTATGATAGCCAGTATTTTGTGACATGCCTTGTTTTCTCTATAAGATATTTTGTTATTGAGACTAATCACCTTAGTGATATCTATTTTGTAGAAGGGAACAGTGGCATTACGTAAAAAGGATGCTAGGAATGCTAATGAGAATGAGGTTGATATTGATAGAGTGATGCAAACCCTATAGGGTATAGTTGAGGCCATTGAACAACAAACCAAATCCACTACCCAATTATTTTGACAACTTAGGAAAAAGAGTAAATCCAATAACTCCATAATGAAAACTTCTTTGAAATCCTAAATCCAATAGAACCCTTAAGAGTAAGACATCTCAAATAGGTTAACTTATACTAGTCCCTTGTAACCAATGTGAGAGGAACCATGGGAGTAGACCCTACCTAGTTAGTCGAAGGGTATGCTATACATGTGGAAAATAAGGGTATACTTTGGGAACTTGCCTTTAAAATAGGAAAACCCAAGTGAACCAACCTTCACTAATCCTTTATCTAAATTGTAGAGGATTCATGGGAGTAAACCTTGCTTGGTAGGTCAAAGTATGTGTTTCACATGTGAGAGGCCAGAACACTTCTCTTGAGAGTGCTCGCAGAATAAGAGAACCTAATTGAACCAAGTTATATCTATTCCTTGTTCAAGTAATGGGATTCGTCGAGAAAATAAATCATGCCAAAACGAGGTAAGAACTTGTCGTACTTGTGGAAAGCCAAGACATTTCTTTCAATAATGTCTACAAAATAATACTAATGATAAGTTTAAACTTGCAACCTAGGGTTAATTGTGTACCCATAAGGGAAAAGAGATAGCTGGTTCCAATAATCCTATTAAAGGTAAATTTTTGATAAGTAATAAATCTTTAATTGCATTGATTGATTCTGATATAGCTTATTCATTCATCTTTGATGAACTTGTGAAGCATTTAGACCTATCTAGAACTTTTCTTCCATATAATTTGAATGCCTCCACACCTTTTGGAAGATCATTTTGTTGTAACATTAGCCTATTTGAATTGTTTTATCATATACGAGGACAAGTTCTTTCTCTTTGACTAGATTTGTTTGCTTATGTCTTATATGGATTGTAACAATAAAAATTGTAACTTTTGGGATGAGTTGGTTGTTTGAGAATGATGTGGTCCTAGATTGTAACAATAAAAACTGTGACTTTTATAGTTACCAATAATGTGAATAGGGAATTTTAGGACAGAAACCAACAAATGGGTTTTTCAGGTTTAGATAAATTAGAACTATTAACAAAGAATAACCAGACATCCATTGTTAGGAAATTCCCTAATGTTTTCCTAGTGAGGTGTCCACCACCACCTGGAAGATAAGTATAATTCTCTATTGAGTTGATTCTTATAACGAAATCTATACTTATAGCACCTTATAGGATATCTCCTATAAAACTTAAGGAGCTCAAAAACTAGATAGAGGACCTTATAGCCAAAAAATTATCAAACCCAGTGCCTTACCTTGGGGAGCACTAGTATTATTTGTGAAAAAGAAAGATGGAAGCCTTAGAGTGTGCATAGATTATAGATAGTTGAACAAAGTAAATATAAAGAACTAGTATCCCCTCCCTAGGATAGATGATGTTCTAGAGTAACTTAGAGGAGCAATTATATTCTCCAAGATCGATATGAGATCAGGATATCATCATATCAGAATAAGAGAAGAGACATTCCTAAGACAAAGGTATAGACCAAATATGAACACTTTGAATTCAAAGTGATGTCATTTGGTCTAACCAATGCTCAAACTATTTTCATGGATTACATAAATCACATATTTAGACCCTACCTCAAAAAATTTGTAATAGTTTTTATTGATGATATTCTTGTATATTCTAGGAATAGGGAAGAGCATGAAGAGCATCTTAGGATTTCAAGTTCTTTAGAAGAAAAAATTGTATGCCAAGCTAGAAAAGTGTGATTTCTAGCTTGAGAAAATGAAATTTTTAGGGTATGTTACAACAAAGGATGGAGTAGCTATAAATTCCAGTAAGATGGAAGTTATGATGATTGGGAGGTGCCTAAGACCATAAATGAAATTCATAGTTTCCTACAGATAGCTTGGGTACTATGAAAGACTTATTCAAGGGTTTTCAAAAATAACATTACCCTTAACCAAACTAACCTAAAAGGATATACCTTTTATGTGGTCAAGGGAGTGTGAAACGATTTTCCAAAATTTGAAAGAGACACTAACCTTTACACCTATGTTGGTAATTCTTAACCCTCTAAGGCCATTTGAAGTATACATTGATGCTTCCAAGAAGGGGACTAGGTTGTGTACTTATGTAAGACCGAGAAGTAGTGGCCTATGTTTCTAGGCAATTAAGACCCCACAAAGAAAATTACCCTAGGCATGACTTAGAATTAGTAGCCATAGCGTTTGCCTTAAAGATTTGGAGAAATTATCTTTATGGCACTAAGCTCAAGATATTTAATAACTACAAAAGTTTTAAATACCTCTTTGAATAAAAGAGCTAAAATACCATCCAAGAAAAGCAAATATGGCAGTTGAAACCTTAAGTAAGAAACCTCTATGTGTGGCTAACATTATGGTGAATGAAATGGTATTGATAAAGAAGTTTAGGAATTTATATCTAGCCACATTAGTACTACCCCGATAAGACTTTTTTGAGTAATTTAAAGATAGAATGTGACCTTAAGGACTAGATCTTAAGAAGCTCAAATTGATGACAAATTCCTAAGGTCTCTAAAGGACATGAAGGAATTCAAAAAACCTTCAAATGGAATTTAGTGCAATTTCAAAATAGGGTTTATGCCCCTAACAATGAAAGCTTAAGGACTAAAATCCAAAAGGTCATAAGCAAAAACACATCAGCCACCCTGGCATCACTAAGATGTACCAAGATTTGAAATCTAGATACTGGTGTCCAGGCATGAAGAGAGATATAGCATAATTTGTAGCTAGATGTTTTGTTTGCCAACAAGTTAAGATAGAACATTAGAGACTTACTGGCATGCTACAACCATTAGATATCTCATAATGGAAATAGGATAAAGTCACCATGGCTTTTGTGGTAAGATTATCTCAGACTTAATTTGAATAATATTAGATAGATTAACTAAATTTACACATTTCTTTCTTATTAAGATGAACTATCCTTTAAACAAGCTAGCTCAGCTATATATTCAAGAGATAGTTCGATCGCATGGTATCCCTACTCATATAGTATCAGGTCAAGACTCGAGAATTACCTCTAGGCTTTGAAGAGCATTGAAGGAATCATTTAATACAAAACTAAACTTTTGTATTGTATACTATCCTCAGAGCAATGGTTAAATTGAGATAACCATTCAAACCTAAGAGGATGTGATTAAGGCTTGTGTGTGATAATAGAGAAGTTGTGGGGATAAGAGCTTTTCGCTCATCAAGTTTACCTATAATAATAGTTCCCACTCCAGCATAGGTATGACCCTATGCAAGGCTTTACATGGAGAAAATGTTGATCCCCAGCTTGCTGGTTTGAATAAGGAGAGAGATAATTATTAGGCCCAAAAATCATACAAAAAAACCACTAATCAGATAAAAATGATTAGCGACAAAATCTTTAGAACACAAGATAGGCAAAATATTTATACTGATAAACAAAAGAAACCAATAGAATTTGAAGAAAGAAATCATTCCTCAAGATATTCCTAGTAACAAATATTGGTAAGGCTATAAAGTCCATAAAGTTAAGTCCAAGTTATATAGGACCATATCAAATTTTAAAACAAATTAGTTTATCCATATATCAGATAGCCTTATCCTTATTTCTTTTGAATCTTTATAGTGTTTTTCCATGTTTCACAACTTAGAAATTATCCTCTTGATCCTTCTTATGTTCAGAATGTTCAATTAAAAGATGATTTAACTTATCATCCCAAATCTCTAAAGATCATTGAATATAAGGTGAAACAATTGAGGAATAAGAACATTCCACTGGTGAAGGTATTATGAAAAGAGTTTTCGCCTTGAGAAGTATTGTGAGAGAAAAAGAAGGTATGAGTATAGCCTAACCAGAAATATGTGTATAAATACATTCACAAATGTTTAGGATACAATTTTTAAAAGGAGGGGAGAATTGTAATATCCCACTCCAAGCACCTCAATATATTTTCTTAGAATTTAATTAAGTTCTAATGCATGTGATTGATTGTGACATCTAGTGTTAGGCATGTTTGTTACAGAGAAAATGGCTAGAAAACCAAACCAAAATGAGGTATGATTAGTAAGAAACAACCAATCAAAGGTAAGTGATAGAATTAAGCAATTTAGCCATAGAAAAGTGTCACATTAAGAGAATTTAATGCAAGGAAACAATGATATATTAGAGTATAAAATACTAAGTAAAAGGATCCTAGAAGAAATAAAATTGAAGAGTCATACCAAGGGTAAAATAACCCATAATTTTATTAAATTGCAAATTTGCCTAAGGGATCATTTGAAAATTATTTTCAAATACCTGCTCAAAAACTTCTTAAGGAAGTTGTCCAACATATAAGTTAGCCTAAAGGGAGAGAAACTTTAAAGTTTTCTCCTAAATAGTAAGAGAAAGTGATTCTAAAGAGAGAGCTCGAGTGAAGAGAGAGTGTGAAGAGAAATTGAGGAAAGGAGGAAGATTAGAGTAGAAACATGCAGATAAAGTTATGGAAATTTATAATCAAGTTTCAAGACACAAAATCACGCATGAAGTGCTAAGGAACTTGAGATAATCAAGCTAAACCGAAATCCCTTGCTTCTCACTCTTGGAAAAATGGGCTATTAGTGGGATTTTAACTAAAATGCTATTTTAACCTTGAAATGGAGATTTAAAATTGCATTCTTGGTTAATTATTGATGGGTGTATGCTTATATGTTTGTGCATGCTCTTAGAATTACCTAAAATTGAAGTTGAAAAATAGATATCCTTTCTATCTCTTATAAGAATGATGTTTTGCTTAGTTTGTGAGGAATTTGACCTTGTTTGTAGCCAATGTTGAGGCATATTGTTTGCTAAAATTGTTTCTTTAAGTTCATAATTTGATTACTTGCTAAAACATACTATTTAGGGGTTGTTTTGGATCAAAATGTGACTTTAGAAAACAAAGTAGAAGCATAGAAGTTGACTCTTAGCCTTAAAAGTCAACTGTCATGTTCTTCAATGCCTAAAAAACCCAGGTCCAAATCTTGGAATTCGACTACTAGTCCTTGGAAGTCCACTACTAGCTCTCAGACTTACTTCCCTATTTTGGCAAAAGGCTAAAAGTTGATTACTAGGTCCTTGGAAGTCAATTGAAACCCCCTTTTTAGAAAATAAACTTTAAACTTAGATTTTCTTTAAAGGCAACAACAAGACTATGAATCCAATCAAACTAAATAAGTAAAGCACTTAAGAGTAGTAGGGGACTATAGGTTGAAAGGAAATAACAGTAAATGGGAACTTAAAAAGTATTCTTAATATATGCACTATGATTAAATAGATTCCATATTGGATTACCAATAGTTGGTATGGGACGATCATTGTGAATCCTGTGGTTGAACCATGACTTGGGATGGTAAAAACATTCATCCAATCCTAGAAAGATTGAGAAAAAATTTTGTAGGTATTTATTTCTAAGTTAGTGTACTTTGATGGCTATAGAGTTCTCAACTTAGGATTATGCTCACCTTAACTTAGAATCTATTTCACTAGTATATATGTTAACGAATCATGTACCAAAAAATGATCTATCATTGAGAAGGTGATGATTCTTTAGCAGATTAACTCATTGCGTAAATGACCAGTGAGTGGATAGACCTGGCTTATTGAGGCAAAGGGGCATAATGACCAGTGAGATGATGAATGTCGATACCCATGCTAAGGGATACTCAGGGGTATTGAGCTTGTGATCACACAAGAAAACTCATTCAATGGGTATTATAACTAGTGGTAAGTTATGGTTAGTAAGAGAGTCAACTGCTACTGATTCGTTCTTTGGGCAACCCTTGTTCTGGGGATTGTTGATCGATAAGTCCCCTAGCTCTATAATGCATGCTACTCTATATTTATGATATTGATTAGCCTATGTGCCTTATTAATTTATAGGTTTTGGTGTTTCCTACTTATGCCCGTAAGTAAGCCCTATCACTATGTTCTATTAAAGATTTTATAAAGCATGGACATGATATTATATATATGAACATGCCTGTGCATTTCATCATACATGGCATAACATATATTTCATAGTATCCATTTTCTTGAAATGCAATGAGGAATGCATGTTTTCCTGTACGATTCATGGTTGGTACCTTCAATTGTAATTTCTAAAATGGTTGGCTTGATTACTGATATTTTTATCACACTTATGCGTTGATGTGTCTAGAGATGACTAGGTATAATACTAATATGGAGATAAAGGTGAATATAGTCCACATAGCTGGCTTAGTTATTTTCTTTTATTTAATTATAAGGTTAAGTTGTAATGGCTCCTGATAAGACCCTCAGTGGATAGGGGTGGTGAATTGAACCTTTGTTTGATTTGGCAATGTATCTAAATATATGAATAGTTATATATATAGATATACTCATTTCATATTTTAACTTTATTTGGATGTGTGACGTTTGTAATTTAAATACTTCTGTTGACACTAGAGTGCTTGAGTGAGATACCCGAGAGTAATCACAAACCAACTCAATTAATTAAAGGATCTTGGGTAATAATTAAAATTGAACTCGGGTAGATAAAGCAAGTGACAAAATAATAGCACGCTGCCTCGATATGGTTAGTATATGTATAGTACTTGTAGAGGTAGGGTGTTACAATTAGACCAAGTAATGTTGTTATGTAGTAACTAATAATGCAACTAATTTTGTAACAAGTGGTAAGTTGATACATAAAAATTATGAACACATTTTTTTTGTCTCCTTATGCTACCCATTGTTTAAATCTTCTCTTGAAGGACAATGGTAGCATGTCTCATGTGGCAAATCTTGCATCAAAGGCTTCAAAGGTAACTATTTTTGTATACAACCATATGATCTTTTTATCTTGCCTTAGTAAAAAAGAAGGTTGGAAAGAAATTGTGCATCCAAGAGTAACTCAAATTTTTTCTCCTTTTATTACATTGACAAGAATTTGTGATCTTAATCATCACTTACAAGCTTTGGTTGTAGACAAGCACTTTTTTATGCATAGGTTGGCAAAGATTGCATCTAGGAAAGCTATTAGTGATATAACACTTGATAATAAATTTTGGAATGATTTTTTGTTTATAATGACACTTGTGGCTCCCATTATCCTCTTGCTAGAGATTATTGATGCAGATGAAAAACTTTCTTTGCGATATATTTATGAAGATATGAGAAAGGCAAAGAATGCAATAAAGGAGATGTTTAAAAGGAAGAAGCTATTCTAAAAGCCTTATACATAAATCATTAAGGGTCAATGGGATAAGTATTTCAAGTGTGATCTTCATGCAACAACTTATTATTTGAATCCCACTTTCTTCTATGATGAAAAATTTTGTAAAAAGAATAACATAACACAATCACTTCTTGATGTGCTTGAGGTAAGAAGCATTTGTGGTGACCTATCAAAAGGAATTCAAGAGATGCAATAATATCATGATCACAAAGGAAGTTTTGGTCGAGAAAGTGCTTATAAAGTGACAAAGACAATATGACCTAATGAGCACCAATTTAAACTTAGGTAGCTATGGATATGTTCTTATTTTAGCATTTTAAATTTAATTATTATTGATTATGCAATTGAATATTTTATGTAGATCAATGGTGGAGATTATATGGAGGTAGTGCTCAAATTTTTTAAAAGTTCACCATTCTTATTCTTAGCCAAACAACATCTTCTTTAGAATGTGAGTGAAATTGGAGTTTTTTAACGCATTTATACAAAGAAAAGAAATAGACTAGAACATCAAAGGCTAAGTGATCAAATTTTTGTTACATACAATTTTCATTTGAAGAATAGATATGTATAACCTCCATATATTATTGTGTTTTTTTTATAATATTTCTATTGATATTTTCATAATTTATTTTAGGTTTCAATACAAGATGAAAAGTTATGATCCTATTGATCATGAATCTATTGACAAAGTTGAATTTTGGATAACTGAAGAAGAGTCACCTCCTGAGCTTGATGAGTATGAGCTTTAGAATGAGAATTTCATTGATCAAGAATATGATTTTTAGGTAGTTAAAGAACCATTAAGACAAGGTGATGAAGAAACTGATATGAATATCATAGAACAACCAATATTGGAAGTAGATGATGAACTTGAATCTCAAAATAACATTTTTGGTGATCCTGCTTTGGATTCTAGCTTGATGTCAATTGATGAAATTGACATCAATGAATATTATATGATTAATTTTCATTGTGATTTTTGATTTAGTATGTTGAAAACTTATTTGTGATAGTTATTATTTTAATTCTAGTATTGTTTATGGTTAAGTGTGTTGAACTTATTTTACTATGTAATGAATTTATGTAATAAATAATGTTTTAAATTTTTACTAATTTTTAATTTATTATTTATTATATTATATTTAAAGCATATGTTATATTATAATATATGGAATTAAAAATATATATTTAATTGTCACCAGGTCAACCATGGTTGGACCAATGAACAATGAACCAGTGCCTTGACCAATTCAATGACTATTTTGATTTTTAAAACATTAAACAAAAAGTCTATATAGCAACTTATGATTGAGACTTACCTAGTTAGTAATTTCCTCCAAAATGATATCATTTAACCACATTTTTTCTCAAATTTAAGTCGTTTTAACAATCATTTGACTTTGCAAAAGTTATTCAAATGTCTTACAGAAAAATGACACCTATACTAGTTAAATCCATGAGTTAATGGCCATATGAACTTTTATTTTTTTTAATTGGGCAAAATTTTCCTTAGGGAGAGACTATTTTTATTGGAAAATTTTTTTTAGAGGACTAAATTAAGAGTTTTATCTTTAGAGAACTAAAATGAGAGAAGGATAATTTTTAAAAGAATAAATCATTAATTTATTCCTTACAATATTATTTTGATGTTTAAATTTGGTATTTTTATTATTTAAAATATTTAATTAAATATGACACAATTTTTATCCATACATGGTATGAGATAAATGTTAACTTTAAAATAGCATTTGAGCCTATACAATGCACAGATTACTAAATTAATATATTAATTATTATAAGATTTATATGTCAAACAATAGGTAAATACTAAAGGAATTATTTATATTAGTGGATTAGTATGTAATAAAGTGTATGATAGTTTTTTTATTTTTAACATAAAAAATTATTTTTCATATTTTAAAATAATAAAAAGGTAATGGGAAGTCATTTAAATTCTCACTCTCTTGACACATATTTTAACTTCTCCTTCTCTCACTCTCTTATTCTTTTTTATATTTTATAAAATTAATATTTTATTTTACATATATTAATATATAGTTTTAGAAATAATGGTAAATGAATATATATTCTATACCATTACAAATATGCAAAATTCTGTATCATCCAAGATTTTTTGTGTATGGTAAATAAATTAAAATAATCAAGTGAATACAATAATTGAAACAACCCTTAGCCTATAGTTCCTTTAAATGTAATTTGAAGAATATAATATGTAAACATCATAATAATAGTGTGTTACTATTACCTCTACCCGAGTAATTTTAAACATTTTATCAAGTTTATTAGTTGAGGGCCATTTGGGTCGAGTTCTACACTCGGGTTCTCACTTGAGACGAGTAGCGGAATTTCACATCATATATATATACATAATTTGCTCTAAATAGCTATACACAAACATGCATACTCAATCTGATAATTATCATTAACTAAATATTGGGCATGGAGGCAACATCCTTGCACTCATTACCCTATCAAATGGCCTACTGATAGTTGCTAATTAATTCATATACATCCAAATTAAAATAGGCTATACAAGAAATAATCTATACTAACCTTTCTTAAAAATTATAAAGAATAGTACCAAATGAATATATGTTTATACTATCTAAAACAGATGTTTCCATGTACCCCCCTGATGGGTACCTCTTCCCAAATTACCTCCATCTTTATCTAGGGACCTATACATCTGGTACACACTAGCATTTATTTGAGAAATTAATCTCAGTAGCAATGCAATATGTTTTGAAGACCTTTGACATGTACCACTATACTCATATGGAAAGTCTTTACATTCTTCTCATCATAATTGTAATGACCCCTTTTATAATACATGTGATATCATATTCAATTTGGAAGTGTGAAATTCTCTAAAAGAAATTCTTCCTTTTAAAGACTTATACCATTCGGGGCCATTACTAGTTGAGTGTAATCCAAATAGACTTTTCTATTCAGGTTCCACTCAACCTTCCCTTATGCGTAACTCACCTAATATATCAATTCACACCAATATACCCACATATTCTGGAATATAAAAATATAAATCATTTATTCATTAACATAATTATCTCCAAGTATTTAAGTTCTCACGTATCATCAAGAATCCTACCAAAAATTCAGTAGATCTTCTCCTAAAAATAAGACATTTCCTTAATTGTACAACAGCCCAAACTATCCGTCAAATAACCATAAGTCTACAACATACATTATATAACTATTTAAATACAAGCTTATGGCCTTCATGCCATTCAAATATAATATTTTAGGACCCATAGCTAAATTCTTCATGTTGCCTTACACATCATTCAGCATCTTTCAAAATCCTGCAATTCTAACATACATCTAGACCTAAGCTAATTTCTTGTACCATCATAGCCCTGATTATATGAACAATCAACTTAATGAGATATAAGAATCCTAGTAAAGTAATTTACAGGTCACAGTTTCATAAAATAGTTGAAAGTTCAACTATGCTTCTGGCACAGAAAACATCTTCCCAAAATCATCTTTAAGACACATGCTAACTACAAAATGCTTTCAATCTAACATATGGAAAATTATATAAATTCATAAGAGTATAGTGTCATTTCATTGGTTAAAACATCATTTTCAATAACACCTCTAAATTTCTTTTGCATAACAAATTCCATGTTAATGCAAAAGTACACAATCCTGCATATTTCCAGAAAAAAAATGCATATATCACAATATCATAAAATTATCATCTCATTGCATGCCTTTTTTCAAATCCATTTTATTTTTTTTGGGTGTGATTCGTAACACCAATCACCCGAAATCATCACCCTATTTTGTGAGTGTGATATGTAACACCAATCACCCACTCAAGGATAGGTGAGAACCTAACTTCCAAGGCGTCCCCCGGCATGTGCACACTGCTAGTCTCATCTTCTTTCTCAAATATACGACAAAAACATACATATAGCTGCCTAATACTTAGGGTTATAGAGCGTTACACTTAAACCAAAACGTTCTCCTAGTATAAACCATCCACCCTTTACTTCTTAAATATTTCATACGATTGTCTTGGTTTAAAGAGTAGCCCTTAACAAATACAGATCATTTAAAATGAAAATAGATATATATTTTATAAAGAAATTTACATAAGGAACATTCAATGACCGTCCTATACCAACCATTAAATGTTCACCCTAAATTTTTTTCGTCCTTATGAGCATGTAACTCAATAGACAATTCACATCAAACAGCACAGAGTTTATTACATACCTTCAAACATACACAGGCAATATCTCTATACTCATACCTTCAAACATATATGGGCAATATCTTTATACTCATACCTTCAAACATACATAGGATCAAAGAGCAATCTGACAACATTTGTAAAAGGATTAAAAGGAGATCTTCAAACTTAACTTTTTAACTTCCATTAACCCTTCATCCCTTGCATAAGGATTAAAAAGCGATTTGATGGAATCCACAAAAGGATCATGAGGTGATCCATAAACTTAACCTTTTAGCTTTCATCGACCCATCGACCTTCGCCTAAGGATCAAAAAGTGATCTAATGACATCCATAAAAGGATCATGAAGTAATCCTCAAACTGAGCTTTTCAGCTTTAATCAACCCTTCATCCTTTACTTAAGGATCAAAAAGTGATCTGATGCCATCCGAAAAAGGATCATGAGGCGATCCTTAAATTTAGCTATTCAACTTACATTGACCTTTTAGCCTTTACCTAAGGATCAAAGAGCAATCCAACGACATTCGTAAAAGGATCAAAAGGCGATCCTTAGACTAAAAAGCTTTTCAGCTTCTAGCAGCCCTTTGACCTTTACGAAAAGGACCTAATAGTGATCCCCACCGTGATGAAAAGCTTTTCAATTTCTACCATCCTCATTGAATGAGATAACTTCCTTGAGAAAACTCACCTCGATGGATGATTTAACTAACTAGAGTGATCAAACCTTGCCAAAAAATTTGATTATCCTGGGTAATCCTCCTCATTGGGTGATCTAACTTCCCTAAAGAACCTAACCTTATAGAGAAATATAATCAACTTGAACATTCTAAATTCGCCAGATAATCCACTACCTTGGGCAAACTTAGCTTGCGAAGCAACCAAACTATTCCAAATGATCCAACTTGCCGAGCGATCCATTTCCCTAAGTAAATTAACCTTACTAGGTGATCCACTCTCGTCCATCAACTACTGGGCGACCATCCTAAACTTTTTTTACCCTTTCATTAGAAGGGCAACCTAAATAAGTGAACCTTGCCAAAAATGATTCTAGTGATCCCTCACCTTAAAAGATTTTTCATCTTCTATCACACGCCTATCGACCTACACTAACGGATTAAAAATATGATCCTTGACCTTAGAAAGCTTTGTAACTTTCACTACTAACCTCTTAGTCTTACTAAAAGATCAAAAGGTGACACTTTGCCATTCAGATCCTTTTGGCAATATTATGGGCGAATGATCCTTAGAGGTCATCCCAAACCCTCTGACCATCCTACCCATCTGGGCAAATGGTCTCTTTCAAAGATGAGAGAAAGTGAGCATTGGGCTCTGCCTAGATATGAAACATACACCTCTTAAATAGAGGATCTTATCTTTTACATGTACATTCAAAAAGCACATGCTCTAAAAAAGATGACTACACTGCCTATCGGCTCCCTAGCCTTCCCTACAGGCTTCTTTAGCCTCCTTTATGGGCTCTTCAGCCTTCTCGCATAGATCTATCCAAGAGATAATCACTTGGAAAGCACTAATAAGCTCTCCTTACATAGACTGGGGGACTAATAAAGCATTTTGTAAAAATGAGCTAAAAACCCAAGCTTAACATAGATGGCTAACACTTAAAACAGTAAGGGAATCTATCCTACATGCTAGGAAATCCACCTAAACACTTTTAAGCATACTAAACAAAAGAACACAATTTTTGCAATTTTTAATGCACCCATAGCAGAATACACTTGACATCCTTAAACCAAACAATCGTGGCATACTAGCTTCTTACAAAAGAACATTACCCTAAGACTACGGGACTCACAAAATAATAAATTAGGGCACTCACCCACTCTGACCAAAAAAGGGGTTCTCCCCCTTTAACAACAAAAAACGAGTTCGCCCTCCAAATGTCTTTTTGACCTTGCAACGAATTACACACTTAAGATCTTAAATCCAAAGGCACTCACACCTACGGACTTAAAAGGACTAGTGATAACCCAAATCTGACCATAACTAACCAAGAGGGCTAATCTTGATCTTGCATCTAGAAGGCCCCTAAAACCACTATATAAAGACCCCTAAGGTATACTTCTAAACATACCTTACTCTCTCTTCTCTCTCTACTCGACACTGAGTTGGGAGTTAGAGTCCATGAAGGGGCCTTTCAGCTCCCTCGTGGCCCTTGACCCTCTCTTATTTGGTAGGATCTCACTGTCCATGGAATCCAACCATTGGAACCACCACCTTGTACAAATTTGATTTATCACCAGGGTTGCTGATTGCGTAGATACAAATTGTATGTGAGATTAGAGCAAACATCATAACATTCTGCCACCCAATATCTGTAATATCTTGGAAAATTCCCCCTCCATCTACTTGCTTTTATGAAGATTAACTAATTTGGAGATGGAGTAATGATTGTGCCATTATAGTGAAATCAGTCTACCATTCTCTTGTAGCAATAATTGCCCAAAGAAAGAGGGGCTTTGGAAGAAAGTTTGGAGGTTGGAATGCCTTTAGAGAAGATCAACTATGGTCTGGCTCCTTGTCAAGGATAAGCTTCTGTTAAACACCAAACGGGTCTATCTCTATAGGGAGTGATAGCTAATGCCTAAGATTCTTAATTAAAGAGGAAATTTCTTTACATAATTTTAGAGACAGCCCTATCGTGGAAAAAATGTGGTATCAACTTTTGGAAGGAAAAGAAAGGGAGGCCTTCTTCAAAGGTTGCTTAAAGAATGGATCACAAGGACTATTTTTGAGAACCTCAAGAATAAAGTTCATATAAATTGGTTAACTGTCTTTTCCTTTTGCTTACTAGGAAGTTTGGACATCTAGAAATGTGTTGGTGTTTGATAACGATAGAAGAGTCGAAAGCCGAAAATGGTTTCCTGGGCTTCAGAGTCTAAAAACTGTGGTAGAGGGTTATTTTCAATCAACAGAAAAAAAAATCATGGTGGATTCGAGTTAACCCCCTTCTAGGTGGATGAAGTGTAACGTCAATAAGTCATGTAAAGATTGGAGGCGACTTCTGCTAGTGATCCATTAGAAACAAGGAAGGCTAATGGATTAAAGGCTTCATGAAGAAACTGAGAGCATGCAGAAATGTGAGTACGTATTTATATTGGCTTAAACATTACATGGTAATTGGGGATCAGGAAGGTGACTCTATACATGGGAATTCCGAAATAGTTATAGACATGGTTAGCAGATACAATGTGGAGTTCCATTCTTTTGCTAATGTTCTCAAGATCAAGCACACGTATAGGAAAGGAAATTTTGTGGTTGATTGGTTGGCTAACAGGGCTCATCACTTGGATTATAACTTTGAGATTTGTAATTTAGATGAACCATCCTATCATTGTGCGAGCCTTCTTAGAGCTAACTTGCAAGGTGTAGCTTTACTAAGATTGGTTTTTGTTTAGTTGTTTCGTTTGTTTGCTCATTTTCTATTTTCGTACAATAAAAAAAAAGTCATTTAAATTATATTTGGCTTAAAAGAAATTTTTTTCTATCAATTTCTTTAACATAAAATTGCAATATATCTCTTAATTTATAAAATGATACAATTGACCTTCTAATCTAACTGTTTTATTGCAATAAACCCATTGCTATTTAAATCAGACATTAAATATAAATTTTGAACTATATATAAAATTACCAAAATACTTTTCCAATTATTTAATAATGATTCTTTGTGTTTTCATGAGCAACTTCAATTTTATACGAATAGAGTAATTTTCATTTCACATTTCTTTTAATATTTGCTATTTTTATTGTTTTATTTAAAATCCTAATTTCTGTCACTTCTTTTCTCCGTTATTCAATATTTTTTGCTCTAATTATAACTTTAAATAGAAATTAAGAACTTCTCAAGTGAATTAAGGGTTAGCATTTGAAAGTAATTAATTAGGGGTTAATTTTAAATTTTTATAGCAAATAGGGGATATTACAATTGAAAGTAAATATTAAAATGGGTTGTTTTTTTTTTTTCTGTTTCAAATTTAAAAGACTAATTGAAAACTTTAATAAAGTTAAGGGACCCTAATATTTATTCAATACATGGAGAGAATGAGAAGTTATAAGTCTTCTTACTATTTCTTTTGTGTTATTTTTTTAAAATATAATAAAAAAAAGGTATAGCATGCAATTTTTTTATAATTAATACTTAAAATAGTAGGGGTTAAAATTATCTAATAAATTATTATTAATTATTACAAAATATCTGCGACCTCAAATACTTAAAAAGAAAAATTTTTCATTAATAAATATTATTAAACATCATGTTTAAGTAAAAAAAGCTTTGTTTGTTTAAAATATGGTCCGATAATAATGATCAAGGTTCACGTCAAAATTATGGTAATTTTTTTTATTAGGAATTTGATACCAAGGCAATACTGTATAACCTTATAGAGTCAATTCCTATTAATGCAATGATTAACATATTATTTAATCAAGCCTCTTATTTAATCAAGCCTCTCATACTTGTATTAGATCGTAGAAGAATATAAGAACTAAATTTAAAAAAAAAATAATTTGGTCCTTAACTTTGAGTATAATTTTAATTTTGTCTCTTGATTTTTTTTTAATTTAGTCCCTTAACTTGGACCTTATTTTTATTTTTTCCTTGAAGTTATTTTTTTCCTATTTGGTCCCCTAACTTTAACCCTAATTTTATTTTTTCTCTTAACTTTTTTTTTTTTCAATTTGGTCTCTTATCGTTTCTACCATAATTTTAATTTTATCCCTTTTTTTTTTTCCTAATTTGGTCCTTTGACTTGAAAAAAATCCAATCATTTTGGTCTAGAAAACTCCGTTAGTATCATAAACGAAAATTTCTTATCTGGAATTAATTTAGATAACTTGGCAAGTGAATATCTAATATCTTTCTTACTTACATTAACAAATAATTAATGATTAATCAGATGAAAAAAACAGAATAATTAAACTTCTCTCCCTCAAAAAATATAAAAATTACACAACCCTCCATTCTATTATAAAAATTACATTTCCTTCCTTAAAATCAAAAGTTCTATGCTAACTATTTTGACCAAAGCATATCTTATATTTACTATTAGTATATAATATTAAGTAATAAATATGTGTAACACCCGAACCAAGTTATCTTAAATTAATCCATTTAATTACTATCAAGCCTTTAAATTAGTTTCTTTGTCTTGAATTATAAGTTGGTGTGTCATTACTTTTCCAATACCTCAAGCTCATTTTTAAATTTTTGTCATCCTTTATTTAATTCAGTTGCAACTATGAGCTCAGGGGTAACTTTTCCTTCTCGGTGGATAGATATAAATATGTTGCACAACTATACAAAATATAAACTTGTTTACAAAATATTCACATAAAAATACATTTTTCATATGTTACAAATGTTTAATATACATCATCATACTTTTGAATTACCACAACCCTCTATAGGGGTGTGTTTACATTCATATCCAAACATATGCATCCAATAACTTCATGTAGATGGGTGTGTTTACATTCATATCCAATCATGCATATGCTTCCAACGACCCTCTATATGGGTGTGTTTACACTCCTCTGTTATATTCTTACATAAATATGTTTTATTTTGTTTTGCTCTATCTTCTTGTTTTAATTCAATATCAATACTAATCCTTTTATTTTAACTATACGAATATGCTATTTGTGAATATCATATTTTTCTTGGATCTTTAACTCAAAAATCCCAAAAAAAGAATAGAAAATTCAGAAATCACTTAAATTCAAATATGTTTGTTTTCTTTTTCAAACTGCCTTCCCCATTTTGAGTCACAATTAAATTTTAGGATATAGGTCTTCAAAATTTGATTCATTTTTCCTAATAACTAAAAGTAATAAAAATAAAATATATAAATAAAAAAAAAGAACACAAACTCAAATCTTCAAGAGAAAAGCCCAATCCAAAAGATAAAGAAAAAAATGAATAAGAACCCATGTTTTCTAACTTAGCCCAATTCCAATGAGTTTACCCAACCCAAAAGATGTTAACTCACTCATTAAGGCCCAAAACCATCATCCCTTGAACCTAAAACAAAAACAGAAAAAGAAAGAATAGAAAGGAGAGAGGTCACTATTCATCTCCTCTCTCACCCAAAAAGAATTTTCTAAAATACTTTACAAGATAAAATTTGTGAAGTATGAGAGATTAAAAAAAAAAATAGAAAGATAAATAAAAGAATTATTTTGAAAAAATTTGAACCCTAATTTTTTCTTTATCTCTTTCTTATTTTATGAACTTCACCTCTCTCCAACTTTACAAAATCTAAATCCTTCTCAGCCTTCCCAAACCAAAATGCTTCCTCCCATCTCTTTCTATTCTCCATTTTGTTTCCCCAAAACTCTATTAGTATGTTTGAATTGAGGAGAAAGGAGAAGAAAGGAAGGGAAGTGAAATTTTCAATTTGATATTTTCTTTAATTTAAATCTAAATCTAACATTTTTAACTCTTAAAATGTGTTTGGATCGATAATAATAAACATATAACAAAAAAAAATTATATTTAGTATAAATTAAGGAAAATATCAAAATAAGTTTTACTTCCCTTCTTTCCCCCATTCATTTTCTTCAATCTAAACACACCCTAAACTTTCTTCTTTATGCTCTTCTCTCCAACTACAGTTGATTAAAAAGGGTACAACAGCTAAATTTGGATCCCACAATGTTGCACTACAAATTTATGCCTGTGAGGTTTTAAATGCTTCAAGCTCCATATATAGCCACACACATGGAGGATAATTATATGTTCAACATTAGGTAGAATTGAGGATATAAGATGATATTTAAATTTTAAGGTAATAGACTAACTTTTTTAATAAGTACTCCTTATGACTTAAATAATATCTTCCGATGTTAAAAACATTCCACTACAATCTTAATTGCAGTTGTGCGGCTTATGTGGTGACATTGGTATTGAAGTGTTTGTCTGAGACTAGAAAATTAGTACAATATGTGATCATCAAAACTATTCATTGTGGTGAAATGTTAATGACCAAGGCTCAGGGTTGTATTAATTGGTGCTTTCGTTGAGAGCAAACCAATGCAGAAGGGGCAACCTATAGGCTGGATTAAAGCATAGACTCTATAGGTTGGATTAAGGTAACATACATTGTATTGAATACTAGAAGTTAGATGGATTCGCCATAATGGAAAGGGCTATTAATGGTCTAGTGTCAATAGAGTGGGTCATGCTGGATATTGGAAGTTAGATGTAGCTGCCAAGAGTAGACAGGGCTATTAATGGACTAGTGTTGATAAAGTGAGTGGTCGTGCGCATTAACTTTTGAAGGGGTATGCAATGATATGTCTTACATTGGATAGAATCAAGGATATAAGATGGTATTTAAGTTGTGAGACACTTTCACCTAATAGGATAGTCTTTTAGGATGGGTACAGACCTCATGGCTTAAATTACATCTTCTAATGTTAAAGACATTCATCTACAATTTCACTTGCTAACGTGCAATGTATGTGGTAACATTAGTATTGTAGTGTTTGCTCGGGGCTAGAAAACTAGCATAAAACTAACTTACGTGATCGTCGAGACAGTGTATCGTAGTGAAATATTAATGACCTGGGCCAGGGTTGCATTTGGCTATGTTAAGAGTTTTGGCTAAAATTGTTGAAGTTGATATTACAATGTTGTGGAAGGATGAACTAGAGAGTTATAAATACTTGTTCTATCACATGTTCATCCTATAAAAACATTTTATGTTAAATCTTGAACTATTTGAATTTGGAAAATTTTACACTTGCCACAAAGTGCTAGTGTTTAAAGCACTTTTCGGAGAAATTTGATTTTGTTTATGTTACATTTTTGAAACTTTGAATTTTATCAAATCCATACTTTTATCAAACTGAAGCTTTATCTTGAAACCAAGTATGTTGTTTCAAAGAATTGATAATCATTTGCGTTTTTGAGCTACTCGTCTTACTTGTCTCAACTTTCATGATTGCAAAAAATTTATCTATTCGTTGAGTGTTTTCACTCCCTTTTCCTTTCTCTCGTGTCAAAAAGCAAGGTAAAGTTTGAGTATTTATAAGATTGCTGTGAAGTGATCTCATGGTGAACTTGGCATTGCTTCATCATGCATCATTTTATACGTAAATTAATGATTTAGTTTTTAAAAGATGTATATTTTATTAATTTAATTTTTAAAAGATGAAATATCTTAATTTAGTCTTTTAAAAATTAATGTTCAGTAAGTTTGGTCATTTGATTAAAATAATTGACAGAAAGTTAATTGAAAGTAACATTAATAAATGTTAATTGACTGTTAAATGATAAATTAAATAATGTCTAACAAAAAAATACAAATAGTATATTTTGACTATGTATAATTTGTAAAATAAAACATATCAAATTTATAAATTATACATAAAAAAAATACAAACTCTACGTATCGACAATGTTTAATTTGTAAATATAATGTGTTATGTTTTTTTATTTTGAATAGAATCCAATTAATTATTTAATAGTCAAGTTAACATGTATTAATAATATCATCAGTTAATTTTTTATCTATCTTTTTAATCAAATGACCGTTAACTGAAAATTAATCTTTGAAGTATTAAATTGAGACATTTTATCTTTGATGACTAAATTAAAAAAAGATTAAATTGATGCATTTTATCTTTGATGACTAAATTAAAAAAAGATGCATATTCCAATGACTAAATAATTAATTTACTCAATTTTAAATTATCCCTACTCTGTTTCTGGTGTCTTGTTAGTTATAGAAAATGACAATGGAGCTCTCCATTGAAATTTGTACAAATTCACGAATCTCTTCTTCTCAAAAAAACTCTAGTCAATTTTTACAAACGATTAATGATTAAAGTATTAATTGTGTTAATATTGTTGTATATTAAAGTATTATAGAATAAACTGCCTCCAGAGGCTCCTTGAGCCAAACTGTCATGGAAGGAGTAGAAGAGGTTTCCTCTTCCCCTTTCTCCTAAACCAAAGAAAAACCAAAAGAGCAGTTACTAAAAGCCGATTAGGTAAAGATCTAAAATGGAAACATAACCTTATTTATTTCAGAAGCAAGTCATCCAATTTATTTGTAATTGTTGTCTATTCAAATCACATATCAAACAAAGAAAATGCAAGATAATGACCTTCACTATATGTTTTGAAATTGCTTAAAAAGTAATTGCCTGTGGTACAAGTCAACTGCCTAAATCTACAACTTGTGTAAGATTCAATGCAGATATACAGCTACTGATGCTACTTCCAAAGACAGTGAGATCAGATCAAAGGTATCCTCACAAATCTACTGGACCCCAGGTAGGCTGATCATCAGAAATATGCGAATCTCTTAAGATCGATCTAAGCTGAGGTCCTGCTGGTTGATCCTTTACCATTGGGAACTTCCAGAAGGAATCAGAGTTCTCATGAAATATGTAGAACACAACAGCTGATGCCAAAAATAGCCCTAAAAGCAGCAAATAGATCTGCCACTCTGCATGTTTGACAGAAGAGTCCAAATGTCAAGTTGAACAGTAGGCTCAGAAGGAAAGGATGAGAGAGAGAGAGAGAGAGAACCTTTCCAATCAGCTGGAACATTCAATTTAGTGACCTGTGCTCCCCATTCCAAGGAGGTTGTAAGCACAACCCTGTAAATAGAAAATCAATCCCATGTGAATGGCGAAGGATTAGAAGAGAAAAAGATATCAAAGTTAGTTATAATTGGCCATAAGATACGTTAGAGATATAGATCAAACACAATAGCCCTTTACCTTACAAGGTAAAAGCTTTTAGAGTGAATGGCTTTTTTTCTGGCATAAGATACGTGTATTTTTTGGTAATTATGGATAGGGGTACACTTACAATAAAAGAAATTATTAAGATGAATTTAACTATAAATAATGTAACCATAGAAATGAACCAAAATAGAACACACATCGTTTGATCCGTGTAGCCAATCCTACCTAGTGGGAAAAGACTTTGTTGTTTGTTGTTGCATGGATAGGGGCACACTTAAGACTTTTTCTGGGCTATATACCCTCACCAGGCAATCTTGAGGAAAAATTCCTCACATCAGCTTTGGTGCATTTAGCATTTTATTTCCAAAATACACAACAAACCCATATTGCTAACGTGAGATACTTTCTCCTCTTACCAACCAAGCAAACCCCATGAGGTTAATATTAGCACCTCTTTGAACAAGTATACCAGCATGTAGCCCATAAGTTTTGTGTACTAGGGAATAAGTCCGAGAACAGAGATGAAAAAAAGAACACTATTGTGCCTTTATATGAGGAGATACCAATTGTCTATAAACCTTATACATCCACGATTCTAAATATGAAATCCTAAGGATACAAAATCCTTAACAATCTTTAGTTATCAATGCACATTAAGACCAATAAGATAAAAACTCAATTCAGGAAATTAAATGGAAAGTCTTGAGACATTTTCAAAAAATAGGCAGAGCCCAAGTTCAAAATTTGTATGCAGAAAAGGGAAGGAAAGCAAACAAGAAGAAAGAAATGTAGTCCAAAGAAAGCGGAGCAAGAGGATAGAGCTTATTCATATTATTGGTCCCACTCCCAGTTGGCTGGAAAGGTTCCAAACTTGAATTTAAAGACAAAGGGATCGAAGAAAACTGACACTCTTAAAAGTTTTAAAAATTAAAAATCAAGGCAACAGTCATACAACTAAAGGAAACTAAGGGAATGTTCGCTCTCATCATTTCCTGTTTCCATTTTCATTAAAAATAGAAACTATCAGGATTGAAAATCGTGTTTTGTAACTCCTTCCATTTTCATTTTTTAAGAAACAGGGTCCAAATTTTATGAAATTCAGGAAACAATAAATATAAGTTTTCAATATATTCAGTAAAAAACGTGATGGCTCTTTTTCTATTCTACCTAAATTTTTGTTTGCTCAACCTGTGTGGGGTTTTCAAATTATATTTGGCAAGATGCATTCCGATTTGGTTGTCTTTCACCATTCTACTCAATGTTTTGTCATGGTTTTGAATGAAAGGTATGAGCCAGATTTACTAGGTTAGAATAAGAATGGCATGCGTGAGTTTTTCAAGCAACGCTACCTAATCATATCACATGTTCATTCATATGCTCTTCATAGGAAATAGAATAGATACATTAGGATGGCCGCCTTCTATTCACATCCACAGTTAGCATAGGAAAAGAATGAAAATGAAAATGAAAATTTTAGAAAATATTAGGCAAACAAATTTTAAACAAAAAATTAGAAAAATGAAAATGAAAATCATTTTTAGAAAATGAAAATAAAAACTGAAAACATTTTCTGAAACCAAACAGGATCTAACCTTTCAAGATCTCAAGCATCATCTAATTTTACAAACCAATCTGACAGATTCAATGGTGCAACTTTGGCTCCATTAACCAATAATAGTCAAGAGAGAACTTACCTTTCTCTGGGACAGAAATCAAGTGTTGCAATGTATGTACCCAGGTGTAGTCTCTTGCTATAATGGCGTACCTCCATTGTCTTCACTTCTGCTACAGATATGTCTCCATCTTTGCTCCCCCTGAAATTACCGAAGTCTGGTGAGTTGAAAAAAAATACTGAAATCTTAATGACAGACATGCAAGTGTGCACCTTTGAGAATCAAAATATTATAGTAATTTACAGCTGCTGTATCTGTAGACACCTGCAATATAATTTTCATGTCCGCTAGAGTTAATTCAAGACAAGCTAGCTCAATTAACAATTTTATTTTATTCTTTTAAAATTTTATAGTTTTTAAAAGAAAATATCACTTTTTGATCAGTGTGGAAAATAATGTCATAATTCACAAGTGTCAATTTTAAGTAATGAGGTACCTTGAGAAACCAATAACTAGCATAGCTTCTCGGGCCAAGCAATTCATACTACTCGATATAGAACTTGAGCAATCTATACTACCCCAGGACAACCATACTATCCCAGTCCCCATCAATTTCTGAATAGAAATGTAACTTTAAATTTTCATTTAAGGTACTGAACTTCTATTAATACACACTACGTTGGGAAGGGAACAGAACACACATTTTTTTCACTTTTCAGCTTCTTTATATTTATTTTCCTCTTCTGCTGATGTTACAATTTAGAGCCTGATTGAGGGACTTGTTACTCAAAAATTGGTTCCAAGAATAGATGAAAGACCTCCAAGTCAACATTGCTCTGGTGGAGGAGCAACGCATATTGGGATATTCCCCTTTGTATATTAGATTATGCAGAGAAGGAAAAACCGAGAAGCCTTTTCTCCACCAAAAAAACTCATGATCTAATAGATAGAAATTCCAACTCAAACATCTACTCACCAAAGTGAAACATCAAATCATTCACAGGCTACAGATTATGTATTTGCCAAAAAAAAAAACTAACAGTGGATAAATGTCAGACAGGCAATATTAAGTTCTTACAAAGCAAGGTATTTGCCATCATGGCTGATGGACATTACTGAAGCTGGCTTTTTAAGCAGCCTCTTGTACCCGATTTTATTCCATGTACTTATGTCCCAAACTGCAGTAACAGCCTTCTCAACTGTTTCATATTATGTATCAGTGATGGAAATACTTTATTGCTTAAAAAAGATTGTAAATGTATCATATAATATACTCAAACCAAGAGTACTCATATACCTTTTTGTACAGCACAAAATAAAAATGGTTTGGTTGGATCCTTAGAAAATCGACATAATTCAATCCTTTCATCCTGTAAAGGAAAAAAAATCTTGGTTCAGATGATATAAGTATATATATACCAATATTGCCATAGCCAACAAGTTATTGAATCAAATACACTATACCGAATTTCGGGACAAAGTAGTTAAAGGAACACCATCTTCTGTCTTCCAGATCCTTGCTAAACCATCAGTAGATGTTGAAGCCAGAAATTCTGAGTCTAGACTAGAGTATGACAGCAAATGAATGACAAATATTCAGTAATATCATAAGCAAAATTTCAAATCTCTTTCAGAATTTAGTCCAACCAAGCAATTTAAGAACTTAAAAGAACTTTTTACCCTTAAGACAAAGTAACTTGCATGCATATACTCAATTAATAATATACATGATTTTTACAATAAAAAGGTAAGAATACTATTATATGCTTGGCTGAGTCATAGAATGACAATAAAGAACAGAATGATATTTGATGCTTCATGCAGAGTGATTTTCAATCTACATTTTTTTTATTCTAAAAAATAAAGAGAAAAGAAAGAAGTTTTAAATTTTCAAATAACTAGCCAGCATCTACTACCTGTAATGCACTGAACATTTCATTTGTAATGTAACTTTATTATTATTATTATTATTATTATTATTATTATTATTATTATTATTATTATTCATTTTGTTGAAATGAAGTTAAATAACATAAAGCAAATGTGGGAGACTCCACAAAATTAGATTTAGTATGTGGCTTTTTTTTTGTTTTAATACAGATCAAAGACACCAAAAGCTCTCTGAAATCCAAATAGGCTTGGTTTATATTCCTACCTAAAATCCATATCCCGGACAGATTTGTGTGCTCTTGGTGCATCCATAATCACCTGCAGGCTGGGCCACTCCAAAATTCTGAGGTGCCCATCCTACACGTGTTAAAGCCAGAAGTCAAACACAAAAGATTAATATCTAGAGAAAAAAAAAAGTCCCCACTCCTGCACAACAAAAATTAATTGGATTCTAGTTTTGTGCTTACCAGCCCACCAGAAGCAAATTTAGATCCATCAACACTAAAAGTAATGCATTTTTGTTGACCAACACCCTGGAGATGGGGTAACTCTTTGGCCAAGAGTTTCAAGTTACCTTCATGACCATAAAGTTCAAACAGTCTGCAAACCATAAAGAAATACTTCAAACTGCTTCTGTTAATCTGTTAGTATCAAAAGCGAGGACACTTTAACTCGAGAAATTATCATCTGCTGTTACAAATCAAGTACTATGTCATTTACTCTGTACCGCTGTGGTTTTAATTGATGAGCAATGCCTTTAAACTTAAAATATCCTATAACCTTCAATTAAGGTCCTTCTAAAAAGTTATGGAAGAACTTCAAATTAGCCTCTTTCAAGACTACTTACTTTGTCCCAACAAGTTAAAAAAGAAACAAAAAATAACGGACATCCGACATTATTGTGTTGGCTTATTCCAACAAAAATGAAGAAGTGATGGAACAACGAATAATCAGTTAGCACCCAGCACCAGAGCAAATTTAAACAAAAGAATGTGATATTGACATTTGACACAAATAAACAAAGGATGTCATTTTCAGAGGAATATTGAGATGGGTAACAAACTTTCAGATCCAAAGTACTTAAGGGTTAAGACAGAAGCTCACTTGCAGCTACCATGAGTGAAGGAACACACAAAATCATCTCCGTTTGGGTGCACCGCAATAGCAACAGGATCGCCTTCCTCTTCTTCTAGTACAAAAGAGACCTGGGAAAAACAAAACAAAACAAAACAAAGGGTGTATTTAGAACCAAAGCCCCGTCCAAAAAGCACCTCTATTCAGCAACCCAGAACCGTAAGAAGAACAAATATAATTCACTCTTCGGTAAAATATTTCCTGTATCACTACTTGAGAAAAAATCCTATGTGGGTCTCTAATAAATTAGTGAACTTTCAATTTGTCCTTCATAAATCATTTCTTACAATTTAATCCCTTGATCATTAAAATACTAGTAATATTGTCCTTTTGGGCCATTTTCAGCCAAAATTTAACAATATTCTCACTAGAACATGATTGGATGGCAAATACAGGTCATGGGTGACAAATAATGCCCAACTATTAGGTTATGTCTTAAAATTTGGGTGAAAATGAAATAAAAATACAAACATTACAAGTACAATACTGAAAGTCCGCCCACTTATGGGACTAAATTAGAGTCTCCCTCCCCTACTTGAGAAACCCAACATCCGTTTTATCTCCTTAAGAAAATAAGAGTATCTCATCAAAAATTCAGAAACGTATGCACATAGCAAAGCCAACTTTCACATGAACCACTCGGAGGACTAACCAAAAAAAAGCTATTCAGCTTTCGAATTTCTATTTCTAAGCCAGAGGCCATAAGCCACCCATAACAGAAGTAGCAAGGACAGAGCACTTGGTAATTGAAAACTTCAATCATTCAGAGAGAAATACCAAAGGGGAGCTAGACAAAGAAGTAGTTTTGGCGTTGAAGGAGAAAATCTCGAGCAGAGAAGGACCAAAACTGCCACATCTCGACCTTCCCAAGACCACCAGATTAAGGTTTTCGGGCCGTCGGATCCACGACCCGCACGTGATCGGACCCTGCTGCGACCCAGCACCGTTCTCCATCATCAATGTATCGAAATTGGAGGAGCACACACAGAAATTTGGGTCTGGGAACTGAGATGTTTAAACTCGAAGGTGTTTTATATGGAAAGTATCTGAAGCGGAAAATCTCATGAAACGAAGTCAAACAGTAAAAACTAACAAGGCTATTGCAAAATACGAATGGGTCTTGCCTCAGAATTAAATGGAATCAATATAATTAGTTATCAAAATAAATGTAATTGATTTTATTTTAAAGTTTGATTTCAAAATAGGAGCATTTAAATTCTGTTGACTTACCATTTTGTTGCACCAAAAAAAATTTCGGTGATAAGTTTTTAATTAAGTGCGATCAATAAATTTTTAATATAATTAATTATAATAATCTAATAGATAAGTTTTTTTTTAGTTGTATGAATAATATTAATGTAGTACAACTTTTAAAGGAATAACAATAGTTCAGTGCGATCAAATTACAATAAATTATTTCATCACGCAAATTGGTAAAATTGTAGGAATGTTTGGGAGGAGTTTAGAAAAAAAAAATTTAAAATAAGAGGTTTAGAATGTTACATTCTTAAATTTAATACATAAATTAAAAAAATATTTTAAAATATATTATATTTTCAAAAACAAAGTATTCTTATATTTTTTTAAATTTTTATTCTTATCTAAAAAGGTAAAAATATTGTATTCATATTACATGAGAATATTTTTATAGTAGTAAAATTATTAAATTATTCTTTTAAAATTTAATCATACCTTATTATGATTTATTTTTTGACTTATTTTAAAATTATATTTAATTAATTTTAATATTTGTTAAAAATTTACATTTATTATGATTTAAATTTAAAAAAATAAGTATTGTTAAATTTTAAAATTACAAGATTTTTTTTCAAAAGTTAACAATTTAATTTAATTTAAATTGGCCAAAGTAAATTTAGATTAGTTTGATTAAGAAAAAAATATTTGATAAAATTAATTAATTAAATAAATATGAATCAAATGAAATTATAAAAAAAAATATAAATACAAATTCTAAATATTACAAAACTTTATCTTACTATCTAACTACGTATTAAAAAAATAATTCTTTCTCTAATATAATTTTAAGATACTCTAGTTTTAAAACAAAATAAAAGTATAAAAAATTAAAAATTTAAGTTTGTCAAAGTTATAAAATATTCTCAAAAATATTTTAAATAAATCAAATAAATTTTTTAAAAAAATTTCTTAAAATTTTATTTCTGAGAATAAAAAATTTATCTATATACCAAATGTTCCTTAAATAAGATTTTGCTATAAAATGTTCTTAAATATTAGTTAAAATTTTTGTATTGATTAATAAAGTATTTAATAATTTAAAATTTATAAAAAAATTAATAAAAATAATAATTTTTAATATATAAAATTTTTATTAATTAATCAAATAAAATTTTAATCAATCTCTTAACAATTTGTTAGTAAAACTTTTTAAAAAAATTATTTAATTTATTTTTAATTGAAATCTTTAATATTCAATAAATTCTGAATAATTTAATTTAAGTCAAAAAAATTATATAATAAAAGTAAAATTTTTGTATTCAACACTCTCAAAAATTTAATTAAAAAAATAAAACATTTACCGGTTGAATCAATCGCCTATTATTTGCTTTGTTTAATCTTTAATGGCACAGAATTTGGTCAAACATACAATGATGGGAGGAGCATATATCGTCTATTTTCTTTGGCCGTCCAACTTTGGAGGAATATTATCATTGTCAACCCTCTGAATATTCGTTAGAAGATTCTGCGGCAATATCGAAAAGGCTTGCGGCTTTTTGGGCCAGCACGTTAATGCTGCGTTGAAACAATCAAATATACTATTATTATTTTATGTTATTGTATGTAATACGCTTTTTTTTTTTATAGCTTTTAAAATAAAAAAAATTTAGTATCTGATATATTCGCTGTTAAAATACTTTATAAGATTTAGGCAACAAAAATTTTCGTTGCTATAACTTTTTTATAAATCATTTTTTTAAAAAAATTTCAGGTTTACAATTTTTTGAATAATCAAGTTTAAAAATTTATATTTCATACATTACCAAAATTTATAAGTTATTTATTTTTATAAGCTTTTAAAAATCAAAATTAGAAATGACAATAGACGTGTACTCGTTTATTTTTTGTATTTGTATTTGCCTATCATATTTAGTATCAAACCTTAATTGACTTCAAAAAAAATATCATTTTTAGTATCTATATTCAAAATTATTTAATATCTAAAATACCCAAAATATTTTAAAATATCTAAAAAGAGTAATAGATATTGGATACTCAATACCTTATAATCAAGTAATCTATCCAATATCCACCCAATAAAAAAATTTTTAAATATTATAAATAGTCATAAAATATTATTGTACAATAAAAAAATCTAATATAATTATTAACACTAAAAGCATGAAATTTTATTTAAAAATAAAAATTATATTTAATAATATATATTATTTAGATATTAGATATCGGCTAACCTATCTACCCATTTATATTGTATAGATATAGGCATCCAAAGCCAATATTTAAACTCGCCTAACACCCGATAGATAGATACTTTTACTATTTGACATCCGATATCCACCAAATATCGAATATTCTTTTCAAGCAAATATTATCAGGTATATATAACACTCATACTCATTTCTATCCCTAATCAAAATCCTTTAAGAGAATTTTTTATTTCTTAAAAATTTATTAAGACCAACAAGTTAGAACATTTAATAAAATTTTAAGAAAAAACTTATTTTTGGTCTTTGAAAATATATTTAATTATGATTTAATCATTAAAAGATCATAATATACTTTTTAGTCCCTAAAAGATAACAAAAGTTGTAATGACCCCTTTATTCATACTATGCATTCATCTATCAGAGTAGCAAAATTATACAAAGTTTGAATAAATTTTTCATTTTTCCCATGTTAGGGAACGTCAAAGGGTCGTTACTGGTTGAGTGTAACCCAAATAGACCTTTCTCACATTCTATTCAAATTTCACTCAACCCTAAATCCTGTGTGTAACGACCCCCTAATACGTCATACGTGATACTTATCTGATTAGCGGAAGCATATGGGGTATTTTGAATGTTTATTCCTACTGGGGAACGCCGGGGGATCGCCACGTTGAAAGCAGAACTCCAAATAGATTCTCCGTTATTCATTCGGATTCCGTTCAACCTTGATACACACGCAGCTGACTAAATACACATATGTACATCATCAATAATAACTCTGGGATGAAATATAAAACTCATATGCATGTCACGTCATAATGCTCATACACATTTCAATTCAAATCCATAAGTTTACAAATGTAAATTCTACCGAAAATCCCAAGAGAGTTTCCTGCATCTCGATCATATCCTAACTACGTAATCACCGCTTAAACATCACCATTACCCTGCAATAGGAATAAACATAACCAATATAAATCCATACACAAAGAACATCAATTCATCACTACAATCCATGCATACTATTCTAAACGTTATATGTACATTCACCCAATCCATACGTAATTCATAATAAATGTAATCCGAGAAATAACAAGATTATCGTGTATATATACAAATGATTCAAGCCTGCTAATCATTCTCCGCCTATCCTCAAGTCGCCTTCGCTATCGCCTGGCTCCCGCTCGCCCTCGCTCATCTCGAGTAAACAACCTAATGAGATATAAATCCTAGTAGAATAATTTACAATTTAATTATCATTCGAAACCGCTGAATACTCACGCCACGTGTGAACACCAAATCGCTCTTCCCGAAATCACCAAACAAAGAAATACCTTTTCTTTAAGATCGCTTAAATACATGGAAATTGGCGCAATATATCACAATCATAAAATCCATTTCTTTAAAATCGCTTATCAAAATCAAGTGAAATACTTACGCCCGGTATCTCAATCCACGCTATTACAACCGCTTGTAATCAATCTAAATCATCTTCTAATTGCACGAGTTCAGAGAGAATACTCTCTTATCGCTGCGGTGTGATCCAGAACACCAATCACCCGAATCAAGCCTATATTGTGAGCGTGATCCGAACACCAATCACTCACTCAAGGACCGTGAGAATCAACATCTGTGCGCGCCCCTAGCATGTGCACATACGCCACTTCTCATCCTCTCATACGCCTATTCAACTCACATGTACTCTCTGGCTATTCCTCGTATTCTAGGGTATCACGCCTTTAAATCACAACGCTCTCAGGTAGGTTATCCACCCTTATACTCCCTAAACCTTTTCAGGGTCGTCCCCCGGTTTAACGCTACAGAATTCCTAACTCCGCATGTAGATATGATAAAAATAATCTCGTAAAAGCTTCTCTGCATTTAGGATACTTAACTACGTCCCATACCCGCTTATCAAGTACCCAACCCTATAAATCCGCCTCTAAAGGCATCTAAACTCGATAAACAAGGTGTCTAACATGCAATTAGGGTTTTCAAAGACAGCATGCAATTTTATCCCATCGAAGTAGCACGAATCCATGTAAGTCATCTAAATCTTTAGGTATTCACTAAATCAATTTAGGTTCTGAAGTGTAAATTATCCTACCTGGTCTCCTGGCCGCCCAAATCAAGTCAAGACTCCAACAAAATCTCTGGCTTTAAAGCCCAATTAATTCCCCTGGACATTAAATAGAATATTTAAACTTGTCACGCTATCCGCTTTTTCAATCTTAAACCTGCATATACGCTTTTCTAGGTTAATTAGTTGTCTAATTACGCTCGACACTATTTCACCATATAACATTAGTTTTTGGGAAAAAGGACCTTACCATCGTGTTTCTGATGATAGAATTCTACGTCACGGTGGTCTCGCTTTCTGATGCACGCCCGTAAGCTCTCGCACGGTGGCACATTACCTTGTACGACGCAAGCGAGGAGGTGCTGCCTCTAAAATCACACCACTGAAGCCCGCAAGCCCAGGAGTCCGAATGACGGCAGGTACTACGCGCTCACGCCGTTGGGTTGCGTTTTCCGCCACGAACTTCACACCGGTGACGACGTTTCCGCTTCGATCCGCAAGGTCCGGCCTCCTTTTCGACGGGCACGATCTCATCGAGGTACCGGCACTGCTACACTGGTGGGGGGCGTGAGGGTCAACGCGACGACGGCGGTGGATTCGAGCCGGGAAGTTTCACGCGATTGGAGGGAAAATGGCATTTTTCTCACGGCTCCGGCGCTGCTGTGGTCGTGGCCGTTGTCAAGGTTACGGGCAAGTGAGGTCGCTTCGCTGGTACTCTTGGTGGCGCCACTGCTGGGCGGCTGCTCACGGGAGGAAGGTGGAGAGAGAAAAGAGAGAGGAGAGAGAGTGTGTGGTGAGGAGAGAGAGTGAAATGAGAGAAATGGCGGGAGTTCGCATAATTTAAAGCTTCCAGGGGCGATTCCGACTTTTCCCAGGCCACCCGAGGATGTTTTAGGGTGCCGGAATCCTTCCGGACGTTGGCACGAATTTCCATGAGAAAGTCTTGGCCTCCGTCAACGAAAGTGATGCACGAAACTCCTTCCGTTTGGGCCGATCGCTTGGATTGCATTTCTTTCTATTCGATCATGTTTCTGGCTTCAAACGACCTTCTGTGTCAAGTTATTATCCTCAAAATACATGTCAGGCTTCGTTTGATTGGGATTAGGGTTAAGAAATCAAGTTTTATCTTTTAAAATCCTTTTAAAACTCTTTTAGATCTTTCCCGTTGTTACACTGTACAGCATTTTTATTATCACATTATAAATCATATAATACTCTAGAATATAAATTCTAACAACCATTCAAATAAAATTGAGATATGCTATTTTATACTACTAAAGTCATTCATACATTAGTCAGTTAAAACCATAATCCATCAAGTTTATTATAAAAATCTATTTTCCCAAAACATCTTTCTATCAAAAATTTGGCAAAATTTCCCTAAAAATTAGACATTTTCCTTTTTATACAACAGCCCAAACAACATATACAGCTAGTAATTTCACCAATAAAACTAAAAATCAAATGTACAGATATATATATTTAAAAATTCAAGCCTAATTCTATGCCACAATGTTATCCTGACATCCTTCTTCTGCCCAGCTATCTCTTAGGCATTCCCTGTTCTTAGTCATCTAAGCAAACAACTTAATGAGATGATTAGATCCCAGTAGAGCAATTTACAATTTAATATCTGTAAAACAGTTAGATGCTCATCCGTGACAACGCATAGAAAATATCTCTCCAATTTATTTTAAATGCATGTGAATCACTAAATACTTTTAAATTTAAATGTATATGAGAAATTGATGCAGAACAATATAATGAGCATATTATCTTTAATTTGAAAAATCATATTGAAAGTCATGCCTGAAATTCTTATATATTTCTCTATCACACATCTCAGGTGATTATTTATTATTCATTTCAAGTTGCATGCTGGTTATTTTCTGGCCAAACGAAGATGATACACCAGATGGAAAAGATGTCATTTCCGTCAGCTGCAGCGTCCGTCAACGACTAAGAATGGCAGTTGGAGGTAGACGATGACAAGCTGCACAGGTGGCGCGGTCTGGTGGTGGCGTAGCATGGCAGTTTTGGTGATGGAGGGTGGCACGCGAAGATGAGAGGAAAGAGAGAGAAATTGTGCGAGAGAGAGAGAGAGGAAAGGAAAAATGAGAGAAAATAATGGAATTTTGGCATTTTTTGGACTCCAGGAACATTTTGGTCTTTTCTCACTTTGTGCGGGCTAAATTTCGGATGCATTCTTCAATTTAGGAAAGAATATAGGATCATATGGAAGGGATTTGGAAATCTTTTAAGGATTTTAAGTCTTCCAAAAATATCTGCTAAATTCCTGAAGGTAGATCGAATTTTCTCTGTCAGATAATATTTTTATTTTGAAAAAATCTCAAATTTTAACTTCAAGCTCAAAAAATATTCTTAAATAAATTTCAACCAAATTTCAATTTATTTCATCCAATTTAATTTATTTTTAATTCGGGTTACTACAAAAGTTAACTTATTAGTCTTGGGTTGTTAGCCATTGACAGACACACTGATGTGGCACGTTAAACGCTCATTAGATGCCTCATTAACTTAAAAGATATACTATAATTTGGTCCCTAAAAAATAAAAATATATATCAATCGGTTCCTAAAATATTAAAAAATATACTAACTCGTTGAAGCACTACATTTTTCCAAATTCACACTCACTTCCTAATCAAACTATAGTAATAGTAAATCAAGTTGAAGTTTATTCTTTCTTTAATTCTCTACTCACTTTCTAAAATTTAAAGTAATGTATCTCATTGTTGACACACAAACTCAAAATCATTATTTGAAACATCTCATTTTAACAAATAGGTGCAATTTTCATCATTATCATTTACCACTGGAAGCTCAAAGTCATCATCAGTAAATCTAAACCCTTAACTCTTGAGTTGAAATCCTTAGGATGTTGTGTCATAAAAATAAAGATGATATTTTTCTCAAAAATTGTTATTCCACTTAAGCTTGTTGACCTCATTTAGCATAAACTCCTAAAATTTTGATGATAACAAACCTATTGAGAAATTTTCTTTGGTTCCAAGTAACAACAAGGATTTTAAAACAATATGTAAAAGTTCTCTTGCAAACTAAGCTCAACTTTCTTTTCTAAATCTCTTGAAATTTGTTTTTCAATCTCTCAAAGACTTGGTAGCTCCTTGCCATAAGTTTCTTCACTTAAAAATATTCTTAAAAAATCTACAAGTTGACTACCAATGTCTGAAAGTCGACTGATACATTTTAAACCTAAAGAAACCAAAATAGTAAGTTGTAAGTCGACTGTCAGAATCCTAACAGTCGACCACTAGCCCACTGAAACAAGGAAGTTGACTGCTTAAGTTGAGAGTCAATTGCTAGATTGTAGATTCAAATTACAAAAGAGCCTAAGATCAAGAAGTAGACTGGTTAAAGGCAAGAATTTGACTTCCAAGACAAGAATTCAAAATGTGCAGGAACCCAAGAGTAGCAAGTTGAATACCAAAGCTAAGGAAGTCAACTGCCACTGCCCAGAAGTCAGGAAATTTGAATTCAAGAACACGACAATCAATTGCCATCCATACGTAATGCTACAGAGAAGGTACAAAAAGTCTCTTTCTTTGGTAATTTGCAAAGATACAAGCTCCAACTGTTATATCTCCACAAACTTTATAAATAGGAGTCATGGAAAGTTTGAAATCATCAAGGAAACAACCTAACTTCAAATTTGATTCAAATCCTTTGAGCTTACTATTCAAAAATTGCTTCTACCCTTCACTTGTAATATCTACTTTAAGAAAGAGAGCTTTCTTTGATAATATTTTTCCTTCTATATAAGAAGAGAGCTAGAATCTCAAGGAAGGGCTTTCCTTGAATAGAAAAGAGACAAAGAAAATACTAAGAGCATTGTAGTGGTTCTCAAGTACCAATTTGAAACTTAAAGAAATAGTGAAAATCTCAAACTGTGCTTGAGGACTAGATGTAGGCTTTGTTGAAAAAGTTGAACTAGGATAAACTCCTGAGTTCCTTTACTTATAGCACTTACATTTTTCAAATTTATCCTTCTGCACTTTGAGTTTTTGTTTTTTACTTTACTGCACTCTATTTTTATTGGTTAAGCTTTACTTAATGTATAATATTTACTCTTCACTATTCTACCTTGCTTTATCTACTGTAAAAAATTTCTAAAGTTAAAAAAAATGTAAACACCTAATTCACCCCTTTCTTAGATGCTAGCCATTCCCAACAAGTGTTATCAGAGCTTGGCTCTTGGTAAAAGGACTTAACAGTCTCAAGAGTTTTAAATGGTTGGATTTGGTGATAATGTGTTGCTTGAAGATCTTTCTATTAATAACCTCCAAGTTTTAATGGTGAAAACTATACCTTTTGGAACTAAGAATGAAAATATTTTTTGAAGCACTAGATGTAGATCATTGGGAAGTTATAGAATATGGACCTTATATGCCTACTAAGGTAAAGAATGGACACTCTATAAAGTAACCAAAGGATGAGTAGAATGAACTTGACAAGAAAAAGGTTTAGCTTAATGCTAAAGTTAAACAAATTCTCACAAGTGCCTTAAGTTAGGATGAATATTTTTGAGTTTCTACTTGTGAAAGTGCACAAGAAATGTGGGAAGCTTTATAAATAGCTCATGAGGGAACATTTGGTGTTAGAGACACTAAAATAAACTTGCTAACTCATCAATATGAAATTTTTAGAATGAAATCTAGTGAATCTATAAAAGATATGAAAATTAGTTTCACTCATATTGTTAATCATTTGATAACTTTAGGGAAAACTTACACTCCAAAGGATTTGGTGTCTAAAATTATGAGATCTCTTCCCTTAGAATGATAGCTAAAGGTGATAGCAATTGAAGAAAGCCAAGGAGACTCTATAAAATTAGTTTCAACACTTTTTTGGGAATCTCCAAGAGCATGAGACCAAGCTTCAACAAAAAATGTTATATAAAGATCAAGAAAAGAAGAAGAAGAAAATTTTGTCACTCAAAGCTACTTACTCATCTTCTCAAATTGATGAAGAAGAAGAAGATGACTACTCAAATACTCCCTTGGATGGTTTTGAACTAAATGAAAAAAAATTTGTCCTATTTGTAAAAAGGTTTGGAAATTTCTTCAACAACAGGAGATAAGGAGGAAGAAGACCTAAAAAAAGGAAGCAAAGTTCCTCCTACTTGTTATAAATGCAAAAATCCAGGAGACATTAAATGGGAATGCCCACAATACTTAAAGAAACAAGAAGCTCTTGAGAAAAAGAAAGGAAATGATGATGAAGATGGAGCTTAAGAAGTTAATCTTTTCCTCATGGAAAACGAAGATGATGAGATAAAAGACCAAAACTTATCTCCTTATGATGAGTTATTGGTTACTTTTGAAGAATTGCATAATGAGTCCTTAAAAATGGCCAAAGTTTTAAGTGAATAAAAGAAGAAAATCTCAGTTGTAGAAAATGAATTACTTACTCTACAAAAATAAAATTCTTTGAAAAAAAATTTTGCTTTAGAAAACCAACTTTAAATCTCTTCATCAATTTTTGAAAAATTCTGTGAATGTGACAAGCTTTAAATAGAAAAAGGAGACTTAAATAACATCTTGGCTAAGTTTACTAAAGGAAGAGACAAATTAAACATACTTCTTAAACAACAAAGATGTGTTTTCAATAAAGCTAATATAGGATATAATTCTAATATCAAACAAAAGTACTAAAAAAATTTCCTTGTTACAACTGTTATGTCAAGTACTCCCTTTACAATATGCTTCTATTGTGGACAAAAGGGTCATAATTCCAAAATTGTGCTTATAAGAAAAGTGGACTCTTTGAAAATAAAAAAGCATGGATTCTAAAGGGAAAATCTAACATTCAAGGACCCAAAAAGACTTGGGTACCAAAAACATAAATGATGAACTATTTGTAGGTGTGTTTGAAGGCAAAAAGTGATAAGTGTTACTTGGATAGTGGATGCTCAAAGCATATGAATGGAGACAAATCCAAATTCATTTCCTTTCCATCAAGAATGGAGAGAAAGTCACATTTAAAGGAGATGGCAAGGGAGACATCATTGGGATAGGTAAGGTTGGTAAGAACTCTTCTAATTCTATTGATAATGTTCTCTTGGTTGATGGATTAAATCATAATTTTTTGAGTATTAGTCAACTATGTGATAAGAAAAATGACGTAGCCTCAATTATAATCATTGTATTGTTAATAATAGAAATAGCAATAAAATCATTCTAATTAGACATAGGATAAATAATGTCTATATAGTAAATTTAGATGAAGAACCCTCTTTAAATTCAAAAATGCCTCATCAGTGTTAATAATGGTAGTTGGCTTTGGCATAAAAGGTTAATTGATGCTAGTATGAGTCTCTTAGAAAAACTCTCTAAGACAGACCTTGTTATTGGATTGCCTAAAATTCATTTTGTAAAAAATAAACTCTGTGATGCTTGCCAAAAAGGAAAACAAGTTAAAGCTTCTTTCAAATAAAAAGATCTTGTTTCGACCTCTAAACCTTTACAACTACTCTATATGGACTTGGTTGGACCATCTATAACAAAAAGCTTAGGAGGTAACTCTTATGTGCTTGTTGTTGTAGATGACTACTCAAGATTTACTTAGACACTATTTCTTGCTCACAAAGATTAAGCCTTCTCATCATTTTTCAAATTAGCTAAACTCATTCAAAATGAACAAGGCTTGACTATTATGAAAATAATAAGTGATCATGAAGGAGAATTTGAAAATCTTAGTTTTGAAAGCTTTTGTGATTAAAATGGGATTGTATATCATTTTTCAACAGTTAGAACTCCTTAACAAAATGGTATAGTTGAAAGGAAAAACATAACATGAGAAGAAATGGCAAGAACCATGTTTAACGAAAAAAAAACTTCTTGCATACTTTTAGGCTGATGCTGGAAATTATTTTCTTAGGATATTCTAGCTCTAGCAAGGCTTATAGAGTATACAATAAATGAACTCATGCTATTGAAGAATCTATTCATTTTTTTTATGAAACTAATCCCCTTGATTCAAAGAATTTTACTAATGACATTAGAATAAGCTTAGAAAGGTTGAATTTAAATGACGAAAAAAGGCCAAAGAAAAGGAGGAATAAATAGCAAGTAATAAAGAGACTCAAGAAGAACAAGAGCAATAAGAATAACAAAATCTTCCAACTGCATGGAAAAATGTGAGACATCATCCAATTGAACAAGTTATTAGAGATGTATCATGTGGGGTAACAACTTGAAACCTTCTTAGAAACTCATGGAATCATCTTATCTTGCTTTCTAAAATTGAAACCAAAAACATAGATGAAGCCTTAATGGATGAATATTGGGTCTTGGCTATGCAAAAAGAATTAAACTAAATTGAAAGAATCCAAGTATGAGATTTGGTCCCTAGACCCAATGATCATCCAATTATTGGCATAAAATAGAGTTTTAAAAATAAACTTGATGAATATGAAAATATAACAAGAAATAAAACTAGATTAGATTCTGAAGGTTATAACCAAGAAGAATAAATTGACTATGATGAGACCTTTACACCAGTAGCTAAATTAGAGGGCATTAGTGCTCTTAACCTTTGCATGCATTAAGCATTTTAAACTCTTTCAAATAGATGTCAAAAGTACCTTTCTAAATGGGTTCATAATGGAAGAAGTTTATGTGAAACAACCTCATGGTTTTGAAATTTCATCTACGCCTAATCATATTTTCAAATTAAAAAAGGCTTTATATGGGTTAAAGCAAGATCCTAAAGCTTGGTATGAAAGCTTAAGTAACTTGTGTAATTGAAAATGGTTTTGAAAGAGGAAAAGTAGACATTACTCTATTCATTATGAAAAGAAAATATGATATTTTGATTATGCAAATATATGTGAATGATATCATATTTGGGTTTACTAATGAATCTCTTTGTAAAGAATTAGCTAGACTAATGCAAAGAGAATTTGAAATCTCAATGATGGGTGAGCTGAATTTCTTCCTTGGACTTCAAATAAAACAACAAAGTAAAAGGACATTTGTAAGCCAAACCCAATACACAGAAGAATTTTTGAAGAAATTTGGCATGGGAAAAGTGAAGCCCATTGGAACACCAATGAGTCCATCTACCAAAATGAACAAGGATGAAGATGGTGAATCCTTTGACATCACCAACTAAAGAGGTATGATCAGCTCATTACTCTATTTGACAGTAATTATACCTGATATTATATTTAGTGTATGCATGTGTGCTAGGTTCTAAAAAAACCCAAAAATGTCTCATTTTACTGTTGTAAAAAGAATCTTTAAATATCTAGTTGGAACCACACAAATGAGACAATGGTATCCTAAGGGACATCCATGCGATTTAATTGCATATACAGTTGTTGATTATGCTGGCAACACAATTGATAGAAAAAGCACTAGTGGCACTTGCCAATTCTTTGGAAACTCACTTGTATCTTGGTTTAGTAAGAAATAGAATTGTTTAGCACTCTCCACTGCTGAAGCTGAATATTTAGAAGCCATAATTTGTTGTGTACAAGTTTTATGGATGAAACAACAACTCTAAGATATAGGTGTAAATCTTAAAAATATACCTATTAAATGTGATAACACTAATGCATTAATTTAACAAAGAATCCCATCATGCACTCAAGAACTAAACATATTGATATCAAACATCACTTTATTAAGGACCATGTGTTCAATCATAATGTCTCCTTAAAATTCATCTCAACTAATTTTTAACTTGCTGATATTTTTACAAAACCTCTTTTTGAAGGAAGATTTAGTTTTATAAGACAAGAACTTGGAATAATCAATCCATAAACCCTTTACATTGTTTCCCTCATTATGCATTTCAATAGTTTTTTCCCATAATCTTTCTTACTAACTAAAGTATCGAAGTGGCCTGAATTTTGTTTTGAAGGATCTCTTGATCCCCTCTTGTTGATTCCTTCCTTAAAAGCATAAAATGGTTAAGAACATATGGTAGCTAAGCTTGGAACTAAATGGGTTGAATGAACCTTACAAGTGTAAATGTTGAGTTAGAAAGGATAGAAAAGTGAAACAAGAAGGATCCAAGTGTTCTAGGTTGGAATTTTCTATTTAAAGAGGTAGAATTCGATTGCCACAACTCCAAAATTCGACTGAAGACTCTCAGGATATTTGAAAAATCCTAGCAGAGAGTAACCAATCGACTAGCTAGGTTTCTGAAGAACATAGTAGTGGATTGGTTAGTACCTGACAGTCAACTTGTAACAACGGGAAAGATTCGAAAGAGTTTTTAAAGGATTTTAAAAGATAAAACTTGATTTTAACCCTAATCCCAATCAAACGAAGACTGACACGTATTTCAAGGATAATGACTGGACATAGAAGGTCCTTTGAAGCCAGAAACACGATCGAATAGAAAGAAATGCAATCTGGCGATCGGCCAGCGGAAGGAGTTTAGATGCGTCACTTTTCGTTGGCGGAGGCCAAGACTTTCGCATGAAATGCGTGCCAGCGTCTGAAGGATGCCGACACCCTAAAAGATCCTGGTGGCCTGGAAAAGTCGGGATCACCTGGAGGCTTTAAATTACGCCGAACTCCGCCATTTCTCATTCCACTCTCTCTCCTCACCACACTCTCTCTCTCCTCTCTCTTTTCTCTCTCCACTTTCCTCCACCATGAGCAGCCGCCACACCCACCAGTGAGCGCCACCAAGGTACCTGTAACCGGACAGCCACGCCCACAACCACCGGCTGACCAACCCACGGCCACTGCGGCCGCCGGAGCCGCCAAAAACGTTTTCCGCTCTCCATCGCAGCTTCCCTGGCTCGAATCACGCGTCCGTTGCCATTGACCATCACGCCCCACCACCAGTGTAGCCCCGTGCCGACTTCCTCGATGGCTTCGGCGCCGTCGAAAGGAGGCCGAGCAGCGCCGGATCGAAGGCAAAAGCCGTCCGCCAGCCGTCAGAAGTTTCGTGGCTGAAAAACACTACCCAAACGGCCGTGAACCGCCGTGCCACCACCGTATTCGGACTCCTGGGCTTGCGGGCTTCACCGTGGTGTGATTTTCGAGGCAAACCGCACCTCCTCACGTCGTAATGGCACGTGTGTCTTGCGAGTGGCGACACGGGCGTGTATCCTGAGAAAACGGGACCACCGTGACGTAGAACTCTATCATCCGAGCACAATGGTAAGGTCCGTTTTCCCAAAAACTAATGTTATATGGCGAAATGGGCTCGACGTAATTAGGCAATTAATTAACCTAGTAATCGTATGTAGCAGGGTTTAGGATTGAAAATTGGATGGCGTGAGCGAGCCTAAATGTTTAATTTGATGTCCAGGAAATTAATCAGGCTCGAGAAACCGAGGAGCGTGGAATTACGAAGTGATTTAGAGCATTCGGAGACCAGCGAAGGATAATTTACACTTCCGAACCCTAGAGCTGATTTAGTGAATACCTGGTGATTTGAGCGATTTGTATGGATTTGCGTCTTTGCTTTGATGGGATAATTGCATGCCTGTGTGCTGAAAACCCTAATTTCATGTTAGACACCTTGTTTATCGAGTTTAGATGCCTTTAGGATGGATTTACTTAGGGTTGGGTACTTGATAGCCGGTATGGGACAGCCGTAAAGTATCCCTAAATCAGGAGCTTTTAGCGAAACTATTTTTATCAGTTAGCTTTGTCTTGAGTTAGGGATTCTGGCGTTAAACCAGGACGACCCTAAGAAAGGTTTAGGGAGTATAAGGGTGGATAACCTACACGGGGAAACGTTATGATTTAGGCGTGATACCCTAGAACCCTAAAGAATAGCCGACCGAGTGCATGTGAGTTCGAATAGATTGTATGAGGATGATAATTGGCGTATGTGCACATGCTAGGGGGCATACAGATGTTGACTCTCACCCGGTCCATGAGTGAGTGATTGGTGTTACGGATCACACTCGCAATATAGGCTTGATTCGGGTGATTGGTGTTACGGATCACACCCAACGATAAGAGAGGTATTCTCTCTAGACTACGTGCAATTAGAATGTGATTTAGATTGATTACAGCAGTTGTAGCCAAGCGTGGATTGAGATACACAAGGCATGGGATTTCACTTGATTTCGATAATCGATTTTTAAAAGAAATAGATTTCATGATTGTGATATATTGCCGCCAATTTCCATGTGTTTAAGCGATTTTAAAGATAAGGTATTCCACTTGTTTTAACTGATTTCGGGAAGACGATTTCGGTGTTCACACCGCCGGGTATTCAATGGTTTCGAATGATAATTGATTTGTAAATTATTCTCTTTGGGATTCATATCTCATTAGGTTGTTTACTCGTGATGAACGAGGATAGGGCGAGGAGCCAGGCGATAAGAAGTGACTTGAGGATGAAGCGGAGAATGATTAGCTAGAGCTTGAATTATTTGTATATACTTGATGATGATGTTATTTAACGGATTACATTTCTTGTAAATTACGAATGGACTAGACTAAATGTACATATAACGTTTTAGATAGTATGTATGGATTTTAGTGATGGATTGATGTTCAGCGTGTATGGATTTATATTGGTTATGTTTCTTCGTTGTTGGATTATTTGTTGATTTATAAGCGGTGATTACGTATTGGGATATGATCAATTTACAGAGGAAACTCTGCCGGATTTTCGGTAGAATTTACCGCTGTAAATTTATGGATTTGAATTGAAATGTGTATGAACGTATGACGTGACATGTATATGAGTTTTAGATTTCATCCCAGAGTTATTATTGATGATGTACGTATGTGTATTTAGTTAGCTGCGTGTGAATCAGGGTTGAACGGAATCCGAATGGACAGCGGAGAATCTATTTAGGTTACGCTCAACCCGTAGCGATCCCCTGACGTTCCCAAATAGGGAATAAACATTCAAAATACCCCATATGCTTCCGCTAATCAGATAAGCATCACGTATGACGTATTAGGGGGTCATTACACAACTGCCTAGTATTTGGATCACAACAACCAACTTTCAAAAGCACAAAAGTTGATTGGTAGGCCTTGGGAAGACTTTTTGAAAGAAACAAAGCTCGACAGTCAACTGATACACCTATAGAAGTCAACTACTAAGCTATAGGAGGCAATAAAATAGTGAAAGAACGTCATTTTTATCCTATTTTTCAAACTTCAAGCCTTCCCTCTCAATTCTCTCTTAACTCTTTTACAAATTCTCACAAAACTAAACTGGTTAATTGATTCCATGCCATCTTGCGACCAAAACCCTTTAAAAATCACTCTATTTCATCTCCTTTTCACTCTTAAATTTGAAAATCTCCAATTTCCCCCTTTCAAAATCCTAGCTTAATTTCCTCATTTTTAGACCAATTTTTGTTGAAATTAAACCAAATAAACACTTTTAAATAGTGTTTCTAACATCGCTTAGGACGTAAATCCAAAAGGTCTAGTGTTGGAGGCTCCAGTTCAAATCCTCCACAAATTAGTGGTCTCTTCTCCTCTCAAGCATTGGAACAAAATTTCAATGAGAAATTCACTCAAAGAACAGTGACACCAACAAGGTAAGTGGATGTTCAATTCTTTGAGGGGTGAAAACTTTGAATTTTTCTAATTATTGAGACTTGGTGTAACATCCTATTCTCATGGCTAATTTCTTAATAAATATATTTGATTTTCCAAAAATGTTCTCTGTCCATAAGACTGGTATGTTTTCTTTTATCTTTCTATTTATTTTCTTCAGTAAGAAAAATTCAGATTTTCATCTTCTGTTGAATAAGTAGTAGGCTTGGGATTTCTTACTCAGGTATTCATGACATAAAATATGCAACGACAAAACTAAATAAATAATTAGAATTTGTTACAATGTCCTAAATAAAACTTGCTTATATTTACATTTACTATATATATATATATATATTCACATTGTCATATATATATTTTAGGATATGTGAAGTGATTTTAGTCTTTTAAGGGTAAGGAGGTAACAACCTTGCCACTCAGACCCCTTTTCCAAAAAGTACACTCTCACATATCCAGATATATATGCCCCTTCAGTTATATACATTTCAAAAAATGTTCATCCCAATTCTATCTCCCAAAATATATAAGAACTAGGATGAAATGGGCTATCATCTAGGTTATAAGTTCATATTCAAAAATACATGTTTACCATCCTCCTACTGGGATGAACCTCCATAACTGCTACCCCATACACACCCTGTACTACGTTAAATATTCCCAAAAAAGGGATTTCTACTATCACCAAATCAACTTCAATCCAGACCGTATACCGAGGCATCTGATACACGTCAGATATATTTATGAGAATATTATCTCAGTAGTTAAGCAATTTCATTACTTTCGTAAACTATCTAACGTGTACCACCGTATTACTACAAAAAAATATTTCTTCTTTCAAAATTTTTGCAATGTAAATATGAATGAATTATATGAACATAGGTGGCATCGAACAATTTCATCAGTTAAATTATAAATCAATTGATAGCAAACCATTCGTAAAGAGTGCATTTCAATCACCACTTTACCTTCTAAAGTTGCCACATAGTGCCTTTCACCTTAGGGATTTGTTTAGTGCCATTTATCCCTTAGGTGTTCCTTTAGTGCCATTTATCCCTTAGGTGTTCCTTTAGTGCCATTACCATAAGGGGTATTTTAGTGTCATTCATCCTTTAGGTATTCATTTTTTGTGCCATTGGTACCAATCCACCATAGGGGGTATTTTAGTGTCATTCCTCCCTTAGGTGTCCATTTAGTGCCATTTGGTACCATTTCAACATCATTTGCAATATAGTGCCATTACAATCAACATTATCACAATGAAATTCATAGGTACATTAAGCACTCAAAACATTCATGATTTATTGCTATCAAAATTTTGTGCCATTTAAAAAATTGCATTTCAAAATGAGTTTCCCCTAATCCTTCTCTTTCTCTTATTTTTTGGCCAAAAGAGGAAAATGATTATGAAAAGGGATTTTCATGCCATTTTCCCTTGTTTCCTCCTTTCCATTTACCAAGAACCAATGTACATATATTTAATTCTATTCTTTCACCCATTCACCAACATCATATTAATTTACACTCTTTTAAACATAGAAATTTTTAAATATGAGAAAATATTCATTTATTCTCATACTACATCCATTCTCTATCCCATTAAAACCAAATGCAAGCACTTTTATGAATTAATTCAATCAAACCTTTTTATACCATTTTAAGGAAACCATTGGGCTATCATGGTTTTTATTATAATCATTTATTCAACAACTATCTCTTATCAACAAAAATAGGGGGGTTTCAGCCAAAACATAAGGATAAAGGGAACAGTATAGTATTATACATTCAACAACCCATTTTGATGTCACTCCCTTGGAAGGATTTTTGGTCAAACCAGAAGGAATAGAAGAGAATTATGATTTCACTCATCCATCCCTCCTTAGACATTTGTTAATAAGTGGTTATCTTCCAATCATCACCATCCTCATTTTACCATCCTCTTCATGCCATTTTGGGAGAGCTCTCAGCCAAGCTACCAAGAAAAGAGGAAATTGCTATTTCAAGTATTTTCCTACCTCTTTAAGATATCTATTATAATTTTCAACATTAAAGAATTATACCCATTATTTCACACTTCATTTTATAGCATGTTACAGGGGAAGTCTTAGCCAACTCTCAAGCAAAAAGGGGAAGAATGCATTTTAATTCCTTTCTTCCTCTTCAAGTGTTGTTTCATCATTTTTCCCACATCACAACACATTTAAAACACACCATAGACAAGCTTAACCATCATTTGCATCAAAGAAAGCATTAATTGAGGTGGGTGGAATATAAATACAAGCTTCATGAATTAAGCTCAATCATATCTTTCAACTAACACAAATTCATACATTCACTCATATAAATACATTACAATAAGATTTCAAGCTCAAAATAGAGTATAGAGAGAAATGGTTACTATTCATAAAATTAGAAAAAATGGCAAACTCCATGAAAATCACCATGAAACCAAAAACAAATGCTAGAAAGTTGCTTAACTACCTTGATTTCCCAATGAAAATGATATTTTCTTCAAGTTTTATGGAATTTTTCTTCTCCTTCTCCCTTTCCCTGCATCTCTTTTTGTTCATATGGTTCTTCTCCTGGTGCGTCCTAGCTAAGAATGAAGGGAAGAAGATGACTTTTAAACAAAATTTAAAAATACCTAATGTGTCTCTTGTAAATTTATCTTTTTACCCTTCCTTTTTCTTATCTCTTTTTTTTTTCTTTTTAGGACATGGAAACCTCTTATTTGGGTAAACACAATTATAAATTTTATGGAATAAAATGTCATCCTATTTGTGTGGAAGAATGAAAATTTTACCCTTTGGAGTAAAATTATCATTTTTCCCTTTTTAGTTAAAATGATTGTTTTACCCCTCTCTTGCTTCAAAATTTTTAGGAAATTATCTTGAGAGAATGTATCTTAAATATTCCTATGTAAAATGAAAATATTACCCTTCAAGTAAAATTACTATTTTACCCTTGGAAAAAATTACCATTTTGCCCTTGGGTGGAATTTGACTATTTTACCCCTCGAATATTTTTTAAGCGAAATCATTACTCGTCATAAATGCTCCAAGATATTTTTTTGGCGTAATAACTATGCATCATAAATGTGAGAGATATTTTGGAGGCGTAATGATTATATTTCGTTCTTTTATGAAACTTTTATTATTTTTACTTTAGTCCTTAACTTTTTCTTTCAATTTAGGCCTTTTTTCCCATTTTCGAATTTGCAAGGAATTTTTAGTCAAGTCTTTAGTCAAAAATTGCTAAATTTCAAAATTTAAAATGTCCCTGGAGGTTTTTAAAATGCAGATATTACACTTGGGTTCTACAAGATTCTCAAAATTAGAAAACAGTGGAGTCCTTTCATAATTAAAATGTTCTATGCAAATTTGAAATGGGATGGGACTAACTACTGTGCCACAACTAAAATATGGGGCATAAAATAAGCTTTAATTATCAGCAACTAAGTGAGTGGCTGGGAACACCTCTCCAAGGATATCAGATTGAGTGTCTATTTTAAATAGAATTGCTGAATATGATAGGTAGAGGACAAAAAATTTCCTGTCATGACACCCCAATGATACTCCTTATAACCTCTTCAGAACCCTTATACTCTCTACTAGTGATTTTACCCTCAAAAATAGATTCTTACATTTGCTAGTTGCTCACTGTATATGGAACAAAGCAGGGAACTTTGCTAGTGCCAGTACCAGTGAGATAGAACAATTCATTATGCAATGCATTCTCACGAGGGACCCTTTCAACTTTTCATATTATCCAATCCAAAGAATGCTGAGAACTGAAACAACTACTACCAGTGCACTTCATCGTTCTTCAATTATCTCACTCATCCTCTACAAATGTGTCGTTGATCCTTTTAATAACATCAAAGCTAAACCCACAAAAATTGATATTAATACACTATCTCGCTTGCACTATGTCAAGTATCAAGGAGAAAGGGTTCAAAAGCTTGAGACCCAAGAAAGAGAGAGAAAAAGAGAAAGAAGAGAGGTAAGATCAGTTGTAATGCATTAACCAGAAAATGCACCAAGTGAACAAGCAGAATGACCATCTTCCTTTTATCCAGCCCTGATATATGATGCCTTTCAAACTAAGAAACGTTTCAAAACTTTGATGCATTAATACTAAATAGATTGAATAGCTTTGATCATCGATTTGAAGGATTCGTAAGCAGAGTTGATAGCATTCAGTAAAATATGAGAGCCCTTATAGCCCAGATTCAGGCTATGGAAATAACCCATTTAGACAATAATAAGCTCTTGAAGAAGATTCTCCACAGGATGGATAAGCAAAGGGGACCAAAAGCTTAGTCTTATATTCCTGATATTTTCTATACTTTTTTACTTACCCTTAACCTTTTTTGTTAATGACAAAGGGGAAGAAGTAGTTAGCTTAATCTTCTTGCTTAGACTTCTATGATATTGCTATTTTTCTCTATGTTACTGTTACTTTCTGACTGAATTGGTTTACATTTGATTTATATCATTTTATTTTCTAACTAAATTGGTGTATAATATGGTCTATAACATTGGCAAATAACTACTAATAGTCTTTCTGGATATTTGTCACTTCTACTGCATAGTAAATCATAATATTACCATTCAAAAAAATTTCTAAACCAATTATAAACTGAATTACATTCAAAATTTAAGAATAACAATAGTATTTTGAAATGCGTATCTTCAAGGGTAATTCTTGTGTAACATTTGCTCCTAATATGAATAAGAGATGCTTGATAGTTGTTAATTTAAGTTTAATGCTTGTGTATATTGCATTAATTGCATATAGTTGCATTAGTATAGGGACCTAGTTGAAAGGAACAAAATCTGAGTTAAGATGTGACTAAGGACTAAATCGAAAAGGGAAAGTTTAGCTAGGCTAAAGTCATTAAAGGGCCTAAGGGTAAGAGTGCAAATAGCTAGACTTAATGATTCAAAAATCCTAAACCCTGACACAACTCAAACTTTAGCATTTTTTAGAGAGAGAAAGAAAAGGATGAGTAGAGAAAGAAAGTGATGAGTTAGGGTAAAGGGGAAGAGATTGGCTAAAGAAAGAATGGATTTAAGGCTGGGGATTGGTTTTACAACAAAGGAAGGACCACTTTAACACATCATATATGCACATTTCTCAAGAAATCTAGGTAGCAACTCAACCTAACCCTATTTTTAAAATGTTTTCTTTTGCTAAAAAATGTTTTCTATGAATGATTTAGACTATGTTTGAGGTTTAAACCTACATTATCTATATTTTTAACTTCTATTGGATGTTGCTTGCTGAATGGTCATGCTCATTTATGCTTGTAACTAATTGTGAAAGTGGGCTTATGCCTTAAGTGTGAAAATATGGTTCGATATTAGTGTTGAGTGATGTTAAGTTAATTTTTGGGTTAGTTATAAGAGCTACATGATGTTTAAATGTTGGTGTTGAGTTTATGGCTTGTGAAAATAGTTTGAAAACATGTTTTTGGGGTAAAAATCTAGATGTAGCAATAAGTTTTAGAGCAAACAGAATGTCAGCAGCCAACTGTCAGCCCTAGAAGTCGACTGTTGTGTTCTTCGTCTACCCAGAAAGCATTATAGAACGCTAATAGCTGACTGTCAGCCCTTAGAAGTCGATTACCATGTTCTTTGTTTCCTAAAAAATTTTCCAAAAAGCTAGCAGCTGACTGCCCACTCTGTAATAAACTATCGTATCCAATTTTTCCCAAAAATGCTTCACAGAAGGCTAGTAGTCGACTACCAAGCCTTTAGCAGCTGAATAGTAGCTTTCAGCCAAGCCAGAGTAAAGAGGGCAGTGAGCTAACAGTTAACTGGCAGCATAGGATCAATAAACTACTAGCCTATTATTTTAGAAAAGGAACTCAACAACCTGTTTTAAGAGGAAATTAACCCAAAATCTAATTCAAACTAATGATCTAAACCTAGGATTTAATGGGTAACGTGCAAGATGTAAGTTCATGTGTCACTGGGATGAGAGGATCTTTGTGATAGTGATACAAGAGAGCGAAAAAACATAAGAAAGGAAGAAGTGAAGTATTCTAAGCGTATGCATTAGCAATAGATAGGCTCATGATCAAGTGACCGATTGGCGGTATAGGATGGCCGTTGGACATTCCACGGTTGTACCATAGATTATGATGGTTAACATCCACTCAAATATAGATGGTTTCAAAACTGTCATGATGGATGCAAACTCTAAGTTAGTGTAATGTTCTAAAGGCCATTTAAGAATCACATACTTAAAGTTAAGCATAACCATGGACATGAGTTGAATCACCCTAGTATATGTGTTAGAGAATAGCGTACCAAAAGTATAATCCATCGCAAAGGGATGGTGATTCCATAACCCCATAAATCTACGAAAGCATAGTGGATGAGACCTATCCATAGTCAGACAACGATCCCATGAGTATTTATACCAGTCCCATTTGGGACAAAAGGGATATCATCCCACTGGTCAGGGTTAAGCAGTTATAGTTGACAAAGACCATATAGAGAGAGTTATACCAACTCTATTTGGGACGAAAGGGGTATCACCTTGCTAGTTAAGGATGATCTACAAAAAGGGCAATAACTATTAAAGGGTACTTGGATCCAGTTGGGGGACACCTCAGATAGTTCCAGTGGCAGAATGGTCACATATGTTGTTAAGCTAACTCATGAATGAATGTAGCGGTACGTGCAGTTGTCTGCTAGGCTAGTATAGATTATCTCTTATATAGCTTATATTAACTTAGATGTATAGGGATTTACTAGCAATTAATAGTTAGAAAATTGATGGGGCCATGAATGGCAAGGATGTTGCCTCTATGCCTAATAGTTATGTAATATTAATTAATAGATTTTAGTATACATGTTTGTGTATAGCTATTTAGAGTAAATTATATATATATAATGTGATATTTCGCTGTGATTTTTTAGTGAGAACCGAATGTAAAACCTAACCCCAAATGACAATCAATTAATCAACTTGGTAAAAAGTTTAAATTTACTTGGATAGAAGTAATAGTAACACACCATTATTATGATATTTACATATTATATTCTTTAAATTACCTTAAAAAGGAACTATAGGCTAAGGGGTGTTACATCTTGCACTTCCATATATATATATAAATATCTGTCTAATCTAAAATCTTTCTTCAAGCTTCATAAATTTAATAAGTTTGTCATCATCAAAACATGGGATATTGTTTACCTCATTTAACATAAACTCCTAAAATTTTGATGATAACAAACCCATTGAGAAATTTTCTTTGGTTCCAAGGAACAATAAGGATTTTAAAACAATATGTGAAAGTTATCTTGCAAACTAAGCTCAATGTGTATTTATAAATCTCTTGAAATTTGTTTTGCAGTCTCTCAAAAAATTTGAATTCAAGAACATGACAGTCGACTGCCAAACCTGTATAAGTCGATTGCCATGCCTAATTAATGCTGTAAAGAAGGTACAAAATGTCTCTTTCTCTATTATTTTCCATGATACAAGCTCTAACTGATATATCTACAAAAAATCGATAAATAGGAGCCATGGCAAGTATGAAATCATCAAGAGAACATAACTTCAAATTTAATTCAAATCCTCTAAGCTTACTATTCCAAAATTACTTTTACCCTTCACTTGTAATATCTACTCTGAAAAAGAGAGTTTTCTTTGGTAATATTTTTCCTTCTATATTAGAAGAGAGATAGAATCTCAAGGAAGAGTTTTCCTTGAGTAGAAAAGAAAAAAAGAAAGTGTTGAAAGAATTGTAGTTGTTCTCAAGTACCCATTTGAAACTTGAAGAAACAATAAAAATCTCAAGTTGTGCTTAAGGACTGGATGTAGGCTTTGTTGAAAAAGATAAACCAAGATAAACTCTCTGAGTTCCTTTACTTACAGCACTTAAATTTCTGCTACACTTTGAGTTTATGCTCTTTACTTTATTGCACTCTGTTTTTACTGGTTTAAGCTTTACTTGCTGCATAATCTTTAATCTCCACTATTCTAGCTTGTTTCATTTACTGAAAAAACTTTCTAAAGTAAAAAAAAATAAAAATTAAACACCCAATTTATCCCCTCTCTTGGGTGCTTTCCCAACAAAGTTTCCCATTTTCCCTTTCCCATCTAATTTGAAACATGACATTTTCATAGTCACTTAATGAATCGAGCTATTTGTGAAATACTCGGACTTGACTCATCAAAAGTTCGAATAAAGCTTGGTTCATTTAATAATAAAAAGAGCTTTATAAACATATTAAGCTCATTTAGTTAAATGAGCCAAGCTTGAACATTTGATACTCATTAAGCTCGTAAATAGCTCGGTTAATAATAAAATATTATTTTATATAATATAGATTATATTTTTAAATCTTAAATAATATATATTGTGACAATATATTTTTTTAAAAAAAATTAGATGAATACAAAAATTAATGCATAATTAAAAAAATAATATATAAATTTATATAAATTTCACATATACATATATCTATTATCTGAAAGTTGATAATTTTGCATTTAGTTTAAATTATATATGTTCACAAAAGTATATATCATATTTATCGCATTATTCACAAATTATTCAGGTTTGGCTTGTTTATTAAACAAGTCAAATTTGATCACGATTTTCTACTCATTTTAATGTTTAGGCTCGCATTTGAGCTCAGCTTATTTTAAATGATCGAGCTTGATGAAGTTAAGGTTTAGATCGACTCGATTCATTTTCATCCCTAGTAACATATCAAACACTACTATCTAATTCTCTCTTTTTTTATTTATTTCAAAAGTATCCTCTAATAGAAGGAATATTGTTTGATGGACGGTTAGACACAAAATGTAAGAACCTCTCTTATTAGGGATTCGAATCATGGTTTATCATGTTATAAGAGACTAGCTTCTTCTATTAGAGATAATCATCTTTGGTTACCACTGTACAATTCTAACATTTAAGATACATTATGTGATATGAAAAGATTAAGATAATAATGTGACAAAAGTAATAGGCAAACAGGCTCTCACAAGATGGAAGATTGACTTATCAAGTCTATTTTACAATTAAATTCAATCTACAAACCTTCCATTTTTGAATGCCCAGGAAATATGCAAAGAATATAGCTATTGTGTTAGAGTTTTTATGGGTTAATGCTAAACAATAAAATGATGTCAATTATGATTTTACATCCTTAATGTGTTTTAATATATTTTATGACATCAATTATTATTTTATTTATTATATATACATATAACTCTTAAATACAGGTATGATTCTTTTGGCTGCATGCTTTCCCTCTTACTTTGGATATGGTGGTGCTAGGTATTGTGGGTTGTATCTTTGCCTTGGTTTTAATTTTTGTATTCATCTCAATGGCACTATCAAGTATGTATCAATTCATTTACATACATGTATCTTGATTTTCTTGTTCGGTTTTCTTGATATTTCTCAACTGTGTCTTGATATACACGTTGTGGTCACAATTTTTATTTTTTTTTACAATTTGAAGGTGATAAGAAAAAATTCTACTAAGTTGAGAAATATCATTCATTTAGGTGGATTGGACTTGAAAGGCACTATTTTCAACAAGGCTTACTCGTAAAGCAAGATTGGAGAATCGTGGGTCAACCTACATCATTGTATAGCAAAAGGATTATGACTAAATATTTTTGTTCACAATTTGAATTCAAATTTAAGAAGACATCATTAGATGTGTATTTTTGGAAGCGCATTGTTAAGAATTCAAACATCATCAGGGATATGCTCAAGTGAAAATTGGGAGACATAAATAACATAGATATTGCAAGTGATTTTTAGGCATTTCCATGACATCACCCGTGGAGGCAGCTTAAGGTGAAGGATTTTCTAGTTGTAGAAGATAGCCAAAATTTGAGATTTCTCCAAACTAAAAGATATTTAGTCTTATCAGGAAATCAGTAGAATCAGCTAAATTTCAAATCAAACTGTTCATATCGGTTTGACATAATAGTACACTTATCGATTTGAATTTATAATTGCAAGCCAAGACAAACCATGTTAAAGTTTTTATTGGATTAATGGTAAATGATCATAACCCATGTCAGTTATGATTTTCCTTCATAAAATATCTTAATGGACTTTTGCTACATATTATGAAAACAGTTACATGTTACATATCTCAACTATATACATATCTCAACTCTTTGGCTACTAGTTCTTCTACCCATATGCTTCTAGCACTCTCTCTCTCTCTCTCTCTTTGAGATCTTGTATTGGGAAATATGGGTTGCAAACTCTTCCCTGATATTTTGTGATTTATCTCAATGGATTTCTCCTCTTTGGTTTGATTTGTTTTAGTGGATACTTTTTCCTGTTGAAATTGTAATATGTGTGTGTGTGTTTAAATTCTACAAACCAAACAAAAAATGATCAGTTTTGAGACATTTGGTTTGGGTAGTTTGAACATTTTTATCTTGTTAAATTCATACATTTAAGCTTATCAACCAAAGGAAACAAAATAATTTTTTTCAATATATAAATAACAAGAAAATATACCAACATTCTATTCATTTACAAGATAAAATCATACATTTTATTAGCTAATTCATAATCAATTAAAATCACAAAATAATTAAATAACAACTACATTTTTCTTTCAAATTTAATCCAAATAGTTATAAAATCAAATTAGTTTTAAAGTCAAATTTCTAAGAAAAATATAATAGACTAATTAATCGAATATTCCAAATGCAAATTTTCAACCTTGCTCCTTGAATAAACCGAATTAGTACAAGTGAAAAAAGAAAATTGGAATAGTAAACTAAAGTAATTTAATACAATTTATTTTGAGATTATAAATATTAAACATACAAACGTCTCACCTTAAGAAAATTAAACAATCACAAATTGAAGTAAAGAGTTAATTAAAATATAATATTTTTCATATAAGGGAGGCTTTTTTAAAAAAAATATATAAATAGAATATACATATAAATGATTTGGTTTGATTTTTTGACACATCAAACCAAATCGTAAAAAAAGTGCTTAAATCAAATGGACCAAAACTGAATTTTGGTTGATTTTTGCATAGTTCAATTTGGTTTGATTACATGGTATCAATTTTGCTCGGTTTTGAACTCCCTTATATTTACATCATAATTAACCCAAGTCTTTGCACTTTTCATTAAATTTATCAATTTATAGAAATACCATATAAAAATAAAAAATTACAAAGTGACCCAATATTTTATAAAATTATAAATTGACCAAAACAAGAAAAATCATACTTTTAAGAATCTTCTCAACTTGGAAGCTACATGCAAGCACTTTTTATAAAGGATTTGCATATGAACTCTCATGCATTGATGCCATCATTCATCAATTGCATCATCTCACTCAAAGACATGGAAAACCAATTTTAATTTCATCTATAACACATAAAAAGAGAGATTGAGATGGAGATGAAGAAAAAGATGAAATTGAACTAGGGAATATTACACATACCTTAACTCCAAGCTAATTTTCTAATTCTAATGGAGCTTTCTCTTCTTCCTTCCTCTTTCTCCTTCTCTCTCTCTTTCTCTATCTCTTTCTTTCCTTTTCTCTTTTTCTCTATCTCTATTACCTCCTCTCTCTCTCTCAATCCAATTTTCTTTCCCTTCTCTTCACTTAGTAGGAAAAAGAAGTTACATTGTGTTATATTTTATTTTATTTTATAATATATATATCTTCCAAGAAGTTACCCTTTTTATATAAAAAATTATAATATGGATAATCCTATCTATTTATTCTATAAAATATTAGTTGATGAATTAGTTTTAGACAGACTCATTGGGACCGGGTAGGAAGATCACCGAGGTGGCAAGATCTTACACAAAAAGAACAAATAGGGAATTCATAAGAAGACATGGCTCGATCCTCGAATGCAACTCCAGTGCTAAAGTCAACAAGGAAAGTGAGAGAGCGACTACGAGAGCCAGAGTGCATAGTGAGCAAGAGTATTAGCATACTTGGATACCAAGATGTATGTTGATATTTATAGGTGTACCATGTCAGTTATGGACACATAGAGATAAGTGGGCGATTTGAGATGGTTAAATGCAATATTATCACTAGTCCCTCAAGTCTAGAGGTTCAAGTGCCTATGGACTTAAAAGGCCAAAGTATTTGGTTTGCTGTGTGGGAAAAATGACGTTGGTAGGGCGGATGCCCTTTCGATTGCTTGGAGGGGTTTAGTCCTATATAAAATCATTTGAATTGAGCCTCTATTAGTCTCTCTAACATATCACTGGGTGTCTGGAGCCCTATCCAATAGTTTTGAGGTAGCTTTCCTCACTACCATTTTATATATTAAAAAAAAAAACATGCGGCTGACATTATAAGCTACAATAGCAGGTTGAATGGATGTGACTACCTTCACATAAAGATGATATAGTTAATATGCTTAGAAAATCCTATGAATTTCCTAAACATGTTGGGGTTGTAGGTGATGATATAGTTAAGTTGATGAGGATATATGATTGTATTAAGTTTCATCTTCTAGTTCATCACGACCTCTGGCTGCTTGATATGTTAACAGAGGCCCAGGTAGGTATTTACATACTTTTGTAAGGTTATCTATTTTCTATAATACAAAAAAAAAAAACCATAAGGATGAAGCATGATTGGTGGTATATAGTTCACCATGATCATCCAGCCAATTAACTTTCTTATGTCTTACTGATTTGCTCGCAAAATTTCAGATTATTTTTAATTCCATTTTTAAAATTTGTTTAATGGTTAATTCTGACTTTAAATACATAACCTATAAAAGAAATTGTTAGATTATCAGTAAAAAAATATATAAATTTAAAGATAAATTTAACCAAGTAAATAAATATTTACTCTGATAGCACTATCGTGCAATTTCATTCGTAAATTTTTTAGAAGAGAAAGTTGACAAAAGTAAATTACTTTTTGCAGTCATGTTATAAAATTGATCAGTTAAATCTTAAAATAACCTAATTAAGTTATTGACAAATCAATTTCTTTTTGGTTTCATTACTAAGTTGAATAACACTAAAAATTAGAACGAAATTGAAAAAAATATATATCAAAATGAAATTAACAACAAAAAAGAAGGAATAAATATGTTTTTTCCTATATAAAAAATTAGATTTTCTTACTCACCAAACGTGACCTACATAATTTTTAAAGGAAACCTAATGGAGCAACGAGCGAGCAACCTAAACTCCTTTTATTCATACATGGCATGGGCTAATCCCAATATTTGAGACAGGAGGCTTTTTATGCAGTTTCGCATGTCGATTTTTTTTTTAATTTTAAAATATAATAAAATAATAATTATTATATTTTAAAATAATAAATTTAAATAATTAAAAATAATTTCACTATTCTTCTTGTAATTTTTCATTATTTTTATTTTTTCCTCTTAAAATTAAATATTTTATTTTATATTTTATAGTATATAATATAAAATTATAGAAACTAATGATCAAAACCCAAAAGACCCAAAATCATATATTTAATTTGTAGGATGATTTCTTTTTCGTATATTGATGACGAGTGAAAGCAGAATATTGGCATTGTATTTCTCTTAATTAAGGGTGTCGTATATGCTTTGCCTATTTCCGTCATGATTGATCAAAGGATGGAGCGGATGAGCATTAGACCAGTGTATTATCCTTTCCCTTTGTGAGGGCCCCACCCCACTCAAACTTTTCACTTATTATATAAACTCTTCTATTAAAATGCATTTATAAAAAATTAGTCATTTTTATATATTAAATTAGTTATGCAGACATATTTTTATCTCATAACAAAAAAATTTAAATTGTATTTTATTATATATAAAAAATTAGTCATTTTTATTAGATTAATTTTTTTAATTTTTAGATAAAATATAAAAAATCTTCCTAGATTTTAGATTATGTACAAATATCTAATTTCCTTCATTTTGTAAAATTAAGTTAGAACTTTTTAAATTTTATAATTTGTGTAAAAAAATTATTAATTAATTTTTTTATCTAAAACTCTAACAAAATAATGTCATGTCAAAATAATCAAGCCACAAGTTTAAGGCCAAAATACGAAAAATTTCATTGAACTTTAGACATTGTGTCCAAGATCTTATAAACCTTAAGTTTTATATAAAAAAATCATTTGAACTTTAGGCCATCTTCTTCAATTAATTTAATGTGTCTACCTTTTATTAAGATTTTAAATGAAAATATTAACAGAATTTATTGTATAAATCATGAAATTTTGAGAATTTTAGGTCAACTATATATAAAGAATGGTATGGAACATTATAATGTAAAGGAATTATATGATATTTCAATCTTAATTTTATATAAACCTTTTAGTCAAGGATTAAATGCTTGTTTCTCATAGGTGACCTATTGCTCTGCCCCGCCACCTTACAAAAATTATATTTTCAATTGAGAAATGGGGAAGTGGTCATTAATGGAATCCGAAAGCTACCCCATAAAGAACACACATATATACTTTGAACATTGAACTACATTAAATTAGTGATTAAAGACATGATACTTATCAGTGCATTGTCATTCATCCCATCAAACTTGCATCCAACAACTTAAATGTGAAACTTATGTTTTCTTTAATTAATTTATTTTATTTTCCTTTTAATCCTTTTGTACAAAAAAGACAATTAGCGAGGGATAGAAATTTGTAGCTAATCGTAGCTATTTTGTAGCTAATTTGTCTTTAAGTATACAAAAAAATAAAAAATAAAAAAATTGAAATTTTTTGAAATTTGCAATAGAATTAGCAATAGATTTGTCCGTCACAAATATATTTCATCATTGTAATTCTTGACAGATTAAACTCTTGTGTTGCTAGTGGAAATTATGAATTTGTGTTCCAAGATAAGGGTTGGTTAATGGTTTGGCTTGAAATTATATTTGTAGTGTTAAAATGATGATTTAAAGCATGGAATTGTCATTACTTATTCCTGGTTAATTTATTTCACTTGAAACCCATTCGTAAATTCTAAAATGATGATTAAAAGTGTTCTGTTATAAAGGTTGGTTCCTATTATGTTTTTCATTATAATTGGAACCTTGTCTTTTAGTTGACAGTGGTGATTTGATGTGCTGGTTTAGGCACATGTTTCTCCATCCTAGTATCTTGTTTTTACATGTTAATATGGTTGGAATGTAACTTTATGACTAATTCTTGTTCATATAACTATAAAATTATTTTTCTTTGTATATATCTAATAAGAACTTCTCATACAGAATATGTTAATGAGATTTGTGTGTGTGTGTGTGTGTGTGTGTGTGTATACATAGTTCAGAAGACGATATATACATTCAATTCCCTTTTGATCATTTTCAGAAGTTGAGCATACGTTTAAATGCACTACAAAAAACACGGGATTTAGCCGCGGTCACCTAACAACAGTTGACACAACCATCTTTAGAGTACAAAAAGCCCTAATATAAGGACTGTTGTTTAATTACCCTTGGAACTGTCGTTAGAGTGAAAATTTTGTTCCATCTGTGTGCACTAGTCCGTGCTCCATTTACTTTCATTTGATGCCTCCATATTTTGCACACACACACATAAGCACAGTTCATTTGGAGCCTCACGAAAACCCATTGAAGCTTGATGGTGAGCAATTGTGAACCACGACGAATGACTGTAAATGGGCGGCGATCAGTTGTGGACAACAATGAGCGGCTTTGAACAATGGAGAACGGTAGTAGAGGTTGTTAAACAAGGTAGGTGTGACCCATTTCAATTAGTTATGTGTGGGTTTGTCTCCATTTCACTTCATTTCTTCAGTACCATTTGTTTTAGTTGATGGGGTTGTGGTTTTTGCCTTGATTTTGTTGTATTTTAGAATTTCTGCCATTTGGGTTTTCGTACTTCTCTGTGCTTTGGCTTGTGCGAATTAGGGCACCACCATATGAATAATTTCTTGAGTATTTTTTTGCTTAATGGTGTAATTAATAAATTACTCATGTATTTGTTAGTCCAGTATATTAGTTGATTAAACTGTTGCTGAAAATTTAAGTCGACTACCACATTTCTTCCATAAGTAATGTATTTGTAATACTGGACATTCAATCTGCTCTTACATTCAATCTACTCAGTATTTTACATTGGGTAGAAAATTCTCTTACAATGTGGCCTAGTAAGTTTTTGGTCACGATTTAGCAGATTAAAACACCAATTTTCAAACATTTTGATGACAGATACTAGATTTGGTTTCTCTTGTTGGAAAATAATGTTATTCCTATGTTTGTATAAACTATAACACATGATAATGATCTTGACTAGCATATGATTTGCTTCTTCATTCCTTAAGCTTATGTAATGTGAACTCTAAGTGTAAGAGGACACCCAAACCATGAAGCCTTGGTTATAGGACACATTAGAAATAAATGGTCCCAATCCTCATTATTGTCACATCCAAAAGGACATAACATTGGTATATTAAGTCCTCTGCTTCTGAGACTTGTACTTAATGGAAGGAAATTATGACAGATCTTCCATGTAAATAATTTTCATTTAGTAGGAAAATTTATTTGCCAAATAGAATTCCAACTAAAATTTTGGTGATCACTACTTATGCTAGATATTAGCATTAGGTATTCTTGTTTACATGTGTATTTCTTACTAATATGTTTGTTCCATATTAAGCAATCCTTTATGGGGGAAATAGGAAAAGACAATTGTTTTAGGACTAAACTAAAATTAAAAGTGAAAACCATGGCCAAATACACATGAAGTTTGTTTTGAACCTCTGTGTGCTGATTTGAGAATTACAAGTTAAATTGTTGCAGCAGAGATTGCTATAAATCCAAAGGGTTTCAACTAGTTTTAATTAATTTTTTTTCTTTCAAGTGGGAAATCTCTGCATGTAAGGGTAGTATAATAATAACTAGTATAATAACTCTAGTTTTTGGTTTTCCTCTTCCTAATTGGATGGCATAGATTATATTGAATGTTCATTTTGATATGATGTATACCCATTCTCGAGCAAAACTTGCTGCACTAAAACCCATCTTTGAAAGAGGCTAAAGTATAATGATTTGAGAAAGAAAACATTGAGAAAATGGTTGGCCCTCCACTTTGTAGCATTGATTGCAATTTACAAGCATATTTTCCTTTTACAGTTTGTTATTTGTTTTTCAATTATTTTCAAAGTGTACTTTCCTGCATAGCCTTTAATGTTTTTGGGAAAATCTCTTAGAAAAATTTAATCTATATCCTTTATTACTTTATGAATATTGTATGTAAACAAAATTTACTCTAACAAGTGACATAAATGTCTTTATGTATATGGTCCTCCATTTTTCTGATTTTATATAGTTTGCATGCATGCTTTTTAGCTATGGTACTTTCAACCCAAGTTGGCAGAAAATAGACACACGCACGCACATCATCATCATCATTTAACTATGCTTAGCAGTACTTATAAATTATTGTTCTTTGGATCGACTTTAAGTATGAATTAAAATTAAAATTTAAAATATATTTGAAGAATACACATTTTGAAGAAATAACTTCTATCTCCTTTAAGCTCTACATTAATGAATAAATTATGGCTTGAAATATACTGATTTTATGTTATTTTTTAATAAAATCTATTATTTCTATCAATTACAAATCATGCTAATCACTACAACAAAAATTGGTTTTAGAGACAGACAAATTCGTCAGTAAAATGAAAAAAATTATCACTAAAACAAAAAAAAAATTGTCACTAAAACAAAAAGTTCATTGCAAAATTTAATTAGCAACGGACTCCATTAGTAGGAAAAAGGTGTGTTTCTAAATAATTAGAGACGAACTTTATTATCCGTCGCTTGTCGAAAAAATAACAATGCCATTTTAGTGACGGATTTGCAACAAAAAATCTATTTCTAATAATGTTATATATTTGTAAGCTGAATATAATAGGATCAAGTCAACTATATCTTCTGGTGCTTTGGCTCATGGCATGTTTGATGAGATTTATGTAGAGAAAGAAACTTCCATTTGGTTACAGGTTATAGGCGAGAAAAATAAGAAGGGTCACATTTTTTGTGCAAGATAAGAGATACTAGAAATTGCTAGCAATTCAAGTAAGACATCTGCAGCACCTCATTAATGGCTTCATACTCTATTTCAAGGAGATCTAAATCGATGCTTAGCAAAAGCAACTAAGGAGACAAATGCTGCTCTACAACAACAATAGTTGATTACATCTTGTAAGGAGGAAATGGAGGAACCAAAGAGGCAACAAGAATTCATGTTTTCCCAACTCTTCAATCACATACAAATTGACATTATGATATTTCTAATTATATAAGATTATGTTTGATTATATAAAATTTTTTAATTCTAGGTACTAATTTAAATCAAATATTACATTAATAAATAAAATAAATAGGAATTTTAGAGGCAGATTTGCAACGAATTTAGCAACAAATTTTTTATATTTAGTAACAGATTATGAATAGTTAGCAATGGATATCAAGATAAAACAAAAAGAACAAAATTAGTGACAAAGATTGAGACAAAATTGTTCATCACAAATCAAAGGCAAAATTTGAGACGAAAAATTTTGTCATAAATTAAAGACAAAATTTGTGAAGAAATATTCTATCTCTAATTTAATTGCCATGGAATATTATGTGAGAAATTAGGGACAGATTTTCTGCTGCAAAATCCATCGCTAAATGGTTGTTCGAATTGTTATTTTTGTGATGGGGTTAAATTAATTAGCAATAAATGATAAAATCTATCACTAATTATTTAGAAATACAATATTTTGTCATGGGAGAAGTTTGTTGCAAATTAAATATTGCAACAAAGTTTTGTTCATGTTTTAGCTCTGTCGCTAAAACCAATTTTTGTTGTAGTAACAAATGGGCATCTTGCTTAACCTAATTACCTATTTTATAAAATAACACTTTTATTTTAATTTTATTCTTTAAAAATAAAATCTCTTAATTTAATATTTTTTAATCAAAATATCCTTTTACTATATAATACATTGAAATGTAACTCTTGTTTATAAATATTTAATGTCATTTTGTAGGTCGATATGTCCTCGACTATCTTTACTAGAAGTACTTTTCTTTTGCTTTCTCTTTGTATACCAACAAAAAATTGTAGGTAACGACTATACGTGAGATTCTATATATTTTTATCTAACAGAGAAATTATTTTGATTGAGAAAAAATATTTAAAGAATTAAATTAAAAAAATTTACCTGTGAATTGATGATAAAATTGAAAAAAAGAATAATCTTTAAGAAATTAAATGGAAATAGTTAAAGAGAGTGAAATCTTTTAGGATTAAAGTTTATCGGCTCTAGTATTGTTATCCCTCTATGGTATTTCCTTGTGGTGTTCAATTAGTCTCTCTTATGAAAGGTCTCTTATCTTTTTCTAGAAATCTATGATTCTTTTAATTAAGATGGAGTTTTTAGTTTGATCTTAATTTTGAAACTCAATACTTATGTTGTTGGAGAATTTAGCATATCTAATATGTAAAAGGAACAAAAGTACTTGTTTTGTTACAGGACAATGTAAAGAATTTTAATTTCAGAATAATATATCAGCATAACTTTTTGTGTCTATTATTTCAACAAAAATTATGAATATTTTACTTAATATACAATCTAAATATTTTTATATTTCACTAAATTTCATTTAATGAAATAAAGTTATGCTTCTTTATAATTTTTTTAAAAAAAGTAAATTAATATTTTATTTCTTAAATATACACATTATTTTAATTTAGTCTTTGAAATATTAAAATTATCATTAAATTTCAATTTATTCCCTAAAAATACACCTTATTACTAAACGCCACCCTAGTAAATAACATTAAATGCCCAAATAGCAATACAAAAGCTAGCGTATGGAATAAAACATTCATGTAATTAACTAACACATAGATTAAATTGTTTGCGGACATTCTTTAGATGATGAAATTAAGAATTTTCACGAGAGAACGTGATGAAGGAGACATAGAAGAAGGAAGAACAAAAAGAAGGCGAAGCTGATCAATACGATGGAGCAACTTGGAGGGAGATTTATTCAATCCAGGTAGATCCAATAGGAGAAACATCAGGAGTGGTAGATCTAAGCTGTATAGAGACAAATTGGTTGGAATGTCGAGCAAGATATCTGATGAGCATGAAATCATAAGCAAGGATGAATCTTCTAAGGACAATTGGAGTGAATCAAAAGACAAGTCCATGCTAGATTTTGAAGCTGATGAGGAGAAAAATGGCAATCAGAAGGATTTGTCACCTAAACTACAGCTATCAAAAGAGGAATACGAGAAACTTTTTGAACCTTGGAAGAAGGCTCTGATTGTGAGGCTACTAGGCAGCAAGATCAGAATGAAGTTTTTAAGGATAAGATTGGAGAAGATGTGGCAGAAAGATAGGCCTATACAGCTAATTGATTTGGAATATGATTTCTTTGTGGTTACTTTTTCTATCATGGATGATCCATGGATGATAACAAACCATTATCTAGTCGTATAAAGATGGAAAGGAAATAACTTCATCCTAAAGAAGGATGATAGAGCTTCACAAGTAGTTACGTGGATAAGAATTCCCAGCTCGCCAATTGATTTTACAATGATAAGATCCTAAGGAAGATTGGAAACTAAATTGGAAAAACTTTAAAGATAAATGTGTGGAGATTAATCTCAAGAGCCAATTAATTCCCCAATTCAAACTACTTGGAAAGGAATATAAGATAGAATATGAGGGGGACTTCATATGGTCTGCTTTGGGTGTGGAAAATATAGTCGTAATAATGGTGCTTTTAAGTTTGGAGTTTCTGATGGTCAATTTGGAGATACTAGAATGGAGGGGATGAATGAGGAGGTGAATGTTAATGAGAATGAAGGAATAAAAAGGGGGCGGATAAGGGATCGAGTAGGAAGGGGGAGAAGGCTTAAAAGAATATATATGTAAATTATATTATTTGCTTCAATTTTATTAATAAAATAATTTAATTTTAATATAAATCTATAAATTATTATATTTCATAATTTTGTAAAAATAAATTTGTTAAGATTTTATATTAATTATATATTTAAAATTTATCTAACATAATTGATATAATTTGTATGTTTTTTTTAAAATTTATATGTAAATAAGTTATAATTTAAAAAAATTAATCATTGTAAATTTAATATTTTTGAATAAATGTGTTTGAGTATTAAAAACTTTATTTGTCAAAAAATGAAGATTAATTTTATTATTAACTTATTATAACATACAATCACCAATTCCACTGGATTACTCTAGATTCTCCTAGAATACAGATTATTCGTGTTTAACTTACATATTGTTCAACAAAAAGAATAATCTAATTAACTACTATTAAGAGCGTGTAACTTATAGAACAATCTAGAATTCTCTGGATTACTCTAGATTCTCCTAGAATACAGATTATGCGTGAGTTAGGATTAGTTATCAGAAGCATGTATGTTAAAGCTCCTGTATATATACATGTACCTATCATCAACAATATTCATTCCACTTTTTGGCATAGACATTCTGTTCCAGCATTTTACTTTAGCTTTCGGTTTATGGTATTAGAGCCTGGTTCGGCTGCAATGGAAAATATTCAAGAAAATACTTAGTATTATACTCATAGTGCAAATCAACTTGAAGTTGCTTCCGTAGCTTTTCAATTTTCTCTACAAAGGCAATCCAGTATCATTCGCTCATCCGATCTTGGTCAAACTTGATGATAAAAACTATCTCCTATGGAAATAGGAAGTCATAGCCACGATCAGAGGTCATAAACTTCAGAAATTTATCTCTGGCAAAGAAGATGTGCCACCGAAGTATTTAACAGTTGAAGATCAGGTTACTGGAAAGATTATTAAAGCTTTTCTGGCGTGGGAACAGCAAGATCAGTTGTTGTTATCATCGCTTCTAGCCTCCATGTCCGTGTCAATGTTAACTAGAGTAGTAGGATGTGATTTTTCGTGGCAAGTATGGGAGCAAGTGCAGGTCTTCTTTGCCTCACAGTCAAGGGCAAAGATCAAGCAATTCAAGTCGAAGTAAAGGAACACAAAGAAAGGAACAATAAGCCTAAGTGTATATCTACTCCGAGTAAAAGCCTTGGTTGATTCCTTAATCAACGTAGGCAGTGAAGTGACAGTTCAGAAGCATATAGAATCCATCTTTGATGGACTTGCAGTTGAGTATGACTCCTTTATCAGCTCTGTCAACTCAAGAATTGAGCCTTACACTATTGCATAAATGGAATCGTTGCTAATGGCACAAGAATCAAGGATTGAAAGGCATTCCAAAACAAATGTTACTGAATCAGTAATTGTCAACGTAGCTACAATTGGGAACAAAGAAAAAATCAATTCAGGATCTGGCAACAACAGTAAAACCAATGCTACCAATACTGGAGGATACAGAGGAAAAGGAAGGAATGGACGAGGCAGAGGCAGAGGTGGAAGGTTCACTGGAAGAGGAAGAGCACAAGTTGTCTGCCAAGTATGCCACAGATTTGGTCATTCAGCCTTTAATTGCCACTATAGATTTGATTATCATTATCAACCTGCACCACTAGTCCCTCGGAACTATTACTCTCAGACATATCATCATGACAACAAGCAGCTATTAATATAGCAATTCATGTAACTCTAGAAACCGTGTGTGACGCAACCCGGTATCTTGACTATGGTGCATCTAGCTCACTATAAAAATTTATAGCTACAATAACGACAAAAGTCGCCACTTTAGGTCTAATGTGGTGACAAAACAATTGTCACATGTCGTCACTGAAAATTCGGTGACTAAAGATCTTTGGTAGCGACAAAAAGTAGTCGCTATTGAAAATACATATAGTGGCGACATTTGTTGCCACTGAAGAAGGAAATATATTGTCACAAAAGTTAAAATTTAAAAGCCAAAAGTCGCCATAAAAACTTATATTCAATGATGATACATTGGTTGCCATTGAATCAAAATTTAGTGGCAACGGAAAATATCGCTACCAATGGAACCTTTGGTGGCAACAAATTGAGTTGCCACTTGGTGGTGACATTTTTTGTTGCCACAAAAAGTTGGTTCAATGGAATTGGCTTTAGTGACAACATTTTTGTCGCCACTAAATCATTTATATCTATATTTATTTTGTTTTTGATAATTTTTTTGAATTTTTAGCATCCCAAACAAAGTTTCCATTTACATGAGATACGTATGATATGGAGGCATCATGATAGATTGAGTGAATCAACAAATTTTTTCTTTTATGTTTCCTCATTTCATTAGTGACCATAATAACTTGAGAGTCAGGATTATGGATAGGTTGCATCATATTGATCCTTGAGGAGAAAATAGAGCTTGATGATGAGGAGATTGGTGATTCTGCCGTGACAGTTAAGTCAAAGGGTCTTGGCCTCTTGAAAACTATTTTCACACTCCCATTAGTCTGAGTGACTAAGATGGGAGCCTCTGTTGTATGGATAGGCTTTTGCTGATCAAACTTTTTTTCATAATCAATGAGCCATTCCAAGGGCATCAATTGAAGGAGGTCTTCTCTGGGAATTTGCTTTGGAATGTTGATGATAGTGGCTTCAGTGTTTGCCTCAGATCTAATCATCAGAGTGTCTTTAGAGTGATTTGGTAGCTGTAAATCACAAGCATGATCTTGGAGTCTATAGATCATTTGATGATGAAGTGTTGTGACTATGGCTCTAGGTTTCTGCTTATGGTCCTTGATTTAAATCTAGACCTGTAATCTGTTTGATAGGTATGGATCTGCCAAACTAACAACAAGCATTAAAGATAACATTGAAGAATTACTTGCCAAGTGGACATTAGAGTATGGCTCAGATGACGATTCTACTAATCTAAACTTATCTCCATCACATGAGCCTATCTTGTCATGAAACAAAGACTGGTACCTGGTCCCCACATTACATGGAAGATGACTCACCAGCCTTATCTTTTCTGTATTACTGTGTGTAATAGCTATAAAGTCGTTTGCATTATTTTCTCTTTATGTCAGTGTCTGTACTAATGTATGTCAGCCAGTATGCTTTCACTATTAGAATCTGTTTGTCCTCTTATGTGTGGGTTCTTCATTAGTATCAGGGATTGCAAAGACAGTATTATCATCAGGTTCATCTTATTCAGAGTACAGAGATTCTAAATCAGCATTAAGATCATCTTCTGGAAAGATCATGTTGATCTGTTGATAAACCTTAGTTTTCTTTTTCTTTTTAAAACAATTCTTCGCAAAGTGTCCCTTTTTTTAACAAATGTAACACTTATCAGAAGATTTCTTTCTAAATGATTTTATTTTGAAGAATCTATTGCGGGATCTTTTCTTAGGACACTGCCTTGGATATTGAAATAATTTCTTGCTTGCTAAAGAAGAATCCTCTTGAATAGAGTACAGCTTAAACCTTTGCAGTAAAAAAAGCTTAAAGAAATTTCAAAAAATCCTCCACCACTCAAGATCCCTGGTGAAGGACAGAAGATACTACAGACAGATGTCAGTGATGACTACTAGGGCTCTATCCTCTTGGAAGAAGAGAAAGGAAAAAAGCATTACTATGGGCATTTTAGTGAACAATTCAAGGACTCAGAAAAGCATTATCATGCAACCTATAAAGAAAGCCTAGCCGTCAAAAAAAGGAATTTAGAAGCTTAAGTTTTATCTCAACTCTTGTCATTTCTTGATTCAGATGGAGAACTCATCTTTTTCACGCATAAGTCAGGGTCTAGAGAGTCGAGAAAGCGACGCCAGCATTGACAGTCAAAATCATGATCTGCATGTCTTTTTCTTGTTTGCTGGTTTACTATGAGATGAATCTTGATGAGAACTGCCTTCTTCTTGCATAAGGTCAGGACCAATATCAACACCTGGATGCCTTGGTTCTCCGGGGATGAATTCTCCTGGAAGGGGTCCAAGGGCAAAGCTAAAGACTATCTTGAATGGATCAAAATTATTAATTTATTTTAAAAACTTGTTAAGAGGAGTGTAATCAATCACTAGCCTCTTCTTTCCTCTTTTTAACTCAGATCTCTTTTCCACATAAAATGCCTAGCATGCCCATTCTGAATTGGTTGCTTCAATTAATCCTTGTTCTAAGAGTTTAGAACATTCTTCATGAGATCCCACAATAGAACATGGTGGTTCCTGCATTTAGTGAGGTGATGACTACTCTAACTAGAGCTTTGGAGTATTCAGTGTAGTTGGTATCAACAATTCTAACTTTTGCAATCACAGGATTTCCTTTTCTTCCATGATAGGTTAAAGCAAGATAGATGGCACCATAATGAAAGTGAGTATAATTTTTCTTTTGTCAAAGGCGAATAAGGTCTGGTGAAATATCTAAGGGATAATATAGTTCCTCTTTCATAGTTGGAATAGAACTCTGGTTTAACTTTGTTCCCTATACATAATCTCTTATAAGAATGGAAGGTCTAGAAATGATGGATCGGATTCTTTGAGAAGTAGCTACAAGAAGACGGTGGTAATAGCCATAAGGGTTTAAAATGGGAGGAATTTCATGGATATTTATAGGATCTTTAAGATGGGTAATTTCTACAAGGTTACCATTGATGACATTCCTCCAAAAAAATGAAGAGACAATTTCTTGAATTTAGGGCATGGCTAGATTTGCAGCTCACTAAAGAACATGTTGAACTTAGTAGTATTTTGCGTGAATTCTTCTCCAGATTAACAGGAACTCTGAGAGAATGGTTCCTCATACTTAAGGAATACAAAAAACTGCAACTCATTCAGCTTCCCAATCTAACTAAATTCCTTGGTCTCCTCCATCAGACTTTTTTAGGAGATCATCAACAAATAGAAAAATAAGCCAGGCAATATTAAAGAGATGACAGGAATAGGTCTGTCATATTTGGACAAGAGAATTCCCATGCGTACATAAGGTTGAGGAATGCTTCCTTTCTGTGTGATTTGTAGGAGACTCTGAGATTTAATTGGTTGACTAGACTCTAGTTGCAAATAGAAAATGTGATTAGTATCACTATCAGAGGAATATGATTCTTCATCTTCTGTTTTACGCCAAACCTTAAGAATGTTGGTATAATCTACTCAGAAAAATTGACATTAATTTTACTAAAAAAAAACGGCCAAAATTAATTTGTACCATAATTTTGTATAAAATTTTAATTTTGTCCTTTAATGTTATTTTATTTCAACTTTTTTTCTTTACCTTTACTAACTAATGTAATTTCTTTACAAATGCACTCAAATAAAATTGCCCATAGGTTCAAATGAAGCCTAAATGTCATGTTGATTTAAGAATAATTGAGAATGCCAAAAGAGGAATTAAATTAATATAACATTTTTACCTCATTTAGCCTCTTTTGTCGGATTAATAATACTTTGACAAGAATAATTCTATACAAACTTTATATATGATTATATTGTTAATGATGAATATATAAATACCATTTCAATAATGAAAATTTTGCATCAATTAATAAATATAAAGGATAAACTTAAAATAAAAAGTAAAAAAAATAACAAAATTAAAACTTTGTATAAAATTTAGAGACAATTAATTTTGACAAAACAAAAAACAAATAAATTAATCACTCCTCCTAAGTGTCTTAATTGCTCATATTTGTCACGTTGTTCAAAAGTACTAAATAAAGTTGAGAGTATCATTTGTTATTATCCACTTTCACTTTCTTGTGATAACATCTATGGATGAGATCATAAATGTTAGCATTTAACATTTGTGATATAAGATTTAAAAAATATGATCATATTAAAATTGTAATTTTTATATTGTTCATTTCCCCTCAAATTGTAAGTAAAATTGAAATAATAATAATGAAAATTTTGGGAATGATGTTGGGGGCGAGAAATAATTTAGAACCCTAGTATTTTTCACATAAAATCTAAGTCCAAACCCGTGACCTTGAGGGTCATGCTGACATAAACATGTTTACAAAGCTTACTGCTGTTTTTTTTTTTATAGAACTTGTTCCCAAAAGGGATTGTTCAATGGCGCTTCTTCCCTTGCTTCTTCATCTTATTTCCTTTTTTCTTCTTCCCACTACTGAACACATGGGTTTCAGTAGCATCATCTCTAGATTGTGCTGAATTTAACAAATGCCCCACATTAAGGATGCCATTTCTAAATCGACCTTCACTTGACTTCAGACCTCTGTCTCCAGGTTTGTGCTTCCCCACTGATCTTTTACTGCCACCACCAAGCTTTCCCTCAAATTTTCCAAGAATCAAACGCTAAAAGCCACAAGTGGCACAGATAGGTATACTATGATCAGAAAGAGTTAGATAAACAAACAAAATCATTTATACTGTCAGTTTTTCAGCATTAGAGACTAATTAAAACCAGTCATTGTGGTAAAATGATTTTTAATAAGGTGTCAGCTGACCAAGTTAGTTCGTATTTGACACAGATAGGTGGATCCCCATCAATGAAATTTAACTAAGCAAATAATTATTCCTATGAAATATAAAACCAGCTTTCAAGAAGTACCTCTTGGAGAGTTGTCTGCTCTCTCTCCTTTTGTTTTTTCATCATTGGCCTTGCCACACTTAAAGGTAATCTCTGCTTCTTAGGGGCCTGCATGAGGAACAAAGACAGTACACCTTGAGATTTTTTTCCCGGGTGTCCCAGTTTGTATTCTTTGCTAGCACATGATGTAGCAAAGTAAACATCACAAAAATGTACTCACCTTCCCCCCGAGAGAAACAACCTTCCTATCTTCAATCTTTTTTCGCTCTTTCCATGACATATGTGAGTAGCCTGAACAAATGGTAGTAGTAGGCATAATCAAAATAAAATCATTATGAAATTTGATAGCAAGGTTGAACGGGAAACAGATACTGCAGAAAGAACTATGTTCTCAAACCACAAATTTTCTACTCCCTCTTACCATCATGCAAACATCCTGTAAGCCAAACCATGACGAAAATTGCAGTACAAATAAAATACCATAATTGGTGTGACTTCTTAAGCGTATTCTACTAAATAGCACTCCTTTTTTTATTTTGAAACGCTCAATCAGCACCTCAAAAAATGAATACTAACCTAACGAGTATAATTGAAACAATCAATAATATGGTTCAATTTGCTGGATAGTAATAGTAATAAAAAGACATGTTTCCCTGAAATAAATGTTAGTTGTCACCTAAATCACTCTATGAAAGGGAAAAGACAATCTTATCTTAAATTGCAGTCATTGCCACTTATCCCCAACATCACACTATGAACTTTAGTGCCAACCTCGGAATTTATCACTAAATTATTTTATAAAATACTTCATTAAAAAGTTCACTCCTTGTTTAAAGTTAATAATCTACCACCTCCCTAGCCTTACTAATCCATTCAGGAAAAATGAACTGGAACCAGACTGAAGCACAACTTTCTCCAACAATGACATCCCATCAACTGATTGAACACTCCCAGTTTCTAAATTAAGACACCAGCATCAACATCCCCACCAGTCCATCACCCAGGTGCACTTAAATAGACCCATTTCATTATAGTCCACTTCTACGGCTTCCAAAAACACCAACCTAGTTTAAAGTCTTAAATATAATCCAGTTATCAGACCCAATAATATTGAACCTAGTCATAAAGCAAGTAGCCCCACAGATTGAACCACCATGACTGTCTGCTTTTAAAGAAAACAAAATTGTTATTTTCAAATATCAAGTAGATTTACCACATATGTATCGTTTAAGCAGAAACAGAGGAGAGCAAAGAAATCACTATCAAAATATTCAAATTAAGGGATCAAGGATACAATCGTCCACAATTTCATTTTGTGTCTGAACTTATGCTTGAATTCTCCAAAAGTGATCCAGATCCATACAACAGGAGGAAAAAAACAAAACATCGAGAATAGGAAAAGGGTGGCCCAGAAGAAAATGAAATACGTATACATAAATACCAAAATTTTCAACATCCTTCATAATCTTCCTTATGTCCATTTCTTGATCCTGCATATCCAAATGACCGCTTGAAGGTCCTTGTTTATCAACTTGTTTCTTCTTCTTGTACATTTTTCCCTGCACAACTTGGAAGTCAAAAGAAAAGGTTAAGAAAGAAGCAAATTATAGCAAAATTTTGAAACTAAGACGTAATTCAGATTTAAAAGGGATTGTTGAGAAACATAGAATAATACCAAAGGGGGGTTTCCTGAATTCTTACTTAGCTTGGCATCCTATTAGTCTATTTATTATTGTCAATTAGGTTAAGTACAAGGCTTAGTATATGTAGTACAAGCTCAAGCCCATTAATTAGTAATTCACTTAGTTTACCCGAAATGCTACACACTCAAAGCATTTTAAAAAGGATGCAAATCAATGCCTTCATGAACCAAAAAACTTGTGTCTCTTCATAAAAGTACTATAACAAAATCAAAATTATAAATATTTTTTATGACCAGAGCTAAGAAAGAAAGAAAACTAATACTATATAGATAAATACAAATATTACACAAATCTAACAATTACAAATCCTGAAAGATGCTATAGTCTAATTTGCAGTTCAGAATATCATAAACCAGGAGATCAGAATAGTGATCATTAGCCCCTCTTTCTGCTTTTAAAATGTTGTTGAAATTGATAACCTAGGATGCAATCCAGGATATATATATATATATATAGATATATATATATATACACACCAAAACAAAACTATAAAAAATCAAAATAATAAATTGTATTAATAATTTATGGGGGAAATACATAATAAATTAAAGGGTTAAACAAACTTTTAGTAAACCTTGTTCAATTTAGTATGCAGCAACATTGTCCTGCCCCCTAGTTTTTAAATTAGAACACTTAAGTATTAATTGGTTAATAACCAATTCTCTCCTTTGTGAGAGGTTCTTTCTCTCTTATGCCAGAGTTTTCTCCTCTTTTATGTGAGAATTTTCTTTCAATAAATTTTATAGATTGTTGCGGTGTAAGGGCGTGTTATGGAGTTGGATGATATTTTGGACAGACGTGTGGGAGAAGAAGAGACTATGACGTGAACATGATGGTGCATTAAAACTTGGAAAACGAATGTCGTTGGAAAAATTTTTATGGACAAAAAACTGAATAAAACTACTATTAGAGGCACAATTCATAAATCTACAAGCAGGGTTCTTGTTAATGGTTGTCAAACTGGGGAACTTGAATCCTAATCTCCTAAGAGTTTACTTATGTCAATAAATACTCATAAAAAGATACATTCACAACATAAGTAATACTTAAAATATAATATCAAGCCAAAAACTCAAACCATAGTAATTCAAAAGAAATTCATACATAAGTACTATATCTATCTACACTACACTTGAAAAGGGAATCAATTAATCAAAATAAACGTTTGAAATTGCGAATCAATGCTAATCTCAATCTCAAGTAATTGATAATACTAATGCCATATCTAATTGTCTATAGTTTTATAGTATCAGAGAACGGTAGCATTCAGCCGCAGGAAGTGAGTGAGAGCATGGGAGAGAACTGATAAGAGAAAAAACACAACTTACCTTGACGTTCGGTTCTATGCTTCGTTGGTTCTATTTCGCGCTAGAAAAGAGACACTGAGAGAGAGAGAGAGCTTCAATGGTTCTGTGATGCGTTGCGTTATGCTTTGGAAGAGAAGGGAAACCTACGAATGAAGAGAGAGTTCAGAGATTAGGGTCAATTTTCAAATGGGCTTTAATTGTGTTGGGCTGGCCTCAATTTTGGCCTGCAGATTTATTAAAAGAGATTTTTTAAAAAGCCTTTTAAAAGGAGTTTAAAGTTTAGTTATGTATATATCTATATTATAAACCTTTGAATCTTAATGCAGTTGAATAAGAAAAAAATAAAAATAAAAAAATAAAAACTCATCAAAAAATAGAGATTACCCTATATAGATTAGGATCTATATCTCTTCTATTATAGAAAATTACTACAAAAAATCGAATCCCATATTATAGTAGTTGCTTTTTAGTTACTAATATGAAAAGTTACAATAAATGATAGGAAAAGAGGGGGAAGTTAAATATATTTTATTATTTAATTTTATTATTTTAAAATATAATAATTATTTTTTTGTTAAATTATTCATATGATCTTTATAATTTCACTAAATTTTAATTAGGTCCTTATAGTTTAAAATTTTGTAATTGATCCCTACAATTTAATAAACTTTTAAATTAGTCCCTAAACTTAAATTTTTGTAAATATTTATTAAATTTTGATGATATGCTAATTATATGCTATCTTAATAATATGAATTTATTTAATTAAGTCAATCTACTCATATTATCTAACATAAATTAAATTTTATTTCATATATATAAGTTATTTTTATATCATTATTTATTTTTTCTCTTCTGACATAAGTTATCCATATTTGAAATATTAAAATATTATATGTTGATATAATTTTAACAAAAATTTGACAACAAAAAACTATAAGAACTTAATTATAAATTTTAAAATTATAAGAATCTAATTAAAATTAATTGAAACTATAGAGACTACAAAAATAATTTAACCTTATTTTTTTATTTTATATTTTAAAATTAAAGAAAAAAATTAGCATGTATTATGCGACTAGTATATATGTGTGTGTGAACTGTGCAAGTTAATTGTGTTTGGATTCAGTTTTACAGACCAATTGAAGGGTTATGCAGTATAATGACCCTTCAAGAATCATGACTACTCTGCCAGATACTCACATTGCTATTAGCAGATAGTTCAAAACCAAAGGTAGGAACAAAATGTATACTAGCAGATCTTATCATCAAGAAAATGACCATTGTAATCATTCTTTATATACCATCTAGTTTAATCTGTTTAAATGATAGAGTGTAATTGTTTCAGCAAGATTCTGGTGATCAGGATTTATTCCGATGAAAATTGTTTCATGGCTCTACTTTTCTCTGGGTTTTCTTAATACATTTTTAGCTTTCTAATTTGTTTTCCACACGAAAAAGAAGAAAAAAATTACAAATCCCCATATTATTAATTACAAAAAATTCACAACTTGACATTGCAAAATTCATAAAGGGCATACATAATATAAAGCTATCCCTTGTAAAGACCTTATTAGCAACTTAAGCATATGAGAAGCCTATAATAGCTAAATTGAAACCCTTCTTAAATGAGAGTAGCAGCATCTCTTTAACTTGATCCAATGAAATGTGATAACTAACATTACTTACCAATCAAATAATAGCTTCATAGACATTGGTGTAAGTAAAATTATATCATCAAAATATAGAGGGGAAAATACACTTTATCCTCCCTCAATTATTTTTATATAACATTATTTATTTAAATTTTTATTTGTAACAAATTATTCTCTTAAATTATTTAAAATACTAAAAAATTGTTATCTTTAGAATTAAATTTAATAATTATATGCTTATCATATAATTTATTTATTTTTCTTAATTTATTTTACGTTATATGTAAAGAAAGATTAAAGAAAATAAAGAAAATAAAACTTGTGAACTTCTTAAATATAATTTTAATATTTTGAATAATTTTAAAGAATAATTTATTACAAATTAAAATTTAGATAAATGATATGTTATATAGATATAATTAAGATGAGTAAAATATACTTTTTTTCAAATATAAAACTAAATCCTTGAAAGGCAATTTTGGTATGTGATACAATCACATATAAGCAACTAACATCTTGACACGTACTACCTTACATGTTGTTTTGCTTTTTTTGGTTAGAGATTTATTTATGTTTACCTATAAGAAAAGAAATATATATATAAATCTCTAATAAGATGAATAATAAATTATATTTATTATCAAAAATTTTATTTTATTAGAGAATTATATATATTTTTCACTTCTTATAGATTTATTAATAAGTGTAAATAAATCTCTAACAAAAAAAATTAAAACCGTGCATGTTGAGATGCTAATAACAATAATTTATTGGGTCTAAAATTTATATAAATAAACTTAAATAACAATTTTAAGTGAAAAATCTAGATAACTTTTAGATCAAATGATAAAATTAATATTTGACATAATGTAACATGTTAATAATTTTTATTGTGTACAACACGTGAAATTTATAATATAATTTCAATATTAAAGAAATAATAATATTTTAATATTTTAATATAAAATTAACATTATTTTATATACATTTAATATAAATTATGAACATGCTACATTATTCTTTAATAACATTGAGATTTTATATTATTATCCGAATATCATGTTAAAAAACAAGTACTCTATTAACATGTTATATCATTCTTTAATATCAATTTGTATATTTAATAATTCTAAAGACTCAATTAATTAATGTATATACATTAATATGTCGGTTATTATAATAAATTGGTTAATAAAGATTCAATTAACCAAAACAAATTTAACAATTCCATTTTTTGGTCTAAAAATTATCTAGACTTTTCACTTAAAATTTTTATTTAAATTTATCAACATAACTTTTAGACCAAATAATAAAATTATTTTGTGCGTGTCAACCTGCTTTTTGTTATTAGACATTTTTTTATATAAAAAAATGGATATAAATATCTGCTTCAAGAAATAAATATTTGTGTACTCAACTATTTTTTTTAAAGCAAAGTTTAAATATATGCATAAATTTAATTGTATTTTAGTATGTACATTTATCAATGTTTTTACTAATTTAAATATATATTAATTCAACTTTGACATGACTGAGACCGCAATGTTAAAAAAAATTAAAATATTCTATTCACATTTAAAATTGAAATATTTGAAAAATGATGTTGTTGATAGTTTCTATAACACAAATAACTGTTAAAATTTACGAAGAAAAATGAGATATAGAAGACAAAATAAAATATTTGATCACTTTATTCCCCTCACTAATAACAGCAAATATTTTGTATTTTGTCTCCTAATAAAGAAAAAATATCATTTTATTGTAAACATATCACTTTATTGTATCGAAGATATATAATTGTTAAAAGTCAAATATGAAATAATTGTTGTTTAAGATATTTTCTTGAACAATTATATATTGTATATTATTATATTAATTTTTGTTAATTAAATACAAATCATTTTAGTCTTAACTATAACATAATAAGCATCCCAACATGCACTATAATTTAATTAAATATTTATTTAAATTTAATAAATAAAAAGTATATATAAATCTCTAATATAATAAATTTATTATTTATTCTGAAAATTATATCGAATTTTCACTTAAAAGACCAAATAAAATTATAACTTCAATTTAAATAAATAGTCTATATAAGATAATTTATTATATTTGAAAATATAAACTTTTAATGTTTGAAAATTAGTAGTTATACAATGTCCTTTATAATTCTTGACAAATGTTTTTGACAAATTTAAATATTTTTGAAAATATACACTTCTAATTTGTGACATTGATAATTTATCAAATATTATTTTATTAGAAATATAATTTATTATATGTGATAAAATTAAAATTATATTTGTGAGTAATTAATTATATGTGATAAAATAAAAATTATATTTGTGGATAATTAATTATATGTGATATCAAAATAAGCTTCAAGCCCACTATGTCAGCATAGTTTTTTTTTGTGGGTAATTAATTATAGATTTTATTTGAATTTATTAATTAAAAATATTTACATTTTGTAAGACCACATTATGTCAGAATTTTCTAAAATAATGGATAGTTATGTGCTATATTGGTGGGTAATTAATTATGAATAAATTTTATTTATATTTATTAATTAAAAAATATTTATATTTTGATACCACTATTAAAAAGATACATAGATATTATAATATAGATAATTTATTTTTACTGTAATATGACTAAAATTTAAACTTACAATTTTTATACTACCTACTTTCATCACTATCAAAAGTTAATAATAATTATATTTTAACACTTTAAAAATGAGATCTTAAATTAGGTGGAGTGGACAGATTAGATATCTTACGTGGTCCAAATTAATCAGTTATCTTTCCTTTTATATATTTATTTTTTTCGTTTCTTGATCTAATTGCAGTATCTTGTAAAATAAAGAAAAATTATTTGATTGATAGAAACAATGATGTTTTCATTTATATATAAAACTTAAAAAGAAAACGTTGAATTCCACTAGTTAACATAGAAATTAATTAATAGTTCAGGCTTTGCACTTATATTTGGTAAATATAAACTTGATATAAGTGCAAATTCCACTGAAAATTTAAAAATAAAAAGTTAACATACAATGGCATGATTAAAATTAAAAATAATCTATTATTAATTATTTGTGGTCGTTATCACGCAAATAAATAAAGTGAAATATATAACTGTTAATGTAGAAGCTTTGCCTTAGATTTATTTCTTACAACTATACAATATAAATAGGATAAAAAAATTAAAAAATTGAAATAGATAAATTAGTTAAGAAATAAATATAGAGATTAGAATAAAAAATAATTAGATAAAAGAAGATAATATGTTATTAATGACTAACTTTAAATGAATGAATTAATAACAACAACTTATAAAGGTTAAAACAAATATAATTAAATAAAAATAATAGAATTATTTGATGTGAGTTGAAAAAGAAAAAGAAAATGGATTATATATAGTTAGACTAATCTTATATGAATGAAACAATAATAAAACTAAAACAATTGTGATCAAATAAAAATATTGAAATTAATTTATGTCAAATAAAAATAAAGAAAAATATAGCGTAAAAGTCAAGATCTAAAACATTAACAAAGAAAAAAATAAAAAGTAATTATTACCATACCTAAAATAAATTTGAATAAATTGGAAGACCAAATATTGGTGCAAAGTCTAGATAAATGTCTAATACTTAAATCAAAATAGAAAATAGAAGAGGCAAGTTGAAGAATCAGACGAAGAAACTAAAATTAAGACATTGTTGCCACAATAATTTATTTTGTATAAATAAAAGAAGAAACAGAGGAATTGGAGAGATATAAAGATTTCTAAGATTTTGCCACTAGTTGAATTCACCCTCTGTTTTTCAAAATTTGTGTATATACAACAATTAAAAGAAAACCTTAAAAAAGAAAGAAGATGAGAGAATTACTTACTGAGAAAATCTCCATGAGAAAATTCTTCATCAGAAACCCATTTCTGGTAATTGACATCAGGCTTCTCAAGATTATCATACCAACCCAGAGGATCTCTCACTATGTAGTTCTTGTAAGCTATGGCAGATCCTGACAAACAGAAAAGAAGAAGATGAACATGAAGAAGAAGAAGAAGAAGAAGAAGAAGAGAAGAGAGTTTTGAGGATAAAGAGCCTCTTCTGTGTTCCATTGTGGTCGGAGTTTGTGAATGAATGATTGATTAATTGAAATTATGTGATTGAAATGAATGAGAATGTGAGATTGTTGTGTGTTGCCAGCTACTAGCTAGACCTACGATGCTATTATATACAAGCTTTGATTCTCCCTGGAATTACTATATTACTATGTTTTCTTGGAGAAAGTATGTTGTGTGAGTCTGTAAAAGTAAATATTTGCACTCATTTTGTAATTTTTTATAAATGTTTTTTATTAAAAGTAATCTAACAGCGTTATAGGCTTAAGTGAACACGAGTTACCATGGGTTAAGTGAAGGAGTTTAATTATTTTGAATTTTAAATTTATAAGAAAAAGATCTATAAAATAGGTAGATTATTGTATTACTTTTAATATTGGTCATAATTTTTAGACTCACATCAAACGTTGAATCGATGAAGAGATTGAATAATTGGGTTGTTAGTTTAACTATTGAGTCATTAAAAAATTAATTAAACTAATAAAATAATAAAATTTATAATTTTTATTATAAATTTAACTATCCTATTAACTAAAAAATAAATTATAATTAATTTAAAAATAAATAATTTATTTTATTTTACATTATAAGTTTATTTTTATAATTATAAAATAAAATAATTATATTAATTTTTACCCAAATAAATATCTAAAATTATATTTAAAAAATATTAAAAATACACATGATCTTTTTAAACTTTAACATTATTACATAAAATTTTTTAACTTTAAAATTTAATTATAATTTTTTTAAATTTTTAAAATCTTATAAATAATCCTATTCGTTAATTTTTTTTAATCTAAGAACTAATAGTGAAGTACCATAACTTCAAAGTTAACTCGTATCAAATTCCTGATTGACTGAGACTAGAGACATTTTCGCCTTTTCTCATTTTTAGAAACTCAACCAATGATCCACCTCAAATACATTAACCGAATACTCGAGACCCGACCCATCAACCCGTTCCCTTATTATTAGAAACCGATACCCTTATCCTTAAATTCTAGGTTTACGTTGCAATTGAAGAGAAGAGAATCGCCCGAAGCCCACCCACACCATCCACTGTTGCCGAAGAGAAAAGGATATCGGAGACCACATTGCGGCGTCACCTACACCACTCGCGACGGAGATCGTCGTTCGAACCATCGTTTCAACCACCGTCAGCAACTGTTGTTCAAACCACAAAGGCTTAGGTCAGTGTCGACATTTCTTTTGGAGGGATTAATGATAACGGTTTGAACCACAAAGGCTTAGGTTGGCGACCGTCGTTTGAAATTTCTTTTAAGAGTTTTGAAGCGTGTATATTTCTTTCCATTCTGTTGTTGTTGCTATCATTTTTCGTTGTTCTATGATGTTTCTATGCTGTGTTGTTCTGTTCTGTGATTTTGCTGTGAGAAGATGATAAAACTGGTGCACTTTGCTGCTCTGTGATGTTTTTATGTTGTGTTGTTTTGTCAGTAATTCAGTCATCGTGTTTGGAGTGGGTTGGTTATTATTATTTTTCTACTATTTCTGTTATGAGGTTTATGCTGCTCATGGAATGGACAACAAAGCACAGTTTTTAATATGGGAATTGATGGCAGCTGCTTCACCAGCCACTTCACCAGCAAGAACAACGGCAAAATCTGTTTCTCTTGTTCATTACTTTTGCTGCAACATATGCTTCAACTTTCAGAACATACTGATTTTGTCATTTGAACTTTGACATGATATGGTTTGGTAATTTGAATTCTGAACAGATATCTGTTTCTCTTCCATTTGACAATAAAGATGGTTTTCATCTTGCATTTGTTGTTATGATCTTATTATCAATAAGCATTAAAATGTAAATGCAAAATCTTTAAGAATTGTCTTGAGCCATGCCATATCTATGGTGTGGAAGAATATAGATAATAATTTTCTTGAGCCCAGGCACAGGTTCGTCCACAGTAAAAGATATAAAGTACTGAAAATTGTTCTGTAAGACAATAAAATGGAGCAAGAGTTATGATTCATACTAGAGAAATGTAATGTAGCTCTAGTTCTTCTTTTTTTAAAATGCTACTTTGATTAAAGTAAAAGAAACAAAATGAGTATGCCAAAATGAATTGAAATCACAAGCTTTCAAAATGATTATTGTCACGCTTGACTTTTTGAGAACAATTTTAAAAAATATGGTGAACAAGGCTCAAATTTTAAAAAAATTGGCCTCAAACTAAAAATTGGATTCAAAAGTCTAATTGATTCTTAAGAAAGGTGTTAAAAATTTAAGAAACTTTAGATGATTACCTTAAATTAAATTTGTAGAATAATGTGGTCTAATAATTTTTAAATTATCATAATAATTATTTATTTTTATTTTATATCATTTTAAAAAAAAAAAATACATCATTGGGGCCTCACATATCTATTTCATACCGATTTGTGCCCAAAAGAAAAAAAATTTGAAACTTTTAACTACAAAAGGGACAAAAAACTTATTTTGCCTTTCTATAAAATTTTGTAAAAAAATCACTGTCTTCGTAGCAAAAAATAAAAATTAAATAAAAACATTTTCAACTCCCATAAAAATTCACAAAACATATATATGAAAACTAGAGTTTTCCAATGTTTAAACAAGAAAGTTTGAATCAAAAAATCTTTGAAATTGAGTTTTTAAGGAGACTGGTCTAGAATTTATCCAGAATTTGGTATAGAATTTGAAAAATCTCAAAAATTGAAAAATTGGTCAAAATGGTCCAAGTTTGGCTTATTTCAAAACTAGAAAACCCCATAATTTCATAGAATCAAATTTAGGAACAAAAGATTGAGAATTGACTAAGAAATAAATTTTTAAAATTATCTTATGGTCAGGTTTTGTTCTAATCACATTCTAGGACTATTATTGCAAAATTGTTTTACAGGACAAACGATCTTCGTTTTGGGCAAATCAAAATGCATTTTAAAGCTTGATATGTAAGGAATCTAAGAAAATTGGTTTTGGTCAATTTGGTGTTAAATTGATTGAGAAAACTTTTTTATAAAGATAACTGTCTAGAATAGGTACTATTTTGGACAACATTTTTGTTAAAAATATTTGAAGGACTTGGGGCGCCTAAAAAATTATGTAGAAAATCAAGTTTATACTTAAAACATAGAAAAAGCAGGGAAAAAATGATGTAGGGGCCAAAAACATCACACACAAAAATCCCAAAAATATAGAACAAGAAACTCATAATACACCAAAAATTTGGACAAAAACTTAAGGTACAAGTAAGTTAATTTGTGTGCGTTTGTGATCAATGAAGCAAGCATCTTTCACGTGAAATCTATGTCTAATATTCTCATAACAATATTCAGAAGCACCAAAGGGACCAAGAAAAATAATAAACACATTAACCCCAAAGCATATTTCACCTTTTGCCAAGCTAAATGTAAAAAATAGGGACTTAGGATTAGGGGTGGTGTAGCAATCCTTTAGAATTTTTGATGTTTGGGGAAGAGGAACTTTGAGAGCCAAGGCCGAGAGTGATGGCTTGGTGTTCTCCACCCCTTTTTTATTTTATTTTAAAGTGAGAGATTAAAAAAAAAAAATAAAAATTTTGATTTATAGCATTGATAAAGAAATTAATGAAATTGTGTTTAAAAAATATTTGGAATAAATGGTACGAGAATATGATGGAAGAGAACGAGATTTGATTAAAGATTGAAAGATAATAAAAAGATTTTGAGAAGATGGAGAGATGTTTTAAAATCATAAATTATCACTACATACAAAAGGTATGGGTCCCACCATGTTCTCATGAGTATGTCAAATGGAATTGAACAAATTTAAACGTCTCTATATTGCCACCTACACTCTTTTTAAAAAGCTACTTGGATGAAATAATATAATCACAAGCTTTACTGCACAGAGAAGGTAAGGGTCCCACCAATTTCTAATACAAATTTTGCAAGCAATCCAATATTTACCTACTAAAATAAATAACCAACACCTAATTCTAAAATTACATCTTGATATCATAAATCACTACACAATCCAAGCAACTATAATTACAAACACTAATATTATACACAATTTTATAAGTTTTGAGAGCTTTTCTAACTTTTCTTATCTCTTCAAACTCGAATTGATATTTTTTCTTTCTTTGTTGCAATATCTTTATTATATCATTAAAAAAAAAGCATATTCTTATCTTTTAAGAAATGACTCACAACAATGAAAGAATCTCTTTATTGAGTTCTTAAGCTAAAATGTAACTAGTGGAATTACTTTATCACATTAATATAACATCCTTCTTTGTCTTCAATTTATTTGATCACTTGTACTCACAAATGATGTTGAGTTTTCACAACTTTATGAGTCCATCTTGAACTGCAAGGTGGAAACAACATTTATTGGTAAAGATATTTGCAGTAAACTTGAAACAATGAAAGGCAAAGTAAATAAAAGGAAACCGAAGACTTTGAAAGATATTTCAGTGAACGGCCCATTTCTTCAGTTTGGTAGTTTTTTTTTGTAAGTCTTCTTTACTTTCATAGGGAAATAATTTATATTGTATTGTATTCTTTCTTCCTTAGAAAAATGTCTTTAACTTAAACATTTTTAAAAATACATGATTTTTTGTGGTACCAAAGGCTAATTCATTTGGGCATTCATTTGCTTTAACCAGATTTATTTAGGTAGCATCCATTCACTCTTAAAGCATGAGAGGTCAATAAAAGTGGCTAATATGAACTCCATCTTTCAGGGAGAGATTGATAATAGCTTTTGTTAGCAAAAACACTCCAACGTAAAATCAAGGATTATGAAACAGAAATTTAAAAAAAAAAAAAATCAAGGAGGAGTATAAACCTCTACTCACCCATTATAGTGGAAAAAGAAAAAATAAATTTTTTCTTGGAATTTTTCATCTCAAACAGCTTTAATTACAAAAAAAAAAAAAATGTAATCTCCTTACAAGAATTTTTTAAATAAAATGTAGAGTCAATTGAATGAAACAAGATGTGCTTATATTTTCATAAATTATGAATCATATTTACATTTTATTTTATAGTTTAAGAAGTCAACAAATATAGTAGTTATAAATTTTGAAACCTTTATTGACCTAATTATATTGGATTTTAAACTCATCTTGTTTACTTTGAATGTGTTAATCCACTTGTTCATGATTTGAATATGATTTTAAACAAGGTAAAGGAGTTAATACCAGTATTAGAAAGGTAGATTGTGGCCATTCTTTTAGAATATGAAAATGCAAAATCTGAAGCCCAGGAACTTGGTGGAAAATTACTTGGTAGTCAGAAGCTTATTGATGAATTAACAACCAAGGTTAGATTGCTTGAAGGTTCACTTAATGATGAATGACATTATGTCTTTACAAATATGTGCACATAAGCTTGCACACAAATCTGTCTCTATCTATAGTCTCTAACTAAATGTATTCTATAATTCAGAAATGCTAGAGGTTAAGAATATCACCTAACAATGAATTGGTGGCTCTCTGATCCTGATTGATTTGCAACCAGAACAACCAAAGAAAGATGTTCTGTTCTGGGCAGCATTGAAGATCAAGGAGAATTTAGATGAAGACCATTTAATGAATTTTAACATTTTTTAAAAGATGAAAGTAAAATTTACTCTTCCTTTTAATGAGTTTCTTTGTTCACGAGTGTAACAGTAAGTAGCGACATTAATGCGTTTGAAATGGCAGTGTTGTCCGCAGTTCTGCTGCAATGTGTAGTTTGCGGCTTTACAAATATATGTATAGCCAGCCAGAAGAGATGGAGAAGATGAAGAGGAAAACCTTGTTTTTATTTTGAAAAAATACGATAATTTTTTATTTAAATTTCTATAAGTTATTTTAATTAATTTAATTTTTTAAAGATAAAAATATTTATAATGTTATTTGTTTATTTAAATTGTATTTATATTTTAATGTCTTATTTAATAAAATATTAATTAAATTTTTTTTATTAACATAAAAGTTATAATTAATAGATAATTTATATTATATTAAAAGAATTTATGTATATAATTATTTAAATTAATTTTAATTTTTAAATTTTTATTAGATACGTTATTAGTAAAAAAAATTCATGTATGTATATAATTAAAAAATTTTAATTTATATTTTAATATTTTATTTTAGATAAATTAATACATGATATGTAAGATAATTATTTTATTAATAAAATTTTATTTTAATATTATTTTAACTAAAAAATTATAGATAATATTTGGATAAAAGTTTAATATTAAAAATATTTTTATGTTTAAAAAATTAAATTAACAAAAATAATTTATAAATAATTAAATTAAAACTCTCATATTTATTAAATATTTAAAATATAATTTTTCTCAAAATTTAAATTAAACCACCCAGATTTTCTTTTGGGTCATGCCGAATCGTTTTTTTCAGCATACAAAATACATATATAGATAAAGGCTTCGAAATGAAGAGTTCGCAAATATGGATAGAGACGCCTGTGATTCTGGAACTTCTTCTCTTTGGGTAAAGATGAGTTCTGACTTCTGAAATTGACGAACGTGTTCCGACAGCTTCTTTTCTACGGAGAGAAAGGGAGGAAGAGGAGGAAAAGAGACAAAACCAAACTCTTCGTGAAATGCCGGTAATCAATAAGGGGTATCGTGGTGGCGATGCCACGGAAGTGTGAGGTCTACCTAAGAAGGCGGCAGAATCCTCGTGTGGAGAAATGGGTTTGGGGCCGGTTGGGGGCAGCGGCGGAGTTGTCGGTAGCAGTGCAGGTGGAGGTTCGAATGGTGTGAATGGGAGGTGCTGTGACATGACCGTCAAGTGCTCGTGCAGATGCAAATTGAATCACCCGCACCACTACTACAACGGCTTATTTTCGTCTGGTTTCGCTTTCTTTTTTGGGTGTCTCGTGTTGTTCGGATCGATTGCCACCCTCTATGCTTGGCTGGCGTTTTCACCCTCTGTTCGTATGGGTCTCTCTTCGTTTGGATGCCAGGAGGACAATGAGGGTTCTTGGTCAATTGGGATTTTCTACGGTGACTCTCCCTTCTCTCTGAAACCCATCGAAGCTGTAAGTCTTTCCTCTCTTCACTGCTCTTCTCTCTCACGTCCTTTTTTTTTTTTTTTTCGTTTTTTCTCTTCATTGAATTATTTTATATTTTTTTTTGTTCATCTTTCCCAAATTTAATTTTTTCTTCAGAAAAAATTGTTAAGCGTGTTTTTCTTTTTTTTTAGTAGATCACCTTTTTTTAATTTGCTTTTGTGAATTATGATTTTTTTTTTTTGCGGTGATTTTTATTTAAAATATCCTTCACTGACTGTTGTGTACGCAACAACCCTCAAGAATATTTCAATTGGAATTTATTGAGATGTGGGCTTCTTGAATATTAATCCCTGGATATGACATTTCTAATTGTATGCAGGCTGATGTGTGGAAAGATGAAAGTGCTGCTTGGCCTGTAGCCAACCCTGTGGTGACGTGTGCTTTACCTTCTGATGCTGGATTTCCAAGTAATTTTGTAGCTGATCCTTTTCTTTTTATTCAGGTAATAGCTTTTGTGACTGGCGGTGTTTTCATGCCTTCATGTATCTGCAGTTTCAAAACGCTTAAAGTTAGAATTGGATTCCTTGCTGTTTTTCGTTCTTTCTGTTTGTATGACTAGCAAAATTTTATGCTGTGATTTTGTTGGTCATGTCAGTATTTATGATCAATCGAGAGTCCACAATGCATAAAAGTAGATATTATATAGCAATGGGCATGGTGAAACATAATATGTCATGTCACTATTATCTCTCCAGATTAAGATGTCTGTTTGTGAAACAAAAGTGCCGGAAACTTCAATTTTGGCCTTTAGCAGGAGAAGAATATGCCTTCTCTTATTGAAATCAGGGAGCCTGGATTCATTATAGAACTGATATATTTAGTTATTTTACTGCTACCTTCTTGATGCAATTAATTACGTAAGCAAGAAGCTGCTTAAAAGTCAAAAGATCATTCAAGTCAAGAAAGGCTGATCGATAGATTTAAGGTTCAAAATGAGATGACAATTTATGAAACGACAAGGATATGAATGAACAAATTGAATAAGAATAAAGGTGAGGATATTTATTGGCAAGCAGTATTTTCTTCTTTGAGTCTGAAGAACATAAGATAGTTTGCCATGTACAATTTGGAGACAAACAAGTTTTAGTGTCAGAAAACATCATAATAATTTTGTTAGGAGAAATCTAGGTGTTTGTTTTTCTAGAAGTTGAGGGAAAATTTTATGTAATGAAGGATTCATGCTATATGGGACCGAATGGACAATGAAATTTATGTGGACAATACAGTTTAGTTTCTAATATGATACATCCTATGAAGCACAGACAGTGACATAGATATAAATATGGAAACACACCTAGTTCTTAAAAATTTTAGCATAGGACATTACACGACATATATGTATATGTGTGCATAAATATTACAATTCCAATGGTAATCTAAAATTAGAGACAATAGACAATAAAAATTACTACAATAGACAATAAAAATTACTAAGTATAGAAACTCATAAATCATAATACTATATATGTGTGTATAAGCACAAACATTTACAATATCTATCCTTGAAATATCATGTGTGCCAATGCTTGCTATTTTATAGCCCCCTTCCCAAAAATATTTCCTTAGAAATAGCCATGTACAAGTACGTAGGAATTATATTTCTTGTGGGAATTGCCAGCCACTTTGTTTCCTATGTGAATCTTTAGAAGATAAAAAGAAGAGAGGATTTTTCTTGAAGAATGTTACTAGCAAGAAGAGTTGAGAGGAGAGAGAACAATGGAGCCAAAATGGAAAAAGTTGAAAGCTAGGGTAGAGAGGAGATGAGTGGGAGAAAAATGAAAGTGAGGAAAAATGAGATTGGGTCTTGGCTCAAAAAAAATGCATGCTTTCTGCTTGTTTTCATATTTCCTTTCTTTTCTTTTCTTTTTTTTTTAATTTTAAATTGCTTAATAAGAGAGACACTTTTCTCACTTTGGGTGTTTTGTTTTTTCATTTTTTTACATTTAAAATTTTCATGTGTCCTGTCATGTTAGGCATTTGTCAGAGCTGAAATTTCTTTTTTTATTTCGACTAGTATGGACAAGTGTTAGACGTGTTGTGGCCATGTCCATGTCTGACATCTGTTCAACATGCTGACACACCACCAAAATGCTGTGTTCATGCTTTCTAGGATGCATCTAATCCCCGTTAGTCATATTAGTTTCTTGAGGGTGTGGTTGCTTTTGTAATTTACTCTTTGCATTTATAAAAGTTATTTTCCTTTCCCCAACATTGAATGATGCTTCTAATCCATGTTGTCCAAAGTTAGACTGAGTTGGACTGAGTGGATTTTAGAAGTTCCACATTTAGCTATCATTTTCAAGAATGTTGGGGATGTAAACGTCTCCTGATAATTTGAATATCTCTTGCCTATCTTTTCTGTTGAGGGAAAGGGATGTGATGCTTTTAATGCTTGCATAGGTATTTTGTTCCAGTTTATATTCTTTAATGTAACATCTGTAATGGAAATTGTTTGAAGTTTTTGATAGATATTATGGTTGTTCCACTGTCAAACTTAGTTCTTTGTTTGGCTGCCTCAAAAGTATTTGGTTTTTCTAATTTCCATTGAAAAACTTGTTTGCTTAAAAACTTCTCTAGAACCTTTGACTAATAGGTATACATGAAAGATGGATCAAGATCTTCTCATGTGAGAAAATAGCATGATGGTATTATGTGAGGAGAGAGATAAACAAAAAGTGAGAATATACCATTTATCCATGATCTCCATTATGTGAATGAGGTCCACCATTCAATCAATTTTGTTTCTATCTCTTTTTTATATGACGCCGTCATATTATTTTCTCACATGAGAGGATTTAAATTCATGAAAGACAAATTGAAAATGGAAATAACATTCATTTAAAATTTTACATTGGTGTGGACAAGGAAGTGACTACCTGATAGATATGAATTTATAGACAAAAATGTACATTGGTCTTGTATGCAAGACTTGTCTGTCAACTAGTAGTATCTTTACTATATGTGTCATGCTTAGAGAGATCTGTGTATAGTAATAATTGTATAATATATTTGGTACTTCTAAATTCCATCATACAAATGTATGAGCTGATCATTTAGGGTTTGTTTGGGAGAGGCAAAATGGAGTGGAGGGGAAGGGAAGGGAAGTGAGATCTAATTTTCAACATTTTCTTTGATTTAGATTTAAATTTAACCTTTTTTCTTCTTTCCTGCACATCCTTTTTTTCAATCCAAATATATTGTAAGAGAAAAAAAAAACTGTGAGATTTATTCTAAATCAAAGAAAATGCTAAAATTAAAATTTCAGTTCCATTTCCTTCCCTTCCATTTCTCCTATCCCAAGCAAACCCTTGAGAAGCTAATTGTGATATGCTAGAATAAGAGCATGAAGAGTGGATTTTCTACTGTGTCTCTCATTACTGTGGTTGTGTTTCTGTATTCTTCTCTACACACACACACACACACACACACATATATATAACAGAAGGCATTTCCATCTTTTTGACCGTAATAGGATAGTGGTAAAGCGATAGGATTTTTAGTGGAAGCACTAGAAATGGTACTCTTGGTTGCCCTTTATTTTTGTTCGTCCAATTGGTTGCCCATGTTTAAAACTCAAAGTAAAACTAGTAGGAATAGATCCAACAATGGGGAGCTTTTAAAGCAGTTGCATGATCTAAATAATGTTTTTCTTTTCAATCTTTATTTGTTGGATGAAATATTAAGAGTGTGTTTGGTTTATGAAAACATTTTCCATTTCTATTTCTATTTCTTAAAATTAGTTTTCATTTTTTAAGTTTTCAAAATTTTAAGAACATGTTTGTTATGTAAAGTTAAAATTTTGTTCATATTTATTTCTATCTCAAATGATTTAAATGACAACAATTTTTTATTGATTTTTAAGTTTGACTGTTATTAAATTATAATATTTATATGATTGAAGGGTTTACTTTCTTAAAATTACAAAAAAAACACTGGTTATAAAGTGAAAACATTGAAAACGTAGCCTATCTTTTTTCAAAAAACTTTTTTTATTAAACTCTACCAAATGCATTTTCAGTCATAGTTTCTGTTTTCATTGAAAATGAAAACAGAAAGCAGCAAAAGCAAATGCACCTTAAATTATTTTCTCTTTTTGTTTTTTGTTTTAAGTAAATTTAATGTCATTGGTATGGATAAATAACTTTATCTTCAATGAAAACAGAAAGCAGCAAAAGCAAATGCACCTTAAATTATTTTCTCTTTTTGTTTTTTGTTTTAAGTAAATTTAATGTCATTGGTATGGATAAATAACTTTATTCTGTTGGTGTATGTTGGCATCATGATTCAGGGAGATATATTTTACCTGTTTTACGAGACAAAGAATTCAATCACTTTGCATGGCAATATTGGAGTTGCAAAAAGTACTGACGAGGGAGCTACATGGCAACAATTGGGCATTGCTTTGAATGAGGATTGGCATCTTTCTCATCCGTATCTCTTTGAGTATCTTGGCCAGGTAGAAGTCCATTTTTTTTTACCCTAAAGTCAGTGAAAATAGTTCTTAAGCATAATTTGCTAACTAGGTAAATGGAACAACAAATTTTATTTGCCCTTTGTTATTTAAATCTGCTAACTTTGTATCAGAAAGAGGATTTTGAACTACTTAAATAACTTTCTATCAGATCTACAATGTTGAATTTGGGGCTCAAATGCTTTCAGTTAATGCCTATGAATAAAACTGGTCCTGAGAAAAATTGCATGCTTGTTAAGTTATGATGGATATGAACTTGTATATTCATTCATTCCATTAGCTAATAATTCAGAGTAAATTATGATTATTGTTATCATTTTTCTTTCTTTCTTTTGTATTTCCAGATATATATGATTCCTGAGAGCAGTGAAAAAGGAGAAGTCCGAGTCTACAGAGCTCTCGACTTTCCTTTGCAGTGGACTATGGAAAAGGTTATCATCAAAAAGCCCCTTCTGGATTCGTTAATCATTAATTATGATGGGAGGTATTGGCTTTTTGGCTCTGATCATAGTGGGTTTGGCACCAAGAAAAATGGACAATTGGAGATTTGGTATGGCAGTTCACCTCTTGGTTCTTGGAAACCTCACAAGAAAAATCCCATATATAACATCAACCAGAGTTTGGGAGCTCGCAGTGGAGGCAGGCCATTCTTCTACAAAGGAAATCTTTATCGTATTGGTCAGGACTGTGGTGAAACGTATGGGAAACGGGTGCGTGTTTTTAAGATACAAGTTCTTAACAGTGAAGAATACGAAGAAATTGAAGTACCCTTCAACATTTTTGAGCCTGGCAAGGGTAGTAGTTCTTGGAATGGTGCTCGATACCATCACCTAGATGTGCAACAGCTGCCATCTGGTGATTGGGTTGCGGTTATGGATGGGGATCGTGTTTATTCTGGGGATTTAGTTCAGCGGTTTGTTACCGGCTATGCTTCAATAGCAGTTGCTGCTGTTCTCATTGTGCTAATGGGTGCGATACTTGGTTTTGTGAACTGTATTATCCCTCTCAACTGGTTCATTCATAGCTCTGGGAATAGGAATGGTGCTCTCTTGGCTTGGGAAAGATCAAATTTGTTTTCTTCAAAGGTAATACGGTTTTGCAGCCGCTTGAACAGAGCTCTGACATTTACCCGAGCTAAGATAAAGCATAATACTTGTTCTAGGAGGTTGGTTCTTGCTCTAATATTTGCAGTAGGGGTTGGATTAATGTGCCAAGGGGTTAAAAATATCTACGGCGGCCATGGTTCAGAAGAACCTTACCCCTGGAAAGGACAGTATTCACAGTTCACATTATTGGCTATGACCTACGATGCTCGTCTTTGGAACTTGAAGATGTATGTGAAACATTACTCGAGATGCCCATCTGTACGGGAGATTGTTGTGGTGTGGAACAAGGGAGTTCCTCCTGAATTGAGTGATCTGGACTCTGCAGTACCAGTGAGGATCAGGGTAGAGGAAACAAACTCACTCAATAATCGGTTCAAGGTTGATCCGTTGATAAAAACACGAGCTGTCTTGGAGCTTGATGACGACATCATGATGAGATGTGATGACGTTGAGCGAGGTTTTAATGTGTGGCGTCAGCACCCAGATCGGATTGTTGGATTCTATCCCCGGCTCATTGGTGGGAGCCCATTAAAGTATAGGGCAGAAAAATATGCTCGAATGCATAATGGGTATAACATGATTCTTACTGGTGCAGCTTTTATTGATTCTCAAGTAGCATTCAAGAGATACTGGAGTGAGGAGGCCAAGCAAGGGAGGGATTTGGTGGACAAATATTTTAACTGTGAAGATGTGCTTTTAAATTACCTGTATGCAAATGCAAGTTCATCATCCAGGACTGTTGATTATGTGAGACCAGCTTGGGCTATTGACACATCAAAGTTTTCTGGAGCAGCAATTAGCAGAAACACAAAAGTACATTATATGTTGAGAAGTCAATGCCTTGTGAGATTTTCAGAGATGTATGGAAGTTTGGGTCCCAAGTGGGAATTTAACAGTCGGAAAGATGGTTGGGATTTATGATAGGGAAGGAGTTTTAACAGTTAGGCCCTTGCATGCTCTTGTATTTTTAGATCTTTGCTGGCCTAGAGTGTTCTTGTACATAGTTCTACCCTTCTGCTACCCCGCTGTTACATTTATGTAGGGGGATTTTTCTAGAGACTTTTTTGCTACTTGTAAATTAGTTTTATAATGGCATTTTAGTGATTATTTATTTACTTGAAAAGGAGCTGTCGCAGGATAATCAAAATACTTTTAGTTTGAGTACTCAAAATTTATTTGTTAGGTCTGAATTTAGATATTAAAGAAGTATGATTCCGGCAGTGTGGTATATAATTCAAACTTATATTTAGACTAATTTTATATAAATTATTTAAATATTATTTTTAAATTATAAATGTATAGATTAATTTATCCTATTAAAGAAAATAGATAAATAAATTCTTATTTGTTTTATTTTTTTATTAAAATGCTTTAAGTTTAATATAAATATATAAATTATTATATTTGATAAATTTATAAGGATAAATTTATTAAAATTTTATATTAATTATATATTTAAAATTTTTATACTATAATTAATGCAACTTATATATCTTTTATATATTTTTATTAAGAAAATGTAAATTTATATGTAAATAAATCAAAATTTTAAAAAAAATATTAATCTTCTTTTCTTTTGACTAAACGAATTCATGTTCAAGAATTTAAAAATTTTATAAGTTCTGAAATAAAAATTAATTTTATTATTTGTTCAAGTTGAAATTCGAGTACGAAAATTGTATCATATTTATTTTATTCATGATTGTTCCTACTAAGATAATCCATAAATAGTAATCCTAATCTTATAGGCAATGATTCTCATTCAGGTGGCAGCGGCATCGTTTCATCTTCAAACATGAATGACATTGTCTCTTAAGTAAATGTTCCTGTAACAAGCATCAGAAAAATGACAAAAACTCACTGTCAGCTTCAACATCATTGGAAGGTTTCTGGCACACCAACAATTATTTTGGGCATAAAATTCAACTATCAATTCAGGACCACCAAGTTGAAGGTGGAACTATTCCTCCTCCTCTTATTGTCATGTGCAAATTGATATGATATTTGAAGACCATAAACCGTGATAATTTAGATAGCCATGTTAATTCAATGCGACTCGTCAAATTGTCAAAATTTATTTATTTTAAAATGACTTCTTTTTAAATAGATTTTTAAAAAAAGTGTTGTAAAAAAAAGTTTGTTTAGTTAATTCAGTAGTTTTTTTCTGATAAAAAAAACTTTTATCAATATTTGAGAAATAGTTTATGTTTAGACAATTTGTATAAAAGAATATGTACAGATTTACTTTGTTATTAATATTATTTAAATAAATAAATGATTATTGTCAATTTTATTTGTATATTATAATTAATTAGTTAAAATATAAATAATAAAATCACAATAAATATTTTAAAACCATAAATTTATAGACATATGCTCCATACTTTAATTTATAGATAAATCCTCCATACTTTAAATTATATGCGTCCAAATAATATATATATCCCCAGAATAATAAGCATAATTTGTGTTTGTAAAATGTTTTTGGAAAAAGAATTTAAGGATATTATAGCAAATAAAATTTTTTGGAAGAGATAGTTTTGTCCTAAAATATTTAAATTTTTACTTTTACTTTTGACTAGAAGCAGAAACTAACTCCTACTTCACAACTACGAAATTATTTTGCTACCACTTAGAAGCATTTTTTTTAATTTTTGCCAAAAAATAAAATTCCTAAAAATAAATATGTTTGAAAAAGAATAATTAAACAGTTTTTTTCCCAAAAGCTTGACTAAACATAAGCCTCACCTGATATACATGGATTTGGGTATGAGAAGATATATACACACACACACAAAATATATAAGACATTAGAGTGTGTAAATTTGAAAGAAAAACTCCAAAAATTATTTAGGTCCATTTTCTGTCTTTTTTTTATTTTCATATATGACTTTATTATTATTGAATAGTTTGTAATATACAGGTGTTGTTATGATGTACACAAGGAAGCAACCTTCAGGTCTCCATAGACCACATGTTTCTTGATAAGAGGCCACCTGGATAATATATGTGAGGATCCAAAGTTTTCCAGAACCACTAGGGAGGACGAACCCAAGGAAAAGCAGAGACACGTAGATGACGGCAGGGCCCACACATACACTGAAGAGCACACCCACACACAAAGAAACACACATTCACGCACTGCAAGGCACCTCAGCTATGGTCAACACTACCATTGTTAGCTAAGTCTCTTATTGCTTCACACTAAGATTTACTCTCTATGTACTTGTTGTAATCTCTAAGCCTACGATTTAATTATAATACCAACAAGATTGCTATTACACTTGGACTAACATTCAAGTGTATCCTTGGGTAAGCCCATGATGCCGATGTCATTACTACCCCACCTAACAAAATTTGGTGTGCCAGGTAGGGGTTTTCAAAGACAAATTTGCTCATAATTTGATTGCTACTCAAGGTCGATAATGAAACCTAAAAGGACTTCCAAGAACACCAAATCTAAGGTCAGTGCAGTGAAAATCAACAGATCTTCTCTGCCGGTTAACATAGTTGCCTCGTAGGTTAGGAGTTAGATTCACTTGAACATCGTTGCACAAGAGTAGGAACCCAACGCCAGGGCCATGGAAGTCAATGTGCTACCTTAACCAAGACAAAGGTAAAGCTCTAATGCTAGATGATGCTAGAGAAAACAAGCGGGAATTATTAAAATATTCATATCTTGTGGATACCAACAAATTTTACCTGTTAGATTCGGGTCAAACACAAGTATTGTTTTGAATGATTTTACGAGTTTGAGCCTGGATTTAGGAAAAGTGGTACCTAATTCGAATTCAGACATACTCTATATAAATTATTTAAATATTATTTTATATTATAAATACATATATTTAATTTTATCCTATTGAAACAAATATATATGTGTGTGTTAATTGCTATTTGCTTCAATTTCCTCATTTAATATTAATCTATAAATTATTGTATTTGATAATTTTGTTAGGATAAACTTGTTAAGATTTTATATTAATTATATATTTGAAGTTTATATAATATAATTAATGTAACTTGAATGATGTTATTTTTTTTATAAATTTCTAAGGAGATGACTCATAATTTGAAAAAGAAATTGATCATTTTGAGTTTTCTTTGGGTAAACGAGTTTGGGTCTAGAGATTCAGATATTCAAAGGGTCCATGAACAGTGATTGACTTTTCTACTCGCTTGGGTCTGAGTCTAGGCATAGTGAAAATATTTTTTTCTTTCATGTCAGGGGATAAGAACTATAATAGCTCACTATATCCTACCCATGATCATGAGTTATTGTTATGGACAAAAATAAATTCTTAGAGATTTTAGAGAATCAATACTAGCCATGGGAGAATCAAATGTCCTTAATAACTTGTAACTTTGTTTGATAAATATAATCTGACTTATATGCATGTGTTTGAAATTGAATGTTGCATTAGTAAGCATGTAGTTGCATTAGAATTCCTATAAAAGGTTTAAGTAAAAATAGAGATTATAACAAAAGAAGTTAAGGACTAAAGTGAAAGAAAAGTAGGAAGCTTAAAGTTGAGATTGTAATAAACCAAATTTTTGAAATAATTAAATTGGTTGAATTTAATCAGTATTTCGTTAAAATTGAATCCGGCGTAATCTTCTGAGATTACGGTTGAAATCTGAGAATTTTTCAGAGTTAAAATCTAATCCAATGAAGGAAAGCGCAACCCTGCGTTAGGAAATTGACAGATAAAATCTCGGACTTCGATTTCTTAGACGGAGGCTGAAATCCTTGCATGGGAATCCATGCCCTTGGTCGGATCAAAGATGGCATCCAGAAGTTTCCCTGAGTGAAGTGGCAAAAGATCGAATTGCCCTTGGAGGCTTTAAACTTCTCAAAATTCCACAAAATCCCACCATTTTTGCATTTTCACTCTCTCTCCTCCCTTCCACTTTCTCTTCCCTCTCTCCTCCCTTTACCACCGCGCGCGGCCAGTACTGTTGCCCTACGCCGCCACCTGACCCAGCCATCGGCACAGCTCGCTACCCCGACCTCCAAGAACCATCCCCAGCCACCAACAGGCGCCACCGCCGCCGAGAAAGGCTTCTTTTTCCCCTCCATCGTGAAATCCTCCACCCACAGTGATCTCCACCGTCTGGCGCCGTTCGACATCACCACCCCCGCCATTGGGAAGGCCGAGCTGCCAGCTTCCTCTGATAGCTCCCAGCCGCCGAATTAATCAAATTAAATCATTCAGGTATCCACAGAATTAATCTAAAATCAGGGGAGCGTAAATTACCCTACCTGGTTACCGTTTGCTTCTAATTAAATCCGGGGCTTCTCGTATCCTCAAAATTTAAGCCTAGTTAATTTCCTAGGCAATTTAACCAATGTCTTAGTCCATTACTTATTCAATTTCACTTTCCTACGTTCGATTACACGTTTTCCTAGGCTGATAAATTTTTTGTACATGTTTGACATCCAATTCAGTCAGAAAACACTAGATTAGGGAAATTTAGATCGTACCGAGGGTTCCAAAAGATGGAAGTCTGGTTCGAGATAGCTTCTGGCTTCTTTGGCGATGGCGCACAACGGAGCACGGCGGTGCACAGAAGCCCACGGTGGAGAGGTGTGGTTGAGGTCAAAAATTACACTAGAATGAAGCCCGCAAGATGAGGAGTCTGAATCTGGGGTTGGTTTGGTGGTTTTTGGCCACTAAGGTGGTGTTTTCCAACAGCGAAGTTCCACGCACGGCAGATGCTTTTTGCCTCAATCTAAGAGCTATTGGAGGAAGCTGGCAGCTCGGCCTTTCCAATGGTGGGGGCGGTGTCGCCAGACGACTTCAGACGGCGGAGATCACGGTAGAGAAGGAGAAATCACAACAGAGGAGAAATGGGCTTTTTTCGGTCGCTGTGGTGTCCATTAGTGGCTGGGGTTGGTTGCTGGAGGTTGGGGGCATCGAGCTGCGTTGGTGGATGGGTCCGGTGGCAGCAGAGGGCTGCATTTCTGGCCGTGTATGGTGACGAACGTGGGAGGAGAGAGGGAGGAGAAAATGGAGGGGAGAGAGAGAAAGGAAAGAGAAAATGTGGGGAAAAATGGAAGTTTTAAAATTTTAAAGCCTCTAAGGGCATTTCGGTCTTTTGCCACTTCGTTTGGGAAAATTTTTGGATGTCTTTTTCAATCCGGGCAAGGGCACGGATTCCCATGGAAGGAATTCAGACTTCGTTTAAGGAATTAAAGCTTGTTACTTTATTTGTCAATTCCTTAACGCCGAGCCGAGTTTTCTTTCATCAGATCAGATTTTGACTCCAAAAAATTTTCAAATTTCGACCATAGACTTAGAAAATTACGCCGATTTTGATTTTAACAAAATCAAGGTTTAATTGTCCAATTAATTTATTTTTAAATTTTGGTTTATTACAATCATGGAAGAAGTCTAAAAGAGATCTTGAGATATATAGAATCTCTAAGTGATAAATTAATGGCTGAAATTGAAATGATGTAATAGAAGAAAAAAGAATTGGAGTTGAAGCTAAGAATGACAGAGCAAAAAAATTGGAGGACTTAATATTGGTGACTCTGATGAGAGTTTATCATTATTTACAAAGGACATTTTAAGGGTCGAGCCACCTCAAAGGTTTAAGTATATCATTCTAGTGTAGACTTGATCATAGGCCTAAAAGCTCACTAGCTCAATAGGCTTGGCCTGATAAAAATATCATATGATCCAGAAAAAAGTCCAAATGAAAATCTTTTTTTTTTTTTTAAAAAAAAGGTTGATCAAATTTAGGTAGAGGTCAAGCTTTTTTCAAGACTGGCTTGAAAGCCTGAAAGCCTGAATTATTTTTTGCGAAAAAATATTTAAAAAAATTATAAATATTAGAATATTAAATACAAAATATTAAAAAATTTTCATTTAAACTTAATATTTTTTATAAATAAAAAAAATTTCATATTTCTTTTTTTTATTTCACTAAATAGAAATATAGTACATACACAAATAATTAAATTTCATCATTTATTATCAATTATCTATGATTTTTTGATAAAAAGTCAAACATAGTGCATTTTATTTTATAACTTACAAATATTATATTAAACTTTATTTTCAATTATGTTAATTGAAAAATATGATATACAATTAATTTTAATTTTTAAAAAATTTTAAATTTAGGCCAAGCTAAACTTTTTTAAATTTCTTATCAATTTGGTTGCCCCTAGCTTGAATAACTAATATTAAATATGGGCTATGGTCTATATTTTTCTAGTAAGCATATATGAAAGCCCAACCCATTTTTTAACGAGCTTGACTTGTAATGAGATCTAATATAGAGATGTACAATGGGAAAACATATCCTCCACACCATATTAAAAATTTTAATATCCAAATGGATATACATTGAGGCTATTATCTAAGTTTAAGTGTAAGTTGTTTCCAGCTACATTGAAGGAAGAGGCCAAACGATGGTTCAATAGTCTTCCCAAAAACTCCATCAGTAGTTTTAGGAAATTGGCACAGAGGTTTGTAGCGCAATTGCAACTAACAAAATAACTATGACATACTTTAATTCACTAATGGGAAAGGCAGCTAAAGGAAGAAATTTTGGAAAATTTTATGGTTAGATTCAATGATAAGGTATTAACCATAAAAAATCCTAATGAAGGAGTAATCATGGTAACCCTCATAAATCGCCATCAAGAACATAAGGCTTAAACACGCTCTTGCAAAGAAACCCCCTTCTTTGCTCACTAAGATAATGAAGAGAATTAATAGCTAAGTAGTAGCTGAGAACATAATTAGGACTTACAAGGAGCATGATAGATCATTACAGGAAGGTGGATCAAAGAGAGAAAACCAAGGTCAAGTTGTGAGCTCAAGACTACTAATGAAGGAAAGGTTGGGAGGTCAGTTGACACTTCTTGCTCCTTATAACCTAACCTAAATGGGACCTCAGAGATATGAGAAATAAGCTCCATTCTCTATGGCCCATTGAGATTTTAATGGCCTCAGAGCATGATGATTTTTGGAGAAGGCTATAACCACTTAGGACACTTCCAAGGTAGAGATATTAGATTAAGTACTATGAATTCCACTAAGAAGTGACGCACCAACCACTTTGTGGAAACAATCCTATGGTGAACAACCCAAGACCAGATTAAGAGCTTAGGCCAAATCCACAACAAGAGGTAAATCAATAATTAAGAGTTATAATTAATGTAATATTAGCAAAACTTAGAGCTACTTAAAGAGAGGTCACATATTATCTAGATGAGGTACTTGCGATTGATAGTGACAAAAGAGTGACACCTCCATATCAATTTGAGACAATCAACTTCAGTAAGGAAGATGAGGAAGGAATCCTTAGAAATCAAGATGATCCCATAGTTATCTTGACCTTGATCGACTATTTCAAGGTCAGAAGAGTTCTTGTGGATAGGGAGCAATGGTAAACATTCTGCATTACGATGTATTGAGACAAATGGACCTTGATGAGTTCAATCTGCTACCATCTAACAGAGAAATGTTTGGATTTAGAGGACCTCGACTGAGGATAGAAGGGATCATTGGCTTACCCATGACCCTAGGAGAAGAAAAGTTAGCTTCAACCACTTTCACTATTTTCTTTCACTATTTTCTATGTCACACATACTTATTCTACATATAATGCTATACTAGGAAGAATGAGGATAAACTAACTAAAGATAGCTATGTGACCATATAGCTTGTGCACAAGATTCAATACCTATGTTGTTAACAAGTTGAGGTTAAAAATAAAAAAAAAAGAACAAAATAGAAACATAAGAGAAAGGAAGAAAGTCAATAGTGAAACTTAAAAAGAGAAGGATAAAGAAAAGAAACCCATGATGATATAACATTGAGGAGAAAACAAAGGGAAAGAACCCATAACAACACAACTTCATAGAAAAAAATGAAGAAAATGAGTATATGGTGATACAACAATATACTCATAAAGACATACTTATGATCACCTCAACTAGGAAGGAAACATCCATGTCCCCCCTTAAGAAAACAAAAAGGGAAAGGTGTTGAATGTAGAGAACTTGAAGGTTAGGAGTGATTGGATAGAGGTAAAACTAGAGGCTCATGATGATCTGGTCAGGATACAAGTGTGAGATTATCCAATGAAGTACTTACATATAGGAAATGATGTGAAACCTAGCTAAAGGAAGACACATTAGGGTTCTTCATATAAAACATTTACTTGTTCTCATGGTTAGCAACTAACAAGCCAAGAATCGATCTTAAGGTCATGGTACATAGGCTAGCTACTAACCCTTTAGTGAAGCCTATTAAATAAAAAAAGAAAATATTTTGGGAATTGAAGAAATAGAAATTAAGCAAAAAGTTTAGAAGTTATTGTTGGATGGAATCATTAGGGTAGCAAACCCTATTATAGTTAAGAAATCTAATGAAAAATAGAGGATGTGAGTGGAATTTACAAAAACCAACAAGTTCTATTTGAAAGATAGTTATCCCCTTCCTCATATTGTCAAGTTGGTGGATAAATCATCAGGCTATAAGTTATTAAGTTTCATGAACACTTATTCTAGGTATAACCAAATTAATATGGTTGATAAAGATGTTGAGAAAATTGCCTTCATAATAGAATGTGGCACATATTGGTATAGGGTGAAATATAATAATAAAAAATCAAAGGAATTAATGAAGGATTTTGATGAAGCAAAAGTGACACACATATCGAGGCAGAGAACACCTAAGTTAATGTTCTCTCAAATTTTTCCATATAAGAAAAAATATAGAAAGAGACAAATTCATTTATGTTAAGCAAAAATCAACCCTTAGTATTGAGGCTTTGCTCGAATCCATTTTTTAAGAATATATGAGTTGGATAACTGCATTTAAAAATTATATTAAAGAGGGATATCTTCTAACAAAAGAAGTTGCAAAGGAACTCATGAAAAAGACCATGAGGTACACCATGATTAGCAGCTTGTATATTAGGTTTTTTTAGGATCACTATTGCGATGTGTATCCTTACTCAAAATGAGCAAAAATTTGGAAGTACATAAGGGAATATGTGAAATCATTATGGTGTTAAAACTTTGGCATTAAATTATGAAGTTGGGATACTATTGGCCCACTTTATCTAAAGAAAGCTAAGAAGCATGTGAGAAAGTGTGACATATACCGAAGATTTTCAAACATAATTCACATACCTACAGAAGAATTACAAACCATTCAAAGTCCTTGCCTATTTGCTATATGGGAGATAAATATCCTTAGCCCTTTTCAACATGCACCAGGTGGAAAGAAATTTTGTGTTGTAAGTGATAGATTCTTTCATAAAGTGGATTAAAGCATAGGCCTTGATCAAATCATCAAGATTTAAGTTATCTATTTATTGTAGAAAAATATACTAAGTAATTTTGGAATTCCATAATTTTTAATATCAAATAATGGGATACAATTCACAGGCTGAAGGGTCCAAGACTTATGTGAGTCATACAAGATAGAACAAAGATCCTCATCGATTAACCACCCCCAAACAAATGGCTTAGTTAAAGTAGTAAACAAAAAGAAATCCTCAAAGCCCCAAGGTAAAAATTAAGTGAACCAAGAACTACCTTGCCTCATATGGGACTTGAGAACAACTCTGAAAGCCTCCACTAGAGAAACTCCATTCAACATAGTTTATGGTACTAAAGCACTAGTCCCTATGGAGGTGGTAAAGCCCTCATTGAGAATTTAGCTAAATTCTCTTGAGGAGGTTCAACATAACATAAGACTAATTACTAAAAATTACAAAAAGAGAATAGTAATGTTTATACAATAGAAGAGTGGCAAGAATAGAGTTATTTCTAGTATTAGCATTAATTCTGATATAAATAGATAGGTTTGGTATATTATCTTTATCCTTTATTTAATTAATGTCTGAGCAGTTATACCATTAAAAATATAACAAGCAGATTAGGTTCGAGATCTTTTGCTCAGATTAAAAACTTACATACACAGCGGAATAACAAAAATTCTATACTACATAGTGAAAGATTAACTTTCATACAATTCAAATAATAAGAGTCCAATAATGTCCATTACATTACAATTAACATATATTAAGATATATGAAGTACTGTTCCTAGGAAGTCAGGAGACAATAATCCTGTCACTCAAACCCCTTTACCGATTACTAAGATGGACCAGTTCTTCACATATCCCTTCCCCGATTCTTTCTTTTTACACCCCATGTCTACTACCAAAGGAATAATCCTAATTCTAAACTAAATATATTTGAACTAGAATCCAAAAATAGGGGTTACAAAATTTTCCTTAAACCAAAAGGGACTTCTATCTCCCGACCATGTTAAGCGTCTGCATCTGATACATATTAGCATAGTAATGAGAAACACAAGTTTCTAAGTAGATTAACAATTCGGGTTTTAAAAACACCTAATACGTATCAGGGTGCAAGCACTAAAATATTTAACTCTACATTCTTAAAAATAAAATACAGCATTGTTCATAAATATAAACTGGCAAGCAATGCATGATCAATTTAAATGTCAATAAGATAAAATAATATTCTTCCAAGTAAAACATCTTGTATGTTATAAAACACACTATCATAAAATTAACAAGGCATTTATGCTTATCATTCTTAAAACATACTTTTATATGAAAGTGGTGCACACTTGAGCACTATGTAGACACTTGGCCACCTTTATAAAAATCTCTTGTGTACACTTAGGCACTTGTGGACACTTGGCCACCTTTTAAAAAAATCTCTTGTTCACAATCATAAAATTAACAAAACATTTATACTTATCATTCTTAAAACATATTTTTATATAAAATTTGTGCACACTTGGGCACTATATGGATACTTGACCACCTTTATAAAAATCTCTTGTGCACACTTAGGCACTTGTGGACACTTGGACACCTTCCTAGGGTCATTGTGCACACTTGGGCACTACGTGGACACTTGGCCACCTTTATTAAAAATCTTTTATGCGCACTTGGGTACAATGTGGACACTTGGCCACCTTTAAAATTCTTTATCAAGTTTTAAGGGAAATTCTTTTCTTTTTCTTGAAAATAATACTAGTGTACATCTCTTTAAAACTCTAATTTCTTTAAGAGTAAATTCCCTTTTTCTTGGAAATTCATATCAATGTACATTTCTTATGAAAAGTATAATATTTTCAATAATACTTTCTTCTTCCTTGGAAATTAATTCTAATGTACATTCTTTAAAAAAAAATTTGATATTTCAAGAATAATTTCTCCCTTATTGGGAATAAATTTTAACATGCATTTCTTATAAAAATTCTAATAACTTCAAGAGTAATTTCCCTTTCTTAAAAATTGATATCAATGTACATTTTTTATAGAATGTTAGTAAACTCAAGAATAAATTCCTCTTTTCTTGAAAAATCACATTAATATGTATCTCTTATAAACTTCAAGAATAAATTCTTATTTTTTTAAAAAATAATATTAAGGTGCATTGCTTATAAATTACAAGAATAAATTTCATGGACTTGGCTTAGGGAGAATTATTAAATTGGCAATTCAATTTCCTTCCTTCATTCTTTACTAACACTCTTAAATGGTAGGGTTTCCTTCCTTTGTGGTCAACTTGAATTTAACACAATACAACACTATTCTTTTTTTTTTTCAACAACCTACTCATGCTATCTCATCCATCAACATTTCAATAAACCACACATGCCAGCCAACAGACATACATTTTGTCAAGAATGTAGGTAGACGATTATGTTCCTAAGAAAGCTTGTAAAACATATTGGTTGCATCAACTAAAACATAAAACATAATCTTAAATTGTTAACTTACCTTGCTTCCTTTCTCTTTGACTAAATCTTCCTCTTCTTCTTGGGTACATTTTCAGGCCCTTTTTCCCTCGACAATTGATCCCAGTTAGTTTTTTGAGAAAATAATTCATTTCTTAGATGAGTTTTCCTTTCAAAATTACTTTCATACACTAATTTATCTAATTCCTAGGTTGGCCTAATCCTTAAACATGTTCGGAGTCAATTTCGATAGGAAAAAATCAAATTAGGGTATTTTAAATTGTACTGGGGGTTTCGAAAACTCAAAATTTGATTTTGACAACTTTCTAGCAACTCCGACGATGGCGCACAGCAGAGCACGACGGCTAAGGTCAAAAAATACACTAAAATTTAACCCGTAACTCGAGGATGTCGGATCTGATGTTCGTTCGACAAAACACGATGGTTTTAATGGAATTTTCTGGCGATGAAAATGGCACTCGAACGAAACTATTTTCCTCCATTCCGAGCGCGTGGCAGCGGCGTTCCACCGGTTGAAACCTATCAAAGGAAGCTAGTAGCTCAGGCTACCCAATGGTGGCGGCAGTGTGGCCGGACGACATCATATGGTAGAGATCATGACAGAGGTTGGATTTCACGATGGGAGGAAAATGTGGCTGTTTCTAGTCTCTGTAGTGTCCGTCAATGGTTGGGAATGACAGTTAGAGGTCGGTGGTGTTGAGCTGCACCAGTGGCGGGGTCCGGCGACAGTACAGGGCAACGATTTTGATAGCTGGAGGTGGCACAAAAATGAGAGGGAGAAGAGAGAGATGAAAGGAAATATGAGAGAAAAAGGTGAAGTTTTAGAGTTTTAAGGCCTCTAGGGGCATTTTGGTCTTTTCTTACTTTGTTCGGGGTAAATTTCAGATGTATTCTATGATCTAGGCAAGAATACAGGGCCATATGGAAGGAATTTAGAAAAATTTTGAAGATTTTAAGCCTTCCAATTTACCTGCTAACTTCTTGAAGCCAGATCAAGTTTTCTCCATCAGATAAGATTTTTACTCCAGAAAATTCTTAAATTTTAACCGCAAACTCAAAAAAATATACTAAATTCAATTTCAATGAAATCTAGATTTATTTTACCCAATTAATTTATTTTAAAAAATTGGGTTATTATAAAAGGCACTCAAAAGCTAAAAGCACAAGACAAGCTTGCTCTTGATTGAAAAGGTCCATTCATAGTGAGAAATACACTAGGAAGATGAGCCTAACACTTGGAGACTATGGAAGGAAACAGTTCCTAGGTTATAGAATATTGATTGGTTGAAGAAATACTATGTGTAAGAACAAAACAAGTTGATTTATCAACTAGTCAAATTTCATATAAACTTTTTGGTGTTTAAAATTCATTTTAATGAAAAATGAAGTTGTTGAATTAACTTCATTTGGGATAACAACCCAAATCTCTTGATAGATTAAGTTTTGATTCAATTAGTGCTTAAATTATTTGAGTAAGAATGAAGTTGCTAACCTAACTTCATTGAGGCTAACAACTCAATCTTGAGTTATGTGAAAATACAAGTTTGAATATAATTGGGATGGTCACTCAACCCATTCTCGATATAAAAAAAGTACATAGAGATGAAAAATGAATAGAATCAGGAGAGGTCTTTTCATTAATCTTATAAGTTATACAATAAAAGAAAAAAAGGAAAATACAAAAGAAGAAAGAGCATTCGATCTAAGGAACTTGTTGAGCTACCTTAATAGATGCAACATTATTGGATGATGAACTCAAAGACTGCTTCAATTTATATTTTGAATTCCATGGAGATTTCATTCTTTTTCCATAGAAGTAACAACCTTCTAGCATCACGACCTAAGACTCGATGGCTATTGTACTTGATCTCGGCTGATAACACTATATACTACAATTGGGTTAGGCTTTCAAGATCAATAATTAGAAGGAAAAATGACTTGTATGAGCCAAAAAGATGGTTGATGATAACCTACAATTTCTATGATATCCTTTTATAAGCCCCTGAACTCATTTATGTGTACTTTAATTAATTTCTCTTGCATGTTCTTGAAATTGGTTGTTAATGAGGGCTAGGTGTAGTTGATATAGAGAATATTGCTAAAAAACTAGACTAAAATAAGATTAGGATTGTAAGAAAATGAGAGTTTGAAAAAGCTGGCACAATTAGGTAATCAAGCCATTAAGGAAGTGTCACACCTTAGGAATTTAACCCAAAGAAAAATGTTGCATTAGGGTAAAAAATAATTAGGAAATGGAATCATGAAAGGATTAAAAACTAAAGATGGCATAACATGGGAAAATTTCCCATGAGTTTATAAAATTACAAATTGGCCATAAGGATCAATTGGAAACTATTTTCAAATGTTGGTTGAAAAATTCCTAAGGAATTAGTGTAATGTATAAATAAAGGCCTTAGAGAGAGAAACTCACCAGAAACACAAAACTAGATAGAGAGTGTAGTTGAAGAGAGACAGTGAGAAGGGAAGGCAGAATCAAAGAAATATGAAAGAGAAGTCAGAGGAATAAGTTAGAATTGCTATTAAAATACATTTGAAGGCAAAAATGCATAAATATCACTAGAATAGCAAGGTAATTGAGCAAGCCTAGACCTCGTATTAAATGTTGAGGAAACACTTGAGTTTTGAACTAAGTACTTGAAATTGTTTGCTCTAATGATTAGATGAGGTCCCAAACTTACATTTTGTGTTATTCTGATTTAGATGTGTGCTAAACTCGCTATTTATATGATGGATTGAATATGAAATCAATTTTTGGAACCATGGGTTTTGTTTCTCTCTATTAATGACTATTTAGATGGTTTTGAGTGAGATTCCTTATTACTTTCTTTTGTTTTTAGATTGTAAGCTGCATATTAAAGTATGGAATGAGTTCATGCATTTATTTCGAATAAAACAATGGATTTTGGGCTATTTTAGATCAAATAATACTTTCTAAAAATAGAGTATAAATGTAATAGCCAACTTCTAACATATAGTAGTCAATTTTCACGTTCTACCTTATCCAAAAAACCTAAATTTAGAACATAGTAGTCAATTTCCAAGTTCATAATTTCTCAAAAAACTCAAGAACTTAAGAGCCAACTACTAGCCTCATAACAGTCGATTTCGAGTAATCTCAGTCAATTTACTACTTATAGGTATTTATGCTAATTGGTGTCTTAAATTTCTTAAACTTGATTATCTTCTTATTCTTTCAATGTTTCTATTATCTCTTGGATATTCTAAGCTATGTCTAGGTTGATTTACATTAATATTTAACATAGATGTGGATGGTGTATTTATTCTTAATGTTCTTTGTCCAATTGTACTATTTACTTCTATTCTTCCTGGTAATCTTTCTGTATATAATCTTGTTTTATCTAACTAAAGTTATAATTATTCTAGTATAGTTATATTAGTAGGATCTAACTGTATTTCTCTTAATATTGGCAGAAAATATCTGTCTATAGTTATCCTTTCTTGATTTTTTTTATATATATTATGTTCATTTATGAAAATTAATCCTATCATTGATGTTATACTTATTGTTCTAGCTCCTGGTATTAATCTTATGTTATCTAATTTGTGATATGTTAATCTTATGTTATCTAATTTGTGATATGTTATTAATGTTTTATCCATATGTTCATCTAGTCTAGATATTGCAAAATTTTTATTTATAGTAAATTTAAGTTTTTGATATATTATATCTCCTGTTAATACTTCAGAATTATATTCATCATATTCTTCACTTAATGTTTTTAACTTGTATATTTCTATATCTAAATTTTCTATTTCACTTCCCGTTATTTCATCATATTCTGAAGGTTCTAATTCACATTCATAGGGTTGTTGTAAAATATTCATAGTTTTCTTAGTTTTGGTTTTGGGCAATTTGTTGATATATGTCCTAGTTTTCCACAATTATAACATCTACATTTTATTGATTTTTTGTTGTAATTTATTCTTTTCTTCCTTTCTTAAAATACTTTTTAGGCTTGCATTTTTTGTATAATTTATCTTTTGGGTATTTTTTTAAACTTACATTTATATTTTCTTTTTCTCTTTTGTTTTGTTTTTCCTAATTCACATCCTTATAAGGGTTTCTAAATCTCCACATTTTAAGAGTATTTTATTTGTTTTATAATATTTCATATTTTTTTCATGCTTTCCTACATTTTTCTGATAAATATTCTCTTAAATATATTTCCCTTCTTCCCATGGTGTTTATAAATAACATTAATTCTTGATTATTAAATACTTTAATATAATCTTCTATGATGATTTTAGCTATTAATTTAGCTAATTTTCTAAAAAATAAATCTAAGTAAAATCTCTGTTGTTCATAATTTAATAATCTTGCTTCATAATAATATTTTTTATATTCACATATATATAGGTTTAAGTATTTTGAGTCTAGTTTATATATTTCTATTTGATGCATTTTTAATAGCTATTTTTTTTTAATTAGTTGTTTCATTTAATCCTATACTTCTTCCTAAGAATTCATTTCTATGTAATTGTTCATATTTTCTTATTAATATTGCATATAGTTCTTTTCTATTTGAGTAGTGTGTATTTATTGATCTTGTTTGTTGTTTAAAATCTTTTGTTTTACTTTCCACTAGTTTTGTAGTATTCCTATAAAATTGACTTTTATTATTAAATGCTTCTTGAGTATCTATGTTTCTTCCTATTAATGCTATTAGTTGTGACTTTGACCATTATTCTATTATTAATTCATTATCTAGATTACAATCTAAGTTGTAACCCTCCCCCCCAATTATATAGTTCTTTTTAATTATTTAAATAATATAATATAATATAATATAATACAATACACTATAAGATTATTGAATTACTATGATTTCTACTTGAGTCAATTTTAACCTTTTACCTAGTTAGATAATTAAGTGCCATTAGTTTAGGTTACTACGCTCAGGTTCTCACACGTCACGCAGCGGAAATGATTGAAATAAAACATATATATATTCATTCACATGCATGATTAGTCATATACACAATAATTACCTATCAAGACATGTACCTATAAATATGTGAGTTTACAAAAATTAGTTAACTAAGGTAAGGAGGCAAAAAGCTTGTCACTCATACCTTTTTCCTCACATATCCTTATACATATATTCCTTCTTACTTTTCTACTAATAATATCACCCAAAATTTCTTAATGATTGGGAAGTACCCCAAAAAGGGTATCTCCACATAATCCACTTGAATCTCCACTAATACCTAGTATCTAGACATCTAATACAAACTAATATTTTTAATGAGAATAGATCTCAGTAGCAATAACAAAAAATTTATAAAATCACTATTTTGTACCACCGTACTCATACGGAAAATACTCTACATTCTTTATAAGTCTATATGATCACCATTCATCTTAGGTGGATCATATTTCATCATGCTATTCACAAGTAGATAAATTAAGGTGATTTAGCTCATACCATAGTTATATGAAATTCTAAGTACATAACTCTTTAAATTGGCAATCAAGTTCATTAACTTAGAATTTACAACTATCATGACATTTTCAAAATAATTGATAACCTGACCATGGAATACCTAATCATCGTCCTATACCGTAATTAGTCATTCAAGTATGAACCTATCTACCATTAATTTATATACTAGGAACACAATTATCACTTCTCTTATTCATTTCTCATGATTTTTCCTTTTTAATTCTCATCTCATTTCATTCTTGCTCTTTCTTTTTCATACACAACCCTTATGCTACCCATTACATAATTCCAGGTTTAAATCCCTTGTTTGAGTGAAGTTTTAGGCTAACTATGCTTCACACTAGGTCATTGAGTTCATTTTCTAAAACAGAGGCCGACCAGTTGACTTCTACCTACTTGGCAGTCGACTTACAGCTCACTGTCCTGAAAAATTTTCAAACCCAAGGGCTACCATTTGACTGCTATGTTCTTGGTAATTTTTTGGAAAAGTTTGAGCACGACAGTTGACTTTCATGAACTGGCAGTCAACTACTAGCACTTTGGATGCATTTTTGGGCAATCAAAGAACATGATAATCGATTAATAGGGGCTATAAGTTGACTGCTATGTTATAATCTATTTTTCAAACTCACTGTTAACCCAGATTTTCACCCAAGAACTTATTTGTAAATCATTTTAGACCCTCATCAACTCAATATCAGTATGCAAGCATTATTTATCACTTAAAAAAAGCCCAAACTACCACTCAATCTCTCTCAAATCTTGGATTAAACCTCATTCTCATAATATGATTTAGACATGCATAAGTATATTCATGCAATTTAAAACATCCAATAACACTCAAAAACATCAAGAAAGTAGTTTTAATCCCCTCTTACTTTAAAAAACATCAAAATTCTCCTCTTCATCGACATGAATAGTAATTCAAAATTAGAGGAATTGAGTTGTTTTGCTACCTTAAATCTTTGTTTTTAAATTGATGGTTTGCTAGATACCTTCCTAGATGCCTTTGTGGATTCAATCCCTTCTAAAAATGGGACTTTGATTCTTTTTCACTCACTTTCTCTCTCTGAATGCCCTTTACTCTCTCTCTAAAAGTTTAGAGTGATTGGATAAAAGGAAAGAAGTGTGGTTGGCTGCTTTATATAGGCAGCCTAGAAATTACAATTTGATCCTACTTTCTAATCATTCAACTTCAAAATGGTAATTTTTCCAACTCTATACATAATTCCCATTTTCCCCCTGAACCATTGGCGGGAAATCTCAAAATTCTGTTAACTATAGTAACCCTTTTTGGCTAAAATTGTGTTTTATACACTTAACCTTTCCCTTTTGCACTTTGGTCCTCATCTACTTTCATGTTAATTTCTCACTCTAATTTAATTTAATTTCTGTACTAATGCAGCTATATGCAATCTAATGCAACATACACAAGCAATTAATTAAAAATTAACAAATGTCTCTCATAAAAATAGGAGCGGATGTTACATAAGTCTAACCATATTTCTGAATTAGGTATTTGTCTTGTTTCCTATTGTTCTAATGGAGTTGGAGTATATCTTGTATTTGTTGGTGTTTTAAAGGTTTTATTATTTATTTGTATAATATCTTCTATTCTCAATGGTTCTTTATGTCTTAATATCTCTTGTTCTGCCTCATGTTCTCTAGTTTCTATGTTATACTAGATGATATTGTATTATCTATGTACTCTGGATTTGTTATATTTAGTGGATTTAAGGGTTCTTGATATTGCATATTTATTTGTGGTATGTTTGTTCTTATAATAGTCATATGTCCTAATTCTTGTTTTATTTTCTCTAAATTTTTCTCTTCTTCTTGTCCCATTAATTTTTCTATTTCTTCAATATTTGATTCATCTATATTACTATTTTTTAATTCTTGTAAAGCTTGCATCATATTTATTGTAGGGATTTTTTCTTTTTCTTTTTCTTGTTTATGATTCTCTAAATATTCTAAAAATATCGTTTGTGTTAGTTCCTATTTGACATGCTAATTCTAATACTTTGTGATCTTTTTTGGTTAAAGGTTGTATAATTTCTTCTATAGAGGCTTTTTGAATTATTTTTTCTTCTCTTATCCATCATTTTTTTTATCTTTTTGCATCTATTTTTCTTATTTCTTCAAAAATTGTCCATAGGTTTTTATTAACTATTTCTTGTCCTTTTTTTTATTTGTTTAGTTACGATTCTTGTTTGTTTCATATTTTCATCTAAGGCTTGAGATCTTATTTCTTCTTTAGTTATTTATGGTTTTGTTTTTATAGCTTATAACATATTTATCTGAGGATTTTATTGAATAGATTCTATTGGTGGTCCTATTCCTAAAGCTTTCATTATTTGTCTAGTATTTCCTTTAACATATGCCAATTCATTTGTTAAAATTTTCATTTATTTTTTAATTTTCTATACTTTTTGTTCTAATAGTTTTGATAATTTTTCTAATTGTTCTAATCTATTTAGGATTTTCTTTATCTATTATTAATTTCTTTTCTTCTGGTAAGGTTTATATTATATCTTTTGATGATTCATATTCTTTATCTAATCTATAATTTATATAACATCCTAATTGTTTTGTTAGAAACATATTTAACCAATTTGGTTGACTAAAACTACTATATCCATCACCTCATAGTATAAAAGGTGTATAGATACAAAGTTCTTCTTTCGTTAATGGAATATAAGAACTTTCAAGCAATTCTAAACTATCTATACAATATATTCTTCATTCTACTTTTTTAATATCTTCATAATTAAATAAAATTTTAAAATAAACTTAGAACAAATCTTAAATATAGCAAGAATAAAACAAGTATATAAAATAGTATTTAGCATGGGGACCATGAATGTTGCAAACTCCCAATGTTGTTTGATTACTGTGTTTTGGAGACACTTTCCTTATTCTTTGTTGTTGTTTGTGCAATTGTGGTGATGCCTGAAGGGATGGTGATGATTGATGAGTGATGAGTATTGAGTATTGAGTGATGATATCTAATTGGTCTACGCTTCACCCCCATTATTCTCACACTAGCTTTCCCTATTTTATATTTCATCTACTTCTTTTGCTCTTTCATTAGTGCCCATTTTGTGATTGCAATATAGCATTATGTGGCAATTTTTTTAAATTTTAGTCATTAATATTTGGGATCTCTACTATCAATGTAGGCTACCTTCAGGGTTTACAATTGTAGAGACTAGAGATACCTATTTGGTACTTTTACAATTAAATTAATTACATCATGTAACAATGAACATATACAGTGATGAAGATTTTAAATCATGTTAATCAAGAGCATAAATTTAATATTTAGAGAACATCTTATATAAACTTATTTTTAAGGAATGCATAGAAATACTTCTAATAACTCTTTCTCCATATTTTTGTATGTCAAATAGAATCCATATATTTTAAATAAAAATAAAATAACTACAGTTAAAAAAAATTATAAGTATGTACGAGAACTACAAGATACTCTAATATTCTTAAACTAATCCACGATGATAAAGATGGTAACTGTACTTTTTTATCTTTACATTTTAAGTAATCTCTTTTTGGAGCAGCTTATAATTACTCTACTAAAGGACTCTTGAGCTCCATTCCTTTTTGGTGGTTCAAAGGTCATTCTTTTGAACAGTTGTGAGAAGTTATATTGCTACCTCTCCTTTCTTTAGATAATTAGAGACCAAGAGATGTCAGTGTGTGGTATCCTTTCTATGTTCCTTAGCACAAAAAGAACTTTTTGGCTTCTAGTATTGTAAATTCAGGCCTTGGAAGTTTTTCCACAAACTACAAAAGTTTCTAATTGCATTGATGATTAATATATTTTTTTCCTATAACTTCATGCGATTTATTTATGCTGATATAGAAATATTATGATTTATGATAAAATTTAATTATCATGCCTCATTTGTAATTTTCTTGTGATTCTGAGTAGTATTGTTGCTACATTCTATCCAAGGAAGAAAAGATAGTTGCTACGTCTCCCCACCTATATGTGTGTGTGTATTTATAACTCTCAGATATATATTGTCTTCTCTATCAATTTTATTTTGAATCAAAAATTATAGTGGTTTAAGGAAGATATAAGTAACTTAATTTTATTTTTTGTTTTTAAAATATATGTTAATGCTATGCTATGAATTATGTTTTTATCCCTTATCATCTCATATTGGTACCCATAATTTATTTTAAAAAAGTTATAAAGAAAGAATAATGGTTAAGAATTAAGACTTGGAGTAAAAAAAAAGTTATATTTAAAATTTTCTTATTTAAAAAAATGAAATCCCATAAGCTGGCCCAACCTAAGCTATGAGCCTTGAAAGGATGGGATGGCTAACATTTTTTGCCCACCTATTTAAGTCAGACCAATCCCAGCTTGGTCCTTAAATAGTGAAGCCCTTGCTGGGCTGGGCTAGGCCAAGCACCCCTAACTATCATCACTAACACTAATGATACATTTTGAATATGTGGAAGGTTCTTCATCCAAGTTAACAATGTATACATTATTTACTTTATGACCTATTAAAATAATTGTATCACTACTTTATTGTTAACAATGCAATTATTTGAATTAAAGACTATTTCATTATTCTTATCACATAATTGAATTATACTAAGTGTAACAACCGAAAGAATTTTAAAAGATAAAAATTTGATTTTTAACCCTAACCCTTTTAAACGAAGCCTGACATGACTTTCGAAGATAGTGATTCGAAACAGAAGGTTGTTCGAAGCCAGAAACACGATCAAACAGAAAGAAATGCAATCCGGCGATCAAAAACTGACGGAAGAAGTTTCGTGCGTCGATTTCGTTGACAGAGGCCAAAAATTTTGCATGGAAATGCATGTCGACTTCTGGAAGGATGCCGACACCCTAAAGTATCCTCGGGTGGTTTGGGAAAAGTCAGAATCGTCCCCGGAGGCTTTAAATTACATGAATTCCCTCTATTTCTCTCATTTCTCTCTCTCTCCTCACCACACACTCTCTCTCCTCTCCACACACTCTCTCTCCTCTCTCTTTTCTCTCTCCTCCTTCCTCCACCATGAACGGCCGCTACAGCCACTGTGGGCCGCCACCAAGGGCAGCAACCGACAGCCCTCACTGCCCATAACCTTCAGCAACCAACCACGGCCATCAACGGCCGCCGGAGCCGCCGAAAAAATGCCGTTTTTCCCCTCCATCGCACGAAATTTCTCCAGCTCAGATCGCCACCGTCCGTCGTCGTTGACCATCACTACCCCACCACTGTGTAGCCTGAGCTGCCAGCTTCCCCCAGTAGCTTGCCGCCGTCGAAAGGAGGCCGGACGCGCCTGGATCGAGGGAAACTCTGTCCGCCGTGCGAGAAACTTCGTGGCCAAAAAACGCCACCCAAACGGCCGTGAACCGCTGCGCCACCACCGTATTCGGACTCCTAGACTTGTGGGCTTCACCGTGGTGTGATTTTTGAGGCAAATCGCACCCCTCTGCCGTGCGCCACCGTACATCACCGTGCGCCGCCGTGTGCCACCGTGCCGGAGCTTCTGGACGTGCATCGGGAGAAACCAAGACCACCGTGACGCAGAATTCCATTATCCAGTCACATTGGTAAGGTCTGATTTCCCAAAAAATGATGACATCTAATTGAAATAATTGCCGAACGTAATTAGACAATAAATTAACCTAGGTAGTTGAGTAACCAGGTTTTAGATCAAAAATTGGATGACGTGACGAGCCTGAATATTTAATTTTATGTCCAGGAAATTAATCGGGCTCAGAAACTGAGACTGCGTGGAATTCTGAAGTGATTTAGAGCATTCGGAGACCAGGTAGGATAATTTACACTTCCCGAACCGTAGAATTGATTTAGTGAATACCTGAGTGATTTAGATGACTTGCATAGATTTACGTGCTACTTTCGATGGGATAAATTGCATGTCTGTGTGCTGAAAACCCTAATTGCATGTTAGACACCTTGTTTATCGAGTTTAGATGTCTTTAGAACGGATTTACTTCGGGTTGGGTACTTGATAGCCGGAATGGGACGGCCGTTAAGTATCCCTAGTACAGGGAGCTTTTAAACGAGATTATTTTTATCATATTTAGCCTGTACTGAGTTAGGGATTACGCGTTAAACCAGGATGACCCTAAGAAAGGTTTAGGGAGTATAAGGGTGGATAATCTACATGGGAAAACGTTGTGATTTAGGCGTAATACCCTAGAACCCTGAGGAATAGTCGGCCGAGTGCATGTGAGTTCGAATAGACTGTATGAGGATGAGAATTGGCGTATGTACACATGCTAGGGGACGTCCTAGATGTTGATTCTCACCCGGTCCTTGAGTGAGTGATTAGTGTTACGGATCACACTCACAATATAGGCTTGATTCAGGTGATTGGTTTTACTGATCACACCCAACGATAAGAGAGGTATTCTCTCTAGACTACGTGCAATTAGAAGATGATTTAGATTTGGTTACAGCGAATTTTTAGCCAACGTGGATTGAGATACACCGGGCATGGATTTTACTTGATTTCGATGATTAATTTTCAAAGAAATGGATTTTTATGATTTCGATTAACTGCAGCGATTTCCATGTAATAAATGATTTTAAAGATAAGGTATTTCACTGTTTTCAAATTAATTCGGGAAGATGATTTTGGTGTTCGCACCGCTGGGTATTCAACCAGTTTTCAAATGATATTTGAATTGTGAATTATTCTACTGGGATTCATATCTCATTAGGTTGTTTACTCTGATGAACAGGGACAGGGACAGGAACCCAGACGATAGCCGAGGCTGACTTGAGGATAGACCGAAGGATGATTTAGCTTAGGCTTGAATCGTTTGTACATATACTTTGATGACGTTGTTGTTTATCGGGTTCTGTCTCTTATGTTTTTTGTATGGATTAGACTGAATGTACATGTAATATTTCAGATAGTGTATATGGATTTTAGTGATAAATTGACGTTGTTGTACATGGATTTATGTTAATTATGTTTATTGCTGTTGTTGAACTAGTTGTTTGATTGTAAATAGGTATTTTTGTACTTTGGATATGATCGAAATACAGAGGAAACTCTGCCAGATTTTCGGTAGGGTTTACTGCTATAAACTTGGGAAATTCAGTTATAATGTATGTGAATGCTTGACAGTATATGTATATGAGTTTTGGATGTTGAGTTTAATGACTGTACGCCGTATGTATGGACTTTAGTTTCATTCCAGAGTTATTGATGATGTATGTATGTGTATTTAGTTTAGCTGCATGTGAATCAGGGTTGAATGGAATCTGAATGGACAATGGGAAGTCTATTTGGGTTACGCTCAACCAGTAGCGATCCCCTGACATTCCCACATAGGGAATAATTATGTAAACTAACCCATATGCTTCCGCTAATCAGATAAGCATTGCGTATGACGTATTAGAGGGTCGTTACACTAAGCAAGTTATGATTCAAACCATCAACTAAGAGAACATTATCAATAGAAGTAGAGGAATTATTACCAACCTTACCTATATCAATGATGTCTCCTTTGCCATCACCTTCAAAAGTGACTTTCCCTCTATTTTTTTGTTTGAGAGAGATGAATTTGGATTTTTCTCTAGTTGTATGCTTTGAGCATTCACTATCCAAGTATTGTTTGTCATTTTTGTCCTTCAAGCAAACCTACAAAGTAGTTCATCCTTTATCTTTTGGTAACCAAATCTTTTTAGGTCCTTGAATGTTAGTTTTTCCCTTGGGAACCCGTACTTTCTTGTTTTCAAGAGGTGCATTTTTCTTATAAGAACAATTTTGAGAATTATGACCTTTTTTACCACAGTGAAAGCATGTTATGAAGGGATTACTTGACATAATAGCTAAAACAAAGAAATTTTTGTAGTACTTTTGTTTGTGTTAAAATTATATCTATAGTACCTTTATTGAAAAAACTTCTTTGTTGTCAAAGAATTGTATTCAAGTTATCCCTTCCTTTTGTGAACTTAGCTAGAGTGTTAGTTAAGTCTTCTTTTTCTAATTCTAGCTTATCACATTTTTCAGATATTGATGATGAGACTTGATGTTGCTTTTTCTAAACTAGAATTCTCCTTCAAAGAAGAGTTTTCCTTTAGTAAAGTAAAAAATTCATTTTCTAAAGCTAAAATTCTCTTCTTTAATTGACTTAGGACTTTAGCAATTTCAAGAGACTCATCATGCAATTCTTCAAAAGTATCTAATTATTCATCATAAGAAGGGGATAAGTCTTATTTTTTACCTCATCATCCTATTGGACTATGAGACAAAGATTAACTTCCTCAGCTCCATCTTTCTCATCATTTTCTCCATCACTATCTCCCCATATTGATGAGACATATATCTTCTTTTTGTCTTTTCCCTTGATTTTCCTAAGAACGTCTTACTTCTTCAGATAATGTTGACACTTCCACATAATATGACTAGGTTTGTCTCCATTCATAGCAAGTTAGAGGCTCTTTGCTTCCTTCTTGCTTTTGTGATTTCTTCCTCCTTGTCTTTTATTATTGAAGAACTTACCAAACTTCTTAACAAACAGATCAAAATTTTCTTCATTTAATTCAAATTTGTCTAAGGGAGTGTTTGAGCTATCATTATCATCATATTTTTCTTCTACTTGATTTTAAGATGAGGAGGTTGCTTTTAGTGATAGGCTCTTGTTCTTCCTATCTTGTTCTTCATACAACATGAGTTGTTAGAGCTTAGTCTCATAATCTTGAAGGTTTCCAAAGAGTTTAGAGACTAATCTTGTAGAGTCTCCTTGGCTTTCTTCAATTTCTATCACTTTTGGCTACCATTCTAGAGGATGTGATCTTAGGATTTTAGACACCAAGTCCTTTGTAGTGCAAATCTTCCCTGGAGTTATCAAATAATTAACAATGTGAACTAACCTCAATTGCATATTTTTAATAGACTTACCAAGTTTCATTCTAAACATTTTGTGTTAATGAGTAAGTAAATTTATTTTGGTGTGTCTAACACCAAAAGTTCCCTCATGAGCTATTTCAAATGCCTACCACATCTCTTTGGCACTTTTACAATTAGAAACTCTAAAATATTCATCTTGACTAAAAGCACTTGTAAGTATTAGTTTTTCCTTAGCATTTAGTTAAATTCTTTTCTTATCTACTTCATTCCTCTCATGCTTAGGTTTCTTTATATATTGACCATTCTCTACTTTAGTAGGAACATATGGTTCAACTTCTATTACCTCCAAAAGATCTACATTTACTACTTCAAAAAATATCTTCATTCTAAGCTTCCAAAAGATGCAATTTTCACCATTAAATCATAGTGGCTTATTAATAGAAAGCCCTTTAGATAAAACACTATCACTAAATCCAAACATTTAGAATTATTGAGATTGTTAAGTCCTTTTACAAAGATCCAAGCTCCAATACCACTTGTTAGGAATTGCTAACACTCAAGAAGAGGGTGAATTGGGTGTTTTAAAATTTTTTTGACTTTTGGAAGTTAGAAGATTTTGAATCAGTAAAAACTTTAATGAAAAATTTTTCAAAGCAGTTTGTAAAACTTTAAAGCACAAAGAAGCAGTTTAGAATAGAAGAGAAATCAAATTATGTAGCAAAATAGAGTATGGAAATATAAAGTGTTGAAACTTAAAGTTGTAGAAATGTAAAGTGCATAAATAGAAGTGTCGTAAAGTAAATAGGCACAGATATTTATCCTAGTTTAGCTTATCCAAAAAAGTTTACATTTAGTTAGAAACATCCCAACTTAGTTTAGGGGTCTATTTAAAAATTTGCGTGGTGGCTCTTCAAAATTTTTTTTTCTAAGTTGGTATGTTACTTCCAAATAAGGAAAATGACCCCTTTTATGTTGAAATAAAATTTATACAATTAATATCAGTCCTTATTTGGCATTTCAGCAAAATAAATGGTAAAGAGCATAATATTCTTAGCCTTTTATTTATAATTAATTACATGTAGATAAAAGACTCATTGTGTAACACCCCCACATATAAGCTTTCATTATTTGTCTAGTATTTCCTTTAACATATGCTAATTCATTTGTTAAATTTTTCATTTCTTTTTTAATTTCATATACTTTTTGTTTTGATAATTGTTCTAATTTTTCTAATCTATACTTAGGATTTTCTTTATCTTAGGATTTTATATTAAATAGATTTCTATTTTTGTTGTATTTTACATGGCCATACTTATTATAAAAAATTATTTCCTAGTATTATTTTTACTTCAGTATTTATATTTATTTAATCTTTCCCCCATAATCTAATGTTTATTATATCTCTATTATTAAATCTTAATATACTTTTTGTTTTTGTTTCTTTTTCTTCTATTTATATGTTATCTTTCATGTATTCTAATTTGATGGTACTTTTTTCTATTTAGGGATTTATTATAACTATTATAGGGTTCTATGTAATTTCTTCTTCTCTGTATCCCCAGTATGTTCTAAATTTCTGAATTTAGTAATTTTGTCCCTAAATAAATATATTAAATTGCCTAAAGTTTTCTTAAGAAGGAGAAAGGACTAAACTAGAAGAAATTCTAGGGACTAAAATGAAAAGTAGAAAAGTTTCACTAAAGTCCGAACAGCATAATCATTACGCCTCCAAAATATCTTGCGCATTTATGACATGTCCTTATGATGTCGAAAAAATATTCAAAACGCAACGATTACACCAAAAAATATTTGAAGAAAATATTTAAAAGTCATGATGACTTTAGGAAAATATCCTAAGGGCGAAATAGTCCATTTCTACACAAAGGTAAAATGGCCATTTCACCCAAGGGTAAAATAATAATTTTATCACAAGGGCAAAATAGTCATTGCACTTAGAAAAAAAATTTATGACAATTTTCCTCAAGGTTGCCCTTATAATTTTTGAAATTATAGAAGTAAGTAAAGGGTAAAATAGTCATTTTTACTAAAAGGGAAAAGTAATAATTTTACACTAAGGATAAAATAGTAATTTTACACCTTAGGGATAAAATTTTTATTTTATCATGAAAATTTTATGGAGTTAATATTTTGCCATTTTTCAAAAAAAAAAAAGGAGAAAAAAGAGGGCAAAATGGTCTTTTTACCACTAGGGGCAAAATGATCATTTTGCCACCCTTTTTAAACTAACACGTCTTCTTCCTCCGAAAGAGAAGGAAAACAACGTGAAGAAGGAAGGGAGGAAAGAGAAAGCTGAGAGGGAGAAAGGAGAAGGAGAAGAAGAAGAAGAGAAGGAAAATTCAAGATAAAGTCATTTCCACTGCTAAATCAAGGTAGCTAGACATCCTTACATCATTATTTTCATGGTTTATGTTGATTTTCAAGCTTTTAGAACTCTCCCATGGCTGCCATGAATAGTGATGTTCATCTCTCTATATTCTTGAAATGTCTAGATTTCTATTGGGATTTGTTTAGAATGTTGTATGGATGCATTTTTTAGTGTTGATTGAAATGATTAAAGTGTTTATGACAAGTTTGAAGTTTTACTTTTCATTTCCATGAAAACCCCAAATTCATGAAAAGTGATGGTATAGTGCATAAATGATCATGATTTTGTTGGGTAAATTGTATTTTGTGACTAATTAATGATGAAAATGGGATAAATGAAAGGTATGTATGAAAATCATATTGATTCTCACTTTTCTCTTTTTGGTCGTGGGTGTGTCTTTGCAAGAATGGAGATTTTGTTTAAATTTTTGCCGAGTCAATATGTTATTGTCTTGATTATGGTAAAACGAGGGAAGAAGAATTAATGTGTAATGACATTACACAAATTTTCCCTTTTTCTCCCACTTGGCCAGAGCATTATGTATGCTTGGGAAGGAAATTTATTTAAATTTTGCCAATTAGTTATGCTAACATTTTGGTTAAAAGTAAGGGAGGCGGGAAAATTTTGTATTATTAAAATTATTCCATTTTCTCCATTTTAGTTATCTTAGCCAAGACCATGAAGGAACTTTTATGGAAAATTGTTCATAAATCATTATCACGGTTTTGGCCAAGGTATGAAAGAAAAGAAAGTAGTTAATATTGGTAAATGATCTAATATACAATTTACATAATCATGACATCCTAGCATTTAAAATGTATAGCTATGATTGGGGGAAATTGTATGTATGTATGCCTATGAGTGCATTATAAGAAAAAGAATACTTATAGATATGTATGGCTATGCTATGAATGAAATGGAAATGTATGACAAGAGAAAATGTTAAAAATTTCACCTTAGGACCCTTAATGTATAATGGAAGGAGATTTTCGAATTGTATAGAAATGGAAGGAAGATTATGTGAATATGTTTATGTAATGGAAAGGAAGCAAGATGGAATATCTAAAGTGAGAAATTCTAATTTTTCCCTTGAATCCTTCCCTTAGCCTGAGAATGTAACCTTACATATCTAAGCAATCCTAGTCATGAAATTATTAGCAATATACATAAGGGTCATAGTTTTATAAAATGTAGTATCATGATAAGTTAAAGGAATAGAAAGGAAAACATAGAAAGAGAGGAAAACATAAAAGGAAAGAGGACTTAGATGAAGTATTTCCAATGTATATTATAGGATAGACGAGTTATAACCAAGTGACCAATTGTTGTTGTGGGACGACTTTTGGGCATTTTACGATTGTGTCATAAATATGGATGGTTAAACATCCACTCAGAATAAAGATTTTAGAAAACACCGTGATGGTTGCAAATTCTAAGTTAGTGTAACCTAGATGACCAATAAAAAAAAGACATTTACTTAAAATTTAGCATGATCATGGATATAACCCAAGTCATCCTATATTATATATAAGAGATAGCATATTGGGAAGGTGATCCACCAATAAAGGGTGGTGATACCATGGCATCATAATCTGCCTAAAAGCAGAGAGGAAATGATATGCGTTAAATAACAGTGATCCCGTGAGTCTAATTTATAAAATGAAAACCTTAAACCAGTCCTGTTTAGGAGGAAGAGAGTAATCTTGCTAGTATGATCAGTCTAAGAGATAGATTACTAAAGTTAAACCAGTCCCATTTGGGAGGAAGGGAATAATCCTACTGGTATAATTAGTCTAAGAGGTGGTTCATTAAAGTTAAACCAGTCTCTTTTGGAAGGAAGGGAGTAATCCCACTAGTAGGATTAGTCTATGAGACAATCTAATAAAGGGTACTTGGATCCACTAATGGACGCCTCAGATAGTACCAATGATAGAATAGTTTCACACTGACTAGAAATAAATTAACTCACTCATGTAAGTCTTAGTACGTGGAGTAGTTCATTGAGTGACTCTCCCAATACTCTTAAGTCTCTCTTTCATTAACTGTGGCTTTTAGCTTATAATTGATAAATGTTTTCCTTATGACTAATAATTATTTTCCTCATATATGATGAATATGTTTTTCCTATTCATGATCGAAACTGTTTTCTGATTATGATACTAAAATGAAATTCCATACAAGGTGAACTTTTATGATAATATATCATCTTGCATACTCATCAATACATACCATACACATTTATATGATTCATATGTTGCTAACTAATGGAACATACTGTGTTTTAAAATAAAGAATGTATAACTGTTTTCCATATCACTATAATGGTACATGCTAGATTTTTTGAAAGAAAGAGGGTTGTCTAGCTACTGAGAATTTATCTCTCATATTTATACTTGGTATGTATCAGATGACATGTTACATGATTTAGATTGAAGTAGACGTGGCATTAGTAGAAATTCCCTAGTTGGGATCTTTCATAATTGTTCAGAACATATATGTAGTAACAGTAATGAAAGTCCCTCCTCTGTAAAGGGGTTGATAAATATATTTCTTTTTGGATATGATGTATATAAGTAGAATCTAGCCCATTTTATCCTAATTCTCTTATATTTTGGGAATGGAATTAGGATAAGTCATTTTTGGATGTATATAATGAGACGTACATATATGTCTGGATATGTAAAAGTTTATCTACTAGTAAGAAATTTTGTAGAGGGTATGAGTGGTAGGTTTGTTACCTCCTTACCCTAAGAAATTGTAGACACTTTACATATTTAGAAATATATGTATAACGTTGTAAATATTGAATGGATGAAAAATATATGGATGAGGTTTTGAATTTCCTGTTGTGTTATTATTTAAATTCTATTTTTAATTATTTAGTCTTTCACTGTGTAATGTTTGAAAGGGATACCTGAGTAATAAATCTCAAGCCTAATTAAGCATTAAATAAAAATTTAAATTTTACTCGGCTAATAATCAAGGATGAAAGTAAAGATAACATGTCAGTCTTGTAACTAAATGGTTTTAAAAAAATATTTATAAGTAAAGCTATGAGATTGGGGTGTTATATTCCATAATGGTCCTTTTTTGAATATATATATATATATATATATATCTTGAGGTTGGGTTAAATCTATTTGACGTGTTTGTAGATTAATTTTAGTTAATCTATTACTTATAGGTATCTTTTGTAATTAGTGTCTTAAATTTCTTGAACTTGCTTATCTATTTAAATTTCTTGAACTTGATGATCTTACTTATTCTTTCATTATTTCTATTATCTCTTTTATATTTTAAGCTATGTCTTGGTGGATTTATATTAATATTTAATGTAGATATAAATCACGTATTTCTTTTAATATTGGCATAAAATATCTATTTATAGTTATCCTTCCTTGATTTTTATTATATATATTATGTTCATTTGTGAAAACTAATCCTATCATTATTGTTATACTTATTGTTCTAGCTCCTAGTATTAATCTTATGTTATCTAATTTGTGACATATTATTAATGTTTTATCCATATGATCATCTGTTTTAAATATTGCAAACTTTATGTTTATAGTCAATTTAAGCTTTTGATATATTAAATTTATAATAACCATAATTTTTAAAATAATAAAACTGAGTGAATTTGATCGTGATTTCATTAAAATTAAATCCAGCATGATTTTCTGAGGTTACGGTTGAAATCTGAGGAATTTTCGGAATTAAAATCCGATTCGATAAAGAAAAACGTGACCCGATGATAGGAAATTGACAGATAGAGTATCGGACTTTAGATCCTCAGAAGGAGGTCGAAACCCTTGCATGGGAATCCGTGCCCTCGCCCGGATTGAAAATGGCATCCGAAAGTTTTCCCGGGTGATGTGGAAAAAGACCAAATTGCCCTTGGAGGCTTTAAATTTCCAAAAATTTCACCATTTCCCTCAATTTCTCCATTTCCACTCTCTCTCTTCCCTTCACTTTCTCTCTCTTCTCTCTTCTCCCTTCACCACCACGCGCTGTAACGACCCCCTAATACGTCATACACGATGCTTATCTGATTAGCGGAAGCATATGGGTTAGTTTACATAATTATTCCCTATGTGGGAATGTCAGGGAATCACTACGGGTTGAGCGTAACCCAAATAGACTTCCTATTGTCCATTCAGATTCTGTTCAACCCTGATTCACACGCAGCTAACTAAATACACATACATGCATCATCAATAACTCTGGAATGAAACTAAAGTCCATACATACGGCGTACAGTCATTAAACTCAACATCCAAAACTCATATACATATATTGTCAAGCATTCACATACATTCTAACTGAATTTCCCAAGTTTACAGCAGCAAACCCTACCGAAAATCCGGCAGAGTTTCCTCTGTATTTCGATCATATCCAAAGTACAAAATTACCTATTTACAATCAAACATCCAGTCCAACAACAGCAATAAACATAATTAACATAAATCCATGTACAGCAACGTCAATTCATCACTACAATCCATATACACTATCTGAAATATTACATGTACATTCAGTCCAATCCATACAGAAAACATAAGAGACAGAACCCGATAAACAACAACGTCATCAAAGTATATGTACAAACGATTCAAGCCTAAGCTAAATCATCCTCCGGTCTATCCTCAAGTCAGCCTCGGCTATCGTCTGGGTTCCTATCCCTGTCCCTGTTCATCTGAGTAAACAACCTAATGAGATATGAATCCCAGTAGAATAATTCACAATTCAAATATCATTCGAAAACTGGTTGAATACCCAGCGGTGCAAACACCGAAATCATTTTCCCGAATTAATTCGAAAACAGTGAAATACCTTATCTTTAAAATCATTTATTACATGGAAATCGCTGCAGTTAATCGAAATCATAAAAATCCATTTCTTTGAAAATCAATCATCGAAATCAAGTAAAATCCCATGCCCGGTGTATCTTAATCCACGTTGGCTACAAATCCGCTGTAACCAAATCTAAATCATCTTCTAATTGCACGTAGTCTAGAGAGAATACCTCTCTTATCGTTGGGTGTGATCCGTAACACCAATCACCAATCAAGCCTATATTGTGAGTGTGATCCATAACACCAATCACTCACTCAAGGACCGGGTGAGAATCAACATCTAGGGCATCCCCTAGCATGTGCACATACACCAATTCTCATCCTCATACAGTCTATTCGAACTCACATGCTCTCGGTCGGCTATTCCTCAGGGTTCTAGGGTATTACGCCTAAATCACAACGTTTCCCCGTGTAGGCTATCCCCCCTTATACTCCTTAAACCTTTCTTAGGGTCGTCCTGGTTTAACGCGTAATCCCTAACTCAGTACAGGCTAAATCTAATAAAAATAATTTTGTTTAAAAGCTCCCTGTACTAGGGATACTTAACGGCCGTCCCATACCAGCTATCAAGTACCCAACCCTAAGTAAATCCGTCCTAAAGGCATCTAAACTCGATAAACAAGGTGTCTAACATGCAATTAGGGTTTTCAGCACACAGGCATGCAATTTATCCCATTGAAAGCAGCACGTAAATCTATGCAATTTAACTAAATCAATCAGGTATCCACTAAGTCAATTCTAGGGTTCGGGAAGTGTAAATTATCCTACCTGGTCTCTAAATGCTCCAAATCACTTCAGAATTCCACGCGGTATCGGTTTCTGAGCCTGATTAATTTCCTGGACATAAAATTAAACATTCAGGCTCGTCACGTCATCCAATTTTCGATCCTAAACCCGGATATTCGACTACATCGGTTAATTTAGTACCTATTTACGTTCGATAATTATTTCAGTCAAATACCATCATTTTTTGGGAAATCGGACCTTACCAATGTGTCCGGATGATGGAATTCTGCGTCATGGTGGTCTCGGTTTCTCCCGATGCACGTCCAGAAGCTCCAGCACGGCTGCACATGGCGGCGTATAGTGACACACGACGGAGGGGTGTGATTTGCCTCAAAAATCACACCACGGTGAAGCCCGCAAGTCCAGGAGTCTGAATACGGTGGTGGCGCGGCGGTTCACAGTCATTTGGGCGGCGTTTTCTGGCCATGAAGTTTCTCGCTCGGCGAACGAAGTTTCCCTCAATCCGGGCACATCCGGCCTCCTTTCGACGGCGGCGAGCTACCGGAGGAAGTTGGCAGCTCAGGCTACACGGTGGTGGGGGCGTTGATGGTCAACGGCGACGGGCGGCGGTGATCCGAGCTGGAGAAATTTCGCACGATGAAGGGCAAAAACGACATTTTTTCGGTGGCTCCGGCGGCCGTTGGTGGCCGTGGTTGGTTGCTGGAGGTTGTGGGCAGTGAGGGCTGTCGGTTGGTGCCCTTGGTGGCGGTCCACGGTGGCTGTAGTGGCTGTTCACGGTGGAGGAAGGTGGAGAGAGAAGAGAGAGAAAATATGGTGAGGAGAGAGAGAGAGAAATGAGAGAAATTGAGGGAATTCGTGTAATTTAAAGCCTCCAGGGGCGATTCTGACTTTTCCCAGACCACCTGAGGATACTTTAGGGTGTCGGCATCCTTCCAGATGTTGGCATGCATTTCCATGCAAAAATTTTGGCCTCTGTCAACAAAATTGATGCATGAAACTTCTTCCGTCAGTTTCTGATCACCGGATTGGATTTCTTTTTGTTTGATTGTGTTTCTGGCTTCGAATAATCTTCCGTTTCTATTTACTATCCTCGAAAGTCATGCCAGGCTTCGTTTAATAGGGATTAGGGTTAAAAATCAAGTTTTATCTTTCAAAATCCTTTCGGTTATTACATTTTCCCCCCCTTAAAAGAAATTTTGTCCCCAAAATTCATACCTGTAAACAATTCTGGGTATCTTTGCCTCATCTCTTCTTCTTTCTCCCACGTCATCTCCTGCGATGCTACATCCTGCCAAAGTACCTTAACTAAAGAGATTATTTTACTTCGAAGTTGCTTAGTCTTATAGTCAAGGATTTGAACAGGAGTAGATTCATAAGTCAAATTTTCCTTTAATATTATCGGTTAATTCTCTAATACATGCGCAAGATCTGGGACATATTTACGAAGTTGGGAGACGTAAAAAACATCATGTAGGTTGGACAAATAGGGAGGTAAAGCAATTTGGTAGGCAACGGGACTGACTCTTTGTAAAATTTGGAATGGTCTTAGGAATCTAGGGCTTAGTTTCTTGGTCCTTATCTGTCTACCGATACCCGTGGTGGGGGATACTCTCAGAAATACGTGATCTCCCTCGTTAAATTCCAAGGGCCTTTTTCTCTTGTTGGCATAGGATTCTTGCCTCTGTTGGGCAGCTCTCATCTTTTCCCTGATCATTTTAATCTGATCAGTGGTTTCTTGCACCATTTCAGGTCCCAACAGTGCACTCTCCCCCATCTCTACCCAACTTAAAGGTGACTTACAACTCCTCCCATACAAAGCCTCATACGGTGCCATACCGATGGTAGAGTGATAACTGTTATTGTATGCAAACTCTATCAATGGCAGGTGTTTATCCCAACTTCCTTTCTGTTCAAGCACACAAGCCCTCAACATGTCTTCTAGGGTTTGAATAGTTCTCTCAGACTGCCCGTCAGTCTGAGGATGATAGGCTGTGCTAAATTTAAGCTGGGTTCCTAAGGCTTGCTGTAGGGATTGCCAAAATCTCGAAGTAAACCTAGGGTCTCGATCAGATACTATACCTGACGGTATTCCATGTAGTCTTACAATTTCCCTAAGGTATACTTCGGCTAATTTCTCCATGGAGTAACACACCTTAATAGGCAAAAAGTGCGCAGACTTGGTCAACCTATCCACTATCACCCAAATGGCATCAAATCCTGCTAGTTTGGGCGGCGCGGCGGTTCACGGCCGTTTGGGCGACATTTTTCGACCACCAAGTTTCTCGCACTGCGGACGGAGTTTCCCTCGATCCGGGCGCGTCCGGCCTCCTTTCGACGGCGACGAGCTACAGGAGGAAGCTGGCAGCTCAAGCTACACGGTGGTGGGGGCGGTGATGGTCAACAGCGACGTACGGCAGTGATCCGAGCTGGAGAAATTTCGCGCGATAGAGGGGAAAAACGGTATTTTTTCGGCGGCTCCGACGGCTGTTGGTAGCCGTGGTTAGTTGAGAGAGGTTGTGGGTAGTGAGGGTTGTCGGTTGGTGCCCTTGGTGGCGGTCCACGGTGGCTATAGCGGCTGTTCACAGTGGAGGAAGGTGGAGAGAGAAGAGAGAGAAAAGAGAGAAAATATGGTGAGGAGAGAGAGAGAAATGAGAGAAATAGAGGGAATTCGTGTAATTTAAAGCCTCCGGGGGCGATTCCAACTTTTTCCAGACCACCTGAGGATACTTTAGGGTGTCAGAATCCTTTCAGACGTTGGCACATATTTCCATGTAAAAGTTTTAGCCTCCGTTAATGAAATTGACGTACGAAACTTCTTTCGTCAGTTTCTGATCGCTAGATTGCATTTCTTTCTGTTTGATTATGTTTTTGGCTTCGAATAATCTTCCGTTTCAATTTACTATCCTTGAAATTCGTGCCAGGCTTCGTTTAATAGGTATTAGGGTTAAAAATCAAGTTTTATCTTTCAAAATCCTTTCTGTTATTACACGCGTGACCACCACCGTCGCCCTGCACTGCCATCCGACCAAGTAACCGACGTAGCTCACCACCCCCGACCTCCAGCAACCACCCATAGCCACCAACGGCCGCCACCGTCGCCAAAAAAAGATCATTTTCTTCCTTCATCACGAAATCCTTGCGTCACCGTGATCTCCACCGTCTCGCGACGTTAGACGTCATCGCCCTCACCATTGGGAAGGCCAAGCTGCTAGCTTCCTCCCACAGCTCGTATCCACCAAACAGAGCTGCCACGTGCCCGGATCGAGGAGTTTTTCGTCCACCATGCGTGGAGCTTTGCCACTAGAAAACACCACCTTAACGGCCGAGAACCACCGCGCGAACCCCAGATTTGGACTCCTCATCTTGAGGGCTTCATTCTAGTGTAATTTTTGACCTCAGTCGCTGTAATGTCCAACATCAGTTAGAGAGGAGAACGAAGCATGCCTTATAAGGGTATGGATACCTCTTCCTTGTGGACGCGTTTTCCCCCTCGACAAGGGGAAGAACAAAACCGTGAGGTGGCTCGATAACCACCAAAGCGGACAATATCTGCAAGTGGGCTGCTGGACTGTTACATTGGTATCAGAGCCGGGGGCCAAATTGGTGTGCCAGCGAGGACGCTGGGCTCCCTAAAAGGGGTGGATTTGTAATGTCCAACATCGGTTGGAGAGGGGAACGAAGCATGCCTTATAAGGGTGTGGATACCTCTTTCTTGTGGACGCGTTTTCCCCCTCGACAAGGGGAAGAACAAAACCGTGAGGTGGCTCGATAACCACCAAAGCGGACAATATCTGTAAGTGGGATGCTGGACTATTACAGTCACACCTCTCCGCCATGCGCCGTCGTGCTCCACTGTGCGCCACCGTCGGAGAAGCCAGAAAGGGTCCAAAATCAGATTTCCACCTTTCAGAACCCTCGGTACGATCTAAATTGCCCTAATTTAATGCATTCTGACTGAATTAAATGCTGAACATGTATGAAAAACCTATCAGCCTAGGAAAACGTGTAATAGAACTTATGAAAGTGAAATTGAATAAGTAATGGACTAAGATATTAGTTTAATTGCCTAGGTAATTAACTAGGCTCGAATTCTGAGGATATGGGAAGCCCCAAATTTAATTAGGAGAAAACGATAACCAGGTAGGGTAATTTACACTCCCTTGATTTTAGATTGATTTTGTGAATACCTAGATGATTTAATTTGATTGCATGAAAATGTGTGTTACCTTCAATGAATATAGTTGCATGCCTGTGTGCTGTAGATGTCTGTTGCATGTTAGAATGACTTGGCTATCAGATTTAGATGCCATAGGAGTGAGTTAACCTAGGGTAGGGTACTTAATAGCCGGTATGAGATGACCATTAAGTATCCCAAGTGTAGAGGATTTTATAAATGCATTGTTTTCCATTAAACTTAGCCTGCATTCGTTAGGGATTACGCGGTAAACCAGAACGACCCTAAGAAAGGTTTAAGGAGTATAAGGAGGGATAACCTATACGGGGAAACGTTGTGATTTAGGCGTAATATCCTAGAACCCTGGGAACTAGTCGACTGTGTGCATGTGATTCCAAATAGACTGTATGAGGATGAGGATTGGCGTATGTGCACATGCTAGGGGATGCCCTAGATGTTGATTCTCACCTGGTCCTTGAGTGAGTATTGGTGTCACGGATCACACTCATAATATAGGCTTGATTTCGAGTGATTGGTGTTATAGATCACACCCAATGATAAGAGATTGATTCTCGTAAAATGACATGCAATTGGACAGATTCAGACATAGTCACATAAGACTTATGACGGATGTGAATGTGAAAACTACCGAGCATCGGATTTGATTAGATTTTGATCACAGATTTTCAGAAAAATAGATTTTATATTCATTAAATGATTTCCTCATTTTCCATGCCATTTTAATGATTTTAAAAGATAAGGTATTCTACTGATTTTTTAAATAATTACAAGAGTTATTTTCGATGCTTACACTGCTGTGCATTCAGCTAGTTTTGAATATTTATTTGCTATAAATTACTCTACTGGGATTTAACTATCTCATGAGGTTGTTTGCTCAAATGAACAGAGACAGGGGCCTAGAAGATAGCTGGGCAGAGACTTGATAAACAGACGAATGAGCAGCTTAGTTTCTAGGCTTGAATTGTAACATGTAATTAATTGTATTGGTTGTTTCTAGTTGTTGATGATTTTATTTATTGTTGGACTGGATTCTATTAGATGTATTACTGAATTGTTGACTGTTTGTATTTGGGAGATGTTCAGAATATAGAGGAAACTCTGTCGGATTTTTGGTAGGGATTAATGTCTGAATTTTTGAGTAGTAAGTTGGAATGCATGTGAATGGATCGTATATTTTATTTGTGGTTATTAGTTTTAATATTCCAGAGTTTATTGTGATGATTGCATGTGTAATTAGTGTAGCTGCAGTTGATTTAGGGTTGAACGGAATCTAAATGGATGACGGGACAGTCTATTTAGGTTATGCTCAACCGATAGCGATTCCCTAACATTCCCTGAACGAGGAAAAGTGAAAAATTATTTTGAAAACCTATATGCTTCCGCTACACAGATAGATGATAGTATATTGTGGATTAGAGGGTCATTACAAAATTTCCTTTTAATATTCTTAGTATGCTATCTTGTACATTACTTATAATTCTTCCCACTATTATTAATAAGTCTATAGGTAAATTCATTCCTTTTTGAAAATAAGCTTTTGCTAATAATTGTACTTCTATAATATATATTTCTATAACTTCATCTTTAAATGATAATTTCCTTATTTTTTATTCTAATAATGTTTTGTTTATTAAAGGTATTCTTAGCACTCATTTAGTTAGTATAGATTCTATTGGGTGTTTCTTTTCTAATATTACACATGCAGATTTTTTTTTCTTTATTTTTAACATTCTACTTACTCTAGTCATAAAGTTTTGTTTCCTAAATTCCTCACTTCTCAAATCTAATTGTATGTTTTTTATTTTATTATGTTATTTTTTTATTGAAATTCATTCTTTTTTCTGTTATTTCTTGAAATAAATTTCTATATTCTATTTAAGAATGTTCTTCTCCTACTATATTATCATCTTCTTGTTGATCTTCTATAACTCTTATCATATTTATTTAATAATTTTCTTCTATTATTGAATTTTCAGAATCGCATTCATCAGATTCTGACAAATTTACTCGGTTCTGTCCAAGAATTCAACAGCCTTGTGTTCTTTCTCTGCAGCATTCTCCTCCATGGATTCAGCTTCCCAACCACATGCAACTCAGTTTCCAGGTGCCAAAGGCTTCCCTCTACTCTAAACTTCACTCGTATGTTTGATTATAAGAAAAGGATGAAGTATGGTGGCTTTTCTTCTCTTGCCCTGTTTTCTCATCTCTTACCCTTGATCTCTCTCGTGTTTCCTTCTTTTCTACGGTGATGGGTTGCCTTCTATAAGAAGGAGAAGGATGCTACGTGGGGTGATCTCCTTCTAAGTGAAGGAATGGGGAGGACGTGGCCTAATACAAGGTTTATATATTATGAAAAATTTTCCTTAAGAGCTAAGTTTGGGTCTTGCCTTATCTTAGGCTACGTAGGGATAAGGTAAAATGGGTATATTGCATATAATTTTATTTTATTACTAACTAATGTATGTATATTTAATTTACTTTGTTGTCTATGTTTATTTGTTTGTAAATTTCTTATCATTCCCTATTTTTACTTTTCATTGTTTTCCTAATTTTTTATTCGTATTATTTTCTTAAAATTTTCTTATTCATGAAAATTTATTTTATTTTTATATATTTTTATATATTTATTTCATTCTTTTAGGCATGTGAGGTTATATCTTAATTTTATAATATTTCACATAAAGTCCTCATTTCTTTATTAGCCATTAGGTATTTATCTATTTTAATTTAATTATCTTGTTTCTTATAACAATCATAATTATTCCTTATTTAAATTTAATTATATTATTTAATAGAAATTTCTAGTAATTTAAACAATTAAATATTTATAACAAAATTAGCATAATTAAAAATTTTACTTGTGCTAAATTACTCCTTTTTAGAATTTAGAAAATTTCTTTTCTAGTTTTAAATAGTGGATATTACAAGTCCGATCCCTACTCAAAACTTGAGATTTTCATTAAACTCAACGAATTTTAAATAGATACTTCTAAACCATTACAACAATCTTAACATTTTTTTCTCTCAACACGTTCAAGGAAAAATTTTCTTTAAAATTTTTACACACTCCTTTTGTAGAAGAGTAAAGTATTTTAGAGAGAACTCTCTATTTCTTTTAAAGTGAATGATACAAATTAAGATTAAAAGGCAATTTTAGAACAATCAACTTAGAATAAGGAATTAGAAATTTGAATTTAAGCTTTTTTTTTTGTTGTTTTAGACTTTTCAAACCTTATATATATATATATATAAAGATAACTATTTGAAATCAAATATTTATATATCTTTTGAAAAATAATCATTTTGTACCTTCATTGTACTGTTTTATACTCTAACAATTGACTGTTATGTTTTTAATTCAAATTTTTCTAGAGTTAGGTTGTAGCAGTCGATTGATGGGCTTCTTTTAGTCAATTGGGTACCCTCAATTTTCTATATAAATTTTGGCATGAGGCTAGCAGTTAACTGTTGTGTTATGGAAGTAGACTATTAGCTCATGGTAAGCTAACAGTCAACTTGCAGTTTACTGTCATAGATTCTTTAAAATTTTAAGTGTATCAGTCGACTTCTATCAACAAACAGTCAACTTGTAGCTTTAAGAAAGGTTTTAAGTAGAGAATTCATGTGATAACTACCAAGTCTTTATAAAAAATGTTTAAGAGAAGTTTCTAAGATAATTTGTAAAATTTTAGAGTCCAAGTTACTAAATTGCCTTTATAATTTAAATTCTAGATATCTAACTAACTTGAATTCTTTAATATATATATATATATATATATATATATATATATATATAATTAGGCCATTGGACTTTAACTCCTGACTTGAAAATCTTTCAATATCTTTGTAATCATCAACTTAAAAAGTCTATCCTCAACGAATCAACAATAATAAAATAATGTAACATTTTGTTCATTAACAATATAAAATCATAACTATTCTAATTCATAAACAAATAATTTTTCAAAGTCAAATTTAAAATTTATAAAAAAATATAACATAAATTAAATGATCAAACAATGAGACAAATTTGATCACTTAATAATATGTTTGACGAGGGAGGGTAATTTTTTTAATAAATAATATATGTGTGTGTGTGTGTGTGTGTGTGTGTCGGGGGTTGATTCCATTTTCAGTACAATAAATTACAAACCAAACTAAAACCCTTATATCAAATTAATCTAAACTACACATTGATCAATTTTATTAATTTTTTACTCAGTTCAATTTAATTTAGTTTGATAAATTCATTTTATACGATTTGGAACACTTGTAATAAAGGGAAAAAGAGTGAGAGGGGCATACGATTGGGATTTGGGACCCATTTCACTGATTTGTCATTTTGAGAGCAATGAATACACGCAATGGTCGGTGGCACAACATGGGCTGCTTTCTATGCTGCTAGCTAGAGGAGTATTTATTTTTTAAAAATATATTTATTTTGAAAAAAATAAGTATTTGGATAAAAATAAGTATTTCTAAATAATAGTAGAAACAACTTTTTAAAATATAACTTTTATTTTTAGGTAAAAGTAAAATTCAAGAATTAAATATTTTAGAACAAAAATACTCTTATTAAATTGTTTTAGTTACCTCTATCCAAAATTTTTTTTATTTACTATAATAATTTTAAATTTTTTTCTTAAAATCTTTTACAAATATAAATTTTTATGCATAAATTATGTTTGTTCTTTTTTAGTATAATTATATACTATTTTGATACATATAAATTAGAGTATATAGCATTTATATATTTTAAAATATTTATTCTTATTTTATTCTTTATATTTTTAATTAATTAATAATAAATTAATAAAATTATTATTTAAAATTAATTATTTAAAATTAATTATTTAAATAAAATTAATAAAAAAGTAAATATATGCATGTTCTTTTTAATAATTTGATCATTAAAAAATATTTTTTATACAAATTAGTTAAACATAAATTATTTTTCAAATGTTGATAAAAGTGTTTTTTAATTGAATTGACCAAATGCAAATTATTTCTTTCTTATAATATTTTTCTTGAAACTCTATCTAAAAAATTATAAAGTAAATAAGCCCACCTAACCATCAAATTTATGGCATATTCATTTTCGTCTTTCTAAAATCTCGATTATGCATTGCTGTTACGTAAACAAATTATTTAACATATTTCTAATGAGAAATTTACGTATCACATAAATTATAACTTAATCATAATTTTAGTGCTTCTAATTTAAAATAAAATATTTTAACCTCTTAAGCTAAAACAATTATAAATATTATGTATTAATTAAAAACTAAATCTCAAAATTAAATTGAGAGTTTGGAAGAAAGAAATGGTTGAAATCTTAGGTTGAAAGAATGTGAAAAATGATAAATATATAAATTATCATATAATCTTTTAGATGTTAATTTTCATTGACATGTAGTCATTTTTATTTTTTATGAGAATTTAAAGAATAAAATTTTTTGAAATTATTGTATCAAAGTTTTAATTATAGGTAATACTTTCCATTTTTATTAGAGAATTTAATAAAAAAGTTTAAAACTTATTAAAGTATTTTTTTTAAAAAATAAATTTATAAGAACTAAAATCTCATTTGCGTCTCCTATAGATGAGACTATTCTCAATTCGATCCTTCATAATTTTTTTTTCAATTTGGTCCTTCATAAGTTTTTATTCTTAATTTAATTATTTATACATTACAAAAATTGTATCATTTAGTGATACTTTAAAATGTCATTATATGGCAGGTGAATTGCTGCAAAATTTCATTTGTAATGCTTGATCAACTATCACAAATATATGCGTCAGAATGTCATTTAATAAAATTTTTTGATCAATCGATAGAACAACCGTCATAAATTAAAATTAGTGACAATTATGAGTTGCTTCTAATGTAATCAAAATTTTAAATTTTCTTTCCTTTTGTGACAGTTACAAACTATAACAACCTAAATTCTAGGGGAAGTTAAAAACTTTAATTACATTAATAAATAATTAAAAATCTTGTTAATGGTAATTAATAATAAAAGAACCTTCTTACGTTACTAAAATCTCCTCCTTATGTAAAGGAAAAATATAAGGAAAAGTATACAATTTGGTGCAATTAAATGTATTAGGAAAATTCCCCAACAAATAAAGTAGAAAATAGGGTAAATTAAATAAAATTATAGCCTTGGGAAATTAATAAAGAGGAAGAAAAATGAGGCAAAGGAAATGACATGGAAAAAAAAATAATAATAAATGGGGGTGAAAATCCTAATTAAAACCACCTTTGGAGAAATAATTCCCTCCATATACCAAAGCTAATGTATCATATTTCCTCTCCTCCTTCCCTTCGAAGCAAATGAGCATAGTGAGAGAAATAGAGAGAGGAGCTCGTAGGGAGAAAAGAGAGAGGCCGATAGAGAAGCTCCTTCATCCACCCTCCAACTCTTCGCCATTCTTCACCAAACTCGGTCCAGAGAGCTACACAAAGTGAAGAGGAAAGCGCCTCCACCATTGCATGTGGCCGAGCTCCACCGTGCAAGGTGGAGCTGCAGCTGACCGAGAGGCTTAGGGTGGGTCTGACTGAGAGGAGTCCAGGAAAAACTGGCTACACCTAGCTAGGAGTCAAGGTAGGTTGGCATCACCATACCCTCGTGTGTTTTTATAGAAATTCATAGCTTCATTTCTCTTCTTCTATGCTCGAATGATTGGGTAGTTATGATATTTAATGGTGGAAAATTCTTGGATTTTGACTGTTCTGTTACGGTTAAATACTTGTTACAGATTTTGGGGAAAAATTTGATATTATAGGGTGTAGATGATTAAATTGCATGCTTGTATATAGTTAATAATATTGCTTTGTGCATATGGTGCTGTATGAAACTGTTTAATTTACTACTGTCCTAGAATGAAATATGCTACTGTCACGGAATTAAATCACTACTGTCCTGGCTATTTTAGACCGAGAAACATAAGCATAAAAATGTTATGTTAGACCGTGCAGTGCAGGACAAATTTGCATGCACACAGGGTAAAAATTTGACATTGGATGGGGTGAGTGTGATAAAAAAATTTTGGGAGGAAAGGTTGGCACGTAAATATTGGTTTTGCTACAGAATTGTGTGAAATTCTGGACTGAAAAAAAGGCATAGAAGAGGAACCACAGAGGGGCGAACTGAAAGTTTATGAAATGCCATAACTTAAGTCGAATAATGGGCTAATTAGGCCCACTAGTAAAAGGGAAAAATGAGTGAATAAAGATAGGTGAACTTTTGAAGACTTTAGGAAAATAATGGTGAGGATAATATATAATAATGAATACAGCAAATTACCCATTAATGTTGAAGAAATCAAGTGAAGGAAGACTTTGAGATTCTTGACTCAGAAAAGAATTAGAGAAGAGGAATTTATAATGGGTAAACTAATTATACATAAATTACTAAGAGGTGGCAACTAAGTTAAGATAGGATGAGGAGATCCATATAAAATCCTAATAAATAAAGAAAATTACGATAGGAAGGAAAATCAAACAAGAGAAAAATATACCTAAAAATGTTAATAAAGTGCTAAACTATATATATGTGTGTGTGTGTGTGTGTGTGTGTGTGTGTGTGTATGTAAAGGGATAGGGAAAAACCGAGGGGGACTTTAAGGGGTAGAGACCTCTTAGGAAATATTAAAAGTAGTATAGGAGAATACTATAGAAAGGGAATGAATTGATAAGAAGGGAGAAAAACCTATGGACATTAAAAATTCTTTGAAATTAGGTAATTGGAATTCAAATAGATTTAATTAATTAATATTAAAAAATTATCTTATTGAAAGGTCAAGTAGGTTCACGTAATGCTTGGTTGCACTCTACGATTGGTATATGTGACCTATATATGAGTGACATGATTGGATTAAATTGTAATTTTGCCATATGAAAATGTATTATGGAAAATAAAGAGAATGTTGTCATGAAAATTTTACTTGAATATATGTTTTATTTTAAAGTATTTGAGAGTGGATAGTTATGGTCAATATGAGATAATTATAGTTTATCTTATGTACATGAGTGATTAATTCTAAATAACTTTAAAATTAGTTGACGTATATAAAGAGAAATAAATTAAATGAGTTATCCTAAAGAATATACGTAGTTAGATAGTTGAAGTATTTAACAGTTAGTTAAGATTTTATTTCTTTCAAACATTATTAAATTTTTTCCTGAACAATAAACTAAAAATGTCAAATATTTCTTTTCATACATGACCCTTATCTGGTTCAATCCAACTGTTAACTTATTATTTGGAAATTTGGATGGATTTAAACCGGACAACTCATAGTTTTCTTCCCCTATGAAATATAGTGGCTATCATCAATTTCCCCCTCCTCACTCTTTTTTGTTGTTTATGTTTTATTCTTCTTTTGAGAGCTCTCTGATCACTTCTTTGTTTAGAAGGGAACTTTTTTTCAAAAAGAAAAAACTTAAATTTTTTATATATTTATTATCAAATTTTTCAATCACAAATTGACAAATAAATGTATTTTTTTACAACTTAGCGCCTTATGATTAATTAACTTTTTTTAAAAAAATATTTTTACATGTTATATTTTTATTGAATAATTTGGTAGTACAAATATAAGATATTGTAATTAAATTTGATTATTATTTTTATTCTATAAAAGTTTTTTCTCTTTCTCTATGAAAATTTTTCCTCCTTTGCGATGAGAGAATTTCAAATTTTTACATTATGCTGTTGAAGATTCACATTTCATTAATGCTCATCAAATCTTAACAACAGTTCTTCAGGAGATTAAGCCTTCACAAAGATTTGGATCTTGTGTTGTGTTTTCTTAGATGTCTATCTTTCTTCTTCTTCTTGTCTTTTTTGTTGAAAGAATGTAAAATTTACAATAATTAGACTAGTGTTTATAGGTTTGTCACTTATACTTTCTCATATTATCTTAAGCTTTTGTTTTAGTATTTTAAGCAATATTCAACAATTGTGTTTCTGCATTGACAGATATTGTTAGGAAGCCCATCATTATAGTTTTCATTGTCAAGTATCTTCTTCGTTAGGACGCCAATCCTCAGACTACTAAAATCTCAGTCTAATAGATGGGGTGATTGTTTGTAAAAATTATTATTTTATAATATGATAATACACTCACAATTTTTTCTTTAACATTATTGCAGGTATATAGATTTACTTGATTAGAGCTGGTTTATTTTTTTCAAAGGACTTCTCTTTTTATTATTGGTTGTTGACAATGTACAAAGTTTGATGATGTAAAATATAATTGGAAAGAAATTTAGAATAACTTTTGTACTTATTTTAATCATTACATATAATGTAATTATTATCAGATATAATATATGATATTTTGTGCAACAGAAATTATATATTTTTTTTAAATTTAACCCTATATTTTACGGCACTTTAGAAGTGTTAGAAAAAATATATCAATTTGCGGCACTTCAAAATGTATGAAAAATAAAATATGACTTAATTTATGCACCTTAAAAGCATTAGTAAAAATATTTTAAGATGCTTCGTAATTGACACATAATAATTAATTTTACGACGCTTAAGAAGTTTTAGTAAGGTAATTTTATGATGCTTATTCTAATACTTATTTTAAAATATCACAAAAAGTAGTCTCAATACATATTATTCTAAAGCTTTACTAAGTGTCATAAAATACATTTAGTGACTTTTTAAGTGTTATAAAATAACAAAATAAGTGCTCCTAAATGATGCATATTTGATAGTAACCGAAGTAAAAGAGTTTCAATAAAATCATCCCAACCTTGCACTAAATGAATTTTCATGATCCACTTATACCAACAATACGGGTCCAATGAAGCTACTTTGATACGATGAGTTATTGGCATTCCATACGCATAAAACAAATTCTTGAATTTTGAAGAGCCAATCTTCAGCATGACTTCCATCAAAGTGGGGAATCTCCACCTTCAGTCCTTTGGCAATAAGCTGTCTAGGTTCACCCACTTCTTCTCGGGGTATGGTGTTAGTGGAGCTAGCTAATTGTCTACCTTGTAACACCCTTTTCAGCATATCGTTGATGTTCTGCATTGCCTCTCTGTTTTCTGAAGCTGCGGACTCTAGTGCTACCAACCTTTCTTCAACCACTCGTTGCCTTTCTATTTGAGCCCTTTGCATCTCTTCCATCAACTCTCTACTCTCCTGTAGAGCTTCCTCCATTCTAACCTACCGAGTTCCCTCTACCATGCAGCCTCTCAACAAGAGCACCAAATGTTATGCTAGTTTATAGTACTGAATAACTAAAAGCTCATTCACAGAAATACTAGCAACTTTATATAAGCAGCACAAGGCTAAAGAAATAACAGAAATACTCAACCAAGAAAATACTCAAGACACTGATTAAACTTCTCCCTCTTCGATATGCTTTTTTTTTTCGGTGACTTAGATGGGTTTGCAGAGGCATTGCTCAATTAGTCGAATTTGATCATGCCATGCATGTTTGAACCTCTTCTGTAGCAACTCTAGCAAGAAGGTGAACTTGGAAAAAACTAGATTGTGTTTTTTGAAGAAGGTGAACCATTTCGTAGCCAACTAGCAGTGAAGCTTCGAGCTTTAACCTTACCATTAGATCTAGGCAAGTATTTTAGGATGCCACTTCACCATAACAAGGTGTTCTAATCTACTTATTATTTCATTGTTGAAAAGGTTCAGCACAAGCTCAATTTGTCAGAGTCCAAAAATTTGTTGTTTCTAGGTAAAATAATGTTAGCGTAGTTAATGCTTAATTCCATACTACAATTATGCCTTTGGATCCGCAGCCATTAGCTTTGCTGCCATTACTTTTAGCAGCGGTTTTTTGCGTTGCTAAAGTGTTTTTAATATTATTGCAACGAAAAGTATTGCTGTTATAACTTTGGTTTAAATAATTAATTATAGCAGCGATAGTTTTCGTTGCAATAATATTTAGCAACGCAAAAAACCGCCGCTAAAAGTAATGGCAGGGTAATGACAGCAGAGTAATGGCAGCGAATCCGAACGCATTTTGTGCAATGCTTCTTCCTTACAACACAAGTGTTTATATCGAGAAAAACACAAGGGATTTTGTATGCCAATGGAATGCTTCCTAGAATCAAACCCAAGAACTTGGCTTCAAACCTTTGGAGGGGAGTTTGCATAATCGAAAGCATGTCTGGCAAGGTAATGATTGAAGAATATCCTAAATTAGTTTGTGTTTGGGCTTTTTCTTGAGCCAGATGTGTTTAGGTATTTGCCTCTTTGTTTTAAACCATATATATAATTTAATCATAATAAATATTTAAAATTATTTATTTAAATAATATTAATTATGAAAATAAATATATAATTTTATTTTTAGTAATTTAATAATTAAAAACATTTATTTTATAAAAACTGATTAAAAATAATATAATAAAAATATTTTTCAAATAATTTGACTAAATAACAATTACTTATTTTTCTCGCAATGTTTCTATTAAAATTCTATTAAAAAAGAAGTTATTTCAAATAAAACAAAAGTTGACCGTTTGGCTTTGGCCAAACAATTTGTCTTCTTGACTTCTTTCCATTTCTAGCGCATGAGAAGCGTGAAAGCTTGGCCAAAAAGGCCAAGCACGAGAAAAAAATGAATGATATTCAAACACATATTTTTACTTTAGCAACGGCAAATATTATAAAACAAAAATAACACCAAATCCCATTGTAAAAGGATTTTGATCTTCTAAAATTTTTAGAAAATATTACTCTATAAATTTTAGAAAAAAAACCACACAAATTATGCAAGACTGACAATAAAAAAAGGATTAAATTACACTCATATTTTTTAAGAGATTATGAGACTATATTGTTCTTTTTTTATTTTAAAAAATTATATTCTATTTTTTGAGAGATGAAAAAATTAAAATATTATTTATTTTGACTAAAATATCTTTATTTGTATTACTTACATAATTAAATATGTATTTTACTAACATAAAAAATTATTTTTTAATTTAAAATAAAATAGTTTTATTATATTTAACTCAAAATAAATACTAAATTTTAAAATATAATTTTTTAATAAATTTAACTTTTTTAAAATAAATTTAAAATTATAAATTTTTTTAATCTTTTAAAAAGCAGAGTATAAATTTTTAAAATAAAAAATATATAATTTTAATATTTTTTAAATGAGTTCCTAGAATATAATAATAAGTTCACCTTAGTGTGACTTTCTTTTTCATTATGAAATTTTAAAAGTTGATTTTTGAAGAATTTAAAAAATCCCTCAAATTCTGTATCATATTCATACGCAAGATGCAACATACATAACCAATGTAGCTTTCGGCCAAAAAAACATAACTAACCATGTACCTTTTTATTCCCGTTTACGGCATGGAGAACGAAGCGTGGGAAAAATGAATGATCTTCATAATTTATTTTCCATCATCCCATGTGCTATTCATCTTCTCCTTTCCAATCCCCATCTCTTCATCTCCCTACAATTTGTTTCCTATATGCCATTTCCCAGGCTTTCAAATTTGAAACGAAGCAAAAGCTGATCACCTCAAATTATACACACTTACCTATACACATCAAATCAGAAAGAATCTCTTCACCTTTTCTTTTTATCAGAGAGCGATTGCTTTGATCCAAGGGGGGAAACGGGTATTTCCTGATATTTTCTTTGATAGCCTAAGCTCTACTCCCGAGGCGAGACAGAAAATTTAGTTCTAGGGAGGAGAAATTGGTTGAATGTAGAGGAACTTTGCGCGGAGCGATGTTGGCAATGGAGAAGGATTTTGATTCCAAGTTGAGGATTCAAGGTAATTCATCTAACGGTGGGAATGTGCAGAGACCTCAGAGCATTCCCTTCCGAGCTCCTCAGGAAAATTACGCCCTCAATGACTTTGAATTGGGCAAGATCTACGGCGTTGGTTCTTATTCTAAGGTCCGACACGTTATTATGTTATTTCTGCCGTTTTTGTCTGGCTTTGTTGGCGTTGGTGATTAATTTTTTTGGGGTAATGTTTTGATGGGTGCATAATTTCGTGGGATGATATTTCATTAGTAAAAGGATCATATAATCTATTCAGGACTGTTGATGGTTACTATCATTAATGGGTATTATGTAATAGATATCATTGTGCAATATTGACATCCTTGTTGCTGTTTTTTGTACAAAGCAACGTTCCATACCTTTCGGTGGAGCATATTAATTTGTAAGGAAAATTCTTTGATGCTCTAGCATCAATGGTTGCTGAAAACATGTTGTGAAGACGGTTTGCACTCCCCCATCCCAGACACCCAAAAGTTAACTACGTTAGTGGTCCATTCGTTTTTCATTTAAAAGAAAACGGCCTGAATCTTGTGAACAATATCGATTTTTTGATAAGGTGGACTTGGGGTTTCTTATTCTCTGCCTCTGTTTTATTAAGACTGAACATTCAAAGATCCAAATTTCGATATCTATCCTTTTGCTGTACTTCAGCAGACTAATGGAGCTCCAAGATAACCTTTGAAGTAATAAATGGAAATTGCGTAAGTTGGTCGTGTTGTGTGAACTCACAGAAACTTACAAAGTATTACCTGTAAGAGTTGCTATACTCCCATGACTCACCATTATAATTTAGGCTGAAACTAAATCAAATGATAGGCAGTAGAAAATGAACAAACTTCTGTTATGTCTGGCTTGACTGCATTATATGGTATATACTGTTACTTGAGTGTAACGTGATTTTAGTCTTGTGGTTACGTCTTTTGCCAGACGGCCAGAAAGCTTCTCCTTTTCTAATTTGTAAGGCATTTCTTACTGCATGTGGATTGCCTTACTATGCACATATATAATCAGCATTATTATCCAATGTAAGTCTGTAGCATCTTACAAAATTTAGGTTTCAACATTTGTTGTCTAGCAAGGGAACATGGTCTGATCCGCCTGTTTCTGTGTAAATTTAGTCCAGCTTCTCTTTATTTTTTGGAGTTTGAGTATGGGCACTCACATTAAATCTGGGTTTTCTGTGTGTCAGTGATAAAGGATGGTGGTATCAATTCTTGGTAAATTTGACCGTCTCCTTTATTTCTGCCTCTCTAGCTGAGTCCCCCATGGCATATAACTTTTATTTCAGATTTTTTTGAATTCCTTTGGTTGGCTGCCGTAGACTAAAGAAAACAATAGGAGAAACTATTAAGAAGGATCTATCAATGATCTAACTGTAAAAATGTGTCAAGATAGAATACAACTTGATCCATATAGTTGACCTCACCTAGTGGGAGAAGGCTTTATTTGTTTTCCTGTTGAATTTCTTTAGCTGTCTGCTGTTCCATTTACCAACTCATTTATGTTTGAAGAAAAAACCCCTTTACCATTTTGACACCTGATTTTCTAGAACCTTTCAGCTCTTTTTTAGTATATTTAGTCTCTCTTGTTAAATTATATTTGAATATCCTTTTCATGGTGTTTAAAGGTTGTGAGGGCAAAGAAGAAGGACACGGGAACTGTTTATGCATTGAAGATCATGGACAAAAAATTTATCACAAAAGAGAACAAAACAACTTATGTGAAGTTGGAGCGCATTGTGCTTGACCAATTGGACCATCCTGGCATTGTGCGGCTGTTTTTCACATTTCAAGACACATATTCTTTGTGTATGTATTCTGTGGTGTAGTTCACTTTATATTCTCTTCCAGCTGATTCCTCCTCTCCATTCCTTTTTTACTTTCAATTTTCTTCTTATATTTTGCTCCCTGGTTTGCTGAGTTTGGTCTATTATTTGATGTTGGTATCCTTTTTTTTTTTCTGTCACTTTTCAACGGTGAAGACATGGCACTTGAATCCTGTGAAGGTGGAGAACTTTTTGATCAAATAACCAGGGTAAGATAATATAAGACTTCAAGGCATGTGTTCAATGTGCTGGGGTATGACTAATTTGTTTTAAGAAAATTTTTGCAGCATGTGCTGAAGGTGTGTTAGTCCAGCAGGATCAACTTTTAGTGCCCAATTTAGGTCTTATTATAAAATGTTAAAGCAATAATTTGTGCTTTGATTTTGTTATTGTTTTATTAAACTTTATTACAAAGGAGATTATGAACTACTCTAAGAAGATGCCATATAAAAAATTTAAAGGTTTCTTGCATAATTTTCCAAGATTGAGGATAATGTAGTATTTGATGGAGTCCAACATCTAGGTTATCCATGTGGTATTTAAGGGGTGTGTTTCTTCCCCCTTGAAAGCCATTGTGAGGGTGGGTTTCCTTCACTTGCTTAGGTTTCCATCAATTTGTATCAGAGCTAGGTTTGACTTCTATGAAAAGGCTACCTATGGAGGGTGTGACCTGGTTAGCCAAAGTGAGAGCTGCAGAGTGCAGCCATTGAGGAAGTTGGCTATTCAAGGGTGGTGCTATGATGGAGTCTCACATCAAAGAGCCATAAGAAATCCATGCAGTACTTAAGTGGTTTGGTCTTTCCCCCCTACAAGCCAGTTTTAAGGGTCGATTCCTCACACTTGCCTAGGTCTCAGTCAATCTTATTTGATTTTCTTATATAATCTTTGCTTTGGTTTGGGAGGACTTGTCCTTCTATATTGCATTTCTCTTTAATAAATTCTTCTTTTTTTTCTATTAAAAAATTAATTCATTATACATCAAAGCAGACATTTCTATATCAAAAGGAGTTTGCCAAAAAAATTTTACAGTCAACACTCACCAGAATATGTTACTGTTGTTGAGAAAGGGTGGGCAAAATAGATCGGAGCTATGTGGGAGAAATAGGGTCAGAGGTCCTTAGAGAAGTGATTGGAGCTTCGGTCCTAAAGATGAAAGCAATGGAAATTGTACTCTTTCCCTCAAACCCAACTCTAATACCATGTGGAGAAAGATTAATCCTCTACATGGGAGTTACATGTGGAGAAAGAATAAATTAGGTTGAGTACAAATAGTACAAGTCCAGTCCATTAGTGATCAACAAACCTATTTTGTTTTTAGATGAAAAAAGAAATTTATTGAAGGAAGACAGGGAGTGTAAAAGGATACATAAAAAGAGGAAAAGGAGTCCAGGACAAACAAAACTAACAAATAAAAAGAAAAAAAGAAGACTCTAACTACTAACAAATAAAAAGAAAAAAAGAAGACTCTAACTCAACAAATTTTTCCAATCCCTTTGGAGATCCATGAGTGATACTCCTCTAAACAAACCATTTGAAGAAATCCACAATGAAGATAAAAAGGTGATTCTCTCCCAAAGAAGAGGTGGTGGGAGAAATTTATTGCCGAAAACTCTAGTATTTTGGTCTAGCCAAAGACTCCACAGAATTGCAAGTACTGCACATTGCCAAAGCGCTTTATGCTTCTTGTTCCTTCTCCCAAAACCCACAAACTTAATAGCTAGGAATGTACCAAGGTCAACTGGGTAGATCCAATCCTCTTCAAAATATAACCAAACATTCTGTTCTAGTGACCTGATCATGGGCCTGAAAGTCTGTCCAGCCCAATAAAAATACAATATGAGCCCAAAAATAAAAGCCCGATTAAATTAGGGCTGGGCTTGGGCTTTTTCTCAAGCCCGGCCCAAAGCCCGAAAGCCCAAATTATTTTTTCAAATAAATATTTAACAAAAATTTTATATATTAGAATATAAAATATAAAAAAAAATTCATTTAAACTTAATATTTTTTTATAACCAATAAGAAAAACTTAATATTTCTTGTTTTATTTCACTTTATAGAAATATATTATATATACAAATAATTTTATTTAATAATGTATTATTAATTATTTATGATTTTATGTGAAAAAGTTAAATATAATGCATTTTTAGTTTATTAATACTTTTAATGTATGTTTATAACTTACAAATATTATACTATACTTTACTTTAACTTATATTAAATAAAAAAAATATAATATATAATTAATTTTTATTTTTGAAAAGTTTTAAATTTGGGACGGGCCGAGCTTTTATCTTGTTATTTGGGCTCGGGCCTGGCCCAAATAATACACTTAAAAAGGGGCACGGGCTCGGGCTCATATTTTTTCAGTATGTACATATGAAAGCCCAGCCCTTTTTTAGCAAGCCCCACCAATAATCAGGTTTCCAAATACACCTAGCCACTTCACAATGCAAGAAGAGGTGGGTATACGTCTTAGTGCTCTTAAAGCACATCAACAAACTTATTTTAACCTAGTCATCATACAATGGCTATTTTAATAAGTTTTGGTCATGACCATTTGTGGAGTTTTTAATTTCCATAGCATTTTATTGAACAATAAACTTATTTAGGTTTAAACTCTGATGTTTTCTTTTATTCTTTTAAGCAGTTCAGTATTTTGAATATGATTATGTGAGGATTTGGTGTGTGATTTGGAATCCTGGTTGGTTGAGGAGATAAAGCAAATTGAAGATTTTAGTGCTAGATGGTGTTTGTTTGGGTGCCTAGTGTTCAATCCAAGTAGTGGAGACTAGCTAGAAGTTGTGTCATATGTTATTTGACTAGCGAGGAGAGTAGCTGTGAGAATGTCAATGGATTGGCTCATTGCTCATTGGAAATAGTGTACAAGAGCGTGAGTACTAAATTCAATAACACCTAAATCAACTTTTTTCTTAATGAAATGGTGATCAAGCTCAATATTTTTTGCCCTATCATGATGAATAGGATTCTTGGCAATGCTTAGAGCAACCAAATTATCACACATAACCTTCAGAGCTTCTTGAAATTTAACTCTTGCTCACCAAGCAACCTTTGTAGCTGGATATCTTCACATCTATCTTAGAAATAACAGGAGACTTATAGAACATCACCCTTTCTATAAGTTGTGAATACTTTTTCTTTTTAGTTGACCTAGTTAAGTAAGATATTAACATGAGTGGTATTCTTGTGATTGAATCCCTTCTTTGGCATTTTGCCAAAGCAATTATTAAGAGAATTTGTACAAGTGCTCCTATGAAAAAGTTTTAGATTGGTCAGGCATTTCTTGCATAAATATTTGAATTCATTTTATTGTTTAATAGTACGTATTTAATTAATATCTTTCAGCCTTCTTGTTACTGTATGAAATGTGTGCAGAAAGGTCGTCTGTCAGAGGATGAAGCACAATTCTATGCAGCTGAAGTTGTGGATGCTCTTGAATACATACATAATTTGGGTCTGATACATCGCGATATTAAGGTAGCTTTGCAGCACAGTTATTCTACTCTGGCACCTTAAAGAGCTATATGTATTCCAAAAGATTAATTTTCTTATTAAATTGCAGCCTGAGAACTTGTTGCTTACAGATGAAGGACATATTAAAATAGCTGATTTTGGAAGTGTGAAGCCTATGCAGGGAAGCCAAATCACAGTTCTTCCTAATGCAGCATCAGGTAAGATCAGGAGCAATATTAAAGATACCTTTTTAATGTTTATGGTTATTCTTGAATTCTTAAATTTTCTCTTTTCTTTTTCTTTTTATTGTTAGATGATAAAGCCTGCACATTTGTGGGGACAGCTGCTTATGTCCCTCCAGAGGTTCTTAATTCTGCTCCACCAACTTTTGGGTAGGAAATTATTATTCAAAATTTGAAATGAACCGTATGTTATGGTAATAGCATGGTGTCTTATACCTAATGTCTATTTACACAGATTATTTATTTGTTTAGTTTATTGTTTTTTTTTTCTGGATTAAGAAATACTTTTGACCATTCAACTGCCAAACGGTTGGTTCTTGGACTTGGTATTTTTATTCCATTTGTTCTCTTTCAGGACTTTGCATAATAACCTTTTCTTTTCTTTTTATGTTCATTTATTAAAAAATTACACAGAAATGACCTCTGGGCACTTGGATGCACATTATACCAAATGCTCTCAGGAACTTCTCCTTTTAAAGATGCAAGTGAATGGCTTATTTTCCAAAGAATCATTGCGAGAGATATTCGATTCCCAGATTATTTTTCTGATGAAGCAAGAGACCTTATTGACTGGTTATTGGTTAGTTTTTTCTTATTCTGATTTCTGAATAGAGAAATCCTTGCTTTGCCTGTACTCTCTCTATTATTATATACATTGCTACTCCTTTAATTTAACTAAAATAATATGTAACATCCAGGTTTAAAGTGTTCTGATTGATTCTGCCTTAAATGTGGACACTATTGTGTGAAAAGGTCATATCATTCTTACACAAGTTTGAAAGAAATTTTTTCTTCTGCTTATTTAGGGACAACAAAGGTCAAGTTCCATTGATAAATTAACCTTCTTGGAAATTGGGGATTGGGTGGGAAAGAAAGAGAGGTTTCTCAGCTTTTAGATTATTCCAGCTTCCTAGAGTATATTTTCATTTATTAAGCTAAAGAGTAATGTACTCCAATCTCCACTCTAATTTGCTGAAAGTACATGGTACCCCTCTATATTTATAAAACCTGCAGACAGTTACTTGAATAGTTCCATACACACTTCTGCTAGGCCTGTGTTTGGGTTTTGTGGAGAAAAAAAATTGGGTTAAGCCTAACTAAAACTTGCTTTTAAAATTCTTTTTCAGGCTTGAACTAGCACTGAATGGAAAAGTTCTAGTCTGTGTGTTGGGCCTAAGTAGGGCCCACTTTCAAACTTTTAATTTTGATCTGAGTTTGGCGCAAACAGAAATGTTTAGATACGAGTTTGGGCCTAAGCTTGGATATTTTGAAGTTTCATTTTTTTGGGATCTGAGATTGCTCAGGCCTAAATCCATCACATTTTCAAAATTTTTATTTGGGCACATATGGAGGACTTCATGTCAAGTCCTAATCCATATCATTTTCAAAATTCTTATTTTGGCCCATACAGAAATATTTATGTTTGGACCTGGGCTCAGCCCAAGCCCAATACAATTTTAAAATTCTTATTTGGGCCGAATCACAGGTCATGATGGGCTTAAGATGATGTTGGCTCATAAGGGGTGAGAGTGGTGGTGGTAAGCTAATAATATTGTGTTGAAGCAAGAATTATTCTTCCTTAATTTTAAGCTTGAAAATTTGAAGAAAAATTTAGATTGGTGAAAAATCTTATTTTGGAAAAGTTTTTCTTTTCTTGTAAAACAAATATAAGAGTTTTTTATTGGTCAAAAGTTTTCTGCAACAAAACAAAGCCAAGTTAAACTATAAGCCATAGACCAAAAGGAAGCTTACTGAATTATTACCCTGGCTCCTGCTTCAATTCTGGCATGGAATAGATACTCAAATTAATTTAAATCTCTCCTTCATTATGAAGAAAAGATTGGAAAATAAAGACTCTTGAGCCTGAAGTTTTCATGCATCTAGATCTTTAATAAATATCAATATTCAATACCTATCAAAAAAGTTGATGTTTCTTTGGGCTGTACAGACTTATGAAATTTCACTAGACAATCAAGTGTAAGGTTTTAATTGAAAATGATAATTAAATATAATAATAGTCTATCATACATTTAACTGATATTGGTCTAAGCTCAGCTAAGCTAGCCTAAAATGTCAGCTCGTTGAAAATGACTTTATAAGGTACCATAGTACACTAATATCATTTACATGTCTGGTATAATTGTTGATATGAACTAGTCCAAACAGTTTTATATGTTGAAGAATAAGGCTTGTGAATCGAGATCAATTTGCTAATCTTCATAGCCATAATAACTTATGTTGGAGTCTTTTTTTTGACGAGCACCTAACAACAAGTAGGTGGATGCTACTATATCTATAGAAAAGGATAGGAGAGAACCAGGACTTCTCTTTTCTTCTTTCAACCCTAAGAAACATTAAGGCGGAATGTCAGCAGACTCTTCACTGACCAGGAGCTACAATATGCTATTTTCCTTGGGTGATAGGGGTCTAAGTGGCTTAATATTGAATTCCCTATGGGAAACAATTTCCTTGTATATAATAATTAAATATCCAGGGAAATAAGATAACTATGTTCTGCTTGTGAATTATAGGATTTTTTTTTATTTTTTATGTTATTTATTTCCTTATAGACATCATTTTGTTCATGAGATAGTAGTGGCTGTGACCAATCATGGGGATCCTAAATTGTGTAGAGAATCTCATGGTTATGGATGGAAATTGGTTTTCCATGGGAACAAAAGGATATTTTGAAAAACATGTGAAAACAGGAATCCTAAATTCTTATGACATGTTCTGGGAAATGCAATCTGTTTACTTCTTCCGTGTTGACAATTTTTGTTTTATCATGTATTATTAAGGTACAAATATAAACGAACAAACGAACAAGCTATTGGTTGAGGTGAGGAGGACCAAGTTTGACCTAGGAGGCGTACTTGTCAAGAGGACTTTACCTTAATGCTCTTTGCTCGTTAAGGATTATTTTCAAGTCCAACGTGGCTTGGGGATACCCTGGATTCTCACAAAAAATGTACAATTATAAGAATTGACATAGTTATTAATGGCGTGCTATTGCTCGTGTCATTGCCCATTGCTTTGCACCATGGATAGTGGGGCAACACAATGATTGTGGCATTGCCAATTTCATTTGGCTTGGCTATGTCACATGCCATCTAAGCAATGTGCCATTGTCCATGGCGTGTGCTGTTGGGACAATTTGAATTAAAATATTTTTTATATAAGCCTATTTTTAAAAGTTGTTTTTTTTTGTCACATTTACCTTGCCAACTCTAAATTTCGCCCCTTTATTCTTTTCATTCTGATTATTTCTTCTCTTATTATTCTTCTCTTTTTGTAACTTTTTGATTATTTTTTACCCAAGTTTCTTTACCAGTTTTTTTATTATTTCTTCTATGCTTCTTCTTATTCTTTGAGTTATTGATACTTTCTTCCCCCCAATAGCTAGTAGCTCCCCTCACTATTTTGTACTTTGTTCTCTCTCATGTAAGGTTATTATTTTATTTCTCCCTTCATATTCATTTGAGGCTAGGACACTAGGTGTAGGGTAAAATCACAAAATACTTAATAACTATGAATATTTGGCTTGTGGGTTGTGGCATTATGTATATGATATGCTTTGATTACTAGTTTACAACTTGTGAATTTGAGAGGGACTTGAGAAGTGAAAAATACTTTCTAATAGATAATTAACATCTTTTATTTTCCCTCTCTTTTTATTATTTTTAATTATATAATTATGTGCATCTCTGATAGAAGGATTTGGAACTTGGAATCTTCAGGCTCCTATACCTGGGCTTCTTTTTTCAAATACTTGACTCGATGCCCAAATTCTAGTTCTAATCTCTTGTCTAATTCCTTTTGGAGAATTAAAACTCCCTTTAAGGTAAAGACCTTTGTGTGGACAATGGTACTTAATAGAATTAATACTAATGATTTGCTCCAAACTAGACATCCCAATAGGGCCTTATCACCCAATTTATGTGTGATGTGCTTTAGGAGCGCTGATATGATTAACTACCTCTTCTTGCACTGTGAAGTGGCTAGGTCTATTTGGAATAGACTGTTTGGCTATTTTGAAGAGAATTGGATCTGCCCAACTGACCTTGGTACATTCCTAGCTATCAAGTTTGTGGGCTTTGGGAGGAACAAGGAGCATAAAGCACGTGGAGTCTTTGTATAAAGCGGAATGCTAGAGTCTCCAACAATAAATTTCTCCCACCACCTTTCCTTCAGGAGAGAATCACCTTTTTATCTTCCTTGTGGGTTTTTTCAAATGGTTTGTTTATAGGAGTATCTCTAATGGATCTCCAAAGGGATTGGAAGTCTTTGTTGAGTTAGAAGTCTTCTTTTTTCTTTTTATTTGTTAGCTTTGTTTGCAGGGGACTCCTCGTCCTCTTTTCATGTATCCCTTTATCCTCTTTCTTCCTTCAATAAATTTCTTTATTCATAAAATAAAAGAAAAAAAATTATGTGCGCCACACTTCAATGACTCTAGAAGCCCCTATCACAACAGTGCACTGTGCGCCATGCACCGTCAACAACTATCTGAACCGGGGGCTTTGGAAATGCTATTTTCTTGATTATGTTGACGTTCACAACCAAACAGACTAAGAGGACTGCAGTGCTTCCTTTTACATACTTTATTTTCCTTCTAAATCTGTTGCACTAAAACTAACATGAAGGTGGCTTCTGGTTGTGTGGCATGAATTTGTTTGTTTAAACTATCTCTGTTATTTAGGTATTATACTTGGGGATGGCATAATAAATGGCTGTTATGTAATAGATGTTCATCTTCATTGGGTATCCCATATCAGTTAGTAAAATTTGGGATTTAAGATCCATATGGGTATGTGCATTTCACTAAGTATGAGCATAGGTTTGTTGGGGGTGTGAGGAGCAGTCACTACTAAAAGTATGCACCTTTCATGTTTTCTTTTTTTAATCTACAAATTTGTGTCTACTGATAATATTTGTAGATATTTGTAGTGGACAATTTTAGATTTAAACAGTCATGCCATTATGCTGCAGGATTTGGATCCCAGCAGGAGACCAGGTGCAGGACCTGATGGTTATACTGTTTTGAAAAGCCATTGCTTTTTCAGGGGAGTTGATTGGAGTAACTTAAGGGATCAAACCCCCCCAAAACTTGCTATGGAACCAGGGGTATGACTTGTGTTTCTCTTTAAAATGTTTATTAGGGGGAAATGAAGAAAGGAACTTCTCTTGTTCTACCTTCTTTAGTGATGAATATGAAGAAATTTCTAACTATCTTAACTAAATTTCACTTTTAGATGCAGTCACCTGAAGGTGATGATGTTCATGATTCATCATGGAATCTGTCTCACATTGGTGATGGTTCTGCCAGGCAACCTGATGCAAATACGGGTGCTACAGCATCTTCTGAAGGCACTGGTCACATAACTAGCCTAGCCTCAATGGATTCTTTTGATTCAAAATGGTATTTTCCTTTGTGTTTCTTACTGACAAGAACATGTGTTATATATTCACTTGAATCGTTATCTTCTTTATAGAAACTATGAAACGTGTCACATGGAAAGGCTCCTGGATGCTAATATACTTGTGAAAAAAATGGTACCAAAATATCTGGCGTGCAGATTTTGTACCTATCGGAACATGGCAATATCCTCTGCATTCAAATTATTTTCCAATGGATGTATATCCTTTATAGCCAACGATGCATAGTTAGAAATTATAACGAAACTATTTATATGCCTCTATTTAACAGCTTAAGCTTTGGGGTGAAGTAGTTTTTAATATGGTATAAGAGCCCCTTTGATCAAGCGATCAGAAGTTTGATCCTTGCTGCCTCCATTCTTGATAATTGAAATGAAATTTTATATTACCAAGAAAAAAAAAGAAATTTCACAAGGTAGCTGGACCAACCCCTATAGGGATTTATTTCTGGCCAAGCTGGGCTTGCCCACTTTGATTGACACCTCTAGAAATTTTGAATATATTTAAGGGCCATCAAACTCTACCCATGCTATACTTTAAGTCCCAAGCCCGATGAAAAAGGAGGATTGTGTTAGGTAGTCGACAACTAGCGTAAAACTTTGCTGAAATTTTATGTTTATGGATCAATTGTGTGAATGTTAAAACATTCATGGATGTTGTTTGAAATCAACACACTGTATAACTCGAGTATAGTGTCAAGTGAGCAAAAGTGACACCTGGATGTAACCAAAAATAACAAGGGCTCTCACATTTTCATGGATGGGTGTGGGTAAAAAAGCTAGTTCATAAGAGTAGGATTCGTGTTGGAACTTGGAATTATGTCTTTCTTAGAGGTAAATCAATGAAAATAGTAAACACTATGGTTAGGAGAAAGATAAATTTAATATGCCTCCAAGAAACCAAATGGGTAGGAGATTAGGCAAAAGAATCAGACACTACGGTTTTTAAACTTTTATACATCAGAAATTCAAAAGCTAGGAATGGAGTAGGTATAATAGTAAATAAAGAGTGGAGGGGCAAGATAGTGGATATCAAAAGAATAAGAGATAGGATAATAGCTTATAGATCTAAACTTTATAGTGGACCGAGATACTTTTAAAGTTATCTGTGCATATGAAGCATAAGTAGGATTAGATGAACATCATAAGATAAAATTTTGGGAGGACCTAGAGCTATAAGCTATTATAAGCTATAAAATTTTGGGAGGTTTAGCACAGGGAATATTGTTAGAAGAGAAGATTTTCCTTGTAGTAGATCTAAATGGTCATGTGGGGAGTGAAGCTAGAGAATATGAAGGTTTACATGGAGGAGATGACATTAGAGAAGTAAATATAGAGGTAAAGCAATCTTAGATTTTTCAATAGCTTTTAATTTCACCATAGAAAATAGGTGTTTTAGAAAATAGGTAGAGCATCTCATCATGTACAAGAGTGGAGTGACATATTCCCAAATCAATTTCTTGATAAGGAAATCGAATAGAAAGCCTTGCATTGTTTGTAAAGTCATACCTGGAGAGAGTTTAACTATCCGGGATGGGTTTTGGTTATGGATATACAAGTTAGGAGAAGAGCTGAAAGAATCAATCAAAAAACAAGTCCTAGGATAAGGTGGTGGCATTTGAGAGGCCAACAACAAAGGAGTTTCTAGAAAAAGATGTTAGAAGAGTGGATTTAGGAAACACAAGGAAGTGCAAACTATCTATGGAACAAAATGGTTGAAGGGATTAGGAATGTCATGAAAGAAACGTTGGGTGTATGAAAAGATTTTGGACCAAAGGAAAAAGAATATTAGTTGTGGCATACAAACGTGCAAGATAAGAATAAGGTTAATAGAGAGCGTTATAAAGCATCACACATATGTAAGGATAATAAAAATTGGAAAAGGTATAAAGTAGTTAAGAAAGAGGTCAAAAAGACATCTTGAGGAAAGAGAGTGCTTTTGAAGGGTTATACCAATCATTAGGAACCAAAGATGGTGAGAGAAGAAAATTTAGGCTTCATAAGAGTAGGGATAGCAAGACAAGGTACATAGACTAAGTGAAATATATATAAAGAGGGTAATAACTTGGTAAAGGAACAAGATATCTAAGAATGATGGAAGATTTATTTTCACAAACTTTTTAATGAAGGACATTTGTTGTCACTCTGGTAAACTAAGTACTGAAAAGGAAGACCAAAATTATACATTTTATTGAAGAATCCAAGCGTTTGAAGTAGAATAGGCATTGAAGAGAACAAATAATGGCAAAGCACTAGGACCAAATAGCATACCCATTGAGGTGTGGAAGAGTTTAGGAAGAGGAGGTGTAAGTTGGCTAACAATGTTGTTTAATGAAATAATGACATCCAAGAAAATGCCGGATAAATGGAGGAAAAGTATTTTAATCTGTGTGTATAAGAACAAGAGAAACATATAAAGCTGTGGAAATTATAGGGGAATCAAGCTGATGATCCATATTATGAAGTTATGAGCAAATGTCGTTGAGAAAAGTTTAAGGTTGGACATCGGATAACAGAGGACCAGTTTGGTTTCATGCAAGGGAGGTCAAACATAGAGGCAGTATACTTGTTAAGAAAATTGATCGAGAGATATTAGAGAACTCATAAAGACTTAAATATGTTTTTCATCAATTTGAAAAATTCTTATGAGAGTATTGCAAGATGTATGGTAGATGGTTTTGGAATAAGGAGTTCTTGTTGCTTATATTCAAGCAATCGAAAATATGTATGATGACGTCACGATTTGTGTGAGAACACAAAGTAGAGCTACAAAGGATATCCATATAACCAAAGGACTGTACCAAGGTTCAGCTTTGAGCCATTAGCTTTTTAGCTTGGTAATGAATATACTTAATGAACATATTTTGGAGATGGTGCCATAGTGCTTGTTTATTGCTGATGGTATTGTCTATTTTGGAGATTCAAAAGACGAAGTAAATGAGAAACTAGAGCTATGCAGAGAAGTTTTAGAAACATGTATCCTTTATAGTCAGTTGCCATGCATAGTTAGAAATTATGATAAAACTATTTATATGCCTTTGTTTAACAGCTTAAGCTTTGGGGTGAAGTAGTTTGTGATATAGTATAAGAGCCTCTGTGATCATGTGAAATTTATTGCTGGTGAAGCTGGGCTGGCCCATTTTGATTGACACCTCTAGAGATTATGATGAATATATTTAGGGACCATCAAATTTTACCTATGCTAAGCTTTAGTCCCAAGCCTGGATATAAAAGGAGCGTTGTGTTTGGTAGTTGATAACCAGAGTAAAATTTTATCTAAATTTTATGTTTATGGATCAAGGATGTGAATGTTTTAATGTTGGACTGTTGCCCAAAAGCATTGCACTGTATAACTCAAGTATAATGTCAGATAAGCAAGAGTGACGATAGGATGTAAAATAAGCTAGTCCGTAAGAGTAGGATTTGTTTTGGAACTTTGAATATTGGTGTACTTACAGGTAAAACAATGAAAATTGTAGAAACTATGGTTAGGAGAAAGTTAAATTTAATATGCCTACAAAAAACCAAATGGGTATGAGATAAGGCAAAAGAATTAGACGCTTCGAGTTTTAAACTTTGGTTCACTAGAATGTCAAAAGCAAGGAATAGAGTAGGTATAATACTATAAAAAGGGTATAGGTATGAGATAATGGACATCAAAAGAATAAGAGATAAGATAATAGTTCTAAAGTTTGTACGGATACATTTAAAGTTATCAGTGCATATGCAGCACAAGTAGCATTACATGAACATCATAAGATAAAGTTTTGGGAGGACATGGAAGGTTTAACACAGGAAATGTAGTTAAGAGATAAGATTTTTTGTGTAGGAGATCTAAATGGTCGTGGGGAGTGAAGCTAGAGAATATGAAGGTCTCCATGGAGGATTTGACACTAGAGAAATAAATATAGAGGGTAAAACAATCTTAGAATTTTCATTAGCATTTAATTTCACTAGAGCAAACAGGTGTTTTAGAAAGTTGATAGAACATCTCATCATGTACAAGAGTGGATTGAGATGTTTCCAAATCAATTTATTGATAAGGGAATCGAATAGAAAGCTTTGCATTGTCTGTAAAGTCATACTTGGAGAGAGTTTAATTATCCGACATAAGATCTTGGTTATGGATGTGCAAGCTAAGAGAAGAGCAGAAAGAATCCATAAAAAACAAGTCATAGGATAAGAAGGTGGCATTTGAGAGGCCAACAACAAAAGAGTTTTTAGAGAAAGGTGTTAGAAGAGTGGATTTGGGAAACACAAGGAAGTGCAAACTATATGTGGAACAAAATGGCTGATGGGATTAGGAATGTAGCGAAAGAAACATTGGATGTATCAAAAGGTTTTGGACCAAAGGGGAAAGAATGTTGGTGATGGAATACAAATGTGTAAGATATGAATAAGGTTAATAGAGAGCATTATAAAGCATCACACGTGTAAGGATAATAAAAATTGAAAAAGGTATAAAGTAGTTAAGAAAGATGTCAAGAAGACAATGTATAACGCACGAGATAGAACTTTTGAAGGGTTATACCAATCATTAGGAACGAAAGATGGGGAGAGAAAAATTTTCAGGCTTCTTAAGAGTAGGGAAAGAAAGACAAGGGACATAAACTAAGGGAAATATATTATGGATAAAGAGGATAACATCTTGGTAAAGGAACAAGATATCCAAGAACGATGGAAGAATTGTTTTCCAAAACTTTTCCATGAAGGACAGCTTAATCATTACGGTGAAGTTGTTTTTAATGTAGTGTAAGAGCCTCTATGAAAACGTGAGATTTATTGTTGGCCACGCCTAGCTAGCCCACTTTGATTGACATCTCTAGAAGTTATGATGAATATATTTAGTGGCCATCAAACTCTACCTATGCTAAGCTTTGGTGCCAAACCTGGATAAAAAAGGTTTGTATTAAGTAGTCGACAACCAATGTAAAACTTAGTCAAAATTTTATGTTTATGGATGAACGATGTGAATATTTTAATGTTGGGTCATTACCCGAAAGCATCACACCGTATAACTCAAGTATAGTGTCAAATGAACAAGAGTGATGCCTGAATTAAAAGAAGCTATTCCATAAGTATAGGATCCGTTTTGGAACTTGGAATATTGGTGCACTTACAGGTAAATTGATAGAACCCTGGAATTATACTGAATATTCTCACTAGTTGTATTGATGAATTCCCTTCCAATAGAGGTATCCCTCTCAGAAGTAGAAATTACAGGGTACAGATAAACACTCAGTAAGAGTTTCACAATAGAACAATAAGAAATAGCAGAATGAGATTAAAACAGAATTGCATAATGGAAAATTAGGTACTAGCTTTCGAGAGGCTAGTTCTCTCCTTGATTCCTTTTTAGTTTTTCCACACCCCCCTCACACCTCCTCTAACCACCAAATATTCCCCTGCCTTAGGCCCTACCACACGTCTACCCTGTTTATAGTTAGTTAGAGAGTTGGTTATGGATATTCTGCCACCTCATGCCTTTTTCCTTTATTCTTTCTAGAATACATCCTGACCGTGGCTGTTGTATTTGTATTCTCATTTCTACCCCTTCTTTCTAGAATTGCAAAGGCACATTTCTGAGTCTTGTAATACTCTCAGTGTATCTTCGAGATTTTGCATGTGTTTCCCTATTTGCACTGTACACTAGTATGTCATCAAAAAAATACTAGTATGTTCTTGCGCAACTGCTCTTTAAAAACATCGTTCATAAGAAATTGGAATGCTGAAGGTGCATTGGTTAACCCAAACGGCATGACCAAGAATTTGTAGTGGCCTTGGTGAGTTCTAAAAACAGTTTTTTCCTCATCTTCAGTCTGGATTCTGATCTGATGATAGCTAGACTTCAGATCCAATTTGGAGAATGCTATGGCACCTCCCAGTTCATCCAATAACTCATCTACTGCTGGAATGGAAAACTTGTCCGGTATGGTAATCTTGTTTAATGCCCTATAATCTATACAAAATCTCCAACTTCCATATTTTTTCTTCGCCAATAGCACAAGACTTGAGTATGGACTACTACTGGGTCTTATCATTCTGGTTGAAAGCATTTCCTTGACTAATTTCTCAATCTCCTCCTTCTAAAAATGGGGATAACGGTAAGGACGGATATTAGGAGGTTGTGCTCCACTCTTAATTGCAATGGAGTGGTCACAAGTTCTAATGGGAGGAAGTCCCTTAGTTGGAGTAGTGACATTAGGGTATTTGACTAGTAGTGCTTAAATTTTTGTGGGCAGCAATACTTCCTCTTCGTGATTCTTAGTTTCTGCCCTCCCTTGCACCATCAAACTATGGAATTCAATATAGAATCCCTGTCCACCTTGCTTGACTGTCTTCATAAGGGATTTAAGAGAGACCATAGTTTTTGTCAGAGCTGGGTTGCCTCTCGAACACTTTTCTTCCCAACCTACCTTCAACTTCATGGTTAGTTATTTCCAATTTACTTTAACTTCCCCTAACGATTGCAACCACTCAATTCCCAACACCATATCAACACCGCCTAAGTCAAAGATATAAAAATTTTGTTCAACATCCACCCCCTGTATTTCTAGCTTCAAACTAGGACAGAATTGGTTTCCCTTCACTTTGTAGCCATCCCTAACTGAGACCTCAAATGGTCCTATCTGTTTAGTCAAAATTCCCAATTTGTCAACTGTGTCTAGCGAAAGAAAATTATGTGAGGCTCTATTGTCTTTGAAAATGATCACCTCTTCCTTACAACACCTTTTGAGTACTTTCATGGTGTTATTATTGGTCAATCCTATTATTGAATTCATTGACAGCTCCATTTGGCTCCCCTCAGATATCTCTTCCCCACTTTCCTCTGATCTCTGCTCCTCTTCCTCCAGGATTTCTCCTAGTTGATTCACTGGCTGTAGTAACAGGACTTGGAGTTGCTTGTGCTTGCACTGATGAGTTGGGCTATACTTTTCATCACATTTAAAACATAGCCCCAATGCCCTTTTTCTGGCTATTTCTGCCTCTGTTAATCTTCTAAAACCACCACTCTTCACATTGTTGGCCTGAACAGACCCCGTCAATGAGTTTACCCCCTCAGTCTTTTTCTTAGTTTCGAAATTTTTCTCTGCCGTCAGTGAAGCCGCCTATCCTGGATTAGGGCTACTAGTGACCCGACTCCAAAACTGCTTCAGTCCGATCTAGTGACTCGAGCTCATCATCCGTATCTGCTTATTCATTGCGTCACTTTGGGCCTTCGATATTACCGTGTTCCTTTCTTCCACTTGATGGGCTGAGTTCATTAGGTCTTTTAGAGTCTAGGTCGATACCATGTAGAGCTCCACCCAAATATCGGGTTTCAACCCGTTCCTAAAAGCTCCCATCAGACATTCATCCGTTGCTTCTTTTAGAGGTGCCAACAACTCTTTGAAACATTCCTGGTATTCAACAACATCCCCCTCCTGCTTGAGTGCTAACAATCATCGGTATGCGTCTCTTTCCTAGGATTGATGGAACCTTTCGATCAATTCCTTTCGGAATTCAGGCCATGAGCAGACCGGACTCCTGGTTTCTAACCATTGGAACTAGTTGAGAGCTTTTCCCTCCAAGCAAACCGCTACAGCTTCTAACTTCTCCGCCTTCGTTACGATATTGACGTCAAAATATTTCTCAGCTCTGAATAGCCATCCAATGGGGTCCTCTCCCTTGAACACAAGTAACTCTAATTTTCTGAATCAGCTCGAGTCCCTCTCTCCTCCTCCTTTGTTTTCTTTTTCATTGTTCCTCTCAGTATACGATCCCCTAATTTGTTGTTGCTTTGGACTTCCTCATTGCCCTTCTATCCTAACCTTAATCTCTCTCAACTCAATCATCCACACTTTCACTTCATTCATATCATCCTTCAGTGCAGTCATATCCTTCTCTACACTTTCCAATCTTCCTTCCACCCTCGAGTTTGCCATCCCTCAATCGTCACCACTCTGATACCACAATTGATAGAACCTTGGAATTATACTGAATATTCTCACTGGTTGTATTGATGAGTTCCCTTCCAATAGAGGTATCCCTCTCGGAAGTAGAAATTACAGGGCACAGATACACACTCAATGTGAGTTTCAGAATAGAACAATAAGAAATAGCAGAATGAGATTAAAATAGAATTGCAAAATGGAAAATTAGGTACTAGCTTTCAAGAGGCTAGTTCTCTCTTTGATTCCTCTCCAGTTTTTCCACACCCCCCTCACACCTCCCCTAACAACCAAATATTCCTCTGCTCACTACCTTGGGCCCTACCTGCACGTCTACCCTGTGTATAGTTAGTTAGAGAGTTGGTTATGGATATTTTGCTACCTCATGCCTTTTTCCTTTATTCTTTCTAGAATACATCCTGTTTGTGGCTGCTGTGTTTGTATTCTCATTTTTATCCCTTCTCTTGTAATACTTATGGGTTATACCATAATCTTGTTCAGAATGGTAATCTTGTTTAACGCCCTATAATCTACAAAAGTTAAATTTAATATGCCTACAAGAAAGAAAATGGGCATGAGATCAGGCAAAAGAATTAGACACTTCAAGTTTTAAACTTTGGTGTACTAGAATGTCAAAAGCTAGGAATGGAGCAAGTATAATAGTAGATAAAGAATGAAGGGACAAGATAATGGATATCAAAAGATTAGGAGATAGAATAATAGCTCTGAAGTTTGTAGTGGATTGGGATATATTTAAAGTTATCAGTGTATATACCCCCAAGTAGGATTAGATGAACATCATAAGATAAAAATTTAGGAGGACATAGGAGGTTTAACACTAGGAATATCGTTAGGAAAGAAGATTTTTCTTAGAGGAAATCTAAATGGTTATGTGGGTAGTGAAGCTAGAGAATATAATGGTTTCCATTAAGGATACGACATCCAATAATTAAATATAAACGGTAAACATGTGTTTTGGAAAGTAAGTAGAACATCTCATCATGTATAAGAGTGGATTGGCATGTTCCCAAATCAATTTCTTGATAAAGAAATTGGATAGAAAGCTTTCCATTGATTGCATTCAAAACCCTGCATGAGACTTTCATCTCGCATGGCTCCTAAGTGATAAATTCATACTTGGAGAAGGTTTAGCTATTTGAGATAGGGTCTTGTTTATGGACTTGCAAGTTAAGAGAATAGTCGAAAGAATCAATCAAAAAACAATTCAATGTGCTGGCATTTGAGAGGCCAACAACAAAAGAGTTTCTAGAGAAAGGTGTTAGAATAGGTGATTTGGGAGACACAAGGAAGTGTAAACTATATGTGGAACAAAATGGCTGATGCGATTAGGAATGTCGCGAACAAAATGTTTGGTGTATCAAGAGGTTTTGGACCAAAGGGGAATGAATTTTGGTGTATCCAAGAAGATAGTACTTGAGGCAAGAGACAAAGCTTTTGTAGAGTTATACCAATCATTAGGAACCAAAGATGAGGAGAGAAGACTATTTAGGCTTCCTTAGAGTAGGGAGAGAAAGACAAGGGACATAGACTAAGGGAAATATATCAAGGATGAAAAGGATAACATCTTGGTAAAGGAGCAAGATATCCAAGAACGATCGAAGTGTTATTTTCACAAACTTTTCGATGTAGGACATATCTCTCCTTTGGTAAGCTAAGTACTAAAAAGGAAGACCAAAATTATACATTTTATTGTAAAATCCAAGAGTTTGAAATAGTACAGGCATTGAAGAGAATGAATAATGGCAAAGCACTAGGAGTGGATGGCATACCCATTGAAGTTTGGAAGAGTTTAGGAAGAAACTATGTAAGATATTTAACAAAGTTATTTAATGAAATAATGACATCCAAGAAATTGTCGAATGAACAAAGGAAAAGTATTTTAATCCCTATGTATAATGACAAGAGAGACATATAAAACCATGGAAATTATAAGAGGATCAGGCTCATGAGTTATACTAAGGTATGAGAAAATGCTGTTGGAGCTCGAAAAATTGAACCAGCTTGGTTTCAAGCCAAGGAGGTCAAACAAAGAGGTAGTATACTTATTAAGATTGATGGAGAGATATTAAAGAACTCATAAAGACTTAGATATGATTTTCATCCATTTGAAAAGGGCTTGTGATAGAGTATGGAGAGATGTATTATATAGAAGGTTTTGGAATAGGGAGTTTGTGTTGCTTATATTCAAACAATCAAAATTATGTATAATGAGGTCACGATTTGTGTGAGAACACAAAGTAGATCTTCAAAGGATTTACAAATAATATAGGACTGTACCAAGGTTCAACTTTGAGCTTTTTAACTTGGTAATGGATGTGCTTACTGAACATATCCAAGAAATGGTGCCGCATTGCTTGTTTTTTGTTGACAATACAGTCTTTCGTATGGCTTTCGTATAAGCCTGAGTAAAACAAAATATATGAAATGTAAATTTATTGAGAGATACAGTAGTTCTAGGATAGAGGTGAAACTTGAAGATCATTACCTTAGCATGTCACAAATTTTAAGTATTTGGGAATTATTATGCAAAATAATGTAGAAATAGAAGGGGACGCAAATCATAAGGTACAAGCTAGGTGGATGAAATGAAAGAAAGTTTCTGGTGTCATCCTAGATAAAAAAGTACCACTCAAACTTACTAATAAATTTTATCGAACAACTATAAGACCTGCAATGTTGTATGGTATCGAATGTTGGGCAATAAAAAGTCAACTTGGGCAAAAATTTAATGTTGCTGAAATGAGAATATTGCGATGGATTAACAGACACTAAAAATGATAAGATTAAGAATAATGCATTTGAAAGAACGTTAGGGTAGCACCTTAGGTAGTTTGGTCACGGAGATTGATAGAGCCTCCTATACGAGGAGCAGATTAGGTGGAAGACAGTGTAATAACTAGAGGTAGAGGGAGATCAAAGAAAATAATAAGAAAAATTATTAGGATGGATCTAACTACAGAAATGAACCAAGGTTAAACATGTGGCTTTATCCATGTAGCTGGTTTCACTTCGTGGAAAAAGGTTTAATTTGATGTTTTGTATGTTTAGGGACCATCACTTAATTGCTTGAGCTTTAGGGTGAAGTGGTCCTTGAGAATTGACATGTTCACTAGATTCTAGTAAAATTTTTGTTTTAAACTCCTAAAGAAAAGTAAAATTGAATAAAACCTTTTATTATCTTATAGGTTTGTTTTAATGATAATTACATGTGCTTGTATGTTATTCATATATTGCAGCTTTGCCAATTAAAAATCATTCTGTGTCTTTTCTTCCAGGGAACAATTTTTGGATCCTGGTGAATCTATTCTTATGATCTCAATGGTAAAAAAGAAACAGAAACTAACAAGCAAGAAGTTGCAGCTTATCCTTACCAATAAGCCAAAGTTGATCTATGTGGACCCTTCAAAGCTTATTGTGAAGGGAAATATAATATGGTCTGATAATCCAAATGATCTAAGCATCCAAGTGACAAGTCCTTCACATTTCAAAATTTGCACAGTAAGCCTTCTCTTCCCTATATCTAGTTATAAAATTTACTAGCTTTATGGATGATTGTCAAAAGTCCAAACTCCATGGTGACTATGGCTACAATTTGAATAAATTTTTATACTATTTAATGTATGTGTTAGCAATATAAGAAAACATCAAAATCATGTACAAGTCTTGCTTTCTAGTGTACATGTTATTCCCTGACATCCAGATCCAGGATTTGGTTATAGATTTATTTCCATCAAAACACCTCCAACCTCATCCTCTTTGGGATAGAATCATTTTCTTGACTTCATTGTGGGTTTTTTCTAATGGTTTGTTTAGAGGGGTTTCCCTTATGAATCTCTAAAGGGATTGGAAGGCTTTATTGATTTAGTATCTTGTTTTTTCTTTCTTTTTTCTTTCTGTTTTTTTTTTTTTTTTCTGTAGAGGACAGTTTGTCCTCCTTTTGTATTTACTTGTATGTTCCCTTTCTCTTTAATAAAACTCCCTTTTTTTGTCCAAAAAAAAAAAAGAATTTATATTTCATCTCTTGCAATGGATTAGGTGACCTAGTATGGTCTAAACTTAGAAGCAAGAAGTGCATCATAATGGCTGATTGAAAGATTGTTAATTTGACTACTTTTCAAGGTGGCTAAACCGACATGTGACTGAAAATGACCAGTAGCCTATTGATTTGAAAACCCAGTTGGATGGTTCACATCCTGCAGATCCCATTTCGCATATCAAATTTTTTTTTTGGATAAAAAAAAATTTTATTATAGAGAGAAAAGAAATAAGAGAATTCATGCAGGAGGACAAGTTGTCCTCTCCAGAAAGAAACAAAAAGAAAAAACAAAAAGCTTAATCAATAAAACCTTCCAATCCCTTTGGAGATCTATAGGGGAACCCTCTAAACAAACCATTAGAAGAAAACCCCAAAGAAGTAAGGAAAATGATTCTATCCCAAAGCTATCAATTTAATTTGGACATCCATGTGAATTTTGTTGATAGATATATGCGATGGGTGCTTTGACTTATTATGTTGCTTAGAGCATTAGGAATAGGAATATTAGTTTCCTGCTAGTTATCAAATATACCATTTAGCACATGCATTATTGACAATAACTATTTTACCCTCTTGCCCTTTGTTGTGTTGTGTTGACTCTTTTGTTCGGTAAATTGAGAGGATGTTTTACTTTAAGTAGCATATATTATAAATGCAATTGATTGATGATAACTAGGAACAACAAAGTTTACATTGGGATTTTATCCCTCCCATTAATTCCTCGAGGGGTCTCTTTATCGGGTGGGATACAGGGGTAGCTTTCAAGGTTGATGTCCTTAAAGGGTTCTTCTCTCTGTTTGTCTTGTTAGATATTAAGAGTAAAAGTTGCTAGTGGGTTACTGATTTATATGATCCTACAAATACTAGGATTAGATCTTAGTTTTGGGAGGAGATTTCTTTTGTTCACCAGCCATGTAACCCACATTGGCTTGTTTGGGGCGACTTTAATGTCATACGTTTTCCAAAGGAGAAACTTGGGGGCTCGAGAATTACTGCTGGTATGAGGGGCTTTGATGATTTTATCAGAGATTGTGATTTGAGGGATATTCCTCTTGCGAATTAAATGAAAGTATAATGATAAGATTAAGGTGTGAAAATATATTATATGATTTAATGAAAGTATTCAATGAGTTTCACTATAATGGCAAGATTACCACTAGCATGAACTCAACTTTCATCACTTTTGTTCCTAAGAAAGACCGGTCTATTAAGGTGTGAGATTTTAGACCTATTAGTTTGGTATCTAGTGTTTTGCAAAATTATCACTAAGGTATTTTCTTTAAGGTTGGGGAAGGTCTTAAGAGGTACCATCTATGAGAATCAAAGTGCCTTTGTGGCAGGCAGGCAAATCCTTGATCCGGCACTAGTAGCCAATGAAATTGTAGAAGACCTTGTAAGAAAAGGGTTTAGTTTTTAAGCTTGATTTTGAAAAGGCCTATGATAGAGTGATCTGGGGCTTCCTATATAAGGTTCTCTATTGGAAAGGGTTTGGAAACAAATGGAGAAGTTAGATGAAAGGTTGTCTTTCCTCTGTTATCTTTGCTGTTATTGTTAATGGATAGCCTAAGGAATGTTTGTGGGACTTCGTGGTGTTAAGCGAGGGAATCCTCTCTCTCCATTTCTTTTCTCTCTAGTTTTGAACGTCTTAAGTCATATGCTATCTAGGGGTTTAGAGAGAAGGGTGGTGCAAGGTCAAAGGGTTAGAATTGTGGGTATTGAGATTTCTCATTTACAATTTGCAGATGATACCATTATTTTCCTTCTTGATGATAAGGAGAATTTTCAGCATGTTCTTTCATTGTTTCAAATTTTTGAAATAGTTTCTAGGCTTCTAACTAATCTTTCTAAATGTGGGCCGAGTGGGATTAATGTTGAGGATAGCTTTGTGGGAAACTTAGTAGAGATGGTAGGCTGTGGGCTTTCCCAATGCCCTTTGACTTATTTAGGTGTTCTTCCAAGAGGTAATCCTTTCGCTGAGTCCTTATGCAATCCAGTGGTGAAAAGGGTCTCAAAAAGGTTAGAGCTGGAAAGGGGCTTATTTCTCCTTTAGTGGTAGGATCACTTTAATGCAAACCACTTTGTTGAGTATCCCTTTATATTATCTTTCCTTGTTTAAGATTCCAATTGGGGTGGTAAAGAGGATTTAAAACATTATGAGATATTTTTTGTGGTCGAAGACTGGGGATAACAAAAGAGACCATTTGGTTAATTGGGAGGTGTGCTATGGGTCCAAGGAAGATCGAGGATTAGGTCTTGGTAATTTGGTCTTTAAAAATATATCCTTGGTGGCTAAATGGCATTGGCGTTTTCCTTTGGAGACTACCTCTTTATGGCATAGGGTAATAAGAAGCAAATATGGCGTTTAAGAGAATGGGTGTGATGCTAACTCTAGGAATGGTGCTACCCGCCCCTGAAAATTCATCTATCTCGTATATCATTCTTTTTCTTCAACACTTTCTCCTCGTGTTATAGATGGAACTCGTATTTGTTTTTGGGAGGATAATTGGATTGGTGATTCTTCTCTTTTGGAGCTTTTTCCTCATCTTGATTCCTTATCTTCTGCACATAATGCTCTAATATTAGAGTTTTTAACACATCAAGGTGAACAAATTTTCTTGGACCTTTCATTTTTCAAGAAACCTTAATGACAAGCTGTTGATAATGTTGTTTTGTTGCTAGAAACTATTACTTCTTTTAATGTTTCTCCCATGCCTGATGAAAGGATTTGGAATCTAGATTTCTTCGAACTCCTATTCTTGCTCTTCCTTTTAAAAATTTTTGACTCGGAAGTCCTAATCTTGGCTCTAATATCTTGTTTAAATCTTTTTGGAAAATTAAAGCTCCTAAAGTAAAGACCTTTGTTTGGACAACAATATTTAATAGAATTTACACAAATGATTTGTTTCAGGCCAGGCATCCTAATAAGGCTTTATCACCGAACATTTGTGTGGTGTCTTAAAAGTTTTGAGACAAATAGTCATCACTTCTTGCATTATGAAATAGCTAGGTATTTATGGAACAATTTGTTTGGCTGCTTTGAAGAGAATTGGTATGCCCAGCTGATCTTGAAACTTTTTTTGCTATCAAGTTTGTGGGTTTTGGGAAGGATAAGGAGCATAAAACACTTTGGCCATGTGTAATTCTAAAAACTTTATGGTATATCTAGTTAGAGCAGAATGTTAGAGTCTTTAACAATAAACACCTTCCACCTCACCTTCTTTGGTATAGAATCACTTTCTTGTCTTTATTGTGGGTTTCTTCTAATGAGTTGTTTTGAGGGGTTTCTCTTATGGATCTCCAAAAGAATTGGAAGGCATTATTGATTTAGCATCTTATTTTTTTCTTCTTTTGTTATTTTGTCTCTTTTTGGAGAGGATAGGTTGTGCTCCACCTTGTATTCACTTGTATCTTTTCTCTCTGTAATAAATTTCTTTTTTATCAAAAAAAATATATTCTTGTACATTTGCATACATAAATAGACATACAGAATATATATACTAGCGGCTTGACAAATATGTTTTCTGTAATTTATTTTATTTTAAATTTTAAAAAATTGAATTTTATTTATTTTTTATTATAAAAACACTTTTTTTGTAGAAATATATCTTGTGTTAGTTAATAGACCAAGACACCATTAGAGTCCAAACACATACTAGTATAGATACAGAGTCACAGATACACACACATGCACAAAATACTTTTTAAGTAGTATATAAATTGTACTCTATCATCATTATATAAGACACAAGATTTACATGACTTTAGAATTAAAGGTAATTTCAGCAAATTCATGCCCAAACATGGCCACCTTCAATTCCTAAGTATCTTGCACCTTCAAAAATTGTCATGCAGGGATGGAATTACTAAGGGAACTGTGATGTTGATTTTAAAATTCTAGAACGTCCCTGTATATTTTATAAACTCTGCCTATGTTGTTCATAGCTGATCCCAAGCCTGAATAAAAGAGGAGGTTGCGATAGGTAGTCGACAGCTAGCGCAAACTTTGTCAAATTTTTATAAATATGGATTAACAACATGATCATGTTAATGCTAGGTCGCTGCCCAAAAGCAATGCACTGTATGGCTGAAGTACCTTGTCAAATGAGCAAGAGTCGCTACATCAACGCTCGGATGTAGTGAAAAATAAGCAAGGGCTCCCACATTTTCGTGGATGGGTGTGTGTAAAGAAGCTAGTCCATAGAAGTAGATTACGTTTTGGGACATGGAATATCGACACACTTACAAATAAATGGATGGAAATAGTAAACACTATGGTTAAGAGACAGATAAATATAATGTACCTACAAGAGACAAAATGGGTTGGAGATAAGGCAAGAAAATTAGAGACTTTCGATTTTAAGCTTTAGTACGCTGGCAAGACAAAAGCTAAGAATGAAGTAGGTATAATTGTAGATAAAGAATAGAAAGACAAAGTAGTGGATATAAAAAGAATAGGAGATAGGATAATTGCACTAAAACTTGTAATAAATTAGAAAACTTTTAATTTTATTATTGTCTATGCACCACAAGTAGGGTTAAAAGAACATCATAAGATTAAATTTTGGGAGGACCTAGAAGCTTTAATACAAGGAATATCGTTAGGAGAGAAGATTTTATTAGGAGGTGATCTAAATGGACATGTGGGGAGCGAAGCTAGAGGATATGAAGGATTTCATGGAGGATATTGTATCAGAAAGGTAAATGTGGAAGGTAAAACAATCTTAGATTTTGCATTAATTTTAACTTCACTATAACAAACACCTATTTTAAAAAAAAAATAGAGCACCTTATCACGTACAAGAATGGAGCGACATGCTCCTAAATCAATTTCTTTATGGCAAGGAAATCAGATAGAAAACTTTGCATTGATTGCAAAGTTATACCTGGGAGAGCTTAACTACCTAACATAAGGTCTTGGTTTTGGACGTTCATGTTAAGAGAAAAATAGAAAAAAAGCAGTAAAAAATAAAGTCCTAGGATAAGACGGTGGCATTTGAAAGGCGAACCACATGAGAGTTTCCAAAGAAAAGGTGTTAGAAGAGAAAATTTGGGAAGTAAAAGGAGATGCATACTACATGTGGAACACTATGGCTGAAGAGATTAGGAAGGCTGCAACAGAAACGCTAAGCAAATCAAGAGGTTTTGGACTAAAGGGGAAAGAATCTTGGTAGTAGGATGCCAATATACAAAATAAAGTTAGAGTTAAAAGAGAGTGTTATAAAACATGACACTCATGTAGAGATAATGAAAATTTGGAGAAGTATAAAGTAGTTAAGGAAGACATTAAGAAGACAATATCAGGGATAAGAGATAGAGCTTATGAAGGGTTATATCAATCCTTAGGAATCAAAGATGGTGAGAGAAGAGTATTCAAGCTTGCTAAGAGTAAGGAGAGAAAGACAAGAGACCTAAATCAAGTGAAATGTATTAAGGATGAAGAAGGTAATATCTTGGCAAGGGAACAAGATATTCAAGAAAGATGGAAGAATTATTTTTACAAACTTTTTAATGAAAGACACTTGTCTACTTGTCATGCAGATAGGCTAAGTACTAAGGAGAAGGATCTTAATTATAGTTTCTTTTAGAGAATCCAAGAGTTTAAAATAGTATAGGCATTGAAGAGAATGGATAATGAAAAAGCAACCTGATAACATATCCATTGAAGTGTGGAAGACTTTAGGAAGAAAAGGGGGAAGTTAGTTAACAAAGTTGTTTAATGTGATATTGAGAACCGAGAAGATGCCGGATGAACGGAAGAAAAGTATTTTAATCCTAGTGTATAAGAATAAGGGTGACATACAAAATTGCACAAATTATAAGGACATCAAACTCATGAGTCATACTATGAAGTTATGGGAAAAGGTTATTGAGCAAAGATTGAGGCTAGACACAGGAATTATAGAGAACTAATTTGGTTTTATATCAGGGAGGTCAACCATAGAAGCGATATATTTATTGAGAAGATTAATAGAAAGATATCAGAGATCTCACAAGGACTTATATATGATCTTCATTGATTGAGAAAAGGTCTATGATAGAATACCGAGAGTGGTGTTATGGAAGGCTTTAAAAAAAAAAGGAGTCCAAGTAGCTTATATTCGAGCAATCAAAGACGTGTGATGAGGCTACGACTTGTGTGAGAATACAAGGTAGAGCCACGAAGAATTTTACTATAACCATAAGACTATATTAGGGTTCAACTTTGAGCTCTTACCCTTTTAACTTGGTATTGGATGTGTTCATTGAACATATCCAAGAGGCTGCACCACAATGTATGCTTTTTGTTAATGATATAGTCTTTGTTGGAGATTTCAAAGAAGAAGTAAACAAAAAATTAGAGAGGTGAAGACAAACTCTAGAGACATATGGGTTTTGTATAAGTCATAGCAAAACGGAATATATGAAATGTAATTTCATTGAAAGGGAAACTGATTCTAGGGCAAAGGTGAAACTTGGAGATCATTCTATACAAAAAGTCAAACTTTAAGTATTTGGGAACGATATTACAAAATAATGGAGAAATAGAAGAGGAAGTAAATCATAGGATTCGAACTAGGTGGATGAAATGGAAAAAGATTTCACGTGTTATTTGTGATATAAAAGTACCACTCAAGCTTAAGGAAAAATTTTATCGTACAGCTATAAGACTTGCATTGTTGTATGGTACTGAATGCTGGACGATAAAATGTCAACATTAGCAAAAATTCAACATTGTAAAAAAGAGAATGTTACGTTGGATGAGAAGTCACACTAGAAAGGATGTATTAGAGAGAAAGTTGAGGTAACACCTATCATAGATAAGTTAGTAAAAATGCATCTCAGATAGTTTAGTCATGTATAGAAAAAATCATTAGAGGATCCCATACATAGTAAAATTGACCATATGGAAGATAGCCCAAATTAGAGGTAAGGGAAGACCAAAAAAAATAATAGGAAAAATTATTAAGTTGGATTTAAGTATTAATAACTTAACTATAGAAATAAACAACACGTTAACGTCACTTGATTCATATAGCCGACCCTACTTAGTGTGAAAAGACTTGGTTTGTTGTTATTGTTGTCGTCTCTATATATTCTATAATATACAAGCACCCTTTGGACCTGGTATCAAGTATTGGTTTCTGCCATGTAAAATATTAAATATGGTAGTGCTGGCTGCTGGGTGGGCCTGTGCATGTAATTTGTGGTTGTGGGCTGTTTACAATTTCAAGTTATAAGCTCACTAGCTCAGTTTTTCTTCTGGTCTTTTTAATCAAAGCTAAAGAAGAAGTGATGTGGGTTTAGGGTGTTAATTGATTGATCTCCAAATAAGCAACCTTTTTCTTGCTACCTAAAAGATGATAGACGGTTATTCATGATTTTCTTGTGGAAAAAGCTATTCGCGGTTTGTGGTGAGAATTGGATTTGTCCATTGGAATTAGAGCAATTTCTTCTTATATAGCTCATAAGTTTTGGCCATACAAAGGAAGATAGAACTTTGTGATGGTATATGTGATTTATGGAGTTATTTGGAACATGATACTTATTTTTTATTCATCTTTGTGGTGGTTATGCCTTTTCGTGTATTTTTAGGGTGTTTACATGTCTTTAGATGACCTATGGGAAGGGTTTTGTTTGGGAGCTTCTTTGTGGTATTCAGGGTTTATTTAGTGTGTCTATCTTGGATATGCAGAGGGATTGGGTTGGTTTGCTGCATGTTTAACTTACTTTTTCCTTTATTTTTTGCTATTTTGTTTTCCTATTGGAGCACACCCAATCCTCCCCATTTGTATCATTCTCTTTTAATACAAGAAAGAAATGCCTTTTATCCGAGTTCTTTTATGTGATTTTCCAAACTATAAACTACGTAGTTTTTTTAGTACTTTCATACTTTACTTTGTATTCTTATTTTCATTTATTTTTCAGAATTTATACAACGATATTAATTATCTAAAAACTTAAAAGAAGTTCAGTAATTTCATATTGAAAAGAGTAGTAAAAGATGAAGAAAAAATAAGTATCATGTTTTTGTAAATCTAATTTTCAATGCTTAAAAAAAGCTGCACCTCAATATGCTTTCATACTATTATGAGTTTTGATACGTTCAACATTCCGGAATAACACACTTGTAAACAATTTCTGTAAAGTTGTGTTAATGTAACCAAAATGTAAATGTGGAGACAAGTTTTGGAAACAATCGATTTTCTTTTAAGTTGAAATAAAATAGAGTATATGAAATGTAAATTTAGTAAAAGGTAAACTAATTCTAAAGTAAAGGGTAAATTTTGGACATCATTCAATGCAAGTCACAAGTTTTAAGTATTTGGAGATTATCATACAAAATACAATATATTGAAAAAGTAGAGGGGAATGTAGATGTTATTGTGATAGAAAAATATCATTCAAACTTAAAGAAAAAATGTATCGCACAACTATAAAATTTATGTTGTTGTATGGTATCAAAAGTTGGACGATAAAAAGTTGACATGAACAAAAATTTAACGTTATAGAAATAAGAATATTAGATTAGATAAGTGGACACACTAGAAAAGATAAGACTATAAATGATTTCATTATAGAAAAAGTTGGGGTAGAGTCTATCTTTCATAAAAAAAAAGTTGGTTGAAATGCGCCTTTAAATAGTTTGGTCATTTATAAAAGAGACCATTAAAGGTTCATGTATAAAAAGTAAAAGAAATAGAAGATAGTCGAAAAAATTAGAAATAGAGAGGAATCAAAGAAAACAAAAAAAAATTATTAAAATAAATTTAATTATTAACAACTTAACCATAGAAAAATGAGTCAAGATAGAACGCGTTGACGTAGTTTAACCTATGCAACCAATTCCACTTGAAAAATGAGTCAAAATAGAACGCATTGACGTGGTTTAACTTATGCAACCAATCCCACCTTGTAAAAAAAGACTTTGTTTTTTGTTTTTTGGTGTTATTGATGTTTTAATCATATAATGGAGTTGGTGTTCACACTCCATGTTTTCAATTGTTATGAATGAATTTGTTTTAATATATGAAATGTGTCAAAAATAATCTAAAATTAAAAATTGTTCGAGTCATGGCTATGAAAATCAAACTAGACCAGTCAGTTTAATTGAAAAAGTAATGAATTGATTATTTGTTCAATGATGAATAACCACAAAATTAGTCAACTAAAAAATTGATCAAAAACTCGTCAAACCGTTTTAGAAGAAAAAAAAAAAGAAATAGAATAAGAATAAAATAATGGGAGAGGAAAAAGAATAAAAAGGAGGAAAAGGACCGAGAGAGAGAGAAAGAGTTGAATTTCTTGAGGAAGAAGTGAGTAACGAGAGAGAGGAAAAAAAATTATTTCGTGAGAAAAGTGAAATAAAAAATTAATTAAAAATATATTTTAATGTATTATTGAAAGTTTAAATAGGAATGTAGAAAATAATAATAAATATAATGAAATGATATATATTAAATGTATATTAATTTATTATTTTTATTTATTTAATATGATAATTATATATTTATTATATATATAAATAATAATTCTTAATATTAATATTAGTTTAACTACAATTTAATTATGATTGGACTAGTAAATCATGAACTAATCTCTTCATGATTTAATAATTAATTCGATTTTTAAAACACTGGTTTAACTAGTTTTATTATGTAAATTAAAAAATGATTGATAAAGAGCTTATTAGATTTATTAATTAAATACATATATAATTCTTTATATATAGTTTATTTGATCATGTAAAATACTCTTTTGGGTCCCTTGGTAATGTATTTTGGGAATATCCATCGTAAATATGAGAATGTTAGATCCAAATGCATCCCGTATGCTTGAGAACGTAAATTGACGTATGAACACAACTTACCAAATGGACCCATGTCAAAATAATTTTCCTTAATTTATAGTTCCCATCCCCTCCTTATATTTTGTCTTCTCATCTAAATTATATTCTCTTGGGTTTTTGGACTTCTATATGCGTTTGTTTTATTTATATATGATGGTGCAGCCAAAAAAGGTGATGTCATTTGAGGATGCAAAGCAAAGAGCGTATCAGTGGAAGAAAGCAATTGAAGGGCTACAAAATCGGTGATATTCATTTTGTTTTTGAGAAAAGGCATTTTTATTTGGGATATCCTGACATTGTTCAGAGTTCAAGATGATATTAAATAGTTGATAAGCCGGTGATCAATTATTTATCTATAGAAAATTGAGTTGTGGATTTGGCCTTCCCAAAGCCGGTTGAAGCTAATTCCTCACCGCATTCTAATAGAGTTTGTGATGACTCTCCCATCCTCTTTCATGCTTTAATGGGATGATCTGGAGTCTGGACAATGTGGAAGTTCCAATTTTATACTGTGTTGGAGGTTGGAATCATACATTTTATCTGTATGAAGGATTTCAGTCTTTCATGATAGTTTAGAGGTGATAGATTTTTTTTATTTTTTCTGGGGTTAGTACCGTATGAATCTTTGAACTTGTTGCTTAAAACCGTGTGAAGCCATCCTGAGCTACCAAAATAGAAGGATGTTTTCCCCCTGTAAAGTTGTAGATAACAGCAGGTGTAATATGACAATTATATGTTGTAGCTTGTGACTTTTATGTTCCAAAAACTTAAGTAGGAAGGTAACGAATGGCCTTTGATGAGTTTACTAAGGATTTTGTGCTTTCATTTGAGATTAGAAGTAGCTCATAAGTGAAACATTATCTCCCCCATTATAAAAAATTGAAATAATTTTATATTAGAGTAAATTATACTCTCCTCTTTTATTTTAAAAACTTACACTTTCTTCTTTTGAAAAATAAAAAAATTTATAATTTTATCTATTTTGACTCAAATACTCTTAATAACATTATTAATTTTGTAAAAATATTATAATTTATTATAACATAAATTTTAAAAAAATATATATTTTATTATTACTTATTTTGAGATAAAAATATAAATTTATTTTATTTTAAGTTAAAAAATATTTTTTTATGTTAGTCAAATAGATATTTAATTATATAAATAATAAACATAAGGGTAATTTGGTTAAAATTAATAAAATTGTAGATTTTCTCATTTCTCAAAGAAAGTATAATTTTTTAAAATAGAGAGGAGAAAGTGTAATTTCAAAACTTTTTAAAGGAAAAGAGTGTAATTTTTTTTCTTTTCTGGTAACAACTTTCTATTTTGGTATCTTCTATGGTTTATTGATTTGGAACATAACTTTTATATTTTGTAATTTGAAACATGATGATTAAAAAAAGGGTTATATAAGGTTTGTTACAATCGACCATACTTTCTTCAGAATAAGAAAGCTTAGTTTTAGTATGACTCTATAATTTTTAATATTTATGCTTTGCTAGCCCATAATAGTATCAGAGCCTTCTACCTATTCTAAAAAAGAAATAAGTTACCTCTCTTATTAAGTCTGAGAGTAAGGAAGAAATTTTACAATCCTCATGTAATCTCAAAATAATCTTGCTAGACGTTCCTCTTTCTCTTCCTTAGACTCTTTCTCTATCCCAGAATCTTGTAGGTCTATTCTTTCTAACCATATTGACAATCGTGTTGAAATTACTCACTTTAAAGATTCTCTCATTAATCGAAAAATTACTCCTATTCTCAATCTTTATGGATACTATCATCATCAACTAATTGCCACTTCACAAAGAATTCATTTTATAATTTCTCAACCATCTAACCCTATTTGAGAATATGTCGAAGGTACCAAATTAAACCAATGTTCAAATCCTGCTACTGAAGCAGATCTACCTTATCCCTTGCATATCTCTCCTGATCTAATCTGCCTTTGGCAAAGAAAAAATTATACTCATTTTCATTACAGAGACATCAAACTTGCTTTAACCTATTATAGCCGAAAAGGAAACCCAGTCATTGCTAAGGTTAGAGTCGTTGATACCAACTATACTGAACTCGTTGGTGTTGTCGTTACTACCTTAAATGCAAGAACTACCATGTTTACCATATTTTCAGACTTTGTAGCTAGTTTGGCAGATCCCCATTTGTCAAACAGACTTCAAGTGCAAATCCAAATCAAATATCACAAACAAAAGCCTAGAGCCATTGTTGCAACTCTACATCATCAGATGATCTTTAGACTTCAAGATCATGCTTGTGACTTGTAACTCCTAAACCATACAGAAGATACCTTGATGATAGGAGCAGAAGCAAATACTGAGGCTACCATAATCAACATTCCAAAGCAAATACCCAAAGAAGATCTTCTCCAACTAATGCCATTGGAATGGTTAACTGATTATGAGAAGAAGTTTGAACAATAAAAGCCTGTTCACAAAACAAAAGCCCCCACTTTAGTCACCCAAACAAATGGGAGTGTAAAGACAGTCTTCAAGAGACCCGGACATTCTAGTCTAACTTCAACAACGGCTTCATCCTCTCTTTTCTCAACTTTTCCAAGGATCAACATGATGCAGCCAACAGACGACCCTGATCCTCAAGCTATAATAATTATAGTTGAAATGAAAAGAAAAAGCAAGAGAGAAAAATTGTCGATTCATGCAATTTACCCAGATGCTTCAACTTTATGTGTCTCATCTCAATGGACACTTCATTTGGGATGCAAATCCATCTATGTGTGTTGAAGATTGTGATTATTCTCTAGAAATTGAGCCACAACTCTCTTTACTTAAAGAAATAGTTTCACGAAAATGATGTTGTTCTATCCATAGATCCATCACAATAAAGATTATCTAGATCAAGGATCCTCTTGTTCTCTCACTAAAAGATTGAGGAAGACATCAATTACAGCTAGATTACATTCTAGTAAAAAGATTGTTACAGGCGAATCATTACTTGCAAACCAACAACTTCGGCATGAAGTCAAATTCCAAACTCTTAAGGCATAACTACAAAAAGAGAAGTTCTTTGCTATTGTCAACTAGAAGAAAAAAGAGATTGAAGAATATAAAAACAAAAATCCAATTCCTTCGAGAATGTTCTCACCACAAAATCTCTCAAAAGAATATTTCCCTCCTCTTTAAAGAAAGATAAATTCCACTAGAAGAATCCCAGCTTAACCTTTCATCTCTACTATTGAAGTAGCTCCAAATGGCTCAATGACTTTAAATGCTGTTGAAGAAGTCTTAAATTGGCAAAGCCAAAATGCCAGACCTTAAAATTGTGTCTTGAAAAGAATTGACACAAAATTGGACAATCTGTCTACATTCTCACAGCATCTGCAAACTAGAGTAGATGAATTTTTTGCTTAAATTCAACATCTGTACAAAGATCTTCAAGGTAGAATCCACAGACTTGATTTTGAGTTAAGACAATTTTCAACAAGAGATTTCTATAATCCAGCATTTGTTGATAAAGAAATGGAACTCAGGTAGCTTAAAAACCAGATTCAGCAGATTAAAGCAGATATGGAAAGAAGACAACAGAGTGAAACCATTTATAGAAGTTATCTACCCTCATCCATCCTATCACCATCATATCCCACTCAACCCAGATACTCTTATCCATCTTACAATGATTACTCCAAATATTAACAGATAACCTCCAATATCTTCAAGAGAATCCAACCAAAACATATTGTTCAACCTTCACAGAAGAAACCCAGACCTCCACAAAGGCCACCTTATGGAAATCCCATAAAACACTTTAGAGACTTCCTCTTCCCATTCAAAAATCTTAACTCACCCTTCTCCTATTCCTTCGTTAGAAATCAAATTTCGTTTACCAGAAAAACCCACTTCGTCCTCAGTTGTAAGCAGATTGAAATCAATATTTAATATATCTTTTAGTTTTCCTACCTATGTCTTCCTAAGCCTCCTTACTTCTTCTTGAAATCATTCTCCAATAAGAGGGGTATCCTATTTTTTTACAGAGAGATACGAGTATAATCTACACTTGCCTCTTTTAGAGAGTCCTGTGTATCAAAAAATATTAGTCTCTATGATCCTTTAGGTCCTGCACAAGTCTATATTATTAATTAAAGATGAAGCTAAATTCAAACAAATTTTTCTGATACATAAAAGGGCCCTAACTTCTTTATCGCTCCAGGAGAGTGTTTGTTATAATCAATCATATCTTGTTTAGAATAAGAGGGCTTGGTTTTAGCATGACTCTATAATTGTCAATATTTTTTTCTTTATTTTTGTCCCTATAAATTCCACTTCACTGAACATTTTAAGACTATGTATACCTATTTACGGTAACCTTTTTTGTCGTGTTTCATTGTCTTTTGTCCAATCTGTGTGTGGCTCACTTGTCTTAGGCAAGATGAGAATCATAAAGCTTAGTCTCCTCTGACATTGCCTAAAGTTATCCAAGTGAGTCAACTTAAATTGGCTTGTTTTTATTTTAAGTAATAGTTTTGACTCATACTAAAAGAGATTTATACTAATAAAAATTTATTTGAATGAATTAGAAATTTATTTTAAATGAATTAAGAATTTATTTTTTTATTTTTTATTGTATAAAAATACACTATTTTTCAAATGATCCATATCCTCTAAAAGTTCTGAAGTCTTCACTTAATTAAAAGATGAAATTTTTTAATTTATTTTTTAAAAGATCAATTCCCAATTTATTTTTATTATTTGGAAGATAAATAAAAAATTAATTGACAGTAATATTAATAAATGACAATTTGTTAAATAATAAATTAAATGTTATTAAGTAATAAAAAAAGATAGATTTTCAAATTACACTTTATATTTTTTTTGTGTAATTTATAAATTAAAAGTTTTTATTTTTATTTTTTTATTATTAAATAAGATTCACTTCATTATTTAACAATTGAGTTTGATTTTATATTTATTTTATTAACTAAAAGATTAAATAAATTATAAATTAATTTTTTAAAGAATAAATTAAGATATTTTAGATCTCCAAAATAAAGATCTGAATCACTAATGTACTCAAAAGAAATTATTACAAATTATTTATAATTCTACACAAGTTGAATTAGGTGACACTTCTCTTAATTGCAAATATTAAATAATATTAGTAATCGTAAGTTTGACCTTTATCTTATTCTTTCTTCTACTCTCAACTTTTAAAGTTTGATATCTCTTTTATTATAAGAAATATATTTTTTATTTTTTATTTTTATTGAAAAAATAAGGAGATATCACAAGGCTAAGTTATACAAACGTGGAAGGAAGGGGTGTGAAAAATGATAGAAAATTACAACCAGTAACTTCCTAAGGCCCTAAAACGGTAAGAGGCTATAGATATTGTATGTCTAATATCCTGCAAGACTACACCAGCTGCTTTAATTAAGTCATATCGCAGCTGTTCATGAGGTAATATGGGAGTTGAAGTTTCCAGAACCATTTCCAAGGTAAGGCTGCTGTTGTTGAACTAGTGTGTTGATTACCAGGAATTTATAGGCCTCAACTACAACATATATACTTTCTGGAAAGACAGTGTTTCCATGCTAAAAGGTCTGGAAATGGTAATGCTGATATTGGTAAACGTTTGATTCTATTACCTCATCAGGGGGAAACGAATCCAGCAGATGTTGAATATTCCAACTAGATAAGTCCTCTGAAATGAAATTGCGCAGTGGGTGGCCTGGCCTGTACTGGGAGCATGTCAGAATCTATCTGTAAAATAAATATAAGTTAGCAACACAAGAGGAAATGAGTTATAGCGATGCAATTACAAATGAAGCTAGGGCTAATAATATTTTATGTTTAAATTAAAAACATAAAATTTATATGTTTATTAAAATTTATATAAAATAAATATTTTAAAATTTATTTTAAAAATTTTTATAATATATATATATACACATACATATATAAAATACAAGGTGAACTTTCAAATGGAAGAAGACGCTCTCAAGTAAGAGAGAGAGATAATTTTTTTAAAATATGAAAGAGAAAAATAAATTATACAAAAAAAATAAGAGTTTCATTTTGAATAGAATAAGAAACTAATTTTTTTATTTCTCTCTTACTTGAAATTTCATTCCTCTTAAAGGATTCTCTTCACTTTCAAACTTAATTTGATAAAAAATCCCAAACCCAACTGTATTTTGATAAGCCTTTAAAAAATTCAATTTTTAATTTTTAATTTTTATTTTTGAACTCAAATTTAATTTTTATTACATTAAATTTAACGAACTGAAATTGACTTTGCAACCCTTGATCAAGTTTGAAGGTAGGAAATGGAATTCTTTTTAACAATTTTTTTTCTTTTCTGCCTATCAAAAATAGGTTTAGCTAAATGACATTTTTATTGACTTTTTATTTTTTTAATTAAATCATGACTAAAAATAAAAAACCAAATAATTCAAAAACAAAAATAAGACTTTATATTAAATTTACAAAGTGAGTTCATTACTAAGTTTTTATAATATTGAGTATAAAAGCATTTGTCTTAATCTCTGTGTGAGGGTTACTTGATTGTAAGGTAATTATTATAATGTTAATAAAAATTTTATTGATGTGTATTTAAAAAAAAGACATAAATATTAAAAAAGGTAGATCTTGAACTTCTATAAATTTTGATGCCATATTTTTTACTTTCTTAAACTCATTTAAGTATTAAGTTGTTTTCTGATAAGAAATTTATTATAAAAAAAAATTTTATAAAGAAATTAAATTTTTAAAAAGAAAAATGTGTGACAACTACCCAATTCAACTCTTTTCTTTAAGTAAATTTTTAGCTAACATCTATTATTTAATTTTTTTAGGTGTTTTTGGATATTGAGTAACTTCAATACAAATATTTGAAATTATATTTTTTTCTCCATTCAGTCAAGGTACAAATATAGAACATTTTGAATACATACAAATATAAATAGTAAAACTAGATTAGTATCTATCGATTATCATTCCAAATTCCTACATTATATTCTAATTTACAAAATGCTTGCTTAATAATATGGGGAAGGATGATATTTTAAAATAAATATGCCGAAATGCAATTTAGGATTGTCTAAACTAATGATTTTGTGTAGCTTCTTCGTTCAATTTTTTTAATCCAAAATCTTTACATTGTTGACTCATTCAAAAAAAATAATACAACACCTTATTCAAATCAAATCAAAGGCGCACGGCACGTGAAGTGGCATTAAGGGTAATTTTGTAATTACAATATCTTTATCTTCCTCAATCTTTAAAGGCTAAGCGTGTTTAGGAATGAAAAATAAATAAATAAATAAAAAGTTAAGAAATAATTTTTTTATTTAAATATTTTAAAATTTTTTAATTTAAAATTATTAAAATTATTAAAAAAAATTAAAAAAATTTAACAAAAAATTCTCCTATTCATTTATTTTTAAACATTTTAAAACTAAATAAGGAAGTTACTAAACTCTTTTCTATGCTCTTTTTTTTTTTTACCTCCATTCTCCTCTTCTTAAACAGACCTTAAGGCTTGTTTGATGGAACCAAATCTTGCTGTAGTCAGCCGAATTTAGTTACTTACTCTCAAATGATTTATGAAATCTGTAAAGAAGAAAACATTGAAGAAGCAAAAAAAAATTCTCTACAATTAAAATTTTTTGTTCCCTGTATTAAAAAAAACAAAAAATAAATAATAACACATTAATGTTTGCGGGTTAACGCCTTAAACTCCAATTCTACCCCAATAAAGGTTTATCCTCCATAATTCAACTCCAATTCTAACCTAAACATCACTGAAAATATGTTATTGTGTTATTATGTTTGTGAGTTAATCGCTTAAACAAACAATAACATTAATTCGATAATGGGTTAATGCCTTTTTTTTTTTTAACTAGAGAAAACAACGAAATACTTCAATCCCAGAGAATTCAAAATCAAAAAAATTGTTCAAGTATATGAAAAATAGAGTTTTCTAGCAAGATAGCTAATGTTATTTTAATCTGCGTTTTTTCTCTCAAATTTTGATATTCAAAAAGCTTGAGAAAGATGACAGATTTGCAATTATAAAATTATTTCATTATTTCATTTCATAGCAGGTATTCTACATGATAAATAAAAATAAATGTTTAAATTTTATTAGTCAATATATAAATAAAGTGTTATAATATATATACTTTATTTTTTAAAAAAAGTTAATTAAAGTATTTTTTAATTGGTTAATAATTTTATATAAATTTAATAAAAATAATAATTTTTAATGTACATAAATTTCATAAACTAATTAAATGAAATCTAAACTAATACCTTAAAGTAGCGATTAACAAAATCATAAAAATTTTAGATACAAATTTGGATTAAAAAATAAATTACACAAAAATATTTTTTAAAAGGAACTTTTTTGTTTATTTTTTGAGGATCAAAGGTAAATTGCTAAGTGCACACTCTTAAATTTGATCTTTTACTTATAAATTGTTTTTTTCCCAAATATTAAACAGCAATTATTGCACGTCTTTGACCCAAATCTAAAATAGAGATGTTATTACAGATTGTGGATCCTTTGGCATTTCTTTGTTTGGCTCCTGTTTAATACTTTTAGCGGTGATTTTTTTCGCTGCTAAATTTATTTTAATATTACTGCAACGAATATTACTGCTGCTATAAATTTTGTTTGAATAATTAATTTTAAAAAAGTTATAGTAGCAATACTTTTTGTTACAAGAAATTTTAGCAGCGAAAAAAACAGCCGCTAAGTGCCAAACAGGTGCCAAACAGAGAATCCGGACGCGTTATTACATCAGATTACGTATACATCCACTCGAAATTCGACAGGCGATACCTCAGGTTTTGCTTTCGGCAAATTCCTCCCTTAAATTCATATACTCTTTGCTTTCATTAATTTTTCTAGTCTATATGCCCTAATGTTTTTTATCTTTGACAAATTAACACAGATTTCATATTTGAAATATCTTTTTAAAAAATATATTTAGTTTTTGTAAGATTAATATTATATGATTTATTTTCTACAAATTCTAATTTCTATAAATTTAAAATTTTATAAAGACTAAGTTATAAAATGTCAATATTTTAAAGATTTAAAGTTGTTTGGCCAAGCTTTTTGGAGTAGATAAACTATTTATTTTTTTTCAAAAGCACTAGTGTTTGGCCAAGCTTTTGAGGAGGGAGAAACTATTTTTTTTTTAAATGTACTTATTTTAAGAAAAATATACGTTTGACTAGAAAAAATAAGTGTTTCTAACTAGTACCAGAAATTGGTTTTTAGTTGTGGAGAAAAGTTATAAATTATAGCTTATAGTCTTAGATAAAAGAAAAAGTTAAAATTAAATATTTTTAGACAAAAATACCTTAATAAAAATTCATATTTACAATTCTCTTAACTTTTTTAGAGGAAAAAGTATACTTTATCTCACTAAATTATTTTTATATAACATATAATTTATATAATTTATAATTTATAATAAATTACTTTTGATTTAAGTTATTATAGATACTTCACTCATTACTCTAATGTGAGTAAAAAGATTCCATACTTACAAAAGCTGAATGCACGCACGCGGGGGTGTGGGGGTGTGTGTGTGTGTGTGTATATATATATATATATATATATATCCTTAGAGCTTTTAAGATACCAAATGTACCCTTAGAAGACATATGACCCATTAAGGGATAAAAGATCCTACACTTGCTACATTTAAATATATAGACATCCATACTACTATTAGTATCATTATTAAAGCTGGCAAAACAAGCTAACCCGTACACAAAAATGTGAGTAGGGTCATATGACTAGTTTTTGAAAGAGCCAATAATAAACCAACCCGACTCACTTTATCATGAGTTGGCGGATTAATGGGCCAACCCATTTTATTTTTTTTAAAAAAATTTGTTTTATATTTTTAATTATAGCTAATAGGCATCTAATCTTTTTTTAAAGATTTTTGTTTTAACAACTTATAATTAGTGGATTGAATTGATGGATATGTATAATTAATTAATTAATTTTGAATTATTTAATGTATGTATGATATTATGTTAGTTATTTGAAAAAAATGCAATTAAAAATTCAATAATTTGGTTTAAATGCACTTATTTTGGAGTTTATAGACTTAAAATCACACAAAATTCAATTATGAAAAACTAATATATAATATTATAATGATATTATATAATCTTAAAAAAAATTTAATTATAACAAAAAAATTTAAATTTAATTTTTTTAAAAAAATGTAAAAAAAAAAAAAAGGGTTACCCGTGGGTTAAACAAATCAAGTAAATTTAATCCTTTTTTTGTGGGTTGGTTTTTTGCCAACCCAACTTACAGGTTGGGCCCGTTTTGCTGGCTATAATCATAACCAATAGGAGATTTCCCATTCCTTCATCCGCCACACGAAATATCAACCCATTTAGCCTACCAAAAATATAAAAGACTAAGGGCAAGAACGTGGGACATCTACAATGGTCTATTTACATACAAAATATACTAAAACTCTACCATCATCCATCTATCTCCCCTAAGCAACTGGGGGACCTATCACCATCCACAAAATTACTTCATCCACAAATAAAAAGTAACCAACACCTGCAACGTGGACAATATCCACCTCCATCTCTATGAGAATAATATATCTAGCCACTTAGACACATCAACACATGGGTGAGATAATAATATCACTAATCAAGAAAACCAAGTTAGAAATTATTGTTGACGGTACCAGCCATGAATAACACAGAAAATCATGCCTTTTTATTATATTTCTCAAAACAGATATAGATATCTGATTTCTTGCTATGCAATTTAATGCCATGTATTATGAAATGCACTGAATAATAACATATTCATATTCTCATGTTCTTATGGGCATGCTCAATTATATTTTCAAAAGAACACAGTAATGTGGACATTCACACAGATATGAGTAGGAAGTAAGATATCATAAAAATCACTTAGGAACATAGCCAAATCATTAGCAAAAAGATGAGAGTTGAGGAACTTGCTGTTAGCAATTCCTTCGAAGAGGCTACCGAAAAGAACACACCTATGACGACTTATCCTTCCCACTAACCGTAACATGTAACGGACCCCTAATAAAATATACACTATGCTTATCTGATGAGCGGAAGCATATGGGTTGATTTACATAGTTATTCCCGATGTGGGAATGTCAGGGGATCGCTACTGGTTAAGCGTAACCCAAATAGACTTCCCGTTGTCCATTCAAATTCCGTTCAACCCTAATTCACCTGCAGCTAACTAATTAGACATACATACATCATAAAATTTCTCTGGAATGAAATCTAAAACTCATATACACGTCACGTCATACATTCATACACATTCTAACTCAAATCCACAAGTTTATAGTGGTAAACCCTACCGAAAATCCGGCAGAGTTTCCTCTATATTTTGAACATACCCAAAGTACAATAATCACCTGTTTACAATAATATAGCCAGTCCATCAACAACATAAAACATAATTAACAGAATCCATATACCACAACGCCAATCCCATCACTACAGTCAACATACAATTCCTGATTTATATATGTACAAGCAATCCAACCATTACAGAAAATATAGAAGACAAAACCCAATATACAACAATGTCATCAAAGCATATACACAAGATAATTCAAGCCTAAGCTAAGTCATTCTCCCATTTATCACCAAGGCATCATCCGCTATCTTTTAGGTTCCTGTCCCTGTCCCTATTCATCTGAGTAAACAACCTGATGAGATATAAAATCCCAATAGAATAATTTACAATTCAAATATCATTCGAAAACTGGTTGAATACCTAGCGGTGCGAACACCGAAATCATCTTCCCGAAATCAGTTCGAAAATAGTGAAATACCTTATCTTTAAAAATCATTTAATTACATGGAAATCGTGGCAATTAATCAAAATCATAAAATCCATTTCTTTTTAAAGTCAATCATCAAAATCAAGTAAAATCCCATGTCCGGTGTATCTAAGTCCACATTGGTCACAAATCCACTGTAACAAGTCTAAATCATCATCTAATTGCATGTCATCTAGAGAGAATACCTCTCTTATCGTTGAGTGTGATCCGTAACACCAATCACTCACTCAAGAACCAGGTGAGAATCAACATCTAGGGCGTCCCCTAACATGTGCACATACGCCAATTCTCATCCTCATACAGTCTATTCGAACTCACATGCACACGGTCGGCTATTCCTCAGGGTTCTAGGGTATTATGCCTAAATCACAACGTTTCCCCGTGTAGGCTATCCCCCCTTATACTCCTTAAACCTTTCTTAGGGTCGTCTTGGTTTAACGCGTAATCCCTAACACAGTACAGGCCAAATCGGGTAAAAATGATATCAATTAAAAGCTCCATGTACTCGAGATACTTAATGGCCGTCCCATACCGGCTATCAAGTACCCAACCCTAAGTAAATCCGTCCTAAGGGCATCTAAACTCGATAAATAAAGTGTCTAACATGCAATTAGGGTTTTCAGCACACACGCATGCAATTTATTCCATCGAAAGCAGCACGTAAATCTATGCAAATCATCTAAATTAATCAGGCATCCACTAAGTCAAATCTAGGGTTCAGGAAGCATAAATTATCCTACCTGGTCTCCTGTAGCTCCAAATCACTTCAGAACTTCACGAAATCTCGGCTTCTGAGTCTAATTAATTTTCTGGACATTAAATTAAATATTCAGACTCGTCACATCATCCGTTTTTCGATCCTAAGTCCAGTTACCCTAATACCTAGGTCAATTTATTGCCTAATTAAGTTCGACAGCTATTTCAATCAGATACCATTAGTTTTTGGAAAATCAAACCTTACCAATGGGATCGGATGGTGGAATTCTGTGTCAAGGTGGTCTCGGTTTCTCCCGATGCATGTCCAGAAGCTCCGGCACGGCGGCGTACTGTGGCGCACGACGGAGGGGTGCAATTTGCCTCAAAAATTACACCACGGTGAAGCCCGCAAGTCCAGGAGTTTGAATCTGGTGGTGGCGCAGCGGTTCAAGGCCGTTTGGATGGCGTTTTCTGGCCACGAAAGTTGACACACGGCAGACGGAGATTGCCTCGATCTGGGGCCTGGCTCCGCTCGGCGTCAAGAGCCATCGAGGAAGTCGGGCAGCTCAGGCTACATGGTGGTGGGGGTAGTGACAGTCAACGGCGACGGACGGCGTCGATCTAAGCTGGTGAAGTTTTCGTGCTGTGGAGGAGAAAAGTGGCATTTTTCAGCGGTGCTGGCGGCCGTTGGTGGCCGTGGGTGGTTGTTGGAGGTTGTGGGCGGCGAGGGCTGTCGATTGGTATGTTGGGTGGTGGCCCACGGTGGCTGTAGCGGCGGTTCATGGTGGAGGAAGGAGGAGAGAGAAGAGAGAGAAAATATGGTAAGGAGAGAGAGAGGTTTGAGAGAAATAGAGGAAATTCAGGAAATTTAAAGCCTCCGAGGGCGATTTTGACTTTTTCCAAACCACCCGGGGATACTTTAAAGTGTCGGCATCCTTCCAAACATTGGCACACATTTCTATGCGAAGGTTTTGGGCTCCGTCAGTGAAATTGACGCACGAAATGTCTTCTGTCAGTTTCTGATTGCGGGTTACATTTCTTTCTGTTAAATCATGTTTCTGACTTCGAACAAACTTACATTTCGAATCACTATCCTCAAAAGTCATGCCAGGCTTCGTTCGATTGGAATTTGCGTCGAAAATTAGGTTTTATCTTTAAAAATCTTTCAAAATCCTTTCAGTTGTTACATAACATACCTTTTGTCCTAGCATCCATTGAATGAGTTTCATTGTGCGGCGATAGCCCTATGCCTCTTGGCCATCCCTTATTTTACCCAAGTACCAACATTCATCATTTCACTAGATCACTGCGCCCCTCATTAGGCCAAATCATGTCCACTCATTCTCATGACGAGTTAATGTTGCTAAGGATTATCGCTCTCTAACGGTGAATCCCTTCCAAGGTACATGATTCACTAACATATAAAATAAGGTTCTAGGTTTAGGTCTTGGTAGGTTTAACTTTAAATAGTCAACTTCATAACCACTAAAGTATACTAACTTGGGGTTAACCACCAACATTGTATTTTCACATTATTTTCTTAAATTGAATGAATGTTTTACCATCCCATTTTATGGTTCAACCTTAAAATTCCTGACGGTCGTCCCATATCGACTATCAGTCACTCAATCCGGAACCTATCCATCTCTAATACATATGCTAAGGATACTTTCATCTCTCTTTTCTTGTTATTTACTCTCACCTACTGTCCTACATTACGCTTATGTGTTATATTTGTTAGTTTGGGTGGATTTCTAGTCTTTATGCTAAGTTGAGGAGAGAATTGATTCTTTCCATCATTATGTAAAACAAAAGCCTACTAGTCAAATTTCATAGGCTTGGCAGTCGATTGATAACTTTCTACCAAAGTAGGTACCTAAACTCGAGAGATAGTAATTGACTACCAAAATTCTAGCAATCGGCTACTATGTTCTTAGGTTTTTCTAGAATTTTATAAACATAGCAATCAGCTACTCATAACCTAGCAGTCGGCTACTAAATTCAAAACCTAGGTTTTCTGGGCATGGCAGAACACGATAATGGATTGATAGAGCTAAGAGTTGACTTCTATGTTCTGCTCTATTTTTCTAACCCAATGTTTGATTCATTTTGGTTTAAAATCATGTGTCTCGACTAGAAATTAAATCACAACCTCATTCTCTACACTAAGGCTAAGCTTACATGTAAAAAAATAAGATTATTTTAAGCAAAAATCAAGTCAAACCAATCAATTCAATAGGTAGGAGGAAAGAGAAACAAAACCCATGCTTCCAAAACCAAATCTAGTCAAATCATATACATGCAAGTATACATCAGCACACATCCAATGTTTTAATTGAAAGAATGCAAGTTTAAACCTCCAATCTACATAGAAAATGCAAAATCTTGGGATTTCTCATGAAAAGAGTAAAAACAAGTTTGGAAATGATAGAGGTCGATTCTAGCTAATTACCTCTATTTCCTCTTATTCAAGTGTTTAGTGATGGTCTAGAAGTATCCTAAATTGATTCACAACTGAAATCCTCTGACTCCTTCTCGATTTCCCTTCAATTTTCCTCTTTATCCTTCAAACTCTCTCTAGCTAATACTTCCTCTCTCCAAAGGTGTTTTTGTAATCATTCTATCTCTTCCACATCCATTTATACATTAAGTGGCTTCTTCGTTAAGAATTTCATTCTAATTTCGAAAGTATTTGCCAAATATTCCTTGGGCCATTTTGTAATTTTCTAATCTTTAGGGAAATTTTCCTCTTTTATGCCATTTTTCCTTTTTAACTCTGTTGGTATTCCATTTCCATTTTATTTTCTCCCTAATGTGCCACCACTTATTTGGGTTAAATTCCCAAAGTGACACTTCTCTATTAGTCTAATTACCTAAACGTACCATTTCCCCTTAAAGCTACTTTTCTCACAGTCCCTGCCTTATTTTAGCCTGGTTTCTTAGTCAATCTGTATATCTTACTAACTTTAAACCTAAATATTAGTTAATATGAAATAACTATCAACCAATCTCTATCAGTTAATATCTTACTTAAATAACACAACTATTTTAGGCGCTTGGAGTGGGATGTTACATCACTCAACAAGTATCAACATTAGAATTAATTTTCCTATTCGTCAATCATTCTTCTTTGGCTAATTTCTACAATCATTGCCTTTCATTGCTTTTATAATTTATATTAAAATTTTAAAGTATGGCAGTGTATTTAATACAAGTATAAGATACAATTATTATGTTTTGGAGTAACACTTTTAAATGCTTATGCAACATTTTGAAAGTGTCTAAATGTATGAATGAATGTTTCATACATTATCTTATCCCTTTCCCACACAAACATAATGGAATTTCTTGGTGGTTTTGCTGATGAAGAAAAGAAAGAGTGCTTCTTGCTAATAGAACTAATGAGCGAAAACCATTCTATTGTCTCTCGTAATACCATCTCTCCCACTACCTAAAATCAATAATCAATACGATTAAGAGAATAGTTAAATTTAATTATCTTAGCAATTCTTTGACATATATCTATTGCCTTTGTTTGAGTTATTGCAACTATAAAAACATAACTCTTATGTGTTATTTTGTTTACCCTTAACCTACATTAGGTTAACTCAAGTAATTCTTCAAATTACTAGCCTATTGATTTAGCCATCATTTACTACTTAGATCTAATGCAAACACATTATGTAAGTTCTTGTAAAGTTATTTGAGATCTACGAAGGCAAAACATCACAAACTCTAAGAACCTTAGGTTGTATGCTTAGCTAATGGAAAGGAACGAAGCCTCAATACAGAAGGGATAAACCTCTGTTCTAGACTTTGTTTTCTTTATAATTCCTAGTGCAACTACGTAAAGGGAAAGCCTCAAGCCTTCAACGATTGGTGAAATAAATGGCCCATTTAATACAAAAGGAACAACTTTCGTTAGAAAGTAGAAGGAATAGGCATTAATTCTAAGTGCATTGAAATTACCTAATCAACAATTTTTCCTTCTCTCAATACAAAAATCTCTCTCATAAAGTAAGGGGCACACCAAGGTGTAGCTACTTTACTACAATCATTAGGATAGAGGGTATAATAAATGTAGTCATATTAGCAAAATGAAAGCTAAAGAGGTGTATTGACACTCAAAAAATAATATCCTTCAATATCACTAAAATAGCTAGTTTCTTTCTTCATCTCATAAACAAACTATAACTCCCCTCGATCTCCACCTTCACAAAGAGTGGCTAGAGGCCCAATCCTACACTTTGACCAAACTATGATTGAAGATAATCAAACTTTTTGGAATAAATGTTTGAAAGGATTCTTGGTGGATAGAAGATAGTTCTATATATGCAAGGTGTAAAATATTATCAATCATTCATAGAGAATGCTAAAGGCAATGACGATAGTTGGCAAAGACAAAATTAGGTATGTCATCCACTTTAAGAGATTAGAAGATCTCTACTTTATCCAAATGGCAGGTCCATGGTCATTACATGGTGCCTTGATCACTTTCTTGCCATAAGAGAACAATATGGTAGTCAAAAGGTTAATGGTAATTAAGATACCTATCTAGGTTGAGTTGTGGGGAGTACCACTTGAGTACCAACTGCCAAGAGTGGTAAGGGGATTTGGAAAAATGGTAGGGGAAGTCTTGGATATCAATTGGTCCCCTATAATTCCTAGGAATATAAGGTTCTTAGGGTTAGAGTTTGAATCCATTTAAGCCTTCCTTTCCTTATGAGATTGTTGATAAAGAGATGGAGATGATAGACTATCTTTATTGTCTCTTGTCTTCTAGTTCGTGCTACTTGGTTCTAAGCTCAAATGAATATTCAAACTAAAAATATAAACCATAAGTCTTTTGTGGAATGGTGTTTTAAACTTGTCCAAAATAAAGATGATACTGGAAATAATAGGAACGAATGTAATATCATTAACATCAAGAGAGAGTCTTTATTTTTTGTTTTAGGATTTACCATTTCCAAAACAAGAGTTTGTTTGAAGGTTAAGAGGTTACTCCTGAGCAGATAGTAGAGATGGCTTTCGCGTTTGAAACTCAAGTGCTAAACAACTATACTGATCCCAACGTCAGACAAATCCCAAGTGTGGACAAGAAGGTTTTTGATAATACTCAGAATGTTGAACATAGGGATGACTTAGAATATATTATAGGGTGGAAAAATATAGAAAATTCAAAACTATTTTGGAGTGCTTTTGAAAAAAGCTAGGTAGGGTATATTCCAATTGTCAGCCTCATGAAATGCTTAAGAAAATGTTACACATACTTCTTAAAGGGCTTCGATTGATGCAGAAATATCTTAAAAGTGATTGACATTAAGAATTTTTGTTCAACTTCCAAACAAGAACATTTTGGCCATGGTAATAGGAAGATAGGAGTCACCTAGAGATATGATTGCCATAAGACATGAAATGTTGGATATTTTTATAAAAAACGTATAATATTTTAAACAGTTATCTATTGCACAAATAATATGTGAACGTTGGGCATTAAACCAAGAAATAAAGAGCATTGAATTTTTGATTTATTACCATAAGTAACTCATTATGAGGCTAAATACATATGTGTTTATATATTACTTGTATGATATTTTGGATAGAGAAAGGTGTTGGAGATGAGAGTCATATCTATGTCTTACATGTAGAGGTTGTAAACAAACAGGTGAGTACTAAGCTATTATATTTTGGAGGTAATGCATTTTTGTACCCACTGCATCGGATGATATAGCAAAATCAACCTGCAAAAGGCGCGAATTACCTTAATAAGATGAGGTTCCTGTGTCTCAGTTTAATATCACGCATTTTATTATTTTATTATTAACTTTTACATTCTTCTCTTTTGTTGTTTATTTTTATTTTTAGATTGTTACATCAATAATTTTAAGGTAATTCATGTCTAATCCCAAAAATGCAACAAGTGAAAAATAAGAATAGTAGAAACAAAATATTTGAGTTCTTGTTGGTGAAATAACTCAAATAGAACTATTTAGTAATTTATATAATTTTGATATATCTTGATTTAATTTTTGTGAGCTTAAAAAAAATTATTTGGTTGCTCACAAAATTAAAATTTATTTTATGTGAAATTTTTTTAGACACTCAAGTATGCCTAAGGTAATAAAATATTTTATCCAAATATATGTCCATATTATTTATCGGATTTTATTTGCATAGTAATTGTAATACCTCAAATTTTGATAATCTAAATATATTAGTAGCTAAAATAATTGGAAAAATTTAGTGAAATCTTGGAAACATTTTTGGATGTAGAAAAAGTGAATTATTTTGAGCCTATGACTCAAATTTAAAAATTTTTGGAAATAAAATTTTAGCAAATAAGGAAATTCTTATCAATTTTGAGAAACTTAGCAGATATTTTTGGGAGGCCTAAGATACTCTAAAAATACTCAAATTTCTTCCATGCCATCCTATATTTTAAGATGAAATAGAAAATGCATCTAAATTTTACCTAAAGTAAAATAGCAAAATGACCAAAATACTCCTGAATACCCTAAAACCAAAATCCCCTCCCTCCTTCATGCATAACTCTTTCCTTCTCCCCCTCGCTTAACTGTCCCTCACCTCCGAACTGTTTGCACGTAGCAAGACCACCATCCATACGCATGCTGTCGGACGCTAGTTGCAAACCTCTTGTTGACATTGCCTGGTGTCGCCGGTTCCGTCTAACTCATCGGCGCAAGGGAACCCCTCAACGTAGTCTAAATTTTGTCACTCCAAACCAAATCTGTCACGTACTATTTAGCTTCTCGTCAGTTTCGTCCACTTTGCTGGTGTCGTCTAATCCGTCATGCAACGCACCTTTGACCATTCCAACGTCTAGCGTTGTCGTTGTCTGTCGTAAGGGAGAAAGGGACTAAACTAAAATTTTTTAAAATTTTGGGTATGAGTTGAAATTCCATAAATTTGTACTTTTTGTAATTCTTAGTTTCAAGTAGGCTCTCATGTAGATTAAGGAGATTTTTGAGATTTGGCTACTTTCAAGGCTAAGAGAGTTTTAGGGACTAAATTGAAAACTTTATAAATTTTGTTAGATATATGAAATGCATAATTCTGAAATTCTAAGATAGCACTAGCCCCAATAATGTCCTAAGATTAGTTTGGTAGAATTTAGGAAGTGATAAAGGTTATTTGTGAATTTTAAAAGCTTAGGAACTAAAATAAATAAAATAAGAATTTGGGTGGATATGGTGTTCCCAAATTTGACTAAGGTTGGATTGCAAGAAATTTGGTTGTTCTTATATTGATTAGGCATTTTATTATTTTAGGCGAATCGGAGAATAGTTAAGCAAAGGCAACAAGTGCTAGACTGGTAAATTAAGGATTATTATTACTAATCCTTTTAGATGAGTGTTTGATAAAGGAGATACCGCTTTCAAATATCCTTACCTATTTTGAAATAAATTTGAAATTAATTGTGTATGTGTTTGTACTCATTGTCTAGAAAGCCATGGGAAACAATTAGGAAAATGTATTATCTTTAAATTTGTGATAATTTGATGATTATATGTCTGTGTGAATGCTAGTATTAGATACAGAAATTTATATACTTTTTTGAATATTTAAAATTTATTATTTGAAATTCTGAGCTAGAATGATTTAATGTGAATATTTATATCTTTTAGTTGAAGGATGAAAATATATATATATGATGTATGATCTTTTTGATCTAGAAATGGTGGTGTTGTGGAGTCATCTTATACGTAGGCATCCTCATGTGGCTGAAGGCACAGGGACTGGTGGCATTATAGGTTATCTCCATGCGGCCAAAGGCACAGGAGACTGATTAAGCGTGTGCAATGCACAGTGGATTGTCATCGTGCGATGGAAGGCACAGCACTGGTTTCATGCAATGCAAAGCACAGTGGGGTTATCCTCGTATAAAGGGAAAAGATACAAAGGGAGATGATGTGATGAGAGATATTGGATCATATGAAATTATGATATTTATGAAAGTAAATTTTTATTGATATTATTCTTTCTAGATTGTTGTATAGAAATTGATTACAAGAGTTTGAACTATACACCATTTTAATTTCTATGATGATAAAAGAAAAACTCTGTGTAAGTATGTTTTCCATTCAATGTATTTCCTTTATCTTACATTCACTGAGTCTGTATGACTCACGATTATTACTTTACATTTTTTAGATTAGCCTCAAGTTAAAGAGTAGAAGTGAATACAGTTATACTTCTATTTTGGGAAGATTTTATATTGAAGTCTCGCAGGCTTAATGATATCGCAGCTTATCACCACCTTAGTATTAGACTAGTTTGCTATTGTCATAGTTTGTATGTAGACATAATGGGAATTTCTGTAGACTTGTGATTGTAACGACCCCCTAATACGACATACACAATCCTTATCTGATTAGCAGAAGCATATGAAATTTTTTAAATAGTTATTCCCGATGTGGGAATGTCAGGGGATCGCTACTGGTTGAGCGTAACCCAAATAGACTTCCCGTTGTCTATTCGGATTCCGTTCAACCCTAATTCACATGCAGCTAAACTAATTATACATACATACATCATAAATTACTCTGGAATGAAATTTAATATCCATGCATACGGCATATAATCATTCATACAAATTCTAACTTAAAATTGCAAGTTTACAGCGGTAAAACCTACCAAAAATTTGGTAAAGTTTTCTCTGTATTTCGAACATATCCATAATACAACATTCACCTATTTACAGATATACAGCCAGTCCAATTACAACAGAAAACATAAATGACAGAAGACTAATATACAGCAACATCATCGAAATATATATACAATGCAATTCAAGCCTAGACTAAGCTTCTTTTCTGTCTATCCCCAAGTCATTGTCCAGCTAACGTCTAGGTTCCTGTCCCTGTTCCTGTTCATCTGAGTAAACAACCTGGTGAGATATAAAATCCCAGTAGAATAATTTATAGTTCAGATACAATTCAAAATCTGGTTGAATACTCAGCGGTGCGAGCATCGAAAATATCTTCTCGAAATCAGTTCAAAATCAGTGAAATACCTTATCTTTAAAATCGTTTTATCACATGGAAATCGCAGCAAATATTCATAATCATAAAAATTCATTTCTTTAAAAATCAATCATAGAAATCAGGTTAAATCTCATGCCTGGTGTATCTAAATCCACGTTGACCACAAATCCTATATGACCAAATCTCAAATTGTCATCCAATTGCACGTTATCTAGAGAGATTACCTCTCTTATCATTGGGTGTGATCCGTAACACCAATCACCCGAATTTCGCCTATGTTGTGAGTGTGATTCGTAACACCAATCACTCACTCAAGGATCGGGTGAGAATCAACATCTAGGGCGTCTCCTAGCATGTGCACATACGCCAATTCTCATCCTCATATAGTCTATTCGAACTCACATGCTCACGGTCGGCTATTCCTCAGGGTTCTAGGGTATTACGCCTAAATCACAACATTTCCCTGTGTAGGCTATCCCCCCTTATACTCCTTAAACCTTTCTTAGGGTCGTCCTGATTTATCGTGTGATCCCTAACGCAGTACAGGCTAAATCTGATAAAAATAACCTCATTTAAAAACTCCTTGTACTCGGGATACTTAACGGTCGTCCCATACAGGTTATTAAGTACCCTACCCTAAGTAAATCCGTCCTAAGGGCATCTAAACTCGATAAAAAAATGTCTAACATGCAATTAGGATATCCATCACACAAGCATGCAATTTATTCTATCGAAAGCAGCACGTAAATCCATGCAATGAAGTCTAATCGTTCAGGTAATCACTAGGTCAATTCTAAGACTCGGGAAGCGTAAATTATCCTACCTGGTCTCTTGTTGCTCCGAATCAATTCAGAACTTCATGAAATCTCAGTTTTTGAGCCAATTAAATTCCCTGGACATTTAAATGAATATTCAAGCTTGTCACGTCATCCGTTTACCCTAATACCTAGGTTAATTTATTTCCTAATCGCGTTTGGCAGCCAATTCAATCAAAATTCATTAGTTTTTGGGGAATCAGACCTTACTAGTGTCGTCGGATGATGGAAATCTGTCCCGGGGTGATCTCAGTTTCTCCCGGTGTATATCCAGATGCTCCGGCACGATGAGGCATGGCGGCGCACGGTGGCGTACTGCGGCGTACAATGGAAGGGTGCGATTGGCCTCGAAATTTACACCACGGTGAAGCTCGCAAGATGAGGAGTCTGAATATGGTGGTGGCGCAGCGGTTCACGGCCGTTGGGACGGCGTTTTCTGGCCACGAAGAATGACACACGACAGACAGAAAAAGCCTTGATCCGGGCGCGTTGGACCTCTGTTCGACATCGGCGAGCTGGTGGAGGAAGCTGGCAGCTTAAGCTACACGATGGTGGGGAGGTGACGGCCAATGGTGGCAGACAGTGGTGATCTCAGCTGGCGAAATTTTCGCACAATGAGGGTGGAAAACGTCATTTTTCGGCGACGCTGGCGGCCGTTAACGGCCGTGGGTGGTTACTAGAAGTCGAGGGTGGCGAGGGGAGTCGATTGGTATGCTTGGTGGTGGCTCACGGTGGCTCTGGTGGCGGCGTGCGATGGAGGAAGGAGGAGAGAGAGGAGAGAGAAAATAGAGTGAGGAGAGAGAAATATTTATGCCAAATGGCCGGGTTTCAGGAAATTTAAAGCTTCCGGGGGCGATTCTGACTTTTCTCGGATCACCCGGAGAAACCTGGGGATGTCGGCCTCCCTCCAGACGTTAGCACCTGTTTCCATGCAGCGATTTTGGCCTCCGTTTGTGAAATCAAAGTACGAAACTTCGTCTGTCAGTTCCTGATTGCCGAGTCGCATTTCTTTTCGTTCGATCATATTTCTGACTTCAAATCACTTTCCAAGTTCAACCATCGCCTCAAAATACGTGACAAACTTGATTTAAATGGAATTGGTGTTAAAATTTCGATTTGATCTTTTAAAAACATTTTCGGTTGTTACAGTGATAGCCAGTTGTATTTTCTTTGAATTAGAATAGATGTTGATGTGGTTTGGGCTATTGTAAAATTGAGAAAACGTCATGTTTTTAGGAGAAGCTTTATTGAAATTTTAGTAGGGCCCAAAATAATAATTAAGGGTTTAACAATTAAAATTAAAATTTTTTAATATTGTTATTATAAAATAAAGGGATTCTTAGGCTGGCTAGACCTAGTAAGTGTCATGATAGGTTTATGCGCCGATCACGGACTCAGTATTTTGGATCATGACAGTAATTATGTGATATTCTCATTCTAATTAACATGTTATTGGAGAAGAGAAAAATGAGTATGATGTCTTGAGTTTTAACATGTTATTTTAAGACATTGGTTTTTACTCGAGTTTTACCTATATTAATATATGATGAAATTGCATAATTACATTTTTGATAATGTTTCATATATATTTTAATTTTACGAATATTACTTATAAATTTTGTGCGCGACTTGAATCCATTCTTGCTCACATGAATCCATTCTTCTCAATCTTTCATAAAGTGTGTATCACTCTATTAATTTATGAATTCCCCTTATATATAAATCTTATTGATAGTGGGGGCGGAAAAAAAAAAGGTGAAGTTTATTTGTATGATTTTGTAAATGCTTTGTTGATATGTTCAAGGCACATATTTTTTTTTCATATGTTATGTGAAAAACACACATCACAATGACACAATTTTAAATCATATTGGTTTAGTTTTTTGGTTTGTGCTGTGACAAGTGAGTTATTGCATAAAAGAAATAAAAGTGTGGAATTTGTTAGAAGAATTTTGTAAATTCTAATTAAATAATTAATATAAAATAAATATTTCAATGAATGGATATTAAATGCCATGTTATTATATATGCTTAAAACTTCATGAGTGCGGTTACATAATAATTTTCTAATGTGAAAATGTCATGCGCTATAAATTGTGACAAATGATTTTGATGGCCACAAAAAAAAAAGTATCTTGTGGTTAATTAATTTGACTTTATTCATATTATCTTGAGAAAGTGTATTATTTTTATAACAATAAGGGAGAGAATTATTGGTATATTGTTATAAAAATATATGTTAACTTTTATGATCAATGGAATAAAATGTTATAGGATTTAATTTTTTTTTCTTGGTGAAAATGGTTTTTATTAGGGCCATTATTGTATTTACTTGTAAGCCAAATTATTGTGATTTAATTATTTAAGTTTTAAGAGGTGTGATAAAATCCCATAAATTTTCATTAAGATGGTAATAACTTGCTAAAAGCTTTTACAAGTTTATATATGATCAATCATGAAAAATACTAAAGTAATATATTTGTGGAATCTATAATTCTACATGAAAAATTTTTCTACATGATCATATTTCTCGTAGGCTTTTAAGCCATATATATGAAAAAAAGATTAAATTTTGATAATGTCCTAATATTTATTTTGTGAAATATTTGAGAATATTTATGCATACAAAGTTATCAATTTTGAGTTTCACGTGTGATATTTTAATTGTGTTGCAAGAATATTATATTCTGAGTGAATAAAAAAGATTGTGAAATTCTTGTGAATGGCACAATACTCATCAATAGTAGGGTATATAATTTTGTGGATATCCAAAATATGTTCACCTAAATTTTGATGGTATTATTATTACTGTAGAAATTGCTATGCACTTTATAATATGAATTGCACAATTCATTTTATGAAACTAATTAATTTTATTGTGAATGAACAAAATATTATTGTGAACATAGACATATATTTATTATGATTAATTTATAAATTAATAATACCATCTCAAAGGAGATGATATGCCAAATTTAAATTTGTGAGTAAGCGCTTAATATACTAATATTTGAAAATATTTTTATTATACAAAGAAGTACAATGATATTAAGTTTTTGGTTATATAATTGAGTCTAAAAAGTTCCTTAAGTGCATATATGTTTTAATTTTTATTGGCTAATATTATTATGTGGTGGAAGAATATATTAAAATATACTTTGTGAATTTTGAGATACCCATCAATAATAATAATGAGATTTTACAAAATTAATTTTGAGCCAATAATATATGATCACTTATTGTGATAAATAATCTCATAATTAGATTCTTTGAATTATGTGATTTTTTAAACTATAACTATAGTCAAAGAATCTAATATATATTGAGGGGGATGAATCTTTTAAGTCTGTATATGTAATGCCTCTATCTAGTATTACTCTTAATTCTAATATAAATAGATAGGTTCGGTACATTATCTTTATCCTTTATTTAATTAATGTCTGAATAATTATACCACTAAATTAATTTAAGCGAATTAAGTTCGGGGTCTTTTGCTCAGATTAAAAACTTACATGCACAGTGGAATAATAGAAATTCTATACTACACACGGAAGATTAAACTTTCATACAATTCAAATAATAAGAGTCCAATAATGTCCATTACATTTCTGTATATATGTACCAGGATATGTGAAGTACCCATTCTTCAAGAGTCAGGAGACAACAATTGTAATAACCGGAACTATTTTTTAAAAGATAAAGCCTGATTTTCACAATAAATTCATGTAAGCGGAGCCTGGCATGACTTTTGAGGATGATGGTTTAAAATGGAAGGCCTTTCGAAGTTAGAAACACGATCGAACGAAAAGAAATGCGACCCGACGATCAGGAAATGACAAACAAAGTTTCGTACTTCAATTTCACAAACGGAGGCCAGAATCATTGCATGGGAACTCATGCCAATGTCTAGATGGAAGCCGACATCCTGAAGTTTCCCTGGGTGATCTGAGAAAAGTCAAAATCGCTCCTAGAAGCTTTAAATTTCTCGAAACCCCGCCATTTGTCACATTTCCCTCTCTCTCCTCATTCCATTTTCTCTATCTTCTCTCTCCTCCTTCCTCCACTGCGTGCCGCCACCTGAGCCATTGTAAGCCACCACCTGGCCTACCAATCGACTCCCCTCACCACCCTCGACCTCCAACAGCGACCCACGGCCACCAACGGCTGCCAGCGCCGCTGGAAAATGGCATTTTTCTCCTCCATCGTGTGAGATTTTTGCCAGATGAGATCTCCGCCATCAGCCACCGTTAGCCATCACTGCCACCACTAGTGTGTAGCTTGAGTTGCCAGTTTCCTCCACCAGCTCGTTGACGTTGAATGGAGGTCTGACGCGCCCGGATCGAGGCATTTTTTGTCCCCCGTGCGTAAAACTTTGGGGCCAGAAAACGCCATTCAAACTGTCGTGAACCACCACGCCACCACTATATTCGGACTCCTCGTCTTGCGGGCTTCACCGTGGTGTGAATTTTGAGGTCAATCGCACCCCTCTGCCGTGTGTCGCCGTACGCTGTTGTGCGCCGTCGTGCCAGAGAATTTGGATATATACCGAGAGACACCGAGACCACCTCGGGACAGATTTCCATCATCCGACAACACTGGTAAGGTCTAATTCCCTAAAAACTAATGAATTTTGATTGAATTAGCTGTCGAACATGATTAGGAAATAAATTGACCTAAGTAATAGGGTAATCGGACTTAGAATCATAAAATGGATGACGTGACAAGCTTAAATATTCGTTTAAATGTCCAGGGAATTAAATTGGCTCAAAATCTGGGATTTCGTGAAGTTCTAAATTTATTTGGAGTAACAAGAGACCAGGTAGGATGATTTACGCTTCCTGAGTTCTAGATTTGACCTAGTGAATACTTGAACGATTAGATTTAATTGCATAGATTTACGTGCTGCTTTCGATGGACTAAATTGCATGCCTGTGTGCTGAAAACCCCATTTGCATGTTAGATGAATTATTTATCGAGTTTAGATGCCATTAGGACGGGTTTACTTAGGGTAGGGTACTTGATAGCCAGTATGGGACGGCCGTTAAGTATCCTGGGTATAGGAAATTTTTAAATGATATTATTTTACCAGATTTAGCTTGTACTGCGTTAGGGATCATACGATAAATCAGGATGACCATAAGAAAGGTTTAAGGAGTACAAGGGGGGATAGCATACACGGGAAAACGTTGTGATTTAGGCGTAATACCCTAGAACCTTGAGGAATAGCCGACTGTGAGCATGTGAGTTCGAATAGACTTTATGAGGATGAGAATTGGCATATGTGCACATGCTAGGGGACGCCCTAGATGTTGATTCTCACCCGGTCCTTGAGTGAGTGATTGGTGTTACGGATCACACTCACAACATAGGCGAGATTTGGGTGATTGATGTTATGGATCACACCCAACAATAAGAGATGAAATTTCTCTAGATGACGTGTAATTGGATGATTTTAGATTTAGTCGCAGAGGACTTGTGGCCAAGATGGATTTAGATACACTGGGCATGGGATTTAACCTGATTCTGATTTTTGATTTTCAAAGAAATAGATTTTTATGATTTTTAGCAATTGCCGTGATCTCCATGCGATAAATTGATTTTAAACATAAGGTATTTCACGGATTTTGAACTGATTTTGGGAAGTTATTTTCGATGCTTGCACCGTTGAGTATTCAACCAGATTTTAAACTGTATTTTGAACTATAAATTATTCTACTGGGATTTTATATCTCACCAGGTTGTTTACTCAGATGAACAGGAACAGAGACAGGGACCTAGACGTTAGTTGGGCGATGCTTTGTTGATAAATAGAAGAACGGCTTAGTCTAGGCTTGAATTACATTGTATATATTTTAATGATGATACTGTATATTGGTCTTCTGTAATTTATGCTTTCTGTTGTTATTGGACTAGCTGTATATATGTAAACTGGATGACTGTTGTATTTTAGGATACACTCGAGATACAGGGGAAACTCTGCCGAATTTTTGGTAGGGTGTACTATTGTAAACTTGTGAAATTAAGTTGGAATTTACATTAAATGATTGTATGATGTATAGATGGATTTTAGTTTTCATTCCAGAGTAATTTATGATGTATGTATGTATAATTAGTTTAGCTGCATGTGAATTAGGGTTGAACGGAATCCAAATGGACAACGAAAAGTCTATTTGGGTTACGCTTAACCAGTAGCGATCCTCTGACATTCCTACATTGGAAATAACTATTTAGAAAACCATACGCTTCCGCTATGCAAATGTAGGATTGTGTATGTTGTATTATGGGGTCGTTACAACAATCCTTTCACTTAGATCCCTTTTAAAAATTACTAGGATGGACCAGTTCTTCAAATATCCCTTCCTCAGTTCTTTCTAATTTACATCACATGCTTACTGTCAAAAGAATAATCCTAATTGTAAACTAAACATATTTGGACTAGGACCCAAAAATAAGGGTTACAACATTTCTTAAACCTAAGAAAGAACTTGATCTCTCGGCCAACTATGAGTCCGCATCTGATACACATTAGCATAATAATGAGAAACACAAGTTTTCCAGTAGATTAACAATTCGAGTTTTAAAAAAATAACTAATATGTATCAGGGTGCAAGCACCAAAATATTTAACTCTACATTCTTGAAAATAAAATATCACATTGTTCATAAATGTAAACTGGCAAGCAATGTATGATCAATTTAAATGTCAATGAGATAGAAATAATATTCTTTCAAGTAAGACATTTGGCATGTTATAAAACACACTATCATAAAATTAACAAAACATTTATACTTATCATTCATAAAACATACTTTTATATAAAAGTTGTGCACACTCGGGCACTCATGGGCACTTGGCCACCTTTAAAATTCTTTGTGTACACTTGGGCATTATGTGGACACTTGGCCACCTTCCTAGGTTCATTGTGCACACTTGGGTACTACGTGGACACTGGGCCACCACCTAGGCTAATTGTGCACACTTGGACACTCTGTGGACACTCGGCCACCTTCTTAAGGTCATTGTGCACTTTGAGGCACTACGTGGACACTAGGCCACCACCTAGGGTAATTGTGCACACTTGGGCACCCTATGGATACTTGGCCACCTTCATAGGGTCATTGTGTACACTAGGGCACTACGTGGACATTGGGCCACCACCTAGGGTAATTGTACACACTTGGACACTCTGTGGACACTCGACCACCTTCCTAGGGTCATTGTGCATACTTTGGCACTACGTGGACACTAGGCCACCACTTAGGGTAATTGTGCACACTTGGGCACTCTGTGGACACTTGGCCACCTTCTTAGGGTCATTGTGCACACTGGGGCACTACGTGGACATTGGGCCACCACCTAGGGTAATTATGCATACTTGGGCACTCTGTGGACACTCGGCCACCTTTATAAAAATCTTTAACAAATCTCAGGGAAAATTTTTCTTTTATCGAAAAATAATACTAGTGTACATCTTTTTTTTTCTTCTTAAAATTCTACATAATTTAAGAATAATTGTCCCTTTCTTGGAATTTTGAAATTAATGTACACTTCTCATAAGAATTCTATTATTTTCATGATTGATTTCCCCTTTCTTTGGAAATTACTACAAATGTACCTTTCTTGTAAAAATACTAACATTTCCGAGAGTAACTTCTCTTTTCTTGGAATTTAACTTTAATGTACCATTCTTATAAAAATTCTAGTAATTTCAAGACTAATTTCTCCTTTCTTGAAAATTAATTTCAATATACATTTCTTACAAAAACTTTAATATTTTCAAGGGTAATTTCTCTTCTCTTGAAGATTAATTTTCTCATATAATTTTATCAATTTTAAAAACAATTTCCTTCCTTGAAAATAATAAGAATATCCTTTCTTATAAACTTCTACCAACCCAAAAACAATTTTCTTTCTTCCAATAACAAATTCCCATATTTTTGAGAAATAATACTAAGGTGCGTCGCTTATAAATCACAAGAATAAATTCCATGGACTCGGCCTAGGGAGATTAGTTAGATTGGCAATTCAATTTCATTCCTTTATTCTACACTAACACCCTTAAATGGTAAGGTTTCCTTCATTCAGCTTGAATTTAACACCATGCAATGCTATTCTTTTTCTGACAACATACTCGTGCTATCTCATCTATCAACATTTCAATAAACCACACAAGCCAGCCAACAGACATACATTTTGTCAATAATGCAGGTACACTATTATGTTCCTAAGAAAACTTGTAAAACATGTTGGTTGCATCAATTAAACATGGAACATAATCTCAAATTGTTAACCTACCTTGCTTCCTTTCTCTTTGACTAAATCTCTCTCTTTTTCTTCGTACATTTTTAGGCCATTTTTCCTCGGCAATTGATCCCAATTAGTTTCCTGAGGAAATAATTCAAATCTTAGATGGGTTCTTTCTTTTAATTAGGCTTTCCTACGTCAATTTATTAAATTCCTAAGCTGGCATAATTCTTAAACATTTTTGGGGTCAATTTCGATAGGAAAACATCAAATTGGAGTATTTTAAATTATACCGGGGGTTTCGGAAGCTCAAAATTTGCTTTCGACAGCTTTCTAGCATTTCCAGCAATGGCGCACAGTGGAGCACGACTCATAGTGGCGCACGGCAGTGGACAATGATGAAAGACAACTGGGGTCAAAAAATACACCAAAATGTAGCCCGCAACTCAAGGATGCCAGATCTAGGGTCCGTTCAGCGAAACATGCCCATTTAGACAGCATTTTATAACGATGAAAATATTTTTCCCCTGTTGCGGGCGTGATAGAAGGCCTCACCATTTGGAAGTCAGGCGACTCATGCTACCCAACAGTGGTGGCGGTGTGGCCAGAAAGCATCAGACGGCGAAGATCGCGATTGTTTCCTATCGCTGTGGCATCCATAAGCAGTCGGGAATGATGGCTAGAGGTCGGCGGCGTTGAGTTGCACCAGTGGCGGGGTCTAGTGACGGTGCAGGGAGGTGATTCTAGCAGCTGAAGTGGCACAAAAATGAGAGGGAGAAGAGAGGGAAATTGTGTGGAGGAGAGAGAGAAGAAAGAAAAAATGAGAGAATTTTGTGAAATTTTAGAGTTTTAAGGCCTTTAGGGACATTTTGATCTTTTTTTTTCCTTCGTCCGGGATAAATTTCGGATGCATTCTTTGATTTGGGCAAGAATATAGGCCCATATGGAAGGAATTCAGAATTCTTTTGAAAATTTAAAGCCTTCCAAATTACCTACTAACTTCTTGAAGCTAGATCAAGTTTTCTTCTTTTAGATAAAATTTTAATTCCGAAAAATTCTCAAATTTTAACCGCAGGCTCAGAAAATTACGCTGAATTCGATTTTAACAAGATCTAAATTTATTTTACCCAATTTAATTTATTTTAAAATTTAGGTTATTACAGTATAGATTAAAAGCAACTTATGAGGATACACGATCATGTGACTAGAGATCCTAAGAACTTGGTTCAAAAGTAAAAACGAATCATAAAGTAATTGTTAATAAGTGCACATTTATAAGAGTTCAACTCTTAAATTCATCCCTATGATGTAAGTGCATTTTTGTACAATGAATATGTGAGGTTGAGTTTTCAAAAACTCTCCGCATTTGGTACACGATTTGGAAAAAGATTTTCAAAAATAAGATATTTGAAATGTTACATTCTTGTATTTGGTACACAGATTAAAAAAACATTCTCAGGAATATTACATTCTTAAGAATATAATATTCTCATACTTTTGCATATTTTTATTTTCACCGAAGGACGTAAAAATTTTGTATTTTCATAGTATGAAAATATTTTTATAGTAATAAAATTACTAAATTATTCTTCTAAAACTTAACCATGTCTTATTATGATTTATTTATTATTTGAATTATTTTAAAATTATATGTAATTTATTTTAATGTTTGTTAAAAATTTACATTTATCATGGTTTAAATTCAAAAAAAAAGTACTATTAAAATTTGAAATTACAAGATTTTTTTAAGTTAACAATTTAATTTAATTTAAATTGACCAAAGTTAATTTAGATTGGTTTGATTAAGAAAAATATTTTTGATAAATTAGATAAGTTTGATTAGATAAATAAATATGAATCAAATGAAATTGTAAGAAAAAGATATAAATACAAATTCTAAATATTAAAAAATATTTATCTTACTATCTAATTACTTATAAAAAAAATAATTCTTCCTCTGATATAATTTTGAGATACTCTAATTCTAAAACAAAAACAAAAAATATAGAAAATTAAAAATTTAAGTTTGTCAGAATTGTAAAATATTCTCATAAATGTTTTAAGTAAACCAAACAAGTTATTTTAAAATTCTTAGGAATTATATTCCCAGGAATATTATTCCTAACAATGCGATTTTTTGGAGTAAAACATCTATATGTATATCAAACTCCCTTTAATGAAATTTATAGCTCTATAAGAGTAGGATATCATAATTGCAATAACACTTTTAACAGAATTCACCTGTTTGAATATGGGAATGGGGCCTCTTGTATAAGGATACAAATGACATATTCTCAAAACATATTCAAGAAATAGGATGCGCATAAGGTCACGTAATGTGTGGGCTAGGGCTTATATATTATACCTAAATTATTATGTGCAAGATATATTTATTGTCTCCCTTAAACAATCATAGTTTAAGGCGAAAACTACTATGACTCTGGATCAAAATATGTATTTTTACTAAATATAAATTCAAAACAAATTCAACTGACTATATGATGCATAATAATTTGCTTCTACCCAAAAAGAATATATTTATTGTGTGCTATTGTTATAAAAGTAAGTGGTAGAATGTTGAATATTTTTATAAAAACATATAATATTTCAAATAGTTACCTATTGCACAAAGAATATGTGAACTTTGGGCATTAAACCAAGAAATAAAGAGCATTGAATATTTGATTACCAAAGGTAACTTAGGCTAAACGCATGGAACAATATGAAGAAACCATTTCCTATATATACATATATTTGGCGTCAAGTTGGAGAGTCTTGAAAGAAAGAAAAATAGTGTGAATAATATATATATGTATGTGTTTATATATATTATTTGGTTGATATTTTGGGTAGAGAAAAGTGTTAGAGATTAGAGTCATGTCTACCTTTTACGAGTAGAGGTTGTAAAAAAATAAATAAATACTAAGCTATTATATCTTGAAGATAATGCGTTTTTGTATTCACAATATTAGATGATATAACAAAATTAATTTATGAGAGAAGTGAATTATCTTAAAGAGAATAAGATTGTCGTACTTTAGTATGATACTATATATTTTATTATTTTATTATTAACTGTTACAAATTTTTTTTTGTTATTTATTTTTATTTTTAAATTATTGTACCAACATGACATAATGTATTTGTCAAGTTTGTAGGATTATCTTAATTTTTCTTTTCTTGATAAGATGGGATAGCATTTTGTTCACCTATCTTTAGTACAGTCAAAGAGATTTACGGCCTAAGGAAATGAATATTGTTCACACTACCGATGGCATTCATCTTATGATAATTTGCTAAAGGAATGAAATATCTACATTTAAAGAAAATATATAATGAACTCCTCTGTTCAGGGGAAGAAAATAGTTCATATGCCTAGCACATCTATGTTAATTTAAACTCATAAGATAACTTTTTTTAAAATTTTTTGATAGTTTAAGCCATAATTTATTACAAATTAAAGTTAAAATATGAAATATGTTATATAGGTATAGTTTAGTGGAATAAAATATACTTTTCTTTTTGTTTTTTCCTAAAACCCTTCACAAATATAAAGTTTTGGTATAAATTAATTATACTTCCTTTTTTGTAGGATAATTATGTATACATTATTTTGAGACATATAACTCAAAATATAAAACATTTATATATAAATTTATAATTTTATAAAATATTTATTGTAATTTTATTCATTATATTTTATTAAAATTTATCTATTTAAATAATATTAATAAAAAGTAATTCTATACATGTCTTTTTTAGTATAATTTGATAGTAAACAATACTTTTTTTTACAAATGGCTCAATTATAAATTACCAAATCTATACTTTACAATTGAATTGGCCAAACATAATTACTTCATCTCTTTCATAACGCTTTCCCTAAAACTCCATTTGAGAATAATTCACTACAAAATAAGCAGATTTTAGATGTTTGGCCAAAACATGCCCTTATTTTTTTAAAAAAACTTGAGTGTTTGATCAAACTGTTTTCTAAAAAAAAATTGCTTTTAAGTGGTGATAGAAGTAATTTTTTAGTTACGGAGGAGATGTTAGAAATTGAAACTTTTGTTTCAAGACAAAAAAAAAGCCGAAAATTAAATTTTTAGAAAAGACTACCAATATTTGATATTTACTATACATACTTTAATTTATTTTACCTTATCAATTTATAGTTCTTAAAATGTATAAAACATTTATTTTTATTTATTTTATATTTTTAATTAATTAGGAATAAATTAAAAATAATTAATGAGAATAAATACTTACAATTATTTATTTAAATAGAATTATTATAAAATAAATCTACAAATTATTTTTTTGGTAATTTATAGTTAAAATATTTTTTTAAATTGGTTAAACACAAATTACTTTTCATATATTAATAAAAATATTTTTTTATTAAATTGATTAAAGACAAACAACTCTTTTATACTACGTTTTATAAAATTCTATTTTAAAAAAATCGTTTTAAAATAAGTAAAAATTATAGTTTGGACAAATGAACCCTGAATAAAAGATAAAATAGTCTTTTGAGATCCCTCTTTAGACAATTAACTTGTTTGATTACTTTAAACAATTAATTGAAAGAACGAAATCATTATTAATAAATTGTTGTTCTAAAGCCAACGTGTTCTGCCACCAAGTACCAACACGAGCTCGCCTACTCCTCGTTGCGATCCGCCACCAACACTGACCCAGAAAAGCTGCGTAGCTAAGACATTTGGGATTCTCAGTGATGGCACTCTCGCGGCTTCGATACCCTTTGATCTCTCGGGTTCCTTCTGTTCTAAAAGCTCGTGTCCTTTCTTCCTTAAATGCCTCCACCAGATCCCTCTATGGGTACTTTCTATTTTCTGTTGTTGGCATCGCTATAGAATGAATTTGGTTGACTTTGAATGTTTACTTTTCGTCATTGAGTTGCAATCATATTATTTATCATTGATAATGCGATTTGGTCTATTACTTGGTGTACCCTGGAATAGATGATTAGTAGGCTGATATAGTATTGAATGGTTGAAAGAAAGAGGATAGTGGGGGGGATTGGAATTTAAAGGTTGAATCTATTTTTTAGACAAATAAGTTGAACACATTTGATCAGCCTTCATCGTAGTTGGCAAAGAAATGGATATTTGTGATGTTGGTAACAATAAGAATAATGATAAATAAGATCTGCAGAGTGGTAAAGGGGAAAAAGGTTTTGTATTGGTTTCATAGTTGTCTTTGTAGATAACAAAGCATATTCTGGATCTTGTTATTCTGTTTATGTTGACGGTGCTGCAGCACTTTCAAGTTTGCGTACCTTGTGAGAATGGTCCTGCTTCTAGTAGGCCAGTTAGGTATAAAAGGAAAATGGTGGTCACAATTAGAAATTACCTGTTTCTGGCTTTCATCCCAAATTGAAAAGATCCTGATGTTTGGATTCTGTACATCATGTTTTGTTTAAATTTCATAATTGGTTTATACATACAGAAATATCATCCTTGGTTTCATTTGGTGGCATAACATATGATTTCCAAATTGCTTTTGTTTCTTCTGAATTGACACCATCCATTAGATGTTTAAAAATTTTAAGCTAATTATAGAGTTGCTTTCTTTCTAGAAATGAACAAAGATATAGTCAACCCCACTTAGTGGAAAAAGGCTTGGTTTGTTGTTGTTGTATAGAGTTGCTTTCAAATTTATATGATTGGTTATCTTCTTGGTGCAGAACTTCTATTTCAAGGCATTCATCTGTGGGTGGTGATGGGAATCTTTTAAGGTCTGCATCCGTCAACTTGCATTTTCTCATTAACTGCAATTTTTTTTTAAGATAGTGTTTGGTTGATTTGATCTCTACTCTAATTCAGAGGATTAGATTGAGTATAGGGAATTTTGGTAATATCTTCTTGTGACTGTGAGGGTCAAAGTTGTCTCTCACTTTGGTCACTCATATTTTGGATTAGATGCTAATTTTCTTGGCTTGGGCCCTTGATATTGAAGTGTCAAACCAAACCTATATAGAATCACCAATCCAAGTTTCAACACAATCCAACATCAAATGATCCAATCTGGTTTAGGCTTCCATGGTTGATTGGATATTCTCTCTAGTATGTTAGATTTATGGACTAGAGGGGAATTGGCATATTGCACTATGGATACATCAGCACAATCCAAACTGTTAAACTTGAATTTCCGTATATATTTTCCTTTGAGTTTACATGGGTATACATACACATAGAGAAAAAGCTATCCTAATCCTACTAGAAAACTGATTCCTAAAATAAGGGATTATATCCCATCTTAGAATATCATACTAATCCTAATCCTAATCCTAAATGTAAAATCAGAGTAATCTATTTTTTTCTCTGATCTGATTCCATTCAGAATTTTTGAGTAATTGTACACATATGATTACAATGAGTAATAAATCTGACCCCTAAAAGTTAGGTGATTACACATACTAATTAATGCTTAAGTCAACTATACAAACAATCAAATAATTCAAATATTGGACTGATTTAAGGCAAGAGATCAGCTACTATAATTCTATACTCCCCCTCAAGCTGGGGAAAAAATATCAGGCATTTCCAGCTTGGACAAGAGTTCTTCAAACTTGACTCTTCCAAGTCACTTTGTAAGGATATCAGCAACTTGATGATTACTACGGACATAGTCTAGATTAATCACATCAACCTCTATCTTTTCTTTGATGAAGTTACTATCTATCTCCACTTGTTTTGTTTTGTCATGATGAACAAGATTTTTTGCTATACTAATAGTTAACATATTATCACATCTAACTTTTATAGGGTCTTTGAGAGTGATATTTAATTCATCAAGAAGCCGTTTCAGCTATAATCCCTCACAAATTCCATGGGCAAGTGCCCTAAATTCAGCTTCAGCACTACACCGGACTATAACTAGTTGTTTCTTTCTTTTTCATGTCACTAGATTTCCCCATACATAGGTACAATAACCTAATGTAGATCTTTGGTCATTAACATTTTCCAGCCCAGTCTGCATCAGTATAAACTTCAACATCTTTGCTTACTCTCTTCTTGAAGAAGATACCTTTGCCAAGAGTCATCTTCAAGTATCTTAGAATTCTATTCACCATTTCTATATGTTCTTCACTTGGTTTATTCATAAACTGACTTACCACACTAATTGGGAAGCTAATGTCAGGTCTAGTATGGGAGAGGTATATCAATTTTCCTCCAAGTCTCTGAAATCTCGCAGAGTCAACTGGTGTGCTCTCAGACTTGAAGTTTTCCTTGTAATTGACCTCCATAGGAGTATTAGTTGGTTGCATCCTAACATGCCCGTTTCCTTCAACAAGTTAAGAGTGTATTTTCTTTGAGAAACAACTATCCCCTTTTTGAATCTAGCAACCTTCATTCCCAAGAAGTAGCGAAGTTCTTCCAAATCTTTAATCTCAAATTCTTGAGACAATGCTTCATTCAGTCTTCTTAATTCTTTAATATAATTACTTGTCACAATGATGTTATCAACATAAACTATTAAAAGAACAATTTTACCATCAGATGATGTTTTGGTGAACAATGTATGATTTGCTTGCCCTTGTTTGTATCCCATCCTTTTAATAGCCTCGGTGAATTTATCAAACCATGTTCTTGAAGACTGCTTAAGTCCATAAAGTGACTTATGTAATTTGCAAACCTGTCCACTGTTGCTCTTGCTTTCAAATCCCGGAGGTATTTCTAGATAAACTTTTCCTCAAGATCACCATTTAAGAATGCATTCTTCACCTCTAGTTGATATAAGGGCCAGTCAAGGTTTGCTGCAAATGACAATAATACTTTGATGGAGTTCAATTTTGCCACTGGGGCAAAAGTCTCTTGGAAATCAATTCCATAGGTCTGAGTAAATCCTCTTGTCACCAACCTTGCCTTTGCCTATTGATACTTCGATCAGGGTTGTATTTAATAGTGAATATCCACTTGCATCCTATAACTTGTTTTCTTTTTGGAAGTTTAGTCAATGACCATGTGCCATTCTTCGCAAGGGCACTCATCTCCTCCATGATGAGTATTGTTTTGGGACTAGGTCCCAATATTGTTTTGGGACCTTATTTTGAAAGAGGAAGGCTCCTGTCATGTTTAGAAGATGACCATTCTTTCTTTCAGCAACTCCATTTTGTCGTGGGCTATTAACACAAGAAGACTCATGAATAATACCATGATGCTAACAGAATGAACATAGTGTTTGATTAAAAAAATCTCTTGCATTATCAGATCGAAACCTTTTAATCTCAACTCCAAATTGCGTTTTGATCATATTATAAAACCCGGTAAATACATGACTCACATCAGATTTATTTGTAAAAAAATCTAGGTAACACGTGTATAGTTATCTATGAAGGATGCAAACCATTTTGCACCTGATGTGCTAGGCACTGGGGAGGGACCCCAAATATCACTATGTATTAAAGTAAATGGATATGCAGATTTATTTTCACTAATAGGAAAAGAGGCCCTTTTATGTTTTGCAAATTCTCATATGTCACAATGGAATTGTTCCACAAATAAATTTTTAAAAGATGAAGGAAACATAATTTTTAAAATACTAAATGAAGGATGTCCTAATCGAAATTGATAAAGCCATATTTTATTTTTGCAAGACAAATGATTCAGATGAGAGAGTAACATAGGAATGAGTTGTAAGGCTTTTTTTTTTGATAAAAAAATTTATTAAAAGAGAAGAGAAATAAGAGAATACAAGAAGGAGAACAAGCTATCCTCTGCAAAAAGAAACAAAAGAGCAGAAGAAAGAAAAAACAAGCAGCTAACTTAATAAGGCTTTCTAGTTCCTTTGGAGATCCATAAGGGGGACCCCTCTAAACAACCCATTAGAAGAAACCCACAAAGAAGTCACGAAAGTGATTCTATCCCAAAGAAGGTGGGGTGAGAGGTGTTTATTTTGGGAGACTCTAGTGTTTTGCTCCATCCAAAACACCACAGAGTTGTTAGAATAGCACATCGCTAGAGTGTTTTATGCTCCTTATCCCTTCCAAAACCCACAAATTTAATAGCAAGAAAAGTGCTAAGATTAGTTGGACAAACCAAAGTCTCTTCAAAGTAGTCAAACAACTTGTTCCATAAATATCTAACCATATCACAGTGTAGGAAGAGGTGGCTATTTGTCTCAAAACTTCTAAGACACATCATACAAACATCTGAAGATAGAGCCTTGTTAGGACGTCTAGTCTAAAGCAAATCATTAGTGTTAATTCTATTAAGTACCGCTGTCCAAACAAAAGCCTTTACCTTAGAAGGAGCTTTAATTTTCCAAAAGTAATTAAACATGACGTTAGCATCAAGATTTGGGCTTCAAGTAAAAAATTTAAAAAAGGAATAGCAAGAATAGGAGCCTGAGGGATTTAGATTCCAAATCCTTTTATTAGGTAGGTTCGAGACATTAAAAGTAGCAAGGATTTCAAGCAACAAAATAACCTCATCAGCAAGTATATCATTTAGATTTCTTGAAAAATGGAACTTCCAAAAAGTTTGGTCACCTTGATGTGTTAAAAACTCAGAGATTGGTGCATTATGAACCCAAGATAAGGAATGAAGGCGAGGAAAAAGATTTCATGAAGAATCACCAATCCAATTATGCTCCCAAAATCGAAAACGAGTTCCATCTCCAACATGAAAAGAGAGCATTGAAGAAAAGGAATGATATACCTAAGAGATGAACTTCCAGGGGCTTGCATAGGTAGCAACATTTCCAGAGTTAGCATCTCACCTATTCTCTTGAACATCCTATTTACTCTTTATTACCCAATGCCATAATGAGGTAGTCTCCAATGGAAAACGCCAATGCCATTTAGCCACTAGGGTGATGATTTTAGAGACCAAATTACCAAGATCCTGTCCTCTATCCTCCTTGGACCTACACACTTCCCAACTAACTAAATGATCTCTTTTGTTATCCCCAGACCTTGACCACAAAAAATCTCTCATAATGTTTTCAATCCTCTTTGCTACCCCAATGGAATTTTAAACAAGGGCAGATAATACAAAGGGATACTAGACAAAGATGCTTGGATTAAGGTTATCCTACCAAACCCCTTTCCAATTCTCTAACCTTTTTGAGACATTTTTCACCACAGGATCCCAGAAGGACATAGTGTGAGGATTATCTCCCAGAGGATCACCTAAATAGGTCAAAGGCCATTGGGAAACCCCATAACCTACCATCTCTGCTAAGTCTCCCACAAATCTATCTTCAACATTAATTCCAACTAGCCCACATTTAGAAAGTTTAATTCGAAGCCCAAAAACTATTTCAAAGATTTGGAGCAACGAAAGAACGTGCTAAAAATTCTCCTTATCATCAGGAAGGAAGAGGATAGTATCATCTGCAAACTATAAATGAGAAACCTCAATACCCTCAGTTCTAACCCTTAGACCTCTTACCACCCGTCTCTTCGAACCTCTAATGAGTTGTAAGGTTATTTTGTCCACTTTGTTGTTCAAGATAGTAGAGACCACCCCTTTCCTTAGCACGTCCAATCATCTTCTTTGTGCCCCTTTACTGAATAACACAATAAGAAGGATGAAAAAGTAATATTGAAATCTGAGTCAGTGGATAATTTTTGGATAGAAATGAGATTAGTGTAAAGTTTTGGAACATGAAGCACATTATGAAGAATGAGTTTATTATTTAAGGATACGTCTCCTTGGCCAGCAATAGTAGTAACTAGGACAAGGGGTGTAGGATATAAATTTATTCAAAGAATTGGTCATATGGTAAGTAGCACCCAAATTGAGAATCCATAATTTTTTAAAAACATTGTCTCAAGCATCGAAAGTATAACAAGAGGAACTAGGAGAAAATTGGGAGGAAATACCGGAGTATACCAATGTACTAGTACCTGTTGAGGGAGGCTATTTTTGGGAGCTAGATGACTGGTTGTTCACAGTCTCCAACAAACATCATAGCCTTTCAATATCTTCACTACTAAACTTAGTTTTTGTCTAATTTGGTTTTGTAGTTGCAGCAACATGGACTTGACTATGACTCCCTTTAGATTGTCCTCCTTTCTTATCTGGAGGTTTATCATGAAGTTTCCAACATCTCTCCTTTGTTTGTCTTGGTTTCTTACAATAAGTACACCAAATAGTGTTTTTGGACATGGCAACAACAGAAATAGAGAAAAAAGGAACCAAAAAATAACACAGCAATGTAGGCTGTGAAGAAATGGGATCGAAACATGTTGGTGCTTGACGGTGTGTGCAGTGGCAGGTGATTTTCTGTTAGCTCTTCGAGGTGTTGCCGACAATGTTTGAGGTGGTTCCTAAGTGAATTGGCTCACTTTATGGCCAATCAAAATAAGTGAAGGTGTATAGGCTATGGAAAAATAATGTAGGCTAGAAAAGAGCTTAAGGCTTTGATACCATGTTAAACTTGAATTTCCATATATATTTTCCTTTGAGTTTACATGGGTATATATACACAGAAAAAGCTATCCTAATCCTACTAGAAAACTGATTCCTAAAATAAGGGATTATATCCCATCTTAGAATATCTTACTAATCCTAATCCTAAACAAAATCAAATTTAAATTAAATTTCCAAAACACATAATAAAATTGCTCACACAAAAACTAATGCTGATTGAACATGTTTCCTTTAGGTTCTCACCCTACTGCGCCCCCCCCCCCCCCATCCTACTAGAAAACTGATTCCTAAAATAAGGGATTATATCCCATCTTAGAATATCTTACTAATCCTAAATCCTAAACAAAATCAAATTTAAATTAAATTTTGGAAAAAACATAATAAAATTGCTCACACAAAAACTAATGCTGCTTGAAGATGTTTCCTTTAAGTTCTCACCCCACAGGCCCCCCACCCCCCCGGCCCCCCGCGGGGCCTCCCTTTCTTCTACATTTTAATCTTGGCAGTTTGCTAATGCTGAAGTTTACCAGGCCGGCATCTTTATCCATGCTTGCTGGAGTTTGTGATAGTTCTTTGAAGGTAATAGTCGGTAATTAAATGAACAATTATGCCTATTCATAGCGAAGATGTTCTCTGATTACTTTCATCATTTTTGGCAGATGGTTGGTGTCAAGCACTTCTCATCTGCAGGTACTTTTTGTTTTGTTTTCTTTTTCCTTAATTGTTGCCTAAAATAACCTGCTTGTAAACTCTTGGTGATAATTTCTGTTTTCTTGCAGCTGGTTTAGGCATCTCTATCCAAGAAAGTTCACATGGATTACTTGTTTAGAATGTCATTTTTTTTGTCATAACATATGCCAACTATTTACAAATCTCAGAGTTATTATGATGCCTTGCTACATGCAACTTCTCCTCTGTACTTAATGTCTTTGTTATATATAAAACAACAAACAATGCCTTTTTCCACTAAGTGGAGTCGGCTATATGGATCAAGCGATGACAACGTGTTATATCTTCACTCATTTCTGTAGTTAAGTTATTAATAGTTAAATCTATCATAATAGTTTGTCCTATTATTTGTTATATATAAAAGTAAAAAATTTTATTGGAAGAAAAATCATAGGCTATTGTGATGCTTTTGTATACAAGAAGATGCAGATAGGGAGAGCTGTAGTGGAAATAAAAAGAATAAGGCAATTATTTTGAGGCTGGAAGAACCACAGAATAAGCTAGAGCTAATGTATTTTTTAGAAGAATCTTGTATTTCTGGAACTTGAACTGATGTAATAAGCTTGTAGATGTTGATTACTTAGTTGCAGTAATCTTGGGTCTGTTTGAAAGCTGTTCTTAAAAATAGTGTTTGATTTTTAAAAACCGGTTTGAATTGCTGTTTTCAACAAAAAGCAAAAAAAAAAAAAAAATGTATTTTGGGAACAAAAAATATAGAACAACTACAAGGCGATTCTGAATTCTTGTTTTTTAAAACAAAGAAAATTTATAAAACAAGTATTTTCATTAATGGCATGTACATAAGTACATGAAAACAATACTAACATAAATTCTTATAACTAATTTTGTAAAATAATTTTAAAAAATAGAAAAACAAAAACAGGATGAAACAGGCCTCTTGTGATTCAATTAATAATTAAACTTGTGTTTTGTGAGTTTATTGTCTGAATTGCTAGTTTGGTGTTGTGGAATTTTTGTGCCTTTTTTTTTGGCAGAGTCCAACTGAAACTGCAGGATTCAGTTGAAACTGTATTTAAAATTGCAGTTCTGTTTTTATTTTTATTTTTTATGCAGAGCTTTTAAATTTAAGTTGAACAGCTTGGTGTGTCCTTTTTTCTAGACTGAGAACAATCAAACATGTACATGAAATAGGATATTTTAGACATTTATGATATTTTAATGAATGGTGATGAAAGGCCACAATCTGCAAATATGAAGTCATGTACTCAATTTATGTTCTGATCTGATGTTGATAAACTATTTCATAATTTTTGTAGATTCTTCACATTTGGTCCTTGAGATGCCAGCTTTATCCCCCACAATGGTGAGCTTGTGAGAATGACAGCTTCCTTCTCTTTATTGTTTTATCTCCATCCCTCTTTCTTTTTTGCTTTCATGGAATGTTGGTTGACCTGATCTCATGGTTTTAGAGCCAAGGTAATATTGCAAAATGGAGGAAGAAAGAAGGAGATAAGGTCAGTTAGGATAGAATTCATTTGATGGTTGTAAATTACATTGTTTGCTTTGATGTTTCAGATTACAGATTGCGTTCTATTTCATTAATTGATTATGTTGTCTTGGCTATTGTTTATTCTAACAGATTGAAGTAGGTGATGTACTGTGTGAAATTGAGACTGACAAAGCTACTCTTGAGTTTGAAAGTCTTGAAGAGGGGTAATTTTTCTTTTTCTTTCAACTCTTTTCCTCCAAAGTTTTGTATTGGATGACCTATATTTACGCTTCATATATTTAAGTTTTCTTGTTCTTCTAGTGAGAAGATTGATGGTGAGATATTAGAGATCTCATAAAGATCTTTATATGGTTTTCATTGATTTAGAGAAGGCCTATGATAAAGTATTGAGAGGTATTGTGGAAGGCTTAAGAAAAGAAAGGATTTCGTGTGTCTTATATTTAGCAATCAAAGACATGTATGAAGGGCCATGATTTGTGTGAGAACATAAGGTGGAGTCATGGAAGAATTTCCTATAATTATAGGACTATACTAAGGTTCAACTTTGAACCTTACCTTTTTAACTTGGTATTGGATGTGCTCACTGAACAATTCCAAGAGGCAGCACCAAGGTGCATGTTTATTGCTGATGATATAATCCTTGTTGGAGATTTCAAAGAAGTAAAAATAAAATAAAATTAGGAGGTGGAGACAAGCTTTGGAGATATATGGAAAGTAAATTTAGTGATAGGTACACTGATTATAGGGTGGAGGTGAAACTTGGAGATCATTCCATACAATAAGTCACAAGTTTTAAATATTTGGGACTATAATACAAAATACTGGAGAAATAGAGGGAGATATAAATCATAGGGTTCAAGGTAGGTGAATGAAATGGAAGAAGACTTTAGGTGTTATTTGTGATAGACAACTATTACTCAAACTTAAGGCAAAATTTTATTGCACAGCTATAAGACCTGTATTGTTTTATGGTACTGAATGTTGGGTAATGAAATGGTCAATATGAGCAAAAATTCAACGTCGTAGAAATGAGAGTGTTGCGTTGGATGAGTGGATATGCTAGAAAGGATAGGATTATGATTTATTGTATTTGAGAGAAAGTTGGGGTAGCGCTTGTCATAGAAAAAGTTAGTAGAAATGCACTTTAGTTGGTTTGGTTATGTATAGAGGAGACCCTTGGAGGTTTTTGTATAAAGAGTTGACCAGATAGAAGATAATCCAATAACTAGAAGTAGAGGGAAATAAAAAAAAACAATAAGAAAAACTATTAAGATGAAGTTAACTATAAATAATCTAATCATAGAAATAAGTTAAAATAGAATATGTTGGCGTCGCTTGATCCATGTAATTAATCTCATCTAGTGGGAAAAGGCTTTGTTTGTTGTTGTTCTTGTTCTTCTAGGGATTGCTTTGAATTTTTCTTTGGGGTTGATAAATTGGAAATATCATTAAGAGGTACACCATATACATAATAAGAACATAGACTTCATGAGAGACCAACAGATTGAGGATTTGATGTGTCAACACTCTTCTGGGACTTTAGAGTACTGAGGCAGTAGTTGGATTAATCAAATCAATTCTAAATATTGGACAAGATTGTTCTAAGTCTAGAAAAAAGTTGAACACTAAACTACCAATTACTCAATATCCCAATCCTACTAAGATACTCTGAGGGGAGGACAAATCCCTAGGCTTAAAGACATTGATTAATCCTAAATTTCTAATTATCTGATTACAAAATCCATAGATCCCTGATAATAATTACATCATTAAATAATAAAATAAAAGTTAATTCTATCTTCTCATCTTGCATCATTCTCCTTCCTCTTTTCAAAATCCTAATCTTAGTAAGATACTTTGAGGGGGTGGGTTGGGGGGGGGGGGAACATAACCCGGGGCTTAAACACATTTATTGATTAATCTTAGTTATCTAATGACAAACTGATAAATCCCAAAGAATAATTACACCATTAAATAATAATATAAAAAATAATTCTATCTTCTCATCTTCCATCATTCTCCCTTGATTCGAAAAAAGTTGATCTTGAGTTTTAAAATGAGGAAGGAGAAAAAGCACAAGCATAAGTAGTAGGAGGTGGTGGCTGTGGTTGTGGTTATGGAAGTAACAACAACTATAACTTTGTTTAATGATATTGACCAAATTTTCAGGAATAACAAACTCAGATCAATTGAGTAATTTAATTGCCATTGGCTTTTTATCAACATTCTCAGTATTATTAAAGTCTTGAACTATAAAAATAACGTCAGTATTGTTGTCCACTTCAACAACTTTATCTTGCACATGCTTTGTCTTATCATTATTATAAATCCACAATAAGATCAAAATAATCATCCGGATAAGAATATTCATCTAATTACTCAGTAATTTCAACTTTGTTAACATGATCAGTTATATCGTGAAGAGATTCTTCCTCTAAATGCTTTCTGATTCTACTGCAACTTGCTTCTTCTTGACAATGATGCTCACAACACAATTCATGTATTGCACAAAAACATTCGATAAAAGATCACTGCAATGCTTCGATATCCTCTTAAAAGAAAGTGCAATGTTGTTAGCATGTCCATTGCTTGAATAATAAGAATTCAAATAATAATTGCAAGAAGAAGAAGAATTAGGATGAAAGTTCTGTGAGGTCTCTGTTGGTGTAACTGATCATACCACCAATCCAATGTTTTAGTTGAGTAATAATTCCATCCTTCTTAATCATCATATATTCCATATTTTAATATTACTGATAATTTGTTTCATAAAAGGAAAATATTGCTGATAATTTGGGTAATAATATTGAGCCATAAAGCTTAATACTCTAAGAGCATAAGAATGTGAACATCCACTTAAAAATAGTAAAGTCCATGTCAGTAGATACCACTCCACATTTCATATTGAAGTTTAGTTTGGGTTTGGGGCGGGTCATCTCCATGCACATATGTGTGGCAAGGTCTACCGTCACTTGCCAAACTTCAGGTGGTGCATGCTGCCTTGTCATTGCAATTCTGGGGATGGCTTTTGGGTGCCAGTAGATTGGCATTGATGAAGACAAGTAGATAACGCTCCTGGCAGTGTATTGGACATATGTCTCTAGAAGGTCAAGTATGAGATAGGAGTTGTGGTTGAAGCTCTTCCATGGAGATTTAGTCAATTGTTGTGTCTTTAGGCAATGCAGACACAAGCTTTTATCTAAAAGTCTTTTATAGATTCAAGGATGTCCCTGGTTGCTCTAAAACATTAGGATTGCAAAACACAAAATTTTAGCACAACAGTGGCACAGGTAAATCAAAGTTGGTTTGGATACCAACTTGATGTAGGACAAGAAGAGAAATAAAAAGAAAATTACAAAAATAAAAAAATATATCATAAAAGTCAGAGTAACTATTTATTTGACTGGAGACTATTCATAAGCAACATAAACAGAAATCTTGATGATATTATCTAATAATGCTACAAAGATACTAGAGGAAAACTCTATTTTGGTCCTTGATGGATATGATGACTTTCAATTTGATCCTCTATAGATTATTCTTGTCAATTTAGTCCCTCAAAGATGAAAGTACTTCATTGTTGCCATTTACCTAAACTTCATCTATAATTTCTTACTTAATAGAATGTTGAATTGTAATTAATTGATGATATGATTGTCTCACATGTCATATATTAATTTACATAAGATAAAATGTTTAGATATAAATCAAAATTCCCAATGGCATATATATATGCATTTTTTGACTAATTGCGTATCTAACAGTAATTTGGGAATTGGAATTGATTTGGTTATTAAAAGTATTTTTGATTAGTTGCATGCATAGAATTTTTTAATATGATGTGTATTATTTACCACCTATAACTTTTACGTTGGTAAGAAAAAATTTAGTCAACATTTTGTTAAATGGGATGTTAAGATATGAATGTAGTTTAGATAAAAGGATAACATTGAAAGTATTTTTATTTTTGAGAGATTATATTGACAAGAATGATTTGTAAAGGATTAAATTGGAAGTTACTATATCTTGATTAAAATAAGCTTTTCCTTAAGATACTATAAAGGGATGACATGCCTAGGCTCAAATGTCACTATTGATGATTCTTAATCAAATCATAAATTGCCCCAATTATCAAATTACCAACCTGAAAATTCCAAATAGTAGTTACATTATTAAATATTAAAATAAAGACTAAATTACACTCCACTTCTCTAGAGATAAAAAAATCTACAATTTTATCTGTTTTGACCAAAATACTTTTATTTGTATTATTTATGTAGTTAAACATGTATTTGACCAATATAAAAACTTAATTTTTAAAATTTAAAATAAATTAATTTTATTATTTTTAACTCAATAAATAAAAATGAAATAATAATTTTTAAAATATGTTTTTCTAATAAATTATATTTTTTTTGTAAAAAATTAATGTTACTATTAAGGGTATTTTGGTTAAAATGGGTGAAATTATAGATTTTTAAATTTTTTAGGGAAGGGGAATCTAACTTACTCAAAAAGAATTCTATCTTATCTTGCATTGTTGAGTCTAAACCATATTTAATATTTGATTTGATTAAATTTTTCAGAGCTTGTGAGTGAACTAAAGCTGGAGTTTAATTCAAATACTGGTTACGAGCTTTAATTAAAATTAAACCTGATAAATGTGTCAACTAATCTACATTAAGGTCAAAATATTAATAAACTATTAGTAAATATGATTTTTATGAATATTGCCAAAATACTGAAATAAGGTTTAATCACACGCAAAACAATATGGAAAAATAAATGTCTGATTTTTTTTTTTAGATCATTCTCTTTGTACTTCACTTATGAGAATGAAATTATTGAAAGATAAATAGATTACAGAGCTTTGTAACTGAATACTGTTGGACTCAGATTTGAGCTTAAATAATAAGCATTTTCTTTTACTAGGGTTTGTTTTCACTTGAGTTAGGTCAAGCTCAAATATTATCTTGAATGCTGCAAAAAATGCTCATTTTGATTACAACTTGACTTTTAGCTCATTGATACCAAATAAGTGATGAGGCACTAAATTCAACAGTAAACACTCGCTGCTTGGTGCCATTTTCTAACCCTAGCAATTAATTATTATTGTGTTAAACACCCCTCAATTTCAATTCTTAAGTTGCTAAGTAAAATATTAGGAATGGGTTTTATAATTTTAACAAGTGCTCTAACCTGAAAGTCTTTTAGGCTTGAACTGTGAACAAAAGATAGCCACAGCACTACTTTGTGCTCATTATTTCACTACATGAACTGAAACTCAATAATTAGACTATAGGTGGCAAAGATCCCACTTTAGATTTCCCGTTGCCTTGAGACCATGTCTGTCTCTGAACCTAAAACTTGAGATAATTAGCCAAGGAGTAAGGACCGAAGAATACTTATTTATAAATTTTTATTGCTGTCTCAATTAACACTTAAAATACTGCATAGTTGTTTACAGCTTGTAGCGCTGCACTATTGCAATATGGGATCTTGAAGCCATAGCACATAGTGCATTGCATGGTGCATGGCAACATTGAAATGCAGTGCACATATTTATATAACTTAAAATAATTAAAAGAGAGGGAAAATAATGAAGATATATATGAGGACGTAAACATAACAACTTAAAGCATAAATTCTCTAAGTGTTATCTAAAATATATCATCCAATCTTAAGATATCCTATTATAAAGTATTCTGCACTTCTCAAATCCATCATAACTTCACAAGTTGTAAGCTAGTAATCAAAGCATATCATATAATCAATGAACACCTAACCAAGGCATGTCACATAAATAATGCTGCAGCCCACAACCAGGTATGAAGTTATTAAGTGTTCTGTGATTCTATCCCACACCTAGCATCGTAGCCTCAAATGACATATGAAGGGAAAACAAATAATAACCTGAGATGAGAGAGGACAGAAGTACTAAACAGTGAGGGGAACTACTGGCATTTGAGCAGAAAGAATCAGTAACTCACAGAAGAAGGAAGAGAAGTGGGGAAGAAATAATTAGAAAGTGAGGAAAGAAACTCAGAAGAGGAAGGTAAGAAATAATCAGCAAATTAGAAAAGAAGAATAGGGGAAGAAATAGTCAAAATGGTAGAAGTTAATCTGACACTTTTGTGAAATTGTGAGAGAAGACGTGCCAGAGAGAGAGGATGAGGAGAGAATGGAATGAAACTTAGGGCTCACTGGTTGAATGGGACAAACAACCTTTTACACCTTATTTTTTTTATTTTTTTCAAATGGGTCAATATCAGCCACACCCTAATTCAAATTGGTCCAATGCATTGGCCATGGGCAATGAAATATTGTGCAAATGACACATGCAACAGCTGCTCCAAATGAAACTGGCAATGCCACAACCACGCTGTTGCCCAACTGTCCATGGAGCTGGGCAATGAGCAATGGGGAGCCATTAACAACTATGCATCCCTGTGTTATTGGAAAGATTCATTGTTTTGCCACTGTGATTCCTTCTGTTTTACTTGGCATGCTTAATACTTGTAGGTTCACTTTAGACAATTATCAGAATTTGTTTCTTTAGAAATTTTACATCATTGATTTGTTGATGAAATGTTTGCCCTTTTTGGCCTTTGGTGATTTCATGATTCAGCATACTTGACTGATTTTGATTCTTGAGAGTAGAACCATATGAGTTGATGTAAATTTTTCCCACATGATAAATTGTGTTTAGTATGTTAATAGACTTAGTTCTGCAGGTTTCTGGCTAAAATATTGGTACCTGACGGCTCAAAGGATGTGCCTGTGGGACAACCAATTGCAATAACAGTAAGCCCGTGTTAAGTTTGACTGCTGCATTTTTCATGTTTTAGGGAACCTGATCCATAGTTAATTTAAATAATATTGCAGTGTGTAAACAGAATCAGGTGTACTGTTTCTATCAATCAATTTTAGTTTCCCATTAATATATCTCTTAGCCTGATCAAATTGGCTTCGTAATTCTGTTTATTTTTCTTAATGTATGTGTGTATAATTATTTTTTTCCTCACTCTTTTTTCTTCTTGTTTCTAAGGTGCTGATTAACTACTTCTCAATTTACCTGTTCCGTTCCCTTCCATCTGAATTCAAAAATCAGATTTTATTTTATGTATTTATTTATTTTCTAACTCCTTATCTGCATCAATCTGGTTAAACTTTTATCTCAGTTCAAGACAAATAAATATTGAAAAGATTCAAATAATGCAAATGGTATAAGTAACATAAACTTGATTCTTTTACCCAAGTATTCTTTCTAATTGGACAATGAATAGTGTAAGTTATAGTCTCATTTAGTTTCCACTGTATAATTTTTCAGTCTGGAACTCTAGATGTTTTCATTTGGGTTAATCATATATCTTAAAGATAATGTTCTTTCATGGTGTAACCATTATCTTATTATGAACTTTTCATTTGTCTGATTTTAAATGATATTTCCATTTCAAATATTTGGTTAGTGTAAATACTAATTATGAGCCTTGACAAGGTTGAGGATCCAAATGATATCCAAAATGTTCCTGCTTCAGTGGCGGATGGGGCTGGAGCTAAGGAGAAAAAATCAGCTAATCAGGATGTCACACATGAGGAGGGGAAACAAGGATCAACTTCGACTACAATTAACACATCAGAATTTCCTCCTCATATCCTTCTTGAAATGCCAGCCTTGTCCCCAACGATGGTGAGAACATGCTTAATGCTACTTTTTGACTTTTTGTTCTTACTATTGACCTGAATATTCTGTCCTTCCATGGAGGCATTAATTTATAATTTATCTGTACAGAACCAAGGAAACATTGCTAAATGGAGAAAAAAAGAAGGAGACAAGGTTAGCTGTGTTTTAACACAAGATTTTCTATTTTCATCAGATTTGTTAATAGTCTAAACTGTGAAGGATGTAAACATCTACTCGATTTAACAGATAGAAGTGGGTGATATATTATGTGAGATAGAAACAGACAAAGCTACACTTGAATTTGAGAGTCTTGAAGAGGGGTAATAGCTTTTCCCTTTTTGTAACATAATATGTTGTAAATATAAACTTTGTTTAGTTCTTTAAGGCAATATCCCTATGCTGTGCATATTGCAACATGCTTAATTTTGGGACAGCGAAGAATCTATTGGTGTAGACCCTACAATTGAAATAATGTTTCAATTTAGTGAATAAAGGTCATGTAATCTTACTTGTAAACTAATAGAGCCCTAGGAGTTTTACTGAATAATACCTCTGTTCTAGCCATTGATCCAAGTGAGAGCCCTTCCTTCCAAACACACAGCCGCTGCATCCATCTTCTCAGATTTGGAAATGTCATTTACATCAAAGTATCTCTCCACCTTGAACAGCCACCCAATCAGGTCACCCCTTCAAATATAGGTAACTCTAGCTTCCAAAATTTCTCTCTGTTATCCGTGCCATAGAATCTCTTAGCTTCATCATCCATGCCTTACTATCTGTTATGTCTCCCTTTAAAGTACCAAGTTCCCTCTCGAGCTATCCAATCTGGCCTCCATTCCCATGCCCCACCGTTGCCAGCTCTTATACCAAATTGATAGAGCCCTAGGAGTTTTACTGAATAATACCTTTGTTCTATAAGAGAAAATGGAATTACATTCACCAATATACTATGCAAATAATAGGAAAAGACTCACTAAACAGCAACTCAGACACACAAAGACACTAAACAGAGTGCTCACAAAAGGAAAACACTCCCGGAAACCACAATGAAGATTCAACCAAGCTAACCCTGGCAAAAGACACAAGAGAACACCCTCACAGCTAGCTTTCGAGAGGCTAGCCACTCTCTCATTCTTCCTTACTAATTCCCTGCCTCTTTCCACACTCCTCACACCATATACTCAATCCACTCATGCACAGTGGGCCCAACACCTGCCAGGTTAGTTAGGATCTTCTCCCTCCTCTCCATGCAGCCCACTTTTCTTCCTTCTAGAATACACATTTAGCTCCACGTGTCCCTTCTTCCACTTATAAAATTTCCTAACCGGAGGCCTATCATAAACATTGTTAGGACTACATCTGATATGTTACAGAAACATTTATAGCCATCATGTCCTTGTTAAAAGGGAATTATTGATTTCCATCTATCTGTAGATTAAAGTCCCCAAAAGTAACACCTGGCAATTGTGTCTTAAGAGGATTAATCTCTTCCAAACATGCATTTTATAGTAGATTATATTAATCTCTTAATGTAGTTTGTTAGTATGTATGCATGTTCTATTAGAGTTCTGGAATTGTCGGCTCAATCTTTATGCATAAATCATGCATTCTATTTTGTAAATGTAACATCAGCTGTATTTTTGCTCTTTCATTCTTCTCTCCATTATAAGAATTAACACAAATTTGGTACAATGTGGATTCTAGATATCTGGCTAAGATACTAGCATCAGAAGGTTCAAAGGATGTGGCAGTTGGACAACCTATTGCAATAACAGTAAGTGTGACTTCATAATGCTTGTATAATTGTTGGACTTTTTCTGGTTAGAAAATGTGAAATATGTTGGGTTGAGGACAGAGGCCTAAGGTTTTGCTCATCTTGTCGTGGAATTTGAATTATGGAACCCTCTGACCAAGTAGTAGCTATTTATTTGATTTATTTATGAACTCTACCCTTTATTTTCATCCTACAAGTACTTGCGTTTATGGAAATACTTATACTGCCTGCTTTTTACTAAGGTTGAAGATGCATCTCATATTGAAGTTGTAAAGAATTCGGTTAGCAGCAGTTCAGCAAGACAAAAGGAGAAGACTACCCACCATGACAGTACAAGTGAGAGTGTAGAACACAAAACCAATGCAACAAGGATCAGTCCAGCTGCAAAGTTGTTAATCATGGAATATGGTTTGGATGCATCAAAATTGAAGGCATCTGGTCCTTATGGCACCCTGCTGAAAGGGGATGTTCTTGCTGCCATTAAGTCAGGAAAAATATCTTCAAAACCTGCTTCTAAAGAAAAAGCATCATCACCTCAAAGTTATCAACAGGCTGCTGCATCACAAGAGTCAAGGTCTCACTTGAAGCAGTCAGATGCTTTTGAAGATTTGCCAAATAGTCATATTCGTAAAGTAGGTCCATTTAATTTTCAGTAATAAATGATGAGGTTTTTTTTCAATCCTTGCTGGGTTTTTTTTCTTTCTCTTGACAGAAAAAGAAATTTTATTACAGAAAACGATAATTACAAGACATTGATATAAGATAGCCACCCAATAATAAATTGGAACTAGGACCTGAGTCAAATTATTGCCAAGACGACCTACGGAACGTGGTTGAAAGGTCCTAAGTTTCAAGAGAACAGACTAAGGCTTGCATTAGCTAATACTGTTTAGTGAGGGTGGGGGCTAAGCACTCATTACTAATAGAAGAAAGAGTTCAATAAATATTACACATTTTGGATCCATACCACTGGTAAATTTGGTTTACTGTCTTTGACTTTTCTATGGTTCTCATTCTGTGGTAGAATCTAATTGTAAAAAATTCATCTCTGATCTCTCAATCACATGATAACTTTTTTGACAGTTGAAACAACTGATAATTAATAAAGGGCTTTGTTGTCTTTACATTTTCTGATTGTTTCACAGGTGATTGCCAAGAGGTTACTAGAATCCAAGCAAAATACGCCTCACTTGTATTTATCGTCAGGTTTTGATTCTCTTATGCTCAACATATTTGTGGCAACAAACTCTATTTGCAAAGGCTAACTATTCTATATAATTTATGCAATGTTGTATTATCAGATGTTGTACTGGATCCACTTCTTTCCCTTAGAAAAGATCTTAAAGGTATGTACTATTAAACTGTCTTGCACTTGACAACAGGATATTTGCCTCATTTATATCCTGTATTTTCTCCTGTTGAATGCAGAGCATTATGATGTTAAAGTTTCCGTAAATGATATTGTCATCAAACTTGTAGCAGCTGCTCTCAGAAATGTAGCAGAAGCAAACGGTACATAATTATCACTTTTTAATTTTTCTGTCCATGCTTGTTAATTGATAGTTCTTTTTTTTTTTGGGGGGGGGGGTGTGGGGAAAGATTGTGGGGGTTTCCATCTGAAAATCAATGACTAATCAAGTCAGGGTTTTCCTTAAGAAACTATGGAAACTTGTCATCTGTTTTGCTTCAAACATTATTTGATTCTGGGAGTTAGTCAAATGGTAAAAGAGCTTCATGAAAAGGAATATTTGATGCCCAAAAAGTATCTTCCCAGAATCTTATTTTTGAGCCACCATCCACTTTTAGGGTTTGATTTGAAGTTCTAAAGTGGAGTGGGGAGGTCATTAATGGATTTGGGGTGGGTGAGATAAACCACTGTAGGTTTAAAGCATTCAATCAATGGTTAAATTGTGCAAACTATCCCAACCCACCCCACCCCACCCCACTCCACTTTTAAACCATCCTCCCACTCAAGCCCTTAAAAAATTTAGTGGCATAAAAGATAAATGCCAATGTGTGATAAATTTCAAGTACTCCTATGATCACATGCAATTATGTGTTGGCATCCCAACCATATTTACTTCAAATAATCATATGCAATAATGCAGTTACTGCCGTAGGAAAATGACAAAACCATTTAGCTGACAAGGCAATGTTTTTGGACACCAAATTATCAAGGTTTAGCCCCCTTTATTTGTAAGTGTGCAACAAACCTCCCTACTAACTGGATAAACTTTATTATCTTCTACTGCACCTGACCAAAGAAAATTCATCATGGTCCTCTCAATCTTCTAGGCTATGCCTAATGGGGGTTTCCATCAGAAAATCAATGACTAATTAAGTTAGGGTTTTCCTGTGGTATACTGAAAGAAATAAGGGAAACCTGTTATCAGTTTTTCTTCAATTGTTTCTTCAATTTTGGGAGTCAATCATGGGATCTATCTTCAAACATTCTTTTAAGTGGGTGTCTTGAGTGGATCTTCAAAGGGATTGGAAAGCATTCTTGAGTTGAAGAGTCTGGGTTATTTTCATTTTTTCATTTCTTTTTTTGGTGTTTTTGTTTGTGGCGGATCTTTTATTCTCTTTTTCTGTATATATATTTTTTTAAAAGAAACATGGTTAGTCAAATGGCCAAAAAACTTCATAAAAAGGAATATTTCCTTCCACAAACTATCTTCCCAAAATCTTATTTTTGAGCCATTAGCCACTTTTATAGAACCCACTGGCATAAATGATAGAAATCCTTGTATAATAAATTACCAAGGACTCTCATGAGTCACTTGCAAAGCTACTTGTGTTAATTGATGGTCAACCCTCATTATTAAGGAGAATCTGTCTTTATTCAGGGGAAATCAGTTTCATGATATAATTTTCCACTAAATCCCTGATTCCATGTTATCAGCCTTAATTTCATGGATATGTATATTTCTAGGAATCTGGTGTATAGTAGTTGGCAGTTATAGACAATTAATTCCCACATTTATGGGAAATTAGGTCTGCTGTATGTATAAATACATGTGTAAATTTCCCACATTAATCTAAAGGAAAAATTACTTCTCATGTACAACTTGGCATCCCAAGCATTAAAATTTGTATTGTATTTACTTAGAACAATAATATACATTTACCTCTGAAGGATAATACCATAGCCATTTACTTGACAAGGCAATGTTTATGGACACCAAATTACCAATACCCAAACCTCCTTCATTCGTACTGCTGCAGCAAACTTTCCAACCGACTAGATGAATTCTATTATCCTCTCCTGCACTTGTCTGAAGACAATTTCTCATGATCCTCTAATTCTTCCAGGCTACACATGCTAGAATTTTAAAGAGACGTGTAAGAGATAGGAAAAAATGCTGTAAAAACATGACTGAATAAGAGTCATATGACCGTCTTAGAACTAAACAGCCTCCTTTCAGTTATCCAAACATATAAAGATCTTCTAAAATACTGGGTCCCCAAAAAAAAGTACCAAGTGGTTATACACGCTAGTAAATAAGAGGCCACTATAAAACCTGACACCTCACCGAAACAACATAAGAAGAAAGATTTTGGTTATCCAGGTTTATACCTGTCATGACTAACCCCTCTTATCCAGATTAATAATCAGTTCTGAAACAGCTTCAAAGAACTGAAGGATGAAGATTGCAGAGTGCATGGATGGGGCAGAACACTAGAATCTTTAAAATAAACAAGTCTCACCACCACCTTCTTTGGGATAGAATCACTTGACTTCTTTTTGGGTTTCTTCTAATGGGTTGTTTATAGGGGTCTCCCTTGTGGATCTCCAAAGGGATTGGAAGGTTTTATTATGTTAGCTGCTTGTTTTTCTTTCTTTTGCTCTTCTATTTCTTTTTGTAGAGGACAGCTTGTCCTCCTTCTTGTATTCTCTTGTATCTCTTCTCTATTAATAAATTTCCTCAGAATCAGCAAGTGAGAAACCATGATTTCCTCAGAATCAGCTGTTAGATCCCTATCTATAGTTATGGACAGCATTTGACTCAAACCTTCCATCACTGAAATAAACAAAAGAGGGGGAAACGGGATCTTGTTGCTCAAATTGAATCCTCTCTGACCTCATCCTCGAACCAAGATTTAGGTTCACCACTGACAATCACAGAAAAGATTGCTCTAGATAGACAACCTAAAACCCATCTCTGCGACCTAAGGTTTTCCTTTCCTTGCAATAACCTCATCTAGAAATCCCCAACTCACCCTATCATATACTTTCTCAAAGTCCAATTAAAAAACTATACCCTGGCCTCTCCATCTCTTCACATAATCCACAACCACATTTGCTGCTAAAGCAGCATCCAAAATTGGCCTACTTGGGATAAAAGCACTTCAATTTTCTGATATAGTGTCTGATGACACTTTGCAAAGCCTAGTAGAGAGAATGTTCATGATCTTTTAGACTCTAGTGACCAAACTAATAGGTCTATATCCTTCACCTTCGATCTTTCTTGGTTTCTAAAGAGAGCCCGTTTGGACGAGTTGCCAATTGCTCCATATTTTGAAATGGCTTCTTTTCAAATGGAGTTTAAAAAAAAGTGTAGAGAGAGAAGTGGTTTGTATTTGGTCAAATTTTGTAACAATATGGTTTTGACGATCAAACTACCAAAAAGGACATATGTAGATTTACTGTGCAATTAATTTTATTTAAATAGATAAACGGTTATAAATATTTATTATGGTTAATTTTTTATTATTGATTAATTAAAATATAAAGAATATAATCATGATAAATATTTTAACCATTTTAAAAAACATAAATATATATAAATACTCCATTATCTGATTTAAATGTCTCAAGATAATTTAGATGTATCCTTTTATAACATATACTAAAATTAATAAATTACTCCTAAACTGGAGAATAAATCATATATAAGGAGAGCATATTAGGGTTTATGGCTTAGGTAAAAAAAATAAATGGTATTATGATTAATAGTAATTTTTGTTTTTCTATTTTTGTTTTAAATCATAAACAGAAGAGACCATTAGAGGTACCTGTACGAAGTGGTGACGAGATAGAAGATAGTCCAATAAACAAAAGGTAGGGGGAGACCAAATAAAACAATAGGAGAAACTATTACGTTAGATTTAATTATAAATAATCTAACCATAGAAATGAACAAAGATAGAATATATTGATATCGCTTGATCCATGTAGTCGACCTCACCTAGTGGGAAAAGACTTTGTTTGTTGTTTGTTGTTGTATTCTTGTCTTAAAAAATTTGGTTTTCAACTTCTTCTCTTGTCTATAAGTTGAAGCTCCGATTTCCAGCTTCCCCTTCATTATTGAAAAATTGCTTCTTCTATCACTCAAAGGCACTTATTTTTAACAAGAGTTTGTCCAAACACCTCTGCTTGTAAGTACTTTTGAGAAAAATAAGCAGTTTCTTCTTCCATCCTAAAAGCATAGCCAATTAGGCACTAAGAATAGTTGAGTTCATACTCACTATGACTTTTCGTTACACTAGAAATCAACAAACACCTTTAAAAGGTCCCCATTGACCTAAAATAAGTACTTTTGAGAAAAATAAGCAGTTTGTTATGTCCTAAAAGCTTTGCCAATTAGGCACTAGGAATAGTTGAGTTCATACTCACAATGGCTTTTCGTTACATTAGAAATCACCAAACACCTTTAAAAGGTTCCCATTGAATATATCCTAACAACTTAAAAAATCCCAAGTAAAACAATAAACCAACTGAACCTAGGGCTTTTATCATTAGCCAAGTCCTCAACAACATTCCGAATACCTAGCTCTTCAAAAAGCCAAGGTCTCTCCAACCAGCAAGCCTTGCCAGCAAAAATGGGACTCTATTCTAAACCTTCCTTGAAAGGTTGTTATTTTCTGAATAACTGCTGTGTTATTTTTTGAATAAGTTACAAGGATATATATGTACAATTAAAGATCCCAAGAATCTCTCCTAATCCCTAAAATTTAGGGATCTATACAAAAATATAATCAGATTATTATCCCTAGAAATCTTCTAATTTAAAATAAGATAATTATCCCTAAAGATATTCCTAAATAACTGACACTCCCCCTCAAGTTGGTGAATGGATATCTTTCATTCCCAACTTGCTAACAAAGTCTTCAAAGGTTTTGCTGGGTAGCCCTTTTGTCAAAACATCAGCTATTTGCTCCTTTGATGAGATGAAAAGCATGCATATTAGACCATTGTCCAACTTTTTTTGTATAAAGTGTCGATCAACTTCTACATGTTTTGTTCAGTCATGCTGCATTGGGTTGTGTGCAATGCTGATTGCAGACTTATTATTACAGTATAATCTCATGGGACCTTCCCACTTAATTCTAAAGTCATCAAGAACAGTTTTCAACCACAATAACTCACAGATTCCTAATGCCATAGATCTGAACTCTGATTCTGTACTTGACTTTGCCACAACATTCTGCTGTTTGCTCTTCCATGAAATCAGGTTGCCTCCTACAAAAGTACAGTACCTTGAAGTTGATCTTCTCTCCACCAGTGAGCTTGCATAATTTGCATCTGTGTAGGCCTCCAAAGTAATCTTTTCTCCTTTTGTAAACAAAACTCCTCTTCCTCAATTACCTTTTAGGTACTGTAGGATTCTGTACACAGCCTTGAGATGTAGTTCCTTGGGGTTGTGCATAAATTGACTTACCACGCATACAGCAAAGGTAATGTCGGGTCTTTTATGTGTTAAGTATATTAACCTACCAACTAGCCTTTGATAGGTTCCCTTGTCTACTGCAAGATCATTTGGTGCATCATTCAACCCATGATTGAACTCAATAGGAGTGGCCATTGGTTTACAGGGGAGTTTTCCTGTTTCCTTCAATAAATACAGCACATATTTCTGTTGAGATAAATATACCTTGCTTTGAGTATGCAACCTCAATTCCTAGAAAGTATTTCAACTTACCAAGCTCCTTAATGTCAAATTCTTGCAGCAACCTTTTACTTAATTCTAGCATTTCTCCTTCATCATTTCCAGTGACTATGATATCATCCACATACATTAATAGTGCTGTTACTCCCCCTGGCTTCGAGTGCTTTATAAACGTGTGGTCTTCTTGACTTTGCATGTACCTTAATCTTGTTATAACCTTAGTGAATCTTCCAAATCATGCCCTCGGTGACTACTTGAGCCCATAAAGAGCCCTTTTTAATTTACATACCAAGCTTTCCCTAGATTCAAAACCAGGTGGAACTTCCATGTATATCTCCTCTTCTAATTCTCCATGGAGGAAGGCATTTTTAACATCATATTGTTGAAGATTCTAGTCAAAATTGGCAGCTAGTGGCAGTAAAATTCTGATAGTATTCATTTTCGCTACTGGTGCAAAGGTTTCTAGGTAATCTACGCCATAGGTTTGAGTATAACCTTTGGCAACCAACCTAGCCTTGTATCTTTCAACAGAACCATCAGATTTATATTTTACTGTGAATACCCACCGGCACCCAACTAGTTTTTTATCTTTGGGTAGCTCCACTAGCTCCCATGTTCTGTTTCTTTCAAGTGCATCCATCTCAATTTTCATAGCATTTCTCCACTTCTCATCTCTTAATGCCTCAATTAGATTTTTGGGAATAGGAATGGTATGGAGGTTTTTGAGAAAGGTTTTATAGTTTTCTAACAAATTCTGATAAGTCATGAATAGATATAATGGGTGCTGTGTACAAGTACTTGTACCTTTTCTAAGGGCAATGGGTAAAGTCTAGATCACTTTTTCCCTCAAGTCCTTTTGTTCAGATGGGATTATTGTAGTTTCTATTGGTTCTGTTTTGGAGCACTTGAGCAGGGGTTTGGACATCCTGTGGATGAGAGGTAGGCCTTTTCCTGGAGTATACCTTGAGATGTTGAGATTCCTTTCCTAAAACCTTCCTAGGCTCTAAAGACTGATTTGGGATTGTTTTAAGTTCTACTTGAGTAGAAAAGTCAAGAAAAAATAAGTCCCTTGTCCTATCTTCATTTAAACACTCCCCCTGAAGATAGGATTGAGTAAAGAAGTTTTCATTTTCATCAAATGTAACATCAGCTGACACAGAATTTATGTGTTGGGGGGTGGAAACACTTGTATCCTTTCTGTGTAGAGGAGTAGTCAACAAAAACACATTGAAGAGCACGTGGATCAAGTTTCCCTTTATTTTGAGAATGAACATGAACATAAGCTATACTTCCAAAAATTCTAGGGGCAAGATTGATTGAGAGACTAAGACCTGGATAGAACTGTTTAAGGACATTTACTGGTGCTTAAAAATTAAGAATTTTACTTGGTAATCTATTGTATAGATAGGCTAAAGTTAGGACAAGTTCTCCCCAAAAATTTTTTGGAACATCTTTATGAAAGAGCAATGCTCTTGTGATGTTCAACATAAGCTATACTTCCAAAAATTCTAGGGGCAAGAACATGAACATAAACTATACTTCCAAAAATTTTTGAGAATGAACATGAACATAAGCTATACTTCCAAAAATTCTAGGGGCAAGATTGATTGAGAGACTAAGACTTGGATAGTACTGTTTAAGGACATTTACTGGTGCTTGAAAATTAAGAATTTTAGTTGGTAATCTATTGTATAGATAGGCTGAAGTTAGGACAGCTTCCCCCAAAAATTTTTAGGAACATCTTTATGAAAGAGCAATGCTCTTGTGATGTTCAACAAATGACCATTCTTCCGTTCTGCAACCCCATTTTGTTGGAGTGTTAACACATGAAGATTCATGAATGATTCCTTTCTCATGAAAGAAATTAGAAAGGGTTTGATTGAAATAATCTTTGGCATTATCAGAATGAAGTCTTTTGATTGGTGTGTCAAATTGAGTTTTAATCATATTGCAAAAATTTGGAAAAACAGTATTAACATCTGACTAGCGTTTTAACAAATAGACCCAAGTGACTCTTGTACAATCATCAATAAAAGATATAAACCATTTTGCACCAGAAACATTAGGAACAGGAGAGGGACCCTAAACATCACTATGAATAAGAGAAAAAGGGGTAGGACTTCTTTTATTGTTTATTGGAAAAGATGCACGTTTGTGCTTTGCAAGTTCACACTCATTACAATGGAAAGACTCAACATTTATTTTATCAAAAAAGGATGGAAACATTGTCTTTATTACATGAACAAAAGGATGACCTAAACGACGATTATAAAGCCATACTTTTCCTTTATTGGACATGACTGATTCAGAGGAAAGGGACGTGGGAAGAGAGTTCTCAGGTTGAGTGTCCTTTTTTTCATTATCCTAGTAGTAAAGACCATTCCTCTCACTAGCATGTCTAATCGTCCCCTTCGTGCCCTGTTCCTGAAATATGCAAAAGGAAGGGAAAAGATAGCTTAGCACATAGAATCTTTAGTGAGTTTTTGCACAGAAATCAAGTTAGCAAATAACTTAGGAACATGGAGGACACCTTTTAGGACAAGAGAGTTATTTAATTAAATGTCTCCTAGTCTAGCCACTGTAGCAACAAATCCATTAGCTATAGTTATCTTTTTATGGCTAGAAGTAGGCGTATAGGAGATAAAGTGTTTAGAGGAATGGGTTATGTGATCTGTTGCTCCTGAATCAATTACCCAAATATTTGAAGAATTATTTTTTGAGGCACTAGAAGCATAAGAGATGGAGGAAATACCTGAAAAAACCAATGAACATGAACTGGTACCTATAGATGATGATTTCTCTAGTGTTTCCAAGAAGTTTTGCAGCTTCTCAATATCTGGCTTGTTAAACTCTTGAACTCCACCTTGATATACTTTTGTATTCTCCATCTAAGAGCTAGTCATATGTGTCGGTCTCCCTTCATTTCTTGTTTGATTACTTGGTCTGGCATTTAGTTTCCAACATCACTTCTTTGTATGATGATGTTTCTTGCAGTATGTGCAATAGAGAGAGTCTCTGTTTGGTGGTTTAGTTGAAGAATTCTATTTGTTATTTTCAGTAGCCTATCACACTTATCTCTTTGAGATTTGTGGACTTTGCTACCAGTGCAGATCTTTCCATTGCTGTTAGGCATGATTCCAGCATCACACTTCTTCTCCCTTCTTCAATTCTAATCATGGAGATGGCCTCATTCAACGGTAAAAGATCTTCTCTTTCTAGAATCTGAACTCTCACAGCATCAAATTCTACATTGGGGGCAGCAAGAAATTCATAGATTCGATCCTTCTCCATGAAGCGCTTTAACATCCCAGCTCCTCTACACAATGCATTTTAATGCATTGGTAATGGTTTAACTCCTGCCAAAAACTTTGCAAGAGGTTGGAGTACTCAGTCACTAAACGTGTCCCTTGTTTGGTTGTTGAAATCTGAGCTTTGATCTCATAAACATGAGTTGCATTAACTTTGGTGTATGTCTATTTAATTGCCTCCCAAATCTCCTTAGCAATATCGAGGAACATGCAAGTGTCACTTTTCTTGGGATTCATAGAGTTCCATAGCCATGACATAACCATGGAGTTTTCCTCATCCCATGCTACAAATTTAGGATCTGTCGTGGCTGGTCTGATTCCCAACTAGTGGCTTAGTTTTCCCTTTCCCTTCAAGAATGTTCGAACCAGTTGTGACCACTTTAAATAGTTTTTTCCATTGAGGCGATAGGCTGTCTAGATATTGGGTAAATCTCTTGTGAGATTCATAGCAAATTTTCTGAAGTAGGGACAACAGTGCTGGTGACTGGGCTGGTGTTGGTGAGATCAGACATGATTCCTTGTTATGGATGGGATTGGCAGAAAAACAAAGAATGGAACAGAAAGGGATTCAAATCAGAAGTGAACCCAAGAAAAGTAGTGGGTTACAACAGAAGAATTCCCTTGCAAAGACACAATGGAAGGATGCGGAAAAATTTTAGAAAAAAGCCTTAGGCTTTGATACCATGTTATTTTCTGAATAACTGTTGTGTTATTTTCTAAATAGGTTACGACGATATATATGTATAATTAAAGATTCCAAAAATCTCCCCTAATCCCTAAAAGTTAGGGATATATACAAAAATATAATCAGATCATTATTCCTAAAAATTCTCTAATTTAAAATAAGATAATTATCCCTAAAGATATTCCTAAATAACTGACAGTGTACGAGAACTCTTCAAAATATAGCGTAGTGTAGAAGCAGACCTCCTTTGATATCCTTAACAAGATTCCCATCATCAAGTTCCATCCATCTCTTTAATGATACTCTTTCTCCTTTGACCTGTAGCCATTGTATTAAAAAGCCTTATGTTCACATCCCCATCCTTTTCCCATTGAATACTATATTTTTGCCTCCAACTAGTTTCTTCACTAACAAGCACCTCTTCAAACTCATTCTTACAAGAGTTCCATTTCCCTCATTGCTCCAAAGTCACTGCTTCCACTGCCTCCAACTTATCTAAATAATCCAAACTGTCTAAGAAGACATTATTAGAGAAAAGAAAATTCAAATTGTTGGAGGATGAGAAATTATCTATTGTGTATAAATAGGATCAGATCATATAAATCAATTAGAATAAAGTTTAGCCTAGACATTAGCCTAAAGTTTAGGCTAGACATTAGGGATTAGTTGTTTAATTGTATTTATTATATTTATTATGTTTTCCTAGAATAGGTCCTCTCTTCTTGTATAAATACCCTACACTTTGCTCTCATAATACACAAAAATTTCTCATTTTACATGGTATCAGAGCCTACTGTGATCCTTCAGTAGCATTTCTTTGGGACTGTGTTTCATTTTAGCCCAAAGACTCCATTTTTCCTCCATTCATTATTTCCAGTTTAGGTCACTCATTACTCGACCATTTCCCGGCCTCTCCTTGGAACACACGCCCTACCACCATGTTCAGAAGGTTCCGATTGGCCAAAAGGCGGAGCTTTGTCGCCGTCGCAGTCGCCACGCGCCACCTATCAAAACTGTGTTGTTCCCAAGCACTGGTGTGTGACGTCACGTCTGACACTGTCGGCCTCCATTGTTTCTGCCGTAGTGATCTCCATGCTGCCCTCTTCTCATTCCTAGTGCTTGTTGTGCTGTCCTCTTCCCATTTCCAGGTAGTAGAGCTGCTCTTTCAACGTGACATTAAAAATGCCTTCCTTCACGGTGAATTGGAGGAGGAAGTATATATAGAACAACCACCTGGCTTTGTTGCTCAGGGGGAGTCTGGGAAAGTATGTCGACTCCGTCATTCATTTTACGGACTCAAATAATCACCTAGAGCTTGGTTTGCTCGATTCAGTTTTATGGTTCAAAATTTTGGAATGATTCGCAGTGAAGTTGATCACTTAGTTTTCTTTCACCATACATCACAAGGCAAGTGTATATACCTAGTTGTTTATGTAGATGACATTGTTATTGTCACGAAATGAATGGGAAAATTGATTCTTATTTTCTGGGCTGTTGTACAGGAAATATATAGAGTTATATAGGAGAAGAAAAAGGAAATAATCTAATCTAATCCCAAAATTCTAGGAAACAAATCAGCCTATCCTAATCCCTTGATTTAAGGGATTTAAATACACCAGATTTTTATTCTAATTATTTCTAAATTTAAACTAATCATATCTACATAAATCTAGCCATATCTTGACACCCCCCTCAAGCTGGGGAATAAATGTCATCCATTCCCAGCTTGGATGGGAATCCCATAAATCTCAGGTGAAATGAAGTCCCTTAGTTAGATATCGTAGTTGTAAGTCGAGGGAATGTAAGACATGCACACCAATCCGCTTCTCCATTTTTCTTGATGAAATGTCTATCTATTTCAATGTGTTTTGTCTTCTCATATTGTACGGGGTTATGAGCAATGTTGATAGCAGATTTGTTATCACTTTACAACTTCATAAGGCCTTCAAGTTTAATCTTCAAATCATCCAGAATTATTTTAAGCCAAAATAATTCACATATTCCTTGAGCAATAGCTCTGAATTCAGATTCTGCTGATGACCTTGCTACAATATTTTGTTTCTTGCTTTTCCACGTTACCAAGTTTCCTCCAAGAAAAGTGCAATACCCAGAGTCGATCTTCTATCCACCAGAGACCCAAAGATAGTCCGTGATCAATATAGTTTCAGAGTGAGAGCATTGTGTCTTCAACAAAATTCCTTTTCCTGACCGCCTCTTCAAGTAGCGTAGTACTGTATGCTGCCTGTAGATGATTCTCTAGGGTCATGCATAAATTGGCTTATAACACTCACTGAATAAGCTATATCAGGTCTAGTATGGGCAAGATATATAAGTTTGCCAACCAACTTTTGATACATAGCTTTATCAACAGTTGGTTCTTCCTTAGCTTCACATAACTTGTGATTCGGGTCCTGGGAGATGAGACAGGTTTACATCCTCCTTTTCCGGTTTCTAGCAATAAATCTGTGACATATTTTTGCTATGATATAAAAATTCCTTGGGATGAGTATGCAACTTCAATGCCAAGGAAATACTTCAACTTTCCCAACTCTTTTATTTCAAACTCCTTTAGTAAATCTACATTTCAGCTCCATCTTCTCTTTTTCATCATTTCTAGTGACTATAATGTCATCTACATACACTAAGAAGAAGCTATCTCCCTCCAAATTGAATGCTTAATGAAGAGAGTGTGATCTCCTTGGCTTTGGTGGTAACCAGAGGATTTCATAACTCTAGCAAAACGACCAAACCAAGCTCTTGGTGACTGTTTCAAGCCATAGTGAGCCTTCTTAAGCTTACATACTTTACCCAGTTCGCTCTCAAATCCAGGTGGTATATTCATGTAGATCTCCTCCGTTAAGTCCCCATGGAGAAAGGCATTTTTTACATCATATTGTAGTAGTTGCCAATCAAAATGTGTAGCTAGGGACAATAAAATTCTAACAGTGTTCATCTTGGCTACTGGAGCAAAAGTTTCCTGTTAGTCAATGCCATAGGTTTGAGTGTATCCTTGCCACTAGCCTTGCTTTTATACCTCTCAAGTGGACCCATCGCTTTATACTTCATTGAAAAATCCATTTACATAACTATATTCACCCCTTTCGGTTTGTCAACAATCTCCCATGTTTTATTTTTCTCTGTAGTCACATCTCCTCTCTCATGGCATCTCTCCATTCCCTTTCAAGCTTCTCTAAACAAAGGTTAGGAATAGCAATAGTATTTAGACTCACAATAAAGTTTTTATGGGTTGGAGACAAGTAGTTGAGAGAGACATAATTGGATAATGGGTATAGAGGTCTCTTGGTGCACTCTCTAATGCCTTTTCTTCTTCTTGGGCATACGGAAGGTCTATATCAATATCAAAAGAATTAGTAGGTTCAAAGAGGAAGAAGAGCTTACTGCAGGGCTTCATTCACATGTGTTCTAGGTTGGATTCTTGGACTCGAGTCGCTCGTGCAGCCTTTTCCTCCTTGAATACACCCTGGGAAGCTAGGAAAGTGTTTTGTAGGAGTAGTGAAATTAGGAGTAGGAAGAGGAATGGGATTAGTCTGTGAGGTGATTTTGACATTTTTGGTTCATGGCTGTAAGGAGATCAAGGTTATTTATCGGTTGCCTAAAAATATTCTTTAGTTTCTCGAGTAGAGACTGCTTTGTTGAGGTGGGGATTTAGGAAAGAAAGAGGTATTTTCAAGAATGTCACATCGCTTGAATTATAGAATTTTCTTGATGAAGGGTTGTAACATTTGTACCCCTTTTGGGTAGAAGAGTAACCCAGGAAGATGCACTTAGTGGCTCGTGGTTCAAGTTTGTCCCTTTGATGGCTATGGATATGAACAAAGGCAGTACATCCGAAGATTTTGGGAGTCAGATTATTAGAGGTTCTGAAATGAGGATAAAAATTATTCAAAGCATTTCCATAGGGCTTTTGTTGTCAAGAACACTTGAGGGTAGGCAATTTATCAAATAAGTGGCAGTTAGAACAGCTTCTCCCCAATAATTTTTTGGAACATTCCCTTGGAAGAGTAGTGCACGGGTAGTATTTAGCAAGTGCCCATTTTTTCCTTCTGCCACCCCATTTTGTTGGGGGGTATTGACACAAGAAGACTCATGAATAATTCCTTGGGACTGAAAAAAGGGAAGTAAGGTTTGGTTGAAGTAATCACTGGCATTATCTGTTCTAAACCTCTTTATTTTGACCCCAAACTGATTTTGAACCATAGAATGAAAATTGGGAATGATAGAATTGACATCAAATTTTTGTTTAAGGAGGAAAAGCCATGTAACCCGAGTGCAATCATCAATTAGGGAAACAAACCATCTAGCTCCAGTAATGTTTGGGATTGATGAAGGTCCCCAAACATCACTATGAATTAAATCAAAAGGATTAGAGCTTCTTTTATTGCTAATAGGAAAAGGTACACGAGTATGTTTAGCAAATTCGCATACATCACAATGAAATTCTGAAATATCTAATCCTTGAAATAGATGGGGAAACATGACTCTCAAAACTTTAAAGGAAGGATGACCTAGCTGTAAGTGATACATCCAAATGGACCTTTGATTGGAAAACTTTAGGCAAGACAGTGAGAAAGATAGGTTACTACTGCTTCCTTGGGGTGGTTCAAGATAGTAAAGGCTGCCTCTTTCCTTAGCAAGTCCAATCCTCTTCCCCATGCCTTGTTCCCTAAAACACAAAGGATTTGGAAAAAGGTAAATATAACAATTCAGGTCATGAGTGAGTTTTTGGATAGATACAAGATTGGCCGAAATTTTAGGGACATGAAGAACATCCTTAAGGACAAAGTTAGGAGTGATATAGATATTACCAATTCCAGCAATAAAGGGCAAGAGAACCATTAGCCACAATAATTTTTCGGTTACTTGAGCAAGGAGTGTATGTGTGAAAAAATTGAGGTAGGGGTCATATGATCTGTGGCTCCAGAGTTTATAATCCAATTGCGATCATAACACAATTTTGAGGCATTTGTGAAAAAAGAGGATGAGAGTTTACCTGAAAAAGTAAGTGAACAAGCTCCAAAAGGCATTTCAAAGGAGCCTAACAAATTCCTTAGTTGCTCGATTTCTTCACTATTAAATGTCTCAAATGTTGACATGATGGGAGAAAAACAGCAATTAAGGTTGCAAAAAGTTTTAGCAATTAAGGCTAAAATGGAGGGTGGAGGTCAACATGAAGGCACAAACTGCACGTTATGTCGAGGCAATCAGAGGGTTCCTTTTGAACCAGGCTCTGATACCATGTCACGAAATGAATGGAAAAATTGATTCTTATTTTCTGGGCTGTTGTACAGGAAATATATAGAGTTACAGAGGAGAAGAAAAAGGAAATAATCTAATCTAATCCCAAAATTTTAGGAAACAAATAAGCCTATCCTAATCCCTTGATTTAAGGGATTTAAATACACCAGATTTCTATTCTAATTATTTCTAAATTTAAACTAATCATATCCACATAAATCCAGCCATATCTTGACAGTTATTACAAGCAATGATGATTTAGGCATTGTCCAACTTAAACAACATTTATGTAACCACTTCCAAACCAAAGATTTGGGGAAACTTAAATCCTTTTTGAGAATTTAGGTTGCCCAATCCAGTACTGGTGTTGCCATTTCACAACGAAAGTATGCACTTGACCTATTGGAAGAGATAGGCATGACAAACTGCAAACCAGCTAACACTCCAAAGGATCCAAATGTCAAATTCTATCTAGGACAGGGAGAGTTGATTGAAGATCCTGAAAGATATTGAAGACTTGTTGGAAAACTTAATTACCTCTCTATCACTCATCCAGATTTATCTTTTTCTGTGAGCATAGTAAGTTAGTTCTTACAATCACCATGTGATAGTCATTGGGATGTAGTTGTTTGAATCCTTCGATATATTAAAGGAGCGCCAGGCCAAGGATTGTTATATGAAGACAAGGGGAATTCCCAGATTGTTGACTTTACTGATGCAGATTGGGCTGTTTCACCAGATGATAGGCGATACACATCAGGATACTATGTGCTCATCAGTGGTAACCTAATCTCTTGGAAAAGTAAGAAACAAAACGTAGTTGCAAGATCTAGTGCAGAAGTTGAGTATCGTGCTATGGCCTTAGCAACTTGTGAACTACTATGGTTAAAGCAACTTCTTCAGGAGATACAATTTGGGAACATAGATAACATGAAGCTGGTTTGTGATAACCAAGCAGCAATGCACGTTGCCTCAAATCCGGTGTTCCATGAGAGGACCAAACATATTGAAATTGATTGTCATTTTATTAGAGAAAAAATTCAATCTGGGTGTCTCACTACTCGATTTGTCAATTCAAATGATCAATTGACAAATATATTCACTAAGTGTCTAAGATGTCCTCGTATAAAATATATATGTAACAAGCTTGGTGCATATGACTTATATGCTTCAACTTAAGGGAAAGTGTTGTGTATAAATAGGATCAGATCACATAAATCAATTAGAATAAAGTTTAGCCTAGACATTAGGGATTAGTTGTTTAATTGTATTTATTGTATTTATTATATTTTTCTAGAATAGGTCCTCTTTTCTTGTATAAATACCCTACACTTTGCTCTCATAATACACAGAAATTTCTCATTCTACATTATCAAATGAGAAATCACCAGAATACCAGAAAACAAAACGAAAGGAGCAAAACACCTGAAATACTCATTATGTATTAAAGCTGACTAATTTCTCTACATATAAAAAATAATTACTCCCTTAAAACATCCATGTGCAGAGCACTAAAGAGAAGCCATATTATGTTTTTCATTTTATGTCTGATATACCATGTCTATTTCATAATGACAAGATTAAATTCATGTGGATGGATACACTTATCAAGCACTAGAATTAACCTTTTTTTTTCCTAAAAGAAAAATATTTTGCAAAAACTCCAAATTCAAATGTAAAGAAATACTCCCCCTTATGTGCATGCATCAATGAACTGAATCATGCTATATCGAAATTTGCAATGCTGAAATATGATTCTAATAATTGGCAGCCTACTGGGATGCTGAGAAGGGTGAGGTCATCTTAAGTGATTCTGTTGACATATCCATTGCTGTGGCCACAGAGAAGGTAAATGGCTGTTATAAATGTCATTAATATTTTACAAATAATTCAACTATTGTTACATACAGAGGAGAGTTGTAGAGGCTCTGTAAGAAGAGTAGATAAGAAGATAGTGCAATAACTAGAGGTAGAGAGGGACTAAAAAAATAATAAGAGAAACTATTAGGATGAATTTAACTATCAATTATCTAACTATTGAAATGAGCTTTGATAGAACATGTTAGCATTGTTTGATCTATATAACCGACTCTACCTAGTGGAAAAAGGCTTTGTTGTTGTAATTCAACTGTTTTTATGTGACTGTAGGGCTTGTTAACACCAATTGTGAGGAATGCTGACCAGAAGACAATATCTTCAATTTCCTCTGAGGTAGTTTAAAAGTAGTTTATTTGAGCATTTACAGTGTTTCTAAGTAAACTAGTATTAGTAACTGAGGTGTTTTTTGAGAGTTCTTGAATGATTTTTATCATTTGGTATTTCAGGTCAAAGAACTAGCTGAAAAGGCACGTTCTGGCAAGCTGAAGCCACATGAGTTCCAAGGAGGAACTTTTAGGTGAGTTTGCTACATATATTGTTCTGGTACAGGTCTGGTTTTTCCCAATCTTCCCTTTTTTTTTTTTTTTGTCTTTTTAAATTTTAGCCTGGAATTATTTATTTCTCATGCCAAAGGCAGCAAGTTTGAGCTTTCAACTATGCCTTAATGCAGCATTTCAAATTTGGGAATGTTTCCAGTGGATCAATTCTCTGCTATTATAAATCCCCCACAGGTTCTCTCTCTCTCTCTCTCCACACTCCCTGCCCTTTCACTACATGTGAGCACATACACACACATTGTCACCTGCAGTTTCTACATCCAATTTGCTAGACCTATATATATATATATATATATTTTATATCATTAATGCAATATTTTCATGGCAAACCAAGAATGGCCAACTTGTAAGTTGTAATCTATGTCCCACTGATATGGTTACACTATTCATGTATTTGAAACAATAAAGTAGATGGATAAGGAGAATTCTAAAAGTCTACAATGTGTAGAGTGGCATGTTATATAGATTTTTATAAAATACAGTTGTTTGTATGAAATAGTAATAAATTTTAGAACTGATTTTAAAAATATTGCACAACTCATACTCTTATCAACACTCAATTAGCAAAATATTATGCATACCCTGAACATAGTACAAAACGAAACATACTATTATCAGTGCAGTTATACTAAGGCCAGTAACTATCTGATATGCTGATGGTTATATGATAGGATACGCCTGCAGATATGTAGTATCACTACTTCATCTCATTACACACACACACACACACACGTGCCCACACTTTTAGAAGTGAAAAAAAGAAAGATAAAAAAGAGAACCTGTTGCAGAAAACCTGGTTTACTATTTCTACTTTTGGAATAGTTACACATTTTTAGAACCATAATGGTCTAAAAGATGTTCATGATGCAACGCTTTATTATTTTGCAGGCTTGCATTCTGGCCGTTGGTAGGGGTAACAAAGTTGTGGAACCAGTAGTAGGAGCTGATGGTATAAATTTATGGATATCTTTATATATCTCTTAATCCTGAATTTATGAGTTGTTTTGACATGAATCATGTTTGACTAGGAATTGAGAGGCCAGCTGTTGTTACTAAGATGAACTTAACATTGTCTGCTGATCATCGCGTTTTTGATGGGAAAGTTGCAGGTACATATGATTAGAACACTTCAATTAGCTAGTCTTATGTCTATTGCTACAACTATTATCTGCTTCAAAGCTGATGACAAAGAACAATGGCTACTTCTACGTTCATGCATTCTGGTTTGAGAAGTCACAAATCAGATAGGGACTTAGCAGTTAAAATAGAATAAAATTAATAACAATTTTTGCAGTACAATGACCCGTGAACAGTTTTTGCATATACAATTTTTCTATGTTGACATGTGACAAGGAATTTCAACTCCCAATTTGCTCTAATGAGCAAAGAAGGACAACATTACTCAACTTGATACTAGAAAGTTATATTTTTCTTTTTCCTTTTTGTCGTTTTATTTGGTTACGAGGAGGCCTAAGCCTTCAGTTTGAACAATCGACATCAAGCTCACCTTAATTATAAATATCAAAGTAAAGTTGGTGTCATATGAATTATCAGTTATTTGACAACTGAATTGTCTGTTTTTTGTTATTGGAATAAATTAGAGGGATTAAGCATAGATTGTCTTATCTGCAAAAATTTGGTCGGAGATTGATTAGTGACTATCTGAATGACGTTGGTTTAGCAAACTTATTGGATTGCATCTCATGGACCAGGATTTCACCAATTTGTCTAGTTTAAACCTTGCTCATGAGGTTTGACTCTATTTTGCAGGTGCATTTCTCTCAGCTTTGCAATCAAACTTCAGTGATATAAGAAGACTTCTTTTATAATGCATACAGCAATTCTTCTTGCCATTTGATTGGAAAACTTCTCAGCACCACTCAGTGTAGCTTACATCCTCCCCAACCACAATTACAACCTAAGATTAAACTCAAGGCATCCCCATTTTTGCCCTTTTTGATCTCTTTATCTGACAGTTTCCAATTGTTTTGTCATATTTTCTTCAGTTGGGATATAAAAAAACTGTGGTCTAATGACCAGGCATCCTGAAATATTAAGCTTTTTGGGGTTTTTGACTATTGAGGTTTCATCTTTGAAGATTTTGTTCATCAGACAATGTGCTGTCCTAGGATGCTGTAGAAATAATGTTGTTCGGTCAACAATACTAGTATCAGCGATTGAGTGAATAAAAGATTTTTCTTGTGCTGATCATCTGTATATATATTATCATTATTGTAACTAGTGTATATCTGCCAGATAAACCACCCCTCCCCCCGCAACAAAAAAAGAAGAAGAGAGAATGAAGGTTAATTGAGTTTTTATTCTTCTTATTTAGATATTTAAAATTATTAAGGTAATGAACTCAGAAGAAAGTAATTAATTATAATTTATGTTTACGAATTTATCTTCCAGCAAAATGAATAATTATTATAATTTGATTAATGGATGTATAATTTTATGAAATAATGAATGTCAATATTTAACTGTAGGTTCCTTTTTCAAGCTGAAACTGAAACTCGCACCAGTGAAATATATGTTCAGAACACCTCTTTAGCAGCACCTTTTTAAGGGTAGTTCTTTTCGTTTTTTTCTCAACTAAATCTTTATCAGAGACAATCTTCTATACGATATTCTTGGGTATTAAATAAGAGGGTAGTTCTTTTCAATTTGAGATGAATTAGGCTTATTTTGTAAATAGAGTAGTTCAAATTAGGGTGTGTTTGCTTCTTTTTTTAAATATTTTTTTATAGTTGAAAATTGTCTGATTAAAAAAATATATATTGGGATTGGTTTCTCAAAAAAAAAAAAAAAGCACGAACAAAAAATAAGAAAATAAACCTTTGCTTTTAAAACCTGGATGTTTTTGCCTTTTACAAAAGTATTGTAAAAGCTTATGGAGAAAGAAGTCAAAAAAAGCATTCTAACAATTTAAAATAAAATTATCCTTTATAAATTCTATTAAGGGTAAATTTTATTTTCATTTTTTTGAGAAATATAAAAATTATACTTTTTTGTTAATAATTGCACTTTCTTTCTTTTAGAGATAAGAAAATTTTATAGTTATATTTATTTTAACCAAAATACTATCAATAATGATACTAATTTTTTTATGGACATTATAATTTATTAGAAAATATATTTTAAGATTTTTTATTTTAACATAATTTATCTTGAGTTAAAATCATAAATTTAATTTATTTTAAATTGTAAAGAGACTATTTTTTTGGTTAAATATATATTTAAATATATAGTTAATAAGAGAGTTTTTGGATTTAAATGAGTGAAATTGTAACTTTTTTTTAACTAGGAGTGTAATTTTGATATTTTTCTAGGATGTATTTGGATTGTCAAAATTTAAATTCTATGAAAATTAAGATGTAGAAAATTTAAATTGTTGTAATTCAAATTGTTTGCATTTTAAATTACTTTTTTGAATAACCATAATATTTGTAAAATTTTTTGAATATACAAGTGTACATAAGTGTGTATGTATGCTTATATGTATATACACATACATATATTTATGTTAATTTGTGTATATGTATGTATTTATATCATTTTATGTATTAAAAAAGATACAAAAAAATTAATATTCTAAAAATTTGTTTTGGAAATTTCAATTTCTTCTTAAATTTTTTGATTAAATTATCATGGAATTTTTAAATTCCATTTCCTTCTAATTCAAACAAGGAATTTTGTAATAAGGTAATTGAAATACCTCCAGACTTTTTTTTTCTTAAATTATCTCATCCAAACACAATCATAAGAAATGAAGGTGTGATTTACTTTATTTTTTTAAGAAAAAATAGTATGATAATTTGTAAAGTCATTATTTAACTAATATATATTTATTAACCATCCTAACAAGCGGAAATGTGTAAGAGATCACAACTATACAAGGCATGATAACATGAAGAAATATCAACTTGTATTCGTTCAAATGGAGGGGAACGAGGTAAAATGCCTAAAATTAACATAATTATACTTTGGTATGACGCTGTCATTATTTATATTTAATTTGATATTTTGATTATACTTTTTAAATTTATCGTTGGCATATTATTTGTCATCCATATGGCGATTATGCTATATGCCAAATGATCCTCTATCAATGTATAGACTCTCACGCTATTTGGTTGCTTATGTATCCTTCGTTTGTTTTTACATGTTATCAACATGCGGGACCATCACACAAGCAAGACATGTTCACTACTTCATACCAACCAATTTCATTCTAGATTTGAGCAAAATGTAAGATCATTATATGGAACTAGTAGTCATTTACTATGCATTATTTTGGTAATTTTACTCATTCCTTAATTTTTTTTTATTCATTATTCTTTTTTGTAATTTTAGTCATAATTTAAATTTTTTAATTCATTAATCATTGTAATGTTAATAATGTAAATGTTAATTCCAGAAAATAAAAAATTGAAATTTGTCTCAAATAAACACACATTTTATTTTATTTTTTTTTAAAAAAAATCATCTCAAATTAAGACAAACTCTCTTTAAAAAAAAAAAAAAACCACACACACACAAGTAAGGCATTTGCAGCCTATATTTTGGCGGCATGGGTTTTAGGATTTTCTTCTTGTAGAGAAGGTTTTAAAGGCTGACATAAATCTCCCATCTAAATCTAAAAAATGGCCGAGTTCTTATTTTATGAATAGCTATGCAACTGTCAAGAGGAGCCCTCCATTGTCGTTGAATACACTTACCCGTTAGGTGTATAGATGGAGTAAAAGTACATTGATCCTTAATGGATATAAGGGCCAGGAAAAGGAAAAAAAAAAAAACAAGAAGCTTATGAGCCTCTGGGTATGACAGTAGGGAGTGGGAGAAATTCTTAGATAAACTACATGTGTCAACTCATCTTTATATTATCTAATAATATTAAGTTACATCTCTTACTTTTATATTAAAAGTTGATGTGGACCCAAATTAATGTAAAAAAGTGAAAACAATGATTTAATATTATTGAATAATATATGAATGATGCGACACTTGTAGTGTATGTAAGAATTTTTTGCCGTTAACAGGAGGTCTTCAGTTTACAGTCACAACTTCATTTCTCAGTTTAGAGTAGTTTTTGAATAAAATAAGGTTATCTTGGTTAAAGATGAGCAAATGCCACATAAAAATGTACCTCCATCATGCAACAAAAGAGCTAAATGACTTCCTTTTACAACGATTACCTGGCACTTGACTTCCAATTAGAACAAAAGATATGATCTTCACTGTGGATTGACCTCTTTTGAAGCGAGACGTTCATACCACTCTGGACCAAATCCAGCAGCTTTTCTTGCCTCCTCATTAAAAGGTGGTTTCAAAGGTCCTCTGAAATACGTTCTCACTATGGTATGAAATTTTGGAATCACTTCGTTCTCCTCAATTGTAGTTTCACTGTCTCTGGTATCAATTTCCCCGTCTTCATTGGAGGCTGGCTTTCTTGATCTGAGGCAAAGATATTTGAACCATTTCACTCCAGCAGCACAATGTGTAATCTCTTCTGGGTAAACCACGCTTTCCAGTAAATCTGCTGTACTATTATCACCCCCATTGCGGAATCGTGAGATTGTTGTAGGCAACACATCAAGTCCTCTGGCCTATAATCTCAATCAGGTTATAACTTTCTACAGAAATGATACCTTCTAATTTGCATTTAAGATTTGTAGCAATGGTTTCAAGTTCCACCTAAAATTTAAATCTAAATCATAATTTAAAACTGGATTACATGGCAATATATAAACGGTAGTACTACCAATTGCTGAGGAATACTGAAAATGAAATCCAAGTTCACGGACACTTCATTCTTTAAGAATCTAATATTCATATATTTATGACTACAATTAATTACATCTGACAGTATCTAGTTACAAGCTCATGTCAAATCTTTTCCCACTTGTCACATACTCAAATGCGCAGAATTATATCTACGGGGCTGGAATAATGGTGATTGGAGAGTATTATGTCATATTTATCATTTGATGTACCTAATAGGTATTCTAATGGGGTTTCAAATTAAATCAGGGAGACAGGGCTTCCAGTTGGAATTAGGACTAAAGGCTTAATTGGGAGGATTGATTAAGAGTGGGGTGGAGTGGTTTAGATGGTTTGAGCATTATAACAATTAAGTGCATGTTTAAAATTTTAAGGGGTGGGGTGGTTTAGGATGGTTTGAAAACCATCAAACACCATAACTTTTAAACCCATCCAAATTAGGGAGTTTAGGATGGTTAGAATTCTTTATAATTTTTCATTTCCTTTTTTAGCACTCCACTTGCTTATTGTTTTCTTGAAGTTCATATAACAAAGATAATCTAGGAAATTTCACCCTTCAAACCCACTCAACACTATTAAAAAGGACGGCCAGTGCATGAGGCTCCCACAAGATATGGGAAGCTCTGATGTACACAACCTTATCCCTGCAAGTAGAAGGATTGTTATTAGGATTTGAACCTGTAACCTCCAAGTTTCCTTGAAGTTCATATAACAAAGATAATCTAGGAAATTTCACCCTTCAAACCCACTCAACACTATTAAAAAGGACGGCTAGTGCATGAGGCTCCCACGAGATATGGGAAGCTCTGATGTACACAACCTTATCCCTGCAAGTAGAAGGATTGTTATTAGGATTTGAGCCCGTAACCTCCAAGTCACAAGGCAGCAACTTTACCGTTGCTCCAAGGCTCACCACCCACCCAACCCTATAAATGACAATGAAATATCCAATTAGTGAAAAGCGTGATACCATGCATATTTTATCAATTGAATAGGTTATCTCACCCACCCTACTCCATCCATTCTATTAATGACCATTTCATCTCATTCTCTTAAAAACTCTCAATCAAACCCTAAGATTACTTGGGGGTTACTTGATAATGAGTTTATATAGAACCTTTAGTACTGTCAGTTTCAGCATTGATAATTGAATATCAAGTTCTCACATCTATATCAGTTGACCTTCCAAGCTCAAACAGATGTCTCAGTGAGCTTGAGAATTTGATGACTAGACCCTATAAATGATGCAACATTTAAGGTCAACTAATTAGAACTGACTAAGCTTCCTTTGGACAATCATTTTAAAAATGAGATCATTTTAAACCCTAGTTACTTAACTATGTAAAACATCTTCTGTTCATTACATTTAGGGAAAGAATCATCTTTCCTATGCCTTAGTTTGTCAGTTGACTTAAAAGCATCACTCAGTAAGCTACAGCAAACTTGACACCTACAATTGCTTAACCCCGTGAAAAATGCAATTACAGATCCTTATCTGGTAAAACTAACAATTTTCAAAATGTAAGTGAAAATCTCAATAACATACTGTCCCATCCACGGTGACCAGTAGCCTAATTCTTAATTATCCAGGTAATAACTTTCCTCTCTTACAGTCTTGAGCTTCTACCTCTTATATATCCACCTTTTATGATCATGAACAAATATCAACCATAATTTTAGGATAGGAATCTTCATGCTATGAGCTTAAGACTTGTGACGCTTTAAAATTAATAACTTTCTTTTGACTTTAATTTTATCCTTGGCATGTCTCCTAAAACTGCTACTGGAATTAGCGTCCATATTATTGTCTAAATTTTTGGCATTTAGATATTTCCTTTTGAATTACTTTCTGACTAAATAAATTGGATTTTAACAATTTTATTTTAAAAATTAAGAAATACATTAATTGATTGTTGAAAATCCATGTGCTGAAGCATCTTAAGAAAATTTCAGAGAGGAAGAGAGAGAGGATAGAGAGACAATGATATGCAACAACAACAACAAAGTATTTTTCCGCTAAGTGGGATCAGCTATATGGATCAAGTAGGGCTAATATGTTCTATCCTTGCTCATTTCTATAATTACATTATTAATATTTAAATCCATCCTAATAGTTTCTTCTATTGTTTTCTTTAGTTTTTTCCTACCTCTATTTATTGAATTATTTTCCATCTGGTCAACTCTTCGTATAGGAGCCTCTAATAGTCTCCTCTCTATATGATCAAACCAACTACGGATGAAGAGGAAAAAAAGTTCTGTAATCAGCCACAAGGGAATCCTACATTTAATGGGATTACAGGACTAATTCTAAATCATGTAAATATATTAAAGAAATAAAAAATTTTAAAATTATAGTAATGAACTATTATAGTAGCCAATCTAAACAATATCCCAATCAAATAAAAACCTAACTCTGGTTATATTTAAATCCAAGAGTAATATAGCAAAATAAAAAATGTTACACTATGGAATAAGATACCTGGAAATCATTAAACTCAGTCAACTGTAGAGGAATGTAACTTTCCTTCCGTAGTTTTGAATCTCCTTTATTTGTGTACTACTATGACATCCAAATAAAAAGCTTAAGGTTCCACTCTATCAAGGATATGAAATAAGGTGACACAAATTTCTTAGTGCAAGGGAATAAGACTCATATTCCCACCCAAAATTAATGCCATGCAATTCAAACGTGACCTTTATATGCCTAAGTATAAATAGAGAAGTATCATACTCAGAATTAATGAAGATTGAGGGATTTGAGGGAGTAAATTATGAGAATGTTCTGGGTTTGCTTTATCATTCCCCACTATCAAATAGAGTGATGAATAATTGTTCAGGGATAAAGTTGAACATCTTGAGCCTGATGGTTTTTGCCTCAATCTTACCTCTCTTCTCTCTCAGCTTGCTGTCAACTGCAATTCTTCTTTATTTTTCTCATATTTCAACATTATCCGATGATGTTAACAGCTTTGATTCATGGCAAATATTATATAGAATTTGTAAAGATAAAGCAAAACCATGAAAATTCAAAATTAAGAATAGCAATAAGGCCCAATGTAAGACATACCTCATGAACACAATGTTCAACAGCCAACCGTGCTAGTAAATCCTTGGAAGTTGCAGTGGCGGAATCCCAAAGGCCATCATGAGCTGGTAATGCCCCATAATAAGAACCTAGCTCTTCAAGCCGTGCTGCAAGAAGAGTGAAATGTCGGCCTTCATCCTGTGCCACCTTCACAAAATCTGTAAAGAAGTCTCTAGGCATTGCCTCTTGCTTACCAAATCGAGCTATTATATCCTACAAGAATGTACTATATGAAAATTTACATCACAGGTTCCTAGCATAATATGATCTATGAATATAAGTCATCCAGAAACATATGAAAAATTCACTATAAAGATAGCCAAATAAATATAGTTCACTAATTTCATTAGTACTGAGCTTGACCATACAAGTGTGTTCTCAAAGAGTGGCTAACTGAAATTCTAGGGATAACCATGTTTAATCTTAAATACAAACTTGATCTAGACTCACAAATAGTAGCATGAGAAAAAGTATGTAGATTTTTATCAAAAAAAAAATAAAGATGCAGAAAACATCTTAGTGCTGTAAATGTTCAGAAACTATATTCTTTTAAGATTATATAATAAATAAATAGATTAATACTGTTACTAGGAAAAATTAACATTTTAAGTTGTAAACACAACAGTTTCTTTTAGTGGTCAAAATATATTAATACTCAAAAGTATCATATGTTCTAGAAAATGGTAACAGATATAAACCAATTTAAATTAAACCCACTGACATTCTCAATTTCAACTTACAGGATTGCGCATATCACATTTACGTAGTTATCCATCCACTTCATCAGTCAAACAATAACTTTCTCAAGCATTGGTCTCTTCCAACTTTTTTATAATTATATACTCCTTCCACAGAAGAAAGTTACTCTTTTTTTAATATAATATTATAAAAAGCAACAGGATCCTACAATAATTGACGTTGAAGGGTGATAGGATCCAAGTGGCTTGGGGAACTCTCCCTCAAAAGCTAGCTATTGAAGGAGAAGAACCAAGCTACTTAAATACCCCATCGAGCATTCCATTCTACTCGATGTGAGACTTGGGCATCCCATACTACCCACATCCCTATCATAGCACCGCCCTTGAAGAGCCGACGACCCGGCGGCTGCACTCTGCGACACTTCACTCGGCGTTGCTTCACTCCTCCGCGGGTCACCCTCACGGCCGTAACCCTCCGCAGGTAGCCCTCTCCGTGCCGTCGACAAACCAGCTCTGATACCAATTGATAACACTAACCGAACTAAGGGATAACAGAAAAAGAAGAATAGTAGCAGATTAAATATGCAAGGATCTTAAACACACTTAATCTCTACTGGATGAGTTCATAGAACTAGACCCAATTAAATTGAATATATTACTTCAGATGCCTTACAAGGGTATTTATAGTTAGAATACCCATCTAAGTTGCCTAAAACTGAAAATAAAACATGAGCAGAACATGTGCAGGAAATAAGGAAACATGCCTAAAAACTAGGGAACATTATTGTGCTGAAAAAATAACTGAATTCCTAAAAATCAGTAAGTAAACATGCCTAAAAACTAGGGAACATTATTTGTGCTGAAAAAATAACTGAATTCCTAAAAATCAGTAAGTGAAGCCTGAGTGGGTCTGCACTTCAGTCTAGTGGAGGTAACCCCAGTATCTCTAGCAGAAACAGAGGTGAGTCATGCGTTTGGCTGGAGGAAACATGCTTCCTTCTAGAATATTGGAGTGTAGGCTTCATGGGCTGTCTTCTAGAATATGTTAGCAGTGGCTTACTGCTATCAAAGGGACTGGATTAACATCACAAAGATGAAACTAGAAATTTTCTAATTCATAATTATCTACAAAACTATTTTTTGTAACTTCTTCATATCACTTAACACTGTATATTCCATAAAACTGCTTAGAAAGCAGGGTATCAGAGGATAAAGAATATGGACAGACATTCACATGGAAGTTCAGTTAGTACCAGCAGAAACAATTATCGGTTTCAGCCATTTAGTAGGAACCGAAAGGTCAAGTCTTCATCTTCATATTTGAATATAATATTTACAATGCTTTATTACAATTTGCTCGGAAACCTGTTACAAATCTGGAACAACCAGAGTTGGATGTTCCCTCTTCCCTGCCTGTCTATGGTCAGTATCTCATTTGCGAGAATCAAATTATCATTTTCAGCACTTTGCCCTACAACATCCTAATATTATATTCTCTAACTTCTAATAAAGAAGTGATTTACATGAAATACCATCCTTCACATCTTCCATTTAAAGAGACTTTTTTTTCCTACCCTGTGCAGAAAGGAGCCATACAGCCAGTAGCAGAGAAAAACTGGTATAAACTAGCATATGAAAACTCTCAACACTATATTCACCAAAATCCATGATCTTTTAAACAGGTTTGATCGAATTATTTTCTCTGAGTTCAATGAAGCAGCGAAAAGTAAATGTCTACACATATGGAAAACATGATGACGAGGGGGGATTTGAAGGCTATAATTAGAAATAAATAGATTGTTTAATAGCTTTTTCATTTTTTATAACATATTTTTCTTTGATTTCTATTATGGATGAATGTGATCATTTATATTATATGCAGCACATTTACTGCATATTATTATTAAAAAAGAAAAGTCTTCTTCCTGCAGAAGCATGTGCAACGAGACTAGTATTATATAATGAAGATTCTATATAATAGTTATTTATATCCTTCTACCCAAAAGGGATTAGGTCAATTGATAAGAGAAAGTAGTATTTCTCCATAAAGCAACCTGAGTTCCATTCCTCTAGGGAAGATTTTGGGATTAAAAATGTGAGGGAGTGCGCCCTCCAAGAATGGTCCAAGGTTACCTGACTCTGATAACAAAAAATAATAATAATCTACTCAAACATTGTACTAATGGGTTGTGCAACAAACATTACTTAACGCCAAAAACCTTTAAACACTCCCATAAATTCATAAATAAAACGGGTAAACGACAAATACCCAAGATAAGTCGATGGCCCAGCTTTCAGTGTGAGCAAGGCTATGCACAATGGCTTGCCTACTCTGCAAGCTACCTGCTTTGCCCAGCTTCGGCATGAGACCTGGTGCCACCAGCTTCACCTGCAAATAGTTACCATCATGATTTAGACATTTCATCGAACACATTGCACCCTTCGGGAAAATGGGTGTTGATGCAATGTTAGAGAATAAGAAAGCAGACGTTGGAGAGTCTAGCGGGGCGATCAGGGACGGAGAGTTGCGGAGAAGGGTCATAGGCGTGGCTGATGTTGCCTTGGAGCCACTGAGAAGCAACCGAGTCGCCTAGTCGAGCCTTCTCGAAGGGGTCGGCGGTGTTCAGTACTCGAAGCGCGGCCTCCATCAAAGTCAGGGTTTCTCTGTCTTCACGTTCGTCTGCCCCCATCTGTTTCCGTTATCAAATTTGGGACTTGGATTTACATTCATGACAAACAGTATAAGTATACAGTATTTGTAATGTTTTGCCAATGCATGCGTTTAGAGTTAGGTGTTGAAAATCAATTAAAATAATCAAATTAATCTGAGCTAAGAAAAATTCACCAAAATTTATTAAATTTTAGTTTTAATCAGCATGTTATAATTTAAGTTATTTACAAGAATAGTAAAATTATGAAGAGAATAATATACGATGTCTAAATATTCTTTTCTTTTGTTACTCACTTGAATATTTAATTTTTGTTATATTGTTATAAATTTATGTTTAAGACAATATCATACTTATGTCAATTGGTATTCACAATTTGTTTGGGTATATTGTTTTTTTTTTTAATATAAAGTTTAGTAATTTGTTTCAATTTCACTTTAGTATCTGTCTAGTTTTACGATTTGCATTTGAATAGTTTGAGATTTTAAATATTAAAATGATTTTTTTTTTTTATAAGAATCAGAATACTTTCATCTTAAAACTGAGAGTTCAATACATCAGTTCTTGCTAAAGATAAAACAGAATCAAGAACATTAGTAAACCAGATAGAACGTGCTAAATATGACAAAGATTTAGCTATGTGATGAGCTACCTTATTGCACTCTCTTTTCATATGAATGAAACTAAGAGAATCAAAAGAGTGCTCTAAGAAGATACAATCCTGTATGATAATGTCCAACATAGAGGCGTCTTGAGCTTTTCAGATAAGCATGATAAACCTCTAAGCAATCTGTTTCTACCTGTAGCCGAATGATATTGCATTGCCTTGCAAGCTGTAGACCCCATCTTACTGCTAAGGCTTCCACGATTGAAGCATCATCTTGGGCTCGTGTTTTTGTGACTGCTGTCATAAAGATGAATTGAAATAATTGCTTTTTGAGACTGTAGAACTAGAAGGTCCCACCAATTCTTTGAGACATAATAAAATGATAAGCAGATCTAACTGTATAATAGCAATGCTTCTGATGTGACCATATCAATTTATCCTCCATATTCAACCAAGAAAGAGGAATTGAAATGATTGCTTCAGCCTTATTAAAATTAAATAGAGTTAATAAGTCCAAAATGCCAAAAATGTGTATCGAATTGATAAGATCAGCTATCATATTTAATTAAATATTTTGAGGTCTAAGACTGAGAACTTTACCACTAACAGTATTAGGAAGCTACCCATCATCCCAAATGTTAACATGTCTACCATTGCCTACTCTCCATTTTGCACCTTTCGTTATGACCCACCATGCATTTAGAATACTTCTCTAGGTATGACTTGCTTGACCATACACACGAGTCTCCATAAGACCACAATCAGGATAGTACCAACCCTTAAGCACCTTTGCCACAAGTGAATTAGGTGAGTGTAGCAAACGCCAACATTGCTTTGCTAGAAGGGCATCGTTGAAAACTCTTAGAGAGCAAAAACCAAGTCTTCCTCTGTATTTAGGAAGACATAGGGTGTCCCACTTTAACCAATGAATTTTTCTTCCAGAATCATCACCTCCCCACCAAAACTTAGTAATTAAAGAGTCCATAATTTGGCATGTATAATCAGGTAATTTAAAGCAACTCATCAAATAAGTAGGAATAGCGTGGGCTACTGAATTAATTGAAACCTCCTTACCAACTTGGGATAAGCACTTTTCCTTCCATCCTTTGAGCTTCTTCCACAACCTATCATGTAATTTAGAGAATACTGTTGAATATTACAGATTAGTTTTCTGTTAGTTAGTTTTTTCTGTTAGCCTTTACATTCTGTTGTGTTAAGTTTCATTTTCTGTTAGCCATTCAGTTGTTTTGTAGCAGTTCATTTCAGTTTCTTAGTCACAAGACCATCACGTGCCATGTTTGTATATATGTACAAACACTCAGAAAATAAAAGTAGCATTCAGTTTTCTCTCCTTTTTTTTTTTGGTTTAACATGGTATCAGAGCAGATAAGAAGAAAGGGGACAAATGATCGAGTGAGACTTTAAATAGGCTATGGATGATCGGTGAATTGTAGCAGGTGCTGTGAATACAAGAGATAATGATGAAACATGGGCGCTCTACAACTCGGACCAACCAGGAATGGTATTGGTCACCTCACCTTTAGTGGTAAATAACTATCTAGCTTGGAGCACTGCCATCAGAACTTCTCTAGAGGCTAAAGACAAACTTGGTTTCATTGATGGAATCGTAAAAATTCCAGACATTCCAGCAGAGCAAAAGAAATGGAAGAAAGTAGATTCAATGGTTAAGAGTTGGATTCTGAACTCCATTTCCAAAGAACTTTCAGAATCCTTCATTTACTGTCCAAATGCAAGAAGCCTTTGGGAAGAAATTGAAGAAAGATTTGGCTTAACCAGTGGGCCACAATTATACCACATACGCAGGGAGATTGCATCCATCCATCAAGCAGGAGATACAGTCACTACCTATTTCAATAGGTTGCACAAATCCTGGGATGAGTTGGAAAGGTTGGAGCCCAATCCTTCTTGTACTTGTAATGGTTGCACATGCAATCTAAATAAGAAAATAGCTGAAATAGAGAGTTCAGCCAGACTTATACAATTTTTGATGGAATTAAATCAAATGTATGATGCGGTCAGAAGTCAAATCTTGAATTTGGATCCAAGACCGACTGTAAGAAAGGCATTCTCCATGGTACTAAGGATTGAATCACAGAGGCAGATAAACATGACATATGGGGGAAATGAAATTGAAGCTAGTGCAATGATGTCAAAGACTTATAACATGAAGGCTGATGATCGAGTAAGGAATAGCAGAAAGTATGATAAACAAGATAAATTTTGTGATCACTGTCAAGCAGTTGGACATACAAAAGAAACGTGCTTCAAGCTCCATGGTTATCCGGATTGGTATAAAGAGTTCAAAGAGCAAAAGAAGACAAAAGGCAGGAGGATAGCAGCTGCCAACAGTGTACAAGAAACTCCTATAGAAACACCTAACCAAGAAACACCTAATGACTTCAGCACCTTCATGAGTTACATCATCAAAAATGAGATGGCCAAATATCTTAAAGATAACAATGCAGAAGAGCATGTCAGCTTTGCCCAAACTGTTCATTTTGCAGGTACTACCTATATTAGTAACTTTGATTGCTTAAATATTAATGATAATTGGATCATTGATACAGGGGCATCTAGCCATATGTGTTCAGACATTAAACTAATAAGGCAAATACAAAAATTAAGCAAACCTATTCTTGTTATCTTACCTGATGGCTCATCCAAAGTTATAACTCAAATAGGCCAAGTACATATTAATAAACACCTTATTCTTGAAAATGTCCTATACATACTCTCCTTCAAATATAACCTCCTTTCTGCAAGTAAATTGGCCAAAGATGCCAGAGTTTTTCTTACCTTTTACTCTTCATATTGCCTTATACATGACCAGAAGAATAAGGAAGTAATAGCTTCAGGAAACCTGGTGGAAAACCTCTACATTCTCACTTCAGACATGTCTAGAAATCAGATCTGTAACTCTGTGAGAAAAGACACAAATGTACATAGTGAATTTGAATCTTGTAAGCCATTGTTCAGTTGGCATATCAGATTGGGACATACCCCACTTGAAGTATTGAAAAGAATAAATAAAATTCACATTGAAAAGGATCATAGCTCTATATGTCATATATGTTATTTAGCTAAACAGACACATCAGTCTTTTTCCACAAGTTCAATTAAGACCAAACATATTTTTGATTTAATTCATATAGACATATGGGGTCCATACAAATTACCTAGCATCAACTCAGCACACTATTTTTTAACAGTTGTAGATGATTACAGCAGAGCCGTATGGGTTTTCTTGCTACAACAAAAATCCCAGGTTTCCCAAGTATTAACAAATTTTTTTGCTCTAATCAAAAATCAGTATCAAACAACCATAAAATGCCTTAGAACAGACAATGGTTCTGAATTTCTTAATCAAGAATGCCTCTATTTATTCCAACAGCATGGCATCATTCACCAAAAAACATGTCACTACACTCCACAACAGAATGGGGTAGTGGAAAGAAAACATAGGCATTTACTCAATATAGCTAGAGCTTTAATGTTTCAAGCCAAAGTGCCAAAGAAATTCTGGGGGGAAACCATTTTAACTACTGCACACATCATAAATAGGATCCCAACTGCCATTTTAAACTGGAAAACCCCATTTGAGATCCTATATCAACACCCACCTAACTATGAAAACATTAGAACATTTGGATGTTTGTGCTACTTTACAAATAACTTACCTCATAAAGAAAAATTTGACACCAGAGCCTTTAAAGGTATGTTCATAGGATATACAACTGGTCAAAAGGCTTATAAGATCTATGATCTCACTAATCACAGAGTAGTTATGTCTAGAGATGCTATTTTCTATGAAAATATATTTCCTTTTGAAAATACAATCTCATCTCCACCTACTTGCCCATTGCCATGTCCATTTGATACTGATTACCATCAATAACCACCAAACATCTTTGAAACCTCAAACTCCAACTCATAGTCCTCTAGCAACTTCTCTGATAATCCCTCACTTCCTAACCCTTCATGTCTTGAAACACGACACAGTTCAAGAACAAAAAATCCTCCCAATTGGTTAAAAGATTATGTTTGTCTTGCCTAAATTGATAATACATCTACCTTGGTTTGCTCAAAACAATACATAGCCTTCATGAATAAAGTATCAATGGTTCATGAACCTCATTCCTATACAGAAGCAATCAAACATCCTGAATGGGTTACTGCTATAAACATAGAATTAGATGCTCTAGAATCTAACTAGACATGGGAATTGATGTCACTTCCTCCTATCAAGAAAGCTATTGGCTCAAAATGGGTGTATAAAGTTAAATTTAATCCAGATGGTTCAATTGACAGGTACAAAGCTCGGCTAGTTGCCAAGGGATTCAATCAAACCCAAGGCATTGATTATTTTGATGCTTCTCTCCGATGCAAAGGTGTGGGATGCAAGACGATATTCCTTGCTTTACCGCCAAGAATCAATGGTTTCTTCATCAATTAGATATCAACAACGCATTTCTCCATGGTTTTTTGAATGAGGATGTCTATATGACTCCCCCACAAGGGTATAACAAAGCTGCTCCTGGTCAAGTTTACAAATTAAAAAGGTCTCTCTATGGTTTAAAACAAGCATCCAGGGAATGGAATAATGAGCTTACCCTACAATTAACCAACTATGGATTTGTACAGTCTAAAAATGATCATTGCCTGTTTCTTAAATCATCTTCTACTAATTTTGTTGCCCTTCTTATCTATGTAGACGATATACTTGTTGTAGGAAATGATGAAAAGGAAATAATAGCTGTTAAAAGCTTCTTACACAAGCAATTTACAATCAAAGATCTTGGCACGGCCAAATATTTCTTAGGCATTGAGCTATCTCATTCCTTACAAGGATTGTTTGTCTCCTAACGAAAATATATTCTTGACATTGTTAAAGATATTGGGCTCACTCATGCTAGAGAAACACTAACTCCTCTGCCTCGGCGTCACAAGTTTCATGAAGATTCGCCTCCTCTTGATGATCCTGATCGCTACAGACATTTAGTAGGCCGTTTATTATACTTAAATATGACAAGACCAGATATCACTTACAACACACAGCAACTCAGTCAATATGTTTCATCTCCATGACACACTCACTGGGAAGCTGCTATACACATTGTTCGTTACTTAAAAGGCACATCCGATAAAGGGCTATTTTACAGTTCTAAATCCAAAATTAATTTGGCTGCGTTTTGTGACAGTGATTGGGCTAACTGTCCTCTTACCAGGAGATCTTTAATAGGCTACTCTATTTTTTTGGGTGACTCTCTCATATCATGGAAAACCAAGAAGCAAAGCACAGTTTCCAAATCTTCCTGTGAGGCTGAGTATAGAAGCATGGCCACCACTCTTTGTGAGCTACTTTGGGTGTCTTATATACTTGAAGATTTCAAGATTGTGGTCCCAACACCAATTCCATTTTGGTGTGATAATCAATCAGCCTTATACATCACAGCCAATCCAGTTTTTCATGAAAGGACCAAGCATCTTGAAATAGACTGTCACATTGTGAGAGATAAATACAAATCTGGGTTTATCTCTCCTAAATATATTCCCAATCAACTCTAGATTGCGGACATCTTCACCAAACCACTTCCTTCACCACAATTCCATTGCATCATTGCCAAGTTAGGACTGGTATCCAACCCATTCCCAACTTGAGGAGGGGCTGTTGAATATTACAGATTAGTTTTCTGTTAGTTAGTTATTTCTGTTAGCCTTTACATTCTATTGTGTTAAGTTTCATTTTCTCTTAGCCATTCAGTTGTTTTGTAGCAGTTCATTTCAGTTTCTTAGTCACAAGACCATCACGTGCCATGTTTGTATATATGTACAAACACTCAGAAAATAAAAGTAGCATTCAGTTTTCTCTCCTTTCGTTTTCTGGTTTAACAAATACAAGTTTCTTAGATCTCCTAATCATCATGGGCAAGCCTAAGTGGTTCTCATAATTCTCAACCACCTTTACTCCCATCCGCTCTTGGATCATCTGTCTACTATTTGTCAGAACATTTCAGCTAAAAGAAAGTTCATCTTCTCCAAATTAATGATTTGCCCTTAAGATTGCTCATAAGGATGCAAAATAGAAAGAATACTATCTACCTCTTCAAGTGTAGCATCTGCAAAAAAACAAATGTGTGATAGAAGGAGATTCCCTTCCAAACCTCAAACCGTGGAGATTACCAAAATCAACAGCTTTATCCAGCAGGCAAGAAAAAACTTCAGCACAAATAATATATAGATAAGGAGATAAAGGATCTCCTTGGTGGAGACCCCTCTTTGGGAAGAATTTTGAGTCAAGATTGCCATTAATGCGTAAACTATAACAAAATTGACACAGGGCATGATCAACTCAACCAAGTGTGTAGGAAAGTTCACAGCCAACATAACCCTATGAAGAAATATCAATTCACACGGTCATAAGCCTTAGACATGTCTAGTTTAAGAGCCATATATCCATTTTTCCCCTTTTTTTCTTCTTCAAATAATGAAAAAATTCAAAAGCTATAATTGCATTATCAATAATTAATCTATTTAGGACAAAAGAACTCTATGACTTACTGATAAGAGAAGGGAGAAACAATTTAAGTCTATTAATAATAACTTTGGTAACAATTTTCATCAAAGTGTTACATAGACTTATAGCACGAAAATCCTTTGCAAGCTTAGGGTAGTCAATCTTTGGAATCAATCCAATAAAAGTATAATTAATATCAACAGGATTCCTACCATTATTAATAATAATATCCAACAATAAAACACAAACATCAGAACCAGCTGTATTCAAATATTGCTGAAAGAAAAGAACAAGCATACCATCTGGACCTGGAGCTTTAGTTGGACACATATTTTTTAGTGCAACATAGATTTCTTCCTTTGTGTAAGGAGAAGATAATAATTCATTCTGAGCATCATTTAATTTTAAATGAATGGATTCACATGATTTTTCAACATTTGCTATATTCTGAGCAGTGAATATACTTTGGAAATAATGAGTAAAAATAGCATCAATATCATCCTTTCTATATAATACCAAGCACCATCTTCACTCTTCACCCTCCTTATTTCATTTTTTTTCTTCTGTTGGTTAGCTTTTCTATGAAAGTACCTTGTGTTTTTGTCACCCTCCTTTAACCACATTATCCTCGAACATTGTCTCCACATAATCTCTTCTGATTCAAGTAACATATCCATATCTTTTGCTATCTTCTTTATGCTTTCAACAATATTCATGGATTGAGATGAGCTCTTCAGTATTTCCAAAGAGGATTCCATCTATTTAATCTATTTTTGCACACTAGAAGGGTTATGCAAATGCAAATATTTAAGCTACTTAGATATAGAATAAATGTTATCTGTCACATTGACATTACGTTGTCAAGCATAAGTAATGAGGTATGAGTACTGATCATTATGTGTCATATTTCTTCAAATATGAAAATTCTTCAAATATCTTCAAATAAAGCTGAAAGATATCAAAAGAAAACACCAAAACATAGTGATCAGAAGTAAATCTCTGTAAATGTTGCACCTCAAAGTAAGGTTATAATAATTGCCAATTTTCATTAGCCAAAACCCAATCAATTCACTCATAAATATTATGTGGATCACATCAACCATTACTCCAAGTAAATGAGTAACCATGAAAGCCCATATCAAAAAAATTATAGAAACCTAGTACATCTTTGAATGCCTACATACATGTTTGAGATTTCAATAGACCACCTTGGTTTTCAATTCCATATAATACTTGATAACTCTATGAAATAGAGTTATTTAAGTTATTTTTATGCCTAAATATTGAGTAAATTAGTGTATGAATGTTTATTTGTTAATTATTTTAATGTGTTTGTGTAACTTACTTTTGATTAGATAGGTTTTAAGTTATTTTTAGATCTTTAAGTGTGATTTAATGTTTTTTAGAGGTTTTTTATTTCATTTTGTAAGTTATTCATGGTGTTTAAAACTTTTGCAAACTTAAAGTAAATAAATTGATGAAATTCAAGAGCCTAAGCCTTAATGTGAAAATATGAATTCAAGGCATCATTGAATGCAACATCCTATATACAATCTAGCAACTTGTCGCCTTAATGTGAGAAATTTGGCATTAAGGTACCAGATCGAGCACACAGATCCACAGAGTTTCTAGTGAGTTGGTGTCTTGACATGAAAAATATAGTGTCAAGGCACCATGTCAAAAATTTGCACTAAGGGTAAATCTTTTTAGGCCATTTTGGGGGCTTTTTAAGGGGATTTACTAAGGTTTATTAAAGGACTTCTATTCTGAAACTCTAAGGGCAAAAGAGGCATGAAAGGAAGCACCAAAAGGGTAAGAAAATGGAGCTCAAGTAGTGCATCCAAGTGGAGATTTAAGGACAAAAGGCCAAAAAAAACTTCTATATCAGAGTTTCTTCTTCCCTTTTCTTCTTTACTTCTACATTTGTGATTTTCTTTGAATTGACCTTTGTTAATCTTGTTAATATTCTAGGCTAGGTTTTCTTTTCTCTAAGATTACGGTCCCTAGACACATAAATTGACTTTACTATTACTTTCTTATCTTTAATTTCAATGTTAGTGGTTTATTCAATTTACTCTTCATTGTTCCCTTTTTGCTTGATCATTAATTAATGGAAACTAAGAGGATTTGAGTTAGTCTTGAGAAAGGTGCTTGAATTTAGTCCTAAAACTAAATATCTTTTGTTCGTTGTTAATTAATTGTTAAATTAACTTGATTCACCTAAGGGATAGGAATATACCAATGGGTCTTGCGGAGTCACGATTAGCCAAGATTAATGCATTCCTTTAATTGAATTCTCATAGAAATATAGGGGATTGAATTAGGGAAATAGAACTTATAATAAATTAGAAGATTTTTATAATGAAATTAAAGACTAAGGCTAGCTCATTGCACATTGAGTTTGGATAAAGTGAGTGGTATTATTGCAATGTAAGTGCTATGTCAGACTATAATCCTAAGGACCTTTAATTCCCATAGTTTCCAATTATTAGCATCATTTTTATTCTAAATTTACATTGCTTTTGTAACATCTGCTCCAATTGCGATTAGAGATATTTGATAATTGTTAATTTGATGTTTAATGCTTGTGTATGTTACATTAGTGCATATAGTTGCATTAGTTTAGGGACTAAATTGAAAGAAAATACATGAAGGTTTAGCAAAAGGTGGCTAGGGACTCAATTGAAAAGGCAAAGATAAGTGAGGCCAAGGTTGCAAAGTAGTTCAGGGACTAAAATGAAATAATATAAACATCCTTAAACCCTAGCTGAAGCCCTAACCTACACAAACTTCCAACCTTCGACATTTCTAGAGAGAGAAATAGAAGGGACGAGTAAAGAGAGAAAAGAGCGAGTTAAGGCAAAGGAGAGAGATTCTGAAGGCAAAAGAGCATATTCAAGGCTAAGAATTAGTCCTACATCAAGAGGATAGTCTTCCTAACACATCCTATATACACATTTCCAAGGAATCAAGGTAGCAATCCATCCTAAGCCCCTTCTTTTCTAAAAAGTCTAATGTTGTTGGAAATATGAATTTCTAAATGTTTGAACTGACATTAGGGTTAAACCTACATTCTATATGCTTTTTTATTTCTAAGGGATGTTGTGTTGCTAAAATATATGCTCATATATGTGCTTGTAATTGATTGTAAGGGCTAGGTTGTGTTCATTTAAAGATATAGACTAGTTTTCCTTAACTGTACCATGTCTGAGCTAATTGATGAGAAATGTTCAATGAGAAGTAAAGTTTGTTGTATGAAAATTAAGCTCACATGTTTAGAATTGAAAATGGAATGCATTCTGGACTGGGTACTATCAAAATAATGTTTTCTGAACTATAACAAAATATAACAATTGACTGTTAAGTGTGAGGTAGTCGACTGTCGTGTTCTTGGAAACCCAAAAGTATAGACAGAGGCTTAGCAACCAATTGCCAGATCCTTATTAGTCGACTGTCGGGACCGAGTTTGCACTAAGCAGTCAACTGACCATCCTTGTTGTCGACTGTCGTGCTCTTATTTTGTTTAGGACGCATTCCAGCAAGCAACCAACCGACTACCAGAACTGCTAGCTTACTGTCTAGCACTCGAGGAATAGAGAGAGCCACCAGCCGACAGCTAGCCTTCTAGCAGCCGAATGACAGCCTTTTAGCTTGCGAAATAAGGTTTTTAATGGCAATTGAGCTTAGCAATTCTTCATACTAACATAATTAAGGGCTCACAACATAGGTAAGAAAGGAAACTAGGAGTTTTAGGTAATATGCAAAGGATAGAGTTACTTTTCACTTGGATGAGAATGGTCCTTGTGATAGTGATACAAAAGGGAGTGGAGAGACATAAAAAAGGAAGAGTGAAGTATCCTAGGCATATGCATTAGTGGTAGATAGGCTCATGAGTTGAGTGACCAATTGTTGGTATATGATAGCCGTTGGCATTCCATGGTTGTGACATGTATTAAGATGGTTAAACATAAACTTAAACTTAGATGATTTCGAAAAGACCGTGATGGTTTTAAACCCTAAGTTAGTGTGTCTTCTAAGGATCATTAAGAAATTGACTTCTGGGTAAAGTATGAAGAAGTGTCCAATTTGGGCATACAGACTATTTAGTTCGAACAGTATAAGTACAAGGTAGGATTAAGCTAGCCTTCATGATATTTTGAGAAAGGCTAGTGTAGGATTATTTTGTATAGCCTATTCTAACTTATCTGGATAGGAATTAGGCTGAATTGATGAATAAACTAATTAATGGGGTTATGAGTGGCAGAATTGTTGCCTCCATGCCTAATAGTTAATTGACTACATTTAATTAAGAATACATGTTTATGTATAGTTAATCTAGGTGTATTCTATATATATTTATTCCGCTGTGATGTTAAGAGAACCCGATAGTAGAGAATAACCTAAATGGCACTCAACTAATTAACTTGGTAAAAAGTTTAAAAATTTACTCTGGTAGAAGTGATAGTAACACACCATTATTATGATAATTATGTACATTATACCTTTAAACACTTAAAAGAAACCATAAGCTAATGGGGGTTTTACATGGTTGGTATCAAAGCATGGCTACCACGGTTAGTACATAGCTGACTTGGTAGTGATAGATGCTAATTAGGTAGTAAAGGTAGATTCCTGAGGATAAAGAATATTACAGGTTAGTTAGCTGAGCCTAGGTAGTTAACTACTTGTGCTATGTTTTAACTTGAGGAATGGAGTGCTAGGTCTGGGTAGATAGTATTCCTTGTGATACCATATTTTCTCTTATAAATATTATGTTATTGAGATTGATCACCTCAGTAATGTCTATTTTGTAGAGTGAATTATGGCCTCACCTAGAAAGAATATTGAACCAAAGGAAATGAGTGAAACTAACCTGGCTGAGGTAGTACAGGTTATGATGGGAGTAGCCGAAGCTATAAGGGAACAAGTTGTTGCTACTACCTAAGTTTTCCTTATACAATTACAGGAAGATGGAAATAACAACAACCTTACTCCTAAGCACAGTAGAGGAAGAAGCCGAGGCCAGGGAAGTAAGAGGTCAATGGTAAGGCAGGCGATGCCTAATGCTTGCCCAAAATGTGGGAGAAACCACGAGGATAAACCATGTCTAATGGGATAGGACATTTGTTTTAAGTGTGGTAAGTTAGGACACTATATTAAGGAGTGCCCACTGTGGAAGAAGCCAACTGAGACTTCTAAATCTTTAACCATAGGGAAAAACCATGATGGACCATGTAGATTCCACCAAGGTGGCCAATGTAAGAAATAGAGATTTCAACAAGGTAAACGTTGTAGATATGGAAAGAGTAATAGGAATAAGCCATGTTTACTCAGATAGAATGTCTACTACAAGTGTGGTAAGCCAGGACATTTCATCTAGAAGTGCTCGTTGAGGAAGTAACAAGTGAAGCCTACTGAAGTTCCAACTATTGGAAAAGTCAATACTTTTGAGGGCAAGGAGATAGCTGATTCCAATGATCTTACTAGAGGCAAGTGTTTGATAAATAATAAATCTTTAATTTTGTTGATTGATTATGATAGGTCTTATTCATTCATCTTTAATAAACTTGCGAAATGTATAAGACTATCAGTAACCTTTCTCCCATATACTCTTATTGTCTCCACACCAGAGGAAGATCAAGTTGTGGTGATATTAGCTTGTTTGCATTGTTCTACCATAATGGGGGACAGATCCCTTCTTGTTCGTTTTACTATTTGCCTATGTTCGACATGGGTAAAGTTCTTGAGATGAGCTAGTTTTCTAAAACTGATGAGGCCCTAGACTATAACGATAAAGCTGGGATGCCAATATGGTGAACAAGAATATTGAGGGTAGAAATGAGAGAATGAGGTTCATCTAAGGTAGGGACACAACCTAAGATTAAGTATATTCCTACTGCGAGGATGTTTTCTATTTTGATGAGAAGTTCAATTTACTACCCGAGAGGAAAGTAGAATTCTTGATTGAACTGGTTCTTAGAATGGGACCAATTTTTATAGTACATTAGAGGATGTTCCTAATAAGCCTCAGGGAAGATAAAGATAGAGAGAAACCCTACACCTAAATAGTTTATCTGACTTAGTGCTTCACCTTGGGGAGAATTAGTATTGTTTGTGGAAAAGAAAGGATGAAGCCAAAGAGCAAGCACGAATTATGGATGGTTGAATAGAACAATGGTAAAGGACTAGTATTCCCTTCCCAAGATTAATGACTTGTTAGACCAATTGAGTGAGGTAGTTATATGCAAAACTTGAGAAGTGCGAGTTTTAGTTAGGGGAAGTGAGGTCCCTAGGGCATGTGATTACCAAGGATGAAGTAGCAATAAATCCCAGTAAGACTGAAGCTATGGTTCATTGAGAGAGACCTACAACAATGACTGAAATTCGTAGTTTTCTTAGATTAGCCAGTTACTATAGAAGGTTTATCCAAGGGTTTTCATAAATAGTGATACCAATGAAAAAGTTGACTTGAAAGGATGTTCCCTTTAGGTGGGATTCTGAATGTGAGTATAGTTTCCAAACCTTGAAGGAAAGGTTAACCACTGTACCAATATTAATTATCCCAAACCCTTTGGAGAGATTAGAGCTATATTGCGATGCCTCCAAGAAAGGTATGGGATGTGTCTTAATGCAAGAAGGGAAGATTTTGGTGGCCAGGCATGAAAAAGCATATCGCTAAGTATGTTGCTAAATGCTTAGTATGTCAGCAGGTGAAGATTGAACATTAGAAACTTACTGGATGATTGCAACCTCTTGATATCCCTGAATGAAAATAGGATAAGATCTATATAGACTTTATAGTAGGCTTATCTAGGACTTAGTTAGGAAATGATACTATTTGGGTGATAGTAGACCAATTGACTAAGTCTGCTCATTTTCTACCCATTAAGATTAATTTCTCCATGGACAAGTTAGCACAATTGTATATCCAGAAGATAGTGAGACTCCATGGAATCCCTACTAGCATTGTCTCAGATAGAGACCCTAGATTCACCTCTCAGTTTTAGAGAGCTTTCCAGGAAGCCTTTGGTACTAGGTTGAGCTTGAGTACTGCATATCATCCCCAAATAGATGGACAAACTGAGAGAACCATTTAGACCTTAGAGGATATGCTTAGGTTGTGTGCCTTAGAGCATAAGGGAAGTTGGAACCAAAGCCTAGCATTGATAGAATTCTCATACAATAACAGTTTCTATTCTAGCATCGAGATGACACCCTATAAAGCCTTGTATGAGAGGAAGTGTAGATCACCTCTCTGTTGGTATAAGATAAGGAAAAGATAGTTCTCGGACCAGAGTTTGTCCAGCAGACCATAAACCAGATTACAATGATTAGGGATAAGATGGCTAAAGTCCAAGATAAATAAAAGAAGTATGCTGAAAAAAGAAAGAAACCACTGGAATTCAATGAATAGAGTCATGTCTTCCTCAAGGTATCTCATGTTATTGGTATAGGTAGAGCCATTAAGTCCAAAAAATTATATCCAAGGTATATTGGGCCATTCCAAATCCTAAGAAAGGTTGGTCAATCAGCACACCAAATAGCCTTACCTCCGTTCTTATCAAACCTCCATGATGTTTTTCATATCTCACAACTTTGAAAATACATCCGTGACCCATCCACATTCTTAATGCCAGTACAGTAAGTTAAAAAAAATTTAAATTATAATCTGCAACCATTGAGAATCATTGGGAATGAGGTTAAGCAATTGAGGAACAAGGTCATCCCTCTAGTTAAGGTTTTATAGGATTAGTCATCTCCATAAGAGGCAACATAGGAGAAGGAAGAGGACATGAGGAAGTCCCACCCTAAACTATTCGAATAGGCACATTTTAATTTCGAGGATGAAATTATTTTTAAAGAAGGGGAGAATGTAACCTCTGCTCCAATTGTGATTAAAAAGATGGTTGATAATTGTTACTTTGATATTTAATGCTTGTGTATGTTACATTAGTGCATAAAGTTGCATTATTTTAGACATTAAATTGAAAGGAAATACGTGAAGGTTTAGCAAAAAGTGGTTAAGGACTCATTTAAAAAGGGAAAGATAAGTGAGGCCAAGGTTGTAAAGTAGCTCAGGGATTAAAATACAATAACCTAAACTATCCTTAAACCCTAGCTTAAACCCTAACCTACACACACTTCCAACCTTTAGCATTTTTAGAGAGAGAAGCAAAAGCGACAAGTAGAGAGAGAAAAGAGCGAGTTAAGCCAAATGAGAGAGATTTTGAAGGCAAAAGAGCAAATTCAAGGCTAGGAATTAGTCCTACAGCAAGGTTATAATCTTCCTAACACATCCTACACTCACATTTCCAAGGAATAAAGGTAGCAATCCATCCTAAGCCCCTTCTTTTCTGAAAAGTCTAATGTTGTTGGAAATATGAATTTCTAAATGTTTGAACTGAGATTGGGGTTAAACCTACATTCTGTGTGCTTTTATATTTCTATGTGATGTTGTGTTGCTAAAATGTATACTCATATATATGCTTTTAATTGATCAGAAGGACTGGGTTGTGTTCATCTAGTGATATAGACTATTTTTCCTTGACTGTACTATGTTTAAGCTAATGGATGAGAAATGTTCAATGAGAAGTAAAGTTTGTTGTATGGAAATTAAGCTCATTTGTTTAAAATTGAAAATGGAATGTATTCTGGACTAGGTACTATCAAAATTATGTTTTCTGAACTATAGAAAAACATAACATTCGACTACTAAGTGTGAGGTAATCGACTGTACTGTTCCTGGAAACCTATAAGTACAGACAGAGGCTTAACAGCTAATTGCCAGATCCTTATCAATCAACAATCAGGCTCGGGTTTACACTAAGCAGTCGACTAGACATCCTCGCAGTTAATTGTTGTGCTCTTATTTTTGTTCAGGATGCATTCCAGCAAGTAACCAACTAACTACTAGCACTGCTAGCTTACTGTCTAGCACTCAAGAAATACAGAGAGCCACCAGCTGACTGCTAGCCTTCTAGCAGCTGACTAGCAGGTTTTTAACTTGCGAAATGAGATTTTTAATGGCAATTGAGCTTAGTAATTCTTCATACTAACTTAATTAAGGGCTTACAACATAGGTAAGCAAGAAAACTAGGAGTTTTGGATAATGTACAAAGAATATAGTTACTTTTCACTTGGATGAGAATAGTCTTTGTGATAATGATACAAAAGGGAGCGGAGAGACAAAAAAGGAAGAGTGAAGTATCCTAGGCATATGCATTAGTGGTAGATAGGCTCAAGAGTTGAGTGATCGATTGTCGGTATAGGATGGTCATTGGCATTCCACAATTGTGCCATGTATTAGGATGGTTAAACATCAACTTGAACTTAGATGATTTTAAAAACATCGTGATGGTTGCGAACCCTAAGTTAGTGTGTCTTTCAAGGGCCATTAAGAAGCATATACTTAAGGTTAAAGTATAACCATATACATGATCCAAATCACCCTAGTGCATATGTTAGAAGATAGCGTACTAGAAGGGTGATCCGCCTCAAAGGAATGGTGGTGACTCCATAGCTCTATGATTTACAGAAGCGAAGAGTATATGGTCTAGCAGGTGATCCACCTCAAAGGAATGGTGGTAAACTCAGGGCCTCATGATCTGTGGAAATGAAGATGATAAGAGATCCTATAAGTTATTGAGAATGTACAAGTGGATCCAGATAGGGGACACCTCATATGTACTAGAGCAATATTTTACTATAGTGACGTAGTAGTCACCAGTATGGTTCATTCATGTATGTAGTGGTACGTGGAGTTATTGCTGGGTGACACTATCGATAGCTCATATGATGTGATTGTTTTATCCTGCTCAAAAGGCATGTTAATACCCTAAGGAAATTTTTTATGATGAGAATGATGATGAATGCACTTCCCATGTTTTAAAGATAATATGTTTGATGAATATGCATATGTAAAAGTACACAACATGATTAGATGCTACATGCACTACCTCCCAATAGTATGTGATATGTTTTATGAAAGAATGTAGAGTTTTTCATATGAGCACGGTGGTATAGGTCAATGAATTTCGTGATGATTCATTTCTCATTTTAGTGTTGGAATGTATCAGATGTGTAGGTCTCCTTTGGTTAGAGAAGAAGGCAAAGTATGAAGAAGTGTCCAATCTAGGAATACAAACTGTTTAGTTTGAACAGTATAAGTATAGGGTAGGATTGAGCTAGCCTTCATGATATTTTGAGAAAGGCTAGTGTAGGATTATTTTGTATAGCCTATTCTAACTTATCTGTCTAGGAATTAGGCTAAATGATGAATAGACTAATTGATAGGGTTATGAGTGGCAGGATTGTTGCCTCCATGCCTAATAGTTAATTGACTATATTTAATTAAGAATGCATGTTTATGTATAGTTAATCCAGATGTATTCTACATATATATATTCCACTGGGATGTTGAGAGAACCTGAGAGTAGAGACCAACCCAATGACACTCAACTAATCAATTTGGTAAAAAGTTTAAAAATTTACTCAGGTAGAAGTGATAGTAACACACCATTTGTAATATCTGCATTTTTTTAAAATCTCCAAGGATGTTTTAGATGTTAAACTTTTGTGATTTTTGACTAAAACCTCCTTAGAAATTTTAAAAGGAAAAAAAAGGGATAAAATAATCAAATTTTAACCAGGGACAAAATGGTAATTTTGTCCAAAGGGAAAAATTGTAATTTTACCTAAGGAATAAGATTACTATTTTACTTAAGAAAATTAGAGAAAATTTTCTTAAGAAATTTCCCTCAAAATTTTGGAGCAAGAGAAGGGTAAAACAGTCATTTTAACTCAAAAGGGTAAAATAGTAATTTTATCCCAAAGGGTAAAATTGTCATTTTTTTCACACAAATAGGATGACCATTTTATTCCATATATTTCATAATTTTGTTTACCCAATTAGGAGACCTCTATGTCCAAAAAGAATGAAAAAAAGAAAGAAGAGATAAGAAAAATGAAGGGTAGAAAGGTAAATTTGCAAAAGGGACACATTGGGTATTTTAAAATTGTGTTTAAAAGTCTTCTTCCTCTTTCTTTCTCAACAAAATGTAGCACACAAGAGGAGAAACTCAGCCATACGAAGAAGACGCAGGGGAGGGAAGAGGAAGAAGAAAATTTTCATAAAACTTGAAGAAAACATCATTTGCATTGGAAAAGCAAGGTAGTTAAGCATTTATTCTTGGTTTCATAGTGATTTTCATGGAGTTTGTCAATTATTTTCAAGATGATGAGCAGTAACAAATCTTCTCTCTGCTCCATTTTAAGCTTGAAACCTTGTTGCAATGCATTTATATGAGTGAATATGTGAATTTGTGTTAGTCGTAAGGTATGATTGAGCTTGTTTCATGGGATTTATAATTATGTTGTATCCACCGACAGTAATACTTTCTTGATGATGAATGATGATTAAGTTGCCAATGGTGTGTTCTAAATATAGTATGATATTGTGATGTTGGATGTGAGAAAAATGATGAAACAACTCTTGAAAAGGAAGAAAGGAATTGAAATTGCATTTTCCCCTGTTTGCTGGAAATTTAGCCAAGATATCACTACTGTAAGTTGCTGTAAAACTGTTATGTGCTGTAAAATGCTGCTGTAAGTTGCTGTAGGTTGCTATAAAACTGTTATGTGCTGTAAAATGCTGTTGTAAGTTGCTGTAGGTTGTTGTAAAATTGTTTTGTGTTGTAAAATGTTGTTGTAAGTTCTTTGTAAAGCTATTTTATCTTTGTAAAATCTTCTTTGTAAGTTCTTTGTAGGTTGCTTTGTAAAACTATTTTGTCTTTGTAAAATGCTTTGTAAGTTCTTGTAGGTTGTTGTAAAATTATATGTCTTTGTAATATATTCTTTGTAAGTTCTTTGTGAAATCTTTGTAAAACTATAAATTGCTGTAAAATTCTGTTGTAAGTTACTGTAGAATGTTGCAAAATGTTGCAAAATGAAGTGTGAGATAATAGGTATGATTCTTTAATGTTGAAAATCATAATAGATATCTTACAAAAGGTAGAAAAATACTTAAAGTGGCAATTCTTTTTTTTTTGTTGTTTTAGCCAAAAACTCCCCTATTTTGTTGAGATGAAATGAGTGTTGAATAAATCGGCAGCATTAAAATCATGATGGCCTAATGATTTCCTTGAATTGGTATGAAAAGAATGTTTGAAGAAAAAAAAATTAAGAAGGGTGAAATAAATGCTATATTTTGTATGAATATGTCTGAGTTGCTTTTCTCCCTTCCTAAGGCGGAATGAATTTGTCTCTTCTTTTAAGAAGAATTCAAGTTCCATCATTTAATGGAAAAGAAGCTATTATTAATAAATTTTGACAGAAAATTTAAAGAGAAAGGATAAAATAATGAAATGTGTACTTGATGCAATTTGTGTTGGCACAAAAATATGATATTTAAATAGATAACTTGTAGATGCTAAAATAAATGGCACCATTTATGGCATTAAAGTTTGATGAATATATATATGTATTGATTGATGCTAATGGCATGAGGATGTAAATGCCAAATTTATGTGGTGTGTTTAATGGTCCTAAATGACCTTGTGGTAATGTTATATTATGATAATGTGGATTATGGCACTAAATGAACACCTAAGGGAGGAATGGCACTGAAATACCCCTTATGGTGAAGTGGTATCAAATGACACTAAATGAATACCTAAGGGATGAAACGGTACTAAAATATCCCTTATGGTAATGGCATTAAAGGAAACACCTAAGGGATAAATGCACTAAATGAATCCCTGAGGTGAAAGGCACTAGGTGATAGCTTCAAAAGGTCAAGAAATGATTGAGATGTATTCCTTGTGAATGGTTTGTTATAAATTAATTTTTATTGATTTATTTCTTTATTTTAAATTATAGTTTAACTGCTAAAATGACTGGATGCTACATAAGGTCATATAATTCATTTATATTTACATTGCATAAATTTAAAGAAGAAATGTTTTTCCGTAGTAATACGATGGTACATGTTAGATGTTTTATGAAATTAGGAAAATTGCTTAACTACGGAGATAATATTCTCATGATTATATCTGACATGTATCAGATGCTTAAATATTTGGCGAGTATTGAAGTGGACATAGTGTAGGTGGAAATTCCCTGTTTTTTGAATAATCAATGTTGTCTAAGGAGTTTATGTAGTAACTATCATAGTAGTCCACCCTTAGTAGGGTGGATAGATAGATGTTTATTTGCATATGATGTTAACATGTAGGAATTAGCCCATTTTATCCTGATTTCTTTATATTTTGGAAATAGAATCAGGATAAACAAAATTTTTGGATGTATATAGTAAAATGGGCATATATATATGTCGAGATAGGTGAAAGTGTGAATTTTGACAGAAAGAGGATTCGAGTGGCAGGGTTGTTGCTTCCCTACCCTTAATAGATGGCAATCACTAAACATATCCTGAAATATATGTGTAACAATGTCTAAAAATGATAATATATGCAAATATATGCAAGTTTTATTTAGGACGTTTTAACTAAATCTGATTATTTATTTAGTTTTGCTGTTGCATATTGTATGAATGTAATACCGAGTAATTGATCCCAAACCTAATTTAATAAACAGATGGGTAATATTGGAATAAGAAAAATTTTACTCGGGTTAAAAATAAGGATAAAGGTGAGGATAACATGTCAATCTTACAGCTAATCATTTTATTTAAGAAATTATTTTATAAAGAAAGGCTATAAGATTGGGATGTTACACCATTATTATGATAATTGTATACATTATACCTTTAAACACTTAAAAGGAACCATAGGCTAATGGGGGTGTTACAATTTTATCTTAAATCAATTATTGGTTTTGCTTGGATAAGGTGAATACGTTAATACTGGTACTTAGTAAAACTTTTTACTAGAATTCCCTGAAGATGATACTCTTATTTCATTATTATACTGCTTGTTAATACTTGCACTATGTCCATTTGCACACAAGTTTTTGGTGCCATTGCTAGGGAATTCTTAGCTAGAGTTTCTCTAATGTTAGTGTTAAGTACAAAACTTAGATCAATAATTTTTTTATTTTCTTTTTAATTGGTTATTCTATTAGCTCTCCGTAGGTAATCAGTTAGTTTTTGCATAAAAGCAAAAAATAAAAGAAATGCCAGTGTTATCCTGAACTAGAGAGACTTAAATGGTAAATGAAAACAATCAAAAACTTTTTAAATGTGCAACTCCAATGTTGTATTTGTTAAGCCCAAGCATAAGAAGGCCTGAAATTTAAGTAACCTATTTTGAGATCAAGCCAAGCACTTTTCAACTATTGCAATCTCAGGAACAGTTTGGGACTTTGTCAATTGATGATCTGATTGCTCACATTATGAATTTTCTAGAAGTATGTGATGTGTTCAAGCAAAATGGGGTAAGTGAGGATCCGATTGCTCACATAACAAGGAAGTTATGTGCACAAAGGCTAAAGTACAAAGGGGTCTTGTTCATTTTAGCCTTTATTTATTGACCTTTAAATTTGAGTTTTAATTAGGATTTTGTTATCCTATTTTTGTTATCTAATTTTCCTTTTTATATATAGCTTTATTTTTTCAGACAAAATACAATGTTCACAGTTACCTCTCTTTACTTGTTTCTTAGGTAAGGGAAATTGAAAGTGCATTTTCAATTTTTTTTTTCTGTGAGGAGCAAGTAAAGACTGATGAACACATGTTTTAACTAACATACCAGTCTTTGTGCCTGAAGAGAGCTTCTTGTCCATGTGTTGATTGCTCATTATGAGTTTCTTAATTTTGAATTTTGAGTATGGAATGATCAATATCATTCATCTCTCAGGAAGGAATTTGAATTTCTGAGCTCGAGGTAATCATTATTGCTCGTCTCTCAAAAAGGAGTTTGAATTTTTAGGCAAAATTGGTCACTACCGTTCAGTTCTTAGAGAAGAATTTTGAATTTTCAAGTGGAATCAATCACTACCATTCATCAGTTTAAAAGGAATTTAATTAATTAATTTATTTACCTTGAGTGGAAGCAGTCACTACCATTCATCACTCTAAAAGGAATTTAATTAATTAATTTATTTATTTACTTTGTGTGGAAGCGATCACTACCATTCATCACTCCAAAAGGAATTTAATTTAATTTATTTATTTATTTACTTTGAGTGGAAGCAGTCACTATCGTTGATCACTTAGAAAGGAATTTAAATTTTTTAGTAGAAGCGGTCACTACCATTCGTTACTCAAAAAAGAATTTAAATTTTTTAGTAGAAGCAATCACTACCATTCATTACTCATAAAAGAATTTGAATTTTTGAGTAGAAGCAGTCATTACCATTCATCACTCATAAAAGAATTTGAATTTTTAAATTTTTGAGCATAAGCAATCACTATTGCTCCTCACTTGAGAGATAGTTTCCTTACTCATGAATCTTTTGCTCTAAATGAGTTACTCAATTTCAAATTTTTCTTCTTCTTTCTTTTTAAGTGCAAAGCGATCCTATCATTCTTCACTTACAAAGGAGACGGAGATTCTCATACCAAGGGCATCAATGCATAGGAGAGAACTCTTAAGACTCAATATCTTATCTGTTGATGATTCATATCATAAAACTTGTAATGATGCATGAAAGCTTAGAGGTAAGAAATTACCCAGAAGTACATTGATCTTTAATCTAGGATACTTTGTTTAACCTAGCCCCTTCTCATGTTAACTTGAGTGTCCTTCCCCCCATTTTCTAGGCTCCAATTTTAATATTTTAATAGCTTCTTTTCCACATGATTATGCTTTATTCAGATATAGAAGCACTGAGTATTTTCATTTTGTTGCTTAAAATTAATACCTATTGATAACATAGATATATCCTCTTTTCAAGGTTTCTTTATTTTTTCAGCCACTTGTCTCATTCATGACAATCAAGTGGTTATATAAATCGATTAGGACCTTAAAATCCTACAAATTTGTTTGATTAGAAAATTCTATTGTTTCCAAATTATTCACTATCTATTTTGTTTTATTAAGAGTATAAGCAACATAATTTCTCTGTGGAATGATAATGGGATGCTTTAAAAGGAGAACAAGGATGGATAAGTTTTACCAAGTAACATTTAAGAAATACACCTAGAAAATAAGATAATCAAATTCCACCACTAGGTGAAAGGAATACAAGTGAGTTAGAGAAAGAAATTTCAAAGGATAGGAATAATATGGCACTTTGGAGAAGGTCCTTTACATTTGTCTTGATGCCCTACACACTGTTTTGCAGGTTGCCACATATATACGCTTATGAGTTCATTACCCCATGCTTTGGAATTTCATAATTGACTTCTTCATTTTCCTGAATTTATCCTTTAGCTTACCCACTTCAAGACTCTATCTAAGCTAACTCTTTTATAGCTTAGTAGGCTATAACCTTTGGCTCTAACTTTTGCCTAGGTCTCCCTCTCAAGTTTTCAACCTAGCAAGCTTGATCACTTTTTTTTTAATTGTTATTACTATTTATTATTAATATATTTTTTCTCTAATTCTTGCATAGGCTACCCTTTTTGGGTTTTCAACCTAGCAAGCTTTCTCTATTTTCTCTAATTTTTACCTAGGTAGCCTCTTGTGGGTTTTTAACCTAGCAAGCTTTCCTTTTTTTTTTTTATTCTTCATTCTCTTCCATATCTGATAAAATCAATGCACCACCAGAGAATGCTTTCTTACCTACTTATGGCCCTTCATATTTAGGTGTTCACATACCCCTTGTATTATTCTGGTTAGGCAAAATCTACCTAAGAACTAGATCTTTGATTTCAAATTCCCTTGGGCATAGTTTCTTATTAAGAGCTTTGGCCATCCTTTTCTGATATAACTGCCCATGACACATGGCATTGAGCCATTAAATTTAGCTATTCATATCAAGTTCTAACCCATTCTTGTTCGTCCAAACCATCTTCTACCATTACCCTAAGGAATGGGATTTTGATTTCAACAGCCATAACAACTTTCATTCCATATACCAAGGCAGAGGGGGTTGCTCCAATAGACATGTTCATTGTAGTATGGTATATGTGTAGTGTATATGAGAGCATCTCGTGCCAATCTTTGTATATGACAACCATCCTTTCAATAATTTTCTTCAATTTTTTGTTGGTACCTTCGACAACCCCATTCATTTGTCGTCGGTAAAAATTTGAATCGTGGTGTTTAATTTTGAATTTCTTAGAGTCTTTGACCTCTGTCTCATTCAAGTTGAGTGCATTGTCTGTGATTATTCTTTTTAGTAACTCATAATGACAAATCATTTTCATTCTCAATAATTTGATAAACTTCTTCTGGGTGATGTTGGTGAATGATGCTACTTCTATCCATTTAGTGAAGTAATTGATGGCAAATAGTATGAATCTATGCCCATTAGAGGCCTTAGGAGTAATTAGCCCAATGACATCAATCCCCCACATTGAAAAAGGCCAAGGTGCCACTAAGTTGTGTAATAAGACTGGCATTGCATTGATCTTGTTCACATAAATCTGGCACTTATGACATCTCTTAAGATACTCAATGCAATCTTTCTCCATTGTCATCCAAAAGTAATCTCACCTCTATTTTTTTCTGGCCATCATGTGCTCATTCGCATGTGTCTCACATATGCCCTCATGAATTTCTTCTATTATCTTTCGAACTTCTTTTGCTTCTACACACTTTAGATTGTTTTAATAGCCACTCCCCTTTTACTTGGTAAATTATGAGGGTTGAATCCCAAAAAATTTTGAGGCTCTTAATGCCTAATGATAATGCTGCTTTTAGCTTATTGATACATGCTTCATATTCTGTTATATTTTTTGTGGAATCAAATTCCAATTTAATAGCTATGGGGAATTGTTTCCCTTTAGGAGACACAAGGATTGTACCATTGCCATTTCCATGTGCATTATAGCCCTATCAAAGTACAGTTTCCAATTTTCACCATTTTCTTCTCATTCCTCTTCTCCTTTTTCTATTGTGAGCATATCTTTTTCAGGGAAGTAAAATCTAACAGTTGACATTCATCAAGTGGAATTTCTGCCAATTGATATGCTATGACCCTTCCTTTAAAAAAATTTTTGGTGATATGTTTTATATTTGTATTCGAAGAGGACCACTTTCCACTTAGAGAATTGTCCCAACACATGTGGACTTTCAAAAATGTACTTCAGGGTATCCATCCTAAAGATTAACAATGTTGTCTAATAAAACATGTATAACCTCAATCTCCTAGTCGTCCAAACTAATCCACAACAAGTTTTTTTGATTAATGAGTAAGAATGTACATAGTCAGTGAATTTCTTGTTTAGGTAATAAATCGCCTGCTCTTTTCTTCTAGTATCATCATGTTGCCATAGTATAGCACCCATAGATCTAGGTAGAATTTTCAAGTAGAGGATTAGTGGCCGATTTGGGGTTAGGGGTACTAGGAATGGTGGATTTAATAAGTATTTTTAGATCTTATGAGAAGCTTTTTGGCATTGCTCATCACATGTATTTTTTTGGTTTTTCTGAGAAGTTTGAAAATTAGCTCACATGCTACTGTCAAGTTCAAGATGAACCTAGAGATATAATTTAACCATCCCAAGAAGCTTCTAACTTCCTTCTCCATCTAAGGTGCTGACATCTCTCTAATAGCTTTAATTTTATCTGGGTCCACCTCTATCCCCCTTTTGCTTACTATAAAATTGAGTAAATTTCCTTGATAAGGTTCTTAATATGCACTTATTAGGATTTAGCGGAGTTTATATTTTTGAAGTCTTTTGAACACTTTTCGGAGGACTGCCACATGGATTTCATTCTTTGCGATCTTAGCTACCATATCGCCCACATAGGCTTTCATTTCTTTGTTCATCATATCATGAAATAATACCACCATTACTCATTGGTAAGTGGCCCCAGCATTCTTTAATTCAAATGGCATGACTTTGTAGCAGAAGGTTCCCCATTGGGCGATGAATGTGGTCTTTTCCCTATCATTTTCATGCATAGGGATTTGGTTGTACCATAGATAATCATCCATAAATGAATATTAGTGACTTCTTGCAGTGTTATTGATTATGACGTCGATATGTGGTAGCAAGAAGTTGTCTATTGGGTTACTTTTTTTAAGTCTCAATAGTCAACACACATTCTTACTTTGCCAGCCTTCTTTAGCACTAGGACAATGTTAGCTATCCACTGAGGGTATATCTCCACTTTAAGAATCCTACATCGAGTTACTTAGTCACTTCTTCCTTGAATTTTAGTGACATATCAACACTCAATCTTCTTAACTTCTATTTTTTATGCAGCATGTCAGGATACAACAAAATTTTATAGGAGGCAATTTACAGCTGAAGTCTTGACATGTCTTGGTAGGATTAAGCAGAAACGTTGATGTATTCCTTGCACAGGTTAATCATTTGTTCTTTCACAAGGTTTTCTACTTAATTTCTTTCATTTCTTCTTTCGTTCCCAAGTTTATCTTTTTTAATAATCTCTTCATAGGGAACTATTTCTTTTTCTAAAGATTCAATCATTTTTGCAAATGTTTAGGCTAAGTGATCATCATTAAACTCATAGTCATGTATATCCGTTACATCAAGTGAAATTTTTGCAGGGGCCTCAAGAAGTTTTGCATTGGACAAGAGTTTTGAGGGGTTTAGATCCCTCGAGCGAAGAAGAAAATTCAAAATTAATTAAAGGAAAATGGAGTGTAATAGCAACTACAATTGAAACAAATAACAAAGTTTTATTCCATATAATCACATGTACTTATACTTAAAATAAAGACAATGCCTTTATTCTAGGGAATGTAAAAACACTCTAATAGAGAAAGCTGGAAACAAAATAAAGCCAATTACTCTAATAATAACACATCTAAAAGTCCTCGAATTCCAAATAGTTTAGAGCGCCTCCTAAGTTGTTAGGCATGACCTAGCTTTCAGCCTTCATTCTTTTATTACCACTCCCTATCAAGGATACTGATGGATTTATTATTTTTGCAATTGTAGGGAACTTCTTCCTAATATGAGGAACTCCCATCTTCTCTTGCCCTTTGTTTCTGCTCATGCTCACTTTCTCTCTTATTGATGTTTCTAGTAAAGGATAATATCCTAACCCCCTTCAGTTAAGATTTTCAAGAATCTCGACAAGGTGTTTTACTCGTAATCTCACCCCAAGTCCTTTTCCATCTTGAAACCCATTTTTCTCCATAATTTTGGCCACAATGGCTATGACATCTTTTTCTCTTATTTTTAATTTCCAAGCTTTTGAAGGATCTTTCTAGTACTTGGTCAGTAGCATCAACATACGTGTCAAACTAGGTTTTCTAGTAAGCATCTCCTATTTGCCCTTGATAGTGATAATCCTTCCTTCATTCATGAACTTTACCCTTTGGTGGAGAGTAGAGGGAATAATGCCCACTTCATGAACCCATGGTCTTCCTTATAAAATTATGTATGCTGGAATTAAATCCATCACTTGAAACTATACTTCAAATGTATTAGGTCCGATTTCTAAAGGTAGGTACATGATGCCAATCACCTCTATCCTAGTGTTGTCAAATGCTGTACTATCAAGTTACTATCCTCCATAAAGGCAGGGTCTATAGGAAATTGCCCTAGTGTGGATAGTGACAGAACATTTAGTGCGGAACCTCCATCAATTATAACCTTTACAACAATATAACTTTTTCATTTTACTGTAATATGCAAGGATTGAGGTTGGTGGATAGAGCTATCCGATATTTCTTCTTTAAAGAAAGAAATTCTTGACATAGCCTTTGCAACATTCAATATGTTAACCACGTTTTCTAGGGTGATATTTGGTTACATATAAGCATCATTTAAAATTTTTTGCAATGCTTTTCGATGTGCTTCTTAGCTTAACACTAGGGATAGTATTGAGATTCATGTGGGAGTTTTCTTTAATTGGTCCACCACATTATACTTACTCTATTTCATGATTCAGAGGAATTTTTCCTCCCGATCCCCTTCAATATCATTTAGTTGTTTAAATATAGGTTCCTTCCCTTTTGTCTTCTTCCTTGAATCATTCGGACTACCACTTTGAGTGACTCCTTAAATGTTAATTATTTTTAATATAGGTTCCTCAACTAAGGCAACCTTGGATTTTTAACTACAAGGCATTTCTATCTTACTACCATATCTTTACAGTACCGCACAATCATTTTCATATGGAAATGAGATTGGTATTTTAAAGATCACATTCAGTTTTTTAGATACTAATGTTGGTGTGTAATTACTAATCTCTTGGGTAGGGATTCTCTTTGGTGCTTTGTCCACTAGTTTCTTCTTGATCAAATTAAGGCATCTCTTCCCTATCATGTAGATCTTCTTTTCTAGTGACTCTGTGATTAACATCCCCAAAATCATCATCTGTTCTATGAGTTAGGTGAACATATGGCAATCTTCAATGTTGTGCCCTACCATTTTTTAGTGGTACATGCAAAATTTCACATTCCCATGGTATGTTCCTGTTCATTCATAAGGTCCCTAATGCATCCAGCTTTCATGAAAGCTTAATACAAAACCTTCCTTGAGCATTTCAACTTAGAGACATCCTAAGTGAAAGGTTTTTCTGCATCTATAATCCTTACTTGCTTATCCCTTTTGTAATTTGGTAGCGAATTAGTAGCAAAGTTGGAATTTTTAAGGGTGCTAATCTCAATATGCCCAACATCAATGAGATTTAAGATGCATTTTTTAAAGGATGGACAATTTTTGATTGTGTGGCCTATAGCTCCAATGTGGAAGTCACAAGTTAAATTTAGGTCATACCATTTAGGAAAAACTGGTTGTACTAGCCTATATAGTTAAGGTCCCATGATCTTTGTATCTTGTAGGTCACAAAATAAGGCAGAATTGGTCAAGTTGAACTTAGGCCATAGGCAATTATCTCTTAGACCTCTTTGACCGATTTACAAAGATTTTGTCTGGCTTTGATTGCTATTTTATCCTATTTTACTCCCATTGACATGAAGGCCAACTATTTGGGAGGTTTTGTATGGTACTGATGCTTGAACATTACTAACAGATTCTTCTTTCTTCTTAGACACTTGGTTCCTTTTTTTAGTGTTAGGGATCGCAATGCACCCATGTCGTATGTTATTATCTATTCTTTCTCCAATTACTATCAGGTTGGAGAAGTCTCTTACATTAGCTCCCAACATGTGATTATGATGTAGTTCTGGGAGGAGAATGATGAAGCTAGAGCATATTTCAGTATCAGTCATGGGTGGTTAGACTAGAGAAGCCTGTACTCTCCACCGTCAAGTGTATTCTTTAAATGTTTCTATACTCTTTTTGCTCATGCTTTTAACTTCCTCATGAGTGGGTTCTATATTAATTTTGTACCTAAATTGTCTTACAAATTCATCCACCAAATCCTTTCACTTCTTAATTTTCAAATGATCGAGGTGCATGAACCAAAATAATGCTTCCATTGTCAAACTTTCTTGAAAAAATTGAATGAGGAATTTCACATCCCTCGACCTTAGCCTCATCTTGGTACAGTATGATTTTAGGTGGAATAATTGATTGGTGGAGCTGTCAAGATTCTCAAATTTTGGCATTTAGAATTTTTTAGATATTTACACCTTTGGGGTGAGACATAGATTGTCCACATTGAGAGTACCCCATGTGGTAGGCCCTTAGAGGGCCTGAATTTCATCTTTTAGTTATCTCATTTCTTCTTTCCATACATCATTCACAACTTTGGCTGGAAAATGAAAAGTATACAGGGGGTCATCACAAGGTAACTCTTGCGTGTTGATTTCCCCTTATTTTTCTACTCCATCATTCAATTGGTTTGAGCCATTATTTACTCCAGTTCCTGCACATGAAACATTATTCTTTGCTCCTAATGCCACTTCAACACCCACTCTGCTTAAATTTCCCCCATTAGTATTAGGTGGGGGCTGAAGGTTCCATGCAATCTTCCCTAGTGTTTCAGTCACCATCTTCATCATGACAGCCATTTGATTTTCTATGGTTGTCATCTGATCATTTAGTGTAACATTTCTAGAATCTACTCTTTGCTCAATACTCAAATTTTGGTCCTTCCATTGCTTTACTTTTGGAGTGAGAATTATATACTCTTATGATGGAAGGGGCTGGTTAGCCATGTTTTCCTTAAAACAAGCAATGTTGATCCCTATAAACATATGCGAGAATTTTTAGTGAACAAAAGGTACGATTATTATTATTATTATTATATGTTCTTTATTATCACGCTCTTCATCCAACAAGTGTCTTATTTATACCCTTATCCCTTGTTCTTTTTCCTCCATGTAAGTGATTCTATTGCAATACACATCGATAGAACTTTGTTGTTCTTCTATTGTTTCGACAAGCTTCTATACCTTAGCAGTTAGTGCATCTACTTGAGTTTTTGACAATTGGAGGAGATTGTCATAGATTTTCTGATTCTCTGCCTTAATTTGCTGAATCTTGTCCTTTAGCTTAAGACATTCTTCTTCTCTTTATCTATTTTGACCTTTGAATTCTTCTAACTTTCTACTCATCTCGTCAACTTTTTCCTTGGCCTATGTTTGGCATTCAGCCTCATAGTCTAGAGGCTCATTCAGTAATGTAAGAGGCCTTTTTGGTCTTATCACGTGAGAAGTTACTAGGTCCTTTCCTCTTTCATTGAAAGACTTGGCATATTCAGGATTGGATATTCCCATTGGACCCACCTCTTCATACGTCTTAAATTCCATAGACTTATAGGCTTCATAAATCCAATCCCATAAGTTGGTATCATATTCTCTTTTGTATTCAAATTTCACTTCTTTTAGGGGCTTTGTTTAGGTTTCATATTGCATTCTTCTATATTATCTTAATACTAATATTGGTGAATATGCTATGAAACCTCTAGTTCTAATGAGAGGTACACATTGAAAGTTCCCACACCATAACAATATTCCTTTGGCAGCAACCCAGGGTAGTTTCCAAGTGTACAAGGATGAATCAATCACTCTGAAGACTTATTCCCATTCTTCCTTTTTCTTTGATTCAACTAGTGATTGAGCAAATCTTTTGATTAGGTTAGGCATTATGCCATAGGTTGCATATCTTTTCCCAAAGGCATGATTACAAAGCCATACATATAAGAGGTGGAGGTAGCACTTTAGTCCCCCTTTTCCTGTCCTTCTGCCGTGATTCAAAGATAAGAATGTGTCTACTAAGATTGCAAGAACGAATTGATATCCTCATATAGTACTATTAAGAAGATGTTTATAACATTCATATCTACTATTTTGATAGCTAATGGGAACAAATCAAATTCGTAGATTGAGAGTGCTAGTAGATCACAATAAGCCTTTCTATCTCTCTTCATTTTGTCAAGGAAATTCATTACATAAGCTAACTCCCATCCTCGTGTTCCCCCTCTTCTTACCACACTCTTTTCAATCATATTTCTCAAGACTCCCATCAAACTAAATATACTACTTGATAAAGGCAATGCTTGGCAGTAAGCATAGACTTGACTTTAAGGTAACAGGTGACGGTTCAACATAAAGGCGTACTCTTCGATGGTTGGGGTAGTATTAGCATCACCTAAAGTAAACACCCTAAGAGACAGGTCCCAATAATTCATGGCTATTAATAACACCTCCCAATGTAGTTCTACAAATAACAAATCAACAATTTTGCCAAATTTTTTGTAAAAACCTTCCTTTTCTTCTTAGGACAAAGAGTTGTAATGACCCCTTAATTCTTAAAGGTTGATGGTCTTTATAACAATATTTATGTTTGAAGGCAGCTACTCTGAAATGCTCTTAGTACACATCCCCCTCCTTAGATTGACGAGCTCTCATATATTCCCTAAGTTTTCAGGATGATCGTTTTTCGGGTAAAATCATTTTGTGTATTTGCTTACTTTAATAACCTGGATCTATTTAAAGAAGGAAAGAAAAATTAGTAAGAAACTTTTCACATATTAAGTGTGGAGAAAATTTTTTCTTGTACATAAAACTTACATAAAAGGTTCACGGATTGTTGAAACATTTATGGTAAAAGAAGATTAAGAGCTAATGTTCTGACAATTTTGGTCCTTTCTTTTTTGGGTTTCTTTCATGTATAATGCTAAAGTTGGCAATGCAAGTTAACCTTAGTTATACAAACAAGATTTTATTTCTGTATACATTTTCAAATAGTAAATGCTTCCCCTTTTCCTACAAAGGAGATCTTAAATTGAGAGTTCTAACTTAAATAGGTCTTTAAAGTCCACTAAACATGTGCTAGTTTTAGAGTGGATTTATATTCCTATAGGAAATATAGCCCCCAAATTACCCCTGTAGCAAAGAGACTCATAGGGATCTCCAGATATTGTCAATGAGAATACAAGGGATTAAACCTCCGTAAGCCCATGGCAGTAAAAGAGGTACAATCAAGGGAGGTTTTCATGTTTGTCATAAGAGTTGCACCCTCTATATGACCACATAAAAACTCCTTCTAACTTATGGCTACTCTTGACCAGGGTATAGGGCCAGCATGTGTGCGAAGGTAATGTGAGTATATTGTGTGTGAAGAGAAGCATAAAAGTTATAAATTTCTACCCATCATCACCTGCAAACAAAATCAAATAAATAGAGTGTACCATAAAATATATCACCTACACCTAAAATTAACATCCAAATAAATTAAAAATATCAAAGGTGTAAAATAGGCATACATAAATTTTATTACACACTTATGATATTAGAGTTAACTCTCATGTTTAGCTCCCCAATGAAGTCATCAAACTATCACACCTGAAATGTGATGCAAATGGCAAATGAAATGGAGTCACCACTAAATTTTTATTTTTAAAAAGGAAACTTTAGAAAAATCTTTTTTTGAAAAAAAAATTTTTAAAAATAGTCTTCAAAATTAAAGACAGGTTCGGGAGTTGGTACGCGTGGGGAAGGTGTTAGGAACCCCACAATATTTGATATCAAATATGTGCAATTAATATGTACAAGCCTTATTTATCCTTAACAATCACATGTAAACACAAAATAAAAATGTATAGATGTTGTGACTTAACTAGGTTCCCTAGTGCCTACATACCCCTTATGGTGATCAAAGTTCATGTAGTCTGAATGTAGAAAATAAATGTGGTTTGGTATTAATTTTTTTAAAAATAAAGAAACAAAAGCATGACAATTTTCAAAAGAATTTTCTTGACTTAGTGATTTGATTTTACTTTTGAAAAACTTTGTTAGCCTCACTTCTTTCTCTCTTTTTAACTTTTCTTCTCTTTCATTTTTTTTGGGTTTTGGAAAAGTAATTTAAAACTAAGTGAGATTATAAGGGAAACGAAATTGATATTTTGAAAAGTAAGTTTCCTAAAAAATAAAAATTAAATTCCTAACTTTAGGATAAAATTGGGTCATTTAAACCTAAATGCAAAGCATATAAGAAAATATATAATTCATAGCTCAAACAAAGTAGAATTTAAATGTGCAATACAATCTAACACATTCCTACATTCATTTTCACCAGCATTGATAAATAGTTGTGCATAGTGGAATAATCACTTATGACATAAGGAAAAAGAATAATCAATCACCCTAACTCAAGATCGACACCCTTCCCTCCCTATGATAAGCATAAGCTCCTAGGACTACTAATTGTGACAAATATATCTAAAATACATGAGCAATATCAATATTTAATGTTTAATAATTAACACAACCTAGTAAAAATAAATAAAGGGAAAATAATTAAACTAGAATAAACATCTCGAAGCTCCAGTCATTCCTTTGGTTCTCTATAGGTACTCAATTCTCTCCTCAGGCTTTTGGATTTATCTTGAATAGCTCTCCATGTGCCACCATAACAAAGAGTTAAATTAGTACTCATCCAAATTAATTTAATAGCTGAACAATTGTTTTATATACCAAGGTTAACTAGTAAATTCAATATAAAAAATTTGTGGAGGCTAACAATAAGCATATCCTAGTAAACTTACAAATCAAGATTCACACACGTAAGGTAAAAAAATCAAATTCAAGAAATAAAGTAGGATGTCATAGTCTCATATAAATTAGTATCTTATATCAGTGATTCAAAATAAATTAAATCTAGTAGCCCACACTCCTTTTAGATCAATCAAGAGGTTTTAAGTAAATTAAAATTAACTGTCAAAAGTTCTAGAATAAGTTAGCACATCAGCAAACTTAAATTAATACAGATTACTTGAATTATATTGAATCTCAAAAAGCATGATATATCAAATTAAGCACAGAAGAACAAATTTTCAACCAAAAAAGTAAGGAATCTAAAGCCCAAAAAATAAGGAGTAATGCTAAGAGAAGGCATGAAACAATCAGAAACAATTTAATCAAAAATAAATCTCCAAGAGACGATATCAGTCTCATTGTGCGAATGGTGGCAAGGTTAAGGGTAGTGGCAAGGATTATGAACGGTGTCAATAAAACAAGGAAAGTGGACGATGTTGATACTAACGGAGTTCAAAATGTCCCTCAACGATGACTGTCTTTGTGCAAGGCAGCTTTGAAGCGTGATGGTGAGTATTGTGGCACCATCATTGGTGGCTTGTGATGGTTGTCAGTGCAGTTTCCCGGTGCAACGGTGGCTTGAGATGGTATTCGATATGATTTCCCCCTCTAGTTTGGTGTTCCCTCAATGCTCTAAGTGCTTTCTCTCTACCTCCCTACCTCACAATGCCCATCCCTCTCTAATGTTTCTCAATACCTATTTTATATGAATACAATTTTATCACATACTCATGAATGCATTATCACATACCTATCACACAGGATATATTATCATATTAGAATTAACTCACATATCCATCAAATAGGATATATCATACTGGTAACAAGGTTATATTCACATATAAACACAGAGCATACACAAAGAATTTAGAGCATATCTCATAGCCATTGCCAAAACATTATCGTAACAAAAAATCATCACAAGAGAAATCCGAAGAGCCGCCGAGCAAACTACTCCTCATATTAAACCCTTACTCACAGGTGAGTTTCATGTAGTCAATGACTACCTGTAGTTCTCAACTACTATCTATATATTATCCGATAGTTTGTAACTGCAATTCATGTACATGCTGGAGTGTCCTCCAATGGATCCAAGTACACCCATCCACAACACCCCCACGAAGGTCCCTGTCTGTCTCATGGCAAATCATTCCCCATCACTGAGAACCATAGCGTCCCTGCCTATCTCCTGGCAGATCATTCCCCATCACTGAGAACCATAGTGTCCTTGCCCTTCTCCTAGCAGTTCCTCCCCCATATATATGGGATTACTGTTTTCCATAGATCATTTTCCAAAAATACTATTCACAAGTTTATAGACTAGGGTGATTCGGCTCATACTATGGTTATGTCTAACTTTAAGTATGTGACTCCTTTAATTGGCCATAGAGCAGTTCACTAATTTAAAATTGATAGCCATCATGGCATTTTCAAAAATCATTTTATTCAATCGCGGAATGCCCAACATCTGTCCTATACCAACAATTGGTTATTCAATATGAACCTATCTACCACTATCCATACGCTAAGAATACTTTATCATTTCTCTTATATATTTCATGCTTATTCCTCTTAAAGTCTCACCTCATTCTTGCTCTTTTTCTTTATCTTTCAACCCTCATGTTATCTATTATACATTTTAAGTTCAAATCCCTTGATTGAGTGAAGTTTTGGACTAATTGTACTTCAAGCTCGATCATTGAGTTCATTATCCAAAATAGAGGGCAGCTAGTTAACTTACACCTACCTGGCAGTTGACTTTTAGCTCACTATCCTACAAAATTTTCCAAACTTGAGGGCCATCAATTGACTGTCATAGACCCGACAGTCGTTTACTCTGTTCTGATGATTTTCTAGAAAAATGAGCATGACAGTCAACTTCCAAGGGCTAGCAGTTTACTGCTAGCATTTTGTATACATTTATGGGCAACTGAAGAACACGACAACCAACTTCTAAGAGCTAGCAATTAGCTGCTATGTTATACTTTGTTTTTCAAATTGGATGTTGACCAAGATCTTTGCCCAAGAACTTGTTTGTAAACCTTTTCTGTTAATTATCAACTCAATACCAGCATATAAGCATCATTTATCATAGAAAAACAGCCCAAGTTACCGTTTAATCTCACTCAAATCTTGGATTCAACCTTATTCTCATTCAATAGGTTAAAACCCATTTCTCATAATCTGATTCAAGCAATCATAAGTACATCCATGCAATTTAAAATACCCAATAGCAGTTAAAAACATCAAGAATATAGTTTTTACTTCCTCTCTAGTTTAAATAACATGAAAATCATAATTTTCAGTGTATGAACAGTATTTTCAAAAAGAGAGAAGTAGGTTGTTTGCTACCTTATTTCTTGTAAAACGTTGGAGTATTAATCTCATATGCCTTCCTAAATTCCTCTATTGCTAGCTTGTTGCCTCAAATCACTTTAAAACTTCCACTTTCTTCTTAATTCCTTAATCTTTCTCTCTCTAGAACTTCTCTTTCTATAGAATTCTAAAGTTCAGGGTGAAATGGGGAAGGTTTTTGATATTTCTACTTATTTATAGGTGGTCCGGGTGGTCGAAGCAACTTCAACCCTTATCTAATGCTAGGGTTGAGTTTTGATCATCTGGCCTCAATTAGTAATTTCCCTAGCCATATGAAAAATGACCATTTTGCCCCTAAAACTTTGGTGGGAAATTTCAAAATTTTGGTAGCTGTGGTAACTAGTCTTTTAGATAAAATTACGGTTTGCTAATCTTGGAGTATGGAAAGCCTACATAGCTTCCCTAACTAAACCTTTTCCATTTCATTTTAGTCCCCGCTCTTTTCTTTTCAATTTAGTTTTTCAATCTAATACAACTACATGCAATCTAATGCAACACACACAAACATTTAACTTATTTAATAACTAGCAAACATCTCTCAAATATGGAAGGAGTGAATGTTACAGAAGGCAAAAGAAAGATGAAATAAAGGAGATAGCTAAGAACAAAGAATAACAAATGAAATAAGAACAATTGAAAAATTACTTTTTGAAACAAAAATATGGTTTTTTAACTAATTTTTTCTCTGGCTGAAAAATTCAAATTATAGAACCTACAGTCATGTGTCTCACATAACTAAAAAGAACCAAATGACATGGCTGAAAAGAAAGAAGAACAAATCAAAATAAGAAACAATAATGTAAATTTACCAAACGATCACAAAGCACCATCTCCAAACTATTAACGTCATCAAGATTAGTAAATGAAGGCATCTTTCACAACTATACAATCCTCACTTTAATTTTCCAGCTTTTCTTTCAGAGGGTTCAAATAAATAACATTGTCATATTTTGGAGACATATTGTTTCTTTAATATAATGTCAACTTTCAGAGAGGATACAAAATAGACCATTATACATGAACAACATGCTTCTTATATAGGGGCATTAGGAGGCACTTTGTAATCTCACCATAAATAAATAAAAGCAACACATTCCAATGTTAATGAAGTAGAAATTTGAAAGTATATATTCATCTTTCTCACCAAACTTATATCTTTCCAATATCATTCAAGGTATGCACATTTTTCTTTAAAAAAAATCTATCTTTGTTGGTGGATTTTTAAAACAACTATTAATAACTTCAAATTTTCAATAAACTTATTTATGTTTCCAAGAAAATTTATTATTTACATATGTATATTTTCAAACAATTAAAAGTAATTTAAATTTTCAACAAAATCAAAACAATGAAAAAATATTTTATTAATACATATAGACTTTGTTGCCAACTTTTATTTTTTCTATGTAATATTTTAGAAAATAATTTAAATGCAGAAGAAAATTTTAAAACATATTTGACATTTGTCAAATATAAGTTTTTATCCTTTTTTTAAATATAAAAAATAACAAAATTTACACTGCCACATGTTAGTCACAGCCTCTCATTCTAGGATTTTTAGCAATTTTTTTAATTAGAAATTCAAAAAAAAAATCTAAAGTACCACATACCAGCTTCTCCTTTCAAGGGCTCTCTTTTAGAGTGTGTATGTAAGCACCACGTGTCAGCTTCTCCTTCCAAGAGCTCTCTTTTAGCGTGTGTGGCAGCTTCTCCTTCAAAGAGCTCTTGTTAGTGTGTGTGTGTAAGCACCACATGTCAGCTTCTCCTTCCAAAGGCTCTCTTTTAGTGTGTGTGTTAGCTTTTCTTTTAAAGAGCTCTCTTTTAGAGTGTGTGTGTGTAAGCACCACATATCAGCTTCTCCTTCCAAGGGCTCCCTTTTAGTGTGTGTGTCAGCCTTTTCTTCGAAGAGTGTTCTTTTAGTGTGTGTGTAAGCATCACATGTCAGTAGTACCACGTGTCAACTTCTCCTTTCAAAAGTTCTCTTTTAATGTATAAATAGATATGTAGATAAATAAATTTACATTTTAAAGATATTATAAATAATTTTTTAATTATATTCTTTTAAATTATTTAAATATATTAAGATAAGTATTTAATTTTAAATTAAAATTAATTTTTTTCTTAAAGTTTTATTTATTTGATTATTTAATTTTTTATAAATAATTTTATTTTTAAAAGATTTAAGATTCACAGGTGATACTTGCCAGTTTTTCCTTTACATGTTGCATTTGGCAAATCAACAGCGGAAGAAGGAGAATCCAACGCTACGGTTTTTATTTATGTAAAATTGATGAGTGAGACTTACTACTGAAACCAACAAATTGCTTCTCCTTTATTTTCTTTTTTGTTTTCGTTTGTGCTTGCTTGTATTTAATTAATGGGTCTTTTTTCTTTTTCTTAGCTTATTGTGCTGATTGTAGAGATGATTCTTATGAATTGTTAATCTATTGCAATGTTGGTGTGCTCTTGGTTTATTTTAGTATAGTACGGATATATTCTGCCTATGATCTATTTTTATTTTTAAGATTTTGTATTTTAGGCATTTCTCAAAAGTAATTATACGTATGAGAAATCTAATCTTTAATTTAAACTAACTAATATTTTAGCCTTCTATCTTCCTACAATTTATCTTAAACACCAAATATTTTGGTATAAATGAGTCATTTCACTAGTTTAAAATTTTGATTTAAGGCGTTTTCAATTTGGTTAATTTATATTTTAATAAAAATTAATATTTGAAAAACTTCTACATCATTACAATCAAAATACATTTTACATAAGTATAAATTTGGAAATTTTAAATTCATTTATAAATTTTTTTGATATATTAAATATGAAAACTAAGAAATTAATATGTTTAATAAGATGTATGTAATATAGAGATGATTGTTTAGTACATTTAAAACTCAAATATTTTCTATAAATGAATTATCAAAGACTTAAAAGTTAGAAAATTAGAATGCCTCCATATCAGAAGTCATATAAAATTGTAGTTGTTAAATAAAAGACTATAATAGTTTTACCTTAATCTAAATCATATATGTTATAAGTAAAAGGGATTGCTTCTTATACCTCTATTAAACACAATGACACAACCAAGCATATTAATTCTATGGTTTTCGAATTATTATAGGATTGAATTATTATACGGTTTACTTATTATAAGATTGATCATCTATTCCTCACAAAGACTAAGATAACTGTTGAATTTTATGGTTTTAATTCTAAAACATTCATAGTCTTTCTTTGTTAATATTGGATGATCAATCTTACAATAATTGGATTCTATTTCACTCTTAAAATTATTAATCAACTAAATTAATGCCTAACTCCAATTAAAAAAAATGAAATTGAATTTAACAATATCTCAAAAGCAAGTAAATATTACTAGTTCCCCTAAAAAAGCCATTGGATCAGAAGACCTTTCCCTCTTGGACAATCAAAACGAGGTTTCATTCTCATTGTTCAGATAAAGATACAAAAAGCATAGCACAAAATGTTTCAAGTGGGCATCATGCGCTTCGCACTATTGGAATCGCATCTGCGGTAATCCAAACACAAGTAGTACAAGTATAAATGATCCAACAAACAGTAGAATTAGATTACATGACTCACTTCCGCAACATGGTACGACCAACCTTCCTTATTGCTAATAGGAGCTCCAGAAATTGCTAAGCACTGAATGCTACAGGAGGAACTTTATGATGGTGCCTTGAAGATTACATGAAGGTTCTAATCTTCAAGTTCAATAATCTTCACAACTGAAGAGTCACCAACTTTCTGGCAAACAACAACTCGGTCATGTGGCTTTATGATGCCAAATGCCTTGCCATGGTCTAAAGCAACCTTCAAAATTGATTCATTTGTTGCGCTCTTAGACTCAGCCTGCACATACGAGACAATAGAAAGTTAACATCTATATAAGATTTTGTCAAAGGCTGTGATGCAGTACAAGAAGATAAACAACATGTTTGCGGTAATAATTTATGGTGTAATTGTAATTTGGGATTTAGTGTTTGTAATTGAGTATTTAGAATTTATTTAAGAGTAATTTGAAAATTTAAATTCAACTTTTAGGATATTGGGATACCTTATCCCAAATTGGGAATTCTCGTCTTCAATAGTGCTTGGGCGATAAGTTTCAACGTCTAGGTTGATTCTGATAGATACCAAAACTAGAGAATGGAAGTGCAAAAAAAGGTTGTCTAGTGTGTGAATCAAGAACTGTGAATTCAGATTAATGGTGAAAATCAGAATAGAAGCCTTCAATGCCAGGATGCAATTCAGCAAAACCAGAAAATGAGCAACATCAGAGAGAAAGGTTCTAATTTGAGAAGCTTTTTCCCAGTATCCAGATCTACACTTCCTCATAAAATTTAGTGACTGGTACCCCCATCATTATCCCAGTTAGAATTAGGGCTTTAACCATGGAATTTAAATAAGATTATTGATTGTATTTGTTACTGGTCTTGGTTTCTTGATTCCACTTCTACGTTAGGCTAACCCCAAATATGAGACATAAAGAATAACCAAAGCGGTTTATGTGAGTACCACTAATGGTTCAGAACCATCGTATAATTCCATATAGAAAGAAAGCACAAAACAAGAGGATCATAACAAAAGCAACTAGTGCATTTGATGATTTGAAAGATAAGAACCTAGGAGTCATCCTAGCAAGTGCCATTTGATCAAGCACTAACTTGAGCCATCAAATAAAAATCAATAACCTTTTCTACTGGAATAGATAGATGTGATTCCCACTGCTTGAAATCTATTCCATTTTGGATTTTAGGAAAAATAAAAATAGCCCTGGCTAGTAGAATAGAGATCCCAGAGCATTGGAATATCAGTGAGAGCAATTGAGTTCCACATGCATTCTATCTTAGAAGCTTGGCAATTTTTTTGCCAAATGAAATTTAACCAAAAGCTACCCTAGACTGTAGAGACCCTGTACCTTAGTATCTACAAATTAAAGGGTTAATTACAAATTAGGAAATCATGCCAAAACTATTTCATGTTTAGGAACAGTTAACCAGACAAGTGGCTGAGTAAGTCTAGACTCTAGCCTATTAATCACTCTTCAGAAATCCTTAACCACTTTAAGACTAATCTTTTCTAAACTGAGTATTTTGTTCAGAATTCCTAAATCATAATCCCCCTAAAGTAAAAGGTAAGAAACAACCATATTGTGGACTAAGATGCACAAGGTACATGTCAGCCATTCTGCCTTAGAATTAAATGTTGACTTCCAGATAAAAACAAGTATGACTCCTGACATGAGAGTCATTTTCTGCCTTTATACATCATAATTTTACTCAAATAGACTGAACACAAACAGAATTTAACAAGTCTTACTGGATGTCGTGGATCTGCCAGCATAGGGAAAAGACCTCTAACAATAAGCGATTGCCTTGCCTGCCATGGGACCATACAAGGAAACAGATAGCAAGAACGGATTAGTTTCAATTCCACTGATGTTATAATGCAAGTCCAGGAAAGAGAAACATTCAGATAAATTGCAATAAGAACACACTGAAGGTTAACGTAAACAAGAAAAAGAAAAAATTGTAGGGACATGAAGAAGAACTTTTTCATCACTTTTACTCTGAAGTACGAAATAAGTTTGCATAACAGATTTTTCTTGACGTAAGGTAATGAATGCCAATGCCCAAATTTTTGTGTTAAGTATTTTCTATATTTAACTTCTAAGTTATTGCTTGTTTGATCACTATATGAAATCAAAACATGTTAATCCGAGGACTTCACAAACAACATTTTAAATAATTAAAAACAACGATGAGATGGTTACTACTTTCATCTGCATTTCAAGTGAGAAAATTACACCAGTCTCCCTTGGATTTTGTAGACAATACACAAAATTCCACCTTTTTTTCAAAACCTATATAAAATTCCCTTGGATCATATGATATAAACTCATATAGACCTCCCTTGCTCAATGGGGTATATTATGTTCTCAAATAGAAGGGAGGTTTAGGTAATTTTTCATAAAATCCAGGAGAGGTTGGTTTAATTTATTTTTCTCAATGAACAAATATTAACCAATAACCACATTTTACGCAAAGTTAAAATGCAGAAGTGTTTGATGCAATTGTGGAAAATCAAAAAATATATCCCAGAGAAAATTAAAATGTTTAAAGACAGATTATCTTGATTCTTAAACTTCAGTTATTTATTGTAGAAGAAGCTGAAACAATAGAAAACATTTGGTTCAAGAGAAGCTCATTGAATCTGGCCTGAACAACAAACTATTATTAACATAGATCTCAACTTTTGATATTAACCTCACAGATTAGCATAATTATTCAGGCACCTGACAAACATGAGTTGACTCAAGGCACTCAATCAAGCTCAATAAAATAGGTGGCAAGCATCAAGATTTTTCAGAAAGTGAATATGATTTAAATTCCTTCCAATCCAATAATTCACTTGCATCAATCTAGAACTACATTAGGGTTCCATGAAACACGGCATGCATAGCTAATGTCAATTATATACCTCAAAGGCACCAGTGAAAGTCCATCGGAGTTGATTAGTTTTCAGTTGAGGAATGACAACAGATATCACAGGCATGTTTGGCCTGTACTTTGCAATCAACCTAAAGATACAGACAATAAGCAGAAAACTTTAGGTAACAAAATATCAAAATAAACAACAAAATAGTAAATGATTGTCAATACCAATGTCAACTGAATAAAGAACTCCATATTGTAAGCAAATGCATAAGCATTTGCATTTGCATTGCTAACCACAAAATGATAAATTTCTAAATAACATGGAAAAGGGGATTGAAAGAGATGAAATGAAACCTTGCAGCTCTTCCAGATGAAGTGAAGCAAATAATAACAGAGGCCTTAACCTTGATGGCTGCTCGAACCTGTATGTTAAAGCACAATGAAATTACTTCCCAAAAATTTGGTTCACTCATATAGACTCCTTTGGTCAAGAAACTAGCATCATAGTGCCAGGAGAAGAAAAAAACATCAAAACAATCCAGAGAAATTGGGAGTAGGGACATTAGAGAAAAGTACCGCAGATGAAGCTATTGATTCCAAATGGCTCATTGGCTCTCCCACATATTTGACAGCCTTCTTGTAATACAAATCTTGATTAAAAACTTTCTCTGCCTACACAAAGCAGTTGCCTAGTTTCAGTCCACATTTTTTCTTCTGTGAGCAGATGGTGGTGGAGGGGAAAAAACTAATGTTTTGACTCTTCAGAGAAGCAACCAAGCATAAAAAATTCTTCATTTAAGAAAATCATAATGACAGGAGGAGCATGAACAAAAGGCCAGACTAAACTGAAAGTCATTATAGATTGTGTAGATAAATGGCAATTATCATTAACAACAGGAAGAAAATAATTTATCATTGACTATGCCCGAGGGAATCAATGTACAATCAACTCATTGAAGATCAAACCATATAAAAGCCAGCAGGACCACATGTAGGAAAATCAACGAAGATCAGACTAAATACAAGGCATTTAACTGAATCAACCCTAGGAAGCAGCCATAAATTATCATAAAATGCCCTCATAAGAATAGCTGGAAAACCATCCAGTAACAAGCATACTTGAACATTATAATGACTATCTATGAAAAGGGAACTTCTCTGAAAGAACAAAACACAAGGGCGAGAGTGAGACTTGAGAGAGGAATGTTGATCATAACTAGAGAGTGAACCTACCTCAGCACAAATTTTTCCAACAGTAGAAATTGTCTCCACAGGGTACAATCCCCTCAGGGTCTCTGCCCCAAGAAGAATTGCATCACTTCCTGAACCAATAAAAAGAAGCAACAAATTTATACATGAAAGGTGCATAACAAGCCTTGAGAAAGGAATACTGATGAAGAAATAGAAACATGTGCATGCATCTAATGGCAGAGATTGTCACAATAGTAACAATCAAAATATGTCAAACAGGATTAACCAAAAATAACAAAAAAGAAGCACATCTAGAGTCAGCAAAATAAAATTTATAAAGGATGATTAATCAAGTCCAACAGAGGGTTTTCCAACAAGCATTAAAGAGAATTCTAGCAACTCTAAACAGTTTCTTGAAAATTGAATTACATACCATCCAACACTGCATTAGCAACATCAGTTGCTTCAGCTCGGGTAGGTCTCAAGTTATCAGTCATAGTGTCCACAACACGTGTGACAACAGCTGGCTTTCCAACCATGTTGCACTTGTAGATAGCAGCTTTTTGGAATAAAAACACCTGCCAATTTCAAAGAGATATATGCAAGTTTCTAATTTTCATTTTATACTGGAAAGTAAAGGCTGCAATAAAAGCCCTAATCAAACACATGTAAATATGGCATCAAAGGCCAAAACACCTGTCCCCTTATAAGTAAATTCATAACAATGGATTTATCTGTTCAAAAGCACAGGCTGACCTTCTCAGGTGGGAGATCTATCCCCAGATTTCCACGAGAGAGGATGAAACCATCTGCTTCTCTCAATATCTCATCGAAATGTGTCAATCCCTATGAGAATTTACAATGGGAAGATACAATTTAAAATCACAATCAAGCACAGCCAGGCAAGCTAAAAACATATATTTACTTGCATTGCCTCTCTTATTCTTAGCATCATTCCTTATAATCAGCCTATCACAACAAAAATGGTAGCCTCATAAACAGTGAACCATGTCGGAGCTTCTCTGCTTATGTCTGTACCAAGAGTATTGCAAGGATATTGAAGTTCACCTCTATATTCTCAATCTTCGCAAAAATTTGTGTCTGCTTCAGGTCACCAAGCTTAGAGAGAAAGTCACGGGCCTGCAAAATCATAATACAGACATGACTCAATGATATGATGAAAACCAAGGGGAAAAAAATTCACTTAGTCAAATTTGTGGTTCAGCTAAGCAAGATCCCAAAGTGAATTAAATATGTAAGGTTTAAGCATAAGAATAGGGGAAAAAAAAAAGAAGATACATCTAATCTAATAATTGAATAATAAAATAGAAAATGGATACAAGATATTGGATCCCTTACATGGCGAATATCTTCAGCATGCCGAGTGTATGACAATGAAAGGAAGTCTATATTGTTTCGAACACCCCATGTACTTATAACCTGAGTTAACAAATTATACGTCCAAAATAACTGTTAGATTAACTAGTATACAAGAAAGTAATAAAGAAGTAATTTACAGCATGACCCTAACAGAGGCTAAGGTGAATCAATCATAACCTTATAACTTTTTGCTGAAAAAAATAGACCTCATGCATTTAATCTTTTGGATTGCAATTTTTTTCCTTTTATGACAGAACTAATAGAAGGATAAGCAATCTTTAGTGCAAAAAAAAAAAAAAAAAGGCTTAAATAAATCAACTGTTTCCTCAACCAACTATAATTCAATTTCAACCTCGAATTTCCCCCATGAGAAAGAAATAATATAAAAATTAAACCATTGTTTCTCAGACACCAAAAGTAGAAAACCAACTCAACCCCAGTATGTCTCTATCTCCTTTCTTTATGCACACAAAGTTCTGATGTGTATACCAAATATTTACCTCCTTGTCCTTATCAGTAAGTGTAGGAAGATCAATACGAATCTGAGAGACATGTAAAGTATACAGTGACCCGGCTAGTGTAGCAGAATTTTTAATGAGACAAGTGACATCATCACCATGCACCTCGTTGACCTGCATTGTGACATCAAAACCTCATGACTGAAGGTCAACAGAAGAACTATGACATTGCGTATTGGTAATATGTGTATCCTGTTTTGCAGAATACTAGCTTGGAAAATCTAACTCCGTATAGACAGTAAGCCACAACTCTACTAGCTTATGCAGCATAACAGACTTTCTCCTATACAAAATTTACAGACTGAAGGAGAAAAGAAATAAAGGGAAAGAAGAATGAAAAAGTCGGAAAAGAGCATAGAAACATGAAAATAAATGCCATGCTTAGTTCTGAAAGCTACCAATGCTTTGTCAAGAAAATCTGTTATTCAAAGATTTCAATAGCCTCTATTCAATCCCTAAGAAACTTCAGTTCTGTTAGGAATAAAAACACCAATAACAATGTCTATTAAGAATGAGAAATCATGATAATAATTATCAAGTTATCTTGATAGTCCTCATCATAGAAGCAATAAGAAAAACCACTCTGAAGTGATAAACTAAATTCTGGAGATAATATGAAATCCTAGATACAATTACTATATGTTCCATAGTTATTAATGGCATGTTATTGCCTAGTGCCATGGACAGTGGGGCAATGCCATGGTTGTGGCATTGCCAATTTTGTTTGGCTCAGCCACAGTTATCAAATCGCAATTCAAATCATGAATTGATAAGCTAATTAACACAATGAAAATTAGGTTGGGATATTTCATATTAATGACTTGTATGTTTATATTATAAACAAAATTCTCAAAATTAATTATCTTCTAGTCCTATTCATCAAGACTAATGTAATCACTATCACTATTAGAGAGTAAGGGAAGAAGAGAAAGATTTCTTACTTGAAAGTAATAGAATGAGAGAAGGCTGCATTGTGCTCTCTTTGTTGGCTAATAGGTGTATTTTATAGTTTAAACAAGGGTTTTAATATAACTAAAACTCTTATTAAATTGCATTTTGTGTTCAGCCAGTGTGTGTTTCAGTTTTTGAATGGTTTTAATATAACTAAATGTCTAAATTATTATCTTTTAATATAATAATTTGTGTTTATCATTTGCTGCCCACGTGCGTTTTCAAAGCTGATATATATATATATATATATATATTGTTTCAAAATAAAACACAGTGTCATCTTCTTCCTGGTGACCTAGGCACACAGGTCAGTAATGAACCAGTTTCGTGACCAACATGATCCAACGTTTTGCAGTACGCCAGAATCACCGGAACCATGCGATTCACAATTTCCAATGTGAATCACACGATTCCGACTCAGACCGATAAGCTGGATCGTATTGAACCGCACCATAAGAATAGCAAATCATGTGATTTCTATAACTAGGGGCTCAGCCATGACACGCACCACCTGTGCAATGCACCATTGCCCATGACGCATGCTATTGGAGCAATTTGAATTAAGACATTTATTTTACCATGCTAATTATTTCTTCCTTTATTCTTCTTTTTCTTTTCTAACTTTTTTATTATTTTTTACCTAAATTTCTTTTCTTTGTTTTCTAATTATTTTTTTTCTTTTCTTGTTTTTTTATTATTTCTTCCATACTTCTTTTGAGTTGTTGCTTCTTTCTTCCCCTCAAAAGCTAGTAGTTCCCCTCACTATTATGTACTTTTTTTTCTCTCATGCAAGGTTATGTTATTTTTCCCTTCATATGTCATTTGAGGCCAAGACACTAGGTGTAGGATAAAATCAAAAAATACTTATGACTATATATACTTGTGCTTGTGAATTGTGGCATTATTTATGTGATATTCTTTGATTACTCATTTGCAACTGGTGAATTTGTGACGGACTAGAAAATTGAAAAATACTTTCTAATAGATAACTAAGTATCTTTTATTTTCCCTCTCTTTATTATTTTTAATTATATAATTATTTGCATCACACTTCAATGTTGCCACATGTCGAGCTATGCTCTATGAGCAATGGCTCTAGGAGCCCCTATTGCAACAGTGTACCGCAAGCTGTCAACAACTATGATCTGGTTAATGCCCCTTAAACTCAAAATTAGAATCAAATAAAACTTAAATGTCAAATATCCATATACCAAAGATAATGGCAAATCTCCTTTCCATCATGAAAATTGATCATTTTGATAATTTCTCCATCCTTAATATTTTTTTAATTATTATCATCGTTTTTATCAATATTATTGTGTTTGGAAAATCTTAAAAAAGAAGTTCTTTTTAATGTCAAATTACTAAAAAGGGGGATGTATTTAAAAGGGCAGGTAAAAAAATTAGGAGAAGTTAAAATGGTATATTAAAAAGGTTAGGGGTAATTATGGCTATTAATGATTGAGTGGAGGTACTTTTATCTTCAAGAAAATAAATTTCAGCTTTTACTTCTTCCAAGTAAAAGCTCCAACTTTCTACTTGCAATAGCAGAAAAACTACTGCTACAGTGCTACCACTCAAAAGCAACTGAAAAAAAAAAAGGGAAAAAGAAAAAGTTAGGCCAAACACCACTAAATCCGTTTTTAAAAAAATAAGTAGCTTCATCCCTGAGAAGCTTGGTGGCTAAACATGCCCTTAGAAAGAAATGGGTAGCTAATTTCAATAAGCATTTGTTTTCTTTAGGCTTTTATAAATAGTATAGACAAAAAGCTAAAATAAAGATTTTCACAATATAATGATAGAAAAAGGTGACAAAACAGTACTCATAACATTGGCAAGGAAACTAAGATGGATAAATAGCACAACTATTTGCACAAGCATTAATTAATTTAGTCATCTATCCAACATTGCATTACCTCCAACCATACAGAAGTTGTTTCATTTCCTGTAAAGAGGTATTGACCAATAAAAATGGTATCACCCTTCTTCACTGCCTGCAGAAAAATAGATACCTTTGTTATGGGAACAAAATAGTAAAGAATTGAAGGACAAAATCACTAATACTAAAAATAAAACTGCACTTCAGGAGTAAAAGATTGAATACATCAGACCAATGCAAGGTGATGCACCCTCAAGATCACCTAGGTATAATTAAAACAAAAATAAAATAAAATTTTAGTCCTCTCACAAACCTATAACAAATTTAGAGAGCTATGAAGAACAAAAGGCAAATATAGAATTAAAATTTAAGGCAATTAAAAGTCCCCTGACCTATAAGAGTTTTTCCCACCATATAAAGCAGACAGTTTACAGGTTATGTAAAAATGCCTTTAATCACTTTCTTGGCAAGGATTATGATTAGCATTCCATGAGAGCGAAATTGTTTTTATCAGCATGTTCTTAATTATGCCCAAAATGATTTACTATAAACTGTTGGATGGAACTGCTTTGACTTACCCTAAAAGATTGCTGAACATTTAAATTAGTTTGTTTCTGTTATTCTTCCTTATATTTTATCTTTTCTTTATCTTGTGTATATCCCTAAATTTTAGCTAGGTTGTTATTTCTCTTTTCCTAGATCTAGTGGGATTAGGATTTTGACCTAGTTGCCACAACCATTTATATATATGTGCCGCCATACACTAGCCAAATACATTGAGCAGAGATTCAGAAAATAGTCTCTAGAATTTTTCATGGTATCAGAGCCTATATCGGCCTGAACTTCTCTTCCCCTCTCCTTAGCCTAATTCTGCCATGGCTGAAATTGAAGAGAAGACATCAGACCAGGATGTGGTGGCTGCCCCCCAGGTTGGCAGCCAAGGAACCACTCAAACAGTCCCTGGAATTATCACAGGACACCGATTGAATGGAAACAATTATCTCCAATGGTCCCACTCTGTCAAGGATGATTTCCTAACAGGAGCAGCAAAATGATCTGACCAAGGAGCTCCAAAGTAGGAAAAACTCAACAAGCTGAATCAGCTGAAATATCTTACAAACAATAAATAAAAATTACATGTAGAAGCTTCACTAACCTTTGATAGCCCACTGAAATTAACTGGTAAGAGATTTGAAGTGGCTTCTTTGTTTTGATCTGGGGTTAAGACAACCAACGTATCTGCTTGAAGGGAAATAGGGTGGTCAGTTTTATTCACTACTTGTAATTCTGGACCCACAGTATCGAGCATAACCTGGATTTGGATCAGAATGTATTATACATATGTCTAAATTAATCAACTGTCAGAAGGCATTAGCATATATTGAAAGTACATTTAAGAATAGGAGCTGATATCCAAAAACCAACACAAATTTGTAAAATATATTAAGTTTAATGATGTTCATGTATATAAGAAATCAGGAACACTGCAGATCATAATTTCCTTTTCCATATTTGATATGACAAAATAAACCATTATTTAACTAATGTTCCATTACATCAAGAAAATGTGTGGAAAAAGTAAAGATATTGGAATATTTAGAAAATGATGTTTATGCTTTGTGTTCCTTTATAATCTGTGGATCCAAGCAAAACAGTAGAATATAGACAACTGATGGAAAATTATTTTTAAAAAAAATGTAAAGAAAGAAATAGAGTGATAGACTAATACATGACATAATTGATAGGGAAAAGGCATGGTTATTAATATCTAAGTTTAAAGTGTAAAAATCTTACAGTTACACAATTTTACTATTAACAGCCAAATAGTGTCTATACAAGGAATTATAAGATAAGGTCTACATAAGATTGCGGAGGGTAAAATCAAATACAGGACTACAGGCTTGTGTCGTGCAATCCTAGTATTCTTTCAAGAGAAAATGACAGTTTGCTGGAAGTCCCTTATGCTTAGATATTTAATGATAGTGATTGTCTTGATCCTGAGATGATAAAGATGCTGACCTATTACGAAATACTAAGTATCATATTGTATAAGAAAAAATGACGAGGGAAAGACTTAACAAGAAATTTTATGCTACAGATAGAATAAAAATACCTCAAATGAGTGAACTGCAAGCTTAAGCATTTTGGCAGATACTAGTTAGTTACAGATTATCATTCATGCATCTAACTCCAGTACAAAGGTAAGCTAAGCTAAGTCAAAGTCAAAAGTAACTGAATAAGCATAGCAAATGAATGTTATGTTTACCGCACAGAGTTTCTTGGTACTTTTGATGGCAGCCTTTAAATTTTCCAATGTCTCTTGGTGGTATTCCGGATCACCCCACGAGAAATCAAACCTTGCCACTAACACATGGTAAGAAATAGGACTAAGATGAAGAAAAGATCAACCAGACAGTGACTGTACAGAAAATATGTACTCTATACAACAATATGCGAACTGTTAATTTATGAATCACGATGAGTATTCCTCAAAAAGCCAATATATATATGACACTCCAAATGACAATTGCTTGCCGGAATATTTTTTCCTTTTATTCATTTTTGGGCACTACTAGGCCTTCAAACTCTATCTAAAAACAAGAAGTCCAATTATTTCAGACTGACTGAATTGTTTTAGAATTTAGATTCTTGGAAGGTGTAGCAATAAGAGAGAATAAATAAATAAATAAATAAACAAATGAAGGCACATAGTTCCTCAACTTATTGTTTTTGGCTAAAAGAGGATAACTAGTGAGGTGAATGTGACAGAAAAAATCTACATTCTATTTTAAACCAAGATGACTGACAATCAAAAGTTCTCATGGAAAAATACCTGACATTCCAGCATCAAGGCAACGTACAATTGTATCAACTGATCGTGACTTTTGACCAAGAGTTCCAACAATCTTTGTCATAGCTGGAAAGAAACTCTGCAGGTTGAAGCACTTCAATCAATATCCAAATTGACAGACACTGAAGTTTTTCACTGAATAAATACCAAAGGTTCTCAAGGAAATGTGCAGAATCAACTAAAGGTTTTTACATAGCTTGAATTTCTCTGTTTAATAGCCAATGCACACAAATACTAATTCTTTTGCTCCACCAAGAATAATGTGGAAAAAATGAAATAAGCTTATACTCAAGCCAAATCAGCCAGAATACCGTAATGGTAGTAAACAGGCTAAGCTTCGAAGATTTTTTTCTTAACCACCTTGATTTGATAAATTTCTTAGCAATCAAAAGCAGAGCAGCATCTGAGGCTACATCCATATAAAAACAGATTGATCCGAGAACAGAACTACAAGTGGCTTTACTAAATGATAACTACTCTCAAGTAATCGCAGCTCTTAAGACGAGATCACCAAGATCAATACAGTACATATTACTGTTAGCAAAAAAATAATAATAAAAGAAAATAGAGTGAGAGAGCGAAATCCTCACAGGCTTGGACGGCTCGAGGATGGATGACATCCTAATAGGTTCCTCGAGAAGCAAGGGACTGGAATGCATTTTCGATCAATAATACGAACACCGAACTGATCAGAAGAATCGTCGAAGAAGAAAGAAAGATACAGCAGTATCGCCGACTGAGCAGAGCAAGCTAGAGAAAACGAGTGCAGAAGATCGCCGATGCAAAATTTCTTAGGGACAATGTGTGGAAGTATGATGAAAACACTTGCGTGCAGAGCGTGCTACTCAGACTCCTCGCTCCTAGTTTATGACGAATATATTCTATATATAAATATTCATGGAGTAAAATGGAGCGCCACTATCACTGTTGCTGTCTAGTGATCTTGCTGTTTCTGTGGGAACCACAGTCTAAGTGTCTAAAATTTGCAATAAAAGGAACCAAAGCAGCGCGTGGTATATGCCACCGAATCACAGTCTCGAGGACGGTAAGGAAATGGAAAGTGGTCTATTACTGCTGGCTGTCAACGTTGTGAGATTTTATTTTTATATTAATTAATAAAATTTTATTTTTATTTTTATTTTTATTTTATTTATTATGTAAAAATTTAATTTAAAAAATTATATAAATATTATTAATTAATATATAAATAACGTTGTGAGATATAATAACTTCTTGCATGAGAACCTGAGATGGATTTGTATTTTTAATATTTAAAAAATTATGTATTTTTGTATATTTAAAAAAGATAAGAAGGAAAAATTTTTATTTTTATTTTATTTTATTTTTTAAAATAAAAAATATATTATTTTTTAAATATAAAGTATTTAAAATGATTTAATTGATACTCCGCAAGAACAACGGCTGCAAAAGCAAAAGCAAAAGCCAAAAACAAACAAAATCCAGTGGGCGGTTGCTCTCTGCTCTCCAAAGAAAAGGAGCAACTTGGGATCATTTGTATTGAACAGTTAATGGTTTTGGTAAAAGTCTTTGGGACTCAAATTTACGTTTGTCAAAAAAGGTTTAAATGTGGTCATCATTACCTTCAATACTAAGATATTTTAAATATAATAAATTTTAAATTTTTAAAATTTTTAAAATATTTCTAAATAAGTTTATTAATATCATTACTTATGAAAACTAAATTAAAACATGACATAACTACCACTTAAATATATAATCTCAACCATTAAGAAATACATAAATTCATTAAAAACAAGATAAATAAATAAGTACTTAAACTAATTCATGATAATTATCTTTGCATGTCAATTAAACATATCTTATCTCATAGTGATATAAAATGTAAATATTTAACTATTTATACTAATCAATGTTATTTGTTTTTATAATTTTTTAGTCTACCTTTATAAATTTAAATCCATAGTAATTTATCACTATAGTTTTATTTATTGTAATTTGTTGTTATAATTTATTTTTTGTAATTTGCCACTTCCAGTAGATTACATGAACAGTTTTTCAAAAAAGCTCATTATAGAAAATGTTTCAAATGTAAGCATTTTTTTAAGCTTCTTTAACCCACTTCTTGTTAAATTATTTGCTTTTACCATCTTAACGTATATTTATGTATCTTCATAGAGTAAAACATGAATTGTTAAATTCAGTTAAACAATGCAATAGCATTAGACCATTTGAATAATGCACGTGAAAAAACTACAATGTCCAATGTTTTCTTTCGCACCTGTGAATTTGAGCAGCCAATTGTTTTCTCAACCATTATCTAGAAACAGATACAGAGGCAGTTTTGCTATTGCAAATTTTTGGCAGAGAGACTATATTATTAATTGATAACGAAAAAGAAATAAAATATAATATATGTAAAAAAAATTTGTTAAAAACAAATTATTCCACCCAATTGTGAGATGTAAATAAGGGTGTGAACTAGTCCAATCAAACTGAGTTTTTGTAAACTTGAATTCGACTCATTTAATAAAGAGTTATTCTAACTCGTTTTGTTTAAATGAAACAAGTTTAAAATTTAGATCAAACTCTATTTATTTTATTAAATGAAAATTTGGGTTCAATTTATATAATTCGTATAAAATTATATAAAAATAAATTAAATGAGTGTAATAAATCATAATTAATTAAAAAAATATTATAAATCACAAATATACAATTTCAAAATTTAACATCTAAAAATTAATTATAGAAGAACATTTAATTAAATGCAAATTAAATATTTACAAATTATTTTATATATTACACAGACTTATGAAGTATATCCTTTCAAACATTTTATTAACAAAATGATATTTTTATAAAACATATAAAATATATAACAAATTGAAAAACAAAGATATATAGAAGATATGTTTATTTTATATACATAAAAAAATATCATTTAAACATTTATTATATATTTAATATATATATAATATTTTTATATTATTTTATTCTTAAACAAACTGTTAATAGACTAAACAAATCAATTATCAAATTTGTAAGCTCAACTTGTTTAATTAAACGAATTTAATTATATATTCAAATTTGTTTATTTCATAAATAAATGAATCTAAATAAAATTTTATATGAGCTAAGCTTGAATTATTTGCAAAAAACTTGTTTTATTTATATTTCTAGATGTGAGTGACAATATTTTTGATGTTGTGAAATAATGTTATTTTTTATGTAATATGATAACAGAGTATTATCTCATACATTATTTTTCTTTCACTTTAAAGGAGGCAAACATGTAATTTGTGTTTTATTTTATAAAATATAATTTCATTTCTTTTAGAATATGTAAAAAAGATACCTAAAGGTTTTTTTTTTCGTATGTGTTTCAATAGTCTTTCCACACAAACTTAGTTTTTGACAGTTATATTATATTTTATCATACTTGTATGAGCATAAATTTATTTTATATGTTAATTTGTCTTTTATACTATTTATATATTTTAGTGAATTAATTTTTTAACAAAAATCCTATACTATAAATCTAAAATTTTTACATAATATTATATACAAGTAACTATATAATAATTTTGTGCGGAAAGTATTAATTAAAAATAACAATTATATAATTAATATTTCATTAAATTTTTAAGTTGTTAGTTTTAATATTTTATAAGAAACAAATAATTATCTTAAAGAATTTTGATTTTTATTTGTTTTGATTTTTAAAAAGCTTATAAAAATAAATAATTTGAACATGTAGAAAGATATGGAATATAAATTTGTTAACTTCATTAAGTCAAAAACAAAATTTTAAATTTGAAAATTTTCTTTTAAGACTTGGTTTAAATAAAAGTTATTGCAGTAAAAATATTTGTTGCGAAATATAACAACACGCTGTAGCAACGATATATCCGCTCTAAAAAGTTTTTTTTTTTTATAAATTTTTTAAAAAACGGCCCTTGCCACATGAGATGGCAACAGTGCTGAGTCATATGAGACAGATATGACACAGCACTTTTACCATATGAAAATTGAAATGATGGAGATGCTTTATGCATCAAGAAAAAAAAATTGTGAAGGTAATGCACAGAATTATAAGAAATAATTTTATCTCTTCTATATAAATTATTTTTATATTATGAATAAATATATTTTATTTATTTTATTAAATATATATAAATTATATTATTATTTTTAATTTCATTAATATGATAATTTAATTTTAATATAAATCTATAAATTATTATATTTGATAATTTTGTAAGGATAAATTTGTTAAGATTTTATATTAATTATATATTTAAATTTTACATAATATAATTAATATAAGTGTATGTTTTTTTTTACATAATCTAAAAATTCAGATTTTATAGATCTAAAAATAGAGGTTAATTTTACTATTCATTTAAGTTTGAATTTAAGTACAAAAATTATAATACCTTACTCATAATAATCCCTGTTAACAAAGAGGACACGCCTAAATTTGCTTTCGATTGCCCCTACCTAACACCAAATTTTGCTGTGAGTAAAATGATACAGAAATGGAACTTCTTGTGAAGATTAGCAAAGAGTGTGAGAATCAAGATTGTATTAAAAAAGGTAGCCTATAGGAAGCATGAAAAATTGGATAGAGGTCGTATTGGCTCTTCTTTACAATAAGTCGCTAGAGTGTATGCGACCTGCAATGTATTAGCTTTAGGATTTGTGATAATATCTATCTAGTTGTAATTTAATGACATGTAGCTCTAAGTAAGAGTCTCATAACCATGCTATTAATGGGCTTAGACTTCGGTGTTTAGACATATAACTCTTTTAGATCACGACATTTAGACTTTTGAGCTTCATTAACATTCATAACAATTTTGCTCTCACATTGAATCAAACTCAGAATTTATTATTTGTAGCCCAAACAATCACCGACAATTCAAAATTGACAGAGTGTCACTCAAATTCATGATTCTAGGCACAGAAAACTCAGGAAAACACCAAATCAGGAATTGGAATGGAGTGGGGGTAGTTATAAGTAGTTGAATTTGACTGATGCCAAATCCTAAGTTGATATAAGTGCCGCATCTGCAGCCCACCTTTATTTTCGTAGGCTATGATTATAAAGGAGTGAAAATCTAATCCTTTTAGAACAGTAAAGTACTATGATTCCCCTCCTTGTAGAGGGCTGTCTTTTTTCTCTTACTATTTGTTCTCTTTCGTCAGTAAAATATTGCAATATATCATTAGATTAAAGGCACAACACTTTGGAAATACAAAGATATTTGCAAAGCACAACACAAACCTAACTTGACAACAAACCTGCGCTTCTAAAAATAACAGAAAACAAAGATTGGTGGGATATGTCCATCAACTCCAGAAAAGCTTGCAACACTTGCTTTGTCTGAGAGAAAGTCATGCCATCAAAATTCCAACACTAAAAGACAGCCAAATAGGCAATCTAAGTCTAACTACAACGTATATAATATAGATTATGGATGCTGTTCGCCAATAGCATTCGTTCTTTTAGGAGTCAAAATAAAAAATGAATATAAAGAAGCAAGAATTAATAATAACAAAACCTATTTAAACATCTTCTATTTATTATAACCATAGTTTCCTAGTGTCTCTTTAACCAAATCCCTGCGAGCTATACTTCGGGCTTGTTGTGGAGGAGTGTAACCATACTTCTTTTTCAATACCTCTTTGACGAAATCATTGCGAGCTTTAGTTCGAGCTTGTTGGGGAGCAACATTTACATAAGAAAGGTGCACCCCAACAGCTAAAATGGCAGCACCAGAGAGGAAACATGCAATGCTCATTGCCAATTTCTTTGGCGTCGAGGGGAAGCACAGCACCATAGTGGCTCAAACACGCTTGAACTTGAGATATATTTAGCAACCTGTCACTTAAGTTGTCACATCTGAAACGCAACACAAATGGCCTACGAGAAAAGAGTTTGGTTCCCCAAAAATATGTTATGAAAACTAATTTAAAAATTAGGACTCATTATCAAAATTTTTATTTGAAAAGAAAAACTTTAGAAACCCTTTTATTAAAAAAAAAAAAAAAGCAACAAAACAAAAAAGAGTTTGAGAGTCACCTGAGTGTGAGAAAAGCATTAGACACTCCACAACACTCATTCCGAATTAATGCGTAAAATCATTAACTTGGGAAACTTGTTTTATTTACCCCTTTTCTATAAACAAAAAATCATAACAAAGAACAAAACAGAATAAGACAAAAAATAGAAACATAAAAAACAAGTAAATGAACAACTTAAATAAGTACATCATCACAAATAAGTACAATTAAACTTTTAATCCAACTTCAATTCCCTAAATCAAAATCAGCACACAAGGATAAAGAAATACAATAATTGAACACGACCATATAAAATAAAAAGAGAAATAAACACAAGATAAAAAGATGTACCCTAAATACTAAAGAATTCCATACAACTTTCTATAGACTAATTCCGTATCTTTAAATTCTATTGATCAAGAATCAACAATGAAGCTAGAAAAACAACTATCAACATATTCCAATCCATCCTTTCTCACTAATTTTGGGCTTATTGAATGCAGTTTTAAAAATTGTTAAAAACCAGGGGGTCAACTCGGGTTGAATATAGGTTGGTCGTACTAAGGGAATCAAACCGACTTGTTGGCCGGGTGACTAATCCGATGATCAGACCGGCTAGTTTGGTCTAAGTCCCTAAACACTCACCTAGTCTACTTCCGATCGACACTTTGACCGATAAAAAAAGATGATTGCCAATGCTTCCACTTGCTCATTATCACAAATAATTCTTAATTCTTTTATTATTGTCCAGGCATTCACTGTCAACTAGGTTGACATACGTTCAGGCGGGTTAAGTACGCTCATCTCAAAACATGTGAAAGGAGGTAACAATATCCAATTTGATCATATACTTACACATTAGAAAGCCAATCCTGTACGTGTAGAGAATGTTCAACAGGCAAAGTGCTTGTCCTAAATCAATCGCATATGCTCCACATTGTACAAACAAGACTTGATTGTATTTACATCTGCATAGACCACACTGACTACTTCCTCTTCCAATTGAAATGGTGCTAGCTCTCTACACTCCTCATCCCTTGTGGGAAGATCCTCCTCTGAAGGGTTCCAAACAGGGGTTCCTCCTTCGAACCCTCATCAAATCTATTGGCTCTCATCGCTCAACCAAGGTATCTAATTGCCCCTTGTTCCCAATTGAACTCCTCCCACTCTCCGTCACTCCATTCGGTCAATCCAAATTCTGACAAGGCAATTATGTACCTCTCGCTTCCCAGCACCAGGAATATTGCCCACTCCTGACCGCTTGGCCCCAAAAGTCACCACCCACTCACCTAAAATCTCAACTTCATAATTAATACCAACATCATCTCGAATTTTGAGGGTCGAATGTTCCACCTCTCAGGCCCACTGAAGAGGACAACAGAGCACCTACTCCTCGATCGTGAACCCCTTTGAGTCCCCTCAAAACTCTCGAAGTCAATGCCCACAATCCAGGCCCTAACTCCCCCACTCAACCTCTTCAGTTGTCTCCTTCTCTAAGGGAAAGAAAAGCAATAACACAAAAGGAGGCGTACAAGGAGACATTGTAAAATGTCAGTAGCAATTCTTCCAAGAATTCAGAATGAAAAGACTAGCTACAGAATAGGAGCCACAGACAAACTAAGATAATTAACATGACGAGAACAAAAATCCAAGTCCCTGAATTATTAACCAAAATAGAAATGATACTTACAAAGTGTGCTAAACACGCTGGCAATGCCACTCAAACCCCCTAGAGAGCATATAGAAATGCAAAAACCTTTACGAGAATTTCCCACAAAATATTTCAACTCTCAAAAAACACAAATTGTGAGATGGGAGACAGAAATGAAAGTTTAAAGCCTGTAAAACCTAGCTGTATTTGAATGCGAAATGACATGAGGGCAAAATGTTCAAAACACCCTCAAATCTTCCTTTAAACATGGTTTTGCGTGCCTACAATGACCAGCATACCCTTACTTATAATCCATGTGCCTTAACCGTTGTAATTATCAATTTGCCCAAGAAACTTGTACCACACGAAAGGACAAGGGCTGAAACCACATAACTTCTCAACCCAAGAAAAACGATATACCTTCAGACACTTGGGGGACTTCTACACAAACACACTACCTGCTGACGTTCGCCCCTAATGTGCCATTTAGAGTGCTTGCCCATCATGTGCAATGTATAATAACAATTGTTCTGAATTTTAATTTTTTTAAAATAAAGAAAATACAAAAAACAAGTCTTTTTATTAATAGCATGTAAATAAATACACGAAGATAATACTAGTATGAATTCTTAGAACTAATTTTATAAAACAGAAAAAATGAAAAAACAAAACGATATTCAAACAGGCACTTTATTATCCAAAATTGGTGAATTTGCAGGACCATGATTGGTAAAATAACGAAAACATAAGAACCACATATATAGAACCTAAACACTAAGAAGCTTCCCTCTTGCCTTCCTTCCATGATAGGAGATCAAAATCCTTGGGAAAGTGTTCAATTCTCAACCAAACACAAATGACATTAAGAAAATCCTAGACCCCTATCACTTTCCTCATTAATGTGAGAGAGCAAATCCTCAGGAAACAAATGAAAACCACATTAAACACAAGTGCAAATATAACCATCATTTCATTGAAGTTAGACTACAATTTAAACAACCAAGATATGGATTTAGCCTGTCGTCAAAATTACAAGGTACATCATCACATTTAACCACTTCAGAACACAACTTCAGCACTTAAAATGGAAGATTACCCCACTAAAATTGCAGCAGAATATAATTAGCATATCAGCAATATTAAACCACCATTTTGATAAGCAATTAACCCCTGAAAATTATAGCTAACACAGAAGCACTTTCAGCCTCAAAACAGATCAGTGTTTCAACATTTAAAATGGGTAATTTTCCTAAATTTTGCAGCAAAACATGATGGTTATATCAGCAACATCAAACCACAATTTTGACAAGCAAACACACATTTAATCCCTGAAAACTATAGCTCCTCAGCAGCATTTTTAGCCTCAAAACATATAAGATTTTAGCATGCAAAATGGATGGTTCTTCACTAAATTTGCAGCCAAACATGATGGTTATATTAGTAACATTAGACCACATTAACTCAAGTGCAAACACAATCCTTTTGAAGACGATAGGTTCCCCACCACTTGCTTTCTTGAGCTTGAAAGTTTGGGTCATTGGGAACATGCTCTCAAAACAAAACAACATGGAATAAGGAAAGAGAGAACTCTCTATCACATTCTCAACAAAATGAGAAAGTTAATCCTTGGGGATTCCTAGAAAACTTAGCAATTGGCCATTGAATTCCTAGCTAAAGCTGAACATGCAAAAAACAAAAGGCAAAGCTTGAAATCAATTTCTATGCAAGCTCTCTGAACAAAACATTGACATGCAAGAAAAGGGAAAAATAGAACTATCTAGAGATAAATCAAATGAAAAAATAAAATTATTAGCAAGGCGAACTTTTCCTAAGATAAAAGCCTAGGGCCTACGTACTCTATGATTGGGATCAAAATTCACGTAGTTCGAAACAAAAAGCCATGGCAAATGGTTGGGATGTTGTAATTTTTGTGAAAAGAGAAAAGAATAGGTGAATTGCATGGATTCACAAATAAAACAATTTGAAAGATTGGTTGGTGTTGTTTAGTTTATGAAAATCACATTAATCTTATATTCTTACTCCCTTAATTTTCTATTTTGTACTTCTTTTATTTTGACATAGAATAGACTTAAGAAAGAGAAAAACATTAAAAAAAGAAAAGGAATAGAAAACTTCAAACAAAAAGAGTGGCTGCAAATGTGAGTAATTTTAGCTCAAAATTTATATCCAAAAGAAGTCCCAAAATAAGTGTATGATACCAAAATGTTTGGGGAAGACTTGGACAAAAAATAGGCCACCAAATAACACTTGCTTTAACTTCAAAAGAGAGTTTAAAACACCAAAACAAACAAAAACAAGAACAACAACAAACAAAGCCTTTTCCCACCAAGTGGGGTCAATTATATAGATCAAGGACACCAACGTGTTGTATCTTTGCTCATTTTTATAGTTAGATTATTAATAGTCAAATCCATTCTAATAGTTTTTCCTATCGTTTTCTTTGGTCTTCCCTTATCTCTAGTTATTGGACTATCTTCCATCTGGTCAAACCTTCATACAGGAGCCTCTAATGATCTCTTTTGTACATGGCCAAACCACCCAAAACACGCTTTTACTAACTTTTATATAATAGATGCTACCCCAACTTTTCTCTAATGTACTCTATCATTTCTAGTGTGACCACTCATCTAACGCAACATTCTTAAAACATCAAAACATACTTAACAAAACTTTGAACGTTATATCAGCAATGAACTAACACAAGCTTTGACCTCAAGAGACGCTTTAAAACAACTAAACATACTTAACAAGATTTGACGGCACATAGACATCAAAACAGTACTTATATGAAGCTCTAAAATACCAAAACATGCCTCTCAAGAGTTTCTGTGCATATAAACACCAAAACAGCACTTAAATTGACCTTAAAAGAAGCCCTAAAACACCAAAACATGACCCATAAAAACTGGACAGCATACAAGCTTCATAACAGCACTTAATTTAACCTTAAAAGGATCTCCAAAACACCAAAACTAGACTAAAAAAAACTGGACAGCATATAAACAATATGGCACCACTTAAATCAACCATAAATGAAACTCCAAAATACCCAAAACTTGACTAACAAACACTAGACAGCATATAAAGAGCATAGAAACATTTATTACACTTGAAAGAAGCCACAAAATACCCAAACAAGCCTAATAAAAACTAAGATAGCATATGACACACAAGACAACACTTACTAACTATTAATCTTGAAAGAGACTACAAAACACCAAAAGAAGTATAAATAAGAAATAAGACAACACATAAACTCAAGACAAAACTTATTAAGCTTGAAAGAAGCCACAAAATAATAAAACAAGCCTAAATGCTAAATAGGACAGCATATGACTCAAAACAACAATTAACCAACATTAAAAGAAGCCATAAAACTCCAAAACATGCCTAATGAAGACTAGACAGCATATAGACACATAAAACAACACTTAACTAGACATTTCTCCTCTTAAAGCTATAATTTCAAGCAAGGGACAGCAAAAAAGAACCAAATAACTCCAGCACGTTTCACCATTGTTTAAACACTTAAAGATATGCTTTTAAACAGGGAAAAGCAGCAAAATAGAGCCAATTAAACAAGCACTTTTTCACCCATGTTTAAGTACTTAGAGACATTCTTTCAAAGAAAAATAGCAAAATAAAGTCAAGAAAACCAGCATTTTTTACCAAATTTTTTTTATCATTTTAGTGTTATAACATTGATGTCAAGTGGAATAAAAATAAAACCGGTAACCAGCACTATATTAGTATATTACCACAAGAGCACTACATTAAATCACATTTGACCATGATTTTAGCATCCAAAATTATTCTACTAGAATTGTAGGAAAATATAACCATCATTCGAATAACAGTAGGCTACAATTTTAACCAGCAGAACACTTATTTAACCCATCAAAATTACAGCCAAAACGCAGCATCACGTTCAGCCCATCAGACCACAATTTCAGCATCTAAAATGAAGGATTATTCCACTAAAATTGCAGCAAATTGTAACCATTGCTTCAGTAACATTATACCACAATTTTGATAAGCAAAACAAACATTTAACCCATCAAAACTACAGAAAAATATAGAATCACGTTCAACAAATTCAGAACATGATTTCAGCACTTAAAATGAAAGATTACTTCACTAATATTGCCGCAGAAGGTAATGACTAAGTCAGCAACATTAAGTCCCAATTTTGATAGGGCAAACACACGCAGAACTACATTCAGCCTCAAAACAGATCCGAATCAGCGTTTAAAGTGAATATTTTTCAACTAGATTTGCAGCAAAACGTGAAGATTGTATCAGCAATATTAACCCACGGTAATGACAAGCAAATGCACATTTAGCATCAGCATTTTCAGCCTCAGAACAGACTAGAAAAATCGAAGAGTAATAGTGAAGAAAAACACTGGTTACAAGGCTTACCTTTCTCGGCCAAACCGAGAGGACACGCGATGGTGCTGTAGAACGGCTTATCACGCGTTTTTCCGGCGTCCTCGTCGCTTTCCGTCAGTGTAGCGGCGGCCGTATGGTGCTGTCCGATTTGAAGTGCAGAGTTATTCCCTTGCTCTCTCACTCTCACGGTTACTCTCCTCTCTCGCGATGTTGGCGTTCCCTCGGTGCGTTTGTGCGTTTTTCGCCCGTGCGCTCTGCGGGTTCGTGACTTTGATAAAAGAGTAATGGAGGGAAGATTGGGAATTTGTGGTTCAGAGGAGAGAAAATGGGAATGAAATGGGAGGTTGTTGAAAGGAAATAAAGTCGGGTTGAGTTTAATTTATCTTAGATAGGTGTATCAAAAATATTGGCTAATTCTAATTTTTGAAGGGTTACGAGTCTTCTTTTTAATATAATTTTTTTAAAATATAATTTATTTCATTTCATTTAAAATATATATATGTATAATTTATTTTATATATTAATAAATTAAGAATAAATATTGTAAATTGATCTCTAAAAATATTAATTAAAAAATTATTTAGTATAGTTTATTTTATATATTAACATATTAAGAATAAATATTATAAATTAATTTACAAAAATATAATTTATTTTATATATCAATATATTAAGAATAAATATTATATATGAATATATGTTATAAAAAATTTCATGGCACAAAACTTTTTAAAATATTAAAAAATTAGAAGACATCCATATACAAACTCATAATAGGTCATAGGCTAAGCTAAAAATTCATCCTTAAAATATATTACTATTTTCATGATCTAGCTTCTTCTATTTTAAGGGTCGAATTGGGTTGATCCAATGAGATTAGTTCATTTTCACAACCTTAAAAGAAAGGGAAAAATCTAATGCTCATAGAGGCAAATCTAGGAAAAGAGGAAAAATAGAAAATAAAGAAAGAAAAGAAAAAAGAAAAGAAAAAAATACAAATAAGATAAAATAAATAAAATCAGAAAGTAAAAAAAAGGATAGGAAGCCCAATATATTTTTCATCTTTATTATCTTGATTTTTTCTTTTATGCTTTGAGTCCAAATCTTATTTGAATTAAGATTAAAGAGAGTAAAAATTGGTGAAATTTTCTAGCTTAAAAATATTTTTGTAGTTTTTTGAATTTTTAAAATTATGACTAGCATAAAATATAGCATTCAGAGTTATCCATCTTTACTTATTTCTTGAGTAAATAAGATTAAAAGTGAAGTTTATGAGATTTTTTTTCAAAGAACAAATAAAGATTAACAAAAACATGTATTTTGTAAGAATTTCTTTTATAATTATTGAAAAATATTTCAACAAAATATAGTGTTGATAATTGCTTTTCTTTACTTACTTTTTAAACAAGAATAGTAAAAATACAATTTAAAATGTTTTTATTTAAAGAGCAAGTAAAAATAAAAATATATATATTTTTATTCAACGAGACAACATAAACAAACAATTATAAAAATTTTCTCTCTTTTATAATTTATTTGAATAAAATACAGTGATTACATAAGTCATAATTCACCAAGTCATACCAATTTACCAATTAGAAAATGCTCCAAAACCAAAACTTGTGTATATTGTTAACCTCAAAACTGATATGAAGAGAAGTGTTTTCCCATATGGAGATTTTCTGAAAACAAAACATTCTTTTAGTAACATATGCTAAAACAAAATATCTTTAGTCCAAATAAAAGTGAACAACGCTCATTTTGTATGTTGTTATATACACAAACCTTGTACTTGCCATTGTCCATAACCACAATTATACCAATAGCTTTATTTATGTAACAAAATCTCAATTTTCATCACAGAGAATCCCAAATGCAAACACACGAAAGGTGGGTAATTAAGAATGCAAATACTGTGCGGCATTTATCATACACTTAGGACACACTTCACATGACTTTACAGAAGATTGATTGATGGAATTTATCATTAATTGTTTTAACCCAAGAATTGTCTAAAAATTATTTGATAAGAAATGAAAATGAAAGAGTACCAGAATCCATAATGAGTTAAAGGAACAAAAAGTCAGGTTTTCTGATTGATTGTATCCAATATCTCTATTTTGACAGATGGGAACCATACAAGAGAAAAACAAAAGAATGTATTTTAAAATTATATTATGTTAGATACTTTAATCAGGGACCATACCTTCTTATATATAGATCCTTATGTATTAAATTACTAATTTGTCCATCATTAATCAATAATTCACACTTTAGGAATTTTACACAATATATATTATATATAGTCCCTACACATTATTTTTATGATAAAGAACATTAAATATAATTAAATCACTTTATAAGTTCTTAAACTTTATGACAATAATATATATATGATAATTAATCCACAATACGTGTACATCTACATGCCCTTATGTATTTATAAATATATATGTATATAGTATACAATCCAAATCCAACAATCTCTCACTTGGATTGTAAAACTATGTATTCATATTATAAGACTTTTAATCAAGACAAATCACTATAACTTTATATGCACCTTATTTAGATCAATCTTGTCCATGAGTCTCATTAATGTAAGTACCATAGAGGCATTCATTGTCATTTTACAACTAAACCTACAATGATCTCAGACATCAATTTGACTAAATGGCATAGATTATGTGTAGATGTGTAGCATGGAAATTACATGTAATGGGATCTACACATGTTTATTTTCAACTAGTCTTACCTTAACCAAATGAGATCAAAGTTCAGTGTAAGTTACATAAACCAGAAGAATGAATACTTCATTATTATAATCAAATAATTTCAAGATATCAAAATGCAATAGAACACAAACCCTCACTAAATCAAAAAACATCTAATGTAACAACACTTATGTGAGTAATATGCTCATGAAAGACCATGGGTGTTAATGCCTTGGTAAGTGGATTCGCAAGCATGGAGTTTATTCCTATTAATTCAATATTAATAAAACCACTCTGAACTCTTTCTTTCACAATAAGGAACTTTATGTCTATATGTTTAGATTTAGAAGAACCCCTGTTGTTATTTGAATATAGGACTGTTACCCTATTGTCACAATATAACTTGAGTAGCCTTTCAATAACTTTGACAATTAGCAGTCCCATAATGAAGTTGCGCAGCCATATAGCATGATTAGATGTTTCATAACATGTTATAAATTCATCCTCTATAGTCGAAGATGCAACAAGTGTTTGCTTAGCACTCTTCCAAGAGATTGCACCTTCAGCTAATAGAAATACATAACCAGAGGTTAATTTTCGACTATCATGGAATCCAACAAAATTGGAATAAAAAAACTAACAATCTCAAGCTTGTTTGACCTCTTATATGTGAGCATATAATCTTTAGTGCTTTGTAAATATCTGAAAACTCCTTTAGTGACTACCTAATGTTCTTTTCCTGGATTACTTTGATATTTGTAATAACTCAATTTTTAAAATAAATTAAATTAGAAAAAATAAATTTAGATTTTATTGAAATTAAATTAAGCGTATTTTTCTAAGCTTACGGTTAAAATTTGAGAATTTTTCGAAATAAAAATCTTATCTGACAAAGAAAATTCAATCTGGTTTCAGGAATTTAGCAAATAATTTGGAAGGCTTAAAATCTTCAAAAGATTTCTGAATTCCTTCCATATAGTCCTATATTCTTGCCTAAATCAAAAAATGCATCTGAAATTTAGCTAGGGCAAAGTGAGAAATGACCAAAATGCCCCTAGAGGCCATAAAATCTCAAAACTTCATAATTTTCCCTTATTTTTCCTTTCCTCTCTCTCTCCTTCACACATTTTCTCTCTCTTCACTCTCATTTTTGCGTGCCACCTCTAGCTACCGAAACTGCCGCTAGACCCCACCACCCGTGCAGCTTAATGTCGCTGACCTCCAGCTGCCATTCCTGACCGTTGACGGACGCCACAGCAGCTGGAAAATAGTTACATTTCCTCCCGTCGCGAATTCCAAGCTTCGTTGTGATCTCAGTCATCTGATGTCATTCGACCACACCACCGCCTCCATAGGGTAGCCTGAGCTACCAACTTCCTCCGCCAGCTTCCTCTGAGGTACAATTCCATACTCCTCTAAAAGTTGAGCAAAAGGACCTAGACATTTTTCACTGAACCATCATATTAACCATAGTATTCACCACCATGATCAGATTCAATGCCCTTAAGTGTCTTTCCAAGTTGATTTTCAACTTCAGCCTTAAAAGACTTAAAAACGTCCAACTCTTGTGACTTCTTATGAATTAATTATAGATAGCTATATCGAGAGTAGTCATCAATGAATGTGATCAAATATTATTGACCATTCCATAAAGCTGTAGGAAATGGTCCACATATATTTGTATGTATCAATTCTAAAACATTTGTAATTTTTATAGCTTTTACTTTTCTCTTATTTGTTATTTTTTCCTTTATGCATTCAACACAAACATCATAATTTGAATCATCAAGTTTTTCAAGAATTCCTTCTTACACAAGTCTGCCAATTCTCTTTTTAGAGATATGACCTAAATGCTTATGCTATAAGGAAAAGGAATTCTCACTTGAGAATTTGTATTTAATGCCTTTGGTTTCAATAGTATAAGACTTATTATATGAATTTATTGAATCTAGTAGATAAAGATTGTCATGATTAGATAAAGTACTAGTTTCAACAAGCATAGAATCAAAATACACATTAAATTTCCTGTTTCCAAATGAACAAACATATCCTTCTTTATCCAATATAGAAATAGAAACTAAATTCTGTTTAAAAGATGATATAATAAAAGTGTTATTTAATTTTAAATAATAACCAGTACATAACAACAACCTAAAGTTCCCTATGCCTTGAACTTCTACCGAACTCCCAATGCCCATATAGATGTATTTCTCATCATCATTAGGTTTTCAGTAATTCAGGCAACCCTGAATATATATACTTATGTGAATTATAGCACTATAATGAAACCACCAAGTATATCTAGGTACTGAACCCAAATTAACTTCAGTGCAAATAAGAGCGAAAGACATACTTTTGTTCACACGCGAAGCGTGATATTTATTGCGGTCTTTCTTCAGATGCGAAGGGTCCTTGCAAAAGAAGCATTTCTTTGCCATATGTCCCTTGGACAAATCCTTATGCTTTTTTATACTTGAGACACTGCAATCTCTTTACCTTTCCTCTTCTTGCCAAGGCCCGAAAAGGTAGATGCCAAATGAGCATTCTCAGTCTTGTTTTGTTTCGTCCTATCTTCCTCTTGCACCAAGTGAGAGATGAGCTCATTCAATGTTCATTTATCCTTTTGAAAATTGTAGCTCACCTCAAAATATCCAAATTTTAGAGAAAGTGATATTAACACTAAATGAACAAGCAAATCTTTCGAAAGCTTTATCTTTAGTGACTTCAATTTACTAGCAAGATGAAACATTTATAAGATGTATTCCCTTATATTCCCATTACCCTTATACCTCATAGAGACAAGGTTTCTTAAAGTGTCACTTGTCTCCGCTTTATCACTTTTAACAAAGCATTTTTTGAGGGTATTTAGGAACCTCTTGACATTAGTTTCCCCAAAAAAAAGAGTCTAGAAATGTCTCTAAGATAACATTTTTTATTATCATTAGATTAATGCTATTAGAACGGTCCCACCTCTCAAAAACTCTTCGATCCTCAGAAGAGTTTTGATCCGTAAGAGGTATAAGACTTTGTTCTCTTCATGTGAGGTCTAAATCCATGCATCCCAAGACCATAGTTATCTTATTTTTCCAAGTCTTAAAATTATTGTCACTAAGCATCATCAGAATACTATTAATTGTAATAGTAACAGAGGAAGTATTTACTATATCAACTTTATAAAGAACAATACACAAACCATACAACAAATAGTAGTGATTAAATATTTTAATAACAATAACCCATCTCAAGATAACTAGTGTGACATCAATTCTAATCTTTGGATAGAGAATTGACTCATAATTGATTTTATTGGTATAGTAATCAAGTATACATGATAGGATCCATTCAAGCATTCAGTCATCCTTTTGGGATGGCTAAGTGCTCACAATGGACACCGAATAACCATATTACTTATTACTACATATATGCATAAATTTGTGCCAAATAATAGTCTTCCTTTAGGTCAAGTAATTATCCAAATGAATATAAATACATACTTCCTTCTTAGTTATTCATAGTTAAAAAGTTTTCACAATAGAGGTCACTTCGGCAACTATATTGTTTCAACTAATTCAAATGAAAAACTAAGTATTTTTAATTTATTATTATCTTAATTAATCACTAAAAACATATACATATAGCCTTTGTTTAAGATCTTAAATTTTCTTGTGTAGTTCAATCAGCCATTTGGATTGATTTTATAGGCAACATGGCCATGTTATCCATCAACACGACCATATAGCCTTCTAGATTCATTAACATGGCTGTGTTGGCTTGTTTTAAGGCAACATGGCCATGTTGCTTTCATGGATGGCTAAACATAGTCGAAAAAATCCCAGAAAACGGCTGTTGTCCCATATTAAGTTGCAGGAAACATGGTTGTGTTCTTATTTTAATTCATTAAATTTGAATTTCAAAGGCATTAATTTAGCATTTGAATAAAAAACATATATGCTAAGACAAATTCAAATTTTTAAACCCATAATCAAAAGAAAAAACAAATGATTATTGAAAATATTAGGCTACAATATGAATATAGAGCACAACATGTGATTGAGATTAGCCGCAAGTAATCATACAGTAATTTGGTATTTATGGACCAATGCAAAATAGAAGAACATAATACAAGAATTTGTGGAATTCTTATACATATCATGCAAGCATAACGAAATCAAACTTTTATATAAAGATCAAAATTGAGTCAAACAGTTCTAGAGAAACCTAGCTCTGATACTATTGATGGAATTTATCATTAATTGTTTTAACCCAAGGACTATCTAGAAATTGTTTGATAAGAAATGAAAATGGAAGCGTATTGAAATCTATAATGAGTTGAAGGAACAAAAGGTCAAGTATTTTGATTGATTATATCTAATGTCTCTCTTTTGGTAGATAGGAACCACACGAGAAAAATAAAAGAATATATCTTTAAATTCTATTTTGTCAGATACTTCAATAAGGGACCATAACCTTTTATATATAGGTCCTTATGTGTTAAATTACCAATTTGCCCATCATTAATCAATAATTCACACTTTAGGAATTCTACACAATATATATTATATATTAGTCCTCATACATTATTTTTATGATAAAGACCATTAAATATAATTAAATCGCTTTATAGGTCTTTAACATTTATGACAATAATATGTATATGATAATTAATCCATAATACATTTACATTTACATGTCCTTATGTATTTACAAATATATATGTACATAGTATACAATCCAAATCCAACATTGATAATTTAACATAAACAATCGAACATGATTCCACATGTGAATCAGAAATGTGGGTCAAGATGAAAACAATTGCAAGATAAAGTTTCCTCTCATTTAAGATCAAAATACATTAATCTTATAAGTCATAATTCAAAGTAGATCATTCCTTCTATTGAAGGGAATATTCTAAACTAGGTCGAGTCACCCGTATGCTAAAAAAAACTCATGTTGAGTTAAAAAAGTAACTGTAAGAGTTGATAGACAACTTTCTCTACTTGTGGAAATCACACAATTGCACAAGGTGATCTTTGAATTATATGATTAAACACATCAACTTTCTTTTAAAACATTCACATATAGCTAAGAAATAGAGTAGGTAGGCACAAACCCCTAGATCGATTGATCGTCCAAGGGTTATTTCCTTTGGTCCTTCTACTTCCATCATGTAATGCCTCTTTTGTGAACTGGTCCAATGATTGATAATAGTATTAATTTACAAGTGGTTAGTATATTAGAACAAGTAAAATGATGTGGTGAAATGATTGCAATCTATTAAACATAATATAGTATATAATAAATAACTATATATACATTTAGAAAAAGAAGAAAGGTAAAGAAATATTATATATGTATATTAGAACAAGTAAAATGACAAATATAGTATATAATAAATAACTATATATACATTTTAGTATGTACTAGGTTAAACATAAAATATTATATATGTATATAAGAAGCACAATCGGTCACTATATAAGAAAAAGAAAAGAGGTAAAGAAAGATCTGTCAACACGCACCACCAAGCCCCCTACCCTAAAAAAAAAGTTTCTTATATCTCTTAATTATGTCTAATTGTTGATTATGCACATATCTATATTGATCTTACAAATATATTGCTTATTATAAAATAACTTGCATGTCTAATACCATAATAACCTTTTAAATTGGCTAAATTTGTTTTCATACTTGGCTAATACACTTTTCAATCTTCATAAATGAACTTCACACCAACATTGTAACAACCGGAATCATTTTTAAAAGAAAGAAACTCGATTTTCACGATAAATTCACGTAAGCGAAGCTTGGCATGACTTTCGAGGATGATGATTTGAAACAGAAGGTCGTTCAAAGTTAGAAACATAAGCGAATGGAAAGAAATACAATCCAGCGATCAGGAACTGACAGACAATGTTTCGTGCATTAATTTCACTGATGGAGGCTGAAACCTTCGCATGGAAACTCATGCCAATGTCTGGAGGGAAGCCGACACCCTAAAGTTTCCTCGGGTGGTCCGAGAAAAGTCAGAATCGCCCTTGAAAGCTTTAAATTTTTCGAAACCCTGCCATTTGGCCTAATTCTCTCTCTCTCCTCTCTCTCCTCTTTCCTCCACCATGCGCCGCCACCAGAGCCACTGTGAGCCACCACCTAGTATACCAATCGACAGCCCTCGCCACCCACAACTTCCAGCAACCACCCACGGCTGCCAACGGTTGCCAGCGCCGCTAAAAAATGACGTTTTCCACCTCCATCGCGCGAAAACTTCGCCAGATGAGATCGCCGCCGTCCGCCATTGTAACACCCCATAATTTAATTAGCCTAAATTAATGGTGTTATTTAATTAATTAGTTTGAATTACTTGCTTGCTAATTAATTAGATGAATTATTTTTAAGGAAGGGAAATTTGGTGCTTAGAATTAATTCTTTGATTTCTTTATTTACCTAGCCTAAGTACCAAGTAAGAAGCAAAATGAGATGCAACAAAAATATATAGGTGTGTGTAAGTGTCATGTGAATGAGGGAGGAAAAGAGAGAATAGAAAAAAAGAAAAAAAAAAGAAATACCAAGGTTGCTTGTAAAGGTTAGTTGCTTGTAAGAATGGACAAATCTAAACTTGCAAGAAAGGGAAATACTAAGTGTGCAAGCAAAGACAAAGTATACTTGCAAGTACACTTTGTGCAAATACATATATACATATCCAAAAGTGTGCATACTTTTCTTAAAAAAAAAAAAAAGAAAGGGAAATGAAAAGTGGGAAGAGAATTAAAAATATATATATGTACTAAGGTTGCTTGTGGAAGTGGGAAAAGGTAAACTTGCAAGAAAAGGAATACTAAGGCAACAAGCAATATAATAGGTGTAGAATTTTGTAAAAGAAGGAAAACCAATTTACAAGCAACCCAAAAAGGAAAATAAAGAAATGAAAGGAAAACAAGAGAGGAAGACATACCATAATCCCCACACTTGAAAATAAGGGAAATGAGAGAAAGAAAAGAAGAAGGGAGAAAAGAGAGGAAGAAGGTGAGGCATCAAGGGAGAATTGAGAGATCAAGGAAGGAGGAAGTAAAGAAGAACTCAAGGGGGAAACCAAGGAAATCAAAGGAAAGGCCAAGAATATTTTCTCTAGCCCACTTCCAAGGTAGATTAGCAATTTGTTAAATTCTTATTCCATGATTGAGTATGCATGTTTAAGGATATAGCTTCCATGGAATTTGAAACCATGTCTACACTCTTGATTTAGGAAAAATTTAATGGAACTTGCATGATAAAGATGGAAGGTGGCTAATGCTAATCTCTAAATTATTGCTTCCTTGAGATCATGAGAGGACTTAGATTTATAAAGTTATTTAATGGTTTGGTTAACTTGGTTTACTATTGTTAATATTGTAGTGGACTTGTTATTTCCATGATGAAATTAATGAGGTTGTTGAACATTTATGATTGCTAATAAAAATGCATGTGATTATGGGAAATTACTAGGAAAATTATTGGAATTTTTAGAAGGAAAATATACATGGGAATTAATTTCTAAGCAAAGGAAATTATTGTGGAAGAGATTAGAATAAAAAGAAAGAAAGAAAGAAAACATATATAATGGAATTAATTTTCAAGCAAAGGAAATTATTAGGAAAATTATTAGAATTCCTAGAAAGAAAATGTACAATAGAACTAATACCAAGAAAGAGAAAATTAGTATTGAAAATATTAGAATTTTTAGAAAGAGAATATACATGGGAATTAATTTCCAAGAAACGAAAATTTATTATGAATTAGTATTGAAGTTATTGAAGTTTTAGGAAAAAAAAATGCACATTAGAATTAATTCCCAAGATAAGAAAATTATTACTGAAGTTATTGAAATTTTTAGAAGAAAAATGTACATTGGAATCAACTTCCAAGAAAGGAAATTAATATTGAGATTATTAGAGTTTTATAGGAAAATATACCTTAGAAATTGTTTCTAAGGAAAATAGAAACTATTCCTTAAATATTGAATTTTTCATAAGAAATGCTAAAGATGCTCCACATAGACGGCCTAGCGAGGCGTGGCCGAAGGTGCTCCATGCCCGTGACCTAGTGCTCATGATTTTGATCTATGCATGGCCGAGGGTCCACGATTTACAAGGTGTGGCCAAAGGTGCTCCACATGGGACCTAATGCTCATGATTACGCTCTATACGTGGCCGAGTGCTCACGATTTACGAGGTGTGGCCAAAGGTGCTCCACACGGGCGGCCTAGCGAGGCGTGGCCGAAGGTGCTCCATGCCCATGACCTAGTGCTCATGATTACGCTACGTACGTGGTCGAGTGTCCAATAATTACAAGGTGTGGCCGAAGGTGCTCCATACGGGTGACCTAGGGAGGTGTGGCCAAAGGTGCTCCGCACCCGTGACCTAGTGTTCACGTAACATGCATAAACACTATGATAATTCCATAATAAACCATTAAGCTGATAAGAATACGTGTTATTTAAAAAGATATGTAATCTTCATTAACTTCTATATTTATCATGCAATGATTGCCAGTTTACAGTTATGTGTAATATTACACCTAAAATCAAGGATGTAGATTGAATGTTTTGGTGCTTACACCCTGGTACATATTAGTTTCTTTTAAACTATGAATTGCTGAGCTACTGGGAAACTTGTGTTTCTCATCTATGTGCTAATATGTATCGAATCTGACGCGAGCGTGGCAGGCAACCTTGATCTTTTGATTGAGTATGATTTTTGTGATGCCCTATTTTAGGTCCTAGCTAGGTCTGATTTAGAATAAGACAATAGTTGACCGTATACATGAGTTATATTTGGGATATACAGGAGAAACAAATATCTAAAGGATCGGACCATCCTTCATTTATACAGGAGTTTGAGTGACAGACCTGTTGTCTCCTAACTTCTGATGGTTGGGTACTTCGTATATCCAGGGATGTGACTTATCAGCATGTAATGGAAATTATTGGACCTGTATTTATTTGAATTACATGAAGGTTTTTAATTTTTGTTGTATAGTGTAGTATTTTTATTCCGCTGTGCATGTGAGTTTTTATTCTGAGCAAAGGATCTCGAACCTAATCTACTTAATATAATTGAATGTTATAACTGCTCAGACACTAATCAAATTAAGGGTAAGGATAATGTACCGCACCTATCTTTTGATATTGGAGTTAACAATAAGACTAGATAAGGGCGTTACAGCCATCGTTGGCCATCACTGCCCCCACTATCGTGTAGCTTGAGCTGCCAAATTCCTATACCAGCTTGCCGATGTCAAACGGAGGTCCAACGCGCCTGGATTGAGGATTTTTTCGTTCGTCGTGCATCATTCTTCGTGGCCAGAAAACGCTGTCCAAACGGCTGTGAATTGCCGCGCCACCACCATATTCGGACTCCGGTCTTGCGGGCTTTACCGTGGTGTAAATTTTGACGCCAACCGCACCCCTCCACCGTGCGCCGCCGTGCTGGAGCATCTGGATATACACCGGGAGAAACCAAGATCACCCCGGGACAGATTTCCATCATCCGACCACACTGATAAGGTCCAATTTCCTAAAAACTGATGAATTCTGATTGAATTAGCTGCCGAACGCAATTATGAAATAACTTGACCTAGAAATTAGGATAATCGGACTTAGAATCGTTAAACGGATGACGTGACGAGCTTGAATATTCATTTAAATCTCCAGGGAATTTAACTGGCTCAAAAATTGATATTTCATGAAGTTCTGAATCATTTCGGAGTAACAGGAGACCAGGTAGGATGATTTACACTTCCTGAGTCTTAAATTTGACCTAGTGATTACCTGAACGATTAGATTTAATTGCATAGATTTACGTGCTACTTTCGATGGAATAAATTGCATGCCTATGTGCTGAATATTCTAATTGCATGTTAGACGTTTTGTTTATCAAGTTTAGATGCCCTTAAGACAGATTTACTTAGGGTAGGGTACTTGATAGCCGGTATGGGACGGCCGTTAAGTATCCTGAGTATAGGGAGTTTTTAAATGAAATTGTTTTTATCAGGTTTAGCCTGTACTGCGTTAGGGATCACGCGATAAATCAGGACGACCCTAAGAAAGGTTTAAGGAGTATAAGGGGGGATAGCCTACACGGGAAAATGTTGTGATTTAGGCGTAATACCCTAGAACCCTGAGGAATAGCCGACCGTGAGCATATGAGTTCGAATAGACTGTATGAGGATGAGAATTGACGTATGTGTACATGCTAGGGGACGCCCTAGATGTTGATTCTCACCCGGTCCTTGAGTGAGTGATTGGTGTTACGGATCACACTCATAATATAGGCTAGATTCAGGTGATTGGTGTTACGGATCACACCCAACGATAAGAGAGGTAATTTCTCTAGATGGCGTGCAATTAGATGACGATTTTAGATTTGGTCACAGAGGATTTGTGGCCAAGATGGATTTAGATACACCAGGCATGGGATTTTATCTGATTACAATTTAACCTGATTTCTATGATTGATTTTTAAAGAAATGAATTTTTATGATTATGATTATTTGCCGCAATTTCCATGTGATAAAATGATTTTAAAGATAAGGTATTTCACTGATTTCGAACTGATTTTGGGAAGATGTTTTCGGTGCTTGCACCGCTGAGTATTTAACCAGATTTCAACTATATTTTGAATTGTAAATTATTCTACTGGGATTTTATATCTCACCAGGTTGTTTACTCAGATGAACAGGAACAGGGATAGGAACCTAGACGTTAGCTGGACGATGACTTGTTGTTGTATAATGGTCTTCTGTAAATTATGTTTTCTATTGTTGTTGGACTGGTTGTATATCTGTAACCAGGTGACTGTTGTATTATGGATATGTTCAAAATACAGAGGAAACTTTGCCGAATTTTTAGTAGGGTTTACCATTGTAAACTTGTGAACTTAAGTTAGAATTTATATGAATGCATGATGTGATGTATACAGGGATTTTAGATTTCATTCCAGAGTAAATTGTGATGTATGTATGTATATTTAGTTTAGCTGCATGTGAATTAGGGTTGAACAGAATCCGAATGGACAACGAGGAGTCTATTTGGGTTACGCTCAACCAGTAGTGATTCCCTGACATTCCCACATCAGGAATAACTATTTAAACCAACCTATATGCTTCCGCTAATCAGATAAGTATTACGTATGTTGTATTAGGGGGTCGTTACAAACACTCAAGGCATCAATAGTCAAGTGACAAAGATGCTTGAGCAACTTGTAATAAGAAAGTTCTTTTTTCCCCTTATTATTAAAGTTATTTTGATAGCTTTATATTCACATTAATATAATACACTGCAAGAAGGTTTACCCTGCCATTCCAAAAAGAAAGGGGGGAGGAAAAGAAGAAAAAGAGGGAAAGAGGGACTCGTACATTGAATGTAGGCATATTACTTTCACTATTTTCAAATCTTTTATAAATACTTGAAGACTAAAAATTGCAGGAAAACATTAGGTAAATACTGACATCCTTCAACTTGAGAGCATTGCAATTATTTCATCACATAAGAAGACAAAAATAAGCCATGATCAATCAATCACCCACCTACCCACACTCATCTGAATCATGTTAGATTGGCTCAATCAGATGCACATTAGCTAATCAATTGTTCAAAGACATTTGCAAGCTAGGAATTACATCAACTGTCCTCTCCGTTGGGGGATTATTGTTGGGGAATATTTTGGATTGGATTGGGTCGCCCAATAACCGTATTAGGGCCCTGCCTAGTAAGGTAAATTTAATATCCTACTATCTGAACCCAAGGCATAAAACCTACCTTTCCCAAGTAAAATACACAAATTCCATTCTACTCCCTCCTTCAATCTTCCTTCATCCTCCTCTTACACCGTATCTGACTTTACCATTGAAGTACATAATGAGAGCTCTTACCTTATTGTGATTCTGACCCTTTGTGTCTTGTAGGTTCAAACACCACTAGAACCCATGGGAATACTACTTGAGGTAAACCACCTCATCACCATTAGTGTTACATTCGAGAAACATTATGTATCATCGATTCCTTTGTATTTGAAGTTATCCACTCAGATATGGATTGCTAGTACCAAGTCTAGCATAGGTGCAATCATTATTTCCTATGCTTCCAAATCTGAATAACACTTCTCGAGAAAAGAAGCCAATATTTATCTCATTTATTTACATTTTTCCCTCAATTTTTCTTTTGGGTTTAACTAAATTGGCTTTTGTATGGATATATACAAATTGTTTTTTAATTTTAAAAAGTGTCAGATGCTCATCTTAATGTACAAAACTACACCATTTTTCTTGTAACTCCATGAATTTGCTACTTGTATCAATGAATTAAGCTCACCAATTCATGATCATACATAGCGAATTGACTTTACTAACCAAAAAACTTATGATCACAAATTCACTTGTACAAATTCACTGATGGTGGCCACGAATTAATTACAGTTGAAGAAAATGAATTAACTTAGCAAAATTCATTAACAAGACTTGCGAATGAAGCCACCAAAATTTAATTTACCTAATTGCGTGATACCTATACGTGAATTACTGGTCAAAAAACATTTTGACCATAAGCCAGAAAAATTCACTAGGCCCTCTCGAAATTGGCTAGAATCATTTGCTAAAATTAAACTGAATCTGAATTTAGTGGGATATAAATTCAGATTATAATTCAGAATACAATTTAATTAGATGAGATTTATAAGACATACCTGTTGAAGTCATGATATGAAAATATTAGAAGAGATAGAGTCTGCAACCACAATTTTTCAATGCTCTAAGAGAATTTTGAGAGAGAGAGAGTTTTTGATGGTAGAGAGTGTGAAGAATTTCATATTAAAGCTTCAGATGTGATAACCATAATTTCTAAATAACCACCAATAGAATATTCTCTATCTTAAATTTGAAATTAAGAATTTGAAATAATAATACTATCTCTCATTTATTCTCAGTCAGTCGTTTGATAAGATGATTACTAACCAACATAGGGCTTGTGGTTGGGTCCTTTACCCAAATGGCCAGCAAGTGATCAAACTTATCACTAATCACTTGCAATTAACACATAGAACTAATCCATTCATAATACAAGGTTTAGATAGTTAAAACAACACAAGATCACTAAATCCGATAGTGAAACTAGTGATAGAAAAGGTCTCAATATCTAAATGAATGGAATTTGTAATGTATAGTTAAGAACAAATCAATTTATGATACAAAGTTCAGAAAATGAAATAATACAAGATCACTGAATCCGATAAAGAAACAAGTGAATAAAATAAAGTTTCATTATCTAAACGAATAGAATACTAATGTATACATCAAAACTCATAAATCTAGACTCCCACTAAACCAAGGCTACATCAAAAGATTCAATCAAACCCCATATGAGTTACATGATTTTTAAATACTCATATGGGTAAGCCTTTGGCCAACGGATCTGCCAACATATATTCACTAGAAATGTGAACCAAAAGAGTCTGAGATTCAGCAATCTTTTCTTTAACAAATAGGAACTTAACATAAAATGTTTAATACGACTGGAGCTCTTATAGTTTTGAGAAAAGCACACAACAGACGAACTGTCATAATATATGGTTAGAGGACGTGATATAGAATCAATAAGATGTATGTCAAATATCAGGTTCCTCAACCATATGGCCTATCGAGTGGCCTCATAACAAGCGACATATTTTGCTTCCATAATTAAGGTAGTTGTAATAGATTGCTTAGCACTTTTCCACAAAATAGCTCCTCCAAACATCATAAAAATGTATCCAGAAGTGGACTTACGATCATCAACACAAGATGCATAGTTTGAATCTAATATCTAACGATCTCAAATAGATCAGACTTACTGTAAGTCAACATATGATGTTTTGTACCCTAAAGGTACCTTATAAATTTTTTTGTAGCTTTCTAATGGTCATAACCAGGATCACTCAGGTATCTACTAAGCACACTAATCGCAAAAGCAATGTATGGATGTGTATATACCTGAGCATACATAAGGCTGCCTATTGTAGAAGCATATAAAATTTTATCCATTATAGTCCTCTCATTATTATTCTAAGGACACCAAGATTTACATAATTTCTCACCTTTCTGGATAAGTGCAGCATAAGCAGTACAAGAGTACATGCTAAATCTTTTCAATACTTTATCAATGTAACTAACCTGAGACAAACTCAATATACCATGAGATCTATCAAGGTGGATTTGGATACCTAAAACAAATGAGGCTTCACCCAGATCTTTCATTTTAAAGTGGCATAACAACATGTGTTTAGTCTTATTTAAGAAATTTACTGAGTTACTCGCCAATAGGATATCATTAACATAGAGAACTAAGATTGTAAAATTGTTCCCATTGAATTTCTGATATATGCACTGATCAGAAGCATTCTCAATGAAGCCAAGTGAGATGATAACCTCATGAAATTTCAAGTACCACTGTCTGAAAGCTTGTTTCAACCCATAGATGGATTGATTTAACTTGCACACAAGATGTTCCTTCCATACTTCGATAACTCCATTGGGCTGAGCCATATACACATTTCCAGACAAGTTCCCATTCAGGAAAGTGGTCTTGACATCTATTTGGTAAAGTTCAAGGTCAAGTTGTGCAACAAGAGCCATGAAAACTCTAAAGGTATCCTTCCTAGACATGCACTGGGGAAAAGATCCTTGTGTAATTAATGCCTTCATTCTAATTGTAGCCTTTATCTACGAGTCTGGCTTTATACCTTTCAATTTCACTATCAACTCCCTGCTTAGTCTTAAAAACCCACTTACAACCAATTGGCCTATATCCCTCTAGCAAATCAGCAAGTTCCCAAACATGGTTATAATACATAGAATTAATCTCCTTATTCATGAATTTCAACCATTCATGGGAGTTGGAACTTGCTACTACCTCACCATAAGAAGTGGGATTTGTGCCATCAGTAACATTAGATTCACATTCCTACAAATAAACCACAAAATCATTTGGAATAGCAGGTCTGTGAATTCTCTGATATCGTCTTAACTCACATCATGCTCCTGAAAGTCTATGACAGGCAAAATTTTTGGATTTTCAACAACATCATCGTTCCTTTCAGCATCAATTTCAGTAGATGGAGTTGGTAAGGCTAGAAGAGGCAGATTAATAAATTCATCACGTTTCACATAAATTTGGTTCTTGGTGCATTTATCCCACTATTGTCCTTCTCCCATTATCCAGGTTATCTTAAAAATAAATTGCTTTATCAAATTAAATGACTCTAAAAGTGTGAGATGGACAATAAAATCTGCAACCTCTAGAACCAATATAATACTCAATGAAGAAACCACTACAATTCTTGAATCTAGTTTTTGTGTTCTGAATTATATAGTCTCACTTCTGCCTTACAACCCCACACACGAAGATGATTTAGGCTGGGTCTTTTACCAGTGAATAGCTCATATGGAGTCTTTGGCACAGATTTACTAAGGACCTAATTCAAAATATAAACAGTTGTTCTCAAGGCATCACCCCATAAGAAATTTGGCAGAGAGGAATGACTCATCATGCTCCTCATCATATCTATTAACATGCGATTTCACCTCTTAGCAACTCCATTGTGCTGAGGGGTACTTGGCATGGTATATTGAGCTTCAATACCATGTTCCTATAAGAACGAAAAAAAAGAACAAGGATTTTTTCTAGTTTCAGTATATCTGTCATAATACTCACCACCTCTATCTGATCTCACAGATTTAATAGCTTTACTAGTATTTCTTTAAAAATATGGCCTAAGGTTGGTGCCATAACATAGATGAATTTTCATCAATTCTGATTTTAAGACTTTGTAAAGAGCTTGTTACATGAACATTTGCTCCAGAGTCTAATCACCAAGAATTACATGATATTTCAAAGGTATTATATTTAAAACAAACTAGAGTTAGAGGGGCTAATATATCAGAATTAATAGATTATGAATAGGAAGAAAACTTCTTAATTGACTTTTCTTCTTGAGTCACAATAGATATTATTTGGTTAATAAACCATTCTGCTTCTTGAGAATTGTATGTAGTATGAAGTACCATGTACTCAACAGAAAGGGACTGAAAAACTTGATAAACGAGGTAACTCTCCCCAAATCCACTCGATAGGATTTTAAATTATTTTAATAATTAATAAGTTTTATAATATGTTCACTGACTGTAGATACTCTATCATAACGATAGATGTTAATGAGAAAGATATAATAGGCCTTCTAACTCTTTTAAATTTCTTAAAATTTTCTCTGATAGTCTTTAAGTAATCCAAAGCTAATTCCTTATCTAGGATGTTTTGCCTAATGGTTTTATCAATAGTGTACTTCATAACATTCAAACAAATCCTGTTTGAATCATGCCACTATTTATGATAGGCCCGTTCAACAACTCTGGAATTATCATTCACATAAGCAAGTTTCTATTCCTTAAGAGCCAAATCTTCCTTAGTGACGATTAAGTACAAATCCAAGGACTCTTTTCAATCATCATAGTTAGTCTCATTCAGAGTTTTCACTAAAGATAGTTGCTGGATTGAAGAAACTAAGAAGCCAAAATAAGGAAATATTAATTATGTCCAGTCAACATAATTATTAAAACAAGATTTCCCTCACAAAACTCAGTATCATACAGTTATCAATATCAAGATTGTTTATTATAATCCCGCCTAAGGGTCCCAAACTATAATAAACTAAGAAAACTCATTTTAATTTGGCTCAATAGGAAAGAACAAGTAGAAAAATGCTTTTGATAATATATGCATCGATAAGATGCATAATATTATTTAAGCATCAAGGTTGTTAACATGTCAGAATATTTAGGCCTCAATTTTTCAAAAAAATTATATTAATTTTGTCATGCCAATAAGGTATGTACATTATTAATATAATATAAAATTTAATTTATTCTAATCAATTCAGGGAGGATTAATATAATAAAATTATATTGATTACTATAAAATTTTAATCAAAAAACATTGTGATAATTGAGTCCACGATAGGTGAAATCTCAATTACTAGATGTAGAATATTTAATTTTGGTCATAAAATTAAATTTATAAAAAAATAATCAATATTCTCCCTAAAAGGAATTTAATTTTAATTATTAATTAATTAAGTTAATTAATCAATAATCAAATCTAAATCAAACAAAATATTTAATATAAATATAATTCAAATGGGAAAAGCTTCAATATAACAGGTGTGCCACAGTGGTCGCTTATTTCATGCAAAATTTCCACCCATATCTAGAAATATATCTGAATATATATATATATATTATTTTCGTGGCACTACATCAACGAAACTGATGTGGTGAAATGATTGCAAAAATTATGCACAAAATCGCGGTGCCCGCATTCGAGACCTCATTTGGCCATTTACACAATTTTTTTCGCCAAGTAAAACGACGCCATTTTCCTAGATCCTTCGAAACAATATCGTTTCTATAATGTGAAGTGAGACCATTTTGAAGCACGAAACGGTGTGTTTGGGATGGGGATCATCTTCTTCCTCTAGCCCGGTCGCGTGACTCGACTTGGAACCACATCAAATGTGCCATAAAACCCGGTGGTTTTCTGACGATTTCTGGAATTTTTCCCACCGTTTCAACGTCGATTTCGCTAAATTCTTCAGGAGAAGGACTTCCATGATTTCAAAATTTTCAAAATGGGTCAAAATTGGATTGACCCAAATCATCCAAAAATAAAAACGCATGAAACCCGCCATCTAGGGTGGTTTCTGGCGTCGGTTGGCCGCCGTCAAGCAGTGGTTTTGCTATGTTTTCAACAACAAGCTTCCCTATGATTTTAGAAATGTAAATTTGTTTCAAATTTTAATTAAACTAATTTTACAAAATTTTTCACAGTTCTAACAGAGGCAATGCAACAAAGAGGCAATGCATCAACACAGTAATTGCATACGTGAAATTAGTATATTCAGATTAATTTATAGATTAATTCATATCTACATTTATAAACAAAATCTGAATGGTAGAATAAATACTTATTAAAAAAAATTCCAATAGAGTGGTATAAATATCAAAATCAATAGATATATATGATACACAATACGAAAATAAAATGAACTCTAGGCTTTGATACCATTTGCTAAAATTAAACTAAATCTGAATTTAGTGAGATATAAATTCATAATACAATTTAATCAGATAAGATTTAGAATACATACTTGTTGAAAGCATGATATTAAAATATTAGAAGAGATAGAGTCTGCAATTATGATTTTCTAATGCTCTAAGAGAATTTTGACAGAGAGAGAGTTTTTGATGGCAGAGAGTATGAAAAATTTTAAATTAAGGTTTTAGATGTGATAACCCTAATTTCTAAATAACCACTAATAGAATATTCTTTGAATATTCTATCTTAAATTTGAAATAATAATAATATTTAATTAATATTTAATTAATATTATCCACAAATTAATCAAATTAATCTAATAATTAATTTAATTAATCTAACATCATTTGCAAAACAAATTTATCTTGACACTGTATTATTATGTTATTTTTTGGACTGAGTTGTCTTGTGTATTGACTCCACGTTTGAAGATCACATAATTAACAAAAGCTACTAGCTAGTGGTTTCAATATGTACTAAGACAGTCTTATTAAAATTGCTTCCACATACCCGTTGAGATTATTGTTATTTTTTAAAATTTTAAAACAACTATTTAAATAAAAAATTATAAAAAATAGATTGTATTTAATAAAGCTATTTCATGAGTGACTTGAAAAAAAATTTTAACAAATTATTTGTATAATCAAATTATTAAAAATAATATATATTTAAAATCATAAGTAAAAATATTAAAAGTAGTTATTTATTTTTTTAAAAAAATTATTTTTAGAAGGGAAATTTCTAACTAAGTGTTTAATAAATTTAATATCAGTAATTACTATTGATTACAGTTAATTATATTATATACATTTCATATTATTAATTTTTCATCAAACAAATGATGTATTACTTACTTAAAAGTGTAGTGATGCAGCTTTGGCTTTAAAGAACAATTTTGAATTTTTCCCTCAGCTACTAGCTAGCTTGTAGCTACTATTGCTGTTTTTAATAGGACTCTCTTAATACATATTGAAACGAGAATGGATCCCCTCAACTTGATTTTTTGTAAAGTGTTAAAATGTGATATTTTTACATTATACATTAATATGCAGATTAATGTATAAAAATACTGCCTTTCAACACTTAGAAAAAACACACTTGAGATAATGTCTTTCATATTGAAAGCACTAGCTAGCAGCTGCTACTGCAGGCCATTCTGTTTCCGAGCTTTTGTTTTATGATCTTAAAAGGAATATAATAATAATACAACAACAATAAAAAAAAGTCACATTTCCATGCATGCAAATAATAAATGATATAAAAGGAAAAAGAGATTTTTCTTCTACTAATAGTTAAAGTTCAAACACAACACCAAAACGCATTGTTTTTCTTTTAGGATTCTATACATTACGATCTTTAATAGAACAGATTATATTATCAACGTCGTGTATATATATATATTCTCATTCAACCCTTTTCTTTCGTTTTAAAAGTAACCGTAATTCCTTGTAGCTTCAGTTGTCCACTCCAACATCATAGACTCACTAGTTCCTACCTTCTTCTTCTTCTTCCTTCATCCTCTACTGTGTTCTTCATATCCCTTACCAGATAAGGCTTTTCCCAAACCTTCATATAATATAAATATTTCTCTTCTCTTTTATGCTTCCTTTACTAAAGTATTTCCATTCCCACTTTCAAATTATTATCTTACGCTAGCTATATATGATCACTATCATCATATCGTCGCCATGTTTCAAGTTATACCAAGAAAAAGCAGGAATGCTGATGGAGGAAGTAGCTGTACAGAGGAACGCTCATATATCGAAGAAAAAGTAGAATCAGAATCCACTTGTCGCACAGAGGACGAAGTAGCTGATGGAATTTTGTTCGGCAAATATAAATGCTCATATCATTTATATTTGCAAATCATGTCAACAGTTTGTTGGACCAGTAATGGTACGGTGAAGTGAGGAAATTATTTTGGAGTAATTCGCGAGCCTCGCCAGCGAATTTTTCTGAGTTAAATTTACTGGCAAACAATTCGCTACCCTAAGTAGCGAATTTATCATTGACTCATCCAAATTTGCCTTTTCGTTTAGCGAATTCGTTTTCAAAGATTTTTAGTTAGTAATTTGAGTTTAGCAAGCGCGAATTAAGGCAAAACTTTTTTTGAGAATATTCAACTTAATTTGCCAATACAGGTAACTGGTTGAGTTAGAAGAAAAACGATATAATTTTGTAGATTAAGATGATAATCTGACACTTTTGAAAATAAAAAAAAATTGTATATATTTATACAAAAACATAACTAAATTATACTTATTATTTTTTTAATTTGAAAAATCACACTTATCCAACTTTTAATTTATTTTTTATTAATAAAAATCATTTTTTGTATGGAATAAGACTATGATTTTATTTTTAATATAATACTAAATGAAGTTAAATTTACATTAAGATTTAATATAAATTTTTTAATATAACAATAAAGATATTTAAAGTAATTTTATTATTATGAAATGAACACCTATTTTGTAAAAATACTAACTTTATTATTAAAAATTAAATTAGAAGAGAAGATGCCTAACTTTATATTAGATCTGAGAGATGTTGATTGTTGAATGTAATTTTTAAACTAAAAGAAAAAATTAGTGTTTTTTTTTTTGTAGGACAACGAGGTCGAAGTCCAAACAAAAAAAATAAAAAATAAAAATAAGGTAATTAAGATTATTTTAAGAGTAACAACTTCATAAACATCTCGAAGGAAGATCTAATGGAGATCGAAAGGGAGAACGTTAATAAGATTAAGTCATCGATTGTAATTGAGACTTTGATTAGCTAGCCAATACTCACGTGTTGGCTTACCCATACTCCAAGCCAAATTTGATTTTTTTTTTTTTTTAAGAATTTATTGCATCCCAAAGAGCATAGGCTTAAAATAATTATTAAGGCACTTTATAATAAGGAAGAAAATAAAAATTGTACATAATGTAGGATAAATTACATTTTTTTCATTTTAAAAAAGTAAAAATTATACTTCCTCCAAATTTTTAAAAAATATAAGCTATAATATCATGTGTTTTCAAGATATTCTTTTATATTTCAAAAATTACTCAACTTAATTATTATACTAATTGTGAGAAAATTGAAAAAAATATTGAAACTACATGTTAATATTTTCTTCTCAATGTAAAATTCAATAGTTGGCTTCCAATTGTTTTGTTATGAACGCCTAAATTTATAAAGTGATTTTTCTTCCATTTTATAACTTGTATACATACATATATCTTTCTCTCTCTCTCTCTCTCTCTCTATATATATATATAAATTATTCAAATGAAAATATTAAAATTTATACTGGTCAAATTCATGTTTAAAAATTAATATATATCATTAAGTAATAGAAAGAAGAATTTTTTTTATCAAAATATGTGTAATTTTAGTTTCTTTTTCATTGCAATGGAGGCTAAAGTGTACTATATTATGTTATCTAATTTTAGAATATATTTTTAAAATATAGAGGAGATTGTTTATTTTGGACATTTTGTTATGGAAAGGGGGAAATAATTTACTCTTGGTTACACTATTGGCTGAGAATGCTTTTTTCATTTGATAAAAAAATATTGTCCCCACATTAAAAATATGAACAAAAAAGATTTTTAAAAATTATCAATTAATATAATATTAAAAATATAATATTTTTTAGAGGTCCAGATAGTATTTGTTTTTTACTCATCCACTTATTTTTATATATTTTGTTAGCCTACTTGTGTATAACTTCAAAAACTATTTAAGAAATCCACTTAACATAACTCTTAACTTTTATATATATAGGCTATTTAAGAGGACTCAAGAATTATATAATGTTAAACGGATTAAATATTTTGATTTGTGAAAAAAAAAATGCATGAGCTACAATCTAGGATTACTAATGCAGTATTCAAAGAAATTTTTTAAAAATTATGAATCCTAAGTATGAAATAATATTTTTTTTTCATATATTAATTAAAGAAGGTCTAATTAACACAAACACCCACATATATATAGTCTAATTAACTTTAAATACTAAAAAATACTTATTTATATGATCGGACAATTCTTACAAATTTGAATAGTTTTGTTTATAGAACATTATTTTTTTTCCCAACTCTAAAGGAGGCAAGTATGAAATTTGTGTTTTATCTTATAAAATAATTTTAAAAAAAAAATATATAAAAGATATCTAAAGGTTAATTTCTTTTTTTATTTGTTTCAACAGTCTATCCACACAAGCTTAAGTTTTTACAATTATATTATATTTTATCGATAGTCAGATGTGATGAAATATTCTTTTCATTCTTTATATATATGAACATAAATTTAATTTTTATGTTTTTTTTTTATAATCTCGTGCATTGCACGGAATAAATAGTAGTGAGCATTAATTAGAAGCGCTTTGGACAAAAAGAACTATTATTAATAATTTGATTCAAAAATTGATTTAATAAATATCTAACTATAAAATTTATAATATTATAATGACTTTATTATTTTTTGATCATTGGTCATAAAAATTACATATTATATAATATATAATATAAAATAAATTATGTGATGTAAGAAGAGAAGAGAGTAAAAATAATAAAAAGTTAGAACATAATAGTAAATAATTAAATAACTTCTTATTTTTAATTTATTATTTTAAAATCTAATAATTATTATTTTTTATTATATTTCAAAAATTAAAGAAAAAATAGCATATATTGTTCACTATCTGACTTACACGTTCCACGTCTAAGTTTGCTGTCTCCGTACTTAATTTTGACACCGTTGATGAAGACCGGTGTTTAATTGAGGCTTATACACTTTGGGTCATATGTGGTCAAATTAAGGTCATATGTGGGCTTTGAATTTTCTTTCCAAATTCCCCACAACTTATTTATATTAAATTATCTATTTATTATTTATATATATTACTTCTACCTTTCATCTATCTGATGTGAGACTTTATCAAACACTAACTATTCCAACAATCTATACACACAATTGGCCTGGTGGCACTCACATCCTCTCTTTTCTTCACATAACTTCTCAAGGCAAAAAGTCATTCCATAATACCTTCATCAGTGGAATAGTCTTATTCCTTAATTGTTTCACCTTGGATTCAATGATCTTTAGAGATTTTAGATGATAAATTAAATTATCTTTTGATTGTACATTTTGGATGTGAGAAAGATCAAGGAGATATTTTCTAATTGGTGATATATGAAAAATGCTATGGAGATTTAAAGGAAATAAGGGTAAGGCTATCTGATACGCAAAAGAACAAATTTGTTTCAAAATTTGATATGGTCATATATATTGTGGACTTAATTGCACGGACTTTATGATCCTACCAATATCTTGAGGGATACATGGCTTCTTCAAATTCTATAAGTTTTCTTTGTTTATCAATATAAATTTTTTGCTTATCTGAGGTTATAGAAACTTTTGATTGTTCTTATTTGACCAGTGGTGTTTCAGATAATTTTGGGTCCAAAGAGTTGCCTCCCTTACTTCAAATCAACACTTAGGGAGCTTACATTTTCTCCCATACAAAGCCTCGTTTGGGAATCATACCTATATTGGCAGGTAAAGCCTAAGCATGTTTTTCTAGAGTTTATATGGTCCTCTTAGTTTGAACATTAGTTGGGGATGATATGTAGTGACAAGGTTCAGTTTTGCACTGAACAACTCTTGCAATCTATCTTGATCTATCTGGATAGATTCTATCCGACAATACTGGTGTGGCCAAATTTAAATTTCTCAACCTCTATATCGATTTCATCTTATTAATCATTAAATGTCCACATGTAGGGATTTCCTACTTAAGGCATCAGAAACTACATTTGTTTTGCTTAGGTGGTATGTCTACTTTTTTGGTCCAAGAGATATTAAGGACTTTTATGATCACTAAATACCTCGAATCATGATCCATAAAGGTAGTGTCTTTGTATCCTCTTCTCTTACACTAATATGGTGATATTTTGATCTTAGATCAATCTTGGAGAATATAATTACTTCTCCAAGTTACCCTTTTCAATCGTCTATTCTAGGGAGGGAATACTAGTTCTTCATAGTTACCCTTTTCAATTGTCTATAATCTAAGTATACTTTAAGTTTTTCATCTTTCTTTTTCATAAACAATATGACTGCTTCCCATGGTGAAGCATTGGACTCAGTAAAATGTTTGGATTGGAGATCTTTTTAAGCTTTGTGTTTCTTCGAGTGTTTTTTTATAAGGAATATCCTATAAACACTATAAAGGTTGGTCTCATTCCAAAAACTAGTTTAATCAAGAAATCTACTTTCTTCTCAAGTAGTATACTAGACACCTCACCTAGATAAAACATTAGAAAACTCTCTTACGATAGGAATCTAATTGATCTTATTCAATAGTTCTACTTTATAAAAATCTTTTTGGTTTATCTTCACAACTTTCTAGTTCACAGTATTGGTATTTATAAAAGTCATAGTTTTATTGTTATAGGCCAAAACTATGTTGTTTTTGGACAATTATCTCATCCCAAAAATAACATCCATTATAGATATAGGCAAGAAAATCAAATCAACAAGAAATGACCTATTTCTATAATCACATGGCAAGTCAAATAGACTTGAGAATAATAACATGGTTTCCCACAGAAGTGAAGATATTCAGATCATATGGAATGGGAATTACAAGTAGTTTCAGCTCTTTCACATGTTTTAAGAAATGAAAGAATATAATGCATCAGTGTCAAACAGCGAAATTAAAATTTACTACTTATCATATTGCTACCTTTAATAGAATCATCTGAGTTACCTACTTTCTTACCTTCAAGGTATACACTCAGCTTGGGATTTTAGGCATTGGTCCACCATGTTGTTATTACCTTGGGGAAATTCTAGAGAGATGTGCCCTAGTTTTCTAAAGGTGTAACAGATTCTTATCTTAAATTGGAATGGTTTATTCCCATGGTTTTTCCAACACCTTCGACAATGATTAGGTGAAGCTTAGTTTACTAAGGATTTCTTACCCTCATAAGTCTTAAATTTTATTAGGTATTTTGGGTGAAGGAAAATTTCCTGGTCCTATTCTAAAAGTTTTTATCTTTTTTTCTCCTGTTTCTTTTTCCCCTATATTTTGGGCTATTATGCAATATTTTTTCACTAAGGTAGCATAATTTCTGATCTCTAGTGGGGAAATCACCCTCTTCATTTTAAGGTCTAGTTTGACCTCAAAATGCATGGATTTCTATGCTTCTTTGGGGCTGTATTTTAGGTAGGAAGGAAACTTGGATAAATCTTTGAATCTAGCTAGATACTCCTCAAATGTTCTACTACTATGTTTGATTTGTATAAAATGTATTTCTCTCTCATTCCTCACATTCATAGGGAAATATTTTTCAAAGAAGGCAATCTTGAAAGTTTCCTATGTTAGGGATATGCTTTGGGCTTCTAACAGTTGTTGAACACATTTCCAACAGTACTCGACCTCTCCTTTTAACATATAATTGGAAAACTCTACTTTCTGTTTAACAATATTTCCTAATACCTTGAACAATTTGTCCATTCCTTTTACCCATTTATTGTAGTGTCCATTAAAAGTTTTGGGTTTCGATTTTTGAAATTCTGACCAGGTTTTATACCCTTGGTTTCCTTGTGGGTCCACCTGAGGCATAAGGTTTCTTTCTTCTTAGAGTTGTTGCAGAAATTAGGTAGAGGTGTCAATCTAAAGTCTCATGGCTTTTACCATACCCTAAAATTTCTATGGTACTCCCTTTATATTTGCTTCATTCCTATTAGTGTTTTTAGCATTTCTACTAGTGGGTGCTATTGTCTTAATCTAAAAAATAGATACTATTGAGGTGATCACCATGAAATACTAGTTACCTAAATCTAACACTTCATTCCTCACATCAAGTTGAAGTACAAGCTAGTGGACTATCGCAATTCAACCACATAACTTAAACCTAACTCTTTCTATGAGAAATACAACCATTCTACCTAAGTTAGAACATTACTCTAATACCACAATTGTAACACCCCACCTCTATAAGTACTATACATAAACTAACCTTATAGAGGCTATGCGTTACTGTCTTGTCACTTGCTTTATCTATTCGAGTTCAATTTTAATTATTATCCAAGATCCTTTAGATTAATTCAATTTTAAACTTGAGGTTACGTTTAGGTATCTCACTTGACACTCTTGTGTCAAAAAAAGTATTAACCATCTAATCTCATAACTTTCAAATAGAAATTTAATACTAATACATATAATTGCTCATAGGTTCATATACATACATTACCAATTTAAACATTGGATTAGTACACCATCCTAATCCTTTAGAATCCTATTATCATCTAGTATATAATCTAGCACCAGCTATATGGTTAAAGTCAACCTTTATCTCCTTCACATTATTATACTTTGTCATTTAGACACATAAGCGCATATGTGAGATACATATTTCAGTAATCAATAGAAATCAGGTTAGAAAATATTGTTAATGGTACCAATCATGAATCCCACAGAAAACTCTTGCATTCAAATTACTTTTCAAGATTTTAAACAAACCGGATATTATGAAGCTATTATGATTATGCCATCTCATGTATTGGAAGTGCAATATACCAATAATTATATCTTTCATGGGTATGATCAAGCTTCACATAGGACAACCCCACAAACTTCAACTGGTGAGACGCTATTCACCCTTATTTATAAGCAAGAAGCCATGATCCCAGTTAAGCTAGAATGCCCATCAAATTTAGTTTTGACTTAATTAATTGATAACAATAGACAAGCTCTAGGCATGAGCAAAGACGCGTTAGAAAAGAAGAGAGAAAGTAAAAATCCAAGTCGTTGTCAATAGTGATTCTCTTGTGCACATAATCAACATATAAGACCTAGATTGTTTTAGGAAGGAGATTTAGTCTTACGAACAACCATTAATAATTGAACTGATCCTTCCCAAGGAAAGCTAACTCTAAAAAGCCGATCGACTAATGAAGCCCATGCTAACTTGCAGGCGTAATGACATTAGTGGTGCCAGCAGCATCAACTATTGAAGTAAAGAAAGGAGTAGGTGAATTGATCGATTCCCTACTTCTCCTTAGAAAGAATCATAGGAATAAACCCTGCTTGGTACTTGGCAAGTCTAAATTCCTGTTATATTTATGGAAAGCTAGAGAAGTTGGCTAAGAATTATTTCTAGAATAAGAAACCTGATGGCAAGCTTAGACCTTAAACCCAAGGAAGGGTGTATGATTTAAATGGAAAGGAGGTGGAAAAATCAATTGATCTGCTCAAGGGTAAGTTTATGATAGGTAACCACTATTTAATTGCACTATTGGACTCTAAGGCATCTCATTCATTTATCTTTGATAAACTTGTGAGAGCCTTGAAATTGTCTGTTACTTTCCTTTTGTATAACATAAATGTCTCAACTCTTGTCGAAGACCATATTGTTATTTCTTAAGCCTATTTGAATTGTCCTATTATTGTTGAGAACAGGTTTTTCCTTGCTGATTTAATTTGTTTGCCTATATCTGGATATTATTCTTCAGATGAGCTGGTTATCGAAAAACAATGTGGTCTCAGACTATAGCAATAGGTCTATAACTTATATAGACACCATTACCATGAATAGGGGTACCCAGGATAGGAAATACAAAATGAGTTTCTAAGGTTCTTTTGAAGTAAAGTTGTAGGAGAAGATAGACTAAATACCTATAGTGAGGGAATACCATGATGTGTTTCCTAGTGAGGTATCCAATCTACCCCTAAAGAGGGAAGTAGAGTTTTCTATTGAGTTGGTTCTTGGCATGGGACCTATTTCCATAACGCCATATTGAATATGCCTGGTAGATTTATGGGAACTCAAAGCTTAAATAAAATACCTTTTTTCTAAGCAATTCATAAGACTTAGTGCTTCACAATGGGGAGTATCGGTCTTGTTTGTTAAGAAGAAAGATGGTAGTCTTTTGATGTGTAGAAATTATAGACAGTTAAACCAGGTGATTGTAAAGAATAAATAATTGTTTCTTAGGATAGAAGATTTATTGGATCATCTTGGAGGGGCAACTATCTTCTCCAAGATTGATTTAAGATCAAGATACCATCAGATGTAAGTTAAAGAAGAGTATATTCATAAGATATCCTTCTAGACTAGATACAGACACTTTGAGTTCAAAGTGATACCGTTTGGTCTCTAATGTTCTTGTTATATTTATGAATGATATGAATCACATCTTTAGACCTTACTCGATAAAATTTTAATAGTGTTTAATAAGGATATTCTTTATATTCCAAGAATAAGAGAGAGAACAAAGAACACCTTAGAGTCATACTCTAGATCTTAAGAGAAAAACAACTATGTGCCAAGTTGGAAAAGTGTGATTCCTAGCTTAAGGAGGTGAAATTATTAGGGCATTTCATAACCAAGGATAGGGTAGCAGAAGACACTAGTAAAATTGAGGTTATGGTGACGTGGGAAAAACCTAAGACTGTAACTAAGATTTATAGTTTCTTAGGTCTAGTAGCTTATTATTAGAGATTTATACAATGGTTTTCTCAAATAGAATTACCTATTGACCAAGTTAACAGGAAATTTTTCTCAATATATTGAAATTTACAAATTTCAATTTCATTAACTCAATTACATGTTGAAAGGAAGTTCATATCTTTAAAATTAATGAACAAACATTGGCCTCTTTATTTCCAATCTTGTGCCATGAGAGAAGTATTGACGAGTTCTCCTCCTTCGACTCTTGTCAAAGAATCACATATCGCACGTGTTTTTTTTTTTGGGCAATTTCCTTCTATTCTTTTCTATCGCTGACAATGACTTTGTAGTTGTGATTGTATATATGAAAAATAATAAAAATAAAAATAATAAAATCAATAACAATAATAACAATAACAACAACAACAACAACAACAACAACTTAGTATCTAAGGATGGCAATGGTTTCAAATATTTTGGGTACCCAATGGTATTTGCCTGAAAAAATACCTGATACTCATTGGATATCAGATAAGGTATGGACAATAATTTTAAACTATTTATTGAATAATAGGCAAGTGTGAATATTGGCTTAAGGTACCCTATATTCGATACCCATATAATATATTAATTAAATATAATATATGTAATATATTAATATATTTAAATATATATATAAAGATAATATATTAATATGTTTTAAAATATATATAATATATATTAATTTTTTAATTTTGAATTTATGATTTAGCCAATTAACCATTTAACCTATCGCAGTATCGCACGGCACATAACTTCTCACTTCTGCAATTGCATCAAAGTCTCAAAACCTATCTTCATCTTCTTATCATCTCAAATATGAAATCCCTCATCAATCATCACTCTCATCTCAATAGAACGATCACACCACAAAAGCATGACTGCCACAATCGCACGTAGAACAACTGCCATGACCACAAGCAACATGAATGCCACAACCGCATGTAACATAGCCACCACTCGCAGCTTGCTTAGATCACATGTAGCAAGCTCCAATAGGATCAACACACTTCAGGTTTATTAATGTCTCATTTGAGCATAACTCTCTAATTTTTTTCATTAGGAAATTTCTTGCCACTGTTTAGATGGATTTTGATTTTTGAGTAAATCTTGTTGCATTGGCTCATAATTTTGATTTTAATCTTGCTTTTTCTGGCTTATTTGAGTTATTGAATGAAAATGAGATAGAAAAATATGTATTCACGTCACATGAAAAATTAATTTTTTAAATGCTTCCTACAAAAAGACAAGTTGTCTTGAGTTTCTTTAGCCATTTCTTTTAATATTTACAGAAAATTTGCTTTTTTAACACTAAATTACTTCTTTGTGATGATATTCAAGTCTAAAACCAAAAGTTACTATAGTATTATTAGTTTACAAGGATGAACACAACACTCTCAACTCTTAACCCCTGGGTCACATAAAGCTTGATACATGCATAATCATGTGAAGAAGATTTAAAACTTGAATAATAAATTATTGGAATTTTGATTTGTGTTTTGTTGCTGTGGAATGCTAATGCCTTAGTCAAACTATTACTTTTGACTTTGATGCATGCAATAGAATGTGGAAAAATAAAATGGGATGTTTATAATTAAGAGAAACACTAAATTTCAACAAATTAATTTGCATTGCCTCTTTCTAGTTGTGTTCTATACTTCTTTTAGATCTTTCAATGGCAAAAGTGTTAAATATAATGTATTCCCACTCCAATGCTTAGGTTTTAGCCTCTTTTCTTGTATGTGAGTTAAATACATTTATATGTTTAGATATTTTTTGCCACACATGTAATGGTATAATTTATTTTTATAAAATAGATTTTAGTTTTAAGAAATGGCTGATGATGAGGATTTGGAGACTCAAATGGCTATATGGTGTGAAATTCAAGAAAGAAGGGAGGAAGAAGAAAGACAAAAAGAGGAAGAAGAAAGACAAAAGCTTCATGTACCCTTACCTAATCCTATGTCTACATCTTTAACTCATGGTTCAAATACAACTGATTCTCTAACTTATAATTAGACTAAACCACTTTCTGAGGAGGGAGCAACATAATTTGTAGGAGTAAAAAAGGAAAAATAGTGAGGTTTGGAACCATATGGTTGAGATAAAATAATGGACAAGACATTTCTATATGCAATTATTGTAAGGTTGAACTTAGTACAAAAGGTATAAGTGGAACTAAAAATTTACACAATCATTAGATCACTTGTAAAGGGAGATGAAATCATGACACTCCAAGTTGCCTTATAAGGCAAAAAAAAAAAAAAATTATAACATAAAAGAGGGATGGGCTTTTACATCTTCAGAATTTCAATATTGATGCAGAGGCTTCTAGGAGGAATCTTTTTGAGGCTGTTGTCTTACATGAGTACCCTCTTTCAATGGTTAATCATGTAGGCTTCAAAAGATTTGTTTCAAGTCTTTAACCTTTGTTTAAGATGGCATCACATAATACTATCAAGAGTGACATTTTAAAAATTTATGAGATTCAAAGGGAAAAGTTGAAAATTTTGATGAGTGCTAATAACCGAGGCTATTTTTAAAAGATAAAATTTCATGTAACTGAGTCTGGCATGATTTTCGAGATCGACGTTTGAAACCAGAAGGCAATTTGGAGTCAGAAACGCAATCTAATAAAAAAAAAGGACATCCCAAAGTTTTCCCGAGTGGTTCGAAAAAAGTCAGAATCGCTCCCGCAAGCTTTAAATTCTCCAAAATCCTGCCATTTTCACCATTTCCCTCTCTCTCATCACTTCACTTTCTCTCTCCTCTCTCTCTTCCTTCCTCCACCGTGCACCACCACTTGGGCCACCATGGGCCACCACCTGACCTACCAACCGACACCCCTCGCCACCCTCGACCTCAGGCAACCACCCACGACCACCAACGGCCGCTAGAGTCACCAAAAAATGAAGTTTTTTCCCTCCGTCGTGTGAAATTTTAGCCAGCTGGGATTGCCGCCATCGGCTACCGTTGACCATCACCACCACCACCACCGTGTAGGCCGAGCTACCAACTTTCTACCCCAGCTCGCAGCCATCGAACGGAGCCTCCACGCGTGCAGATTGAGAGAAATTTTGTCCACCTTGCATCAATCTTCGGGCTCAAAAAATGCCATCCAAACGGCCGTGAACCGCCGCGCCACCACCATATTCGGACTCCTCATCTTGCGGGCTTCACCGTGGTGTGATTTTTGAGACCAACCGCACCCCTCCATTATGCGCCACTGTGCGCCACCGTCGGAGAAGCCAGAAAGACACCCGATAGACACCCAAGACTGCCCCAGGATAGATTTCCATCATCCAGCAACCCTTGTAAGGTCCGATTCACCTAAACCTAATGAATTTTGATTGAATTAGCTGCCGAATGCGAATAGAAAATAAACTAACTTAGGAAATTGTGTAATCGGACTTAGGATCGTAAAATTGATGATGTAACGAGCTTAATTATTCATTTAAATGCCTAGAGAATTCATTAAGCTCGAAATTCAAGGATACGAGAAGTCTCGGATCGATTTTGGAGCAAACGGAGACCAGGTAGGATAATTTACACTTCTCGAATGTTGAAATTGATTGTGTAGATACCTGAACGATTAGATTTAATTGCATGGATTTACATGCTACTTTTGATGGACTAAATTGCATGCCTGTGTGCTGAGAATTCCATTTTCATGTTAGATGTTTTGTTTATCGAGTTTAGATGCCATTAGGACAGGTTTACTTAGGGTAGGGTACTTGATAGCCAGTATGGGACGGCCGTTAAGTATCTCGAGTGTAGGGAGTTTTATAATGATATTGTCTTTACCAGATTTAGCCTGCACTGCATCAGGGATCAAACGATGAATCAGGACGACCCTAAGAAAGGTTTAAGGAGTATATGGGGGGATAGCCTACACGGGAAAACATTGTGATTTAGGCGTAATACCCTAGAACCTTGAGGAATAGCCGACCGTGAGCATATGAGTTCGAATAGACTGTATGAGGATGAGAATTGGCGTATGTGCACATGCTAGGGGATGCCCTAGATGTTGATTCTCACTTGGTCCTTGAGTGAGTGATTGGTGTTACGGATCACACTCACAACATAGGCGAGATTCGGGTGATTGGTGTTACAGATTACACCCAATAATAAGAGATGTAAATTCTCTAGATGACGTGCAATTGGATGATTTTAGATTCAATCGCAGAGGATTTGTGGCTGACACGAATTTAGATACACTGGGCATGAGATTTAACCTAATTTCGATTATCGATTTTCAAAGAAATAGATTTTTATGACTTTTGAGCATTTGCCGTGATTTCCATGCGATAAACTGATTTTTAAAGATAAGGTATTTCACGAATTTTGAACTGATTTCGGGACGTTATTTTCGATGCTTGCACCGCTGAGTAATCAACTAGATTTCGAACTATATTGTAAATTGTAAATTATTCTTTTGGGATTTCATATCTCACCAGGTTGTTTACTCAGATGAACAGGAACAGGGACCTAGATGCTAGCTGGGCAAGGCATTGGTGATAGACAGGAGAGCAACGTAGTCTAGGCTTGAATAATGATGTATATATATGTATCCTGTGGTTGGTGTACTGTATTTTGTAATTATGATGTATTTTACTATTGAATGGATGTAATCTGATGTGTTAACAACTAGTTGTACTTTTGGATACGTTCAAAATACAGGGGAGACTCTGCCGGATTTTCGGCAGGATTTACCGCTGTAAACATGTGTAAATAAGTTGGAATTTGCATAAATAAATGATATGATGTATGTATGGATTTTAGTTTTCATTCCAGAGTAATTTATGATGAATGTATGTATAATTAGTATAGCTGCTTGAGGATTAGGGTTGAACAAAATCCGAATAGATGACGGAACGTCTATTTGGGTTACGCTCAACCAATAGTGATCCCCTGACATTCCCACATCGGAAATAACTATTTCTGAAACCCATATGCTTTCGCTAGGCAGATAGAGGATAGTATATTGTGGATTAGGGGGTCGTTACACCTTCTTAACTCATGTAACAGTCCAGCCGCCCACTTGCAGATATTGTCTGCTTTGGTGGTTATCGAGCCACCTCACGGTTTTGTTCCTCTCCCCCTATCCTTTTGGAGGAGAAAACGCGTCTATAAGGGAGAGGTATCCACACCCTTATAAGGCATGCTTCGTTCCCCTCTCCAATCGATGTGGAACATTACAAATCCATCCCCCTTAGGGAGCCCAGCATCCTCGTTGGCACACCGATCTGGGCCCCGGCTCTGATACTAATGTAACAGTCCAGTCGCCTACTTATAGATATTGTTCGCTTTGGTGGTTATCGAGCCGCCTCACAGTTTTTTTCCTCTCTCCCTATCCCTTCGAAGGAGAAAACGCGTCTAAAAGGGAGAAATATCCACACCCTTATAAGGCATGCTTTGTTCCCCTCTCTAACCGATGTGGGACATTACATCTTGGATATTTGGAATATGGATATCAAAAGTCATCATTTTTTTCAGATATAAATAAGGTTTGGATATAAAATATTTTAAACGAACATAGATACGAATAATACAAAATTAATGGGATATCCACCCATTTCTATCCCTATCAATATCCATTTTGTTTCTTAGCTTTCTGTATATAATGAAGGAGTTCACCAATAAAAATGATATTATCATAAATATTTTAGTTTTTCACAAACACACTTTTGTATGTAGAAATAAGCTCTTCCATTACTCTTTACAGTCGATTGGTGAGCACCTTGGAGATTGTTGTATACAAAACATTACATACTTATATGTCTGTAATCTTTAAACAAATTCGAGGAATCTTTTAGGATTATAGATATTAGTTAGGTGATTTTTTTAATCATATACCCTCTGTTGAGAAATGAGTACACCATTGTAGTAACATAATTTGTCAATACTAGCCAAAATTGTAGGTAAAAAAAAAAAATGCTGGAAAACCTTTTGGCCTTGATGTCCCATAATGCGGCTAGGTCTCTTGTCCCCACCTTGTTCTTGTTTAGGTTGTTTCTATAACCTCCTTTCTTTATCCAAAAATAAATCAAAAAATAAAACTAAAAGTAGAGGACTTAATGTCAACTTTGACTTAGACCTGTTTGGCCAAGCTTTTAGAGAAATAGAAGCTTCTTATTTTTCTCAAAAATATTATTTTTTAATAAATTTAAGTGTTTGGCCAAAAAAAAAATGTACTTATATGTAGTTGTAGAAACAACTTTGTGGCTATAAAGCATAAGTTATAAATTGTAGCTTCTCCTTTTAGACAAAAGTAGAAGCTGAAAGTTAAATATTTTAAGATAAAAATAAACCTATCAAAATTTTGTTTTTACAATAATACCCTTAACTACTTTTTCTTAAAATCCTTGACAAACAAAGACTTCTTATGCATGACTTGTGCTTTTTTTTTTTTTATTAATTATATATGTTATTTGATATATATAAATCAAAGAATGGAGCATTTACATATAAATTTATATTTTTAAAAAATATTTATTGTAATTTTATTCTTTATATTTTAATTAATTAATTAATAATAATAACATTATATAAACTATTAATGATAAATATTTATAACTATCTATTAATTTAAATAACATTGATAACAAAGTTAATTTATACAAGTCCTTCTTAGTAATTTGACAATTAAAAGTATCTTTTTTATATAAATTAATCAAACACAAATTTTTTTTTAATGTTAATAAAAATGTTTTTCAATTAAATTAACCAAGCACAGGCTGTTTGTCTCTAAGACACTTTTATTAAAACTTCATTTGAAAAATGAGTCATTTAAAAGAAGAAAATTTTGATAACTTGACCAGTCAGGCCCTTAATATGCCAAAATCCCAAATTTACATTGACTATAAAACTGTAATTTTTTAATTTTCTATATTGTATTTTTTCAATTTTCATTTTTAAAAATTTTTTTAAAGAGACGCTCAAACAAAGTAGCGTTCCAAGTTTATCAAACAAAAATATGATTCAGCCTTGAGAGTTGAGAATTAATTTCTCATTCATTAAAGCACATCCCATCGTCATTTCAAATATTTATCTATAAGAATGAATCTCAATATGTTATAAGAAGGTTAACTCTGATTAATCCTCACAAAACCTACTAAAATGAATTTGTTTTTTAATGAGCCAATAAAAAGCGGTACTACATGAAACATTTTTAGTAATTTAACCATCCTGATTACCAACTAGGCAAACTTAAATGCACATTTCAAAACGAACTTCTGTCTGAATATTGAAGGATAGAAGGAAATCGAACTCCACTCTTAAAGCTTGGATTTTGAACTATGAGATTCTCAAGACCACTTGGGAGGAATAATCTTGTATTCTTGGGTTTGATCCGTCTCTTTAACTTCATCTTCACTTAGAATGTCTTCAGAGAAAGCATTTGGATTGGCTTTGATGCAGTTCTGCAGAGCAACAAATGGATGTAAACAGTCTGAGCCCTAAATCATAAGAGAAAATAACATATGTCAAGATTAGTTTAAGAGGAAATAAATCCAAAGGAAGAACGTAGAGAATTTGAATGTTACTTTATTGGTCGATACAAATGCCGGTTTGCAAATATGGATTTAAATATCACCTCAGAACTCCCATGATCTATACATTTCTGAGGCTGTTGGTTCAGAGGAAACGTGAAAGGATACAAAAAAATAGAGTTATCACTCAAAGGTATTGGTATATTGTTATCTTACATCCTTTACTATCCCACATATCATGATATAGGATACCAAGATATAAGATGCTACTGTATTTAAGGAAAAGGATCCTCTGAAATATTTTACAAGCTGAAATTCCTGAAATAAAAGAGAAATAAGAAGAAAAAAAGATTAGAAGAGAGATAAACAAAAGACTCACCTTGAATGGATTAGGACTCAAATTTTTTTCTTTCTATCTCTCTCTTACTTCAAGAACTTCATCTATCTTTCTTACTTTATAGGATCCAGAATATAATCATATGTGGTATGCCAATTGAAAGTTGTCAAAAATACAGTTCATATTAATTCTATAGAAGTTCATAAAACTATAAGAGGTTGATTTGTGATTTGTGATTTGAGATCCCCATGATTTTTAAATGGAAAACTCACTCAAAATGATGTAACATTATGACAACATTTATCTTAGATATCAGTATACCAAACATAAAATCTTGGAGGTAAGTTGACATCCAATTTGAAATATCAAGATAATGATATACCAAACACCTAAAGGCTAAAATTTTATCCATCTCCCATCCTAGGCACCAAAAGAAACAGGAAAATCTGTAACAAAGACAAGAACTTTTGACTACAATCTAGGCTCTACTGCCAAGTTGACAAGCAAGCAATTGTAACTTCGGGTTTAAATTAAATTGAACGTCAATGGACGTCCCACTACTCCCTACCTCTTATTTCATTAATAATATGTGTGCTACAAATATTTCTCAAAATATAATGAACTATTTACTATAATGGAGAAGTATAGACCCAGGTCTCAAGTTGCCAAACACCCACTTTCAGTTACCTTTTCTTCAGCAGTGCTCTTGAGAAAACAAAGGAATGCCTGTGAAAACTGAAATCCACATGGACCACTTCGCAAATCAGCTATGCAAGGGCATTCTAAAGCTTTCTTAGCCTTTTCCTCAATAGACTGAAATTTGCAAATTTCAATTTCATTAACTCAATTACATGCTGAAAGGAAATTCATATCTTTAAAATTATTGAACAAACATCTGCCTCTTCATTTCCATAAGCTACAGCATCTGTCAATAATGAAAACGGGTGGTCATCCATCACAATTCCACCCATCTACAAATTTAGTGCTAAGATGAATCAGAAGAAACTGATTTTTATAGTATGCTAACTTGTATTTGGTAAAAAGAAACCAAAGGAAACGAAATGACTAACTAAAACTATATGCATCATACATACAAGTATGGCAGCAACTATCTTTAACTAGCACCCAAAAACTATTTATTACAATTTGCTGTGCTTTTAAGATATTTCCGACAAAAATGTTCTATAAGAAAAGTAATGATGTTTTCAAATTCAACATGAGCTTTAATTATGCAATACTTGTACATGTAAAAGCCACGTGTCAATGAATGCAGCAAAAGCAATCAACAAGTAGTGTCATGAATAGGATAGATAACAGTAGTTTGATTTTAACATCCAACAGCATTAGATTTCAAAATGGAGCAATTTCATGTTCTACGCAACATTTTAAACTGTAATTAAACACTTGATATCTTATACTGTCATGGTATCCGCATTGTATCCCGTATACATGTTAGTATTGGTGCTTCTTAGGTTGGCAGCAGGCTAACAGTAAGTAAAATTGACAATGAAATGTAATTAGTGAAAAAGATGAAAAATTATTAGTATTGAGATCCCACAACTCCACCTAGCCATTTTTACAAACATGTGGAGCCCATAAAATTTTGATGAACAAATGAAAGTACTGAATTATATAAAGGTCAATAGCACATGATAATGTAAAGTAATGTAGGATGAGAAAAAAGAAAGAACCTGCAATGACAGATTCCAAGGAAGTGGGACTTGACTTGGCAGTTTCATCTTTCATAGAAGCAACAGGAGAAGTTTCCATGCTCATTGTTTGACCCATTGTCGTCTCTTATCATGAAACTGATATAGACTTACAACTTTGAACATAGCACCAAAGACGAAGACAGAGATAGAGAAGGTGTTGCTTGTACTTTCTTTTCACTGCTCTCTTGTAATGAATCAATCCTAAGTGACTCAGTTTCAAAATTTATTTCTATAGTAAGATACAAAAAATTCAAACTTGCTGTTTAATACAATTAAAAAAAAAAAAAAGAATCTCATTGAAAAATAAATGAAAAGAAAATTTCAAATTGTTTGATCAAATTACTTTCAATATTACGAGAAACTAGTCCTGCATTTGGAACATTTGAAAATGGCGAAATGGCATGGTTTCGAATGATGGTGTAAGTGAAGTAGTGATTGGTGACTTTGATCCTCGAGTTTCAATCCCTCGCCGTGAGAGAAGTATTACCAAGTTCTTCTCCTTCGGCTCGTCACAAAAACACGCATAGCAGAAACAAAGTGTTTTGTTTCTGGGCAATTTCTTTCTACTCTTTTCTATCCTTCACGATGACTCTGGCTGTTATTGTCTATTTGGCAAACAACAACAACAACAATAACAATAATAATAATAAAAATAACAACAATAACCCAGTATCCTTTCTGATTCTTGGCTTTTCATATATAATGGAGTCACCAATAAGATTGATATTATCATAAATTTGTTTATTTTTCACAAATGCACTTTGATATGAAGAAATAAGCTCTTCCATTACTCTTTGCAGCCAATTGGTGAGTACCTTGGAAATTATCTTATACAAAATATTACATAGACTTATAGGTCTATAATCTTTAAACAAAGCTGAGGAATCTTTTTCGGGATTATAAAGATATTATTAGTTGGTTGATTTCTTTTAACATATACTCTTTGTTGAGATATGTGGACACCATTGCAGTAACATCATTTGTCAATACAGGCCAAAATTGTTGGTAAACAATTGCTGGGAAACCATCTGGTCCTAAGTCCCATAATGCGGCTGGGTCTCCTGTCCCCACTTTGTTCCTGATGTCTCATAATCGCAAGATGGGAGGCAGAATGAAAGTTTAAAGCCTCTAAAACCCAGTGGTATCTTAATGGGAAACGACGTGAGGACAAAATGTCCAAAACACCCTCAAATCTTCCTTGACTCACGCTTTCACACACCTACAATGACCAGCGTACCTCTACTTGTAGTCCATGCACCTTAACCGTTGTAATTGTCACTTTGCCCAAGAAACTTGCACTACACGAAAGGACAAGGGCTGAAACCATGTGGCTTCTCAACCCAAGAAAAATGATATACCTTTAGACACATAGGGGACTTCTATGGCGACATTGGCATTCTCCATTTAGAGCACTCGCCCATCCTGTGCGATTTATAATAACAATTGTTCTGAATTTCAGTCTTTTAAAACAAAGAAAATACAGAAAATAAGTCCTTTTATTAATAGCATGTACATAACTAGATGAAGACAATACTAGTGTGAATTCTCAAAACTAATTTTATAAAACAATTTTAAAGAATGAAAAAACAAAATGACATTCAAACAGACCCTTTATTATCCAAAATTGGTGAATTTTCAGGACCACAATTAGTAAAATAACAATAACATAAGAACCACAAATAGAACGAAAACACCAAAAAGTTTCCCTATTGCCTCCCTTCCATGATAGGAGATCAAAATCCTTGGGAAAGTGTTCAAATTCTCAACCAAACACAAATGACATTAAGAAAATCCTAGACCCCTACACTTTCCTCTTTAATGTGAGATAGTGAATCTTTGAGAAACATGTGAAACCCACAATAAACACAAGTGCAAATATAACCATCATTTCATTGACATTAGACTACAATTTAAATAAACAGGATATGGATTTAACCCGTCAAATTACAAGGTATATCATCACATTTAACCACTTCAGAACACAACTTCAGCAATTAAAATGGAAGATTACCCCACTAAAATTGCAGCAGAATATAATGAGCATATCAGCAACATTAAACCAGTATTCTGATAAGCAGAACATGCATTTAACCCCTGAAAATTATAGCTAACACAGAAGCACTTTCAGCCTCAAAACAGATCAGTGTTTCAGAATTTAAAATGGATAATCTTCCTACATTTTGCAGCAAAACATGATGGTTATATCAGCAACATCAACCCACAATTTTGACAATCAAATACACACATTTAATCCCTAAAAACTATATCTACTCAGCAGCATTTGTAGCCTCAAAACATATCAGATTTTACGATGCAAAATGGATGGTTCTTCACTAAATTTGCAGCCAAACATGATGGTTTTATTAGTAACATCAGACCACATTAACACAAGTGCAATCACAATCCTTTTGAAGTCGACAAGGTTCCCTACCACTTGCTTTCTCAAGTTTGAAAGTTTGGGTCCTTGGGAACATGTTCTCAAAACAAAACAACAAGGAATAAGGAAAGAGACAACTCCCCATCACGTTCTCAACAAAATGAGAAAGTGAATCCTGGGAATTCCTAGAAAACTTAGAAATTGGCCATTGAATTCCTTGCTAAAGCTGAACATGCAAAACACATAAAAGATAAAGGCAAAGCTTGAAATCAATTCCTTTACAAGAAGCTCTCTGAACAAAACATTGACATACAAGAAAAGTGAAAAATAAAACTATACAAAGATAAATCAAATAAAAAATGAAATTATTTATAACACGGAATTGTCCTAAGATACGAGCCTAGCATCTACGTACCCAATTATTGGCATCAAATTCCATGTATTTCGAAACAAAAAGCCATGGAAAATGGTTGGAATGTTGTAATTTTTGTGAAAAGAGAAAAGAATAGATGAATGAGATGGATTCACAAACAAAGCAATTTGAAAGATTGGTTGATGTGCTTTTGTTTATGAAATCACATCAATCTTATATTCTTCCTTCATTTTCTATTTGGTACTTTTTTCGGATTTTTCAAATAGAATTATAGGCTTAAGAAAGAGAAAAACATCTTAAAAAAAAGGAATAGAAAACTTGAAACAAAGACTTGGACAGCAAATGAGCCACCAAATAACACTTGCTTTAACTTCAAAAGAGGCTTTAAAACACCAGAACATACTTAACAAAAATCTGAACATTACATAAGTAATGAACTAACACAAGCTTTGACCTCAAGAGACGCTTTAAAACAACAAAGCATACTTAACAAGATTTGACAGGACATAGACATCAAAACAATACTTAAATGAAGCTCTAAAATATCAAAACATGCCTCACAAGAGTTGGACAGCATATAAACACCAAAATAGCACATAAATTGACCTTAAAAGAAGCCCCAAAACACCGAAACATGACCCATAAAAACTGGACAACATATAAACATCGTAACAGCATTTAAATTAACCTTAAAAGAACATCCAAAACACCAAAACTTGACTCACAAAAACTGGAGAGCACAGAAACAATATGGAAACACTTAAATCAACCATAAAAGAAACTCCAAAATACCCAAAACTTGACTCACAGAGGCTAGACAGCATATAAACAACACAGCAACACTTATTACACTTGAAAGAAGCCACAAAATATTCAAACAAGCCTAATAAAAACTAAGATAGCATATGACACACAAGACAACACTTATTAGTTAATAATCTCAAAAGAGACTACAAAACACCAAAAGAAGTCTAAATAAGAAATAGGACAACACAAACTTAAGCAAAACTTATTAAGCTTAAAAGAAGGCACAAAATTATAAAGCAAACATAAATGCTAAAAAGGACAGCATATGACTCAAAATAGCACTTAACCAACATTAAAAAAAGCCAGAAAACTCCAAAACATAGTTATCAAAATCGAATAATACGCAATTCAAATCGTGCGATTCGAGTTGATTCAGCAGCCAAACAATAAAGTTCAAAGAGCTTATTGTTTTTTGGCCAGAATCATCGCATGAATCACAGTAATCATGCGATTCACGTCGAAAATCGTGAATCGTAAGTTTCCAAAAATTTTGAAACTTTGTAAACATCGGGTCACTCTAGTCATGAAACCAGGTCGTGACTCACCTACATGACTCGAACAAAGGAAGAAGACGACATTCTAATGCTATATATTTTTTTTAAAAAATCAACTTAAAGAAAATGCAAATGACATCAGAGGCAAGTGAAAAGTCAAATGACTTTAAGTTTAAATAAAAAAAACAATAAAAAAAACCAATTACTATAGGAATAGGATAAAAAACTGTTTAGATTCTTCTGAAGTTCAAAAAGCAACATGCCAATTGCCAAATCTCTATATTAAAACTAAAAACCGTTTAAAACACATTAGCCAAAGGTAGAGACAGTGAAGTGCCACCATTTCCTCTTCCTCTTGCTTTCAAATTAAAAAATCTTTCTCTTCCTCTTCTCTTTACTCTCCTTTCAACCTTATTTTATTGCTTTGGCTCCCAAAAGAAAGAATATGAAAAAAAAAGATTCTACTTGGGATCATTGCAAAGGTCTTGAAAATCGGTTGCATGTTAAATGTAACTATTGTCCCAAAATAATGTGGGGAGGAGCATTTAGGATGAAGCATCATTTGGATGGAACACATATGGAAGTTTCTCCATGTCAACAAGTGCCAGAAGAGGTAAGGAATTTATTTAAAAAGATTTTAGAAGATATGAACAAAGTTGATGATGATTTTGTTGAATGTTTTGATGACAAAAGAAATCAACATGATACACAAACAAAAGGGTTTGTGGATGCTTTTGTAGTTAAAGGAAAAGTAGGAAGTAGCTCAACTTCTGGCTCAAAGTCTAACAGGAAACAACAACTATTATTGCAATGGTGAAGGATAGAGAATTGATGGTTAAAGACATTTGTAGATGCATATATGGCGATGCATTACCCTTTAATTTGGTAAATAGTCCATTTTTTTATCAATATGGTGAAATCTATTAGTAACTTTGCCTATGTTAAGTTAGGCTTTCATAGCCGGTCCCAAGCCCAAATAAAAGAGGAGGGTTGCGTTAGATAGTTGACAGCCAGTGTAAAACTTTGTCAAACCTTTATGAATATAGATCAACGACGTGAACATATTAATGCTAGGTCGTTGCCTGAAAACAATGCGCTATGTGGCTTAAATACAACGTTAAATGAGCAAGGGCTATTGCATCAATGCCCAAATGTAGTGAAAAATAAGCTAGGGCACTCACATTTTCATGGATAGGTGTGGGTAAAGAAGCTAGTCCATAAGAGTAGATTATGTTTTGGGACATGGAATAGTGGCACACTTACAGGTAAATCAATGGAGATAGTAGATACTATGATTAGGAGAAAAATAAATGTAATGTACCTACAAGAGACAAAATGGCTAGGAGATAAGCCAAGAGAATTAAACACTTTTGGTTTTAAGCTTTGGTATACTGACAAGTCAAAAGTTAGGAATTATATTGTGGATAGAGAGTGGAGACACAAGGTAGTGGATATAAAAAGAATAAGAGATAAGATAATTGTTTTAAAACTTGTAGTAGATTGTAACACTTTTAACATTATTAGTGTTTATGCACCACAAGTAAGATTAGAAGAATAGCATAAGATTCAATTTTGGGAGGATCTAGAAGGTTTAATACAAGGAATATTGTTAGGAGAGAAGATTTTATTAGAAGGAGATCTAAATGGGTGTATGGTGATCGAAGCTAGAAGATATGAAGGCTTCCATAGAGGACATGACATCGAAGAGGTAAATGCAGAGAGTAAAACAATCTTAGATTATGCTTTAGCTTTTAATTTCACTATAGCAACTTATCGATTTCTATATTATAAGGTAAATGCAGAGGGATTAGAAATGTCGCAACAAAAACGTTGGGTATATTAAGAGGTTTTGGACCAAAGGAGAAAGAATCTTGGTGGTGGAATGCAAATGTACAAGATAAGATTCAGGTTAAAAGAGAGTGCTTTAAAACATGATACTCATGCAGAGATAATGAAAATTGGGAGAGGTATCAAGTAGCCAAAAAAGACGTCAAGAAGATAGTGCTAGAGGCAAGAGATAGAGCTTATGAAGGGTTACATCAATCCTTGTAAACCAAAGATGGGAAGAGAAGAATATTCAAGCTTGCTAAGAGTAGAAACAAAAATACAAGAGACATAGATCAAGTGAAATGTGTTAAGGATGAAGGTAATATCTTGGTAAAGAAACAAAATATCCAGGAATGATGAAAGAATTATTTTGACAAACTTTTTAATGAAGGACACAAGTCTACTTGTAATGCTGATAGGCAAAGTATTAATGAAGATCTCAATTATAATTTTTATCAGAGAATCCAAGAGTTTGAAGTAGTACAAGCATTGAAGAGAATGGATAATGGCAAAGCAGTAAGACCTAATAATATACCCATTGAAGTGTGAAAGAGTTTAGGGAGAAAAGGTGTAATTTGGTTAACAAAGTTATTCAATATGATATTAAGATTCAAGAAGATGCCGAGTGAATGAAGAAAAAGTATTTTAAACTCAATGTATAAGAACAAGGATGATATACAAAATTGTGCAAATTATAAGGGGATCAAGCTTATGAGCCATAATATAAAGTTATGGGAGCAAGTTATTAAGTGAAGATTGAAGTTGGATACGCAAATTACAAAAGCCAATTTGGTTTGATGTCAAAGAGATATCAAAGATCTCATAAGGATCTATATATGGTTTTTACTGATTTAAAAAATGCCTCTAATAGATTACTGAGAGAGGTATTATGGAAGGTTTTATAAAAGAAAGGAGTTTGTGTGGCTTATATTCGAGCAATCAAAGACATGTATGATGGGGCCATAACTTGTGTGAGAACACAAGGTGGAACTACAAAGGATTTTCCTATAACCATAAGACTTCATCAAAGTTTAGCTTTGAACCCTTACCTTTTTAACTTGGTATTGGATGTGCTCACTGAACATATCCAAGAGGCAACACCAAGATGTATGTTTTTTGCTGATGATATAGTCCTTTTTGGTTATTCCAAAGAAGTAAACGAAAAATTAGAAAGGTGGAGACAAACTTTGGAAACATACAGGTTTCGCATAAGTTGAAGCAAAACATAATATATGAAATGTAAATTTAGTTAAAGGGAGACTGATTCTAGAACAGAGGTGAAACTTAAAGATCATTTCATAAAAGAAGTCATAAATTTTAAGTATTTGGGAACAATAATACAAAATAATGGAGAAATAGAGAGGGACGTAAATCATAGGGTTCAAGCTGAGTGGATAAAATAGAAAGACTTCAAGAGTTTATTTGTGATAAAAAAGTACCACTCAAATTTAAGGAAAAATTTTATCGTACAATTATAAGACTTGCATTATTGTATGGTACTGAATGTTAGGCGATAAAAATTCAAAGTTACAGAAATGAGAATGTTGCATTGGATGAGTGGCCAAATTATAAAAGATAGGATTAGGAATAATTACATTAGACAGAAAGTTGGAGTAGCACCTAATAGAAAAGTTAATAAAAACGTACCTTAAATAGTTTAATCATATATAGAGGAGACCATTAGAGTACGAAAAATCGACCAGATAGAAGATAGTCTAATAACTAGAGGTAGGAGAAAGTAAAAAAATAATATGAAAAACTACTAAGATAGATTTAACTATTAATAATATAACAATAAAAATAAGTAAAGACAGAATAAGTTAGTGTCGTTTGATTCATATTGCAGACTCCACTTAGTAAAAAAAGCCTTTGTTTGTTGTTTTTGTATAGTGTAATCTATTAGTAAATATAGTAAAGGATTGAAACCAACAACTTATCATCAAATGAAGGTCTCATATTTAAAGAAAGAAGTTGATCTTGTCCATGCTAATTTAGATAAATATAAGATTGAATGAAAGAAAACACGTTGTACATTGATGTCAGATGGATTGACTGATGGAAAGGGTAGATCCCTTACTAATTTTCTTGTTAATAGTCCTTAAGGAACTATTTTTATAAAATCTATTCAAACTAGTAGTTTTATTAAAGATTTTGCAAAATGTTTGAATTACTTGATCAGATGGTGGTGGAAATTGGGAAAGAGAATGTAATTCAAGTAGTGACAGATAGTGCTTCAGCTCTTGTATCTGTCATTGTGCAGCCCATTGTCTTGATTTGATTCTTGAAGACATTGGTAGTATTACAATATTCCATAATACCATTGGAAAAGCAAAAAAATAAAAATAAATAAACTTTCATTTATAGGCATATTTGGGTGCTTAGTTTGTATAGGAGTTATTCCAATGGTAAAGAGTTAGCTAGGCCAACAATAATAAGATTTGCTATATCTTATTTGACAATTAAATCTATTTTGGATCAAAAGATTGTACTGCAATCAATGTTTGCATCAGAAAAGTGGGCCAAAAGTCCCTCTGCTTATAAGCTTGAAGCTAAAATTGTTTAAGACATTGTCTTAGCTGATTCAAGGTTTTGAAAATCCATAAAATATTGTTTGAAGCGTGTCCCCTATTGTGAAAGTCCTAAGACTTGTAGATGGTGATTCAAAGCCAACAATGGGATACGTCTATGAAATATTGAATAGGGCAAAGGAACAAATAGCAAAGAATTTTAACAATGTGGAAACAAGATATAAGTGTGGAAAATCTTAGACAAGCATTGGGACTATCAACTCCATAGGCCTCTTCGTATAGCAACATATTTTCTTAACCCTAAGTAAGTATTTTTTAATTTTTTTTTTTAAAAATGATTCTACTATAATTATTTTTTATTTAATTTAATATTAAATCTTATATTACTATGATATCATAATCTTTGTAGGTTCCACTATGATCCAAACTTTAACCCAGATCTAGAGGTAAAAATTGGTTTGTACAAAACATTGGACAAGATATGTCCCAATATTGAGACGAGTCAAAATTGATTTCCAAATTAAGAATTTTGACAAGGGAGAGGAACTCTTTAATTATAGCTTAATAGTTGCAAATAGAGACAAGAAGTAATCTAGTAATTCTCATTTTTTTATGTATTTTATTCCTCATTTAAAAAAAAGAAAAAGAGTAATCAATTAAAAACTATTTAATATTTTTTTTTACTAGCTTTATGGTGGAATAGTTTTGGAGAAGAGTGCAAAGAGTTACAATCACTTGCCATTTGCATCCTAAGTCTTACTTGTAGTGCCTCGAGGTGTGAGAGGAATTGGAGTGTGTTTGATCAAATACACTCTAAGAGAAGAAATTGCTTCGAGCACAAAGGTTGAATGCACTTGTATTTGTTAAATAAAATCTTCAACTTGAAATTAGGCAAAAGCGAAGGGAAGAGAAAGGAGATAATATGATCCAATTTCATTATCAGATATTGAATCCAATGGTGAATGGATTACTGAACAAGAGGAATCATGCCTAATGGAAGGATATTCTTGGATGGATGTCCAATAATGCTTTAAGATTGATGAAGGAGCTCCTAGTAAAAAGAGAGGGGTATATTGCACTTGCAATCTTTTACCTCTTTTTTGACATAATAAATATTTACATATGTATATATTACGGAAGCTTAATGCTATTGCCAAGTCCAATGCCAATAAGAATGATAAAGGAAAAGGCATTCAGATACAAGATAATGTTGAACAAGACATTAGAGATAGAGATGACGATGGTGATAATGAAGAGAAAGTTGATGAAGGAATGTGTTGGAAGATGACAAAGATGATAGTGATAGTGATGACATTGGTCTTGATGAATAGGACTAGAAGATAATTAATTTTGATTTAATTACTTATGGTCTTTTGGCTTTATTAACTTATTATGCATTGTTAATTATGAATTTATAACTTGCGTCAAACTTATGAAACAATTTTATGACAATTACTAGTTTAATTTTCTTATATTGAGCATTTTGTTTATAATATAAACATATAAGTCATCAATATGAAATATCCCAAGCTAATTTTCGTCATACTCATGAATTGTACGATTCGATACGATCTACGTTTCACGACTCGAAAATTAGCTTACCGATTCTCAATTTGAATCGCGATTTGATAACCTTGCTCCAAAACATGCCTAATGAAAACTAGACAGCATAGAGACACCTAAAACAACACTTAACAAGACATTTCTCCTCTTAAAGATATAATTTCAAGCAAGGGACAGCAAAAAAGAAACAAATAAACCCAGCACTTTTCACCATTGTCTTAACACTAAAAGATATGATTTTAAACAAGGAAAAGGAGGAAAATAGAGCCAAGCAAACCAGCACTTTTTACCAAATATTTTTTTATCATTTTAGCGCTATTACATTGATATCAAGTGAAATGAAAATCAAACCAGTAACTACATTCAATCACATTAAACCATGATTTTAGCATCCAAAATGAAGGTTTGTTCTACTAGAATTGTAGCAAAATATAGCCATCATTTGAGTAATAGTGGGCTACAATTTTAACCAGCAGAACACGTATTTAACCCATCAAAATTATAACCAAAACGCAAAATCACATTAAGCCCCATCAGACCACAATTTCAGCATCTAAAGTGAAGGATTTGTTGACAGACAGCTAAGGAGATATTTGATGTTTTAAATTATTCAATATTTGTTTTAATTTGTTTAATTGTATAGTTGAGCTAAGTATTAATTGTTGTTTATGATTATCTAATTGTTAGGTATGTTGGGATGCAAACCAGCTGATACTCCAATGGAGGCCAATTACAAGGATAACCTGATTGAGATTCTAAGCCAGAACAGATGTAAAATGATATATATTCACTGCTACAGCATTAACAGACCCAATACAGCACATAAACACTCAAAAATACCAACAACACACTAATATCACTACCCTCTGCACTAACTAGATAAACCTCACTTGTAAACATAAATACAAAATAAGCAAACCAAAATATAGAAGTGTCTCTAGCACTTCGAGAGGCTAGACTCTCCTTCCTTAACCAAAACCTTGCCTGCCTTCATCCCCCCCCCCTTCCCTACTCTTATATATCTCTCTCTCTATCAAATGCCTGCTCCACTAAGCCACTGTCAGAGGTGTTTATTTGGCCAAAATCTCTCTTTTACCCCTGCTGCCATCTGTCTATTCTTTCTGTTACAGCCCACTGACTTTCATGAGCCCATCATTACCGCCCCCTAAAAGAGTCACCTTATCCTCAAGGTGAAAGTTGGCAAAATGTTGGGGGTTGAGTTCCATAGCATGATGCTTCGCTATATATAAAGGTAACCCTTAGTTAAGGCCATCAAACCCTGTCAATGACAGTTTGGTCTCCAAAGGATGCTCTTCCTCATCCTCTTGTTGAACCATTAATTCACCAAACTCCAGTAAATAACCCGCTCCCCTTTCCTTGGTTGTCTTCGACAATGATTTTAAAGAGACGAGAAAGCTGGATCCCCCTTTAAACACACTTCATGCTGATTCAAGTGAAACCTCATGGTTAATTCTTTCCAATCTGCTCGCACCTCTCCTAATGCCTTCAACCAATTCACTCTTAACACCACATCTGCCCCTCCTAATTCGATGGGGAAAAAGAGTAGGTAATTTGAATTCCGAGCAACTCCAACTCCACAACTCTACATACTGCATTCCCATACACACGGTGACTGTTCCCAACTGTCACTTTAAGTTGCAAGTGGTATTTACCGAAATCTTGAGCTTATGCACCACCTCTAAAGATATAAAGTTGTGGGTAGCCCCACTATCGAGCATCACCACCACATCCTCTCCTTTAATCTTTCCTTTAAGCTTCATGGTGTTATTTGAAGAGATTCCAACAATAGAATTGAGAGATACTTCTATGGGTACTATTTCTTCTATTTGAATGTCGCCCTCCTTTTAATGTCGCGACCTCTCATCTGCACCTTCCTCAGTTTCATTGCCCTCGGCCAACAATAGCACTTGCAACTAGTGGCTCTTGCAACGGTGGTTTGGCCCAAACTTTTCATCACATCTGAAACAAAGCCCCAATTCTCCCTTCTTCTTCCATTCAGCATCCATCATCTTCTTCCATTCAGAATTAGTTAGGCTGAATATGCAAGACATTAGAGGCCCAACTTCCTTAACCCAATTCCCAACCTTATTTCGGACTACTTTAGCTTCCCTGGCCCTATCCAAGATAGCATTCCTTTCCTCAATCCTATGGGCTTGGCCTGATAGGTCTTTAAGTGTAGCGACCCAACCCATCCGAACCTCCACTCATATCGCTTTTCAAACCTTTCCTGTATGCACCCATCAACAACATCTCACTGGCATCCTTGAAGGGTTAAACCCTTCAAACCTTTCCTATTACACGATTATTCTACTAAAATTGCAGAAAAATGCAACCATTGTTTCAATAACATTAGACCACAATTTTGATAAGCAAAACACACATATAACCCATCAAAACTATAGCAAAATATAGAATCACATTCAACCACTTCAATATGCTTGTCGAAATCGCACAATACGTCTTGATTCAATAACAAAACAATACTGATCACAAGACTAATTGTTCGTTGGCCAGAATCACCGCATGAATCACTGGAATCGTGCAATTCACGCCAAAAATTGGGAATTGCACATTTTTGACAATTCACAGTGACCAAATCTAGCAGGTCTTCGAAGTTAGGTTAGAACGTGTCTTTTCTATACATGAGCAAACCACCTAAGACGCGTTTCTACTAACTTTTCTATGATAGATTCTACCCTGACCCCAACTTTCCTTCTAATGTACTCATTGTTAATTCTATCATTTCTAGTGTGACTACTCATCCAACGCAACATTCTCATTTCTTCAGCCTTAAATTTTTGCTCATGTTGACTAACTCAAAATTAATCATAAGGGCATGTGGTGCTACTACTAAATGGTGCTAATATAATATAGGCAACTATTGAGTCAATAGGTTTCTTTATTTTTACGCTCAGCCATCTATTTAGCACAATGCACCGTTTTAACTATTAAGATAGTCCAATAATTAGAGGTAAGAAAAGACCAAAGAAAATAATAAAAAAAACTATTAAGATAGATCTAACTATTAATAACATAACTATAAGAATAAACAAAAATAAAACACATTAGTTTCGCTTGATCAATATAACTGACTCCACTTAATAGTAAAAGACTTTGTTTGAAGTTGTTTGTTGTATTATCTTATTATGAATTTATGACTTTTGTGAGACTTATAATACAATGTTATGTCAATTATTAATTTAAATTTCTTATATTGAGCATTTTATTTATATTATAAATATCTAAATCATTGATATGATATATTTTAAGCTAATTTTCTTCGTGTTAATGAATCACACCATTCAATACAATCTACGATGATTCAAAAATTAACTTTTTGATTCATGATTTGAATTGCGATTTGACAAGCTTGCTTCAAAACATTATTTCAGCACTTAAAATGAAAGATTACTTCACTAATATTGCAGCAGAACATAATGACTATTTCAGCAACAATAAGTCCCAATTTTGACAGGAAAAACACGCACGTTGCATTACATTCAGCCTCAAAACAGATCCGATTCAGCGTTTAAAATGAATGATTTTTTCACTAGATTTGCAGCAAAACGTGAGGATTGTATCAGCAATATTAAACCACGGTATTGACAAGCAAATGCACATTTAGCAACAGCATTTTCAGCCTCAGAACAGACCAGAGTCCAAGGGTAATAGTGAAGAAAAACACTAATTAGAAGCCTTACCTTTCTCGGCCAAACCGAGAGGAATCGCGAAGGTGCTGAAGAACGGCTTATCACGCGTTTTTCCGGCGTCCTTGTCGCTTTCCAGCAGTGCAGCGGCGGCGGTGTGGTGCTGTCCCATTTTAAGTGCAGAGTTCTTCTCTTGCTCTCTCACTCGCACGCTTACTCTCCTCTCTCGCGATGTTGGTGTTCTCTCGGTGCGTTTGTGCGTTTTTTGTCCGTGTGCTCTGCGGGTTCGTGACTTTGATATATGAGGGAATGGAGGGAAGATTGAGAATTTATGGTTTAGAGGAGAGAAAATAGGAAAGAAATGGGAGGTTGAAGAAAGGAAGGAAAGGGGGGAATCGAACGCTGATGGAGGCACGGCCAGGGAAAGAAGAAAAATTGGAAAGAAAAAAAAGAAAATGAAATACAAATACAAATAAGATAAAATAAATAAAAAATCAGAAAGAAAGAAAAGGATAGGAGGCCCAATATATTTTTCATTTTTATTATCTTGAATTTTTCTTTTAGGCTTCGAGTCCAAATCGTATTTGTTTAAAGATTAAAGAGAGTAAAATTTGGTGAAAATTCTAGCTTAAAAATGTAATTGTGCGGTTATGAATTTTAACATTAATCTACAAAAAAAACTCTATCTCCCATTTAAATAATATTAAATAAGATATATATATATATATATATATACACACCCACACACACATACACATAATTCTTTCTCTTTCAATCAATAATTTAATAGAAGAATTATTGACATGTACTAAGTTTTAAGTTGGGTCCTCTATTTAAAAGATTTTATAAATAATCAAATATATCACTAATTACTTACAATCAATTCATAGAACTAATTTATTCATGATTAACTCAAAAAAAAAATTCAAAATTAAGACAATACAAGATTATTGAATTTGATATAAAACTAGTAATATAAAAAGTTTCAATGTCTGAACAAATAGAATATATAATGTATACATTAAAACTCATTAATCTAGACTCCCACTAAACCAAAGTTACATCAAAAGATTTTATCAAACTCATATCAGTTACATAATTTTAAAATATTCTTACAGATAAACCTTTGGTTAATAAATCTGTTAGCATATATTTACCAAAAATTTGAACAAAAGGAGTTTGAAATTTCAACAATCTTTTCTCTGACAATCAAGAACTTAACATCAAATTGTTTAGTAGAGCTAAAGTTGCTGTGAATTTTGAGAAAAGCATAAAGCAGATAAACTGTTGCTGGAACACCCCATAACTTTAATTAGTCTAAATTAATATCCTTTACATTGAGTGGAATTAATTGTGTCATTTAATGATGAGTATAAATTCCATGATTCATAATTAATTCGTGAGTTATCATAAAATGGGGTAAAAATTTGTTTGCATGATTTAATGGCTCAAATGAGTATGCTAAAGGATAATCTTGCTTCAAATTAGGTTGTTAATTTAATTCTCTATTTCTCTTTTTGAGTCACCTAGCTTAAGTGTCAAGAGAAAAGTAAGATAGAATGTAATATTTAAGAATATGTGCATGTGTGTGTGTGCATGCAAGTGGGAAAGGTTAAGCATGCATGAGAAAAGGAAGGAATTTAAATATATGCATGTGTCTGTGCCATGTATGCATCCTACATGAGAGAGGGGATTGGAAATTCTACTTTATTGCATGGAAACTCCAAGCCACGTGAAAGGAATAGGAAAGAAGGATACAACACAAAAGAAATGTTTGTGTGGGGATTTCACGTGCACTAGGAGAGAAAGGCAATGCATGTGCCTTGAGTGGGATCAAAGGACAAAAGGAAGAAGGATGGGAATTAATTTTATAAGTATGCTATAAAAAAAATGGTGCAGAATTTTCAATTTAATTATGCAAATGGGAACACGTGAGGCATGGAAACATGGCTAAGAAAAGAAATTTTAAAGGCGCAAAAATTTTTATGTAACATATGAATTTAGTTGCTTGTGAGAGTAGATAACCTAAACTTGCAAGGAAAGAATTACCAAGATTGCAAGCAAAGGAAAAGTGTACTTACAACTACACTTAATGCAAGAATATATATATATATAGGGTGCAAAATTTTCTTGTAAGAAAATGACAGCATGAATTATTCAAAGATGGCTAATCAAGGAAGAGGATACACGTGCAATTGGAAGAAGGGATGCCACAATTGAATATCTATTTAATATTGAACATATATGCATATCATATGTACAATTAGTGGAGTACAAGGAAAGCAAGAGTGCAGAATGTCTTACAAATAAAGTTACTTGTCGGAGGGGGCTAACGTGCAAGAGAAGGGATCACCAAATTGCAAGCAAAGAGGGAATTAATTATACATACAAAAGCATATATCCATTAATAAAAATAAAATAAAAAGGGAAACATGCATGGATAGGTGGCTTACACAAATTCATTTTCTTATTTCCTTGGTGCCACTCCGTGAAGAGAGTAGGTAGGCATAAAGGGCAAAATGTGACTTTGCCAACCATGTAGCCGTTTGTGTAGGTGAGATTGGTGTGAATTGTGGAGAAAGGAAAGAGAGCCACATGGGAAAAACAAGGTTCACGTGAAGGAAGAAAAGAGACAAAAGGGAATTGAAAATTAGATTTTATGCATACAACAAACCACAAGTGGGAGGAGAGTAGAAGTTGAAAGTTCCATCTTGTTGCATACATGTAACCTACTCCCACACGACAAGAAGAGAGATAGAGGAAAGGAATTGAAATTTTAGTCTCACATGAGGCATATACACATGAAGGGAAAGAAAACAAAAAGGAGTAGAGAGTTTCATTTGTCTTATGCATGAAACACACCCACAAGTGAAAATAGAGAAGAAGAGAGAAAGAAAAGAAGAGAGAAAGAAGGGAAAGGGAGGACATGAGTTGAAGAAGAAGAAGTGAAGACATCAAGAGGGAAGTTGATCAAGAAAGGAAACAAAGGATCAAGAGGAAGCCAAGCACACCACCCTAGTACACCAAAGAGGTAGGTTAGCAATTCATAAATTTTAGTTCCATGATCTAGTATACATGTATGATGATTTTGCTTCCATGAAACTTAAATTATTGTCTACATTCTTGAATTAGGAAGGACACTTGACTAGGCTTGCATGATAAATATAGGAGGTGTTGATGCTTAAAAAAAAATTAATTAAAAATTAACAATGTGTTTCCTTAAATCATCAAAGAGCCTAGAATAAGAGAACATGGTAATGGCATGTGTTGTTGAGTTATAACTTGTAGCATTGAAATAAACTCATGATTCCCACGATGAAAATTGTTGTTATTAAATGTAACATGTACAAGAAAGGAAACTTTGACCTAAATTAATGTGGAAAAGATTATGGTTCATAATAAGGTTACACATGATTATGGAAAAATATTTGACTAGATTCATGAGAAATATTGATATTAAGAATTTAAGACTAATAATGATGACCATTGATATGGGAAAATTATGGCTAAATTAATGGTGAATGTTGTCATGGAAAAATCATGCTTAGCAATGAAGAATAATGGTGTTATGAAAAATTATGAGTAATTAATGATGAACATTATTATGAAAAATTTATGGCTAGGTAATGATGACCATTGTTGTAAAAAATTATGGTTAGTAATGTTGAATAATGTTGTTAGAAAAAAAAATCATGGTTAATAATGATAAACATTATTGATGTGAAAAAGGAATTACCCCATTTCAATAAAATGATTTAAAGAATGGAAAGAGTAAAATTTAAATGAGAAAATATAAAATTCTCTTGAATTTTCCTTAGGCCAAAATCATGGAAATTCTCTCTTGAAAAATTGTTAAGGTTTTATAATTGAAACATATTATTCAAAATGGAGAATTAGATTGATTTAGGCAAAATTTGTCATAAATAAATATGACAAAAAGGTAATGTGTGCCAATAGAAAAAAGGAAAGGCAACTAACATAGGAAAAACAAAGAAAGATCCACGAATTACAAGGTGTAGCCGAAGGTGCTCCACACGGGCGCCCTAGCAAGGTGTGGCTGAAGGTACTCCATGCCCATGACCTAGTGCTCGTGACTACTCTATATATGTGGCCGAATATCCACAATTTACGAGGTGTGGCCGAAAGTACTCCACACGAGAGGCCTAGCGAGGTGTGGCCGAAGTTGCTCTATGCCCATGACCTAATGCTCGCAACTACTCCATATATGTGGCCGAGTGTCCACGATTTACGAGGTGTGTCCGAAGGTGCTCCATACCTATGACCTAGTGTCTACAGTGATCTCATAAAGGTAGCTTAGTGGCCTCGTAACACCCCAGAGCATGTAATTAATCCATAAAGGTAAGAGTAGGAATTTAATGCATAAGCACTCTATTTTATTCTGTAATAACCCATGTAATTTTATAATAATATGTGTCACTTGAAAAAGAGTCATCCGATTTCCTATTGCCTTTTAAATTTATCATGTAGTGCTTGCCTATTTACATTTATGAATAATATTATGTTTTAATACCAAGAATGTAGATTAAATGTTTTAGTGCTTGCACCCTGGTACATATTAGTTATTTTTTTTCCAAAAAAAAACCTTGAATTGTAAAGCTACTAGAAAACTTGTGTTTCTCATCTATGTACTAATATGTATTAGATACGGAAGCGTAGCAGGGTCACGAGGTAGCAATTATTTTTTATTAAGTAAGATTTTTGTAACTCCTATTTTGGGTCTTAAATATATTCGATTTAGAATAAGATAATTATTTTAACTATATACATGAAATGTATATGGGGTATACAGGGGGAACGGATATGTGAAGGACTGGTCTATCCTTTGTATGGGAGTCTGAGTAACAAACCTGTTATCTCCTGACTTCCGAGGGATAGGCAGTTCATATATCCAGGAATATGTTTATCAGTATGTAATGGATATTATTAGACTTGTACTATTTGAATTACATGGAAGTCTATATTTTCACTGTGTAGTATAGTATTTCTTTATTCCGTTGTGCATGTAAGTTTTTAAGCTGAGCAAAAAAACCCAAACCTAATCCGCTTAATATAAATGAATGGTATAATTGCTCATACATTGATTAAATAAAAGGATAAGAATAATGTACCAAACCTATCTGGTTGTATCGGAGGAATTGTAATATTAGATAGGGGCATTACAATTATAGTATATGGTTAGAGGTCATGATATATAATCAACAAGAAGTATGCTAGATATTAAATTCCTCAATCAAACAATTTGGTGGTTAGCCTCATAAAAATGACATATTTTGCTTCCATAATTGAGATAGATGTAATAGAATACTTCGTGCTTTTTCATAAAACAGCTCCTGCATACATCATAAAGATGTATCTAGAAGTAGACTTACAACCAACAATTCAAGAGTCATTCCATCATCATCTTGAGGACACTGAAACTACTCACCTTTTTCTCAACAAGTGTTAGTAAAAGGAGCACGAGATTGCATGTTGAATTTCTTCAGCATTCTATCAATGTAAGATGCTTAAGACAAACCAAGAATGCCATGAAACCTGTCATGGCAAACCTAAAGACCTAGAACATAGGCAGTCTCATTTAGGTCTTTTTCACACCAAAGTGGCATGACAACATGTGTTTTTTCTCATTCAAAATGCCTCATAGAGTTAATAGCTAAATGGATGTTTATTAACATATAGCATAAGAATCACAAATTACTCACAAAATTGATTCAATCAAACTTATGATAGACATACTAGCCAGTTGTATTCTCAACACATCCAAGTGAAGTTATCACTTCATCAAACTTAGCGAAGTTAACACTTCATCAAACCATAGATGATCTTATTCAGCTTGCATACTAGATTCTCCTTTCTATGTTCAATAAAGACATCTAGCTATATACTATATGTCATTAAGTGGAAGAATTTAGTTAAATATCTATGTCTAATCACATACTATATAATATTTCAAGTGGTCATGAAGACCACAATAAGTCTATCATGAAGTCTAACATTCTCCCAGTTGGCCAAATGATCACATGAAATTAATACTAATAAGCTCAATAGATATTTTCTTATTTTTCACCCACAAAATATTCTAACTTTATGTGTTTTAATTTATTTGAACACTTCTCTTAAACTTTCTCCAATAGCTTTAAGATAATCAACAACAGTATCCTTCTTTAAAATACTTTGCCTAATACTTTTGCCAATAGTATATTTGATAATATTCAAACAAATACTATTTGAACCTCTTATATTGCACTAGAATTGTTAGTTAAATCTACTGACTTTAATTCTCTAAGAGCCATATCCTAATTTTCGTAATGATTAGATACAAATTTAAGGACTTTTTTTTTCTAATCATTATATTTAGAGTTTTCATTATAGATAGTTATTAAACCAAAAAAAAATTGATAAAGACAAAATTAGAAAACTTTAATTATGTCTAGTCAACATAATCATTAAAATAAAATTTCCTTCACGAAACTCAGTTTTATACAATTATAATTATCAAAATAATTTGGCTCAAGATTAATCCACAAAAATGTTGTGATAATATTTGTATCGATAAGATTCATAATATTATGTAAGCATTCAAGTTTTTTAAATACTCAAAATATATTATTTTAAATTTTCAAAATTATATTGACTATGTCACATTGATAGGATACGTACAACACCAAATCTAAGTTTCTATGGCGACTTTTAACTATTAAATTTTAGCTTTTGCGATGACAAATTTCATTTTTCAATGGTAACAAATGTCGTCACTATATGTATTTTCAGTGGCAACATTTTTTTTCACCACCAAAAACCTTCAGTTGCAAAAGTTTCAGTGCTGACAAGTGACAATTATTTTGTTGCCACTGAAGAATTCAGTGGCGACTTCTCTACTTTTAGTGGCGACTTTTGTCGCTACTGAAAGTGAAAATTTTTGTAGTGTTTGCTAGAAATGAGATTCACTCCCATGTTCCTTTAGCTTATGTCTCTAGTCGGTCACACCCTCTCTCTTTAGGAGTGGAAGTCTGAATTTTGGAATGGAGGAGTCTGACTCCTACCCTTATTTATATGACAATCCAAAACTTGTATGGATTCACAACTTCTGATCATTTGGCCTCAATTTGGCAAATTTCAAACTATATGAGAAATTCTCATTTTGTCCCTAACCTATTGGCGGGATAATTACAAAATTCTGTTAGCTGCAGTAATTCTTTTAGCCAAAATTATGATTGTCATACCTAAACTTTTTTACTTTTCAGTTTAGTCCTTTTCTTCATTCTAGTAAAATTTCTCACTCATTTCTAGTCCAATGCTTGCACTCATGCAACTATATGCAAGCTAACATAACATAAATGTAACATACACAAGCAATTAACTAAAATTAACAATCATCTCTTAAAATTTAAGAGTGGATGTTACATGAACCCTATAGGCAAACCTCTTTTAGGTGAGTCCTGATGACCAATAGTCTTATTCTTTGAAATCCCAAGAAATTCCAAAACTTAGTCATTTTCCTACATAGCGCAACAAGAATGATAGAAATAAATTCTAAGTCAAAATAAGAACCCTTATTATATACTTTCGTCTAGATTAGTTCCAGATTGAAAAACCAGTGGTCAGTATAGGATGATCATTGGAGATTCCATGATTGAATTTTAGAACCAGATGGTAAAGCATCCATTTAACCTTAAAAAACTTGTGAAAATGTCATGTTGGTTGTTAACCTTAAGTTAGTTTACTCTAATAGTTGTGGAGTTGCCTACTTAAAGTTAAACCAATTATGGTCTGGGAACCTATCAATCTAGGGTATATATCATAAGGTTATGTATATTTAGAAAGTAATTCTCCCTAGAGACGAGGGATGATTTTTAAGAAAATCTTTCCCATAGAAGAGGATTAATTTTTAGACAAAGTATCAAGAGAATGATACACCCTATAGAAGAGGGTTAAGTTGAAGCAACATTGTCTCATCATAGAAGAATAAGTGGACATGACTTGTAACCCAGGACAGAGATACAACAATCCAGTAGATAGATATGATATGTGACCCATAGTAGAGGCACTGTGATCTCCATTAGAGTAGAATGGTCTTTCTAAGTATAATGCACAAATACTAAGGGATGCCCTAGATGTTACAACTAGCTAAACCAAAGTATATAAGAACTTATACAATGTTTGCTTCAAAAGTAAAGTATGTTAAAAAGGGCCAAGTGAGTCAAGTGAATATTTGTTTGTATTTTATTTAAGTTAAAGCATGATTATAACCACTGAGCATCAATTTTTATGTTTCAGTTTCATGACATGACATAAAATAACTTGATATATGTGCATTGTTTAGTATGTTTATGATTATGAACAATAAAGTAAATGCAAGAACTTTTCGTGTGATTCACGACTGGTACCATTAACAATATCTTTTAAACTTGACTTCCCTTGACTATTAAGATTTTTATCTCACCCTGTGTGTTGATGTGTCCAAATGAATAGTTTTACAGTGACCGTGGAGCTGGAGGTTAAGGTGTCTGGTCTCGAGTACTTCCTTCAAATTGGGTATGTGATAGTTTAGATAGTAGACATACCACCTACACCCACAGTGGGTTTAAGAGAGAGAGAGGCAGAAAATTTTTTTTGAAGCGTCCACTCATACCGATGACTTGTTTTGTGGATAGTCGGTGGGATAGCAGTTGTGGTATAGAAAGGAGACAAGTGGGATTTTTTGTCTATTATATATATATATATGTATGGATAGATGTATATATTCTTATGTGTGTATATATATACATAGTTATGTTATTTGAATGTGTTTATTTTATGTGCTTTTGTCGACTTTGTGTATACAAGTAAGTTATCCGAGTTAAACTCAAACCTATAACTAAATTAATAAATGGATCTTGGGTATTAAACTAAAATTGAGCTTAGGTAGTTAAACAAAAAGACGATTTAGTAGCATACCACCTCTATAGGCTAGACTATATAAGGGCTTGTGGACGTAGGATGTTACAACGAACAACTCACTCTAGATTTGCCATTCCATTACAAATAAATGAGGACTCTACATGCAACATAAAAAAAAAGATATGAAATTGGCAGAATTATTAATTCATACAGATATTTAAATTTGGAACGAAACACCAATGACTCATAGATTTTGTTTTGAAGCTCTTGACAGAAGCTTAAGAGATATCATGAGATTTTCAAACCCAAATAGCTTAAGGGAATAGCTTAATGGAACCCTTTGGTGGCAAATTTTTCGTATTTTGTGGTGACTTCAAACAAATATTACTGGTTATTCCTAAGGGCACACGTCAAGATATTGTACTATCATTTATCAATTAATTTTACTTATGGGAATCATGTAAAGTTTTGACTCTGGCAAAAAATATACAAATTCAATTAGTTTTAACAAGAGAAGAAAAAGATGACATAAATGCTTTCTCTTAGTAGATATTAGTTGTGGGAGATGGTAGTATCCCTATTTCTAATGATGGAGAGTGTGAAATTGAAATTCCAAAAGACATTCTCATCAAAGATACTATGAATTTAATACACTATACAATGCATAGTATGTAACTAGTTCATTTTAGTTAATTAAATAATACAATATAATATACCATAAGATTGGTGAGTTACTACTATCTCTATTCGAGTAAATTTTTAACTTTTAACAAGTTAAAAAATTTAGTGCCATTGGTTCAGGTTTCTACACTCAGGTTCTCACACGTAACATGTAATATCTGCCCTTAACATTTTGAGGTATGTTGTTAATTAATAATTGTTAGTTATTGCATATCTAAATGTCTATGTTTATGCCACCTTAAGATTGCATGTAAGTGACAGGGACTAAATTGAAAGAAGTTGCAAGAATTAAAGTGAAAAGGAAAAAGTTTTTAAAAATATCTAAAGCGTCATGATTACTTTAGAAAATATCTTAGCTGTAATAATGACGCGTATTAATGACGTTTAAAAATATATGAAAAAGTAATGATTACTTTAGAAAATATTTAGAAAAATATCTTAACGACAAAATAGTAATTTTTCCTAAATGGTAAAATGGTAATTTTGCCATTAGGGCAAAATAGTAATACCACTCAAAGAATTTATAAAATTTCATTGAGTGGAAAACTCCCTCATATTTTCAAAAAAGAGAGAAAGGAAGGGTAAAATGGTCATTTAGCATCAAGGGTAATTTAGTAAATTGTCATTAGTAAATTAAAATCTCCATTTCCTCCATAAAAGAAGGAAAAACACAAGAAGGGAAGGAAGAAAAAGAAAGAAGAAGCTAAGGATTCAAATCCAAACCACTATATTTCTTGCATAATCAAGGTAGTTAAACAATCTTATCCCTCTTATTTTAAGTTTTATGGATTATTTTGCTTGGATAAAAAATCTATGGTTTTTTTAATATGAAAGAGGATTTCTCTCTCTACATTCTTTTATATTGAAATCTCTATTGGGTGTTGATTGTATGATTGTATTGGATGTATTTGTGAATGTTTGAATGCTATTTAAAGTGAAAATTGTGAAAGAAAGAAATTATAGTTCACCTTATGTTATGATGAAACCCTTGTTTTTTGATGATTTAAAGTGTAGTGATTGGTATGGAAATGGAAGGAAAATTTTGTATTTATGCATATATAATGGAAAAGATAGAAGAAAGGGAAGAAATGGCATGAAACTCTCTCTTTTCCCTCATTTTCCTAGCTTGGCCAAGACCTACCCCTTTTTCCCTTGTGTTAGCCGAGACTTGGTAGTGTAATTGTGAAGGAGATATGTTAAATTTTCATTTTAGCCAATTTCAAGAGAAAAAGAGAAATGGGTGGTTATGGCAAGAGGTTTTAATGATGTATGTTATGAATTATATTAAAGGGATGAATTGTAATAAATCAGATTTTTTAAAATAAATTAATTGGGCAAACTAAACCTTGATTTTGTTAAAATTAAATTCGGTGTAATTTTCTAAGTTTATGGTCAAAATCTGAGAATTTTTTGGAATCAAAATCTGATCTGACGGAGAAAAATTCAGCTCGGCATTAGGAGATTGGCAGATAAAGTGACAGGCTTTAATTCCTTAAACAAAGCTCGAATTCCTTCCATAGGGACTCGTGTCCTTACCCGAGTTAGAGAAGGCATTCAAAAATTTTTTCAGGCAAAGTGACAAAAGACCAAAATGCCCCTGGAGGCCTTAAAATTTCAAAAGCCCCATTTTTTCCACCATTTTCAACTTTCCTCTCTCTCTCCTCCCTTCATTTTTCTCCTCCTTCTCTCCTCCACCTTGCGCCACCGTGCACGGCCGGAAACACCGCCCTATGCTGCCACTAGACCCAACCATCGGTGCAGCTCGACGTCCCCGACCTCTAACAACCATCAACGGATACCACAGAGGCCGAAAATGTCTTCTTTTCCCTTTTTCGTGATTTTTCCTTCACCATCGTGATCTCCGCTGTCCAGCGACACTGCCCCCACCGTTGGAAAGGCTGAGCTGCCAGCTTCCTTCAACAGCTCCCAGCCGGCGAATACCACCGCCACGTGCCCAGAACGAAGTGAAAATAGTCTGATGTGCGTTAATCTTCGCCATCAGAAAACACCATCCAAGCGGCAGTGAATCACCAAATGAACTCCATATCCGGCCTCCTCAAGTTGTGAGCTATGTTCTGGTGTAATTTTTGGCCTTAGTCATCGCTGCCTGCGGCGCCATCGTGAGCCTCCGTGCTTTCGCCAGCACCGTCACTGGAGCTGCCAGAAAGTGTCCAAAACCAAAATTTCATCTTGTGGAACCCCCAGTATGATTTAAGTTGCCCCAAATTGATGTTTTCTAATTAAAATTTAATCTCGAACATGCGTAGGAATTAGACCGATCTAGGATAGTTGTAATCTGACATAGGGAAGCCTAATTGAATAGGAAATCATCTAAGATTTCAATTAAATTACCCAGGGAACTAACTAGGACCGATTGTCAAGGAAAAGGGAAACCCCAAATTATTTAGGAGCAAACGGTAAAAGGTAAAGTGATTTATACTCTCCTGAACTTTATTTGACGCTGTGAATGCCTAATTTAGAATAGTTTTATTGCATGGGAATGCTGCGATTTATGAGTATATCTGTATGCCTATGTGCTATAAATGCCTGTTGCATGTTAGATTGGTTGGCTATCAGATTTATATGCCATAGGAACGGGTTGACTTAAGGTAGGGTATTCAATGGCCGGTATGGGACAGCCGTTGAATATTCTGAGTGCATATGGTTTTGTAAATGTATCATTTTTAATCGAATTTAGTCTGCATTCATTAGAGATTAATCGGTAAACTAGGACGACCCTATGAAAGGTTTAAGGTGTATAAGGGGGGATAACCTATACGGGAAAACGTTGTGGTTTAGGAGTAATCTCCTAAAATCTTGAGAACTGGTCAACTGTGCGCATGTAGTTTTGAATAGACTGTATGAGGATGAGAATTGGCATTTATGCACATGCTAGGGGATGCCCTAGATGTTGATTCTCACCCAGTCCTTGAGTGAGTGATTGGTGTCACGGATCACACTCACAATATAAGCGTGATTTCAGGTGATTGGTGTCATGGATCACACCCAACGAAAAAGTATGTTTTCTGTAAAAACGACATGCAATTGGACAGATTTGTAAACAGTCACATGAGACTTGTGACTGATGTGTATGTGAAAACCACCGGGTATGATTTTTAAACCAGAACTTCAGTATGAATTTTTAGAAATAGTATCTTATACTCATTTTATTTATTGCATTATTTTCCATGTGATTTCACATTTTAAAGAATAAGGTAATTCACATGCTTTTGATTTAAATATGGGGAGATGTTTTCTGTGCATTGCCACATCTGAGCATCTAGCTATTTTAAAACTGTATGATGTAAATTACTCTACTAGGATTTAATTATGTCATAAAGTTTTTTGCTCAGAGGAACAGGGTATGCCTAGGAGATAGTTGGGCAGGAGCAGGATAACAAAAGGATGTTGCTGTGTAGGTTGTAGGCTTGAAATTGATTATGTTATTAACTATATTGATGGTTCTGATTGTTGATGGATTTGACTGAATGTAATTACTAGTTTATGACTGTTTGTACTTTGGGGAACGTCCAATTTACAGGAGAAACTCTATCAGATTTTTGGCAAAAATGAATGCTTGAAGATTTGCTTAAATTTGAATTGAATGTAAATGGATTTCGTATTCTAAATTTTATGGTTATTAGAATTGATATTCCAGATCGTGTTATGATTGTATGTGAAAATAGAATAGCTGCGTAAGAAGTAGGGTTGAGTGGAATCTGAATGGATAGTGGTAAGAGTCTATTTGGATTATACTCAACCAGTAACGACCCTCTGATATTCCCTGATATGGGAAAAATGAAAAATTGATTTGAAAATTTATATACTTTCGCTACTCTGATAGAGGTAAGTGTATTGTGAATTAGGGGGTCGTTACATGAATAACCTTCCATATCCATACAATTCAATCTTGAAAGTGTTATCAAACAAGAAAGGGTGATGCTTTAGTAATGTAAGGAAGGTGTCATGAAAACTAAAGGGACGAAGGGAAAACATCAAAAGAAAAGAAAAGAGAGAAACTAGAGGAAGTATTCTTAATGTATGCCTTAGAATAGATGGACTTGTGACCGAGTGACCAATTGTTGGTATGGGATAACCATTGGGCATTCCATAGTTGTGTCATAAATTTGGATGGTAAAACATCCACTCGGAGATGAGAAATTTAGAAAACGCCGTGATGGTTGCAAATTCTAAGTTAGTGTAACTTAATAAGGGCAATAAAGGGATATTTACTTAGAGTTTAGCATAACTATATGCTTAAGTCCAATAATCCTGAAGTATATGTATAGAATAGTGTACCGGGAATGTGATCCATTGGTAAGAGGTGGTGATTCCATAGCATCATGATCTGCCCTAAAAGCAAAGAGGAAATGATCTGTATGAGGTTGATAGTGATCCCATAAGCTTGATTTAAAATGTTATACCAGCCCCATTTGGGATGAAAGAGAAGTGAAGTATTCATAAGAATATTGATCCTGTTGATCAGGGATGATCTACTTAAATGGAAAGGACTATTGAGGAGTACTTGGATCCACTGGAGGATGCCTCAAATAGTACCAGTGGTAAAATTGTCACATATGAGGTTAAATTAACTTACTCATGTAGGCAATGGTACGTGGAGTATTTCACTGGGTGAATCTCCAAATACTCTTGTGTTTTTCTTATGAGGAAAATGACATTAGCCATAATGTTATGATTGTTTTTCCCTGACTCTATGATCTTATGATGATGAATGAAAATATGTATATGTTCATGATACTTATGTAATGATTTCATTATGTAATGATGTTATAAAATAAGATTATGAATGGTGAACTACCTTTACATTGAATTATTTTTATGCATGTATAAATACATGCCATATTTATATATATATATATATATATATTACTCATGTATGATATCCCAATAGAAAATGTTGCATTTTTAAAGAAAAGAACGTAGAATATTTTTCGTAATATTACAGTGGTACATGTTAGATGTTTTTCACAATAATGGATTGATTTGCTACTAGGAATTTATTTTTCATAATTATCTTGGTATGTATCAGATGACTAGGTATACTCTTTGGCTTGAGATAGAAGTAGCTCTTGTGGAGATACCTTTTCTAGGATCATTTATAGTGTTGAAAGGAATATAGGTGTTGGCAGTTTTGGAAGTTCCTCCTCCACAATGAATAAGAAGGATAGTTCCACTTTTGAGTAGTAGTTTATAGCCCTTTTATCCTAATTCTCTATATGTTTTTGAGATATAATTAGGATAAATCAGTTTTGGATGTATATAATGGAAGGGCATATATGTATTAAGATATGTGAAAGTTGTATCCAATAATAGAAAAATTTTGACAAGGGTCTAAGTGGTAGGGTTGTAACCTCTTTACCTAGTGTATCAATGAAACTTTACATATCTATAGGTATATGTCTGACATTGTAAATGTATAAGGAACGTATATATTAATGATGTTTTAACTGCCGCTGTGTTATTATAAATTTTCACTATATAGTCTTCTGTTATGTAATGTATGAATTAGAAATACATGAGTAAAGGAATTCAAACCTAATTAATTATTAAATTGCAATTGAAATCACACTTAGGTAAAAGTAAGGATAAAATACCAGTCTTATAATAAGATGATTTAAAAAATAAGTATTTAATATAACTAGCTATAAGATTGGGGTGTTATATAACGCAATGGAAAAAAATAAAATTAACATATATAAGTATAAATAACTTTATATGCATTCACATTCATACATTATTCTTTTACAACGGTTATAATTTCTTTACACTAGACCTATAGATATGTAAGGCTATTTAGGGTAAGAAGGCAACAATTGTGCCACTTATACCCCTTTTTTAATCTTACTAGTGGATATTCTTCTCACATATCTTAAATACATATATGCCCTCTTTTCTTGTACATCCAAAAATGCATCATCCTGATCCTTTCCAAAAATATAATAAGGAATTAGGGTATGAGGCATATACAACTTTACTATCTACATGTCAAAATACAAAAAATTTCACACTAGTTTTAGATATCCATCCTTCCCGTAAGTGTGGGCGATGGAGGAACTTCAACAACTGCAACTACCCATGTTTCCTTTACCAGTATATAATATCCTAAAAACAGGATCTCCACTAACTATAACTCCACTTGCAGCACACCATTTGATACCTAGGCATCTGATACATACCAGTATTTATATAAGAATAAATCTCAGTAGCAAAACAACTTGTTTTAGAAATCACTGGTCTATACCACTATAATCGTACGAAAATACACTACATTCCTTTTTATCATCCATTAGAAAATAGTATATATTAGGATGCAATGCATGATTCATGCAATTATGCCATCATACTTAACATATATAGCATGTAATTATAAGTGGATGTACAATTACAGTCCACCAGATATCAACAATATAAAATATGTCATTTCATCACATATGTTTGCCACGGTAACATGATCATAATCATATACAAAACATGACTCAGGAAAATAATCACATCCTAATGGCCAATGCCATATGATCATATGAGATATCGGTAGAGTCGCCCAACAAATAGCTCCATGTGCTCCACTAACACTCATGAATGAGTTTCGAGTTGAGTCTTGTGGTCCATGTGTAACACCCGCCTCCAATATGTTTGATACTATCATTATTAATAATGATGATTCTTTATGTAAATTTTTGTGTGTTATGTGGTGTCAAGAATAATGCAATAAAGGGTCTAAGTGACATTTTTATCAAATAGCACTAGTTTTACCATAAAAGAGATAAAATTATAATTTTTCCAAAGAAAGGGCAAAATAGTAATTTTACTATGAAATAAAAGATAATAATTTCATCTAAGTACTTTAGGAAATGGTATTTGAAGGCTTTTACTCTCTTATCTTTTAGAAATAGAATAAAATAAGGGTAAAAATAAATATGTTGCCATGAAGGGTAAAATAGTAATTTTTACCATAAGGATAAAATGGTAATTGTATCTAAAGAGGGATGGAGTATTAATTCCATAAAAAGGACTTTATGAAACTTTATTTGAGAATTTTTTATGTTATGGCCGAAAAGAGAAGAAAATAAAAGTGAATTGGCCATTTTGGGCATAAAGGGTAAAATGGTAATTTTACCCAAGGATTTATGAAAAAATTGAAGAAAAAAAAGGGAATTCAAAATTTAGAAGGGCAAGGTAGTCATTTACCATAAAAGTTCCATGAAATTACAATTTGAAGGAGAAAAGATGCCATTGTAGAAAAAGAGAAGTAGTAAGGGTAAAATAGTCATTTTACACCAAGGGCATTTTGGTAATTTTATTTAAACCCTAAATTTGAGCCATCTTCTTCCTTAAGGAGAAGGAGAAGTTGAACAAGGGACAAAGGAGAGGGTGTGACCGAAAGCTTTATAAGAGAAAGAGGAAGAGCAAAATCAAGGAAACCACTTGGGAGATTCCACTTTTCTTGCATTTTTAAGGTAGCTTAACAATCCTAGAGCCTTAGTTTCATGTTTTATGGACAGATTAAAGTGTTTTATGTTTCAAGAAACCTACGGCTTTCTCTCTCTACATTCTTATGGTGGATTTCTTTGAGTAGGTTTTGCTTATATTGAAATATTATTGTGTTTGTGAATATGAACATGTTGAAATGCTTGAAATCATAAAAGAATGAAATTTTCTATAGATAGAACTTGTTTTATGAAAAACCCTAACTTTTGAAATGGTTGAAATGGTATCAAAATGAAAGAGAAAATGGTGATTTTGCATGAGCAATACTTGAAAATGAAAGCCATGAAAGCAAAAGAATGAAACACTTCCATTTTCCTTCACTTTCTCTCTTGGCCGACAACATCCACAAGTCTTGGTAAAATTATTTGATTGAAAAAGTGTCTAAAAATGGTGGAAGCATTCAGTATGAGAGAGAAAGAGAAAATTATGCTAAATTGATGTTTTGACAATTTTACCATTTTCTAGTCATGCCATTTAACCTTGAAAGTGTGCTTGAAATGTGAAAATTATACAAATTGTGTAACTATATGTTTAGCATGTAAATGAGTTATGAAAATGAATAAATATAAAGGCTAAACATAAAGAAGCACATTTTGGATATAAGAAAAAGTGTCATGAAAATTTAAGCATATGGTACCATTGTTCTTGAATGATGAAAAGGATGGAAGAATGGGAAACTATGGCACAAAAATCCCTAGCTTCCACCTTTTTCTCACCTTGGCCGAGAGCATCACCCTATTTTTTCCTTGAAGGTCGAATCCATGTGCTAATAGAAAGAAGTTTAAAATGTGATTTAAAATGGTCAATGTCAAGAGGAATGGGAGAAATGATGGAAAGATGAGATGTGCATGTTAATTGCATCTATTTATGGCTTTAACACCTAAATGTTTCAATTTCATATATTATGAATGCCAAATTTGATATTACATGCAATTGTGGAATGAAATGTATGGAATGACACCAATAAAGGATGGAGAACGGCACTATTAAATCCCCATTAAGGTGAATATGTAAGGGCTACGAATGTCATCTTAGGGATGAAAGCACGACACTATTTACATCTCTCTTTAAAGATAAATAAAAAGGCAATGAATGTTTCTAAAGGGGTGAACCATGAAACTATTAATATTCCCTTAACCCTTAAAGGACACCAGGAAATGGTGGAGTATGGCACTATTAGATCCCCCTTGAGGTGTATGTGATGGCACTATATGATATCCTAGGGGTAATGACTCAATGGCACTATAAAGAGTCATTTTAGTGGTATTGACTTGAGGGCACTAAGGTACCCCAACAGGTATAAAAGAAATGAATGTTGTGATGACAGATTATATGTGAATGCATGACAATGTGATGCTATATAATATGTTCATAGCATGAAACAGTGATAATCTCATATTTACAAATGCATATACATATGTTTCATATAAAGCATGCCCATGGAATTGAATGGAAACTTTTTTGAAAGAAATAAAATGTAGAAATGTTTTCTGTATTCGTACAGTGGTACATACCAGATATTTGAAAATGAATGTTTTGTTTAGCTACTGAGAAATTATTTTCTCATTACTGTACTAGTATGTATCAGATGCCCAAATATAGTGTGATGATGGAGATTGAAGTAGTTGTAGTAAAGGTTCCATTTCTAGGAACCTTTACAGTCTTGAAGGATATTTATATATTTGCAGTGTTTGAAATTTCTACTGCAAATCTACAAACCTAGAAAGTAATTATGAATATTGGTTCTAATTCTATGTATGTTCTTTTTGGGTAGAAGTAAGACCATTATTCTTTTTGGCTGTATATAGTGAAAAAGGGCATATAATTGAAGTAAGATATGTGAAGAATATATCCATTAGTAGGAGTCTTTTTGGTAAAAAAAGGTATAAGTGACAGGTTTGTTGTCTCCTTACCCTTATTTAAAAAGTTATTCACATGTCTCAGTTTATGTAAAGTATAGTATAAATCATATATGATGATATATATAATCATGCAATGTTTTATAAATTCTACTGCAATGAATAGAATTTTATTTTCGCTATGCTGAAGTATGTTAACCTGAGCAAAAGAACCTAGACCTAATCAAATAATTAATTATTTATAGATTTAATGCTTAGGTAAATTAATGAAATAATAAGGAAAAGAATAATATGACCACTTATCTTATTACATTTTTCAAAGCTGTAATATAAAGATAAGGGGTATTACACCATGACCATCTAATAGCCTAACGTCTGCCTTGTACTATCTAGAGCGTCCCTTAGTGGATCCTAGGTACAATGTAGTCCCTGTCCTTTTTAATAGATCATCCTACACTCGCTCATTGGTCCCTGCCAACTTTGACAGATCATCCCATAACCAACGGGATCGATATCTCTTTGGATACCTCATTTCCCTTTCGTTCCACGAAGGGACTGGTATAACTCACGAGATCACTGCCACCTTTGACAAATCACACCTACTCTGCCCTTGAGATTATAAGGCTATGGAATCACCATCCTCACTGATGGATCACATTCCAGCATGCTATTCACAAGTATATATTCTAGGATAAATTGGATCATATTATGGTTATGCATAACTCTAAGCATGTGACTCCTTTTGTTGGCCATAGAGAAGTTCACTAACTTAGAATTTGTAACTATTACAGTGTTTTCAAAATTATTTATGATTAAGTAAATGTTTTACTATCCCAAATTTATGGTTCAACCTTGGAATACCCAACCGATAGTCCGTCACTCAATTATGAGCCTATCTACCACTAATGCATACACTTGGAATACTTCTCTATTTTCTTTTTATGTTTTTCTCTCTTTCTTTCTGACCTCATGTTACATATTACCCAAAAACTATAATTTTCTTATGTGATGACACTATTGTTGACTCTATTGGGCAGACATTCAAGAAAATAGAAACTTTGAATCCATGACTTCTTCTAGACTTTTGGAGATTTCATTTCAATGACTAAGTGGCTCCTTCAAGACAAGTTCTTCATGAAAAATCATGTTTTCCCACCTAGCAGTTGACTTATAATTCTTAGCAGTCATCTTGTAGCAATAAAACAGTGAGAACCCTTACAAATAGCTACCAGTCAGCTGCCTGACAGCTCCAGTCAACTGGCAGCTGATAGAGAGCTACTAGTCAGCTGTCAGCTTCTTGGCAGTCGACTGCTAATCTGTTGTGTTCTAGAAATCGGTCTCAAGAGCATGAAAGTCGACTGCTATAGGTTGGCAGTCAGCTAACACCTATGTTCTTTGGAAAATATGAAGTTGAAGAACACAGAAGTCAACTTGTAGGATCTTGAGCTTTGGTTTTTCTATCATGAAATGGTATAAAATCCTGATTTTACCCCTATTCAAGTCTAGAAAAGCATGAGATTAGTTTTTAATACTCAATTATTGTGTATCCTTCATCAAAACTCACATATTTGCTCTAAATCATCCATCAAAATGAATTTAAACTCAACTCAACCATGGTGAACAATGCAACCCATTTTACAAAATCTAAAATAAGAAATTATTAGTACATCTAATCGGCATAAAGAACCTAATTGAAGTTAAAAATACTAAGGATGTAGGTTTAAATCCCTCTCTCAACTTAAACATACCAAAACCAACATTTTCAACCAAGCGAAACATAATTTTCAAAATAGAGAGATTCATATTGTTTGCTACCTTGTTGTTGATTCAAAACACTTAGATGTGTGTTTGAAGACTGGTGCGTTATCCTTGCCTCTGGAATGTCCAACTTCTTCGTATGATCCTCTTCCTTCTTAGTTTACCCCTCTCTCTCTATCTCTTCTCTCTCTCTAAGTTCAAAGTTTAGGGTGAAATGGTTGAGGGTTCTGATATTTTCACCCATTTATAGGTGGTCCGGGTGGTCAAAGAAACTACAACCCTTATTCGATGTTAGGATCGAGTTTTGATCATCTGGCCTCAATTAGCAAGTTCTCCGACCATATGGAGAATTACCATTTTACCCCTGACACCTTGGCAAGAAATATAAAAAATTTGGTAGCTACAATAACCAGTCTTTCGACTAAAATTACGTTTTGCTATCCTTGGAATATTAAAAGTCTACATACTTTCCCAACTAAACCTTTCTCCTTTCATTCAAGTCCTTGTTGTTTTCTTTTCAAATTAGTCCTTTACTCTCATGTAATGCAACATACATAAGCATTTAACTTATTTAATAACTAGCAAACATCTCTCATGAATGGGAGGAGCGGATGTTACATAGTACATATCCATCTTTTCTTGAAAATTTCCATAATTTCAAATACTTTCAAGATAGAGCCATTTGATGTCCCACCCTTGACGATGTGGACAAAATCAATGAATATATGTTGTCATTGCTTCCCCAAGAAGAAAAGTTTTATTTAAGTTCAAATAGTGTTTACAAGTCTGATGCAAACAATGATAGCATTGAAGATCTATACACCTCTGACTTCTTGAATACCATCAAAGGGTCAGGTCTTCCAAACCATGTTTTAAAGCTAAAAGTGGGAGCACTTGTGATGTTGCTTAGAAACATTGACAAATCAATGGGCTTGTGTAATGGGACAAGATTAGTTATTACACACATGGGCAATCATGTTTTAAAAGCTAGAGTGCTCTCTAGAAATAATGTTGGTGAGAAAGTGTTCATTGCTCAAATGATAATTACTCCTTCTAATTCAAGGCTACCATTCAAACTTCAAAGAAGACAATTTCCTTTGATTGTGTCCCTCGCGATAACTATCAACAAAAGCCAAGGTCAATCCCTAGGTAATGTTGGTTTATATCTACCTAGACGGGTGTTGAGCCATGGCCAAATATAAGTTGCACTACCACGTGTCAAAAGAAAGAGAGTTTTGAAGACTCTAATATGCGATAAGTCTAGAAAGGTGGCCAACAAAACATTTAACCTTGTCTATAAGGAGGTCTTTGCAAATGTTAAATAGGTATTTGCCATGTGTTCACCTTTTATATTCTAAATGATTGAGTTAGCTACATATTATTTCTTCTTGTTTTTTCACTTCCAATAACCAATCAACTAATGTTTCCAATTATTATAAATTGATTTTCAATGCATCTACAAGTATAACTTTAGATATGCTATATATACTATTGCTCAATTTATTAGAATGTTATATAAAATATTTCAATTTAGATTGTAGACTTTCCACAACTTTTCTATGTATTAGATATTACTATTGAATTCTTCAATACATTTCTTAACTTCATACATTTTCATATCAAAAAGTCTGTACATAGCACGGGTAGAGTACTAGTACATATAATAGCGCTTCCACCTACCCAAAATTGCGACAAGCGGCACTCTAAAACTTCAACAATTGGCACTCTAACTTTGAAAAGTGGAGCTCTAGATTTCTTTTCACCATAATTTAGTAAACACAAATGTTTTTTTAAAATTTGAATCATTTAAAATTTTTTCCTTAATCAAAGTATAAAAATCAAAATAAAAACCAACACAATCTTAAAAGTTTGAAAGTCTTCTCTCATTATTTTAATATCATATAAAATTTCAAAAATAAACATTTTTAAATGATATATACATAATATTTAACATGATCAAAATTTTAAACTAAAAAGTATATCTTTTAAAAAGAACATGCTCGAGACTTGCAGTCCATAAAAATCATACATGAATTTATAAAAAAGATGATATGGCATATTCTAATAAAATTTAGATGACAAACTTAATACATGATATTCTTTGCACAAAATAAAATGTTTAAGGAAGTTTTGAGTCAACTTTTAAAGTTTATAGGAATTATCTGCGCATACTCTAAGTTCAAGTGAGTTCTGTTTATTTTAGTCCTATTTTTATATATAGTTAATAGATTATATGTGTTGAATAGATTTATAATCATAATAACCAAAATTTAAATATTTTTATGTAGATTTAAGTGTATACACACACACACACTTAAATATAAGTTTTAATAACATTTTATATTAATTTTTTTTTAACTTAAGAGATTTAGATATAATTTTTATTTAAGATAATTTGATATATAGTTAATTTCATTTTATTTACAAAAAGTGTTTGATAATATCTTTAGTTTTATGCTTTTTAATAACCAATATATATTTGTTAAATTTTGATTTATTTTTAAAAAGAATGTTTAAAATTTAAAAAAGAGAATATCATGTGTCTTATTTATTATTAAAAAAGAGAATATCTTTAGAAAACCCTTTTTATTTTTAAAAATTGGAAAAAATAGAAGTTTATTTTCTTTTGAAAGTTCTACAAGTAAAGACAATATTTTAAGAAATACAAAAAAATTATAAAAGAGAAAAAATGAAGGGAGAAAAAAGTGAGGCTCACATTTACAAGTAAAATCTATATCACATGCTTCACTCGAACTTCTCTCTCTCTTTCTTATATATATTTTTTTGAGTTATTTATTTATTTCTTTGCTTGTGTTCAATAAAAAAAATTAAAATAATTTTAAGATCTTATTTAAATTTCTCATATAACTCACTTAGATACTATTCATTGGAACATGTGTTATATAATGTCGAACTTTCCATCACAATTAGACTTTTCTAATGGGATTTTCTAAAGTTATTAAAGAACTTTACATAGTCACTTTTTTTTTACACAATTAATGTAGATAAATAAAAGATAAATTGAAAGTATCATAATTTAAAATAATAATATTTAGAGTCATTTGTAACTAATGTTAACCTTTATATCTTACGTCAGTTATTTCAATGATTATTAAAACTGATGCTAGAATCCTCACGACACAATGCTTAGCGTCAGTTATGACAACTATCACTAAGTTATTTAGCGTCAGTCAAAACTCACGTTAAATTCTTTGTTTGACCAATGCTAAAATTAATATTTTTTTGTAGTAACTATGCATATCTATTATCCAATAATTTCTATATATTAAGTTCAACTTTTGTAATTAATTTTGAAAAGAGTATTAGAATATGATTGGTAATGGGAGATTGAATGGATTCTAAAATAACACAGGAAAATATATGAATTAATGAAGGCTTAAACATGAATTATTGTTCATTATGTAATTTTTCTTATTATTTAATAATATATTAAAAATTTATTTAAAATTTTCTTATTGCTTAAGTGAATTAAGGCATTAATTATGTAAAATTCTACTTCTACAGTACAAAAGTCTTCTATATTCTTAATTCTTGGGGTGAGAACCAATTATAAATATATTCATGTAATTGATCTTTTTCTTAAAAAAAATTGAAGGCATATATGTATTACTAATGTTCCACTCTCTTCCTTGTCTTCTTGCTTTTGTCAAAATTTGGATATCAAATCTTGAAGTTTCTATCCAAAAAAAAACAAGGAAAAGAATAGAAATTCTTTGTTTTAGTAAACTAAACCAAAAAATAAGGCAGCACATATATAACTGACTAGGATTCGAGGAGTGCTTGTTAATTTTTCTTCATTTGTTCATTCATATGTGCTAATAATTTAATTTGATTATGTTTTCTTCGATCATCAAGACTTTATCTCTTTTACAAAACAAAGTTAAATTAAAGGATACTCATTTGCAGAGAAATGTATTTGTTAACAAGACAAGTTTGAAGGAAAAAAAACCATACGACTGTGGTAAGAAGTATACTTGCATGGTCGTATAAAGTATAAATATAAATAGTGGTTTAGGAGGGAGTTTAATAATAATGTCATTTAGTCTTTCATTAGTATGTTTATTTGGTTCTTTTTTCTTACACTTAAATTTTTTCATCCCAATTTTCTCAACAATATTTTTACTCTCATAAATTCTTATCACGTTCTATATTTATCATCACTGGTTTGGTAATAATTTGCACAACACTTTAGTGCTATGTGTTGTTATTATTATTATTATTATTAAAAAAGAATAATTCGAAATGCACATGAAGTCACACCTGCACATATAACCATTTGAAAGTAACAGGATTTGGCCCCTTAGATTTAGATAGAGTCATGTGTAAGGTTGTCTACAATATTAGTTTCAAATGTAAATAGAATTATTCAAGAAAGAGTTAATTTTAAGTGTATATTTTTGTCGTTATATGTATTTCCATTATTTAGTGAGCAATTCATTTAAAAAAACACAGTAAATCCATTTTTTTCAATGTTTTCTCAAAAGATGATGAAGAAAAGATGTATGGTCTAACCATTTTCTAAGACAACTTTCTCCCTTTATATTTAGAATCAAAGGTAAATGTCTTTCTTACTTTAGTTGTCTTGTTAGTGTAGAGCAATAGTGGTGCATGCTGCTTGGTTTGGCACGCAGATGACCATTAGAATAGCTAGGATTCAGCAGGGAAGCTTCTTTAGGAGGATGAAAACTATCCTCAAAGAAGGTGAGGTCTATTTTCCTGCAATGGGATTAGTCTCTAACGATAATGACAACTGCTTCAATGTTTGCCTGAAAGGAATTCAGAATCCCTCAGGCATTGTTCTCCTTGGAAAATAAGGATTTACATGACAAACAGAAACATTCTGGCAATGCTTCAATGGAGACGCCATTTCCCAAAGGACATGTTCGCTGTAAGATTGGACATTGAGTATCTTCTTAATTACTTGCAACATTTTCAGGTAGGATCCTATCACTTTATGTAACTGTTCTCTTTATTACCCAAAAAAACTGAAGAACTTCATGGCACCAGAATATGATGCTTGTACCTCATAGAGGCCAAACTTTACAAATAATAATCTATTACAAAATTTTACTACCAAATTAATTATTAAAATTTTTATTAATCATTAAGTTATTATTTAAAATATTTTTATATAATAAAAAATATGACAATACGTGGAAAGCACGTGCCTTTTACTAGTTTACTTAAATGAAGTCATTTTGGCAGAAAATGCCGTCTTGACAAGTTTTAAGTTATGAATTAATGGCAACATGAGCTCTTGTTTACTACTGGGAAGAAATGTCTCATGGGAGATCATTTTGATTGAGTAAAAATATTTAAGAACTAAATTGAAAAAGGCTTTATCTTGGAACAACACATTGAAAAAATAGCAATTTTTCAAAAATTAAATCTTTCATTTATTTTATAATATAAATTCAATTTAAACTATATATATATTATCATTTAAATTAAAAGTAATAAGTTTAATTAGTAATCAAATAGTTAAAAGGTGACTAGTGACACAATTTCTCGCGTCAAGGCGACAAGTTGTTGGATTGTTTATGAGTTGCTATATTCAATCGCACCTTGACTACATATTTTCACGCCAAGGCTTAGCCTCCTGAACTTCATTAATTTCTTTGTTTTTAAGAGTCTACAAAAGGTTTAAACACTATGAACAACTTACAAAATAAAATAAAACACCTATAAACAATATTAAATCACACTTAAAGATCTAAAAATAACTTAAATCCTATCTAATCAAAACTAAGCTGCATAGACATGTTAAAATAACTAACAAATAAACATTCATACACTACTAAATATTTAGGCATAAAAATAACTTAAATAACTCTAATTCATAGAGTTATCACACCCCCAAACTTAGGCTTTTTCTTGTCCTCTAGCAAAATAAAAACAAATGAAAATTTGACATGTGGAAATACTCTTATGAAGCATACATGATTGGCCAAATTTTTACCCTCGATAATTGCATGTAGAGTTATAGCCAACAAGAAAACGAGTCAATGCAAAACATTTCAAAGTTTAATGGGTAAAAAGCATATATTCCTTATCTTATTCTTAGAGTGTGTATGGGTAGCTAAGCAGTCACATCAGACATGCATTAGAAGTCATTTTTCACATAATTCAAAATGTAGGAAAAATGTCAATGGTAGGTAATTCATATGCTTGCTTTTTTAACCCTTTCTCCACTAATGTAGGCATTACACAAACTAAAGATCATCAAGTCTTTAAAGCTTGTAATGTGGCCTATGGTTATGGCTATCAAATAAAAGGATAGGGATAAAAATTCAAAGCTCAAGAGAATTAGTTCGATTATAGCACAAAATGTAATGTGTAACAACCGAAAGGATTTCGAAAGAGTTTTAAAGGATAAAATTGAATTTTTAACCCTAATCCCAATCAAACGAAGCCTGGCACAACTTTTGAGGATAATGATTCAAAACGAAAGGTTGTTCGAAGTCAGAAACACGATCAAACAGAAAGAAATGCAATCCGGCGATCAGAAACTGACAGAAGATGTTTTGTGCATCAAGTTCACTGACGGAGGCCAAAACCTTTGCATAGAAACACGTGCCGACGTCTGAAAGGATACCGACACCCTAAAGTATCCCCGGGTGGTCCGAGAAAAGTCGAAATCGCCCCCAGAGGCTTTAAATTTTTTCAATTCCCTCAATTTCTCTCAAATCTCTCTCTCTCCTCACCATATTTTCTCTCTCCTCTCTCTCCTCCTTCCTCCACCGTGAACTGCCACCACAGCCACCGTGGGCCGCCACCCAGCATACCAATCAACAGCCCTCACCACCCACAACCTCTAGCAACCACCCACGATCAGCCAACGACCGCCAGCGTCGCCGGAAAATGCCACTTTTCTTCTCCATCGCGCGAAAACTTCGCTAGCTTAGATCGCCGCCGTCCGTCACCGTTGGCCGTCACCGCCCCCACCACTGTGTAGCCTGAGCTGCCAGCTTCCTCCAGTAGCTCGCCGACGTCGAATGGAGGCTGGACGCGCCCGAATCAAGGCAATCTCCATCCGCCGTGCGTGAAACTTCGTGGCCGGAAAACGCCATCCAAACGACCGTGAACCGCCGCGCCACCACCATATTCGGACTCCTGGACTTGCGGGCTTCACCGTGGTGTAATTTTTGAGGCAAACCGCACCCCTCCGCCATGCACCACTGTACGCCGCCTTGCGCCGCCGTGTCAGAGTTTTTGAACGTGCATCGGGAGAAATCGAGACCACCGCGACACAGAATTCCATCATCTGATCCCATTGGTAAGGTCCGATTTCCCAAAAACTGATGATATCTGACTGAAATAGCTGCCGAACTTAAATATGCAATAAATTAACCTAGGTATTAGGATAACCGGACTTATGATCAAAAAATGGATGACGTGACAAGTCTGAATATTTAATTTAATGTTCAAAAAATTAATTGGGCTCAGAAATCGAGATTACGTGAAGTTCTGATTTGATTTGGAGCTATAGGAGACCAGGTAGGATAATTTACACTTCCCGAACCCTAGATTTGACTTAATGGATACCTGAATGATTTAGATGATTTGCATAGATTTACGTGCTACTTTCGATGGAATAAATTGCATGCCTGTGTGCTGAAAACCCTAATTGCATGTTAGAAACTTTGTTTATTGAGTTTAGATGCCCTTAGGACGGATTTACTTAGGGTTAGGTACTTTATAGCCGGTATGGGACGGCCGTTAAGTATCCCGAGTACAGGGAGCTTTTAATTGATATCATTTTTACCTTATTTGGCCTGTACTGCATTAGGGATTATGCGTTAAACCAGGACGACCCTAAGAAAGGTTTAAGGAGTATAAGGGGGGATAGCCTACGCGGGGAAACATTGTGATTTAGGCGTAATACCCTAGAACCCTGAGGAATAGCCGACCGTGTGCATGTGAGTTCGAATAGACTATATGAGGATGAGAATTGGCATATGTGCACATGCTAGGGGACGCCCTAGATGTTGATTCTCACCTGGTCCTTGAGTGAGTGATTGGTGTTACGGATCACACTCACAATATAGGCTTGATTCAGGTGATTGGTGTTCCGGATCACACCCAACGATGAGAGAGGTAATATCTCTAAACGACGTGCAATTAGATGATGATTTAGACTTGGTTACAACGGATTTGTAACCAACGTGGACTTAGATACACCGGTCATGGGATTTTACTTGATTTTGATGATTGATTTTCAAAGGAATGGATTTTATGATTTCGATTAATTGTCGCGATTTCCATGTAATAAAATAATTTTTAAAGATAAGGTATTTCACTGTTTTCGAACTAATTTCGGGAAGATGATTTTGGTGTTCGCACCACTGGGTATTCAACCAGTTTTCGAATAATATTTGAACTGTAAGTTATTCTACTAGGATTTTATATCTCATTAGGTTGTTTACTCAGATGAACAGGGACAGGGACAGGAACCCAGACGATAGCTGATGATGCCTTGGTGATAAGCAGGAGAATGACTTAGCTTAGACTTGAATCGTTTTGTATATATATACTTTGATGACGTTGTTGTATATTGGGTTTTGTCTTCTATGTTTTCTGTAGTGATTGGATTGACTGTACATGTATAAATCAAGTGTTGTATGTTGACAGTAGTAATGGGATTGACGTTGCTGTATATGGATTCTGTTATTTATGTTTACTGTTGTTGTTAGATTGGCTATGTAAATGTAAACAGGTGATTATTGTATTTTGGGCATGTTCAAAATACAGAGGAAACTCTGCTGGATTTTTGGTAGGGTTTGTCGCTGTAAACTTGTGGATTTGAGTTGGAATGTATATGAATACATGATGTGACGTATCTACGAGTTTTAGATTTCGTTCCAGAGTAATTTATGATGTATGTATGTGTAATTAGTTTAGCTGCGTGTGAATTAAGGTTGAACGGAATCTGAATGGATAACAGAAAGTCTATTTGGGTTACGCTCAACCAGTAGCGACCCCCTGACATTCTCACATCGGGAATAACTACTTAGAATGACTCATATGCTTCCGCTAATCAGATAAGCATTGCGTACGTCATATTAGGGGGTCGTTACATAACGACCCCTCCTAAATTATACTATACATTCCTCTATCAAAGTAGTAGAAGTACACAAATTTTTGAATAAATTTTTCACTTTTCCCATGTTAGGGAACATCAGAGGGTCGCTACTAGTTGAGTGTAATCCAAATAGACTCTTCTCACAGTCCATTCACATTCCACTCAACCCTAAATCCTATGTAGCATTTTTATTATCACATTATAAACTATATAATACTCTGGAATATAAATTCTAACAACTATTCAAATACAATTGAGATATACTATATCAGGGTATTAAATCCATTCATACGTCAACAAATAAAATCACAATCCATTAAATTCATTATAAAAAAAACTATTCTCCCAAAATATTTTCTACATGAAAATTCAACAGAGCTTTTCCTAAAAATCAGACGTTTTCCTTTTATACAACAGCCCAATTCCAACATATATTTCCAACAATTTCATCAAAAAAACCAAACATCAATAATACAGATTCATATATATATATATATATTCAAGCCTAATTCTATATCCACAACACAATGTTTTCCTGACATTCTTCTTCTATCCAGCTATCTCTTAGGCATTCCCTGTTCCTGGTCATCTGAACAAATAACTTAATGAGATGATTAAATCCCAGTAGAGCAATTTACAATTAAATATTTGTAAAATAGTTGGATGCTCAGTTGTAACAGCGCACAGAAAACATCTACCCAAATCAGTTTAAATGCATGTGAATCACTAAATACTTTTAAGTTTAAAATGAGTTTGGGAAATCGATGCAAAGCAATATAATGAGCATATTATCTTTAATTTGAAAAATCATGCTGAAAAGTATACTTAAAATCATGCTTGAAAATTCTCATATACTTATCAGTTACACATCTCATGTGATCATTCATTGTTCATTTCAATTTGCATGCCGTTTTAACTGAAAACATGATTTTTGTTTAGGTATGATCCGTAACACCAATCACCTAAAAAAAAATGCCTATATTGTGAGTGTGATCTGTAACACCAATCACCCATTCAAGGACCAGGTGAGAATCAACATCCAGGGCGTCCCCTAGCATGTGCACAAACGCTAATTCTCATCCTTATACAGTCTATATAGAAATACATACACATAGCCGACCAATACTCAAGGTTATAGGATATTATACTTAAACTAAAACGCCATTCTGTATAGGTTATCCACCCTTTTACTCCTTAAACCTTTCATAGGGTTATCTTGGTTTAATGAATAATTCCTAACAGATGCAGACTAATTCAATTAAAATAAATCAATTTACAAAGTTATCTTCATAGGAGATATTCAACGACCGTCCCATACTGACTATTGAATGTCCACTCGAAGCTAATTGGTCCCTATGGCATATAATCCCAATAGCAAAATTCTATCAAACATGCAATAAGTGTAACAACCGAAAACGTTTTGAAAGAGTTTTAAAGGATAAAATCAAATTTTTAACCCTAATTCGTTTTAAACGAAGCCTAGCATGACTTTCGAGGATAATGACTTGACACAGAAGGTCGTTCGAAGTCAGAAACACGATCAAACAGAAAGAAAGGCAAACCGGCGATCAAAAACTGACGGAAGAAGTTTCGTACGTCAATTTCACTGACGGAGGCCAAAAATTTTACATGGGAATACGTGCTAACGTTTGGAAGGATGCCAACACCCCAAAGTATTCCCGGGTGGTCTGGGAAAAGTCGAAATCGCCCCCGGAGGCTTTAAATTTCACGGACTCCCTCCATTTCTCTCATATCTCTCTCTCCCCTCACCACACTCTCTCTCTCCTCTCTCTCCTCCTTCCTCCACCGTGAACTACCGCTACAGCCAACGTGGGCCGCCACCAAGGACACCAACCGACAGCCCTCACTGCCCATAACCTCCAGCAACCACCCACGGCCACCAACGGCCGCCAGAGTCGCCAAAAAAATGCCATCTTTCTCCTCCACCGCGCGAAACTTCGCCAGCCCAGATCGCCGCCGTCCATTGCCGTTGACCATCACTGCCCCCACCACCGTGTAGCCTGAGCTGCCAGCTTCCTCCAGTAGCTCATCGACGTCGAAAGGAGGCTGACGCGCCTGGATTGAGGGAATCTCCATCCGCCGTGCGAGAATCTTCGTGGCCGGAAAACGCCATCCAAATGGCCGTGAACCGCCGCGCCACCACCATATTCGGACTCCTGGACTTGCGGGCTTCACCGTGGTGTAATTTTTGAGGCAAACCGCACCCCTCCGCTGTGTGCCATCGTACGCCGCCGTGCCGGAGCTTCTAGACGTGCATCGGGAGAAACTGAGACCACCCCGACACAGAATTCCATCGTCCGATCCCATTGGTAAGGTCCGATTTCCCAAAAACTAATGGTATATGACTGAAATGGCTGCCGAAAGTAATTAGGCAATAAATTGACCTAGGTATTAGGGTAACCGGACTTAGGATCGAAAAACGGATGACGTGACAAGTCTAAATATTTAATTTAATGTCCAGGAAATTAATTGGGCTCAGAAACTGAGATTTCGTGAAGTTTTGACTTGATTTGGAGTGACCGGAGACCAGGTAGGATAATTTACACTTCCCAAACCTTAGATTTGACCTAGTGGATACCTGATTGATTTAGATAATTTGCATGGATTTACGTGTTGGTTTCGATGGGATAAATTGCATGCCTGTGTGCTGAAAACCCTAATTGCATGTTAGACAACTTGTTTATCGAGTTTAGATGCCTTTAGGATGGATTTACTTAGGGTTGGGTACTTGATAGCCGGTATGGGACGACCGTTAAGTATCCCTAGTACAGGGAGCTTTTAAACGAGATTATTTTTATCAGATTTAGCCTGTACTGAGTTAGGGATTACGCATTAAACCAAGACGACCTTAAGAAAGGTTTAAGGAGTATAAGGAGGGATAACCTACACGGGGAAATATTGTGATTTAGGCGTAATAGCCTAGAACCCTGAGGAATAGCCGACCGAGAGCATGTGAGTTCGAATAGACTGTATGAGGATGAGAATTGGCGTATGTGCACATGCTAGGGGATGTCCTAGATGTTGATTCTCACCCGGTCCTTGAGTGAGTGATTGGTGTTACGGATCACACTCACAATATAGGCTTGATTTGGGTGATTGGTGTTACAGATCACACCCAACAATAAGAGAGGTGTTCTCTCTAGATGACGTGCAATTAAATGATGATTCAGATTGGGTTACAGCGGATTTATAGCCAACGTGGACGTAAATACACCGGGCATGGGATTTTACTTGATTTTGATGATTGATTTTCAAAAAAATGGATTTTATGATTTCGATTAATTGCTGCAATTTTCATGTAATTAAATGATTTTTAAAGATAAGGTATTTCACTGTTTTCGAACGGATTTCAAGAAGATGATTTCGTTGTTCGCACCGCTGGGTATTCAACCAGTTTTCAAATGATAATTAAATTGTAAATTATTCTACTGGGATTTTATATCTCATCAGGTTGTTTACTCAGATGAACAGGGACAGGGACAGGAACCCAGACGATAGCTGATGATGCCTTGGTGATAAGCAGGAGAATGGTTTAGCTTAGGCTTGAATCGTCTTGTGTATATATACTTGATGACGTTACTGTATATTGGATTCTGTCTTTTATATTTTCTGTATGGATTGGATTGGCTGTACATGTATAAATCAGGTGTTTTATGTTGATTGTACTGACGGGATTGACGTTGTTGTATATGGATTTATGTTAATTATGTTTACTGCTGTTGTTGGACTAGCTGTGTAAATGCAAACAGGTGATTTTGTATTTGGGTATGTTCGAAATACAGAGGAAACTCTGCCAAATTTTTAGTAGGGTTTGTCACTGTAAATTGGTGGATTTAAGTCGGAATATATGTGAATGCATGATATGATATATATACGAGTTTTAGATTTCATTCTAGAGTTATTTGTGATGTATACATGTGTATTTAGTTTAGCTGCGTGTGAACTAGGGTTGAATGAAATCTGAATGGACGACGGGAAGTCTATTTGGGTTACGCTCAACCAGTAGCGATCCCATGACATTCCCACATAGGGAATAACTACTTAGAATAACCCATATGCTTCCGCTAATCAGATGAGAATTGTGTATGTCGGATTAGGGGGTCGTTACAATAAGTATTCTGAATACATAAGCAATCTTTTATACTCATATATATAGCTTTCATGCAAATTATTTATTTTTAGCACTCATTCTCATTCAATACAAATCATACTTAAAACAGCAATTCACAACGTCAATTTAAAAATTAAGGGAGTGTAATTACTCTACCTCTTACCATTTACTCCTATTCGAGTCGAGTTTTTCCTTTTTCATCAGAGATTATTCTCCCAATTAGTTTCCTTAGGAAACAATTTAAATCTTTGGTAGGTTTCCTTTCGGTTATACTTTTCTACAATTAATTGCCTAATTCCTACGTTAGTCTATTCCTTACGACAGATTCGAAAACAAAATCGACAGGAAAACATCAAATTGGAGTATTTAAATTATACCAGAGGTTTCAGAAGCTCAAAATTTGATTCCTACTTCTTTCCAACAACTCTGGCGACGGCGCATGGCGGAGCACAACAACGCACGGTGCACAGCGAAAAATGACGGCTAGTATAAAAAATTACTCCAAAATGTAGCTAGTAACTCAAGGATGTCGAATCTGGGGTTGGTTCGGCGAAAAATGGCAATTTAACCGTGATTTTCTGGTGAAAACGAGACGATGGTCCGAAATTGTTTCTCCTCCGTTCACGACACATAGAGGCGGTTCTTTGCCGATTGGCAGCTGGCAGAGGAAGAAGGCAACTCAGGCTAGCTAATGGAGGTGGCGGTAAGGTCAAACAGCAACATTTTCTGGCCGAACGAAGAAGAGAAATCGAATGGAAAAGACACCATTTTCGGCAGCTGCAACGTCCGTTGATGATAGGGAATGGCAACCGGAGCTTGGCAACGATGAGCTGCACACTCCGACAATGGTGCGCCGTGGTGCAGGCGACTGCAGCAGGTGGTTCGATGATGGACGGAGGAGTTGCGCGATGGTGAGAAGGAAAAGAAAGGAAATTGAGCGGGAAGAGAAAAATGGCTGAGAAGAAAGGAAATTTTGGCATTTTATGGCATTCAGGGGAATTTTGGTCTTTTTTCACTTTGCCCGGGCTAAATTTCAAATGTATTCTTCAATTTAGGCAAGAATATAGGCCCATATGAAAGGGATTTGAAAATCTTTTGAGGATTTAAAACCTTCTAAAAATATATGCTAAATTCCTGAAGGCAGATAAAATTCTCTCCGTCAGATATAATTTTTATCTCGAAAAATTCTCAAATTTAAACTGCAAGCTCGGGAAAACTTTCTTAAATTAATGCCAACAAAATTTTAATTTATTTCATCCAATTTAATTTATTTTTAATTCGAGTTATTATGCAAAACACAATATACTTTTTTTTTTAATGAATTTCAAATAAAGCCAAATTTATTTCACAACATAAAGTTACCAATTTTTGGTGGCCTATTATTTCTTTTGTAGAGCCCTTCATACAAGTTGGATTATGTTATTATTCTCCTCTAAAACATGCATTATATTTGCACAAAACTACCGTGTGCTCAAAAAGAGTTTCAAGAATAATAAGGAAGCTATAAACATTATCCATTAACCTAATCTTAGAAGAACATTAAAATTTATTTCCTATTAACCTTGATCCATAATACATTTGAATTCATCATAGGAGTTTAACCTACACAAACACAAAACTGAAGCACAACACAAGTAAATAATTCAAAATACCTCAAAGTAAGCTCAACTTAAGAGCGAAGTTTTTCAAGAGATTCAAACCATTTTTTTCATTCCCTACCCCCAAACTTAAAAGGAAACATTGTCCATAATGTTTATAAATACAACACTCAAAGGAGCAGAAAAAAAATATCTCTTGAAAAATAACGTTGTACCAAAATGTTGAGTAAATAGCATAAGAACACAAACAGATAGAAGAATTGCAGGCAACAAATCATGTTTCAATAAGTCAAGATAGAGGTGTTGGTAGGAAGGAAAGGCTTGGAGCTAGAGGTAACTAAAAGGAATTAAGTTGCCTTAATTTTCTTGAGAAATTGGTTCAAAATCCTGCCTAAGCTTATTGTCTAGTTTTGGTGTCTTTTATCATGCAAATCAGCTTAGTTAGCATGTAAAATTGGGTTCATAGCTCGTCAAAACTTGTAGGCTAGTTTTGGTGACCTGTAGCATGTCATTTGGTGCGAATTTGCATGGTAAAATAGATTAAACTGTTGTCCAATACTGTGATAATTTGGCTTTTTATGAGAAAATAGGCCAAAGTGTTGTTCAATTTGCTACTTTTTTTAATAGTTCTTGACGTGGTGGTTTGGTTTAAATTTGAGATGTACTTTCAGCATTCATTCCAATTCAATCATCTTTCAATAAGTCAAGATAAAGATGATCAAAAGCCTTGGAGCTAAAGGTCACTAAAAGGAATGAAGTGACCTTAATTTTCTTGAGAATTTGGTTTAAAATCCTGCCTAAGCTTGCTGTCTAGTTTTAGTGTCTTTATCATGCAAATCGGCTTAGCTAGCATGTGAAATTGGGTTCATAGCTGGCCAAAAATTGCAGCCTAGTTTTGGTGAATAGTAGCATGTCATTTGGTGCGAATTTTCATGGTAAAATAGATCAAAGTGTTGTCCAATACTGTGATAATTTGGCTTTTTACGAGATAATAGGCCAAAGTATTGTTCAATTTGGCTTTTTGTCTAAATTTAAATTGTTTTTCAACCTCTTAAATTCTTTGATCAAAAGAGATATGTGCAAAAACGACGAGAAAGACAACCTAAAGCAAACTGTTACTGCTAATTGATGAAGATTTACAATATATTATAAGAAAGTAAAGACTAATGATTCAAAGTTACAATATAATTCACTAAGCTTTCAAGTAAGCCTCCCTTTCCTCTATATCAGCAAGTTCTAATCGAAGTGACTCTACTTCTGTAGTTGTTAGCTCAACCTACGAATTATAAACTTGTTTTGGTAAGATATCATTGAATTGTATCAATCACAAAAGGTGCACCACAAGAAAATATGCTCAAAGTAAACCTTTTCTTGACCACAGGTATTAGCTTAACATAAAGCATCTTCATATTCAAGGAAAAAATAAATAAATTTTGACAGTAAACTAATCTATATCTTGCTTATAAATAGGTGTTTATTAACTTATGATATAAATATTTACTTATGACCAATTTAGTAGCTTTTGGTGTCACAGCTAGGAGTGTCCTAAAAACAATTTGATGTAGATATTCATTTTCTGTTTATAAAATTCTTCGTAAAAACTTAAGGTCAAACTAGCTCATTTGGCACCTCAAAAGTTCCTAAAACAGTAGCTAAGAATAAGAATGAAAGAAAAACTCAGTTCAATGTAACACTTGTGCAAAAGGCTACACCAGTGCAGCACCCTGGTATTGCACTGTACCACAGCACCTGTTATGTAAACGAGCTGAATGCTTAGGTTGTATCAAATTATTTCATTAAGCTATTCATTGGAGATTTTGGGTTCAATTCCTCCTCTTTTGCCTGGTTAATTGGCCATCTAAGATGTTGGCTAGGACAGTGGAACCAAAAATCAATTATTACATTTATATTAACTGTTGAAGTTTTTATCCATGTGATTTGGGATGACTATTTTAATGAAACTTGTTTGTTAGCCTTAAGTATTTGAAAATAAAATCAAGCATATGAAGAGAAAATTGAAAAGATGCTTTTTCATCAATTGGCAACCTCCAAGAGTGTAACAATTACACGAGATGGAGAATTAATCAGCTCTGAGGAACTTCTGTTCATAAGCTTAGTAACAATCAAGGAGGCTACTGGTGATTTCTCTGATACAAACACGCTGGGTCATAGAGGTTTTGGTGCAGTGTACAAGGTAAAGTAACTTCTGGATCATTATTTTCATTATATTGTCAAACAGGTCATTAATCACCATGTAATTTTTTCTATGGTTTTAGGAATTATATTTCAAGGTGTTGTACCAGATGGGAATCAAGTAGCAGTGAAAAGGTTATCAAGAAAGTCTTGACAAGGCATAGAGGAATTCAAAAATGATATTAGTCTCATTGTAAAACTTCAACACAAGAATCTGGTGAAGCTATTGGGATGTGGCTTGGAGGGAGAGGAAACGTTTCTCATATATGAATTCATGGCCGAAAAAAGCCTTGATAAATTTATCTTTGGTTTGTTTACTTATTTTTCGTTTTCCCTATTTGTTCATACTTCATAAGGTTTTAATATCTATATGACTGATTGTTGGTTTTTTTATTTTTATTATTGAAGATTCAGAAAAACATTCACAACTTGAGTGGAAGACATGCTATGGCATTATCATTGGGATAGCTAGAGGATTACTTTATCTTCATGAATAGTCCAGGCTTAGGATCATTTATAGAGATTTGAGGCCAAACAACGTGTTGATTTATTATATACAAAGACTTATAAAAGAGAGAAAAAAAAACAAACCACATTTCATAAAGACAAAGTTTTGCAATTAGTAATATAACTATTCCAAGGACTAAACATTTCAACAAGATTTCACATTTCTGGGTATAAAGATTTCACATTTTAGCTCTGAAAATCTCATGCGTATGAAGATTTTGGGGTAAACTTAGGGAAAGCATGAACCGAGAAATACTAAGATTTTTTGTGGTGACAAAGAGAACAGATACTAAGAAGATTTGGGGAAAGGAGAAAGAGAGAGATAACGGTTTCTACAACCAACGCGTGAAGGGAGAGGACTGTCCCGTTGCGTCGTGTCACCCGGAGTCGCTGTGCCGTGCCGTGCCGTTGAGTGTGTCCATGTCTTTCTGTCATGGAGCAAAGGAAAGCTGATGAAGAGGGTGAGGGAGATGTGAAATGAAAAGCGGGGGTGGAAAAAAAAGCAGAGGATTTTATTGAATACAATGTTTTTTTATTTAGCTACGATTGTGACCGTAGGCAAATGATAACCGTAGCTAAATTTTCTGAAAGTTTAGATACCGTGCTTTTTGTACTGCAATGTGCGTTTGTTTCTTTTTGCTGTGAATATGTTCTAATTCCCTTTTTTTGCAATTTCAAACCCTAAAATGTGTCATATGATTTTTGAGAGATTAAATAAATATATTGTTTATATTTCAGAAACTAAATAAGTAAATTTACTAAACAAAATATAAACCAAAGCACTTTTGTGTTTCTAAATTTTTTATTAATTTTTAATTTTGTATCTCAATTTTTTTTTGTCAATTTTTTTTTAAACTTGTGAATTCTATCAATTTTGTCCTAATGTCATCAATTACTTATACTAATGTAATTTGAATATGCAACAACGTTGGAACACTTGCTAACATGAGAAATAAAATATATTAAAAATTGAGACAAAATTGATAAAAAATATAAAATTTAGGGATAAAATTAATAATAATTTTAAACTTGGTAGACAAAAAAGTACTCCTTCTTATTTTTATTTAACATAATTCTCAATCATGTTTTTCTCTCTAAAAAAAATACAAAATGGTAAATTATGTTTTTCTCTCTAAAATTATCTTACAATAATTATAAATTTTGAATATAAAATTGATAATGACTTCAAATTTTAAGACAACAAAAATATTTTTGTCCATTATTTTTTTAACTTCAAATTTTCAATTCTATTATCTTTTTTATCACTTTTAGATCCTCTTTATTCCAACAAATACCTTTAAAATCTTCACCAAAATAACTCAATGACTTTATAAAAGAGATTTTCCTACAAATAGAAATTATGAATTTATAATAAATAATAATAAATTATTTATCCTAACAAAAAACTCAATTAACTTTATTAGTTAAAGTACAAAAATAATATATAAATAATTATTTAGTTAAAATAGATAATTAAAAGAATGTTTAATCATATTATTTTTAACTAAAAATAAAAAATAAAATATTCTTTTGAAAAAATAATTAAAAGATGTTCTAAATTTTAATCTCTTAAAACAAATAAATAAAATAAATAAATATTTTCATTAATAACATGTATATATATGCTAATGTAATTTTTAAAACTAATTTTTCCAATAAGATCTTTTAAAAAATAAAATCATAATTAAAGCTAGGTCAGTACAAATGAATAAATCTTTCAAAGCCTTAATAGATTCTGGAGCAGATCTAAATTATATAAGAGAAGGTTTAATTCCTACCCAATATTATAAAAAAATAACTCATAAATTGTTTACTGCAGATAATTCAGATTTAAATGTAAAATATAAATTACCAATGCCAAAATATGTAATAATGGAAAATGTTATAATAATTCATTTATCTTAACAAAAAATATAACAAAAGATATGATTCTAAGAACTCCCTTCTTAACTCAAATTTATTCTTTTGAAGTCTCAGAATTAGGGATAAAAACTAAAGATAATTTATTTGAATTTATCTCTCCCATAAAATTAAAACAAATAAATGATATTCATGATTTAAGTGAAGACCAATTCTTATTAAAAATAAAACAAGATCAAATAAAGTTCTTAAACTAAAAAATAAAATATAAAAGAATTGAAGAACAATTAAAACAGCCTAATATAATTAAAAAATTTCAACAAATTGAAGACAGTTTTATAAAATAAGTTTGCGCTGAAGTTCCAAATGCTTTCTGGAAAAGAAAAAGCAAAAATTAAACAAAGATATAAAATTTAAAGATAATTTTATTAATGAAAAAATACTTACAGAGAACTTTATGGGAATAGAGAAGGAGAGTTTTAGAGAGATGGAAGGTTTTACAAGAAAGAAAGAAAGCTTATATTCCAAAACTTAGGCTACAAGGTTCAAGTTACAAGATGCTAGATACTACTCTTTACAACACTTATATAGACAAGGATGGACTTCAAATCTATTACATAAGATTCGAACTCCAACCATGGATTTCAAACTAAAATTAAATACACTTTATGTCTTCCACTTTTTTACAAAGTCAAAAAGGTAATTAACAGTTTTTGTCTTCTTCTTCACATCTTATCCACTTTTCTTTTCCACTTTTTTCTTCTTCTTAAAACATATTTTCCATGTGCGGATTTCAAACTTTTATTGAATTTAACTTTTGCTTTGGCCTGGTCACTTCAAGCTCAGCTTTTAATGACTTTACCAACTCTGAAAACTTTCATCATCTGATATTGAATCTTTTTTCCAGCTGTATGTGGGATCACTTAATTTAGAGAACTTCTTCAATAATTCTTTTATTTTGTCAACAGGGGGATAATTCCGAGCGATATTTCCAAGATAATTACTAGAAATCATCTAGTCCTTGAGCCATTTGTATTTTGTAGCAGTCTTCTTCAGGAGTTTCTGGAACCTCTTCAACTTCTGCTAAATCTTTTTCATTATCAGAAACTAAAGTTGATAAGGCCGCCATGAGACTCTTCTTTAATTCCTTTCTAGATAGTCCTTCAAAAATCAAAGAGGATGTGGAGGAAGAAATGAGTTTTTCTAGAGTCTTGAGATAAATATTTTTTCCTAATTTCCAATAATTAAATTTTTCTTTAAGATAACTAATTTGAAATTTCTTCCACCAAAATACTTTTACTTTTAAACATAAACTTTTAGGATAAGGAGCAGCATTATGCTGATGGAATTCATAAAGATGTTGCATAAGCCATCCTACTCCCATTGAAGAACAAAAATTAAGAAGTTTAAGATGCACTAGCATCTGAGGAGTAAGAGATTTATAATTTTCATAATATTTAAGAACTGAATTTGGGAAAATACATTTTACTGGTCCGCAACTGAAGAAACTAGTCTTGAAACCAAGAAGGAGGATTAATATTAATGGGACTTTTAAAACTTATATACCAAGAATGGCGAGGATTTGCTTCAAAGAGTATTTTAAACCACGCCTCTTGATAATCAAAGTAATTATAGGAGGGAGGATCAAAAGGTCTTGAAAACCTTTTTTCTGTTAAAGGATTTTGGCTCCAATCAGAAATAGATAGAACCTTAATTATTTTTAATTTTGAATAGGTAACAATTATAAAAGAGATTTCCCTACAAATAGAAATTATTATCCTAGACCTACTCTTTCGGACATACAGTTCGAAGAATGGGAATTGGATAATCCTGCTAATTATTCAGGGGAAAGAATTTCTGAATGGAACATAGATGGAATGACACCCCTTCAAATATTAAGAAAAATAAATGAAATAACTATAGTAGCTAGTACCTTTAGAACTAAACATTCTGAAGAACAAATTGCTAAATTAATTATTGTAGGATTTATAGGAATACTAAAAAGCTGGTGGGATAATTACTTATCTTAAGAAGAAAAATTATATATATTAACCAGAGTAAAACATGAAGGAGATCAATCAATACCTATAATAGTAGAAACGTTAATATTAGCTATAATTCAAAATTCATAGGAGATACTAAAATATTTGAAGAAAGAACTACAGTATTATTACATAATTTAAAATTTCCTACATTAGGTGATTTTAGATGGTATGCTGATAACTTTATAACTATGGTCTTAACTAAAGAAGATTGTAGAGAAAGTTATTGGAAAGAAAAATTTATTGCAGAATTACCAGTAACCTTTACTAATAAAGTAAAAGAAAACTTATTAAAAGAATATCCTAATACCCCCATTAGAGAAATAAATTATGGAAGAATAACGTCAGTCATAAAAAACAAAGGATTAGACTTATGTAATGATCAAAGACTAGAAAATAGAATTAAAAAAATCAAGCTAAATGAATAAAAGAATTAGGTAATTTTTCTGCTCAATATGGTTATGATAGACCAAAACTCCCCTTTATAATAAAAAGAAAAATTATTAAAAAATATAACAAATATAATAAACCAAAATATAATAAAACAAAAATCTAATTTAGTATGCTATAAATGTAGAAGATACGGACATATGAAAAAAGATTATAGAGTAAAATAAAAGATAAATAAATTAATTCAAGATGAAAACTTAAGAAATCAAATTATTAAATTATTATTAACAGATATCGAAAAAAGTGATATAATATCTGACGAAGAAATAATTTATCAACAACAAAATTTTTTTTCATCAGATGAAGAAGATAATTGTTGTGATTCTGAAAATTGTGAATGTAATTATAAACTAAATATGATAAGATTTAAATTAGTCTTAGAATTAATAGATAATATAGAAAGTACTGATAAAAAATATGAATATTTAGAGAAAATAAAAATTTTAATATTAGAAAAAAATTCTCAAAAACCTATAGAAGAGAATTTAAAGATTATCATTTTAATGAAATATTAAAAAAAGGCAAGAAATAAAAAAAAAGTAACTACAACAGATTCATATAAAGAAATAAATCAATTAAAAATAGAAATAAAAGAAGAAATTAATAAAATAAAAGAAAATGAGATAAGATAAGATATTCAACTTCAAATAACTGAATAACAACTTAAAAGAACATCAAATGTTAAGCCTGAAATTGAAAAAGATGAAATAAATAAAATAACTTTTCAACAAAAATAGCATGCAAATGTTTATTTAAAAATAGAGAAAAGTTTTCATAAATCTTTCAAAGCCCTAATAGATTCTGGAGCAGTTCTAAATTGTATAAGAGAAGGTTTAATTCCTACCCAATATTATGAAAAAACAACTCATAAATTGTTTACTGCAGATAATTCAGATTTAAAGGTAAAATATAAATTATCAAATGCCAAAATATGTAATAATGGAAAATATTACAATAATTCGTTCATCTTAACAAAAAAATATAACAGAAGATATGATTCTAGGAACTCCCTTCTTAACTCAAATTTATCCTTTTGAAGTCTCAAACTTAGGGATAAAAACTAAAGATAATTTGTTTGAATTTATCTCTCCCATAAAATTAAAACAAATAAATGATATTCATGATTTAAGTGAAGACCAATTCTTATTAGAAATAAAACAAGATCAAATAAAGTTCTTAAAACAAGAAATAAAATATAAAAGAATTGAAGAACAAGTAAAACAACCTAATATAATTAAAAAATTTCAACAAATTGAAGAAAGTTTTATTAAAGAAGTATGTGTTGAAGTTCCAAATGCTTTTTGAAAAAGAAAAACTTTTACTGTAGAATTACCATATGAAAAGGACTTTAATTGTAACACCTCATATTCTGCAAGTACATTTAAAATTTATAAATTAATCAAATAAATTGTCATGAACTATGCACGATTACATGTGTGATCTAATACTTAAAATAAATAATTGAAAGGGGTGACGTTGCATAAATATTGAAGTGCTTGAGTTAAATTTCCTTTCTTTTAAAATTAACTAGCCAAATGAGATTACGTAGGAAATGAATTAGGATGCAATGCCTTAGTAGGAAGCCAAGCATGTGAATAGATTTCCAAATTAATAGATAAGCTAAATAAAATGGCATAAATACACATGGGTGCACGTGGAATCCATTGCCAATTTAATTCCTCAAGTGATTTGGAGTAACCAAGTAAGCATGTCATAAGGAAATCAAATATACATTTAGTGGAGAGGGCTTAGACGTGAGGGATGTGAATTTTATATAAATATAGGTGTACCTACACGGCAACAAAGGAAATGGGAAGGGAAAGAGTTAAGAAGATAAAATGTATATAAGGGTGTAACAAATGGGAACTTGCATGACCGAGTGGAGATGGAAAAAAACATATATATATATATAATACAATCAGGTGAAAAGAAATTAGATAAACATGCACGGAAGCCAAAGATTAAGAAAAGAGAAAAGTTGAATTGGTGAACATGTGCATAAGTAAGTGTACAAGAGAGAGAGGAGGGCGTGCACCAACCCACTCCGTCCCCTCTTATCACACCGCTTGAAGGAGTCAAAGTAACCAAGGGACAAATGTGAGAAACTAGCGTGTATTAGGGGGAATCATACATCCATGCGTGTGAAAAGAAGGTAGTGTGACTCTCTTCCCTTCCTACACTCCATCTAGCCGAGTGAGAGTGAGTGAATTGCAAGAAAAGAGGTTGGCACGTTGTCTCCAGGTGTGGCTAAGGGAAAATTCTAATTAAGGATGGAAATAGTGTAACGACCCCCTAATACGTCATACGTGATGCTTATCTGATTAGCGAAAGCATATGGGGTATTCTGAATGTTTATTCCCTATGTGGGAACGTCAGGGGATCACTACTGGTTGAGCGTAACCCAAATAGATTCTCCGCTGTCCATTCGGATTCCGTTCAACCCTGATTCACACGCAGCTAACTAAATACACATACGTACATCATCAATAATAACTCTGGGATGAAATCTAAAACTCATATACATGTCACGTCATACGTTCATACACATTTCAATTCAAATCCATAAATTTACAGCGGTAAATTCTACCGAAAATCCGACAGAGTTTCCTCTGTAAATTGATCATATCCCAAATACAGAATCACCTGTTTATAAATCAACAGCCAGTCCAACAACAGCAGTAAACATAACTAATATAAATCCATACACAGCAACATCAATCCATCACTAAAATCCATACATACTATCTAAAACATTATATGCACATTTAGTCTAGTCCATACAGAATTTACAAGAAACAGAATCCGATAAATAACATCATCATCAAAGTATATATACAAATGATTCAAGCCTAAGCTAATCATTCTCCGTCTATCCTCAAGTCGCCTTCGCTATCGCCTGGCTCCTCGCCTCGTCCCTCGCTCATCTGAGTAAACAACCTAATGAGATATGAATCCCAGTAGAATAATTTACAAATCAATTATCATTCAAAAACCAGTTGAATACCCAGCGGTGCGAACACCGAAATCTTCCTCCCGAAATCAGTTTAAAAACAGTGAAATACCTTTTCTTTAAAATCGTTTAAACACATGGAAATTGCGGCAATATATCACAATCAAAAATCTATTTCTTTTAAAATCAGTTATCAAAATCAAGTGAAATCCCATGCCCTGTGTATCTCAATCCATGTTGGCTACAAATCCGTTGTAACCGAATCTAAATCATCTTCTAATTGCACGTAGTCTAGAGAGAATACCTCTCTTATCGTTGGGTGTGATCCGTAACACCAATCACCCGAATCAAGCCTATATTGTGAGTGTGATCCGTAACACCAATCACTCACTCAAGGACCGGGTGAGAATTAACATCTAGGGCGTCCCCTAGCATGTGCACATACGCCAATTCTCATCCTCATACAGTCTATTTGAACTCACATGCACTCGGTCGGCTATTCCTCAAGGTTCTAGGGTATCACGCCTAAATCACAACGTTTCCCCGTGTAGGTTATCCACCCTTATACTCCCTAAACCTTTCTTAGGGTCGTCCTGGTTTAACGCGTAATCCCTAACTCAAGACAAAGCAACTCGATAAAAATAATCTCGTTTAAAAGCTTCCTGTACGAAGGATACTTAACGGCCGTCCCATACCGGCTATCGAGTACCCAACCCTAAGTAAATTCGTCCTAAAGGCATCCAAACTCGATAAACAAGGTGTCTAACATGCAATTAGGGTTTTCAGCACACAGGCATGCAATTTATCCCATCGAAAGTAGCACGCAAATCCTTACAAGTCGTCTAAATCAGTCAGGTATTCACTAAATCAGTTCTAGAGTTCGGGAAGTGTAAATTATCCTACCTGGTCTCCGAATGCTCTAAATCACTTCAGAATTCCACGCAGTCTCGGTTTCTGAGCCTGATTAATTTCCTGGACATCAAATTAAACATTTAGGCTCGTCACGTCATCCAATTTTCAATCCTAAACTCGGTTACATAGTTACCTAGGTTAATTAATTGCCTAATTACGTTCGGCAGCCATTTCAGTCATATAACATTAGTTTTTGGGAAAATGGACCTTACCACTGTGCTCGGATGATAGAATTCTACGTCACGGTGGTCTCGTTTTCTCGGGATGCACGTCTAGAAGCTCCGGCACGGCGGCACACGGCGGCGCACGGTGGTGCACGGCGGCGCACGACGAGGAGGTGCGGTTTGCCTCGAAAATCACACCACGGTGAAGCTCGCAAGCCCAGGAGTCCGAATACGGTGGTGGCACGGCGGTTCACGGCCGTTTGGGCAGTGTTTTTCGGCCACGAACCTTCTCGCACGGCGGACGGCGTTTTGCCTCGATCCGGGCGCGTTCGGCCTCCTTTTGACGGCGCCGAGCTACTGGAGGCAGCTGGCAGCTCGGGCTACACGGTGGTGGGGAAGTTTCGCGCGATGGAGGGGAAAAATGGCATTTTTTCGGCAGCTCCGGCGGCCGTTGGTAGCCGTGGTTGGTTGCTGGTGGTTATGGGCAGTGAGGGCTGTCGGTTGGTACCCTTGGTGGCGGCCCACGGTGGATGTGGCGGCCGTTCACGGTAGAGGAAAGTGGAGAGAGAAAAGAGAGAGGAGAGAGAGAGTGTGGTGAGGAGAGAGAGTGGAATGAGAGAAATGGCGGGAGTTCGCGTAATTTAAAGCCTCAAGGGGCGATTCCGACTTTTCCCAGGCCACCCGGGGATCTTTTAGGGTGTCGGAATCCTTCCAGACGTTGGCACGCATTTCTATGCGAAAGTCTTGGCCTCCGTCAATGAAAGTGACGCACGAAACTCCTTCCGTCAGTTTCTGATCGCTGGATTACATTTCTTTCTGTTTGATTGTGTTTCTGGCTTCAAAGGACCTTCTATGTCCAGTCATTATCCTCGAAATACGTGTCAATCTTCGTTTGATTGGGATTAGGGTTAAAATCAAGTTTTATCTTTTAAAATCCTTTAAAAACTCTTTCGAATCTTTCCTGTTGTTACAAATAGTGGCAGCCTCCCTTTTATCGAATGGACACAAGACGCAAGGAAATGGACATTGAAATGCATACACAAGCACGACGTGGTAAGTGGGGAAGGAGTAAGGAGTTACGTGAATCCTCTTTTCCTTTTTGTTGGCGTGTTCAAGTGAAAAGGCAAAACTTGCACGGAAAGGGAGTGCACTTAATGTCTATGTGGGGCTGCAACGTGAGGAAATAAGGGAAGAGAAAACACCAAAAGAAAATAATAGAAGAAAAGAGGGAGGGAAGCATTGGAATGAAAAGGAAGGAAGAGAGAGCAGCTCCACAATAGAGGAAAAATCTGTAACCACATTTGGTTAAGGGAAAGGGAGTGGGTTAGCTAAGGAAGAAAGGAGCCAAGGAGCAAGAAGCAAGGGAATACCGAAAGAAACTCAAAGACTATTCACGTTGGCTTCATTTTAGGTAGGTTAACCATTAAAAATTTCTCTTTGTTCCATGTGTTAACCATGCAATTTATGTTTGAAGTTTAAATTTTCCATGGAGCTTAGGAGATCCTCACATCCTTGATTTAAATGGTATGTTGGTGGCTAGCATGAGTGAATGATAAATAGTTAATGAATGAAATGACAGGAGAACCTTGTGAACTATGGGTTAGGATTTGCAAGTCTTGATAGTTATGCACCATGAAGATAAATTCAAAGTAAGGGAAATCCATATTGATGACTCAAAAAAAAAAAGGGAGAAGAGAACTAATCATTTTTAGAAAGGATTATGGTAATATTAATCTTCTAAAGGAAAGGAAATTTTGGTGTAATAATTAACTCTTCTTAGAAAAGAATTAAAGTAGAAATTATGTACTAAAGGAAAGGAAATCTTAATGTTATAACTAATCATTTTTAGAAAGGATTATGGTAAAATTAATCTTCTAAAGGAATGGAAATTTTCGTGTAATAATTAACTATTTCTAGAATAGAATTATAGTAGAAATTATATCCTATAGAAAAAGGAAATCTTAGTGTTATAACTAATCATCTTTAGAAAGGATTATGGTAATATTAATCTTCTAAAGGAAAGGAAATTTTGGTGTAATAATCAACTCTTCTTAGAAAAGAATTAAAGTAGAAATTATGTACTAAAGGAAAGGAAATCTTAGTGTTATAACTAATCATTTTTAGAAAGGATTATGGTAAAATTAATCTTCTAAAGGAATGAAAATTTTAGTGTAATAATTAACTATTTCTAGAATAGAATTATAGTAGAAATTATATCCTATAGAAAAAGGAAATCTTAGTGTTATAACTAATCATCTTTAGAAAGGATTATGGTAATATTAATCTTCTAAAGGAAAGAAAATTTTGGTGTAATAATTAACTCTTCTTAGAAAAGAATTAAAGTAGAAATTATGTACTAAAGGAAAGGAAATCTTAGTGTTATAGCTAATCATTTTTAGAAAGGATTATGGTAAAATTAATCTTCTAAAGGAATGGAAATTTTAGTGTAATAAGTAACCATTTCTAGAATAGAATTATAGTAGAAATTACACCCTAAATGAAAGGAAATCTTAGTGTTATAACTAATCACTTTTAGAAAGGAATTGTGCTGCAAATTTTAGCTCCAAGGGCAACCACACTTGGAAAATAACTTTGCAGAAAAAGAATTGAAAGGGGATCATTAGATCTTACACTGGCCATTATTTCCCAGAAAAATGAAGACCTTGCCTTAAAGGTTGAATTTCCCATAGAAAGTAGACACTTACACTAATCCCTGAGGAAGAACGACTTAATCTTGAATTCAATGACAACTTTCCCTAACTACGATAATAAGAAATTCCCAGAAAAAGAAAGCTACCCTTAAGGATCATTAGAAATCATCAGGAAAGGAGACCATGCCCGAGGCCCAATGCCCACGATGACCCGATATACGTGGCCAGTGTCTACAAATCACAAGGTGTGCCCGAAGGTGCTCCATACGGGCGACCTAGTGAGGGGTGGCCGAAGGTGCTCCACACCAATGATCTAGTGTCCAAACGACCTGGTCTACGTGGCCGAGTTCCGCGAATTAAGAAGTGTGGCCGAAGGTGCTCCACACAGGTGACCTAGTGAGGGGTGGCCGAAGGTGCTCTACCCCAGAGATATAGTGTCCCGATGACCGAGTCCACGTGGTCGAGAGTCTACGAATCACGAGGTGTGGCCAAAGGTGCTCCACACAAGTGACTTAGGGAGGCGTGGCCAAAGGTGCTCTATGACTGTGACCTAGAGTCCGCATATTATCCAAAACATACGCCCAATCAATGACAGAAAAAGGAAGGACGAAATGTTGAACTGCTTTAGTAACCCCGCAAGAACACATGTTACTCTATAAGGATACGAATTTCTTAGAATAAAGTCATTCTCATTTTCTATTAACTGTTATTATTTCATGCAATGCTAGCCTCTAATCTTTATAATTTAATGTCGAGGATGTAGACTAAATGTTTTAGTGCTTGTACCCTGGTACATATTAGTTGATTTTTGTAACTCCAAATGGTTAAGCTACTAGGAAACGTGTGTTTCTCACCTATGTGCTAATATGTACCAGATACAAACGACTAACAAGGCAGGAAGATAAGAGCTTCTATTTGGTCGGAGGGAAACTTTGAAATTCCTATTTTTGGATGTCCTAGTTCAGATTTATTTGGTTTAGAACTAGGGTTATTCTTCTGGGCAATAGACATAGGATATCTGAAGGACCAGTCCATCCTTGAAATTGTAAAGGGGTCTGAGTGACAGGATTGTTGTCTCCTGACTTCTTGTGGATGGGTACTTCATATATCCTTATACATGTTTACAGAGATGTAATGGACTTTATTAATCATGCATTAAATTAAATTACATGGATACTTTAATTTCGCTGTGTAGCTTAGTATATTTTGATCTATTCTGCTGTGCATATAAGTTTCTTTTTCTGAGCAAAAGATCCCGAACCTAAGTAGATTAAATTAATTCAACGATATAACTGCTCAGATATTAATCGGATGAAGGATAGAGATAATGTACCGAACCTATCTGTTTATATAGGAGTTAACAATAAGACTAGATAGGGGTGTTACATTAATGAAACAAAAATACCTATTAAAGCTAGACCAATACAAATGAACAAAGAAACTCTAGAATATTGTAAAAAAGAAATTAAAGAATACTTTTCAAATTCAATAGAACAACATATAAAACATTTAAATATATTTAAAAACATAGTTAAAGAAAATAGACTAGTAATATCTCAAAAGAAAATAAAAATTGCTCAAACTAAAATAAGATTTTTAGGCCATGAAATATACCAAGGAATTATTACTCCTATAGCTAGAAGTATAGAATTTGCTAGTAAATTTCCTGATGAAATAAAAGATAAAAATAAATTGCAAAGATTTTTAGGATGTTTAAATTATGTATTCGACTTTATTCCTAAAATAAGAATAATTTGTAAACCTCTTTTTAAAAGATTAAGAAAAAAAATCCTAAATCTTAGGATGAAGAAATGACTAATACTGTCAAAGAAATAAAAAATATTGTAAAATCTCTCCCGTGTCTAAGTATACCCAATCCTGAAGCTAAGATGATCGTAGAAACTAATGCATCTGAAGTAGGATTTGGAGGAATTTTTAAGCAGAAATACTTAGAAAATCCTGAACAAATAATTAGGTTTTACTCTAGTGCTTGGGTTAGAGCTCAACTTAATTACAGTACAATTAAAAAAGAAATACTTTCAATAGTTTTATGTATTACTAAATTTCAAAGTGATTTGATAAATAAAAATTTTTTATTACGAGTTGATTGTAAATTGGCTAAAATGATTTTAGAAAAAGATGTTAAAAATATTGTTTCTAAACATATTTTTGATAGATGGCAAAGTATTTTATCATGTTTTAATTTTGAAATAGAATTTATTAAAGGAAAAAATAATTTTATTCCTAACTTTTTAATAAGAGAATTTTTACAGGGAATTACTCCTCCATCATATCATTATAAGACCAACAACACCTAGAAATAAAGGCTTGTCGTTAGACGACATAGCTCCCTCTTTTAAAATTATTAGTCAAGCTAGTTCCTTGACTAACACTCCTAAATCTAATTTCCTTAAACCAGTGGCCCAACCTAAAAAGGTAGCAAGAAAGTCTTTGACTACTATTACTACCTCCCTAATTACCCATGAAAATATTCCCAATTCTGAGTACATCTCTATTCTAGAACGGCAAAATCAAGAATTAATTCAAAAACTCTGTAGTCTTAAAGAAACTTTACAAGACTACCAAGAAAAGCTTTTTCCAGCTATTCCTTTTGAACAATTTCAGCAAAAGATGTATTTCCAAAGAAATGTTTGAAGAAATTTTCTAGATAAATTACCTCTTCAATTAAAACAAAAAAGACTTTCTCAATCCCGAAAATCTTTTTACCGAGAATTAATGGGATTACAAATGTTTCTTTTTCATGTTCATCATAATGAAGCGGAACCAGAATTTCGAGACTGGATTCATGTCATTTAATTGAATTTTGAAATAATTTTCTTTAAAAAACAACATCATGATCTTTTGCAAGCTGTTTGTCAATACAGAGATATTCCTTCTGAAACTAAAGTCATTTCTGAACTTTATCACCAAGGAATGCTTTATGCATTACAAATAACTTAAATGGTGGACATTCCAACAATTTTTGGTCCAAAAATAACTTTTTGGCTTAGAAAATTTTCTAAATTGTGTAGTGATATAATTACTCTTACAATATATGCCATTTTACGTGAACAAGATTCCAATGGAATCTATAAACCTGTTAAAAGGCATATGATTGTAGGCAATTCTTATCCTTATAGTGGTAGAGAATCTCAGAGTCTAATACTTTCAAATCCTAGAAAATTCTCTACTTATGAAAGGAAAGAATCTCAATATTTTCTTAATTATTTTACTATGCATGGATTAGAAATCTTATCAGAAACATCCACCACCACTTTGTGGACCTACATTCATTTATATGGATGCAGCAGAGAAAATTTTCCTATTGGACATAATTCTCTAAATCCTAATTTTGAGGATCCCACTATGAAAGATTTTGAAGATCTATGATAAAAAATCTAGTTAATTCAAGAGACATCTATAGCTGGAAAGAAGATTTGACATCAGATGATGAAAACCTTCAAAGGGCATACAGTCATCAAAGCTGAGCTTGAAGTGACCATGCCAAAGCAAAAGTTAAATTCAATAAAAGTTTGAAATCTGCACATGGAAAATATGTTTGAAGAAGAAGACAAAAGTGAAAAAGAAAAGTGGATAAGATGTGAAGAAGAAGACAAAAGCTATTAATTACCTTTTTGACTTTGTAAAAAAGTGGAAGATATAAAGTGTATTTAATTTTAGTTTAAAATCTATAGGTTGGAGTCCGAATCTTTTGTAATAGATTTGAAGTTCATCATTGTCTATATAAGTGTTGTAAAGAGTATAATCTTGCAATCTTGTAACTTAAACCTTTCTTTCTTGTAAAACCCTCCATCTCTCTAAAACCCTCCATCTCTCTAAAACCCTCCATCTCTATTACCATCAAATTCTCTGTAAGTACTCTTTCATTAATAAAATTATCTTTAAAATTTATATCTTTGTTTAATCTCTGCAATTTAAATAATTAAAATTAAAGTTTTAAAGCGATTCACGAAAAATGGTATCAGAGCCTTGAAAAAGAAATTTTTTTTGGAAATATAATGTTTGTTATTTTTAAGAAGATGATCAATATATTTAACTTGGTTTCTATTTTGGTTAAACTCTATGTTTTTGGTTTTAATTGTGTTATTATTTATTTTGTTTGATTTCTAAGTATGGTTTTCTATTTTATTAATTCCAATATTAGAAAATATTTTTAGATCTCTGATAGCGGGGTATAGTGAGGTGTATGTGAGATACTTTTAGATCCTCTTTATTCTAACAAATACCTTTAAAATCTTCACCAAAATAACTCAATGACTTTATAAAAGAGATTTCCCTACAAATAGAAATTATGACATTATAATAAATAATAATAAATTATTTATCCTAACAAAAAACACAATTAACTTTATTAGTTAAAGTACAAAAATAATATATAAATAATTATTTAGTTAAAATAGATAATTAAAAGAATGTTTAATCATATTATTTTTAACTAAAAATAAAAAATAAAATATGCTTTTGAAAAAATAATTAAAAGATGTTCTAAATTTTAATCTCTTAAAACAAATAAATAAAAAAAATAAATATTTTCATTAATAACATGTATATTATGCTAATGTAATTTTTAAAACAAATTTTTCTAATAAGATTTTTTTAAAAATAAAATCATAATTAAATAAGTCATAAATAACTAGAAATTAACCCAAAAAAATGTGATGTGAGTCAATTATAGAAAATAAATATTTGAAAATCATATAATTGAAGTGAAACCTTTACAGCCACATGTAAAATATCTAGTTTATTTATATTTTGTCTTCAATTTATTGTACATAATGAGTGAAGCACCAAAGCAATAATATTAGGGTGTATTGAATTATTGTTCGCTTTTGATTTTAAATATAAAATTAATAATTAGCTTGTATTTGAAACCTTCCTAATCTCTGTTGGCTGTCTTCGTCAAATACTAAAACTTTAGGCATATGACACTTTCAAATATTCAAATTTAAAAATTGGGAGAATAAATGATTTGTTCAGTGGGAATTAAAATATCTTTTATGTACCATGAATTAAATTAAATAATTGACCAAAATAAATAAATAAAATATCTACATTTCAAATTATTTTAATTAATTATTTTGATGGACTATTTTATTTAATTTATGATACATAAAAATATGTTATTTTCCACTATGAATAAATCATTTATTCATAAAAATATAGGATCAATTCAAATTGCCATAAAACCTTTGTTTAGGCAAAGAATAGATTCTTCAATGTTTGTTGCCTTAAGAGATAATAGACCCATAAATCTTTAAAATTAAATATTAGCCTTATTTGAAACTAATTTGCATAATGGTCTCATTGATATAAATAATTATCCTAACATTATTTTAATTAAGAATTATATTAATTATTTTTTACAAACATAGTTAAAGAAAATGGACTAGTAATATCTCAAAAGAAAATAAAAATTGCTCAAACTAAAATAAGATTTTTAAATCATGAAATATACTAAAGAGCTATTACTCTTATAGCTAGAAGTATAAAATTCGCTAATAAATTTTTTGATGAAATAAAAGATTAAAATAAATTGCAAAGATGTTTAGGATGTGTAATATGATTTTTGAGAGATTAAATAAATATATTGTTTATATTTCAGAAACTAAATAAGTAAATTTACTAAAAAAAATATAAACCAAAGCACTTTTGTGTTTCTAAATTTTTTTACTAATTTTTAATTTTATATCTCAAATTTTTTTTGTCAATTTTTTTTTAAACTTTTGAATTCTATCAATTTTGTCCTAATGTCATCAATTACTTATACTAATGTAATTTGAATATGCAACAACGTTGGAACACTTGCTAACATGAAAAATAAAATATATTAAAAATTGAGACAAAATTGATAAAATATATAAAATTTAGGGATAAAATTAATAATAATTTTAAACTTGGTAGACAAAAAGTACTCTTTCCTATTTTTATTTAACATAATTTTCAATCATGTTTTTCTCTGTAAAATTAATTTCTCTACTCATTGAGTTATTTTGGTGAAGATTTTAAAGGTATTTGTTGGAATAAAGAGGATCTAAAAGTGATAAAAAAGATAATAGAATTGAAAATTTGAAGTTAAAAAAATAATGGACAAAAATATTTTTTGTTGTCTTAAAATTTGAAGTTATTATCAATTTTATATTCAAAATTTATAATTATTGTAAATGTTGTCTCAATTTCTAACTGTACATTTGACATGGAAGTAAGAATGCCAACAATATTACCACATTTATAGATTCTATTAGTGTAATAAATGACATTAGGGGTTTAGGACAAAATTGATAAAATTTAAAAGTTTAAGAATAAAATTGATAAAAAAGAGCCAAGGGACAAAAATAAAAATTAGTATAAAATTTGAGAATATAAAAGACCTTTATAAAAAAAGATATTTCCAACTTCCAATTTCTAATTCCCATGTAAACTCCTGGGAAGATTGACAAAAAAAATAAGGCACAAATGCATTTACATTCTAAATTATTAGTCATGTATCAATAATTTCATTAACTACAAAAATAAACTTAAAATCTCTCAAATTTTATAATTTATATTAAAAAAGCCTTTATCTATTAACTTTTGCATCCAAAATTTTAACAAAGAAAATACCAAATTATTTTAAAAAATTTTCTACACAAAGAATAAAGTTTAAAAAGTTTTTTATATAAAACTTTTAGTTTAAAAGAATTTTTTGTATAAAAATTAAAAATTTTAGAAAATTTTTTATATTATAATATAATTTAATTTTACTAACGTGTTATTATTTTATTAATATTTTAAATAAAAAAATTAATAAATTTTTTTAAATAAATTATATAATTTAAAAAATTTTAAATAAATTTTTATGATTGAAAATACCACGTATTATTTTTTTTTCATTTTAACAAAAGAAAAAAAATGCACAAAATACACGAGAAGACCCCTGATATACAGTGTTTTAGATTACTGGGCCACATCGACTAGCCGCTGAGTTTTTCTTTGAACGGCAGGTGACCTTTCTCTCTTGCGTCATACACTTCCTCCCTCCAACACAGTTGCATTTGCATACTCGTCGTCCTCCTCGTCGTCGTCGTCATCGTCGACGTTGTGGGATACTTTCCCTTCGCCGGCATGGCCTCGCCGACACCTCGCTGCTCTGGATCAACTTCTCTCAGGGAGGATGACACCGACTCCACCAAGCTGGAGGGCGCTGGTAGCTGGGACGCCCTCGAATGGACCAAGATTGAGGTTTGGTTCCCATTTTCTTGAACTGAATTGAATTAATTTGAATTTCTTTTCCATCTTTTCTTCTCTAACGTTTTCAATTCAGTTGTTTTCCTTCTTTGTTTGTTTATTTATTTTTGTTTTATCCTGAATTTGTCTGCAGCCCATTTTACCCTTCGTTTCGCATGAGAACTTGGATTTCTTGCTTGAGGCAGAGCAAGTCAAAGCCCAAGTATGCAGCAGCTTGAATTATTCCTCTTTGCTTTATTTGAAGCATCGTAAATTTGAAATTTGCTCTCTGCAATTCTTGTTTCAGCAATCTGGGATCATTCTTGTATGCCTTATAGCGCATTTATTTAAAGCCTCAATTGCTTTTTCCTGACTATATTAAATATAAAGAATCTGCAAAATATGTGGCATGTAAGGATGGTGCAAAGAATGGTAAGGGTGATTTTGATAATGTTAAATATATATATATATAACCCCACTCAATAAAGATTTCACAGATGGGTTCTCAAGTCATAAAAAGTGATTAGAATTGGTTGCGATATCGTGTACATGTTAGTTGCACTGCATAAAATGTTTATATTGTTGTTGTATAGTCTGCAGATGCAGAATTTGATATGTGTAACCAGTAATAACATGTTAATTGAGTGTACTCTGTAGTGTGCATACATATGAAATTTCTGTCTTGCAGCTAATAATGGCTTCCAATCATAGTTATGAATAGTGTACCGTGTGCCACTTGAGTGGTTTTGCAACTTTCATGGAGCTTTGCTATAGCTGCGAGCTATTTTTCAGTAGCTGCTACAGGCCCTAGATTAATAGGGCAATGACAACCCTAATTTAGGTGATTTTGCTAGGCTGCCACCTTAAAGTCTTAGACAATCAAAATATCATGGTTTAGTATTAAGTATAATAGGGCTTTGAGGAGGACATTTCATTCTCGTGATACTATTGGCCGATTCTCATTGAAAGATATTGATGATACAAATGTGTTGTTGATTGGTGAGGTGGATGAAGAACTAAATAGTGAAGAAAATTATCTTGTATTTGAAGGCAACGACTTGACTTGTAGGTGTGGCTTTAGCTACTGGAACAGAGGAGCCAGCTCTACATGTTTGATCACTGTCCACATCTTCTGTGATGACAAAAAGGGCAGTGGCATCCACCTCTTGTGCTCTTGATATGGTTGATGAATAAACAAATACCTCAGACAATGTAGAGGAAATTGAAGGATTGTCTCTTGATGTTAGACATTGATATATTTATGATTTAACTACAAGATGTTATGATTTATGTATTATTATGTTGCTATGGGGGTTTTCTTTTAAACTTTTTTTATTTAATGTGAGTTTGTTTTTCTATATATGTTAGTCATTATCTATTCATATTATGAGAATTTTAAAAATTGTGCGCTTCATTTTCATATAGCTCACGTAAAGCTATTTGCTTTGCATGCTTCAAGTGCATTACGCTCTATTAAAAACTATGCTTCCATCTGAATATTGTAAGGTTGTGTTAGATATATGTTTAATGTTTTAAGTATTCATATTTATTAATTTACTTTATTTGACACCACTGCAATATTAAGTACAATTACTAACCCTTTTGAGTTATATATAAAAACTTTTAAAGAAGCTTAGGAAATAAGAAAATAGATATTTTCCTCAATTATAAGATGTCTAAGTGCAACCTGTAATATTTCATACTGTTAGTAAATAGTACTTATAAATATGCCAGAAAATAAAATTCATTTAGCTTCTCTTCTTCTTTTGAAGCATATGCTATACATTAAATGCTCCCACATCTCTTTTTGTATTTATTTCTCCTATAATAAATTTTCTTATTCTATTAAGAATATTATTCCTAAGCAGGGAATGCTAGACATTATTAAGTAGATGAAGGAGTGGCCAGAATTCATGTATTTCCAATTGAGACTTTTACATCAATACAACTGAATTTAGCATCTAAGTTAGTAGATGTATTTTCCAGATGATTTTGGAACATATCCTTAATTGCTGGTTTTTGTAATTGGAAATTTCCCATGTCTTTACTTTGAATTTCCCTGTTGCTTTAAAGAGAAAATTCCTCCCATATACGTGTTACAGTACTGTGCTTTATTTCATGAGTACATCACAAATTAATTAGAAGTGCGGGTCTAAAGTATACCCACGGAAAAAATACTTTGGCAATTTACTCTCTATCGTGAACCTTTTGTAGCCTTTAAGCTACCAGCATGCAAGACCTTACCATTTTGTTATAATAGTTTAAGTATGTGATGGCTAGGTTAAACTAAGTGTATAAGTGATTAGTGGGGAAGGCTTGTACTACGTGTACCAACGCTTTTACTTAACCTAATTGACAATTATAAGTAAACACAAAGGTGTATTATTCTTTCTTTCTTTCTTTGCATGGTATCTGAGTACGTTTGAAGGGAAGAGTAAGGTCTTGATAGGTTTCAGTCTTAGGGCCTGTGCTTTGACCATCTCTAAGAAGCTTTGGCCTTCCCTCTTTTTGCTTTTAATCCCATTTCCAATGATTGTTATTTTCATGTGGCTGAAATATTTTTTAGCAAACTCCTTTGTTGAATAGTTACCTAAATTAGCTTCAAAGACCTATGATTGGCCTATCCTTGTCGATGGTGATGTTAGGATGTTTTTCATTCTCCTCCATGTGTCAAGTTTTAGTTCTAGGTTGCATTATCATGAGTCAGAATTTGAGAGTGCGTGATCAGCCATTGAACTTATGGTTGTGACCAGAAGGCTAATTGATTGTGCTATCATTGTTCCCAACCTTGGTTTGGCATGGGTTGTGATTTTGGTTGATGCTTTTAGTTGTGTCATAGGATTTTGTTATGTATTTCTTGTTTTGAGTGGTTTTATGGTTTTTTCTATATTTATTTAGTAGTTTAGGATTATGATATGATTATGTTAGGTTTAGGTGTACGACTTGGAACTTTACAATAACAACAATAACAAACCAAGCCTCTTTCCACTAAGTGGGGTTGGCTATATGGATCAAGTGACGCCAACGTATTCTATCTTTACTTATTTCTACAGTTACGTTATTAATACTTAAGTTCATCCTAATAGTTTTTCCTATTATTTTCTTTAGTCTTCCCTTACCTCTAATTATTGGGCTATCTTCCATCTAATCAACTTTACGTATGAGAGCCTCTAATAGTCTTCTCTGTATATGACCAAACTATTTAAGACACGTTTCTACTAACTTATCTACGATAGGTGTTACCCTGATTTTCTCTCTAATACACTCATTCCTAATCCTATCCTTTCTAGTGTGACCATTCATCCAACGCAACATTCTCATTTCTACAACATTGAATTTTTGTTCATGTTGACATTTTATCGCCTAACATTCATTACCATACAATAATGCAGGTCCAATAATTGTACGATAAAATTGAGAAAAAGGAGTGTATTGAAGTTTCAGCAATAAATTGTTTTTGGTTGGATACCTTGCAACTCAACTCATGGGATGTAGTTTGAAGAATTCTAGAAATTGTGTCCATGCACTAGATGGTGTGGCAGAGGAGAGTAGTTGGGAGAATGTCAGGAGCTTTGCTTATGGGAAGCAGAGTTGTTTGTTTACTGAGTGTGCTGTGTTAGTATTAGTTGCTGAAGATCTTGAATTGCAATTGTGTGACCTTGTTAGTTGTAATGTTTTGTTTGGTGACCACGTGAATCACAATGTCTTTTCTTGGTTTTAAGATTCCAAGTTTGAAATTTGAATATGCTTTTCTTTGATTTTGTTTCGGTTTTATTTTTAACAAGTTGAAGTTTGTACAGTCTTCAACTTGAGAGGGAGTGTTAGAATAGTTTAAGTGTGAGACGGCTAGGGTAAACTAAGTGCACAAATGATTTGTGGTCTTTGTCTTGTACATGGACTGACCCTTGTACTTAATCTAATTGACAGTTATAGATACACATGGTACTTGGCTAAGTAAGAAGTCAGTAAAACCCCTTCAATATTATTCTTTCTCTACAATTTTAATTTACCTTCATCCTGTTTTTATCCTTTTCACTTGAGATTAATCTATTTCATGGTTTTTTCTTTCAGGAACATGGTGTTGTTCTTGTTAATAACAATGAAGCGGGTACATTAATGGCAACAAATTTTCGTCTTCTATTTGTGGTAAATCTTTCATTTAACATTTATTGTGTTTTGAGATCTAAATTTTGACAAGGCACCATGATGTAGAAATCCTGAATTTGTCATTTGCAATTGGCCGCAATTTTTGACTGAGTACGCAAAGGAGAGAGTATAATGTTGTGATATTAATGTTTTGGGTTTGAAAGATGGTGACCCGCAATTGTGGCTGTTTAGTCAAGTTTTGAATTCTGAGTTAGGATTGGCAGGTGAGAAAGTTGTTGAAAAATATGTTATAGGGTGACTATATGTTAGGAAAGGAGAGGATGATTTTGAAATAAATTGAGCCACTGATCAGGGCTACTGATATGGGCAGAGAATAAAACAATTTGACAAAACAAGAAGAGTAAAAGGTGAAGATCTAGGAGTTAGAATTCTTTTATGTATTTTGAAAGTTTTAAGCTCTTTTTTTCTTCTTCAATAATAATGTGCTTTTGGACTCACCTAAAATAAGTTGCAGTGCAATTGAAGTCAAGATGCCTTAAATTCTGCAAAATTACGCTGAAGCTCAATTCTCACACTTCCTTATGGAGAACAATTTAGGATAAATGATCTAAATAGTACTTGAGCAAAGTACATTACTCAACAAAACGTGTTCAAGCAGGAATTAAAAAAGCTACAAAATGGAACTTCCTAAAGTACTTTTAGCTGTAGAAATATCAGATATATTTAGTTTTTAATGCTGCAAAGTACTGTAGTCTGCTGGAATGCTCTTTCAATATCCTGAAATTCTTCTTAAGTTCCTCCTGAATTTTTGTTCAAATCTAATTAGGTTAATGACTCAATAAATTTAGCTAAAGAGCATATGTGGCTGAATTGTGTGCTTTTATGTGTACCTATTTTATGTGTACCTATTTTATGTGTTTGTGTGTATAAGAAATCTTGTTACTGCTTATTTATCTACTCTACATTGAGTGTATACCTTCTGATTTGTTCTGTTACCTTTTTCAAGAGTGAGAAAACTACAAAAGTTATTGCCCTAGGAACAATACCACTAGCAACGATCGAGAAGTTTTGCAAGATAGTAAGTTCTTAAACTTGCTAATTATGCTACAAATTTTTGCTAATGTTTTCTGTTATTCAAATTTTATATGCTGTGTCAGATTGTGTCAAACCCTCTTCTCTTCTCAGCTTATTTACATCTTTGTGAATATATTTTTCATATTATGATATAAACAGAACAGATATGCATCATTTGAAATTTGAGTAACTATTTTGGAGTGTTCAATGAAACTTTAGTACATTGTACTTGAAACTTCCATGTATATCCTTCTGACCTATCCTATTTATCTCCACTTAATTAAATTACAAAATTTTCCTGACATGGTGTGGGAGGTTTTGTTTTTATCTGGGTTTTGAACATTTTCCCATGGTTCTGGAATCATGTATGGTGAAGTAAGGACCTATACCTTTCTGTTGTGGGAATATGTGGTTGACACATCACATTTTATTAGCTCTTGTGAAAGAAGTGTGGCAAGATATCAGAGTAGAGGGTTTTAAATTTATGGAAAAACTGAAATTTCTGAAGTAGAAACACATCTTATATTGGAGGGACCCCCACATCTCCTTAGCCTTGAAGGACAATTATAGCAAAGATCTGACATGCTGAAATTGCTCCTTAACACATTTCACTTGAGCTATATCTTTTGTGTGACCATTCATTTAACACAATATTCTCATTTCTCTAATGTTGAATTTTTGATGATATTGACTTTTTATTGTCCAATTTTCAGTATTATACAACAATGCAGGTCTTATAGTTGTACAATAAAATTTTTCCTTAAGCTTGAGTGGTACTTTTCTATCACAAATAACTCCTGAAGCCTTCTTCCATTTCATTCACCTAACCCTATGATTTATGTTCTCCTCTATTTCTCCATTATTTTTTATTATCATTCCCAGATACTTAAAATTTGTGACTTTTTGTATGGAATGATCTCCAATTTTCACCTTTGTCCTAGAATCAGTGTTAGTTTCACTAAATTTACAAGGACTATATCATTAGCAAAAAGTATACGCCTTGATGTTGCCTCTGGGATATATTTAGTAAGCACATCCAATACCAAGTTAAAAAGATAAGGGCTCAAAGTTAAACCTTGATGTAGTCCTATGGTTATAAGAAAATCCTTTGTGGCTCCACCTTGTGTTCTCACACAAGTCGTGGCCCCATCATATGTCTTGGATTGCTCAAATATAAGCCACACGAATTCCTTTCTTTTCTAAAGCCTTCCATAATACCTCTCTCGGTATTCTATCATAAGCCTTTTCCAAATCAATGAAAACCATATATAGATTCTTATGAGATCTTTCATATCTCTTCATCAATCTTCTTAATAAATATATCCCCTCTATGGTTAACCTCCTTAATATGAAACCAAATTAGTTCTTTGTAATTCGCGTGTCCAACCTTAATCTCTGTTTAATAACCTTCTCCCATAACTTCATCGTATGAGTCATGAGCTTGATCCCTTTATAATTTGCACAATTTTGTATATCACCCTTATTCTTATACAATGGGATTCAAATACTTCTTCTCCATTCATCCGGCATCTTCTTGGATCTCAATATCACATTGAACAACTTTGTTAACCAACATACACATTTTCTTCCTAAACTCTTTCACACCTCGACGAGTATATTATCAAGTCTTACTGCTTTGTCATTATCCATTCTCTTCAATGCTTTTACTACTTCAAACTCTTGGATTTTTCAATAAAAACTATAATTAAGATCCTCCTCTTTAGTATTTAGCTTATTAGCATGACAGGTAGACATGTGTTCTTCATTAAAAAGTGTGTGAAAATAATTTTTCCATTGTTTTTGGATATATTGTTCCCGTACCAAGATATTACCTTCTTCATCCTTAATACGTTTCTCTTGATCTATCTCTGTCGTCTTCATGTCTCTATTCTTAGCAAGCTTGAATATTTTTCTTTCCATCTTTGATTCCCAAGGATTGATATAACCCTTCATGAGCTCTATCTCTTGCCTTCGACATTGTCTTCTTGACTTCTTTCTTATCTACTTTATACTTCTTCTCCCAATTTTCATTATCTCTGCATAACCTTAATCTTATCTTGTACATTTTCATCCCACCACTAAGATTCTTTCTCCTTTGGTCCAAAACCACTTGATACACACAACGTTTTTGTTGTGACATTCCTAGTCCCTTCAGGCATAAGGATCCACATGTAGTTTGCATCTCCTTGTACTTCCCAAATCCCCTCTTATAACACCTTTCTCTAGAAACTTTCACGTGGTTCGCCTTTCAAATGCCACCACCTTATCCTAGGGCTTGTTCTTTGATTATTTCTTTCGACTCTTCTCTAATATGAACATTTATAACTAGGACCCTATGTTGGATAATTAAGCTGTCCCTAGGTATGAGTTTGCAATCGATGCAAAGTTTTTATCTGATTTCCTTTCCAAAAAGAAATCGATTTGGGAACATGTCGCTCCACTCTTGTTTGTGATAAGGTGCTCTATCCACCATATACAAACTCTAAATATTCCCAAACATCCTTCGCCATCTTGTAATGTGTAAGCATTTATTTCTTCTCTATGGAGTTAACTAGAAGAGCCAAAACCCTTTTGTCCTCCCTCTTCCATACTTTTGCTAACTTCTCATCTCGTGGACAATCTTTTGTCAAGTGTTCATCTTTACCCATTCCTCCTAGGCCAACATTCACCAAGTATTTCCATTCCAAGAAGTTTGTTCTGTTGACATCTAACTTAATATCTCTCAGTTTGGATGTGGTACAATTACCTCAGACACTATAGTCTCAGCCTCCTCGTCTGAGGTCATCATAACAAAAACACACACTACCAAACAATTACCACAAATAATAAAAGAGAGTACCACACCCAAATACTTCCACTTAGGGAGCAAACACCTTCAAATCATCAATAGCATTCCAAAAAATTGCAGCTATATCTCACTAGTCATGCACCAACACATATAACCACCAAAAGAGCAAGAAGAGGCTTTAAAACATATTTCCACACACCAAAAAAAAAAAACCACTGGCCTTCTTCCTATATGTAGGGCACCCCTTTCAGTAACAAAATCAGCCACAAATCGGCTGAAATCACCAAGAAAAACGCAACTTTATCACCAAGTGCGTTTTCTGTGTTTTTAGGAAGAACAGCCCATAAATGCAATTATTTGAGCTTCTTCCATGAATCTACACCAGGGATGTTACCCTGGAATTAGGCACATCTCTGATAGGTTTTTTTTTTTCCTTCGGGAAATTAGGTTTTAGCAGCCAGCTCGGATACTATGTTAGTTTCAGAGGCAAAGAAGAAGATTGAATGGGATTCTAACCCTATTGTTAGTTCCCCTTGTGCTATTTATAATTATAGAATGGGCCAGGCCTAGTACATAAGTAATAACACTAACCGAACTGCTGGATGACAGAAAAAGAAGAATAGCAGCAGATTAAATATGCAAGGATCTTAAACACACTTAATCTCTACTGGATGAGTTCATAGGAGAACTAGACCCAATGTAAATTTAATATATTATTTCCGATGCCTTACAAAAAACAGTTCAGGGTATTTATAGCCAGAATACCCATCTAAGTTGCCTGAAACCAAAAATAAAACATGTGCAGAACATGTGCAGGAAATAAGGAAACATGCCTAAAAACTAGGGAACATTATTGTGCTGAAAAAATAACTGAATGGCTAAAAATCAGTAAGTGTGCAGGAAATAGGGAAACATGCCTAAAAACTAGGGAACATTATTGTGCTGAAAAAATAACTGAATTGCTAAAAATCAGAAAGTGAAGCCCGAGTGGGTCTGCACTTCAGTCTAGTGGAGGTAACCCCAGTATCTCTAGCAGTAACAGTGAGTCATGGGTTTTGCTGGAGGAAACATGCTTCCTTCTAGAATATTGGAGTGTAGGCTTCATGGGCTGTCTTCTAGAATATGTTAGCAGTGGCTTACTGCTATCAATAAGTCAATAACATAAAACCTATTTTACCACGCTCTTCTAACAGTTCCAAATAGTCTGATTATAATTTCCTTGGAGGCACTGATTCATATAGGAATAGCTAGACCACAGGTATGGTTAATCAAATCCTATTAGTAGACTTTTGGATATTGGTGGTTTCAATAAAAAAAAAATCCCATGAAATCTGGAAAAGATAACTACCCTAAATCCTAATCTCATAGGATTAAATCCCTTAAAATTTGGAGTACAAAATAATGAAGATAACTCTAATCTCCTAAAATCACGGAACTAATTTGCTGGAACATAAATGAGATATTAACAGCAATAAGGAAATAAGTAAAGGTAATCAGCCATATTCATATTGCAGCAACTGAATCATGTAGATTTTGTGACAACAAACACAAGGGAGTGCGTCTTTTAGATAGAGGGATTAGACAACTTTGCTGCTTATTAAATTATCTTTTTTGATTTAGTTTTGTCCTGAACATTCTCCTGGGGGCAAACCTTATCCTCCTAATTTTTATCTTTCTTCTATCTTTACCTATGTGTTGGAATTTCTTTGGCTGCAGAAGATTCAGTCCCCACATCATTACTAATGCTCCTAGGGATCCCAATTCACCAGTACAACATTTTCATCATAGCAAAATATGACTTAAATTGAGTGATACAGGGAAATTGGAGCTTATCATTTGGATAGTTATTTTATTTTGGCCTCTAACCAAGACCATGAGTTTATTTCAACAAAGCCACAAGAGTGAATGCTTAAACTCTCTCATATTTGATAATTTTGTAAATAATTTAGTCTGCTTTTATGACATTTTGTTATAAATCTATTAAATTTGTTTGTGCATCATATTTATTATCTATTGTTCTCATCTAATGTAGACTGTAAAGGCTCAGTCCACTACTCGTCAATTTGACAAAACACCATCACAAAGACTGCTCCAGGTCATTGGTAAGCTCTTAGATAAGTTTTTCTTGATTAATACTACTCTTTTCTACATTATTGGAAGAAATTTTTAGAAATCTCAACCGGTGATAGACTCCTTTCTTTTCTCTCTTTTCTTGTCATTGGAAGGCTGGGTAACCTTGCCTACCACCATCCTAGTCATTATCTTTGCTGGGCAAGGCCCATAAGTCCAATTTTTAATGCAAGGAAATTTATGTTTGTTATTTTAACTACTGGTTTGCTGAATGTGCAGACAACTGTATTTATAGTTGCTTGATGTAGTGTTAACATTTTTTTTTTATAGAAGAAAATGTTTTAATAGAAAAAAGTACAAATAGTTGAAGGGAAAGAAAATGTTAATTACATGAGTTATATATTCAATGATTTTTGTTCTTCTAATTACTATGATGCTGGACTTTATATTATATTTAATGTTAAATGCGGTATAGTGGATCAAGCTAATGAGCCATACTATGAAATGAAGTTATGGGAGAAGGTCATTGAGCAGAGATTAAGTTTGGACACTTGGATTATAGAGAACCAATTTGGTTTCATGTGAGGGAGGTCAATGATAGAGACAATATACTTCTTAAGAAGAATGATAGAGAGATATTAGAGAACTCATGTAGACTTATATATGGTTTTTATCGATTTAAAAAAGGCTTATGATAGAGTACTGAAAAATTTATTGTTGAAAGCTTTGGAAAAAACAAGGTGTTCATGTGACTTACATTCAAGGAATCAAAGATATGTATGATGGGGTAACGATTTGTGTAAGAACACAAGGTGGAGCCACAAAGGATTTTCCTATAACGGTAGGACTATGCTGAGGTTCAGCTTTGAGCCATCATCTTTTTAACTTAGTATTGGATCACTAAACATATCCAAGAGATGACGCTACAGTGCATGCTTTTTGCTGACAATTTAGTCCTTGTAAATTGGAAAGAAGTGGATGAAAAAGTAGATGTGTGGAGACAAGCTTTGGAAATATTTAGTTTTCATATAAGTTGAAGTAAAATAAAGTGTTAATAGAATTAACACTAATGTTTTGCTTCAGACCATATGTCCTAACAAGGCTCTATCTCTAGATGTATGTATGATGTGTCTTAGAAGTTTCGAGACAAATAGCCACCTCTTCTTGCACTGTGATATGGCCAAATATTTATGGATCAAGTTGTTTGGCTACTTTGAAGAGAATTGGGTTTGTCTGGCTAATCTTGACACTTTTCTTGCTATTAAATTTATGGGTTTTGAAAGGGATAAGGAGCAGAAAACACTTTGGCATTGCGCTATTCTAGAAACTTTGTGGTGTATTTGGATGGAGCAGAACGTTGGAGCCTTTCAAAATAAACACCTCTTACCCCACCTTCTTTGGGATAGAATCACTTTCTTGATTTCTTTGTGGGTTTCTACTAAAGGGTTGTTTGGAGGGGTCTCCCTTATGGATCTCCAAAGGGATTGGAAGGCTTTATTATGTTAGCTGCTTATTTTTTCTTTCTTGTGCCCTTTTGTTTCTTCTTGTAGAGGACAGTTTGTCCTCCTTGTATTCTCTTCACTTTTAATAAATTTCTCTTTTTTTATCAAAAAAAAAAAAACAAAGTATATGGAATATAAATGTATTGAAAGGTACATTTTGAGTCTAGTGCGGAGGTAAAACTTAAAGATTATTCCATACAACAAGTCACTAGTTTTAGTACTTAGAGAAGCACCTATCATAGAAAAGTTGGTAGAAATGTGCCTTAAGTGGTGTTTGGTCATGTATAGAGGAGGTGATTAGAGGCTCTTGTTCGAAGAGTTGACCAAATAGAAGATAGTCTAATAACTAGAGGTAGGGAGAAACCAAAGAAAACAATAAAATTATTGTTTTTTCTTTCTTTTGTTCTTCTATGTCTGTTAGAGGACAACTTATCCTCCTTGTATTCACTTGTATCTCTTCCCTCTTTAATAATTTTTTTTTAATAAAAAAATAGTTGTGAACAATCTAACCATAAAAATGTGCTAAGATAGAAAACATTGGGGTTGCTTGATTCATGTAGCCGATCCCACCTTGTGAAAAAAGACTTTGTTTGTTGTTTATCTCTATGAACAGCATTATTGACATGTTGTCTTCACTATGGGCTGTTAGACTATTAAATTCTTTTGGTTGGGGTGTTATTATCTCCATGTACTCTGTTATATGTCTTATTTGGTCCTTTTTGTGCGCTGTTAGATAACTTATCTTTTCTCTTGTGCATGTAGGAAAGGATATGAGAATTATAGTTTTTGGTTTCAGGCCCCGTACAAGACAGGTAATCCTACTGTGACCGTAATACTGGCTCTTGTATTTAATTATATTGATGACATTGAAGATATTATAATTATGAGCTCTCATTTCTAGCCTTGGTTCTTTACATATGGTGCATATTTATGACATTGAAATAACAATTTTAAGTCTTGTGTTTATATGACGGCTTTTAAAAAAAAATGGTATGTGCTTCAAATTTTCATTTTGGATGGAAAAATAATTTATTGATGAGAAGGGAGAACAATACAAAAAAGTACAGAAACAGAGGACAAGAGATCCTGCTCAAACAAAAGAAAAAGCAACAGAAAAAAAATCTAGATTCAACTCAAAAGAGGTTTCCAATCCCTTTAAACATCTACAAGGGACACCCCCCAAAAATACCTTTTATCCTGTAAATATTTATATGGTCCTTTTCATATGTTTAAGTTGTGATAGTGATATTTGTTGGAAATGTGCAAAGAAAGGTAAATGAAGTTCCACATTGGCTAGTTAAGACAAATATAAAAGGCTATATAATGTGTGGGGATGTCAAACCAAATTGTCTTAGGCATTTTGGAGATAAGACATCCTCTACACTCAAACCTATAATCAAAGCCTAACAATATTATGAACTAGCACTCCACCGTGCAGATTTGTACTGGGACCCTCAAACTTAACAATATTAATAAAGCCAATTACACGTCTTCACTTAATAGCTTAAGCTTTTAAACTGAATTGATCTTTGACAAGGTATCAATGCCTCAATGATCAAGTGCCAAGGAGGTTGACTCTTGCCACCCCTTAGTAAAAGGTATGGTGGGCCTGTACTTTGTTTACACTTTAAGCCCATTGGGTTTTCACGTGATGGTGCATGTTAGAGATATTAATAAAACCAATTAAAGTATTTGGGAAAGAATTATTTTCTTGGCCTCTTTGAGGGTTCAGCTAATGTTATTCTTAGGGGGGTTTCCCTTGTGGAAGTACAAAGGGGTTGGCGAGCTCTTTTCAGCTAATGAGTCCATAACCTCTGTTTTCTTCATGTCCTTGGTTTTATTGCTTTTATATGCAAAAAATAAAACCAATCATAGGCCTTCACTCAACCGCTTAAACTTGTTGAAATGGTCCTTCAAATGTTACAATTTTTTTTAGTAGCTAATCATTGCAAGTGGAATGGAGGCTTTGGCCTTTTTATAATTGTGATAGGAAGTTGTGAAGGTTTGCGAGAGGGTAATGAAGATCTAATTGTCATACATGTTTGCTTACATAGTCACTAATTTTCATTTTCTTTTACTGTCTGTAATTGGATTCTTCTTGTTCTCTGAAGTATTCTAGTTGTATGATATCGGAAGAAATAGTTAGGTAAGCTAGCATTTTCAATTTGTTGTAAGACAGTGAGAATGGTGTTGCCTTGTTGTGAACATTTGAATGGATTTTCTAATTTTTTAGCATGTGTTGTATCTCATGTTCATTATTAAATTTACAGAGACGTGTAATATTTGATGCATTATTGAGATTAACAACGCCCGCAAGACTATGGGATCTCTATGCCTTTGTATCTGGCCCTTCTAGGTTAAAAAGCTCTAACCCAAAGGTGCGCGTACTCAATGAGTATTTTCGGCTTCTTGGAAGAGGGTCTTATCATGCATCAATCAATATGATTGAAAGTGGGTCCTTTACCTTGTCGAATGACTTGTGGAGAATAAGTAGTGTGAATTCCAACTATACAGTGTGCCAGACTTATCCATTTGCTTTGATTATTCCAAAGAGCATTAGGTAACTGAGGTCCAAACTTTCTTCTTTTTCCCTGTAGTTATATCTTTTTAAATAAAATTCAATCGACTGAACCATTCATTTGGTAACTTTGTACGGTCCTGATGCTAGTGATGATGAAGTGAACCAAGCTTCCAGTTTTCGTTCAAGATGTCGGCTGCCTGTAGTTTCATGGTGTCATCCTGGTACAGAAGGATCTTTTTTTTTTTTTTAATTATTATTTGGCAGTTCAATTCCTCTTGTTTCATTCTTTTTATGTTATGGTATTTTCTATGTCACTGCCTTTATGTCCTTATGCGAGTGATGACTTATAGGTAATGGAGCAGTACTTGCTCGTTCGTCCCAGCCCTTGGTTGGTCTCATGATGAATATGAGGAGGTAAAGTACACTATTTTATCAATTGTATCCTCCTAATGCCAATTAAAAAGATTTTTTTTAAAAATATTTATTTCTTTATTTTTAAAGGAAGGAGGGAACAACACAGTTACTTTTGTGAAAAGACACTAGAATAGCAATACTATTGTCAGGTCAATTCTTGAGGTTCAATGTAAAGCAATGGTTTTATGCTTTATAACTGTAAATTACTTTCATTTGATGAGGGTAAGGACCTGTTGCTGTATGCTCCTTTGTGGCTTCGTGGTGCAACAGTGCTTTTCAATTGAAATTTTGTTCCTTAGAACATTTTATGTGACATCTCTTGTCTTTTTACTATTTTGTTTTATGGCTAAGTTAGCAAGAATTCTTATTGTCCTTATTTGTACTTTTCCTATCTCTCTTAATATGTTCTTTCATTTTGGAAAAGAAAGAGAAAAAAAAGGTGATATGCTTCATTTTATTGCCCGCAGCAACACAGATGAAAAGCTCGTGGCTGCACTTTGCAGCAATCTTGATGATGGCTCTCGGAGGTATGACCGTGGATTCTCTTTCACGATATGTTATATAGTAATAGCATGCTGTTTTATGTTCTTGCAATATGAATATATGATGTTCCTTTCAACACAAAGCAAAAGCATCAGCTGCATATTAATTGACTATCTTAGTAAGTATCATGGAGTCCTTTCCATATCAATATTTGATTCATTAGAATTTTCTAATTAGAAGTTTCTTTCTAAATTAATCAAACCTGAATTTTTATTCAATTTTCTTAAATAATTGTGCCACCAATTAACTCTATAACAGACAGTTCAGTAGTTGGTTACCTCAGGAAGTTGTTTATCTATGATTTTGTGGTTAATTTGGTTTATACTTTTTCGTCTTTTAGGAAGCTATATATTGCTGATGCAAGACCAAGGAAAAATGCATTAGCTAATGGGGCTATGGGAGGTGGTTCAGAGTCATCATCACATTACTTTCAATCTGAGGTCTGTCTAAGGCTTTGTGGGTCCTTAAATGGTTTTTCAGTCATAATTTGGCACATTATTCTAAATGCTCCAATTCTTATTTCATATTATCAGATAGTATTTTTTGGGATAGACAACATCCATGCAATGAGAGACAGCTTTGCTCGGCTTAGAGAATACTTAGATACTTATGGCAGAGCATCATCGGATGGAATGTCATCCTTTTTGGTGAGTTTATGAATCTTGTAAAGATTCAGCTATTTGTGTCATTGATGTATTGACTAGGATATAGAGTAGTCCAGCTTTAAAGTTGCTTATAAACACTTTTGACCCACAACAATATTGAAGTCTTATTTATTTAATATTTTTATTCTGAAAGTTGAACTTAGACGTTGGCATTTGTTAGCATTTGTTATTTTCCTCGAAGAGTTATCCTATAATGGTTAATGGGCAATCTTTTGTTTCCTAAAAATAAGTTAGAATTCATTGAGGTTGTGTGTATCATTTGGAAATTATCTCTCGTGTATATTATTGTATGGTATGAAGACTATAATGCAAATGATATATTCTCTCGGACTCTAACTAATTTGATTCAGCCAAGTTTTGTTGTTAAGAACATGCAGGTTGGATTCTGAAGTTTCTTGAACATAATCTTTTATCAAAAGGATATTGGGGATGGGTTTAGAAATTGAATTAGAAGCTATCTTTCTAGAGTGGTGTTCTTTGCTTTTATCATAGGTGAAAAGACTCAGCACTGGAGTTGCCCACTAAGGGAACACCCAAACAATTCAGAGGCCAATGAGAAACCCCACAACCTACCATCTCAGCTAGGTCACCCACTAGGCTCTCCTCTACATTAATCCTGGCCAGCCCACACTTAGAAAGATTAGAATGAAGCCTGGACACTAAATTTTGAGCAAGGAAAGCACATTCTGAAAACTTTCCTTATCTTTACTGAATTGAACATGGGATACCTCTAAACCTTTAGTCCCTATCCTTAGATCATGAACCACCTCTCTCTCACAACTCCTAGACAACATATGACTTAGAACATCAGAAACAAGTGTAAAGATAAAAGGAGAGAAAGGATCCCCTTGCCTAATAATAGCACTAACCGAATTTAGGAATAATAGTAAGGAAAAGTAGCAGCAGACTAAATATGCAAGGATCTTAAGCACACTTAATCCCCACTAAATGAGTCTGTAGGAGGACTAAACCCAATACAAATTGAATATATAACTTCAGATGATCTTAAAGAAAACAGTCTAGAGGTATTTATAGTCAGAATACCCTTCTAGTTGCATAAAACAGAAAATAGCACATACGCATTAAATTAGGAAGCATGCCTAAAAAGTAGGAAACATTATTATGCTGAAAAATAAACTGAATTACTAAAAATCAGTGAGTATGCCAAAGTGGGTCTGCACTTTAGCATAGTAATCCCAATATCTCTAGCAGCAAAAGAGGTGAATCTTGAGTTTTGCTGGAGGGAATATGCTTCCTTCTAGAATATTGGAGTACAGGCTTCCTTCTAGAGTATGTTAGCAGTGGCTTACTGCTATCAATACTTCCCCCTTGGAATTTCTCCTTATCCTCAAGGGGAAAATTAGGGAATTGGGCAATGAGCAAATCATAATCTTCCCAGCTTTGTTCTTCAGTGGGTCGGTCATGCCATTGAATGAGTAGTTCGAGTGTGGGCCTGGAAGAAGTAGGGATCCATCAGTGTGATATGACATGAGTAGTTTGCAGTAATAATTCCCATTCAGGGGAAAGAGGAATAGCTGAAGGAGGAATAGGTACTGGTTGGCCATGAGCTGGTCGGAGTAGCGAGACATGAAAGACCGGATGAATTCATGCAGAAGAGGGTAGATCTAGTTTATAAGCCACAGAACCCACCTTGCGAAGAATTCTATAGGGCCCGAAGAACTGAGGAGATAGTTTCTCATGCCTCCTTTTGGCTAAGGAGTGTTGTCTATAAGGCTGGATTTTCAGTAGGGCAGCATCTCCGATGTTAGAAGGGAGATCCCTCCTTTAGGAGTTGGCCGAGGATTTCATTCAATCCTGTGCTTGTTGGAGATGGGATCTAATGATGTGAAGCATGTTATCTCGTTGTTGCAGCTGTTGTTCTAGATCAAAGAGATGAGTGTCTCCTGCTGTACAAGGATGGAGAGCTAGGGCTTCATGGCCATAGAGTATTTTAAAGGGAGTGGTGCCTTTAGAAGTGTGGAAACCCGTGTTAAATGAGTATTCTGCCCAGCAAAGGAATTCACTCCATTTAGTGGGCTGTTCATGAGTAAAACAGCGAAGATAGTCCTCAAGACAGCGATTCACCACCTCTGTTTGTCCATCACTTTGTGGATGGTAGGCTGAGCTCATGTTGAGTCGAGTTTTGCTGAGTTTCAATAACTCAGACTAGAATGCACTTAAGAAAATCGAGTCTCTGTCAGAAACAATAGAGCATGGTATACCATGGAGGTGGATGATCTCTTGACAGAAAGTGGCAGCCACCGTTTTGGCAGTATAGGGATGTGAGAGAGGGACAAAATGGCTGTACTTGCTTAAGCGATCCACCACTACTAAAATAGTGTTGAACCCCTTGAATTTTGGTAATCGAGTGATGAAGTCCATAGAGATATCTTCCCATACCCGATTAGGAAGTGGTAGAGGTTGAAGAAGACCCGTGGGAGAGAGAGTCTGGCATTTGTTCTGATGACAAATAAGGCAGTGCTGCACATAGGTTTTGGCATCTTTGTTCATGGAAGGCCAATTAAAACTAGAATGTAACTGCTGCATTGTCTTAAGATAATCGCCATGTCCACCAGAAGGGGAGTTGTGAGCTTCTGCAAGAAGTGTTTGTTTAAGTGTTTGCAGGTCTGGAATAACTAGTCTTCCTTTGTAAAATAAGCGGTTATTGGTCCAGGAAAAATTTGGGATGCTTGCTGGATCCTTCTTAAGTGTTTCAATATGTGCCTTAGTGATTGGATCTTGAAAAAGAGCCTCCTGAAGTTCTTGGAAATCAAGCTGAATGGGAATAGTGAGTGCAAAGAAATCCACTTGTTGAGGCATTCTGGATAGTGCATTAGCCCCTTGATTGGTATGACCACTTTTGTAAGTGATGGAGAAGTCAAAAGGAAGGAGCCCCTTGATTGGTCTGACGACTTGTTGAGGCATTCTAGATACTTGAGGCTGCGATGATCAGTACGAGCAATGAAATGCCTTCCAAGTAAGTAGTGGCGTCATTTTTGTAAGGCTAGTACTAGTGCCAATAACTCTCAGTCATAAACAGATTTGGTTTAAGTAGAATGAGCAAAACCTTTGCTAAAATAGGCACTTGGGTGATCTTCTTGTATGAGAATGGCCTCAATCCCTTCGCTAGAAGCATCACACTCTACAACAAAGGGTTTTTTCAAAGTTAGGAAGAATGAGGACCGGTGTAGTTGTAAGTACTTGTTTCAGTTGTTTGAAGGCTTCTCCTGCTTTAGGTGACCACTTGAAGGCATCTTTTTTAGCAAGATACGTGAGAGGTCTAGTGAGGATGCCATAGTTGTGGACAAATTTGTGGTAGTAACTTGTAAGTTTGAGAAAATTGCGTAGCTCTTTCACTGTGTTTGGAATAGGCCAATCTAGGACCGCTTTGATTTTTTTTGCTTCCACTGCCAAACCTTGTCCAGAAACCACATGACCTAAAAAGTGAATTGATAACTGGTCGAAGAGGCATTTACTAGCTTTGGCAAAAAAGGAGTTATTGGACAACGCTTCAAGAGTTAACTGGAGATAGTGTTGGTGTTGCTCCAAGGTGGGGTTGTACACCAATATGTCATCAAAGAAGACTAGTATAAACTTGCAGAGGTATGGCCGAAATAGATCATTCATTGCTGCTTGGAAGGTGGAAGGTGCGTTGGTAAGGCCAAATAGCATAACAACGAACTCATAGTGGCCATTATGAGTACGGAAGGCTGTCTTGTGTATATCTGTAGGGTGCACTCGGATTTGGTGATTGCTAGAGCGAAGATCAATTTTGGAGAAGAATTGAGAACCATGCAATTCATCTAGCAACTCATCAATAGTGGGGACAGGATATTTATCTGGCATTGTAATCTGATTAAGTTTCCGATAATCAACACACATTCGCCAAGCGTCATCTTTCTTTTTAACCAACAATACCGGGCGTGCGAAAGGACTAGTATTGGGACCAATGAACCCCGTTTGGAGCAAGGCTGTCACTTGCTTTTCGGTCTTAATTTTCTCATGATGTGGGTATCGGTATGGTCTAATATTAGGTTTAGATGCATAGGGTAGCAAAGGGATTGCATGTGAATGTGTGCGGAAGGGAGGTAAATTGGTTGGTTCTCCAAATACCGCTGAGAAGTGCTGTAATACCTGCTGAATGGACAAGGGAATTGTAAGTGTAGGTTTGGCAAGATCGTCTTCTCGGGTCATACATTGTAATGAAATCTGTTGTGGCTCTGGTTGAGGTACTCCTTGTAATTTATAGTGCCTTCCATTGATGTAAAAGATAAGGAACATTTTGTTCCAATTAGCTTGTACTGTATTTAGAGAGGCTAACCATTTAATTCCTAGAACTAAATCAGCACCCCCGATTGGTAAAGGGTAGAAATCTTCAGAATATAGTCAAGTCAGAGAGCTGAAGTTGCACTTACTTGCACAAAGAATGACAGCGAATAATATCTCCATTCCCTATCTGAACTCCAAAGGGCTGTACTTCTTGAACAAGGATTTGTATTTGCTTCACTAGACTCAAGGAGATAAAATTATGGGTGGAACCAATATCCACCAGAATTAATACCTCCTTTCCTTGAAGAATTCCCTTGAATTTTAGTGTAGAAGTCGAATTATTGCCAAGTATGGCACAAAGAGAGATTTTAGCCATGTCTTGGGTGTCTTCTTGGATCTCTTGTTCGTCCAAAATTTCCTCTTCTAATTTTTCTTCCTCGCTAGCATCCAGTAATGATAAGGATGCTGTTTTGCAATGGTGCCCTAGTGTGAACCGTTCATTGTAGTTGAAACAAAGGCCCTTATCTCTCCTTAACTGATGTTCGGCTTCGGTTGGGCATTGAGATGATGATGCCACAAAAGGAGGAGCAGAACTAGGGATCACGGCTGGATTGTAGCCTGAAAAATTTTGCTGAGCGCATACCTCCTTATTTCTCTTTGAATTTGAAAAATTGGGCCGACCACTTTAGGCTTGATGGACCCGTTGATAAGTAACTCTAGTAGGGTTTAATTTAGATTCAAACTCTAACGCAAGACTCATAGCTTTGTACACAGAGCGCGGCTTATGAATTTTGACGTCAGCCTTCAAGTCCTCCTTCAACTCGCTCAAGAATACCCTAAGTAAACAATGCTTTGGCCAGTTCTTCACACATGCAGCCCTCCTAGCAAACTCTTGGTTATACTCTTGTATAAAACTTGTTTGTTTGATGCAGTACAAAAACTCATCAGGATTCTGAAACTCAAGAGGGCCATAATTCTCCTGTAAGGCTTGAACAAGCTTTTCCCAATACAGCAAGGTTCTCTCTGAATTCACCCAAGTAAATAAATCTAGAGCATCTCCTTCTAAATACATGGCTGCCACATCTACCTTTAATTCTAACGGAGTTTGGTAATACCAAAAGTATTTTTCGACTTTGAGAATCCATCCTCTCGGATCCCCTCCTTCAAACTTAGGAAACTCCATCTTGGTGAAAGGTGGTTTTGCAGGGCCATGGCTTCCCCAAGAATTCCCCCATTCTTCTTCATGGTCTTCATTCCAATGGGATTTATTTCTTCCTCTGGAATCTCTGCATTCGGGGCCCTTTCCCTTATTCCTAGCAGCTTTGAGAGGCAACTTCTACCGCTAATGAATATATTGCATCTAACCGTGCAGCTATGGCAGATAGTTGTTGGCTAATTGCTTCAGTATTTGGTGGTGGATTAGGTTGAATAGAATGGAGGGTGTGGGAATGTTAGGACCAATGTTTGGAGGGTTTTGTTCGAGTAGTGAAATGAGGATCGGGTGTTCATCCCCATGAGGATGAACTAGGCTCTGATACCAAAATAATGGCACTAACTAAATTTAGGAATAATAGTAAGTAAAAGTAGTAGCAGACTAAATATGCAAGGATCTTAAACACACTTAATCCCCACTAAATGAGTCCGTAGGAGGACTAAACCCAATACAAATTGAATATATAACTTCAGATGATCTTAAAGAAAACAGTCTAGAGGTATTTATAGTCAGAATACCTTTCTATGTTGCATAAAACAGAAAATAGAACATGTGCATTAAATTAGGAAGCATGCCTGAAAACTAGGAAACATTATTATGCTGAAAAATAAACTGAATTACTAAAAATCAGTGAGTACGCCAAAGTGGGTTTGCAGTAGCATAGTGGAGGTAATCCTATCTCTAGCAGCAAAAGAGGTGAATCTTGAGTTTTGCTGGAGGGAATATGCTTCCTTCTAGAATATTGGAGTACAGGCTTCCTTCTAGAGTATGTTAGCAATGGCTTACTACTATCACCTAACAACACGAAATTCCCGAAACCACTCCTTAGGCTCTTTGTTAACTATGACAGCAAAGGCAATGGAAGAAAGGCACTTCATTCACCTTCTCCTTCTGTCCCTAAACCTTTTACGACAAAGAACTTTATTCAGAAATCCTCAATTTGCCCTACTGTAGGCTTTCTCAAATTCCAGCTTAAAAGCTAAGCCCTTTTGCTTTGGCTATTTAATGTCTTCCACTACTTCATTTTCCACTGGTGCTGCATTGAGGATTTGCCTACCTGCCACAAAAGCACTTTGATTCTTAGAGATGGTATCTCCTAGAACCTCTCCTAACTCAAATAAAGAACCTTAGTGATGATTTTATATACACTAGAGACCAAGATAAAGGGTCTATAATCGCGCACCTTAATACATTGATCCTTTTTTAGGAAAAGATTGACGAAAGTCGAGTTCATGCTTGTGATAATCTTACCATTGTAGTTGAACTCATTAAACACTTTCAACAAGTCCTCTTTTCTAGCATGCCTGAAAAAAGGTCATGTTAAAACCATCAGGTGCCTTCACTTTATTCATCTTCCAGATTGCTTCCATAACTTCATCCTCCTAAAAAGAACTTACTAACCAAACGGCCTTAGCAACATCAAATTGATACCAATCAAACCCCTCAAGAAAAGGCATCTCAATGACTTACTTATTGTAAAGCAATTTACACAACCTAGTTACTATATTAGAGATTGAACCAACATCCCCTACAATTCCCCCCCCCTCTCTAACTCTAATTCCTTGGTCAAACTTCTCTTTTTCCTTCCATTTACCACCTTATGAAAATAACTATAGTTTACATCCCCTTCCCTAACCCACTTAGTCCTACTCTTTTGATGTCAACTAATTTCTTACCTTTTAATAATCTTATCAATCTTGTTTCTAAGGGTTAATCTGCGAGCCTATTGCGCATCCTCTAAACCCAAATTCACTCTCATTCTTATCAAGAACCTCTAATTCTTGTCAGATTTTTTTTTTTTAATCCTAGTGTCACCAAAGATCTTCTTATTCCAAATTCTAAGTTTGCCTTTCACAAATGTCAACTTTTTCATAAATTTAAACCCATCCCAGCCTGCAATTGAACAATCCTCTTAGCCGCATATTTCTAAAGCAAAATGGGGTTAGGCCCCACTTAACCCTACTAAAATCAAGCAAGAGAGGGAAATTATCAGATACAAATAGGAAAGAGTCTTTTGAGTTAAGTTTGGGTAAAAATCCCAAGCAGAAGTAATAAAAAATCTATCAATATGAGATGACATTGAAGATTTAAATTGACTGAATATTTATTAGTATTATTCAATCGTTTGTTACAAATATATAGACAATGAATTTATACATCATTCCCTATTCTAAGTTTGGAAAGGTAATTTAGATACAACAATTACACAATAAAATTCTATAATCACACTATCAGAATAAAAGCCCAATTAGGCCCAATAAGCCCAATAGAACTAGTCAACACTCCCCCTTAAGTTGGTGCAAAGTTGTCACACATGTCTAACTTGCAAACGAGCGTATGAAACATTTGTTTGTTGAGACCTTTGATAAATACATCAGCAAACTGCTTTTCTGACGTCACATAAATCAGGCTTGGTATTTCACTAGTAACCTTCTCTTTGATAAAGTGTCTGTTAATGTGTTTTGTTCAATCATGATGAACTGGATTATGAGTTATACTAATGTCAGCCTTGTTATCACAATACAAAGACAACTCCTTTTCCAGTAGCCTCAATTCTTCTAATAGCTTCTGTACCCATATAAGTTTACAAACTCTCTAGGCCATAGCTCTATATTCAGCTTCTGCACTGGATCTAGCAACGACACTTTGCTTATTACTTCTCCAAGTAACCATATTTCCTCTTACAAGCGTATAGTATTCGGATATAAATCTTTTATCATCTAGTGATCTAGCCCAATCTGCATCTGTAAAGGCTTCTATTTGGAGGTGACCATGTTTGGAAAAAAGTAATCCTTTCCCTGGCCTAGACTTTAGATACCGCAAAGTGCGAAAGACAGCCTGTATATGGGATTTTCGAGGATTATGCATGAACTAACTGACTAGATTGACCGCATAGGCTATGTTTGGTCTAGTGTGAGAGAGGTAAATAAGTTTTTTGACCAACCTCTGGTATCTCTCTTTATCAATTGACTTCCCAAACCCTTGATTGTAGTTTATGATTACTCTCAATAGGGGATTCTGTTGGTTTGCACCCTGACATGCTAGTCTCTTTTAAGAGATCTAGACTATACTTCCTTTGAGAAATAATGATTCCTCTCTCTCTCTCTCTGAGATCTAGCAACCTCAATTCCCAAGAAGTATTGTAGTTTATCGAGATTTTTGATCTCAAATTCTTGTGCCAATAACTTCTTCAACTGGGACATCTCTTCTTTATCAGCTCCAGTCATTACTATATCATTAACATACACGATGAGAAGAGCGACTTTGCCCTTTTGATGTCTTATTAAGAGGGTATGGTCATCATTGCTTTGATGATAGCCAAAGGAAACCATGACATTACTGAATTTGTCAAACCACGCTCTTGGGGATTGTTTCAATATGTATAGAGCCTTCTTCAGTTTATACACTTTTCCTTGACTCTGTTCATTATTAAACCCAGGTAGGATCTCCATATACACTTTCTCTTCCAAGTCTCTATGAAGAAATGCATTCTTGACATCAAATTGGTGCAAGTCCTAATTAAGATTAGCTGCACAAGATAACAAAATTCTAATAGAGTTCATTTTTGCAACCAGAGCAAAGGTTTCCTGATAATCCACTCCATAAGTGTGTGTGAACCCTTTGGCCACCAGTCTAGCTTTGAACCGCTCTATCGAACCATCAGCTTTATGTTTCACAGTGAATACTCATTTGCAACCCATCAATTTTTTATCTGGTGGAAGAGGGACCAAATCCCAAGTCTCATTCTTGGACAAGGCCTTCATTTTTTGAATCATCGCTTGCTTCCACTTGGGATCAATAATAGCTTCCTTCCAATTCTGTGGAATAGACACAGAGAAAATAAACAAGGTAAAGGCTCTATATGATGGGGACAGGAAGTCATAAGAAACAAAATTAGACATAAGATATTTGGTATAAGATCTGACTCCTTTTTTGTGAGCAATAGGTAGATCTAAATCATTAGAAAATATAGATAACTCACCAGTAGAGGAGGATTTAGAAGATTCAACAGATTGTATGATGGCTGCTTCAGTTTTGTCTGGCTAGTTTCTCCTTGAGTATGTCAACAAGTCAGGTTTGTCCAATTTCTCCAATCTCTCAATAGTGTCCCCTTGAATTACATTCTTCCTTATGTCTTCTAGATCAAGGAGCGCCACCTCTTCTACTTTATTAACCTCCCTTTGAAGAGGTTATAAGGGTGTGCTAAAGTAGGGTTCAATTTCCTGGAAGGTAACATCCATACTAACAAAGGTTTTTCTAGAGGGAGGATGATAACATTTATAACCTTTTTGAGTAGGGGAATACCCTATGAAGACACATTTAAGGGCTTTAAGATCAAGTTTTTCAATATTCCTAGTATCAACAAAATCGACACAACCAAACACTTTGGGTGAGATATTTTAAAACTTCAAGAGGACTTTGAAAATCAAGAGGCATGCGGTTTATAAGGTATGTAGCAGCTAAAATAGCATCTCCCCAATAAGGCTTGGGTAAGTGCATGGTGAACATGAGGGACCGGGCCACTTCTAATAAGTGTCTATGTTTCATTTTAGCCACTCCATTCTGGACACTTGTATAAGGACAACTGGTTTGATGGATAATTCCATAAGTTTCTAAGTAAATCTCAAAGTGTTTATTCATTTACCCAGTGCTATTGTTAGTTCTCAGGATTTTATCTTAGCATCAAATTGAGTACAGACCATCTTATGGAAGGACTAAAAGCAAGAAAAAACTTCATTTTTTGACTTTAGAAAATAAACACAAGTGGTGTGGGTACAACAGTCAATAAAGGCAACAAACCATTGACAACTAGACAAAGAAACAGTTTGAGTAGGACTCCAGACATCATAATGAATGGTCATAAAAGGAATCGAACTTTTATTATTACTCAAAGGATAAGAGGTTTGAGTATGCTTGCAAATTCACAAGCATCACAAAATAAGGTTTCCACAATAAGATTTGAAAACAAATTGGGAAAAAGTTTCTTTAAAACAAAAAACGATGGTTGTCCCAACCGCTTATGCCATTGGATTATTTTGTTATTAACATCCTTATTAACTCTAAGAAGGGCTTGTCTTGAGTCTCAAACACCATCTATCATGTACAAACCATCACACAACCTACCATTGCCAATCCTCCTCCCTTTGTGAAGGTCCTGAAAGACACAATGATCAGGAAAGAACACAATTTTACAATTTAGATCTTTGGTGATAGAATTGACAGATAAAAGATTAGTAGGAAACTCAGGTACAGGAAGCACAGATGAGAGTGTAATATTAGGTGTACAAACTATAGAACTTGTCTCACAAACAGAAGATACAAACCCATTGGCTATTCGAACATTTTCCCCTTTAGGACATGAAGAGTAGTTGGACAAGCCTTTAAAAGAGCCGGTCAATGTCTATTTGCACTAGAATCAACAATCTAAGAGGGAGAATGGGCAGTAAAAGCCATACCTGAATGCACATAATTAGAAGTGCCAGCTATAGAGGAGTCAAGTTTGGTTAAGAGACGACGGAGGTGCTGAATTTCATCAGAAGAGAGAGAGGCTCCTGAATCTGTATCCTTGGGTGGCTCAACAGTATTAGCTATATTTTCCTAGCCTTTGGATGAAGTGACTCGTTTACCTCCACGGCCTCAAGTTGGCCAACCATGTATCTTCTAACAAGTCTCCTTGGTATGCCTCGACTTACCACAATAATCACACTGCAAGTGATCTTTATCAAAGGTGGTGGCCTTGGGTTTCTCATGGGAGACGGTCGAACCACTTCTCAATTGGTGCTTGATAAAGCATGACACTGCGACGACTTTCTTCTTGTACAACATAGGAGAAAGCATCCTTAACAGAAGGGAGAGGAAATTTTTCCAGAATTTGAACTCGAATCTGATCATATTCTGGATTCAAACTAGCCAAAAAATCATAAACCCTATCTTTTGAAATCAACTGGTGAAATAAAACTGCATCCTCAACACATTTGGTGTGGAGATCTTTATAGTAATCTAACTCCTGCTATAACCCACTCAATTTAGAATAATTGTCAATTGTAGTCAATTCTCCTTGTTTAGTGGCATGGATCTTTGTCCTGATCTCAAACACCTAAGCATAATTTCCTTTGCGAGAATAAGTGTGTTTGGTTGAAGTCTAGATTTTTTCAATAGTATCAAGTAACATATATTACTTAGAGATCCGAAAATGCATAGTATTTATCAGCCATGTCATAACAAGGGAGTTTTCAGAGTCCCATTGAGCATAGTTATAATCAGAAATAGTGGGAGGTTTTGTATCTACAGTAATATAGCCAAGTAGCTTTCGAGATTTAATGTATAAAAGACATGCTCTTGACCAAGCGAGATAGGTACTAGTTCCATCCAACTTGATGGTGCAGATATAGACAAGTGAAGTATTTTCTATTGCCTTAGTGTCTCCCATAATAAGTAATCAGCACCACAAAGAAGGCAGAAGGAGAAAAGAGGCCAAAAAATGGACAGAACAACTAAAAAACAAAGCAAACCAAAAAAGCCAAATTGGTGATTGGCGCGTGGCGGCAGATAGTGACCAGATTTGGTGGGTTTTGCTGTCTAGGCAATGAGCTCTCCAAATATGGTGGCAGTGAGGCAAACAACAGGGCAGAATGGCTAGGATCGGAGAAAAAACGTAGATCTCTCCAGAACGGCTTGATGGCGCTTAGCAGTGTGTGCGGCGGCTATCGGCGACTAGAATTCGGGCGGTAGCAGATCGGACGGTGGTCGTTGGCTCTTGATGGGTGGTGACGGTAAGGGAGGGAGAAAACTCGACCTCCAAGATGTGGACAGCGAAGAGAGGAGAACTCAACCCCCTTCGTATACACAGAAACCCTTGTGATGTGGAAGGAGGGAAAAATACTCACTTTAGCGCAGCGAGAGCTTTGTTACCATGAAGATTTTAATTGACTGAATATTTGCTAGTATTATTCAATCGTTTGTTATAAATATAAAGACAATGAATATATACACTATTTCCTATTCTAGGTTTGGAAAGGTAATTCAAATACAATAAATTATAGAATAAAATCTTATAATCACGCTATCAGAATAAAAGTTCAGTTAGGCCCAATAAGCCCAATAGAGCTAGTCAACAAACATCATCCTTCAAAATTGACTAACCAAGTATATTGGGCATTTGAGAGAGGGATACCTCTCAAGTCACAATCTCTAATGAAATCATCAAAACTTCTCACACTAGCAGTGACCCTCAATCCCCCTAACTTCTTTGTTGAGAAGTGAATGACAATGAAATTTCTGTCAACACACCAATGCAGGCTACAAACCCATGGACAAAAGATAATTCTTCCCAGAATTGAGACCTATTCCTAGGTTTAGTAAGACCATATATATTAGTCATTCACCAACACCCTTTGCCTTCAATGTTTAGTGGCATTGACAAAAACACCCCTTGAGGAAATTGACCTTTGGAATATACCCTTGTATCCCATCTTATTAGGAGCCCAACCGATGAGCTAGAAGAGGGAATAAAATCCCACTCCTTGAAGTGACTATCCCAAATGCTCTTAAGTAGGAATCTATTCACATCCTCTAGCATTATTTTTTTTCAAAAGGACAATATCAGAATCAAGTCTACCACCCACCTCCTTAGTTTTCCTATGTTTTCTGGGGGGTTCCCTAACAAGCTAACAATTTTCATGATTTATATAATTTGTCCTTGCCTCCTTTGCTTCTTTCATAGTTAACCTTAATGGCTAACCTTTATAACTCCTTTTGTGCTCTTTTTTTCTTCTTAAGTCTTAGGAGTTAATTTGACTTCAATGTCTCTCCCATATTTATCTAATAGTTGAAAGTTGAGCATAATAGAGCTTGTGGGCTTAGTTGTCCCTCTCACCCATTAGTTGGCATAAATGAATTGAATTTTCCTCAAGCCTCTAATTTAGGATAGGTTTAAAGTAAAAGAAATACGGCATGCCATGGGCAAAGGAAGGATACCACCGTTGATGTTGTTGCTATACAACAACAGAGCAAGCCTTATCCCACTAGGTGGGCTCGACTACAAGGATTAAACGATGCAAACATGTTCTATCTTGGCTTATTTCTATTGTTAGATTGTTGATAGTTAGATCCATCCTAATAGTTTTTTCTATTGTTTTCTTTGGTCTTCTTGTATCTCTAGTTATTGTGCTATATTCCGTTTGTTGTACAAGAGCCTTTATTGGTCTCCTCTATTCTATCTTGGTATTGTTACTATAACATGTGAAAAATTGGAGTAATTTGAATTCTCTGATTCAATTTCATTAACAATGTTGAGTATTTATACAAAAACTATTACAATTATACCTAACCATAATCCCTAGAAATTAGGCAATCAAATTACAATTAATAGCTAATTAATACTTAGGTCAACTATTCAATGAATCAAATAATTTAAATAAGGAAAAAATTAACTAAAGGAATTGGCCACCATCAAAAGCAGATCATCTTGTGTGGCTGCATAGGGAAGCCACCTGAGATGCACTAGGAAAAACCCTAGTGGCCTAAATGGGCAGCCACCCTCTAAAACACTCCCCCTCAAGTTAGGGAGGATATGTCAAACATACCTAGCTTGGACAAAAGTTATTGAAATTTTGTTCTTCTAAGTCTCTTTGTAAGAATATCTGCCACTTGATGGCTGCACTGGACATAATCCACAACTAGATTAACCACATTTGATTCCATCTTTTCCTTGATGAGGTGCCGGTCTATTTCTACATGTTTAGTCCTGTCATGATGAATTGGCTCTTTTGCTATGCTAATAGTTGCCTTATTATCACATTTGACCCTTATAGAATCCTTTAGAGTGATCTTCAGCTCTTCAAGAAGGTGTTATAGCCACAACCGCTCACAAATTCTATGGGCAAGTGCCCTAAATTTTGCTTCAGCATTTCTTCGAGCTACAATTTGGTTGTTTTTTACTTTTCCATATCACAACATTGCCCCAAACATAGGTGCAATATTCTAAAGTGGATCTTCTATCATTAACATCTCCAACCCAATCTACATTAGTGTAGACTTCTACATCCCTGTTTACTCCCTTCTTGAAGAAGATACCCTTTCCTGAAGTCATCTTCCAATATCTTAGAATTCTGTTAACCATCTCAATATGCTCTTCATTTGACTTATTCATTAACTAACTTACTACACTGATTGGGAAGCTTATGTTTGGTCTAGTATGAGAAAGATATATTGATTTACCTACAAGATTTTGGAATCTTGTAGAATATCCACTTGCAACCTACTCATTTTCCTTTTGGGAGTTCAGTTAAAGTTCACTTTCCATTACAAAGTTACAAATATGGTGCTTAGGACAAGACCGGGAGTTCAGTTGAAGTTCACTATCCATTACAAAGATACAGATAAGGTGCTTAGGACAAGACCTTACCCCGTTTCATAGGGCAGTAGGAACATCGCTATCATCTTGAGGACTTGGATTAGAAGTTGGCACTGAAGGAGAGGTGGGCTGTATCTCATCCTGTTTTTGTCTTCTAGAGTACACCAGTAGCTCTCTCTAGCCGGAGGTAAGTACGGTCAAGATGGGTTCATGAAGTTTGGAATGTGGCTCAAGTTGTTCAGGAAGGGGTTCAAGTTCAGGTATTTCTGATTGCTCAGCCTTGGGTATCATATGAATTGATATAGGGTCAAGTGATGGTTGGTGAAAACCATGCCTCAAACTCCATTCATTTCAGTTGTCTTCCCTTGGATGGGTGTTTTGGGGTAAAATAGTTCCTCCTCCAAGAAGGTAACGCCCTTGGTGATGTAGGTTTTCTTGGTGGTAGGGGAGTAGCACTTACCCACTTTTAGTGGGCGAGTATCCCAAAAATATGCACTTGTGGGCTTTAGGGTCAAATTTTCTAGAATGATAGGAGGTATGGACAAATATAGTGAATCCAAACACCTTTTGAGGAATGGTGTTTAAGGTTCTAGTGTTTGGGAAATGTTCAAGTAGCTTTTGGCAAGGTGTGGATGTGGTGGAGTTGAGAATTTTTGTGGGCTTTCAGTTTATAAGAGTGAAAATGAGCAAGAAAGTTGTATTTCTATTTCTGATTAATTTACATTGAATGGGTTCATGCATTTATAAGAGAAGCCTAGGAAAGATCAGCGAGATGTTCTCCTATACATTAGGCTAAACAAGTGGAAAAGGAAATGATCCTATGCTAATCAAATAAATGCTATACATTCAGAACCTTTGACTATGTTCAAAATAATATCTTAGAGAGAAATCAAGGATTCCACAGTAAGGTAGGTAGCAGTAAGGATGGCCTCTCCCCAATATAATTTTGGGACATTAGTGGTATACATAAGTGCTTGAGCTACTTCCAATTGGTGGCAGTTTTTTCTTCTAGCCACACCATTCTGTTGAGGTGTATCTACACATGAGCTTTGATGAACAATTCCATGGGACAGGATATAATCATTGGGATTGTTATTGAAGTAATCTTTGGCATTGTTTGACAGAAGAATTTGAATTTCTGTCTGAAATTAGGTTTAGACAAACTTATGGAACTGTTTAAATATATTGATTGTCTCAGATTTTTCTTTCATCAGATAATGCTTTAATAATGCTGAAACCACTGAACTTCAGTGAGTTTGTATGTTTCTTATGGGCTCTTATATCTTAGGATGGGTTTTACCAACTGAATATGTGCTTTTATGGGCTCTATTTACAGAGAAATGGTGGATGGACATGGGGTGGTGGATTGCTAAGTAGTATGTCTGCTTCAGTATCAACCCTTGGGGACAGTGGGTGGTTACTGCACGTTCAAAATGTCTTGGCTGGTTCAGCTTGGATTGCTGCTCGTGTTGAAATGGAAAAGGCTTCTGTGCTTATACATTGCAGGTGCTTGTGATGGTGCATTTTTTATTTGTCTTAAATTATGGAAGTTAAATTTGGATCTTTCAGTTTGTTGACCATATACGATATTCAAGATTGTTGCAATTTAAGGTTAAAACAGAGATGATAAACAGAAAGGCTTGTACACACACACACTGGCTACCTTCTCCTGTTATTTATAATAATCTGGATAAACCTGAATATGAAATATAAACAGAATGACATTTTGTTGTCAACTCATCCTATCTGTTATTCCTATTCTGCCCTTATTTCGAGAAATTAATTTAGAGAGTTTATTTCCTTTTCTAGACTTATTTATTTCCTGATTCTCAGTCTGATTTTCTTCCAAATTTCTAGCTGTTTTATTTCCAGATTTTTAGCTTCCTTGCCTTTTCCTTATTTGTAGGGTCTTTTTTGGGATGTTTTCCTTGTATATATTATATACTTTTCACTTTAATAGAATCAGATTAGAGAAATAGTTTTCTTCTGTGTTTTTCACATCTCTTAAAGATAATGATAAGGAATAACTACGTCCCTTTGGGGAAATTTGATGAAATTGGATTGATAAGGAATAACTACAAGACTCTTTGTTAATAATAAACTCCTAACCTATAGATAAAGGATGTGATAATCATGTCAACCTTTATCCTTCAACTATCCCTTTTGTTTGTAAGACTTATACCATTAAATAATTGACTAATTTCTTTACCAATTTGATTTACTCTTTAACACCTTATTGTTTCATTTCTCTAGTGATGGATGGGATAGAACGACTCAGCTGGTTTCACTTGCTAGTTTGTTGCTCGATCCATACTACCGGACATTTGAAGGGTTCCAGGTAAGCACTGTGCATTACTCATTGCATTGTATGTCTTGTATTCAGTGCTGCTAGCAAGATGAGCAATTATTCTTTTGTTTGATTTCACTGTCAAACTGACATTTCAAACAAATCAGTAATGTAGATCTGTGTTACATTGTTAAATAAATCAATGGCCTTGCTCTTTTTATTGTACTTCGCTATTTTCTTCTGTATGCAGGCACTTGTCGAAAAAGACTGGCTAGCATTTGGTCATCCTTTTTCAGATCGTGTGGGAATGCCATCTGTCTCTGGAAGTGGCAACATGCCTTCTGAGTTGTGTAGGCAGAGTTCTACAGGAAGTTACCCATCATCATCACCCATGCGCCAGACATCAGGAACATTCAGTTCTCAACCTCCAACTTCTCATGCGCAGACATCAAACAACTACTCTCCAATTTTCTTGCAGGTGTGTATCTTGGATAACCTTAAGGTGTCATTTACTCAATGCTATAATTTACTTTTAGTCAACTGGGTTATATCTTCTCTATTCATGTTTATTTCTCAATAAATCTTTGTTGTTTCTGTTTTTATAATTTTCTTTGGATTTTTTAAAAATCTTTGCACTAGTATCACTCCTTTGAAATTTGATCTCACTAAAATTTAGTGCTGCAACATGTTATTAAGTATTGACTTCACAATCATTGTGAGACTTATAATATTTAGACCCAAAACAAGCTGGCCAACACTCAGATTTTTTGTCTTAGTTATGTTTTGAGGGGCTTCCCCTAACTTTACTTTAAAAGGAAAGATCGCCAGTACTTATGATTATATGTCTGAGACATGCACAATTTTCTGGTGGATTGCTTAGACACTGGCTGATGTGGTTAAGGTTGGTGCTGTCATTTTGTGGAATATCTTCCAATAGTTTGACTTAGAACCAAGTGGGGAAAGGATGTGAAAAAGAAACTCATATTTTATTGATTATCAGGACCAGATAAAAAGGCTACTACAGCCTGCAGCCATGGCCTTATAAAGAAAACTACAAAGCGTATGCTTAAGACAAGAAAGTTAATTGTTGCCTAAGAACCTTAGCTCAAGTGGCACCTCACTTTGACTCCTAGGGGTCCTGGTGTACATTTCTTTTATCCTTGTCCCACCCTTTTCCAACTCTTAAGTACCATTGTTTTGTGCCTTTCTATAACCAAAGAAAATAAAATAAAATAAAAAAGGAAGTAAATAACAATAGAGAATCCCTAATATTAAGCCTAGATGGAAGGCATGATCTTTGCTTGTATGTTAAGACATAGGTCTTCCATTCCTTATTGGGAGAGTCATCAATTTCCCCAAACTGAAAATAACTCTCCTTTACTAGAGTGAGAATAGCAATAGCAATAGAAAAAATGTCATTGGATTTAAGTACTATAGGTACTGGATATTATCTTTTTGAAAAAGATAACCAATATTGATATCATAGGGTACAAGTAGTAACATAATTGATGTGACAGTCATTTGGCACATTAATTGAGGCATTGGGTACTAGCACTATATATCCATTTAATATCAATTGGGGGACAGGTATCCAATATTTGATATCCCCTATTATATGTTTTTTAGTGTAATTAAATATATATTATAAACAAACAAAGTAAGCCTTTTCCCATTAGGTGGGGTTGGCTACATGGATTAAGCAACTCCAATATATTCTATTTTGGCTTACTTTTATTGTTAGATTATTTATAGTTAAATTCATCCTAATAATTTCTCCTATTATTTTCTTTGGTCTCTCCCTACCTTTAGTTATTGAACTATCTTTCATTTGATTAACTTTTTATACAAGAACCTTTAATCTCCTCTATACATGACCAAACCACATAAGACTTTCTACCAATTTTTCTATGATAGGTGCTACCATAACTTTATCTCTAATGCAGTCATTCCTAATCCTATCCTTCCTAGTGTATCCATTCATCCAACATAACATTCTTATTTCTACAACATTAAATTTTTATTTCTGTTGACATTTTATCTCCCAAAATTTAGTGTCATACTATAACGCAAGTCTTATAATTGTACGATAAAATTTTTCCTTAAGTTTGAGTAGTACTTTTTTATCACAAATAACACCTGAAGCCTTTTTCAATTTCATCCACTCAGTTTGAATCCTGTGATTTACGACCCCTCTTGGTCTCCATTATTCTGTATTATAGTCTCCAAATACTTAAAATTAGTGACTTTCCATATGGAATGATCTCCAAGTTTTACCTCCATCTTAAACATCAATGTGCCTTTCACTAAATTTACATTCCATATATTTCATTTTTCTTTGATTTATACAGAAACTGTATGTTACCAAAGCTTGTCTCCATCTCTCTAATTAAGTATAGATTATACAGAATATAAAATTAAAATTTCAATTTCAATTACCTTATATGCATTTTTCTTAATCACACTACTGGTTACAATAAGCACCCTTCTCTCCATCGAGTCGTGGCCCCTCTCTTGAAACCCTTAGTTATTAATGCCACCAGCCATCATCTGTTGTTCACAGGTCATCTTTAGTCTAGTGAGGTAAATTTCTGTGAATCCTTATTCAATCCTTAGTCTTCCATCAAACATGATCCTCATTGCCTTTCCCTCACTCAGTTCGACAAAAGTAAGCTGCTGATTGTTGCCTTCTCAACCAGCTTTCTTGAAGAGGAGTAGCAGGTAAGATTTGTTCAATTTATCACCTAGATGGTTTGTGATTGGGACTTTCAAACCAGATTTTTATGCAAGATCTGCATGCTTTACATTTTGAAGGTAGGTCTGTCTGTACTTTAGAGCACACTAGTTTTTGGGTATATCAGGTACTTTCAAATATAGATATTGGGGTTCAAATTTTGGATGTTTTAGATGAATACAAATAAAAATAGCAAAAATAATCATCAAATATCTGTCCATGCGATCCCTAGGCAATATGGTTCAAGAAGGCCAAGATCAATCTTTAAGAATTCTTGTTTAGTGATCGAAATTGCATTTGACTCAAGATGTTACTTCCAACAGACAAGAATGGGCCTTAAGGGGGTATGACGGGAGTAATAGAAGGAAGAATAGGCAGGAAGGTATGGTATAGGGGGTACAGAGTATAATCTAAAAGCAGAGGGGGAGGCACAAAGGTGCCTCAATAAGGAAGCTTGTCTTCTATATTGATTATTGAACCAAGACTAATTTCTTTAGGATGAGCAAAGTTTCAATAGCACAAGCATCCAACTTCTTAAAAGAATGTTTAGCATAACAGGATGGTCAGATACAAACCATGCTGTGGTCACTTGTACTGAAATTTTGAAAGCAACGATGCACATTAGTAGCATGTTTATACTGCTCATTAGAAAAACAAGATGCCATAGGCAATTTAACAAGTTGATGGGCTGACAAGGAGACAAATGATGGATAAGTTCTAAGTAAGTTCTGAAATAAATCTCCCAAAGTACAATTAGTAACTTCAATTTGACCATTAGCTTGGCGGTGACAAATTTCTTGTCAAGGTTGAATTGTAGTGGAGAAGGATGTCCTTTACCCACCAATGCCTTAAGAAAAATTTGTGAAGTTGAAACTACGATGATTAATTTTATCTAAACGGGAGTATATTGGCTTCTTACTTAGCTAGGCACCTTGTATGCCTATTTATAATTATTAATTAGGTCAAGTACAAGGATTAGTATATAGTATAAGTCCAAGCCCACAAATCACTAACACAGTTTATCCTAGCTGTCACACAAACTATTCTAATACTTCCTTTCAAGCTGAAAATTCTACAAGCCTTACCTAGTTCTCATGAGCAGCCCCATTGACATTCTCCCAATTGCTTTCTTCCACAATGTTGTTTAACACATTGACATAGCTTCTAGAATTCTTTGACCTATTTTCCATGAGCAGTTCCTTACATTTTGCCAGCTGGTCTACACAACTTAGGTTGCAACCACAACACCTGACCAAACAAAATCTAGTGCTGAAGTCTTCTTTACACTTTATTTTTTTTCCACTAAGATTCCAAGTCATACACCAAAAACTCACATTATCATGTTCAAAATCTTAAACTACTAAAACCATAAAACTAACAAGGATCTAGAAATACATGAATCCAAAACCTGACAACCAAAAAGGTCAACCAAAATCTAATTTATGCCAAACCAATGCCAATAAAGATGGTACGAAGGTTGGTTGGTTGGTGCTTTCTAGGAATGTTGATATGTACACTGGCACCGCACGAACCACAAGGAAAGAGGCAGCTCATGTGGGTGTATGGATTCTCAAATGGACGCCAAACTTTAGGGTTAATACAAGTGGAAGCTCTTATGCCAATAGGAGGATCATGATTTAAAACAGGAATTTGCTGGGAAATTTTTTGGCCACCAGAAAATAACTGTCACTCAAAACAGATTTCAGGGGCCAGAGCTCCAGCCTTGAGGACATAAACACTTGAAACCTACACTTACCTCAAAGTCACATTTATACCATGTAGAGAAAGAAAGAATATTTAAATGGGAGTATACAGACTTCTACCATAGCCAGGCACTTTGCATATCTATTTATAATAGTCAATTAAGTAAAGTATAAATGTTAGTGCATACAGTACAAGCCTGAGCCCAATAATCACTAACACACTTAGTTTATTCTAGCTATTATACACTTAAACTATTCTAACATTAATATTGTTATCCTGAGTAGTCAGTCTTGATCGTACCATGTTCTTTAAATTTGAAATATCTGAATCAGTGAGATGATTTCTATCTGCAACTTTATCAACTAATGAAACTGTCAGCAAAATAGTGAAAATTTCCTTTTAATATGGTTTTGGTCACCATGCTCATCTACCTGTCAAGTCTAGATGCCTATCCAAGTGTTTCTATTTCTTCTCTCAATGCTGGAGTTGACGACAAGTTCCATTGAGTTTGAGTCTGTTTTACTTTAACAATAATGTCTAGCTTTTATGCTTACGATGAGCTTGTTATATGTTTCTCTTTTTCAGTGGGTGGATTGTGTTTCACAATTGTTACGGACATATCCTTTTGCATTTGAGTTCTCCTTGGTATGTATCCCTTTATTATGTGTGACTTCTGCCAGGGCTATAGCTGCAAAAATTCCTGTTGTTGAACTTTTGTTGTATGGTTTTGTTTCTGGTCTTTTCCTATTGGTGACATGTACTATTTGATGATTCAGGCTTTCCTGGTGGATTTCCTGGATTGCGTGCTTTCTTGTCGTTTTGGAAACTTCTTATGTAATAGGTATACCTTTTTGTAAGCAATCTTCCATCCTATGGAATGTCTATGGTATTTGGTATCCATTTGCTTGATGTTTTCTTTGCATTTGAACATTGCAGTGTATCAGTAGTGAACATATTTCTTGGATAAGGTTCTTAAGAGGGCATTAGATGAGTTGAGTTATAAGAAATAATTCTTTTTATCAAAAAAGAATGATTATATTCTTGCACTATGTAAGTTTTGCTGAAATAAAGCTGATACTGTAATTAAAAAAAAAATAATCAAGTATTTAGGTTCTTTAATGTAGTGCTTGTTGACTCTATTAGTAATCATTAATTTCACTTCCCTGTTCATATTGGAATCGTGAAGCAATTCACTGTCTAATCTTTTTCTTTACTGAGTTATGCAAAATCTTTGTACTACAATTTCATATGAAGGTATATTCTTACGATACAAGGGTACTTTGAACAGTAATTTAAGCTGGGGAATAATAAGTGCTATGCTTTTAAATCCAGACTGGACCAGGAATGGGGAGTAAAAAAAGTTTGGTCTGATGTACTGTACTCCCTTAAATTACTGAACTGGATACAATGGACCAAACTAATATCCTCTGGTATAATGCTGGAAGTTGAGTAATTGCTCCTGGGCTGGTCCAAACCTAGGACCTGGTGGCTACACATATGGGAAGGCCAGTGGCAACACCACTGTGCCACACCATCATCTTGACAATATATATGCGTTTGCATATATATTATTGTCTTTATTATACTTAATAGTTATAATACTTAACAACATATCATATATAAGAATATATTTCATATACAATTTATACTTTTATTTAATATTTTGAATTTATTTATAACAATCATAAATATTCTGTACATATATTATATAAAAATAATTAATTTTTTTAATATATAATTATGACATTATCCAGTTCAGTTGTTGGCCTAACCAGTCGAACTGATTGACCTATGTCTTGATAGCCTTCTCCAAATTTGAGTTTGAAAACTTTGGTTAGCGGTATTGGACTAATAAGATCTTTCTAAAATCCTTAATGTATTTTACTATTAAAAATGGTTAGCCTTAGAACCACTGTTGTCTTCTTATTCATGTATACAAGGAAATTTTGGCTTGGTGATTCTTTATTAAATGGACCAATATGGCTGAAGTAACTAAATTGCTATATAAGCATAAAGATTTGTATGTGTATAGACATAAGTTAATGATTTGATTGCATGTTCTTATTCAGTGAGAAAGAAAGGCAGCAGTTAAATGTTTCTGAAGCTTGTGGATGTTTGTGGGCATACTTGGCTGAGTTACGTAATTCAGGAAGCGGTTCTCATGAGCATTATAACCTCTTTTATGAACCGTCAAAGCACAATGGTCCTCTTTTGCCTCCTGCAGCAGCTTTAGCCCCAACTTTGTGGCCTCAATTCCATCTTCGTTGGGCTTGCCCTGAAGAATCACAAGCTGGGGAGATTGAAGCAGAATGTAGGAAGATGGCTCTGAAGTACTCTGAGATGAGGAAGGTATTGATTTTCCTCCATTTTATGATTACTACATCCTATGTAAAAGCATTGCCTTGTAATCATTACACCAAGTAATGTAGTACAAGAAGAATTTGTTTATTATATTTCTAAAGCAAAGACTTGTGAATAATGCTATCTATTTCATTCATTCAGAGAATAGGTATTTATACAAAGGGTAGTATGCTAACTAAGGAAAGAAAATAAATGTATTAATTATAGAAATAATTCTCTACAATTAATTCCTAAGTTACAGCCTACAATCATGCTTAGTTCAACTCTATTTAATTACAAATATATACAACATATCTTTCATATCTGTAACACTCTCCCTTAAGCTGGAGCATAGATGATAATCATGCCCAGCTTGTTGCAAAGATATTCCACTCGAGTACCATTTAGTGCTTTGTGAATAAGTCTCCTAGTTGTTTTCCTGTCTTCACATATCCAGTAGAAATTGAACCTTCTTGAATCTTTTCTCTAATAAAATGGCAATCAATCTCAATATGTTTAGTCTGTTCATGATAAACTGGGTTGGAGGCAATGTGAAGGGTAGCCTGATTATCACACCAAAGTTTTGATGGTGTAGTGAATTCTAACCCAACTTCAGTTAACAAGTGATGTATCCACAGAATCTCACATGTAGATTGTGCCATAGCTCTGTATTCAGATTTTGCATTGGATTGAGAAACTACATTTTACTTCTTACTCTTCCAAGATACTAGGTTCCAGAAACAAAAACACAGTAGCCTGTAGTAGATCTTCTATCACGCTTAGATCTAGCCCAATTGGCATATGAAAAGCATTCAATGCAATTGTGCCCGTGGTTACTATAAAGTATGCCTAGTCCTGGTGCCCCTTTCAAGTAACACAAGATGTGTTCCAAAGTTGCCCAATGTTTTATTGTAGGAGCAGACATGAATTGACTAACAATAGTCACAGTATAAGCAATATTCGGACGGGTCACTGTGAGGTAGTTTAACTTCCCTACTAACCTCCTGTACCTCTCTGGATCATTAAACAGGTCACCATCTTACATTGGAGTACTGCATGGCTTGACTCCCATCTTTCTTGTTTTTGCACGCAAGTCAAGAACCTACTTTCGTTGCGACAAATAGATCCCCTTCTTATTCCTCAGGACTTTTATTCCCAAGAAATACTTCAACTGACCTAGATATTTAGTATGAAATTTAGTATGCAGAAAGGCCTTCAAAGAGGAAATTCCTATATTATCATTTTTTGCAATAACAATGTCATCAACATATACAACAAGAAGAATAATACCAGCCCTGGTTTGTCTGTAGAACACAGAATGATCATATTTGCTTTTGTTCAAGCCAAACTCTTTAGCTACCTCACTAAATTTGCCAAACCACGTGCAAGGACTTCGTTTCAAACCATACAAAGATTTCTTCAGATGACATACCTTCCTATACTCCCCCGAGCAACAAACCCAAGAGGTTGCTCCATATACACTTCTTCATGGAGATCACCATGGAGAAAAACATTCTTGATATCCAGCTAATGTAAAGGCCAATCGTAGGAAGCAGCGAGAGAGATAAAAGGACGAACGGAGCTAAGTTTGGCAACAGGAGAGAAGGTATTGAAGTAGTCGATGCCACAAGTTTGGGCATACTTTTAGCAACTAAGCGAGCCTTAAGTCGAGCCACCGAGCCATTAGGGTTCATTTTAATTGCAAAAACCCATTTATACCCAACAACCCTTTTTCCATCAGGTAAAGCTACTAGATCCCAAGTATGATTTGCATCCAAAGCATTGAGCTCTTCAAGTATTGCTGCTAACCAGCCAGTATGGGAAAGAGCTTCTTTTACTGTTTTGGGTATGGAGACTGAGTCTAAAGAAGCAATAAGAGAATTAGACACAGGGGATACGTGGTCATATGAAAAAAAATTAGCAATGGGATAAGAAGATTGAGAATGAGTGCATTCACGCCTACCTTTTCGAAGGTTGATGGGTAAATCCAGATCATTGAAGGGAGGATCAGATGACGAAAGAGGTGGTGTAGGACATGTATCATTATGAGTCTCTCGGCATCGAGAGTAAACTTGAAAAATCAATGGACGAGGTGCAGGAGGGATATCAGACTGAAAACCAGGAGAAATAGGACCATCATTAAGGCGGTTATTAGGGAGAACCTTCGCTTCCGAAGACTCAATAGGTTGGACTTTGTATATAAGCCAATTAGTGTCATCTTCAGCAGTCAAAGGAATGGGTTGGGAAGAGAAGAACGGTATCTACTCTGAAAAGTTCACATTATCGGAGACCAAGTACTGATTCAGATTAGGAGAGTAGCACCTGTAACCTTTTTGTAGCCGAGAATACCCTAAGAAGAGACACCACAAAGCCTTAGGATCCAGTTTAGTTAGATAAGGTCGAACATCACGAACATAGCAAGTACTACCAAAGATGTGAGGAGCGACAGGAAATAGCGGTTTGTGTGGGAACAAAGTAGTGTAAGGGATGTCATCGTGCAGAACTGTGGAGGGCATTCGATTGATCAAAAAACATGTAGTGGACACTGCATTAGCCCAAAAAGGTTTAGGAACTTGCTTTTCAAACATGAGAGCCCGAGTGGTCTCCAGAAGATGTCTATTCTTTCGCTTAGCAACCCTATTTTGGGCAGGAGTATCCACACAAAAGGTCTGGTGAAAAATCCCATATTTAGACACAAATTTTTTTGAAAGAATTTGAGACAAATTCCTTAGCATTGTCACTGCGTAAGATCCGTACTGGTACATTAAATTGGGTTTTTATTGCAGTATAAAAAGCACGTGAGAAAGTACTTCAGAATGATGTTTCATAAAATAAATCCAAGTCATGCGAGAGAAATTATCCACAAAAATAACAAAGTACTTGAAACCAAATTTAGATGGAATAGGGTAGGGTCCACAAACATCTGAATAAATCAAAAATAGACTCAGCTTGTTTATTTATTCTAGAACTAAAAGAATTGCGATGGTGTTTTGCACATTGACACGATTCACACTCCAATGAAGATACATGATGAAATTGAGGACATAGTTGCTTTAATGTGGATAAAGATGTATGGCCCAACTGACAGTGAGCTTGAGAAGGAGAAGTAATGCTCGAGCAAGCAACCAACTTTGGTTCCCATGCATCTAGAATATAGAGACCATCAAATACATGTCCTCTACCAATAATCCTCTTAGTCATAAGATCTTGAAAGAGACAATGACCAGGGAAAAATGAGATATAACAATTCAATTCCTTAGCGAGTTTACTGACAGACATAAGGTTGAAAGCAAAATTAGGTAAACTCAATATAGAGGAAAGGGTAATGGATGGGGACAATGTAACAGTGCCAGACCCTTCAATGTGATAAGTGGAACCATCAGCTATGGTAACAGGGGAAGGTGTCTTGTGAGACCAAAAACTAGAGAAGATATTGGGATTACCTATTATATGGTTTGTGGCACCGAAATCAATGACCCACTTGTTTGAGGAAGAAATAAGACATGTTACCTGACTCAGCAAGTGTGGCAACTTGATTGGTCTCCTTAACGGAGTCTCGAAATTGAGAGAATTTTGCATACTCATCAGCTGAGATTGTCAATGTTTTCTCCCCTGAGGAACTTGAGGTGATGGCCACATTGGCCGTTTGAGCTCTCTGATTACAGTTCTGTAATTTCTTACATTATTTTTTTGTATGCCCCAATTCCTTACAATAGTGACTGATGAGATTATTGGTATTGAAGTGTTTGTTTGTTCCCTTATTACCATTCTTACTTCTTGCATCATATCCTTCTCCTCCTTTAGCAACAAAGACACTGGCTTGTGAAGTAGGAGTACTCTCAGTACGTAAAGGGAATTAATGTCTGAGCTAGAGAGAATCTGAGATTTAATAGTTTCAAATTCAACAGAGAGTACAGCCAAAAAACTCATGATTGCCATCTGTTCTCTCTGGGCATGTTGGGTTTAATGTCAGTGCTGAGTGGTAAAAGAACATTTAATTCTTCATATGTTCTTTTAAAGTCCATAAAGTAAATAGTGACAGTTTTGGTTTCCTTCTCAGCCCGATAGAAGCCCCTACAAACTTCATACATGCGATTAATGTTCCCCTTACCAGAATACAAAAACTCTAGATAACTCATCAGTTCTTTCACAAATTCATAGTGATTGATAAGGCCAATATATCATTCTCAATGGAATTCCTTATTTGTAAAAATAATCGTGCATCATCTCTTAACCAGGTTTGTCTACTATTAATAATCGGAGGTTCCTTTTCCAAGTGGTCATCCTTATCAACACTTCTCAAATAAACTCTAATTGTCTTACTCCGCTCAAGATAATTAGAGTCATTGAGCTTATTTTCAGTAATTTTAGCCATTGCAGGAATTATTTCACTAACAGTACCCTTTACTTCTCCCATATTCATCAAAGATACAAATACTTGGTCAAGTACAGTGGAAAATAAATACCTTACAGTATGCAATCCTCAAAGAAAGTACCCAACTATTTCTAGCAAATGAACCAGCAAATCAGCAACTCCAAAGTTCATCCAAAATAGATTGCAACACACCAAAACAGAGTGCAAAGAATGCCAGCAAAGAACACACCAGAAATGCCAAAAAACAGAGTGCGAACAAACCTGAAACGCCAAAACAAAGTGATAACGTCAAAACAGTGTGGAGAAAAAAGGAGCCCACACCAGAAATGTTGCTATCTTTGCTGAAAAATAATTGGGTCTGGCCGGAATCACCACTGCGATGCCGGAAAAGCTACCTCGCCATCGATTCGACCTCTCATGCGCTCTCACACACCGGTGCGTTAATTATGTGCAAAATTCTTATGGCGGCACGTGAGACACACACCGCTGCGAATTCTTGCCAGTGACTGGGGTTTGACCAAACTTGTGATGGTGAAGCGTCCTAGGGGGTTGGTGAGAGCTAATGGTCACTAGACACGTGACCCAAAGATCAAAGAGTGATTAAAGCGAAAGCAAATCAGAGAACATGATAGGCAAAGAAGAAAACTTGGCTCTGATACCATGTAAAGCAAAGACTTGTGAATAATGCTGTGTACTTCATTCATTCAGAGAATAGGTATTTATACAGAGGGTAATATGCTAACTAAGGAAGGAAAATAAATGTATTAATTATAGAAATAATTCTCCATAATTAATTCCTAAGTTATATCCTACAATCATGCTTAGGTCAACTCTATTTAATTACAAATATATACAACATATCTTTCATATCTATAACAATATTAAATTAAGATGTGATTGTAATTACTAATTATGAATTTGGGGTAAAGTAGGATTTATTTGTTATTAACTTGAGATTAGCGGTAAAGGTGTTTTGAGTCTAGGGGTATATTATCTCATAATATTATCTTAGTATGATAGAAAATTTCTAGCATTTGTATTTGAGTTCCATTAGAAAGATAGAGACTCAAGGATACGGTGAATACTTCTATTAATATTAGCAACTTCTCACCTAAAGAGAGCTGTAAAACCAGATCTGGAAGCTGGAAAAATCCAGCAATATGGGTCCATAACCTCAAATACAACCCAAACAGCACACAACAGCAGAGAAAATAAAATAACACAGGCTCACAGCAAAACACTTGCAGCAACCAAAATGATAAGAACTGAGCTAGCTTTCTCAAGCTCTCCCAATTCTCTTTCTCTACTTTCTGCCCTCCTCCCTTCACTCTTTATTGAGGATTTCCTAACTAAATCCTTCTAGAACTTCTCTCAAGAGCCTGCACCTGTCCCTCATTCCTCCTAACCATTCCCTGCCCTATCCTTCACAGCATATCTTTCATTTACCCTTGCTTACATTTTTCTGGCACATAGGGGGGCCCATCATAGAATTTCTTATTTAGGTTGCCTATTGTAGGAGACCACAGGCCCTAGGTCCACTAGGTTTTTGGCCTAGTGCATCTTGGGTAGCTTCCCCATATAGCTACCCGAAATGGTTCTTGTTTTAATGGTGGCTGATTCCTTGTTTCTCTTCTTTCCTTAGTTGTATTATATATTGGTATTAATTAGTATTTCTGATTGCCTAGTTTCTAGGGATTAGCTTTATGACTAATCGTAATAACTTGTCTATAGATACTCTGCTTATCAATAAAATTGAATCAGAAGTAAAACAACTCTAATTTTTTAATGGTATCACAAACCCTAGGAGGCCAACACCCCACACCCAAACCATAGTGCAGCAGCTTCATACCAGCAGATGCATTATTCTCTAAGAATCCCAAACAGTAGCCAAAACCCTAGTTGCAGCAGCAGTGATGTTTCCTGGCATCTCTTTCTGGTTCTCCCAACCATCAGCATCGGCTATTCTGGCATATTCTTTTGGTCCATCCAGCAACAGACCGGCCAGCAGCAACAACATTTTTTCTCTGTCCTTTACAGCAGAAGCAGCAACCAGAAACAACTGAACCAGAAAACTATCCTCCATGGCAGATTAAGAAAAGGGGTCAAGCAGTGGTGTAAAAGAGGCGCCGAACTCCAAAATGTGGGTTCCTCACTTGTGTTAATCACAGGACATCAATTGAATGAGAATAACTAATTACAGTTGTCCCGTTCATGTAGATCTCTGGTAGAGGAATAGATGATTATCTCATCGGGACAGCCAATTGTCTGGATCCAAGAATTCAAGGTTTGCATGTGGATAGTAACCTTGTGATGTCTTGGTTAATCAATTCAATGATGAATGACAACAACAACAAAGCCTTTTCCCATTAGGTGGAGTCTGCTATATGGATTAAGCGAATTCAACGTGTTCTATCTTGACTCATTTGTTCGGTTAGATTATTTATAGTTTGGTTCATCCTAAGAGTTTTTTCTATTATTTATTTATTTTTTTTGGTCTTCCTCTACCTCTAGTTGTTGGACTATCTTCCATCTAGTTAATTCTTCATATAGGAGGCTTTAATGACCAACTTTTCTAGGATAGGTGTTACACCAACTTTTTCTCTAATACAATTGTTTTTAATCCTATCCTTTCTACTGTGTTCACTGATCCAACGTATGTTGAATTTATACTTATTTTGAATGACATAGGAGAACATTTTATCCTCCATTCTGCTGCCAAGGAGATATGGGATGCGGCAAAAGAAGCATACTCAACCAATGAAAATTCTGCTGCCATATTTGAAAGAGTCACTTGGCTTGGTTGTTAGCTGTGAATTAGTTTTTTTGTTTTGGTAAAACAACGGGACCAAAGCTCGTGAATTAGTATTTTAACATGCTTACAAGGATGCAGCAGCCGCTAGAGTGCTAGACACTTATGATACTATCATATGGTAATGTGCAAGCGATGTTGCAAATTACAAAAGCTTGGTGAAGAGAACATGCAAATTTCTGATATGGCTTAGCAGCCACTTTGAAGAAGTGAGGGGGAGAATACTTGGGATTAAATCGTTGCCTTAATCAAAGGAAGTTTTCGCTATGGTTCAAAATGAAGAAAGTAGGAAAATTACCCATGGAGTCATGCAGAATCTATGGCAATGGTCGCAAATGGGAATTCTCTTGGAGGAAACAAGTCAAAGAAGACAAATAAGCCTTGGTATGATCATTGCAACAAGGTTGATCACACTAAGTAAACTTGTTGGAAAATATATGGAAAGCCACCAAATTGGAAGTCGAAGTCTCAACATGAGGCTTGAGGATACAATGCCACTACTCAACATAAAGCTCTAATGGAGATGCCAATCATCACCAAGATGGATGAAAAAGTGATTGGAACTGGGACAGTTGCCCTGTTAGGTAATCCATCTTTCACCTTTAACTCTCAAACTCAAGATGGATCTTTATGGAGGTTGGGTTATATATCTTATCATGATTGATATAAAAATAAGGCTCTCAGTTAGTACTACTATTCCAGATATTTTATTAAGGCACTATTAGTTAAGTCACCCAAGCTTTGGTTATATGAAAAAAATTGTATCCTAGCCTATTTAATAAAAACCTACCATTCCTACTTGAAAAGTGTGCAATCTTGCTAAGCACTTTAGAAACACCGACCATCCTCATTAGTATCATCCAAGAAAATCCTTCTCCTTGATCCATAGTGAAAGTCGTGGCCCTTCTCAGACAAAAAGATGTGTCTGGTGCTCATTGGTTCAATACTTTTATTGATGACCACACTTGTACCACTTGGGTTTATTTGATGAAAGAAAAAGCTGAGACAACATATTTAAACAATTTCACAAATTTGTCCAAACCCAATTTCAGACAGAAATTCAAATCCTCTGGTCTGACAATGCTAAAGATTACTTCAATCCCATTCTAAATGATTATCTCCTATTCCATGGGATTGTTCATCAAAGCTCGTGTGGATACACTCAACAAAATTGTATGGCTGAAAGAAAAAGCCACCACCTATTAGAACTAGACTGGGGACATATGTTTACCACCAATTTTTTTTTTTCTTCTTGGTGGCTGAAAAGCCTCCAATTTTTTTGTTGCATTTATTTTCTTTTAAATAAAACGCAACAGATTTGGCTGTCTTTTGTGAGACATTTCCTATTCTCTTCATACTTTGGCTGAAAGGCTCCTTTGGCATCATTCTATTTCTATTCAGAGAGTGTTCCTATTCTATTCTTTTTTAAAACTCCTAAAAGGTGAGAAAAGATTTCTGTACTCAAAAAAGTCAGCCCCCTACCAACATTGTGATATAGCTTTGGTCACTTATGAATTTTTTGATTTATTTGCTTAACATCATTTATATGATATATTTGAAACTATTTTTCATTTTATCACTGAATCATAAGATTTGATATGATTTATGATTCATGGTTTGAAAGTTAACTTCATAATTTGAATTGCGATTTGGTAACTATGATTTCCATTGTCCCAAATGAAATGAATTGTTGATCTGTCTGGTTTTTTTTTCATTAATGTTGCATTTGCTTTTGTGTGGGATGTGGTATCAGGCTGAAGAAATGGCCGAAAGGAAAGCCAAAGAAATGACTAGTGCCATGGAATCGTTGAGTGTAGAATTAAGAAATGAGAAACAGCTAAGAATCTCCATTATGAACGTGGCCAAAAGGAAAACTAAAGAAAATGCAGTCATGAAGCGAGCAATTCAATCAATCGGGCGCAAGGTTCACTTCTCTAGCAGTGATGATAGTATTGTTGATATTGAAATCAGTCCAGCTGAAGCAGTACAACACTTCATGTATTCTTCCTCCGGAAACGAATGTGACAATAAAAATGATTTGTCTTCTTCAGTATCCATCACGGAAGATGATGATGATGCCAACAATTCTATGGCTCAAGTATGTGAAACTCTATGCCCGTTTCGTACCCAAGATGGACGCTGCAGATGGCCAGATGCTGCTTGTGCTCAACGAAGTAGCCAGTTTGTTGGTCTAAAGGCAAATTTTGATGCACTTGACCGACTGTTAATTGATGATGATTATTTCAAGCCTGAGTGAACAAGGAATTAAGGGCCTAAAGGCATCAAGAAGATTTGTGCTTTACGGTACTAATAAGAGTAGTAGAGAGTTCTTTAAGAAACTGCGTAAGAGGATAAATGAGGAAAACAAGACCTTCGCTTTTTGTATCAGGTCTCGGGAGTTGTACAGGCTATGTAGAGTGGAGAGTATCTTAGTGAGATTTCTAATAAGCTTGGGAAAGTTTCAATGATGGATGCAGAGGTTGATGTGTATCATAGTGGTCCACAGTGTTGTATGATTGTATAACATCAGGGGACTGTTATTCAAGGTTATTGTTGTATAGATAATGAAGTCATTTTTCCAATACAACTTTTGTCTAGAGGGATCAATGTATATAGCGAAAAATCATTTGTTGACAAATTTTGCCAGTTAAACCAGTTTTTGATAGGGTTATGACTTATGAATAGTGACAATGAGAGCACAGCTAAAGGCATAGCCAATTAATGCATCTTGAAAATAGTTGCAGATTACAAGCGGTCATTGTGAATGTTAAGGAACTGAGTCTAGACTGGTCACTTGACCACCAAATCAGATTTGGATTGACCCACTGATTTTATTGAAAATTGTTGACTCAATGTAGCCCATGACCCCTTTTTTATTTTTAACTGAAAACATACAGTTTCCAAATTTGGCTTTTTCTAGCTTCAATCAGTCCCGTGAAAAAGAGGAAGAACTTTAAAATATTTCTGAAGTTATAAGAAAACTAATTTAATGCTCTTTCTAGTGTCATTTAAACTCTTCTACGTGAATTATGATTTAACGAGAGTAATTTTAAATAAGTTTCTTATATAATGTTAGTAATATATACATATATAGTACTTGGTCAAAGGAATCAATTGTTTCAATTAGTGAATATAAGAGACAAAATTAAAACTAAAAAAATTAAAGGACAAAATTGAAACCTTGTTTAAAGTTAAAGAAAAATATTTTAATTTTGACCCTATATTATTTAATTATTTTTAAATTACATAATTACTAATTATAAGTAATTTTTATGATTTTTATTTCTTAAATATAATTTAGATATTTATGGTGGTTAATATTAATAAAATCATCTTGTTTTGTAATTATGAAAAATGAACTTGCAACATGAAACAATATAAATTATTTTTTTTATTACTTATAATTTATTTTTTACTTAATAGGACAGATAAATTTGTAACAAAAATTTTAAAATTGATTTATTTTATCATTTTAACCGGTTTTTTAATGATCAAAAAATTAGATCAATAGTTTGGTGACTTAAACCCTTCACTAATTTAATGATCAGTCTAAGTCAATAAAGTACGTTAGAATGTAGAGAAAGTAAGTGGAGATTAAATAAATGAATAGAATCACATTATTTTGTTCTTTTAAAAAAATTAGTCTCAAGTTGGTCTCTTAAAAAATATGTATATATATAAAGGTTAAAATTAATTTTTCGTAATTAATTATACAAATAGTTTTACTTTTGTCCCTCATTCTTTTTATAATTCTAATGCTGTTTTTACATATCATTAATAGCAGTACACGGAACCTAATAAACATGAGCTTGTTCAACAACCTGATCAGATGGCAATATCATAGCATTTCCCTTTAGCAAGGGACGATCACCCTGATCAGATGGCCTCCACGGTGCTCGAACTCAATTGCAAAATTCCTTTCCTTGTTTTCAAGCCTTCCAATGAGTCCTTCCAGAACTCAGTTGCATTTGGTCCATAGTGTTGTATGATTTTATTGTAATTATACAATTACTTTATTTGTGATTTTTCTAGAAGAAAAAATTTCTTAAAAAATGCCTTTTCTTCACTTGGGTAAAAAAATTTAGTCACGTGAATGCAAATCAACGTTTCTATTACTAAAATGGTCGATGTTACTAATTAAGGCGACATTAAACTTTTTGTAGATTTGGATTGGAATTTAGGCAAAATAAATAATGATAAAAATTAAAAATAACTTCAAAGGAAAAGAACAATAATACTCTTACCTTTAAAAAAAGAGAGAGAGAGAAAAAGTCACTTTAATATATACTTACATTTGATGCAACTCACTATTCATCCCTAAGGAGACATAGCCAATTAATGCATCTTGAAAATGGTTGCAGACTACAACCGGTCATTGTGGTCTAGAATTCAGTGTTTATGAACTTGGATCAGACCAATTACCTGACCACTAAATCGGTTTGGATCTCTTAGTTTGATTGGTCTATAATCAACTTGATATAACTGAGAGTTGACCTATTAGTTTGATTAAAAATCAGTGACTTGATGTAACCTATGACTTTCTTTTTTAAATGAAAATATACGTACTCTCCAAATAAAGAAAATGAGTGAGTGCCTTGAAAAGAGAGTGGAAAAAATGAGACTCAGTGAAAAGAGAGAGAAGCCTTTCTACGTGAACTCGTTCTTCACGATCCGTAGCTTTGAATCTTAATATCCTAAAATTTATGTTGCAAAATGATTGAATACGGTAAGTGATATCACAGTATTATTAAAATTGAAATCAATCCCTCCTTAACTATTGTTCTCATCCAAATATCTAGTTTGCTCTTTCTTCGATGAATATTAATTCCTTTCAGATGGCTGGTTAATCATTTTACTTGTGCAACTAGTGAATATATATTTAGACTTGAGTTGTTATTAAAATTTTCTGTTTGAAAAGAATTTGTAATATCTTAGTGGCAAGATTACATATCAATATTGAGACTATTGAATATTTTATGGACTTATATATATATTAAATAAATAATTATATGTTAATTGTTATCATAAGAAAAGAGTCTGGTTTAAATTAAAAGTGATCTGATTTAATTTAATGTTAATGAGCCTAATTTATAAGTATGGACTTATATGTATAGATATTATAATTATAATTTTTAATTTTATGATGAGCTAAATTAAAAAAAAAAAATCTTAGTTCAATTATTTAATTAGGATTATGATCCCCAAATTATAAGTATAGTTCTTCTCTGATATCTCATCATCAGACAAGAGAGAAATTCTTTTTTCATAAACTTGTGCTTATCAATTTGAAAGACCCATAATCGCAAGATTAAAAAATAAGTTATAGATTCAGGTACGCTTTCACTTTTAGTTATTTATCTTCTTGATGATTTAGCATGATTAATATTCTAAATTTAATTCAATTTATGTATTCGGTATATTTTCTCAACAATTGGTATCAGAGCCAATTTCATATTGAATCATTAAGAATTAAAATCAAAATAATGTAAATTAAGAGTAAAGAAATTTTCAGTTTTGCGATTTGAAATTTAATTTGCGTATATTTATGAGGATTTCATTTGTATATGATCTACATATATATTAATCTATATATATGTTTGCATTTGAATTGTGTATAATCTTGAAATTGATTGCGTAAATTAATTTCATGTATGTTGCGGTTTTGGACGCATGATTATACACATATATTTGAAGCACTTCACAATGTATATTGATTATATATAAATTGAATTGTGAGGACCATTTAACGTGCGGCAATTGTTTGTAAAAATCCATCCAAATGTTTTCTTTTGGCATGCGCATCCATATATATAAAGTACTGCACTGATTCCTTATATTCACAAATGTTAAACCATGCGGCACTTAACTGTGAGATTTAATATATGTTTTCGTTAAGCGTGCAACATTGTGAGATTGATATATATATATTGTGGTAAATAATTTGGTAATTTAGGTTTATGTTTATATATATATATATATATTATAATATAAGGATTTGATTAGATATATATTAAATTTGAAATTTGAAATTTAGAATTTAAGTTATGGAAAATTTTATTTTGTTTTAAGACTTTGGAATTTATGATGAGATTTCTTAGATTTTATATTTGTACTCATTCATTGAAATTGTAAATTAAGTAATTTACAGTATTATGATTTCTAAGGATATGATGTAAAGTTTGAAATATTTAAGAAATTTAAATTTAAATATTGGTATGTTAATATATATTTTGAGACTAATTAATTGAAGCAATATATCACTTAAGTGATTTCTATTGTAAAAATTAATTTGTTTTGAAATATAAATAGATGTGCTTATGTAATTTATATAAATATTGATTGGCCTAACGAAAAATCTCTATTTAATATAATTGCATATACACTTGTAGTAATAAATATGTGATAATTATTTAGCTTTACATATAAGCAATAAATCGGCCTAAAGGAAGATTTACTGTTTGATATGTTATTTTGTTATCAATATTTGATTACTACATCAAGATATCACTTACAAGTTAATATTTTGTCCAAAGATGAGATATTAATGGAGTGTCAGGTATCTTGAGATGAGGTTACCTTTATTTAAATTTATTATTCCAGTATGGCTCAATTTTGATACTTATGTGAGTATTTTTCTTGGCTTTGTACTAATTCAGTTTCTACTTCAGCAGCTAATATAATTGCCAACATTAACTCTATTCCTCTGCTGAATGGCATAAATTTTAAGGCATGTCAAGAGAGTGTTTTAATTACTCTCGAAATTATGGACTTAGATTATGTGTTAAGGACTCCTAAACCCATTGATCTTACTGATCAGAGTACCTCAAATGAAAGGAGGGTGATGGAAAAATGGGAAAAGTCCAATCGCATTAGTCTAATGATAATTAAGCGTGCCATTCCGGAGGAATTTAGAGGCACTATGTCCGATCAAGTAGATGCGGTCAAAGGTTTTCTTGAGAACCTTGAGAAGAGATTTGCTAAGAGTGAAAAGGTTGAAACTAGTACAATCTTAGCAAAATTCATCTCTATGAGGTATACAGGTAAAGGAAACATAAGGGATTACATTATGGAAATGTCTCATCTTGCTTTAAAACTAAAAGAACTCAAGTTAGAATTATCTGAAGACTTGTTGGTGCATTTGGTTTTGTTATCCCTTCTTGCACAATTTAGTCAGTTTAAGGTGAGCTATAATTGCCAAAAGGAACCTTGGTCACTTAATGATCTCATCTCACACTGTGTTCAGGAAGAGGAAATATTAAGCAAGAAAAGACACCAAGTGCTCATTTGGCCTATACTTCAAAGGACAAGAAGAAAGACAACAAGAGAAAGAAGAATAAAGAAACTGCGGATATGGAACTACAAAAGAAACAACATAAGGAACCAACTTAGGATGGTTGTTTCTTTTGTGGGGGTACAGGACATAAAAAGAAGCATTGCACCAACTATCATGCCTTGCATGCAAAGAAAGGTATGCTTCTTAATTTTGTTTGTTTTGAGGTTAATTTGACTTCGGTCCCTAGACATACATGGTGGATAGATTCTGGTGCAACAACTCACAATAGTGTGTCTATGCAGGGTTGCCTGAATTGCCGAAAGCCTAGTGATGGTGAAAGATACATCTATGTTGGTGATGGAAAGTCAGTAGAAGACGAAGTAATTGGAACGTTTAGATTATTGTTAAAGACTGGATTTTATTTGGATTTTACTGAGACTTTTGTTGTACCATCTTTTAGACGAAATTTAATTTCTATTTCAACATTGGACAAGTTTGGTTATTATTGTTCATTTGGAAATGGAAATTTTAGTCTTTTTCAAAATTCAAATTTAGTTGGTTTTGGTTCTTTATCAGGATACGATAATCTATACTTTCTTGACACAATTTCTTCGTTTAATGAATCTATACATGTTAATGTAATAGGTAAAAAGCGCAAATTAACCAATGAGAATTCATCTTCATTGAGGCACAAGAGATTGGGTCATATCTCCAAAATATGGTTACCTTTATCTCATTCATGAGAAATCGCAATCACTGGATATGTTCAAAAATTATAAAGTTGAAGTTGGAAATCAACTCAGCAAAAGAATTAAGAACATTAGATCAAACCGTGGTGATAAATATTATGGTAGATATGATGGATCAGGTGAACAATGTCTAGGGCCATTTGCAAAATTCCTAGAGGAATGCCATATCATCCCTCAGTACACTATGTCGGGTTTGCCCACTATGAATGGTGTCGCTGAGAGAAGAAACAGAACGCTTAAAGACATGGTAAGGAGTATGATTAGTCATTTAACCTTACTTGAATCACTCTGGGGAGAGGCATTAAAAATCGCAGTATATATACTGAATAGAGTTCCAACTAAGGCAACTAAAAAGACCCCTTATGAGCTTTGGACAGGTAAAAGGCCTAGTCTAAAACATTTTCATATTTTGGGATGTCCAGCTGAGGCAAGGCCCTATAGGCCCAATGAAAAGAAACTAGACTCTGGGACTGTCAGTTGTTACTTTATTAGATACTCTGAAAGATCTAGGGGTTACAGGTTTTATGATCCCATGACTAAGTCTATATTTGAGACACATAATGCTCGATTCTTTGAGGATGTTGAGTTTGCTGGGGGAGAGAGGGTAAAGGACTTTGTCTTTGAAGAGGAATATGTTAATATTCCTTTATAATTGCTGTTGAGAATGGTCAAGAAATGATTACTATACCTAACATTATTCAAGAAGCAACTTCGGATCAAGACAATGTCGTTAGCCTTCCGAAACAAGTTCAAGAATTTGTTCCAGATGAATAAACTCTACAACCTCAAGAACTATGGCCATTAAGAAGATCCACTAGAGAAAGGAGAAGTGCAATTTCAAATGATTATATTGTGTTTCTCTAAGAACATGATGTTGACATTGGAGTGATGGAAAATGATCCAATCAATTTTCATTAAGCCATGGAAAGTTCTAACTCTCAAAAGTGGATTGATGCCATGAATGAAGAGATAAAGTCAATGAAAAACAATGATGTATGGGATCTTATCCCATTACCTAAAGGTTTGAAGCCCATTGGTTGCAAATGGATATTTAAAACCAATAGGGATTTAAAAGGTAATGTGGAAAGGTTCAAGACACGTCTTGTCGCTAAGGGCTTTACACAGAAAGAAGGCATCGATTATAAAGAGACTTTCTCTCCAGTTTCATCGAAAGACTCTTTTAGGATTATAATGGCTCTAGTGGCATGCTTTGATCTTGAGTTACACAGGTGGATGTCAAAACAACATTTCTCAATGGCAACATTGATGAAACAATTTATATGGTGCAGCCAGAAAACTATGTGTCTGGTGATGCAAAGTCAATGGTTTGCAAATTAAAGAAATCCATCTATGGACTTAAGCAAGCGTCTCATCAATGGTATCACAAATTTCACCAAATTATTACCTCATCTGGTTTTGAGGTAAATTTGGTTGATGATTGTATATACCACAAATTCAGTGGGAGTAAGCACATTTTCTTGGTTTTGTATGTCGATGACATACTACTTGCCAGTAATGATATGGGCTTGTTGCATGAAACCAAGAGCTTTCTAGCAAAGAACTTTGAGATGAAAAAATCTTGGTGATGCAAACTTTGTATTAGGGATTCAAATATATCGAGATCACTCTGGAGGTATCCCTGGATTATCACAAAAGGCCTATATCAAAAATGTTCTTAAAAGATTTGGTAAGCAGGATTGCAAACTAGGTGATACCCTTGTGGCTAAAGGAGATAAATTCAGTCTTAACCAATGCCCTAAAAATGATTTTGAGAAAAAGGATATGCAAAAGATTCCTTATGCTTCAGCAGTAGGGAGTCTAATGTATGCACAGGTTTGTACGCATCCAGATATCGTGTATATTGTTGGCATGTTAGGAATATATTTAAGCAATCCAGGCATGGATCATTGGAAAGTAGCCAAACGAGTCATGTGATATTTACAAAGAACAAAGCACTACATGCTCACATACAAAAGATCAGATAAGTTAGAGATCATTGGATATTTGGACTCTGACTTTGCTGGATGCCAAGATAGTATGAAGTCTACATTGGGCTATATTTATCTACTGGTTAAAGGAGCTGGAGGAGCAGTGTCTTGGAAGAGTGCTAAATAAAAACTTGTAGCTCCTTCCACCATGGCAGCTGAGTTTATATCATGTTTTGAGGCATTTAATCATGGAATATAGTTGCGAAACTTTGTCATTGGGCTACGAATTATGGATGGAATTAAAAGACCACTTAAGATTTTTTGTGATAATAAATCAGCAGTCTTATATTCCAATAACAACAGGAGCTCAACAAAGTCAAAGCACATAGACATTAAGTTCCTAGTTGTTAAAGAAAGAGTTCAAAGTGGACAGTTGTCTATAGAACATATTGGCACAAACTCCATGATTGCAGATCTGCTTACTAAGGGACTGCCACCCAAGGTCTTTCATGAGCACACTATTCATATAGGTTTTATGTCATTTGAAGATATTCAATTTTAGTGGGAGTTTGTAATTTTGCTTTTATGTTACAGACACATTCTTTAGTTATTTTAGTTTATGGATATTTTGAGGATATTTTCTGCAGAAATAAAGTTTCTTTCAGCTTATTCACACTTTGAATTTAGTATGGTTTAATAAGGTTTAAAGTGGACCAGTTGGAAATAGACATGTTTAGATCACATTGCATGTAGTTTTCCATGCTACACATCCATACTTGATCTATGTCATTTGATCATGTTGATATGTGTGATTAGGGATAACTTAGTTACGATAAATGTAACAAAAGTTACCTTGGTTCTATATTAACATGATTGATGGATGAGATTATTCAGAAATACTTTTGATTATGATAGCAAAATTTTGAGCTCAAAAGGTTATTTTGTGACTTTCAATTATAAGGTAATATATTTGTATATATATATAGTCCAAGTGGGAGACTGTTGGGTATTTTATGGACTTATATATATATTATATAAATAATTGTATGTCAATTGTTATCATAAGAAAAGGGTCTGGCCTAAATTAAAAGTGATCTGATTTGGTTTAATATTAATGAGCCTAATTTATAAGTATGGGCTTATATGTGTAGATACCATAATTATAATTTCTAATTTTATGATGGGCTAAATTAGAAATAAAATTAGAAATAAGAAATCATAGTTCAATTATTTAATTAGGGTTATGATCCCCAAATTATAAGTACAGTTCTTCTCTGATATCCCATCATCAGACAAGAGAGAAACCCTATTCTTATAAACTTGTACTTATCAATTTGGAAGACCCATAACCTCAAGGATGAAGAATAAGTTATGGATTCAGGTACGCTTCTAATTTTAGTTATTTATCTTCTTGATGATTTAACATGATTAATATTATGAATTTAATTTAGTTTATGTATTCAGTATATTTTCCCAACAGAACTTGGTTTAGGGATCTAGATTATAGAGTACAAGTGTTTAAACTTCTAATAAAAAACTTACCTAGTATAGAATTTATTAAATATCTTGATTCAAAATATAAGTTTATATTTTTAATATTCTTACAATCACAAATCTTTGTGATATTCCATACAACTTTCACTACTCAATTATGGAGAGATATGTCTCTACGAGGGTATTATTGAAGGAGCTTTGCCAGCCAAGCACTATAAAGCAGGAAAGAATAAGAACAAATTATAGGGAAATAACCCTCCTTGCAAGCACTGCAGTAAAAAGGTCATCATCCTAACAAGTGTTAGAGGAGGCCTAGTGCAAAGTGCAACAAATGCAATTAACTTAGACATGAAGAGGTGATATGAACAAATATAAACCAACAACCAAAAGAAAAGGCATAAGTTATTGATGAAGAGGAGGAAGACCATCTCTTTGCAACCTCCTATTTCTCAAGAAACAATAGCTCTAGTGATTGTTGGTTAATTGATAGTGGTTACACTAACCACATGACACATAATATGGCCCTCTTGAAGGAATTAAAGGCAACAATAGTTAACAAAGTTAAAATTAGACATGGTGAATCAATTACTGCCAAAGGACGAGGAACCATCACCATTCCTACTTGTTCAGTTACAAAGACAATTTTTGATGTGTTATATTGCCTAAAATTGACAAAAACTTAGTTAGTGTTGGCTAACTACTGGAAAAAAAGGTTTTAAAGCACAACAAAAAAATAGTAGAATTGTGACGGTCATCTAGTAACGGTCAGAATAAACGTCACAAAGCCTAGATTAGTGACATTTATGTCGACTGTTGCAAAACCAATGCGGATTTACGATGGTCAACTAACAGCCATCACAGAGCCATAGAATTGTGACAGTCATGATCTAATCGTCACAAAGAAATCACAGCTTTGTGATAACTTAGGACTTCATCACAAAACCAATCAAAGGAATTACAAAAGTTAACTTCTGACTATCGATGTTCATTTTATTTGCATCAGTTGAAATTTAACCATTGTAAATCCATTGTTTAGTAACTGTCACTAATAAATGGCTTTCTGATGGTCTATTGCTAACTATGGCAAAGCCATGGATAATGTAATAGCTCAATTTTAAAACAAATTAAATTGGAAAAAATAACTTTAGATTTTGTTGAAATTGAATTAAATGTATTTTTCTGAGTTTGCAGTTAAAATTTGAGAATTTTTTAAAATAAAAATCTTATATGACGGAGAAAATTCTATCTGCCTTCAGGACTTTAGCAGATATTTTTGGGAGGCTTAAAATCTTCAAAAGATTTTTCAATTCCTTCCATATGGGTATATATTCTTGCCTAGATCGGGAAATGCATTCGAAATTTATCTCGGGCAAAGTGGGAAAAGACCAAAATGTCCCTAGAGGCCTTAAACCTCCTAAACTCCACCTTTTTCTCTCATTTTTCCTTTCCTCTCTCTCTCCTCCACATAATTTCTCTCTCTTCTCCTCTCATTCATTACTGATTTGATTATTTTTCTATCGAAATTGACCCTGAAAATGTTTAAGAATTAGGACGGCTTAGGAATTTAATAAATTGACATAGGAAAGCCTAATTAAAAGAAAGAACTCATCTAAGATTTGAATTATTTCCTCAGAAAACTAATTGGGATCAATTGCCGAGGAAAAAGGGCCTAGAAATGTACCAAGAAGAAGAGAGAGATTTAGTCAAAGAGAAAGGAAGCAAGGTAGGTTAACAATTTAAGATTATGTTTCCTATTTTAGTTGATGCAATCAACATGTTTTACAAGCTTTCTTAGGAACATAATCGTCCACCTACATTCTTGAAAAAATGTATGTCTGTTGGCCAACATGTGTGGTTTATTGAAATGTTGATGGATGAGATAGCATGAGTACGTTGTTGGAAAAAAAGATAAAGTTGCATGGTGTTAAATTCAAGTTGACCACAAAGGAAGGAAACCTTACCATTTAAGGGTATTAGTAAAGAATGAAGGAAGGAAATTGAATTGCCAATTTAATAAATCTTCCTAGGCCAAGTCCATGAAATTTATTTTGGTAATTTATAAGCAATGCACCGTAGTATTATTTTTTAAAAAAATGAGAATTTATTCTTGAAGTTTATAAGAGATGCACATCAATGTGATTTTTCAAGAAAAGAGAAATTTATTCTTGAGTTTATTAACATTCTATAAGAAATGTACATTGATATTAATTTCAAGAAAGGGAAATTACTCCCGAAGTAATTAGAATTTTTATAAGAGATGCACGTTAGAATTTATTTCCAATAAGGGAGAAATTATTCTTGAAATATTAGAATTTTTTTAAAGAGAATGTACATTAGAATTCAGTTCCAAGAAAGAAGAAAGAATTATTGAAAATACTAGACTTTTCACAAGAAATGTATATTGATATAAATTTCCAAGAAAAGGGAATTTACTCTTGAAGAAATTAAAGTTTTAAAGAGATGTACACTAGTATTATTTTTCAAGAAAAAAAAGAGATTTCCCTTGAAACTTGATAAAGAATTTTAAAAGTGTCCAAGTGTCCACATCGTGCCCAAGTGTGCACAAAATATTTTTATAAAGGTGGCCAAGTGTCCACGTAGTGCCCAAGTATGAACAATGACCCTAAGAGGTGGCCAAGTGTCCACATAGTGCCTAAGTGTGCACAATGACCCTAGGAAGGTGGTCAAGTGTCCACGTAGTGCCCAAGTGTGCATAATGACCCTAGGAGGTAGCCAAGTGTCCACGTAGTGCCTAAGTGTGCACAATAACCCTAGAAGGTGGCCAAGTGTCCACAAGTGCCCAAATGTGCACAAGAGATTTTTATAAAGGTGGCCAAGTGTCCACCAGTACCTAAGTGTGCACAAGAGATTTTTATAAAGGTGGCCAAGTGTCCACATAGTGCCCAAGTGCACACAACTTTTATATAAAAATATGTTTTAAGAATGATAAGTATAAATGTTTTGTTAATTTTATGATTGTGAACAAGAGATTTTTTGAAAGGTGGCCAAGTGTCCACATAGTGCCCAAGTGTGCACCACTTTCATATAAAAGTATGTTTTAAGAATGATAAGCATAAATGCCTTGTTAATTTTATGATAGTGTTTTTTATAACATACAAGATGTTTTACTTGGAAGAATATTATTTTTATCTCATTGACATTTAAATTGATCATACATTGCTTGCCAGTTTATATTTATGAACAATGCCATATTTTATTTTCAAGAATGTAGAGTAAAATATTTTGGGGCTTGCTAAAATATTTTGGGGCTTGCACCCTGATACATATTAGGTGTTTTTAAAACGCGAATTGTTAATCTACTGGGAAACTTGTGTTTCTCATTACTATGCTAATATGTATCAGTTGCAGACGCTTAGCATGGCTGGGAGATAGAAGTTCCTTTTGGTTTAAGGAAAATTTTGTAACCCTTATTTTTGGGTTCTAGTTCATATATATTTAGTTTAGAATTAGGATTATTCCTTTGGCAGTAGACATGAGGTGTAAAAAAAGAAAGAACTAGGGAAGGGATATGTGAAGAACTGATCCATTTTAGTAATTTGTAAAGGGGTATGAGTGAAAGAATTATTGTCTCCTGACTTCCTAAGGACGGGTACTTCATATATCCTGATATATGTTGATTGTAATGTAATGGACATTATTGGACTCTTATTATTTGAATTGTATGAAAGTTAATTTTCTGCTGTGTAGTATAGAATTTCTGTTATTCTACTATGCATGTAAGTTTTTAATCTGAGCAAAAGATCCCGAACCTAATCTGCTTGTTACAATTTTAATGGTATAACTGCTCAGACATTAATTAAATAAAGGATAAAGATAATGTACCAAACCTATCTGTTTATATCAAAATTAATGGTAATACTAGATAGGGGTGTTACAGATGCCCTTAGGTTTGATTTGGGAGTGTTCCTTACTATGAAAATTTGGTAGACATAATTGAGTTAAATTATCATGGTCGCTTCGTGATCAGAATGTTTAAATGTAAATGGGCTAATACAACAACACTGGGAATGAAAAGGGATGCCCTTGGGTTTGATTTGATAAATTTCTCGCGATTGATTCACACCAGCGCACATACAAATGATGAGCCTTATATTCAAGCTGCTGAAGCTCAAATGGTGTATTACGTTGACGATCAAGTTGACAAAGAGTGGTGCATTCCTGTTCACTTAAAGCCATGGGATTTGTACGAGATGGGAGATGAAAAGAGTGTCCATGAGAATGAACCATACCCATAAAAACAATTAGCAATGTTTTTTTTCTGATGATGTAGAGATTATACCTTTGGCAAAGGGAGTTGAAGAATAAGAATTGCGTATCATGGATGTTGTTGATAGTGTGAATAACAATGAAGAGGATCAAATATTGCGTAGTTAGTGGTTGAATTTTCCTTTGTTTCAACGAATGCATAAGATCCTATATAGTATTTATTTAATACTAGCATTATGGTTATCAATATGAGTCTTTCAAATAATTCTATGTTCAAACAAATATGTTTTTTTTATAATTTTCTATTCATTTGTTTTTATCTTTACTTTATTCTGTTGTATGCATTGAAAGTTGTAGACATGAGAAGATTAAAGCAAAATGTAATACCTGCCTCCTTGGAATTTTTTGTGATGATAATAATATTGAAAATTTTATAGGGATTTAAATGAAATAAGGAAATAGAGGTTATAAAAAGAGGGATTAAAATGAAAATTTTTGTTAATTGCAAGATGATCTCTAAGCAAGTTCACAATTCCATTCCCTTTATCAGCACATTCTCACATCTAAGGGGGAGAGAAAGAGAGGAGTAAAAGGGGAAAAGAGAAAGAGATCAAGGTTGAAGCAACTGAACTCAGATTTGAGGTAAGAAGCTTTCTTCTATGCTATAGAGAATCATTTAAACACCATATAGGAATAGATTTCTGCTCTAAAATGCCCCCAAATCCATCAAAATTTGAGAGAGAAATGAAAATAGAAAAAATAGGGCATTTCAAATTTTTTTGTGATTTAGACTGCATAAATCGATTTAGATGTTTGTTTGAGGTTAGGAAGGGATTTCTGAACTCAAATGCGGAGGTTACAGCAGCTTAGCAGTCGACTGCCAGGCATGCACCAGTCGATTGTCGAGCCACTATAAAGCCCAGAATTGCACATAGAGGTGCGTTAGTTGACTGCCAAGCATGTGGCAGTTGATTGTCACGCTACTATCTTGTGAAATTCAGTCTTACAGAGAGCAATCAGCTAACTAGCAGCTCCCCTGATGCAAAGAAATTATTTTTAAAACATGATTTAGCTTAGAAATCCTTAGTTTTGATTTGAATAAGGTTCAAACATCATTCTATATGAGAATTCCATGAGAAGAGTGATAGAAAACCAAAGAAATAGCAAGAAACATGGGAAATAAAAGAGAACCTTAGTGAAACCTTAAGATAGGATTTGCATAAGTGTATGATAGAAGGGAAATAGTGTGAGACTTAAATTTTTTTGCCTCAGGAACTTGATTATGGGGATAATCCAAAGGGTAAAAGAGAAAATCCTATTCAAAAGAGGAGCAAATGGTAAAAAGGTAGAGTAATCTACACTCCTCTAACTTTTAACCAATGTGGTGAATTACTATTTTGAGAATGAATTATGTATTGAATGGGAATGATTGCTGAACATGACTAATTTACTTAAGATTCTCATATGAGTATAGAAAAGTCTTGCATGTGTATAATATGCTCATTGCATGTTTGCTAGATTTGGCTATTGGGTTATATGCCATAAGGATGGACTAGCTTAGGGTGGACATTCAATAGCTAGTATGAGACGGTCATTGAATGTTCCCTATGTAGACTATTTTATAAATTGATTGTTTTATTGAAATTGGTCTGCATTTGTTGAAAATTATTCATTAAACCAGGATAACCCTATGGAAGGTTTAAGGAGTAAAGGGTGGATAACCTATACAGGGTGATGTTATGGTTTAAGTATGGTATCTCATAACCTTGATTATTAGTCAACTATGTGTATGTATTGCCATATAGACTGTATGAGGATGAGACTATCAATGTGCCCATGTCGAGGGATGCCGTGGAAGTTGGCTCTTGCCTATCCTTGAGTGGGTGATTGGTGTTATGAATCACATTGACAAAATAGGCCGTTATTTTTGGGTGATTGGTGTTATAGATCACACCCAACCAAAACTATGTTTTAGATAAAACGACATGCAATTTGAGATGATTGATCACATGAGATGTGTGATAGAATTACATATATATGAGAATTTTTTAGGCATGATTTTAAGTATGATTTTCATATTTGTGATGTTATACTAATGAGATGTTTTTCACTGATTTCCCATGTTTAATGTAGTTGAAAGTATTTAGTAATTCACTTGTTTCGAACCAAATTGTAGGGAGATGTTTTCTGTGCTTGCCATAATTGAGTATGCAAATGATTTTGAAAGTAATTAATTGGTAAATTGCTCTACTGGGATTTATATATCTCATTAAGTTGTTTGATCAAATGACCAGGAATAGGGGATGCCTAGGAGATAGCTGGGCATGGGAGGAATGCCAAGGATACTAGGCAAATCCAGAAGGATTGTATAGTACTAAGCTGGATTTGTAGTATACTTAAGGTTTTGTATATATACATTTAATGATGGATATTTGGGATTTGGAATGTGTATAATAAATCTTATGAATTATGAATAAGATCTTGGATGTATGTACGGACTTAGTAATTATGGCATAGTATATCTCAATTATCTTTGAATGGCTGTTAGAAATTATATTCCAGAGTAATATGCGATAATATTGTGATATTAGAAATGCTGCACAAGATAAGTGGTTAAGTGGAATTTGAATGGACAAAGAGAAGCGTCTATTTGGGTTACACTAAATTAATAACGACCTTTTGACGTCCTCTAAATTAGGAAAGTGAAAATTTTACTATAAATTTCTATGCTTTCGCTAGTATATACTCTGATGTATGTAAAGTAGGATAAGGGGGTCGTTACACAAAAGGCCTGTAGAACTCGTGGAGAGTCCTCAACTATCACTACTCCATATCCTTCCCCCACTCCTCATCCTTTTGAGCCAGTGCCATCTCCATCCCCCACTCCCATCCTTTTGAGCCAGCCATCTCCACCCCCAACCCATACTTCAAAATCAATGCCAACCCTGGCCCAAATCTCAGAACCAGTTTCAACTGTTGCCTCAGCCCAGTCCTCAAGTTGAAGGAGTAGAAGTTCATATTGGACCGTTAATATCATCGATAATTGAATTTTTTTCATTTTACTATTCAAATTATTGATATTATCTTGATGTATTTTTCATTTTACAGATGAGCAAGGAAACGATAGAGAAGGACATTTAAGGTTGCATGACGTTTGCACACTTTTAGTAGGGCAATGTATAGTTGTAGCCTTTAACGAACAAGGCCAACCAACTGGGGAAGCAGTTGGCCTTCTGGGTAGAGTCATCGAAGTGATTAGGACTGACTTGAATGCATTTCCTATAAGCTATCATTCATAGGATAAAGTTCTTAATAGCTATAAGGATGCTTGTTTTGATAATTTAAAGGTAATATAAAATTTTTATTGGCGTATAAAATTACATTTCTATTGGCGTATGTTTTAAATGAACTAATCTTTGATATTGTGATTTCAAAGCTAAGTTTTACTTAGATGATTGGGTTGCAAAAAATTTATGTTGAAAAAAATTGGAAAGAAGTGGAGGAATTATTAGATTGAGTTGTTTAACATGTATTACAAGTGGGATACCACTAGGGAGCAAAACTTTTTAAGCCATCTTGACTTCATACCATAAGACATGTGGTTAGCCTTCATTGATTACAGATTAGATCCAAAGACCCAAGTAAGGTTCAAATTTGATTTTTAAATCAAAGAGATTTTACAACAATACAACTTAATTGTCTGTGTTCACTTAGCAGGAAATAAGCAATAATAACAGCTAAATCGATAGAAGTTGAAGATGCCACATACTTATAGGTCTAAAAGCATTGCAAGAAAGAAACATGAAATTGTAATAATACATTTTTGTTATGATGTGTTGAATTTGCATAATGATATTTCAATTAACATATGTTAGGAATTGGTAAATGGTAAGCCTATGAGCAAAGGAGCTGTATTTTTTGCAACACACAGGAAGGCAGATGGATCTTATGTCAATGATGAGGCTAGGGTTATAATTGTAAGTATTATAAATACTTAGTTATAAGTATTGTGTATTGATTGAAGGTGCTTAAACCCTAATAATTTGAGGTTATCTCCATAGAGAATTCATTTTTCTTGTTACCAATGTCTTGTGTTCTTTAATTCTTTGCTGGTTGTGTGTATCATGCAGATGTTGGGTTCATATGGTGGGAGTGGTATAACCCTATTATTGTATTTTCCTTGTTGTAGCTATCAATGTTGGGTTCATATGGTAGGTTGTGTGTATCATGAAGATGTTAGCTTCATAGACTATTTAAATGTATGTTATGCTATTTAGGACTAACTGCTACACTTTATGTCTTTGCCTCTTAGTTAACAAGTTAATTTATTATTTTAGGAAAAAATATTAAAAATTGAAAGTTAAGGAACTTCATCTGAGACCATTTCTGAGCAAGATTCTTTAAGACAAATGTTGGAAAAAGAAAATCCTAGAAGTGTTCGTGGTTTAAGATTTGGTCCTAGTCCAACTCAAGTATTTAGTGTGAATACAACTTGGTTTGGTCGGTTCCCAATAAATCAGGGTGCTAATACTTCTAACATCACTCTTCAACAGGAAGTCTCAAGGTTACAATCTTTAAATCAAGAGATGAAAAATGCCTTGAGTTACATTTTTCAAAATTTCTTGGGAAACGTTTCACCTCAGTTTTCACACTTGTTTAATCCTCAGGTTGGTTTAATAATTGTTTTTTATTCAAAATAATTATTTCCTTTGTTTGATTCAAGCTATAAAAAACTTGTTAATCTTTTTAGGCATCTGATGCAAATAGTAGAACCTCACTCTTTGGTGGGGGAAGATCTTAGTAGACGAGGTATTAAAATCCTATGTATAAAAATTTGTTGCAAGGAAACTTAGGGTACTAACTTGTTATTAATTATTTTGAATTATAATTAGGAATTGTATATGTTGGGTTTATGTTATTTTGAATATAGGAATTTTATGCAATTAAGATAATATTTTGAATGTATCATATGTTGAATTTATATTGTTTGATATTAATTAGGAAATGTAAATATGGTACGGATCATTTCAAACAAGGATATTTAAATCATTTTGGCACTTTGAAAGCTTGAGGAAAAATGATTTTAAAAATTTGACTTTAAATAATGTTTAAAGGGTGTTAGGAACAATTGAATAAAAATATATATATATATATGAATTAGCCTAAAATAATGGAAAAGTGAAGCAAAAATAGTGATCAAATTAGTGGCGCATTTCAACAAAAATAGTGGCACTTATAGGGCACCAAGAAGTATAATTAAATACTACAAAAAAATATTGTGGTGCTTGGAAGGCGACACTATTTTAAAATTAAAAATTTAATCTAGAAAACATAGCAGTGTTTGAAAGGCGACACTAATATTAAACAAAATAATTCACCCAAAAATATAGTGGCGCTTGAAAGGTAACAATAATATTAAACAAAATAATTCACCCAAAAAAATTATGGTTCTTGGAAGGTGTAACGACCCCCTAATACAACATATGTGATGCTTATCTGATTAGCGGAAGCATATGGGTTGGTTTACCTAGTTATTTCCGATGTGGGAATATCAGGGGATCGCTACTGGTTGAGCGTAACCCAAATAAACTTTTCGTTGTCCATTCGGATTCCGTTCAACCCCAATTCACACACAGCTAAACTAATCATACATACATACATCATAAATTACTATGTAATAAAATCTAAAACTCATATATACATCACATCATGCATTCATATACATTCCAACTTAAATTCACAAGTTTACAGTGGTAAACCCTACCGAAAATCTGGCAGAGTTTCCTCTGTATTTCGATCATACCCAAAATACAACAGTCACCTGATTTATACATTTATAGTCAATCCAATCACTACAGAAAACATAAATAACAGAAACCAATATACAGCAACGTCATCAAAATATATACAAGATAGTTCAAGCCTAAACTAATCCATTCTCCTGTTTATCACCAAGGCATCATCAGCTATCGTCTAGGTTCCTGTCCCTGTCCCTGTTCATCTGAGTAAACAACCTGGTGAGATATAAAATCCCAGTAGAATAATTTACAGTTCAAATACAATTCAAAATCTGGCTAAATACTCAGCGGTGCGAACACCGAAATCATCTTCCCGGAATCAGTTCGAAATTAGTGAAATACCTTATTTTTAAAATCGTTTAATCACATGGAAATTGCGGCAGATAATCAAAATCATAAAAATCCATTTCTTTTTAAAATCAATACTGGAAATCAGATAAAATCCCATGCCCAGTGTATCTAAATCTACGTTGGCCACAAATCCTCTGTGACCCAGTCTAAATCGTCATCTAATTGCACGTCATCCAGAGAGAATACCTCTCTTATCGTTGGGTGTGATCCGTAATACCAATCACCCGAATCAAGCCTATATTGTGAGTGTGATCCGTAACACCAATCACTCACTCAAGGACTGGGTGAGAATCAACATCTAGGGCATCCCTTAGCATGTGCACATACGCCAATTCTCATCCTCATACAATCTATTCGAACTCACATGCTCGCGGTCGGCTATTCCTCAAGGTTCTAGGGTATTATGCCTAAATCACAACGTTTCCCCGTGTAGGCTATCCCCCCTTATACTCCTTAAACCTTTCTTAGGGTCATCCTGGTTTAACGCGTAATCCCTAACACAGTACAGGCTAAATCTGATAAAAATAATCTCATTTAAAAACTCCCTGTACTCGGGATACTTAACGACCGTCCCATACCGGCTATCAAGTACCCTACCCTAAGTAAATCCGTCCTAAAGGCATCTAAACAAAGTGTCTAACATGCAATTAGGGTATCCAGCACACAAGCATGCAATTTATTCCATCGAAAGTAGCACGCAAATCCATGCAATCCAATCTAATCATTCAGGTAATCACTAGGTCAAATCTAAGACTCGGGAAGTGAAAATTATCCTACCTGGTCTCCTGTCGCTCCAAATCGATTCAGAACTTCACGTAGTCTTGATTTCTGAGCCAATTAATTTCCTGGACATCAAATTGAATATTCAGGCTTGTCACGTCATCCGTTTAACAATTCTAAGTCTGGTTGCCCTAATACCCAGGTCAATTTATTGCCGAATTACGTTTAGCAGCTATTTCAATCAGATATCATCAATTTTTGGGAAATCGAACCTTACCAATGTGATCGGATGATGGAATTCTATCTCGGGGTGATCTCGATTTCTCCCGGTGTATGTCCAGAAGCTCCGGCACGGCGACGTATGGCGGTGTACAGTGGCGCACTGCAGAGGGGTGCGATTTGCCTCGAAATTTACACCACGGTGAAGTCCGCAAGTCCAGGAGTCTGAATATGGTGGTGGCACGGTGGTTCAAGGCAGTTTGGATGGCGTTTTCTAGCCACGAAGGTTTACGCATGGTAGACTGAAATTGCCTCAATCCGGGTGCATCGGACCTCGACGCCGTCGAGTCTTTGGAGGAAGCGGGCACCAAAGCTACGGTGGTGAGGGCGATGATGGCCAACGGTGGTGGACGGCGACGATCTGAGCTGGCAAAGTTTTCACGCGGTGGAGGAGAAAAGTGGCATTTTTCGGCGGCGCTCGAGGCCGTTGGTGGCTGTGGGTGATTGCTGGAGGTTGTGGGTGGTGAGGGCTGTCTATTGGTGTGCCAGGTGGTGGCCCACAGTGGCTGTGGTGGCAATGCACAGTGGAGGAAGGAGGAGAGAGAGGAGAGAGAAAGTGAGGTGAGGAGAGAGAGAGATTTGAGAGAATTAGAGGGAATCCGGGAAATTTAAAGCCTCCGGGGGCGATTTTGACTTTTCTCAGACCACTCGGGAATACTTTAGGGTGTTGGCTTCCTACCAAACGTTGGCATGTGTTTCCATGCAAAGGTTTTGGCCTCCGTCAGTGAAATTGATGCACGAAACGTCGTCTGTCAATTTCTGATCGCTGGATTGCATTTCTTTCCATTCGATCGTGTTTCTGACTTCGAACAACCTTCCGTTTCAAATCATTATCCTCGAAAGTCATGCCAGCCTCCGTTTAAAAGGAATTAGGGTTAAAAGTTCAATTTTATCCTTTAAAAACTTTTTCGGTTGTTACAGAAGGCGACACTATTTTTTAAAAAATAAATCAACTGAAAAACATTGTGGTGCTTAAAAGGTGCCATGATCATAAATTAGGAAAATTGAATAAAAATTTTCACATAAATAATAGCTACGCTTCCTAAGCACTAGGAAATGCATAAAAAAAGAAATCTGAAAAAGCGTCAAAAAAATATTGCAAAGCTTATCAAGCACCACGATGCAAAATCATGGTGCAAACTCCCGCAACTGCGCTGAAGTGCTAGTAAAAGTGGTCCCAACACCAAGAATCGCGGTGCTTGTGTAAACACCAAGAAGTTGATTAGTGGCGCTTGAAGCGACACTAAATGATCACTTAAAGTGCCACTATTTTTCTTATTTTTTGTAGTGCTTGTCTCATAAGCCTACACAGTTCTTGAGCCTGCAAGACATTTAATAGCTCTTCCAAAGAAATATTGGACATATCCTTTGTGTTTTCAAAGGTGGTGATAGAAAATTCATATATATCTAACATAGTTACAATAATTTTTTCGACAATTCTTGAATTCAAAACTTGAGTGCCAAGTAATGGTACCTTGTTTAAAATGCCCAATAACCTCTTTGATTATATTAGAATCATTCATCCTCTGTAATTGAAACTCCATAATTAAATTTTACACTGTATACCTCGTATCCTTTCATCTATAGTGTATTCCTCCTTGAGAGAGTCCCAAATTTCTTTTGCAAAAGTAAGGGACATGATCTTTGTAAAGACTGTGGTTTAGGCGATAGCAAATAGTGTTTCTTTTACCTTAGCTTTCCTTGTGGCTTTTAATTTAGGCTAAGGTTAGATTTTCTAGAAGTAGAGTGATTTCATAACCTTCCTCCACAGCCTTCCACAAATCTAACGCCTTAAGGTAAGTCGTCATCCTTACTACCCAAAGTTGATATTTATCACCATTAAAGACATGAGGATCAAGGTGGTAAAAATTGGTTGCATTCTCTATCACAGATCTCGTAAGAAGTAAAGCTTTGATACCAATTGAACGTTTATTTTTATGAACAGGAGAGACAGGAAATAATAATGTAAGAGAGAGGATTTGATGCACTAGCAAAAAAGAGAAAAATTTTATTATGCATATCAACACTTATTTAAAATGGGTTACAAAAGCAAAAGATAATCAAAATATCCTAAAAATTAGAAACTATTCAAAAAGAAAATAGATCCCTTGAAGATAGAGATATCAGTTTGACTAGGTTAAGGAAATTTAAAAATTATAGTGCAAAGAGAAATAATAAAAAAGAAATAAAAACATATAAAGACATGTATTTCCTAAAGTAACAAATATATCAGGACTCAAAATTACATAACTGAATTGGCCCTCTCATGCTTTTTCAATATTTAATTTTTTAAATGTTTAGAATGAAACCTAGTAAGCCTATTAAAGACATGTAAAAGAGGTTTACTCAAATTTTTAATCATTTGGAAGCTTTAGGGAAGACTTACACTCTAAAGGACTTGGTGTCTAAAATTCTGAGGTCACTTACCTTGGATTGGCAGCCAAAGGTAATAGTAATTGAGGAGAGCAGAGGAGACTCAACAAGATCTATCTCAGTACTCTTTGGTAATCTCGAAGAGCATGAGACCAAACTCTAACAACTAATGTCATATGAGGAACAAGAAAAGAAAAAGAAAAACTTGTCACTTAAAGCCACCTTCTCCTCCTCACTCCAATTAGTAGAAGAAGATGATGATGATGATGGTACAAATATCTCTATAGGCAGCTTTGAACTAATTGAAGAGAATTTTGGGCTATTTGTCAAAAAAATTGGTAAGTTCTTTAATAATAGGAGACAATGAGGAAGAAGACCACAAAAGAAAGAAGGAAGCAAAGAACCTCCTACTTGCTATGCATGGAAAAAACTTAGACACATCAAGTGGGAATACCAATAATATCTAAAGAAGCAAGAGGCCTTAGAAAATAAGAAAGGAAAGAAGAAAGAATATGTATCATCCACATAGGGAGATAGTGATGGAGAAAAATGACGAAGAGGATGAAGTTGAAGAAGGAAATCTTTGTCTCATGGCAAAAGAAGATGATGGGGTAAATGAGCAAAACCTATCTCCTTCTTATGATGAATTGTTAAATTCTCTTGAGGAACTGCATAATGAATCTTTGAAAATGTCCAAAGGGTTAGGTAAATCAAAGAAACAAATTTTAACTTTAGAAAATAATTTACTTGTTTTACAAAAAGGAAAACTCCTCTATAAAACAAAGAAATTTTGATTTGGAAAAACAACTTCAAACCTCTTCCACAAAATCTGAAGAATTTGATTTATGTGAAAAGCTAAAATTAGAAAAGGAAGATTTGACTAACACCTTAGCCAAATTTACCAAAGGAAGAGACAACTTAAATATACTCCTAGGATAGCAAAGATGTGTTTTTAATAAAGCTGGTATAAGGTATAATTCAAGCTCAAAGCAAAAATATTACAAGAATTTCTTTGTTCCAACTATTATGTCTAGTATCCCTTTTACTACAAGCTTTGATTGTGGTTAAAAAAGTCATAATTCACTAAGTTATTCTTATAAGAAAAATGGACCTTTTGAAAACAATGAAGTATGGGTTCCAGAGGGAAAAACTAACAATCAAGGACATAAAAATGTTTGGTTACCAAAGAATAAAGATGAATTGCCTTGTAGGTTTGCTTGAAGGTAAAAAGTGACAAATGATACTTGGATAGTGGATGCTCAAAGCATATGATTGGAGAAAAATCCAAGTTTATTTCTCTTCAACTTAAGAATGGAGGGAAAGTCACCTTTGGAGGAGATGGCAAGGGAGATATCATTGGTATAGGCAAATTTGGTAAGAATTCTTTCACTTCTATTGATAATGTCTTATTGGTTGATGTACTTAATCATAATTTACTTAGCATAAGTCAACTATTTGATCATAATATTGAAGTAATTTTTAATTCTAATCATTGTATACTTAAAAAAAAAGAGCAATGATAAAATCATCTGAATGGTACATAGGGTAAGTAATGTATATATAGTAAACTTAGATGAAGAACCTCCTCTATATTTAAGTTTTTTAATTATCATCAATGATGATAGTTGGCTATGGCGTAGGAGATTAGCACATGCAAGTATGAGTCTTTTAGAAAAATTATCTAAGGGAGATCTTGTCATTGGCTTGGCCAAAATTCATTTTGAAAAGAATAAATTTTGTGATGCTTGCCAAAAGGAAAAGAAGTCAAAGCTTCTTTTAAATTTGAAGACTTTTTCTTTACCTCTAAACCTTTACAACTACTCCATATGGACTTGTTTGGTCCATCTAGAACAAAAAGTTTGAGAGGAAACTCCTATCTTCTTTTTGTTATAGATGACTACTCAAAGGTCAAGTATTCTTCCTTTGTAAAATTAGAAAAACTTATTCAAAATGAACAAAGCTTGACCATTGCGAAAATAAAAAGTGATCATGGAGGAGAATTTGAAAATCTAAACATTGAAATTTTCTATGATGAAAATGGAATTGAACTTCACTTTTCAACAGTTAGAACTCCTAAAAAAATGGTGTAGTAGAAAGGGAAACATAACATTAAAGGAGATGACAAGAACCATACTCAATGAGAAAGATCTCCCTGGACATTTTTGGGTTAATGCTACAAGTATTGTATGTTATGTGATGAATAAAGCTTTAATTATGTCAATTCTAAACAAAACTCCATATGAACTGTACAAAGGAAGAAAACATATCACATTTGCATGTTTTTTGCTGTTAATTTTTTGTTCATAATAATGGGAAGGATAACTTAAAAAAATTTAATGCAAAATCAAATGAAGCTATTTTCCTAGGATATTCTAGCTTAAGCAAGGCTTATAGGGTATACAATAAGCTATTTTCCTAGGATATTCTAGCTCAAGCAAGGCTTATAGTGTATACATAAGCTATTTTCCTAGGATATTCTAGCTCAAAAAAGGCTTATAGGGTATACAATAAAAGAACTAATGCTATTGATGAATCAATTCATGCTATTTTTTTATGAGACTAGCCCTCTTGGTCCAAAGAATGTCAGAAAAGACATTACTATAAGTTTAGAAAAGTTAAGCTTGGATGATCAAAACTCTAAGGAAGAAGAGGAAGCAACAACTAAAGAAAAAACAACTTAAGAACAACAAGTGTAGCAAAGACAACAACTCCTCTAGTAGCAAGGAAAAATGGGAGACATCATCCAATTGATCAAGTCATTAGAGATGTGTAATGTGTAGCGGTGAGCATTGGTTTAGTTTGGGTCAATTTTGGTCATCTGACCAACCGAATCGACTATATTGGATGGTTGAAAAAGCCATCTAATCAATCTAATCCTTTTAGAGCCAACTAATCCAATCCAAATTGACTTTGATCAATTTGGATTAGATCAGTCCAATCAGTTTTGTATAAATTTTTTTTATAAATTATGAAAAAAATATAATTTTAATATTTTTTTAATTTCAACTATTAAAATAAAATTTTCTAATCATAAATTTATATTAAATTAGTTTAAGATATTTTAATCACTTTATAATTTATTTTTTAATATTTAAATTTTAATTAATATATAAAAATATATATTAATTCAATTGGATGGGTTCGGTTCAATTTGGATGAAAATAAGAGCCATCCAAGAAACAGAACGAATCAATTGGTTTTGAGAAAATTCCATCCAATCCATCCAATCAAGTAGTCGATTTTTGTCAGATCAGTTTGGTTAAATTTGATTTGGTTTAGATCTACTCACCCCTAGTAACGTGGGGCAACAACACAAAATCTCCTTAAAAATTCTTGTAGTCATATTAGTTTGTTGTCTAAAATTGAACCAAAAAAATATTAATGAAGCTTTAATGGATGAATCTTGGATCTTGGCTATGCAATAAGAATTAAATCAATTTGAAAGAAGCCAAGTATGGGATTTAGTTTCAAGACCTAATGATTATCAAATTATTAGCATAAAATGGGTTTTTAGAAAAAAAAACTTGATGAATTAGGAAATATTGTTAGAAATAAAGCTAGATTAATTGGTAAAAGTTATAACCAAGAAGAAGGATTTAATTATGATAAAACCTTTGAATCAATAGCTAGAATAGAAGCAATTAGAATGCTTTTAGATTTTACATGCATTAAAAACTTTAAGATTCTTCAAATGGATGTTAAAAGTGATTTTCTAAATGCAGTCATAATGGAAGAAGTCTATGTAGAACAACCCCTTGGTTTTCAAAACTCTTCTCTGCCTAATCACATTTTCAAGTTAAAAAAGGCCTTATATGGGTTAAAGTAAGTTCATAGAGCTTGGTATGAAAGACTAAGAAATTTTTTAATTGAAAATGGCTTTGAAAGAGGTAAAGTTGACACAACATTATTTATTATGAAAAGAAAAGATGACATTTTGTTTGTGCAAATATATATTGATAATATCATATTTCGGATTATTAATGAATTTCTTTGTGAAGAATTTGCTAAATTAATGCAAGGAGAATTTGAAATGTCAATGATGGGTAAGCTAAACTTCTTCCTTGGATTCCAAATAATGTAACAAAGCAATGAGACCTTTGTAAGCCAAACCAAATACACAAAAGAATTGTTGAAGAAATTTGGCATGGAAAAGGCAAAGCTCATTGGAACACTAATGAATCCATCTACCAAAATGAACAAGGATGAAGAAGGTGAAGCCTTTGACATCACTAAATACAAAGTTATGATTTGTTCACTACTCTATTTGATAGCAAATAGATTTGACATTATGTTTAGTGTATGCATGTTTACTAGGTTCCAAAAAGACCCAAAAATATTACATTTTACTATTGTAAAAAGAATCTTTAGATATCTAGTTGGAACCACACAAATGGGATTGTGATATCCTAAGGGACATCCATGTATTCTAATTGCACATTCAGATGCTGACTTTTCTAGCATCACAATTCATAGAAAAAGCACTAGTGGCACTTGCCAATTCTTTGGAAATTCACTTATATCTTAGTTTAGTAAGAAACAAAATTGTGTGGCACTTTCCATTAATGAAGCTAAATATTTAGCAGCTAGAAGTTATTGTGCATAAGTTCTTTAGATGAAACAAAAACTCCAAGATATATTTGTAAATCTTGAAAATATACCTATCAAATGTGATATGCAATTAATTTGACAAAGAATCCCATCTTGCATTTAATAACTAAACATACTAATATGAAGTATCATTTTATTAAGGACCATGTGCTTAATCATAACAGTTCCTTAGAGTTCATCTCAACTGATTTTCAACTTGTTGATATCTTTACTAAAACTCTTTTTAAAGAAAGATTTGTTTCATAAGAAAAGAATTGGGAATAATCAATCCATAAACCCTTTGCATAGTTTCCCCTATTATGCATTTCAATAGATTTCCCTCTTATCTTTCCTTAGTAACTTAAGCATCAGAGTGGCCTTAGTTCTATTTTTAAGGAATTTTAATCCCCTTTGGCTCACTCCTTCCTCAAAAGCTTGAAAATGGTAGAAGTCCATCCATGATTAAGGACATATGATGGCTAAAATTGGAACTAAGTAGGTTGAATAGACTTTACAAGAGTGCATAAATCAATTGGAGAAGATAGAAAAGATAAAGTAAAAGGATTCAAGTATTTTGGACTTAAATTTTATAGCTTGAAGAGGTAGAAGTCAACTGCCAAAATACTAGTAGTCAACTGGCAGCTCTTAGGATATTTGAAAAGTTCTAATAGAGAACAAATAGTCGATGGGTAAGGTGGAACTAGCCGACTGCCTTGTTCTTCCCCTTTCTACGTTTCTGAAGAGCACGACAGTTGACTGCCTAATGGTAGCTTGTCAACTTCCTAGTCTCTGGACCTCAACAGTTGACAAGTAAAGGTTTACCAATCAACTAGTAGGCCTCTAGAGGGCTTTTTTTAAAGGGAATAAAGCCTAACAGTTGACTACTTGTTGCGTGGATATTTGACACAATGCAAGTGTACATTGTTAATAAACAATATAATGATGAAATAAGAGTATCATCCTTAAGGAATTTTAGCTAAAGTTAACTAAGTACCAATGCTATTTTATTCACCTTATCCAAGCAACGATTAATGTCCAAGTTAAGAAAAGATTTATAAACTCAAAGTAAAATAACAATACTAATAAAAGAAACTATATGAAATAAGTCCCTAGGATTATAGTCTAACTTAGCATTTATTATGATATCAATGCTCTTCTAAACCTATTTCAATGTTTAAGAGTTAGCCTTAGAATATATATTAATTATAAGAATCTTTCGATCTCTTATAAATTATATTTCTCTTATCTAATTCCCTATATTCCTATGGGAACCAAAATCAAAGTAATGCATTAAACTTAGCTAACTATGAATCCACCACAACGATTGTTATATGCCTATCCTTTAGGTGAATCTAGTTAATTACTCAATTAATTAACTAAGAACAAGTGGATCTAACCCTAGGACTAAATTCAAGTTTCTTTTCTAAGAGTAACTCAAATTCTCTTAATTTCCCTAATTGGTGATCAAGAAAAAAGGGCAAAATTAAGCTTAATAAACATTATAAACATTGAATAAAAGAAGAGAGAGTAACAATATTCATAATTTACATGCTAAGAAACTATAATCCTAAGGAGAGAAGAGTTTATCCTAGCCTATCTACAAAATACATTAGTCCAAAACCAAAAAATAAGACAAAATCAAGATAAAGAGGACAAAGGAAGAGGAAACTCCATTTCTGAACCTCAAATCGGCCTTCCTTCCACTTGAACCCGCTTGAATCCACCTTGGACCTCTATTTTCCTTATGTTTGTTGCTCATTTTTGTCCCTATTTTTCTAGAATGAAGTTTTCCCCGAAAATTGAAGAAACTCCCCTCTCAAATTTGTCCAAAATGCCAAAGATGGAAGTGCCCTCTGGATCATTATCACAATGGTATCTAGGTGCAATATTGCTATGCCTAGGCGCAAGGTTGTTGTCCAAATTATGTCTATACACGAAATCGATGCTTTAGCCTTTCAATGCATATTTTTGTGAATTTCTTGCCAATTTTGGACCTACTCAAGAAGGAACAACCTAAAATTAACAACACTAAGCTAAGAAATTAGAAAAAAAAAGGAATTGGATCCTGGCGCTCCTCGTCAGAGTCCTCGCCGGGCTTTTTAGCGGCAATTTTATCCGTTGCTAAAGTGTGTTTTAATATTATTGCAACGAATATTATTGCTGCTATAACTTTTGTTTAAATAATTAATTTAACAAAAGTTATAGTGACAATAATATTTGTTGCAAAAAATTTTAGCAACGGAAAAAATCGCTGCTAAAACGCCCAGCAGGACCCAGCAGGGACACGCCCAGTAGGGAATCCGGACGCAAAAAAAACACCATTAAAAACTCAAAGATAAAAGAACTTAAAATGCAAAAGTCTAAATAACAAAAGGCACTGAATTACACTACTAAAATTGACACAATAGCTAGTAAAACTCAAACAATCAAAAAAATATTGACCTAAATAACTCTATTTCATAGAGTTATCATTGCTATACTTATAAAAGTCGACTTTTAAGCTTTTAAGAGCGATATATCAGAGAGGGTTATGTCCTTTTCATTATATTTTTCAAAAATTCCCATTTCCCTCTTAAACCTCTTCAAAATTTTCTACAAAATCTTCTAATTCTAAATCGATTAAACACTTTCCACTCCTTAGCCAAACAAAACCTACTAAAATTTGCTTGAATCCATCATCATTTTGTCCCTCAATCTCTAAATTCTTAATTTTTACCACTTTCACACCATAACCTAGAAACTTAAAAATTCACCATTTCTAGTTATTTTTCTCTCAAATTAAATCGATCAAACACCTTCATATCACCTTTCTCACCTCTCCAAACACCATTCAAGTCTTCAATCCATCTAATTTCTCCCATGGCATCTAGCTCAAGCACAAAAAGGGCAAGATTCAAGGGTTTAAGTTCCAACCCCTTACAGATGGGTGGTCTCTTCTCTACCCCAGCATTGGAAAAGAATTTCAACAAAAAATTTGCTCAGCAATTAGTAACACCCAGTAAGTCTGCAGATGTCAAATTTTTTTAGAAAGAAAAATTTGAATTTTTTTATCTGCTAAAGAATGTTGGGTTCTATAAACTACTAGAAATTGAAAAGAAGTGGAGTCCCTTTGTTATCAAGATGTTCTATGCTAACTTGATGTGGGATGATGTCAATTATTGTGCCATCACAAAAATTAAAGGTCAAAAAATCAATTTTACCTATCAACAATTGAGTGAATGGTTAAGAACAATGGTTATCAATTTGAAGATCACCACTCTGGTTCAACCAAGATAAATGGCTATGATAGGCATCAAGTGCAAAATTACCTGTGACGAACACCAAATGCTCCACTAAATTTTTCCAAACAACTTACAATCCCCTTTAATGATTTTTTCCTAAAGCATAGATTCTTGAATCTGGTAGTTGCTGTAACATCTGCTCCTTCTATTTCTGAGAGATTTTTGCTAGTTTTTAAATGAGTTAAATGCATGTGTATGTTGCATTAGATTGCATATAGTTGTATTATAATGAGGGCTTTAATTGAGGAGATAGGGTAAAGACTGAAATGAAATCAATTGTAATTTTAGCCAACAAGGTTTACTGTAGCAACCAGATTTTCAAAACTTCCCGCCAATGGTTCAGGGGAAAAATGTTAATTTGGCAAATGGCCAAAGAAATTATCATTTTGAGCCTAATGGTTGGATATCAGAATTGTAATTTTTTGACCACCTATAAATAGGGAAAAAATATCTGAACCCTTACATAAGCATCTTAAACTCTCAACTTAGAGAGAGAGTGAGAAGTTCTAAAGAGAGAAGGAGAGAGATTGAGAAGGAAGTGGAGGTTTTATTGTGATCTGAAGTGAACTTAATATTAGAGAGATTTAAAAAGGCATATATCATCACCAGCATGTCATTTTACACGAAACAAGGCAGCAAACAACCTAATCTTCTCTATTTCAAAAATTACTATTTATGTGCTGAGAATTACAATTTTCATGTTATTTAAGTTAGAGAGAAAATAAAAACTACATTCTTGATGTTCTTAACTACTATTAGATGTTTTAAATTGCATAGATGTACTTATGTCAGCATAAATTAGATTTTGAAAAAAATGGGTTTTTACCTATTGATGAGAATAAGGCTAAATTTAAGATTTGAATGAGATTAAACAGTAACTTAGGCTATTTTTATGTGATAAATGATGCTTATATACTAGTTTTGAGTTGAGAATCATCAAAAATGGGTTACAAACCAGTTCTTGGGCAGAAATTTGGGTCAACATCTAATTTAAAAAATACAGGAGAACATAACAGTTGAATGGCAGCACCTACCAGTCGACTGTCGTGTTCTTCGATTGCCCAGAAATGCATACAGAGTGCTAGCAGTCGACTGCCAACCATTGGAAGTCAACAACCATGCTCATCTTTTCCAAAAGATACTAAGAACAAAGCAGTTGACTGTCGGTGTCATGGCAGTCAATTGGTAGCCCTTGGGTTTGAAAATCTGGCAGGACAGTGAGCTAAAAGTCGATTGCCAGGGGGTAGAAGTTAACTGGTTACCCTCTGTTCTAGAATATGAACTCAGTGACCTAGTTTAAAGCATGATTAGCCCAAAATTTCACTCAAATAAGGGATTTAAACTTATAATGTATAAATGGTAATATATGGGTTAAAAGAGAATGAGAATGAATAACACGGAGTTTGAGAAATATGAGATTTCAAAAGCAATGAGCATGAACCATAAATGTGAATAACTGCAAATGGTTGAAGACCATGAGAATACTGCAACTGGTTAAACCGTGGTCAATACCACGAGAATATTGCAGATAGTTATTAAAGGTGCGAGAATACTGCAAATGGTCAGTACCACAAGAATATTGCAGATAGTTATTAAAGGTACAAAAATACTACAAATGGTCAGTACCACGAGAATATTGCAGATGGTTAAGGACTATGAGAAAACTCATTTATGCAAGATTTTTAAAGATTTCTTTTATAATGCTTTTGTTAATAGCCATAAAAAAATGCTCCAATTTGTTTGTTTATGCTCTATATTGATATGTGAATATAACCCCATTACCATTGTGATGAGATTAACATATGCTGTGAGATGGATATGAGATATATGTGTAATTCATGCATGGCATCCCAACAGATATGATATATGCTATTTGATAATAAAAAGGATGTAGTGTATTTTTGTATAATTACGGTGGTGCAGACTAGTGGATTTATAAAAAAGGTTGTTATTGCTATTGAGAAGTTATTCTCATTAAATGCTGGTTTGTATCATATGCCTAGATTTCAAATTCTACTAGAAGTAGAGGTGGATTGGGTAGATATACCTATTTTGGATTATTTTATGGTGATAAAGGAAGTGTGAGTGATTTCAGTTATAGACATTTTCCCTACGCCCTCGCCTACCGAAGGGGTAGATATGCAGGACTAGCTTGGTAGTATTTTATTTTGACATGTAAATATGTGATGCCCAGTAACCTGATCCTTTATTATGATTTTGCGAATGGGTCAGTAAGATTTTGATGTAAGAAGAGAAGGAATATATGTATCCAAGATATGTGAGAAGGACACCTACATGTAGGATGTAACACCCCTTATTTTGGCTTAACAACGTCATATATTGTAATCAGATAAGTGGTTACATTATTCTTTACCTTTTAATCTCATTAAATTGCTTGAGCATTTAATCCATTAGTAATTAAATATATGATTAGGTCTGGGTTCTTTTGCTTAGGTAAATATACTTTATGCATAGCGAAAATAAAGTTTCATACAACACAGTGGAATTTGTAAAACATTCCATAACTATATTCATATCATTTAAATCTTTTGATACACATTCCAGGAAATATTAAGTATTTATATATATAGGAGTAAGGAGACAACAATCTTGTCACTTAAACCCCTTTTTCCAAAAGAACAGTAGTCCTAATTCTATCTCAAAATACATATGGCAGAAATTAGGACTAAAAGTGCTATATTATATAATTTCTATTTACTCCTTACATCTTCTAGTTCGATGTATCATTACTCGAGTTCTATGAATCTGATACATATCGGACAATAATGAAAAATAATTTTTCAGTAGCTAAACAAACCAATTTCTTTCATATAACTGATATGTACCACTGTACAAATACAAAAAACATTTCTACATTTTATGTAGTTCAAAATTCTTTTCATACAGTTCTATGGGTATGCTATATGTGAAATATATGTGTATGCATCTATGGAAATGAGATATGAAACATGTGGCATCATTAAAGAAATATATGGTAAGATTTCAACATTACACATACATTAAAAATCACATTTATAACACATTCATGCATTTTAAACAATCATGATATCATGCTCAGCTTAAAGCCATCCTTTTTGGATCATTCTTGCTGAACCACTAGGGTGACTCAATATAGTGTTGTGGAGTCTCACCTCTAGGGTATCTTTCAATGTCATCAAGCTATTACCACTAGAGTGACTCAATATAGTGTTGTGGAGTCTCACTACTAGGGTTTCATATAATGCTATTAAATGCACCTCGAGGGGGATATAATAGTGTCATGCTCCACCCTTTATTGGTGACCTATATGAGGACATATAGTGCCATGGTCCTTTCCTTTATGTAGCTTTTATTGTATTTCTCATTATCTCTAAGGGAAGATATAATAGTGTCATGGTCTTACCCTTAGGATAACTTTCATAGCTTTGACATATTCACCTCAAGGGGAATATAATAGTTCCATGCTCCACCCTTATTTGGTAACTTTTGATGTCTTTCATTTTACAAATGCAAAGAGCATTCTGAGCCATTCAATCATATTCACATGATTTTGAACATATTCTCATCAATGGCATAATGCATGCAATTTATCATTCATAATTAATCATTTCATCATTTCTCCTCATTTCACTTAGCATAGGTCATTTTAAAATGCACCTTAGGCTAATTTCTATTAATACATAAATTTATCCATTTAAGGGAAAAATCCACAAACCATTCTCCCAAGGCAAGAAAAGCATGAAGGATTGGCATTTCTAACCCATTTGGTTCATTTCTAGTATTATTTCTATCATTTGAAAATTATGGTAACCATTTCTATAATTATGCATATTACTTTCTCACACCTTAAAATTTGGTAAGTGCACTTTAAGCCTTCCTTTTTCATACTTTTCTAGCTCATTTTTCATGCCCAATATTGCAATTCACATAATCTTACAACTTCACATTTTTAAGCACACTTTTAAGGTGAAATGGTAAACCCTTAAAATGGTACATTTGCTAGAAACATAAAAATACCTTAACTTTCTCTCTCCTCCTTTCTTATAACTAAACTTATAAGGTTTTCTAGCCATTTTCAAATGAAATTTCAGCACCATTTGCATGGGTCCTCTCGACCAAGATGGATAAAGCATACTTTCTTGGTTAATGGTAAAGTTTGAAAGTGGAAAAAGTGTCAAGACATTAACTTCACCAAATTCTCTCTCTCTTACCATTTTATAGCAAGTTCTCTCACTACTTTTGGGCACATTTTCAAGCAAATTTCAGCACACTCACCATGACAACCATTCAGCCAAAGAGAGACAAGCATGAAGTGTTTTCACCATTTTTCTTGTAAGACAATCATAAAAAAATATATCTCATGAAAAATCACCATTTTCTCACTCTAATACACAACATTTCAGCCACGGAAAACATTAGGGTTTTTCAAGAGTTTGGTTCCAATCTTGGAAAATTTCTATCTCTTAGGTTATCAAGCATTTTAACATATCTATAGCCATAAACACAACAAGATTTCATCATATGCAAACCCTATTCAAGTAAATCTTCCATAATAATGTAGAGAGAGAAACCTATCCTTCTTGCAAGTTTAAAAACACTTTAATCAAACCATAAAACAAGAAAAGAAGGGTTTAGGCATGTTTAGCTACCTTGGAAATGCAAGAAATATGGAAATTTCCAAGTGTTTTACCTTGTTTTTGCACTTCTTCTCCTTCCCTTGTGAGTATTTCGGCTAGCCCTATGGCATTCACTCTCCTTAGGATGGTAATTTTGTGAGACTTTCATAGGCTAGGACAATTTTTCCCTTATGAATTTTGAAATTCCAGATTCGCCCCTCATCTTTTTGGAAAATTACTAACATGTCCCTAAAAAAATTATCATTTACCCTTTATGTCTAAATGGTCATTTTAACCCAATTTTTCACCCTTTTCAAGTTTAATAGGCAAAAATAACTTAAATAAAGTTTCATAAAACTTATTTTTATGAAATTACTAATTTATCCTTCTTTGGAAAAATTACCATTTTTTTCTTAAGTTAAAATTACCTTTTTGCCCTTTATATCAATACCATTGTATTTAAGCTTATTCTTTCTCATTTGAAAATAAATGGGTAAAGACTTCTAAATTTGGTTTCCCTTGAGTATTTAGGTAAAAATTAATTTTTTCTACCTTATGTAAAGTTACTAATATGCCCTTGGGGTAAAATTATAAATTTTCCCTTTTAAGAGAAAATTACTATTTTGCCATCAAAATGGACATAATCACTTCACACATTGAATTCTTCTTTTCTATTAAATGAAAATAATGAAAGTCCTTAAATGTAATTTCATGAAATAAGAGCATAAAAATTTATTTCCCCTTTATGGTAAAATTACTAGTTTGCCCTTCTTTACCAAATTTTCAATTTTGACCTTTTATGGCAAAAGTGATTCTATCTTGATAAAAATGTCCTTTTCTATCTCTTTAATAAAACATCCTTATCATAATAATAATTGTAACGACCCCCTAATACAACATACGTGATGCTTATCTGATTAGCGGAAGCATATGGGTTGGTTTACCTAGTTATTCCCGATGTGGAATATCAGGGGATCGCTACTGGTTGAGCGTAACCCAAATAAACTTTCCGTTGTCCATTCGGATTCCGTTCAACCCCAATTCACACGCAGCTAAACTAATCATACATACATACATCATAAATTACTCTGGAATGAAATCTAAAACTCATATATACATCACATCATGCATTCATATACATTCCAACTTAAATTCACAAGTTTACAGCAGTAAACCCTACCGAAAATCTGACAGAGTTTTCTCTATATTTTGAGCATACCCAAAATACAACAGTCACCTGATTTATACATATACAGTCAATCCAATCACTACAGAAAACATAAATAATAGAAACCAATATACAGCAACGTCATCGAAATATATACAAGACAGTTCAAGCATAAACTAAGCCATTCTCCTGTTTATCACCAAGGCATCATCAGCTATCTTCTAGGTTCCTGTCCCTGTCCCTGTTCATCTGAGTAAACAACCTGGTGAGATATAAAATCCCAGTAGAATAATTTACAGTTCAAATACAATTTAAAATCTGGCTGAATACTCAGCGGTGCGAACACCGAAATCATCTTCCCGAAATTAGTTCAAAATCAGTGAAATACCTTATCTTTAAAATCGTTTTATCACATGGAAATCACGGTAGATAATCAAAATCAAAAAATCCATTTCTTTGAAAATCAATAATCAAAATCAGGTAAAATCCCATACCCGGTGTATCTAAATCCACGTTGGTCACAAATATACTGTAACCAAGTCTAAATCATCATCTAATTGCACGTCATCTAGAGAGAATACCTCTCTTATCATTGGGTGTGATCCGTAACACCAATCACCTGAATCAAGCCTATATTGTGAGTGTGATCCGTAACACTAATCACTCACTCAAGGACCGGGTGAGAATCAACATCTAGGGCGTCCCCTAGCATGTGCACATACGCTAATTCTCATCCTTATACAAGCTATTCGAACTCACATGCTCGCGGTCGGCTATTCCTCAGGGTTCTATGGTATTACGCCTAAATCACAACGTTCCCCCGTGTAGACTATCCCCCCTTATACTCCTTAAACCTTTCTTAGGGTCGTCCTGGTTTAACGCGTAATCCCTAACGCAGTATAGGCTAAATCTGATAAACACAATCTCATTTAAAAACTCCCTGTACTCGGGATACTTAACAGCCGTCCCATACCGGCTATCAAGTACCCTACCCTAAGTAAATCCGTCCTAAGGGCATCTAAACTCGATAAATAAAGCATCTAACATGCAATTAGGGTATCCAGCACACAGGCATGCAATTTATTCCATCGAAAGTAGCACGTAAATCTATGCAATCCAATATAATCGTTCAGGTAATCACTAGGTCAAATCTAAGACTCGGGAAGTTTAAATTATCCTACCTGGTTTCCAATCACTCCAAATCGATTCAGAACTTCACGTAGTCTCGGTTTTTAAGCCCAATTAATTTCTTGGACATTAAATTGAATATTCAGGCTTGTCACGTCATCCGTTTAACAATTCTAAGTTCGGTTGCCCTAACACCCAGGTCAATTTATTGCCTAATTATGTTCGGCAGCTATTTCAATCAGATATCATCAATTTTTGGGAAATCGGACCTTACCAATGTGATCGAATGATGGAATTCTATCTCGGGGTGATCTCGATTTTTCCCGGTGTATGTCCAGAAGCTTCAGCACGGCGGCGCACGGTGGCACAAGGCGGAGGGGTGCGGTTTGCCTCGAAATTTACACCACGGTGAAGCCCATAAGTCCAGGAGTCCGAATATGGTGGTGGCGCGGCGGTTCACGGCCGTTTGGATGACGTTTTCTGGCCACGAAGGTTTATGAACGGCAGATTGAAATTGCCTCGATCCAGGCGCGTCGGACCTCCGTAACAGCTGCTGGAGGAAGCTGCCAGCTCAGGCTATGCGGTGGTGAGGGCGGTGACGGCCAACGGTGGCGGACGACAGCGATCTGAGCTGGCAAAGTTTTCGCGCATGTGGAGGAGAAAAGTGGCATTTTTCGGCGGTGCTAGCGGCCGTTGGTGGTCAGGGGTGGTTGCTAGAGGTTGTGGGTGGTGAGGGCTGTCGATTGGTGTGCCAGGTGGTGGCCCACGGTGGCTGTGGTGGCGGTGCACGGTGGAGGAAGGAGGAGAGAGAGGAGAGAGAAAGTGAGGTGATGAGAGAGAGATATTTGAGAGAAATAGAGGGAATCTGGAAAATTTAAAGCCTCTGGGGGCGATTCTAACTTTTCCCGGACCACCCGGGGATACGTTAGGGTGTTGGCTTCCTTCCAAAATTTGTCACGCATTTCCATGTGAAATTTTTGGCCTCCGTCAGTGAAATTGACGTATGAAACATCATCTGTCAGTTTCTGATCGCCGGATTGCGTTTCTTTCCATTTGATCGTGTTTCTAACTTCGAACAACCTTCCATTTCAAATCACCATCCTCGAAAGTCATGCTAGGCTTCGTTTGATTGGAATTAGCGTTGAAATTTGGTTTTATCTTTTAAAAAACCTTTTCGGTTGTTACATTCTCCCCCCCTTAAAAGAAATTTTGTCCCCAAAATTCATACCTGTAAACAGTTCTGGGTATTTTTTCCTCATCTCTTCTTCTTTCTCCCACGTCATCTCCTGCGACGATACATCCTGCCAAAGTACCTTAACTAGAGGGATTATTTTACTTCGAAGTTGCTTAGTCTTATAGTCAAGGATTTGAACAGGAGTAGATTCATAAGTCAAATTTTCCTTTAATATTATCGGTTGATTCCCTAATACATGCGCAGGATCTGGGACATATTTGCGAAGTTGGGAGACATGGAAAACATTATGTAGGTTAGACAAATAGGGAGGTAAGGCAATTTGGTAGGCAACGGGACCGACTCTTTGTAAAATTTGAAATGGTCCTAAGAATCTAGGGCTTAGTTTCTTGGTCCTTATCTATCTACCGATACCCGTGGTGGGGGACACTCTCAGAAATACGTGGTCTCCCTCATTAAATTCCAAAGGCCTTCTTCTCTTGTTGGCATATGATTCTTGCCTCTATTGGGCAATTCTCATCTTTTCCCTGATCATTTTAATCTAATCAATGGTTTCTTGTACCATTTCAGGTCCCAACAGTGCACTCTCCCCTATCTCTACCCAACTTAAAGGTGACTTACAACTCCTCCCATACAGAGCCTCATACGGTGCCATACCTATGGTAGAGTGATAACTGTTGTTGTATGCAAACTCTATCAACGGCAAGTGTTTATCCCAACTTCCTTTCTGCTCAAGCACACAAGACCTTAACATGTCTTCTAGGGTTTGAATAGTCCTCTCAGACTGCCCGTCAGTCTGAGGATGGTAGGCTGTGCTAAATTTAAGTTGGGTTCCTAAGGCTTGCCATAGGGATTGCCAGAATCTCGAAGCAAACCTAGGGTCTCGATCAGATACTATACCTGATGGTATTCCATTCAATCTCACGATTTCCCTAAGGTATACTTCGGCTAATTTCTCTATGGAGTAACACACCTTAACAGGTAAAAAGTGAGCAGATTTGGTCAACCTATCCACTATCACCCAAATGGCATCAAATCCTTCTAGTGTTCTAGGTAATCCTACCACAAAATTCATAGTTATTTGATCCCATTTTCTCTCTGGTATCTCCAATGGTTTTAGTAGCCCTGCAAGTTTCTGGTGTTCTATCTTAACCTGTTGACAAGTCAAACAGGCATTCATGTAGTTCGTAATATCCTTCCGCATACCGGGCCACCAAAAATTTCTCTTTAAGTCCTGAAACATCTTGGAAATACTAGGGTGAATAGTGTAATGACTTCTATGGGCCTCTGCTAACACTTTTTCCTTTAGTTCCTGATGGTTCAGAATCACTACCCTCTTCCTAAACATTAAAACTCTATCAGGTGCTAGTCCAAAATCGGGTTGGTCTGCATATACTTCCAAGGATTCATCCTTAAGTTGGGCTTGTCTAATCAATTCTCAGGTTATCAAAAAGTCACTCATCACTAATCTTTGCGGAAACGAGATTACGTTGAGGCTAAGATTCCCAAAATCCTCAAGTAACCTCATCTCACTAATCATTAAACTAGCTAATTGTAGTGACTTTCGGCTTAATGCATCAGCCACGACATTTGCTTTTCCTGCATGATATTTCAATTCAAAATCAAAATCTTTTAGGTATTCTACCCACCTACGCTGCCTCATGTTTAATTCCTTTTGATCAAACAAATACCTAAGGCTCTTATGATCACTATATACCTCAAATACAGTACCATACAGGTAATGTCTCCAAATCTTTAGGGCAAACATGACGGCAGCTAATTCTAAGTCATGGGTGGGGTAGTTCTCCTCTGCAGGTTTCAATTGTCGCGATGCATAAGCCACAACTTTCCCATCCTGCATCAATACACAACCTAAGCCTCTCAAAGATGCATCTGTGTACACAGTAAAGGGTTCTAGGGGTTTCAGAATAATTAGTACAAGAGCGGTGGTCAATTTCTCTTTCAAAATTTGAAAACTAGTCTCACACTATTCGCTCCATTCAAAATCTACCCCTTTCCGAGTCAACCGGGTTAATGGCATAGCTATCTGAGAAAATCCTTGAATGAATTTTCGATAATAGCCGGCCAAACCAGGAAACTTCTAATCTTGGTGACCGTTCTAGGTCGATCCCAATCTAATGCTGCTTCAATTTTCTTTGGGTCGACTGCTATTCCTTCCCCATTAACCATGTGTCCTAAGAATTTCACTTCTTCTAATCAAGACTCACATTTCTCTAACTTTGCATACAATTGTTTCTCTTCCAGTATCTGTAGCACCATGCTAAGATGCTGGGCATGTTCTTCGTGAGTCTTGGAATAGACTAAGATATCATCGATAAATACCACAACAAATTAATCTAAATAGGGTCTGAAAATCCTGTTCATATAATCCATAAAAATAGCGGGTGCATTCGTCAATCCAAATGGCATCACTAGAAACTCGTAATGGCCGTATCTTGTCCTGAACGTTGTCTTAGGAATATCCTCCTCTCTAACCCTAATCTGGTGGTATCCTAATCTTAAATCTATCTTAGAAAATACAGTCGCGCCTTGCAACTGATCAAACAAGTCATCAATACATGGTAATGGGTATTTGTTCTTGATGGTCACCTTATTTAATTGTCGGTAATCAATACACAGTCTTAAACTCCCGTCCTTCTTCTTTACGAATAAGACCGGAGCTCCCCATGGTGATACACTTGGCCTAATGAACCCCTTCTCCAACATATCTTCAATTTGAACTTTTAATTCTCTTAATTCCGCTGGGGCCATACGATATGGGGTCATGGCTATTGGGCCCGCTCGCGGAATCAGGTCAATGGTAAACTCTATATCCCTAGGTGGTGGTAGTTTACTCACTTCCAAAGGAAATACCTCTAAAAAGTTACTAGCAATTGGGATTTGGCTTAGCCTATCCTGTAACTCTACCTCAGAGAGATTAAGGGACATATCACCTATCTCACAAGCCCTGTCACTCCCTCGCACAGGTACGTTATCCAGATAAGTAATTGTCCTTTCGGGACAATTCAACAAGACCCGATTCCTAGTCAACCAATCCATTCCCAAAATGATGTCGATCCCAGACAATGGTATACACACTAGGTCCATAAGAAATAAAGTATCTTCAATGGTTAATGGGCAATTCAGGCATATTTGTAGGGATATAGTGGCTTCTCCCAAGGGTGTGGATATGTATAGGTCATAGGGTAGGGTTTGAACAGGTAATCTTATTCTTTCTACGCATGCATCAGCAATAAAGGAGTGCGTAGCACCCGAATCAAACAATACTATCAAAGAAAAATTATAGATTTTACCTCTACCCTACATCAAGCCTGAAGACCTGTCGATATTGGCAGCATTCATAGTAAAAACTCTCCCTGGAGCCTGTGGTCTCCGGCTACCGGATGTCGGCTGGTTCCCGGTGGAAGGGCAGTATCTGGCCATATATCTTGTACCTCCACACCTGTAACACTGAAGTGGAGTCTGATGCCAGCAGGGCTAATTCGGATGTCTGGTGCCACACTTCGGACAAGGATTATTATCAGGTCGCCTTCCACTGCTACTAGAAGCCCCTGGTTGCGGTTTAAACATACCGCTTCTCACGTTAAGGTTTCTGGTTGCTTGTCTGGGCCAGTTCCCTGTTCTCTGTGTCATATTCTGAGCCTGTCTCTGTTCTAGATTCTTGCTCAGGATTCGGCACTTGTTTACCTGTGTGACGAAGTCTCGAATCTCCAGGGTAGCTAACTGAGTCTTCATGGGTAAATTTAGGCCTTCTTCTAATTGCTTCGCTTTCCAGGCCTTGTCATAATGCATTCGCAGGTAGGTGGAGTATCGTGATAATTCTTCAAATTTCTTCAAATACTTCTCAAATGGCCTGCCTCCCTATGTGAGCTTCAGAAATTGTGCTTCCTTTGATTTTTTTACGCTCTCAGGAATGTATTGATCCATAAAGACTCTCTTGAAAGACTCCTAGGTAAGTGGAATGCCTCTGCTCTCCATCAGTTGCTGGGCATCTGTCCACCAGAGTTCTGCTTCTCCTTTCAACATGTATGTTGCATATGTGATCTTCTGCTCATCGTCGCACTGCAACAATCTGAAAATCTTTTCAATATCCTTCATCCAGGCTTCTACAACAGCTGGATCAGAGGCACCTGTAAATGGAGATGGACCTGCTCGCTGAAACTCGATCCATCCCTGATACAGTGGGTTTGCATGCTGGGTGGCTCCGTCATTTCTTGTCTGTCTGTCTTCCTGTTGCTGTCTCATTACATTAGCGCTGGTAGTGGCTTGATCTCTCATCGCATCAGCCATTAACCGGATGGATTCCATCATATCACGCATGTCAACATCAGTCTCCATGCTACCACTACCCGAAGCACCTTGATTCCTGTGCCTTGGCCTTCCTCTGGGCCTGCGAGTGGCATCCCTGCTAGATTCTGCCATACTTATCTGACACAGAAAATAAACAGATCAGTTATACAGCAACAGTTAATAGAAATTCATTACATTCATTCCGTTACTTATCGATGCAAAATCAGGTCCTAACATTCCAGAGTTAAATCAATCAAAACCCTAAAGCTGCAAGCCCTGAAGATTCAAGTCCCTAACCCACTAAACTAGACGATTCAACAAACCGAGCTTTGATACCATAATTGTAACGACCCCCTAATACAACATACATGATGCTTATCTGATTAGCGAAAGCACATGGGTTGGTTTACCTAGTTATTCCCGATGTGGGAATATCAGGGGATCGCTACTGGTTGAGCGTAACCCAAATAAACTTTTCATTATCCATTCGAATTCTGTTCAACCCCAATTCACATGCAACTAAATTAATCATACATACATACATCATAAATTACTCTGGAATGAAATCTAAAACTCATATATACATCACATCATGCATTCATATACATTCCAACTTAAATTCACAAGTTTACAGCGGTAAACCCTACCGAAAATCCGGCAGAGTTTCCTCTGTATTTTAAGCATACCCAAAATACAATAGTCACCTTATTTATACATATATAGTCAATCCAATCACTACAAAAAACATAAATAACAGAAACCAATATACAACAACGTTATCGAAATATATATAAAATAGTTCAAGCCTAAACTAAGCCATTCTCCTGTTTATCACCAAGGCATCATCAGCTATTGTCTAGGTTCCTGTCCCTATCCCTGTTCATCTGAGTAAACAACCTGGTGAGATATAAAATCCCAGTAGAATAATTTACAGTTCAAATACAATTCAAAATCTAGCTGAATACTCAGCGATGCGAACACCAAAATCAGTTCAAAATCAGTGAAATACCTTATCTTTAAAATCATTTTATCACATGGAAATCACGGCAGATAATCAAAATCAAAAAATCCATTTCTTTGAAAATCAATAATCAAAATCAGGTAAAATCCCATACCTGGTGTATCTAAATCCACGTTGGTCACAAATATACTGTAACCAAGTCTAAATCATCATCTAATTGTACGTCATCTAGAGAGAATACCTCTCTTATCGTTGGGTGTGATCTGTAACACCAATCACCTGAATTAAGCCTATATTGTGAGTGTCATCCATAACACCAATCACTCACTCAAGGACCGGGTGAGAATCAACATCTAGGGCGTCCCTTAGCATGTGCACATAAGCCAATTCTCATCCTTATACAGTCTATTCGAACTCACATGCTCGCGGTCGGCTATTCCTCAGGGTTTTAGGGTATTACGCCTAAATCACAACGTTTTCCCGTGTAGACTATCCCCCCTTATACTCCTTAAACCTTTCTTAGGGTCGTCCTGGTTTAACGCGTAATCCCTAACGTAGTATAGGCTAAATCTGATAAAAACAATCTCATTTTAAAACTCCCTGTACTCGGGATACTTAACGATCGTCCCATACCGGCTATCAAGTACCCTACCCTAAGTAAATCCGTCCTAAGGGCATCTAAACTCGATAAATAAAGCATCTAACATGCAATTAAGGTATCCAGCACACAGGCATGCAATTTATTCTATTGAAAGTAGCACGTAAATCTATGCAATCCAATATAATCATTCAGGTAATCACTAGGTCAAATCTAAGACTCAGGAAGTGTAAATTATCCTACCTGGTTTCCAGTCGCTCCAAATCGATTCAGAACTTCACGTAGTCTCAGTTTCTAAGCCCAATTAATTTCTTGGACATCAAATTGAATATTCAGGCTTGTCACGTCATCCGTTTAACAATTCTAAGTTCGGTTGCCCTAACACCCAGGTCAATTTATTGCCTAATTACGTTCGATAGCTATTTCAATCAGATATCATCAATTTTTGGGAAATCGGACCTTACCAATGTGATCGGATGATGGAATTCTATCTCGGGGTGATCTCGGTTTCTCCCGGTGTATGTCCAGAAGCTCTGGCACGGCGGCGTTTGGTGGCACATGGCGGAGGGGTGCAGTTTGCCTTGAAATTTACACCACGGTGAAGCTCACAAGTCCAGGAGTCCGAATATGGTGGTGGCGCGGTGATTCACGGCCGTTTAGACGGTGTTTTCTGGCCATGAAGGTTTACGCATGGCGGACTAAAATTGCTTGGATCTGGGCGCGTTAGACCTCTATTCAACGTCGACGAGCTGCTGTAGGAAGCTGGCAGCTCAGGCTACGCGGTGGTAAGGGCGGTGACGGCCAATGGTGAAGGATGGCGGCGATCTGAGCGGCGCTGGCGGCCGTTGGTGGCCGTGGGTGGTTGCTGGAGGTTGTAGGTGGTGAGGGCTATCGATTGGTGTGCCAGGTGGTGGCCCACGGTGGCTGTGGTGGCGGTGCAAGGTGGAGGAAGGAGGAGAGAGAGGAGAGAGAAAGTGAGGTGAGGAGAGAGAGAGATTTGAGAGAAATAGAGGGAATCTGGGAAATTTAAAGCCTCCAGGGGTGATTCTGACTTTTCCCGGACCACCTGGGGATACATTAGGGTGTCGGCTTCCTTCCAAACATCGACACACGTTTCCATGCGAAGGTTTTGGCCTTCGTCAGTGAAATTGACGCACGAAACATCGTCTGTCAGTTTCTAATCGTCGAATTGTGTTTCTTTCCATTTGATCGTGTTTCTGACTTCGAACAACCTTCCGTTTCAAATCACCATCCTCAAAAGTCGTGCCAAGTTTCTTTTGATTGGAATTAGCGTCGAAATTTGGTTTTATCTTTTAAAAAACCTTTTCAGTTGTTACAATAATAATAATAATAATAATGCCATGATAAAATGCAAAATATTATAGGCGAGTGTTACATAGGATAAGGAGAGAGGTATGAGTGGCAGGGCTATTACTTCCTTACCCTATTTAGCCTTATATATCTATAGGTATATGTCTTGTATGACTAAATTATAATTATTGTAAATGAATCATATATGTGTATGTGGTTGAAATAATATATATGTATATTATTCAAATCATTTTCACTGTGTTATGTGTGAGATTCCTGAGTGTAGAATTCTCAAACTAATGGCATTCAATTATTTAACTTTGTAAAAGTTAAAATTTACTTGAGTAGAGGTAGTAGTAACTCACGAATCCCATACTATATTACTTAATTAACAAAAAGGAACTATAGGAGAACCATAGGATTAGAGGTGTTATAGTTACTCACTGTATACTAAACAAGGGAGGTAATTTTGCATATGCTAGTTAGATAAAGCAGTTTATAATGCAATGCATTCTCACTAAAAAGCCATTTAACTTCCCTTATTACTTGGTTCAAAAGATGATGAGAAGTGTAAGAACCACAAAAAATGCTCTCTATCATGCCTCAGTTATTTCTTTAATCCTCCATACATGTGGCATTGATCCCTTTGACAACCCATTTTCCAAACCAACTAAGATTCATATCAACACTCTCTCCCACTTTCATTATACCAAGTATCAAGGAGAATGGGTACATGAATATGAGACATTGGCCTAAGAGAGATAAGGGAAGCAAGAAAGGCTATAAGGGGTCAATGAAAAGATGACCCAATGCAAGAAGAGGTAGGGGCCTCCTCCTTATATCCTACTCTGACTTATGACCAATTTGCCATCTCAGACACATTTTATGATTTTAAGCTTCAGTATACCACCGGCTTGGCAACATAGAGAACAAACTTAATACAATAAATCAAAGAGTTGGAAGCATCTTAGGTCTTGGACAAAGAATTCAATCTATAGAGCTCAACATTGCAGACAACATTATACTCTTGAGATATATGTTGTAACGCATGAATAATCTTAGGGGACAAGGGGATTGACTATAGACTCATTTTCTTTGTTATTTTTACAATTTATGAACTTATCCTTCACCCTTTTGTATGACAAAAAGGGGGAGAAGTAGTTAGCTTAGGTCTATGTTACTACTTATGACCTTGGATATTATGGATATTTCCATGTTTTGATAATTTCTTCTTGATTAATAATGGTTATTCTAGTAAACATAGTTTTCAATTTTGGAAATGTTATCTCTTATGGATGTTATTACTTTTGCTGCATATTAGGTTATCCACTTATCCATTATGATATTTTAATGTCTAAAAACCTTGATGATAACTTACCATTTTAACTACTGATATTCATGGGTGATTCATAGATCTTTTTGAAAATTTTGAATCATCACAACTTTCTAAAAATAGTTCAATTTTAAAGAATAACAAGGGTTTTTCAAATTGCATATATAAAGGTAGAGTCTTCTCTCTAAAATAATTTTTTTTAAAACTTTGACAAAACTAAATGTAGAAATTTAGGGGGATCTTTGGACTCCCATACATTTTGTTTTAAAAAAATCCTTCTTTAATCTTCATGAATTCAATAAGTTTATCATCATAAAAAATAGGGAGATCCTTGGCCCTATTAAGCATGAACTCTAGAAGTTTTGATGATAACAAACATATTAAAGTATTTTTTAAGATAAATGAAGTCCAATAGGGCAATAAAGTTTTCAAGGTAATATATAGGCACCTAGGACTAATTCTGTAAAGATATTCTTAGAAATTGTGATCAAAATCTATCTTAAATATCTCTTGAAAAATGTTTTCCAACTTCCCAAAGGCTTGGTAGCTCCTTACATTGAGTTTCTTCAATTAAAAATATTTTTACAAAGTTAAAAGTTGACTACCATCATTTGAAAGTTGACTGGTACAATTTAAACTTAAAAGAAACCAAGACAATAAGCTATAAGTTGACTATTTTAAGCTTAGCAATCAATTGCAAGCCTATTGAAGGTGCAAGCTGACTACTTGGGTCTTATAAGTTAACTGTCAAATTGTAGTTCAAAATATAAGGGAACCTAAGATGAGAAAGTCAACTTCCATCAAGAAAGAAGTCAACTGCCAGGCTAAGATTTCAAATTTTGTAGAAATTCAAGTGCAGCAAGTTGGTTGTGAGTCTTAAGCAAGTCGAATGCCATTTCCCAGAAGTCAAAAAAATTGAATAGTTGACTGCCATGCCTACGTAATACTGCATAGAAGGTACAAAATTTTCTTTCTTTGGTGATTTTCAAAGATACAAGCTCCAATGAATATATCTTCAAAAACTCTATAAATATGGCCCTTGGAAAGTCTAAAATCATCAAGAGAACAACTTAACTTCGAATTTGATTCAAATCTTATGAGCTCTTTGTTCCAAGTTTGCTTTCAGTCTTCATTTGTAATACTACTATGAAAGAGAAATTTTTCTTTGATAAATTTTTTCCTTCTATATCAGGAGAGTTAGAATGCTAAGGAAGGGCTTTCCTTGAGTGGAAAAGAAAGAAAGAAAGTGCTAAGAGCATTATAGTGGTTTCAAGTACCCAATTAAAACTTGAGGAGATAATGGAAATCTCAAGCTATGCTTAGGGAATGGATATAAACTTTGTTGGATATATTGAATCGGGATAAATTTTTTAAGTCCATTTACTTTCAACACATACATTTCTATAATTTATCTTTTTGCTCTTTAAACTTATTTTACTTACTTTGTTACACTTAATTTTACTAGTTTAAGCCTTACTTATTGCATAATTTCAACTCTTCTCTATTATAACTTGCTTCATCCATTTTAAAAGACTTCCAAACTTGTTGAAAATTTTAAAACACCTACTTCACCCCCCTCTTGGAGGCTAGCCATTTCTAACATTTTTAAGCCTCTAGGAAAGCCATGAAACTTTTAATATGCAATTGTTGAGGTTGGGGAAACCACAAATAGTCCATTACTTAAGGAGATTTATAGTCCAATATTCCCCATATATGGTTTTGTTACAAGAAACACTAAAAAGGAAAAATGAATATCTAAGTAGAATAGGTAGTTCAGTAGGATTCTCAAATTTTGTTTCTTTGAATCTCAAGGTAGGAAATGAGGGATATGTGTGTTTTGGAATGATGACATGCAGTTAAGAGTCATTAACAATTGCCCTTATTGGATGCATTGTGAAGTTATGTCTATTTTATATGGTAAAATAGTAATTAAAAATATATATAAATATATATATGGTCCTCCAAAAATGGCACAAAGACATATTCTCTTGGATTTTTTAATAAATGCATCCAAGATTATGATAGATCCCTATATTTGTGTATGAGATTTTAACCAAGTCTTATTTAATCAAGATAAATGCAGTTCTTCAAACTGATTGGTCGAAACTACAAACTTCTATAATGAAATACAATCAAGTAAATTAATAGAAATCCCACAAAGTGGAAATCCATTCACTTGGACAAACAACAAAGAAACAAACCAACAAGTGCAGGAGAAACTTGATCATGCTCTATGTAACATAAAGTGGTTGGAGAAATTTAATGACACTCATAGTATTGCTCTTCGAATGCTCACATCAGACCATACGCCTTTACAAATTAAAACTAATAAGAATACAATAAAGAAAATAAAATACTTCAAATATAAGCAAATGTGATTAAAAAAATGAACAATTCTTATAAATTATTAATAATGGAATTGGAACAAATTCAAATAATCAACATCAACCTCAATCTATCATAAACTTAAGCCTACACATACTCCTCTAGCCTCTTAGAATGTGAATCATTTTGGTAATGCTGGTCATGAAATTAATCATTTACAAAGAGATTTAGTACATATTCAAAAGCATATATCAAATAGAAATAATTGGAAAATATTAAAAAAAATTCAGAATAGGCTCAAATTTCTATAAAAATGTGGCTTCTTAATGCTGATCGTAATGCAAAGTATTTCCACAAAGTAGTTCAATTCAAAATAAAATCAAGACATATTAATTCAATTTAGGATTCAAATGGAGAGTGGGTTACTAATTACAATGTAATATCAAGATTAGGGATTAACTACTTCAAATAGTTATTGGCTCCATATTTTGAAAGTAATATTTAGGAAATCTAAACTTACAAGAAGTATATCAACCTTCCTAGATTAAATCAAAATCAAAAGATTTTTTATTAGCTAAACTAACAGAATTTGAGGTGCAATCAATTTTTTTTCAGATGAATGGAAACTTTGCACCTAGTCCTGATGGCTTCCCTCCTTACTTTTACCAATATGCATGGCCAAGTATTCATTTAGATGTTGTAAATATAGTATCTGCTTTTTTCAACATTAAATCTTACCTAAAGAAATCAATGAAATATCATAATTGTAACAACCCCCTAATACGTCATACGCGATGCTTATCTGATTAGCGGAAGCATATGGGTTATTTTACATAATTATTCCCTATGTGGGAATGTCAGGGGATCGCTACTGGTTGAGCGTAACCTAAATAGACTTCCCATTGTCCATTCAGATTCTGTTCAACCCTGATTCACATGCAGCTAACTAAATACACGTACATGCATCATCAATAACTCTGGAATGAAACTAAAGTCCATACATACGGCGTACAATCATTAAACTCAACATCCAAACTCATATACATATACTGTCAAGCATCCACATAAATTCTAACTGAGTTTCTCAAGTTTACAATGCAGTAAACTCATCAAGATCCTCAGAAGTTTTCTCAGATTTCGATCATATCCAAAGTACAAAGAGTCACCTGTTTACAATCAAACAACCAGTCCAACAACAGCAATAAACATAATCCACAGAAATCCATAAAAATAGCGTCAATCCCATCAATACAATCAATATAAAACTCCTGATTTATACATGTACCACTGATCCAATCCATACAGAAAACATAAAGAAAAGAACCCAGTATACAGTAACATCGTCAGAGCATATATATATATATATACAAGCCGATTCAAGCCTAACTAAATCATCCTCCGGTATGTCCTCAAGTCACCTCGCTATATCGCCTGGTTCCTGTCCCTGTCCCTGTTCATCTGAGTAAACAACCTAATGAGATATGAATCCTAGTAGAATAATTCACAATTCAAATATATTTCGAAAACTGGTTGAATACCCAGCAGTGTGAACATCGAAATCATCTTCCCGAAATCAGTTTGAAAACAGTGAAATACCTTATCTTTAAAATCATTTTATTACATGGAAATTTGCGGCAATGAATCAAAATCATAAAATCTATTTCTTTGAAAATCAATTATCAAAATCAAGTAAAATCCCATGCCTTGTGTATCACAATCCACGTTGGCTACAAATCCGCTGTAACCAAATCTAAATCGTCTTCTAATTGCACGTAGTCTAGAGAGAATACCTCTCTTATCATTGGGTGTGATCCGTAACACCAATCACCCGAATCAAGCCTATATTGTGAGTGTGATCCGTAACACCAATCACTCACTCAAGGACCGGGTGAGAATCAACATCTAGGGCGTCCCCTAGCATGTGCACATACGCCAATTCTCATCCTCATACGCCTATTCGAACTCACATGCACTCTGGCCGGCTATTCCTCGGGGTTTTAGGTATTACGCCTAAATCACAACGCTTCCCGTGTAGGTTATCCACCCTTATACTCCCTAAACCTTTCTTAGGGTCGCCCGGTTTAACGCGTAATCCCTAACTCAAGACAAAGCAAATATGATAAAAATAATCTCGTTTAAAAGCTTTCTGTACGAGGGATACTTAACGGCCGTCCCATACCGGCTATCAAGTACCCAACCCTAAGTAAATTCATCCTAAAGGCATCTAAACTCGATAAACAAGGTGTCTAACATGCAATTAGGGTTTTCAGCACACAGGCATGCAATTTATCCCATCGAAAGCAGCACGTAAATCCATGAAAGTCATCTAAATCATTCAGGTATTCACTAAATCAATTCCAGGGTTCGGAAAGTGTAAATTATCCTACCTGGTCTCCGAATGCTCTAAATCACTTCAAAATTCCATGCAGTCTTGGTTTCTGAGCCTGATTAATTTCCTGGACATAAAATTAAACATTCAGGCTCATCACGTCATCCAATTTTCAATCCTAAACTCGGTTACATAGCTACCTAGGTTAATTAGTTGCCTAATTACGTTCGGCAATCATTTCAATCAAATACCATCATTTTTTGGGAAATCGGACCTTACCAATGTGCCTGGATGATGGAATTCTGCGTCACGGTGGTCTCAGTTTCTCCCGATCCACGTCTAGAAGCTTCGGCACGGCGGCACACGGCGTCGCACGGCGGAGGGGTGCTGTTTGCCTCAAAAATCACACCACGGTGAAGCCCGCAAGTCCAGGAGTCCGAATACGGTAGTGGCGCGGCGGTTCACACCCGTTTGAGCGGCGTTTTCTGGCCACGAAGTTTCTCGCACGGTGGATGGAGTTTTCCTCGATCCGGGCGCGTTCGGCCTCCTTTTGATGGCGGCGAGCTACTGGAGGAAGCTGGCAGCTTGGGCTACACGGCGGTGGGGGCGGTGACGGTCAACGGCGACGGACAGCGGCGATCTGAGCTGGAGAAATTTCGCGCGATTGAGGGAAATACGATGTCTTTCCGGCGGCCGTTGGTGGCCGTCGTTGGTTGGTGGAGGTTGTGGGCAGTGAGGGCTGTCGGTTGGTGCCCTTGGTGGCGGCCCACGGTGGCTGTAGCGGCCGTTCTGACTTTTCCCGGGCGAGAGAGTGTGTGATGAGGATAGAGAGAGAAATGAGAGAAATGGAGGGAATTCGTGTAATTTAAAGCCTCCAGGGACGATTCCGACTTTTCTCAGGCCACCCGGGGATGCTTTAGGGTGTCGGCATCCTTCCAGACGTCGGCACGCATTTCCATGCAAAGGTTTTAGCCTCCATCAACAAAATTGATGCACGAAACTTCTTCCGTCAGTTTCTGATCGCCGGATTGTATTTCTTTCTGTTTGATCGCATTTATGGCTTCGAATAATCTTTCGTTTTGATTTACTATCCTCGAAAGTCGTGCCAGGCTTCGTTTAAAAAGAATTAGGGTTAAAAAAATCAAATTTTATCTTTAAAAATCCTTTCAATTGTTACAATAATCCCTAAGCCTAATTTACCTTTAAATTTTAAAGATTTTTAACCAATAAGTTTGAGTAATGTGAGCTAAAAAATCATATAAAAAACATTAGATAAAATATTAAAACTAATACTTCCTTAAGTCATATCGGAGTGTCATAATGCTTTCATTAAAATAGGTTGATTTATGATAGTATAGCAATAGATTTTGAAGTCCTTCATTATATAAGGATAAACAAGAGTAAAAACCATTTTGCAGCCATTAAAATTGATTTATGTAAGGCTTATAACAAAAATTCTTGGAAATTCCTCAAATGTGTTTTAAAAAAGATGGACTTGCGTAAAATATGGATTGACATGATTATGAAGTGGTATCTCTATGGTATCTATTCGTCTACTGTTCAATGGAATTCATTTAGAGTATTTTAAGCCTACCCAAGGATTGTGTCAGGGGTATCCTACGTCTCCACTTTTGTTTATTTTAGGTAGTAATTTTTTATCAACTATCTTGAGTCAAGCTAATGTGAAACACAAAGTACTAGGGATAAAGATATGTTTAGGAGTACCTTCAATTAATCACTTATTACATGGTGATGATCTTATTATATTTATGGAAGTAACTAACAACATGTAACACCCGTTTATACATAATCCCCAAATTTTAACTTGTAATAAAATTTCCAATGTTGGTGTGGAAAATTCATCCCTAAAGATGGAATAGAACTAGACACCAAGACAAAAATGAAAAGTGGAAAGGAAATCAAGAGTGAAATTAGTAATTTTTCTAGGAAGAGTTACTGTAGCTAATTGAATTTTAAAACTCACCCACCACAATTGCAAGGAAAATTTGGTAATTTCACTGTTACATGACTAAGGTGGGCTTAGAAGTGAGCTTAAAGACTAAAGTGTAGCTTCTTTTTCCCTCCTCACACCATATTTTCCCCTTTCCTCTACCTATAATCATTTATAAATAGCATTGAAAAGAGAGGAAGAGCTTAGAAACTAAGCTAAAGAGAGAGGAATTCGAGTGAAGGGAGGGAAGGAGGAGAAAAACATCAAGTTAGAGAAATATAGTAAGGAAGCTACAAATCAAGTTAAGGAACAAAAATCAAGCATAGATTTGCAAGAAACTTAAGTTAATCAAGTTAAACAACACTCCCATTTTTTCTCACTCTTGAAAGAAATGGGTCAAGGGTGGATTTTGATGAAAATTTTGTTTTAACCTTGAGATGGGAGTGTGAACTTGCATTCTTGATTTGTAACGTAATGCCCTTTTCTAATATTACAACTCCTTCGAAGTAAATAGATAAGTTTGATACATTACTCTTAACCTTAATTATTCATTTACAATGTCTAAGCATTTATACCATTAAGTATTATTATTGTGAATTAGGTTTGGGTTCTTTTGCTCAGATAACCATACTTTATGCATAGTGAAAATTTATTACAACGAAATTTATAAAACTTACATATAATACAAATAATGAATGTCCATTACATTATTCTTTGATCATTGCCAGGATATATGAAGTACCCATCCATAAGGAGTCAGGAGACAACAAGCCTATCACTCAGACTCCTTTTACAAAATACGGGGGATGAACTGGTCCTTCATATATCCTTTTCTTAATGATTGTCCCTTTTCCCTTTTCTATATATAGCCAAAATAATAGTCCTAATTCTAATCCCAAAAACATATATAGAATCAGGACCCTAAAATAAAGGAATACAAATTGCTCTTAGAAAAAGGGACTTTCATCTTTCCCCGGCATTGCTAAACATCCACATCTGATACATATTAGCATACAAATGAGAAACACAAGTTTCTCAGTAGCTTAAAATTCATTATTCTAAAATGAACTATGTACTAGGGTGCAAGCACCAAAACATTTTCATCTACATGATAATCATTTAAAACACATTCTCATTTATATATATCGAATGGTAAGCATTGCATGATGATGATAAAAGTAGATATTCTCATTGCAAATATAACGTCATTTCATGGGATTATACGTGTTAAAACTGAAATAGACACTGATTGATTATACATTTTATTCTTAAAAATTATCTTATTTCAATGTGTGAAGCACCTTCAGTCACACCTCAATTATTGTGGACACTTGGCCACCTTATAATTGTGAACACCAGGTCATGGCTGTGAAGCACCTTTGGTCACACCTCACTAAGTCACATGTGTGGAGCACCTTCGGCCACACCTCAAGAATCGTAGACACTTGGCCACCTTTATAATTGTGAACACTAGGTCACAGGTGTGAAGCACCTTCGATCACACCTCACTAGGTCACATGTGTAGAGCACCTTCGGCCACACCTTATAAATTGTGGATACTTGGCCACCTTTATCATTGTGAATACTAGTTCACAGGTGTGAAGTACCTATGGTCACACCTCACTAGGTCACACGTTTAGAGCACCTTCGGCCACACCTCAAGAATCATAGACACTTGGCTACCTTTATACTTGTGAACACTAGGTTACGGGTGTGAAAAACCTTCAGTCACACCTCACTAGGTCACACGTCCATACATATAGCAACTACAATTTCTTTTCTTTTTTATCATTTTAATCTCTCTGGCATTTAGCCCTTATAAGGTACATTCTAATGCATTCATTATGAGCATAGTGATTCGGCCACCATGCAAAAGGGATTTAAACTTGGGATTTTTATGTCACATTACTATATTTTTTTTCCATCCTTATCATAAGTGAAACTTTATGACATTATGCATTAATTTTTAGGGTACTTTCTCCCACATCTAATTTGTGTAATCATCACCCTCAACCATTTATTCTACTTACTTTCTTGGTTCATGCTACACACTAGATTTAAGACTCACACACTTTTCTCCATTTTTACATTTTAGTAATAATGTGGGGTCTTATTATGTACAAAAAGGTGAACTAATTAACTATACCTTAATCAACCGTATTTTCTTCCCTTCTAATAGCCAAAGCCAAATGGTAATTGCTCTTATAAAATTTTCATCAAACCATTTCAACCCTTACAAAAGCCATTTTCGAATTTGGCAAGCCAACAAGAGTAATGTTACAATTTAAAGAGAATTCTAGCTAGCAACCTTCATGTTTGATATCTATAACTTAAAACACACACTAGCCATGAAAGAATACAAAAGTTCAGCACTATCTTATATTAGCGGTTTCCATGATACATGTAAAATTTTTACTAATAATAGTTCTTTCATGATGATAACAATATCCCTTTTTAGCACATACTCAACACATCAAATTCACCATACAAGCTTAGCCAACATGACATTCATATTATCAAGAATGTAGGAAGAAGCTAATGTTCCATGAAAGCTTGGGAAAATCATAATGCATATATTCTAAAACATGGAACAAAAGTCAAAGAATTTCTAACTTACCTCAAGTATGAACTAGGATGAGATTATCTTGGATTTCCTCTTGAGTTTTTCCCCTTTTCTCTTTACTTCTCCTTTCCTCGGTCAACTTAGGTCTTCCTCCCCTCACCAAAGCTTTTGTATTTTGTGTAATACTCACTCTGCTATCTTTTCTTTTGGGATGCCCTTCTTTTTGTGTGTGTGTGTGTTTCCATTTTATTATTCGACTAAAATTGGACGCTGCACTCCTTCCCTCTCTTAATTATTTATTTATTTTTTAATATCCACACATGTCCTTAAGTACCATCCACCTTAATGGAGAACTTGCATTAGTGGATTAACCACTCAACCACGTTAAAGCAAGGGAGGAAGAAGAGCCACGCAACGCACCATTACACGTAGGCTGCACCTTCCACGCAAGCTACCATGTCTCAGTGTCCTACATGCTTATGTGAGTTCCTTTTACTTCACGCAAGGGCCAACGTCTTATGCATGCAACTTCAACACTTAGTGGCGCCAAAAGAAAGGAAAGAAAGGGATTCACGTGAGTTGTACGGTTCACGTTGCAAGCCTTACTTGAGTGTTACACTTTCTTTTGTCTCAAGTACCTTACTATCATCTCTTGGTGGCCTTGTATACGGACAAAAAGAAAAGAAGGAAGGCAAGTGCCACACGCCTCTTTCCTCTCTTGCATTCTTACTTCACTGTACACCTACATGTATCTTTTATTTCAAATAAATTCTACACTCTCCTCCCTAAATTTCTACATGTATATATATATATATTTACTCCACCTATCTCATGATTACACGGTTACCTTGAAGAAAAAGTCAAGGGAAGGAAAGGAATGTACTCATGAAAGCTTTTGTATGCTAGTATTGTACCTTTATACATATCTTTTTTCTCTTTTTTCTTAGTTCACGTGATGATTAGGTGGTGGCTTTGTTTATTGAAATAAATTTTGCACTCTTGCATTAGCCACTTTCCTTTGGTATATTTTATCTATTTAATTGGCAACCTAATTCAATTAGGATAAGGCAAAGGGAATGGTATGGAGAGTGAAATCCCTACACATCTCTCCCTTGCCATCGAGTGCATGTGTAGATACATATATTTAATGGATGCTAATTCTTTCCTTTCCCCAAGTGTGCTTTCCGTGAGGTTATATATTTAGCTTTAATTCCCCCTTTCCTTTGGCAATTCAGCTAGCTAAATGAAAGAAAGAAAAATTAAATCCAACATCTTAAGGGATTGAAAGTGTTATCCTTTAGCATATTTATTCTAAATATTAAATCACACAAGCAAATTCATCCACTTAATTGAGAAAAACATTAATTTAGACTAATCAAGAGAATACGGGGTGTTACAGTAACAGCTGGATGTGTTCTTATATGCCTATGTATGCCCTTGAATGTTCTTGAAAGATGGATGGAATGTTTTGGGTATTTTCTCTTTCTTCTAAACTAGTGAATCTCTTAGTTTGTGCTAAATTAAGCCTTGTTTTACTCTATTTTTGACACATGAAAATTTTTTGAAGGGGAATTAAGCCCATGGTTTTTAATCTAGTAAAAAATACATGTTTTGAGGTTGTTTTGAATTAAAAATATGCTTTTAGAAATAAGGAAGGAATGTAGTAGTCAACTCTTGGCATCTGGAAGTTAATTTTCATGTTCTAAGTGTCTTCCAAAAAAGTGCAAAACCTAGAAGATGGCTACTAACATCTAGAAGTCGATTACTAAACCTTAAAATTTGACTGATAGCTCTCAGTTTCACATCCCCATGTTAGCATAAGGCTACAATTTGACTGTCAGGACCTGGAAGTCAACTGGTAGGTCTCTGTCTTTGAAAATAAGTAATTGAACTTGAATTCTACCTGAAGGCAACAACAACACCAAAAATCCAATCAAACTAAGTAAGCAGAACACCTAAAATTAGTAGGAGACTATAGGAAGAGAGGAAATAACAATTAAGGGAGAGCTAAGAATTATGGATTGGACAATCGATAGTCAGTATGGGACGACCTTTGAAAATTTTGAGATTGATCCATGATTTAAGATGGTAACACATCCATCTAATCCTAAAGAATATTATGAAAATGATGCATAGGTAACTTATTCTAAGTTAGTGCACTCTTCTGGCCATAGAGTTACTTACTTAAGGTTAAGCTTACTTAAACCTAGAATCTATTTCCCTAGTATATATGTTTATGAATCATGTACTAAGATAAAAGGATACATCATAGAAATGATGGTGATTTCTCTTAGCAGCATTGGCTCACTATGTAAATGACTAGTGAGATGAAATCCAATCTATCGACAAAAAAGGACTCAGTGTTGATCTGGCATACTAAGAAAAGAGGGCTTAGTGATAATCTTACCTATCGAGAAAAAGGGGGTATGATGATCAATTAGATTATAAATGTTGGTACCCAAGCTAGAGGATGCTCTAGGGATATAGGGCCAGTGATCACACAATGGCACTCACCTAATGGGTGTTAGGACCTAAGGTAATTATTGTTAGTAGAAGGGGCATCTGTCATTGATTTTTTCTTTGGGTAGCCTCGTCCTAAGAATCATGAACCCGAAAGTTCCCTAGCTCTCAATTTATAGAAAGTGATGGCCTGAGTATGTATTATAATGTGTTATCTCTTATCCATAATTGAATGTATATCCTTACTATTTTGTTCTAACAAGGCTTATTTATGTAAAGATTGCCTATGACATTACCTATCAATACATCTCATTATGCATGGCATGACATATATTTCATAGCGTTCATTTTTTTCTTATATATGATAAAGAATGCATGCTTTTCCCCTATGATTGATGGCTAGTACTATCAACAGTAATGTTGTCTAAATTGGTTTACTTAATTACTGAGTTCTAAACCCACCTGTATGTTGATGTGTCCAAATATTTAGGTATAATACCAAAATGGAGATGGAGATGGACGCAATCCACGTGGCTATGATCAGTTAATTGCTATCAAGGACAAGGTCCTGTTATTGTGGTGACAAGACCCTTAGTGGATTAGTGTAATAGACTTGTGTAGTGGACTTGATGTATAACTTCATTTAGTGGTATATTTATTGAACTAGATCTATAAGAGTCTTTAACCCCTGCCTTTAAATTAATGTATTTTGGAATAGCTAAGTAAGTTTGGGTTGTATGGTGACTACATGGATGAGATTTTATGGATGCATATATTAGTTTTAAATTTATATACTTCTGCTAATGCAGTGTGACGAGTAAGATACCCAAGGACAAACCTCAAACTAAAACTCAACTAATTAATGATTCTGATTAAATATTAAAAATAAACTTGGGTAGATATAATAAGTGACAAAATGTTGAACACCACCTCTGTGGGTTAGTGTATGTATAGTACCTATAAGGGTGGGGTTTTACACAATGCATGTTGTAATCTTTCTAACATACTTCATCAGTTCGAAAGGGTGTTAGGGCTCTTTCCTGAAAAGGATAAATTTGAAATTCAAAGTCTGCAATATAAAAAAGTGTCAGTATTAGGAAAATATTTAAGATCACACATTTATGGTACATGCCATGATCAAAGAGCTGCCAAGGATTTAATTCATAAATCTATTAATTGTACTAGTTGTATAAGCTACAAAAAATCTAAACATTCATGCATGTTATATACATATAAAGAATGTTATACTACTCAATGCTATGCATAATATATCATACAAAATTAGGCTCGCAAAAAATAAGGTAGTCTTGAACTACATGGGGAAGACAGATTAGGTGCTACACTTGAAAAATGAAATGAGGGAGTGAATTCAACAACTCAGTGAGTAATAGGAAGGAAACAAATTCAAAAGAACAAGTTTTTTGCAAACCACTATGTCATGGATATGATTTCTAAAGGAATTGTCTTAAAGACAAGAATAACATATAATCTTGTAAAATCCAATTACTAGCATTTTCAAAATTAAGTCATTTTCTCAAAAACTTATCAGTACAATATCGAAAACATATCTAGGAAAAGCATATCCATAGAACCAATCAAAACATACATGAGTACATAGCATCACAAGAGTAAAGTAAAGATGTGAGCACACATATGGGTGTTGTCCAAAGTTTTCTTTTTCTCTAATTATCAATAGAGATGTTAAAATAGCTTTGCTCAACTTAGTTTGGCCTTAATTTTTTTTAATGCTATAGGTTACATTAATCCTAATTAAACATGGGTTAAGGTTTTTCTTGTCCAATCGTCTCAGCCCTATTAAGGCTTAAGGCCAAGTCCACGGATTCTTTCCTTTTTCTTCTTTTTTTTTTCAAAAAATGAACCTTGTTAATTTTCATTATGATGTCTAAGTAGAGACCCTACTGTTCACCTTAATAACATTTTTCTAATGTGCCTAAGACAAGTAAGAAATACATAATTAAAGTCAAATATTCAATGAAATAACACAATGAAATACATGAATATATTTATCTTCAAAATCAACATATCAATTATCAAAACAAAAGTAAACATGCATAAAAGTACACATTTGTTTTCAGAGTCAGCATAAGAAATATTAAAAAAATAATAACAACAAAAGAAAACATTATATAAATGAAGAATCAACTCAATATCAATGAAGTGATTCATCTTTATTCTTCTTTTACAGCTCAAGAAAATATAGTCTTCTCTCTTGTCATTGGAATTAGGATAAAGGTAAAGTTTAAATTTTATATTTTTAGGAAACAAAATTAAGGATGGCTTTTACCTAATTTGACTGAGGACAATTAGGGTTAGACCAATAATATTTTTAATTAAAAATAAATTAATATTTTTAGTCAAATCTCTTTTTTTAAATAATTGAACCAAAGTTTTGACAGTCGAATCAAACCATATGTTTTGACCAAGAACTATCTAGAGGTTCAGTTCGATCAACTTATCAAACTTGTTTTTTGGTTAAATTATTTTAAACCAGCTTGAACCAAACGATTCTTGTGAACTGCTTGAATCAAAAATGTTTTTGAGAACCTGTGACTCACTATTTTTGCAAAATTATTCTTTCAAATTATAACAAGGGGAGTCAAACTAATAGGTCAGATTTCAAATATGCTAATAACCACTAAGCCATTAGAATCCATACTAAAACTAAGGCAACATTTTATATATAATATAATAAAAACATATTTAAATAATTAAAAAAGAATAAAAAATTTATATAATAATTTTATTTTTTATACAAGAATATTTTATAATTATAAAAAATTAATAATTAATAGATATATAATATATTATAATTTTTATATATAATTTTATAATATATTTTATATAAATTATTTTTAATTATTTATGATATTATCTAATTCAACTTAAAATTAAATCAATTAAACTGATTATCTTGTGACTTAAAATCCTCCCTAATCAATGTGTTGTCTAATTGCTAAAACCCTGGATTGAACGAACAAGCCTAACAACAGTTCTACGGGTGTCCCCACTGCTACCTTGGGCCTTAAGCTTTACATTCCCACAGGCAAGTCTCTTCCATTTTCTAGCAGATAGGAGCATGTCACGCCTCTACCACGTTGTGCTGTGTACTTATAACATCTCAATGTCCCAACGGCCGTGTCACATGTGATGTTTGACCCATTTCAACGGTTGCATGAGAAAGACCACATAAAGATGGCATTTCCTCCATTCTAATAGTAACTAGACAGCAGAACTCCCTTCTTCTCATTATCAATTGCCTAGGTTTGCGCGGCGTGCAGGATGTTTTTCTCTCGACCATTTCATTAATCACCATCTCTAATTGTAATCACTTTTTTACCGTTAACAATAAATAAAGTTATTTTTTACTGGTAGAACTGAAAAATTGATTCTCTAAAATATTTTATATAGCGAAATTCTTAAAATATAACAGAGACAAAAAAAAAATTAAATATCTACCCTAAATAGATTAGTACTTGTTTAATTATAATTTTTAACAATTATTTTAAAAAAATAGAAAAACCAAATTTTTTTTTTAAATAACTATTTTTGACAGAAAATAAAAAAAATAAAATATGTGTTTTAAAAATAAAAAATAAAAAATAATTAAAAAATATACTTAACTCTAATTTTTTAAAACATAAAAATTATAAAAAAAAATTTTTATTAATAACATAAAGTCTTATTTAAACGTTGTTCTATTCTTTTTATTTTTGAAAATTATTTTATAAAATTAATTCTAATAATTTATGATAATATTTTTTATATATTTATATACATACTATTAATAAAAAAATTTATTTTTTATTTTTTATTTGTTTTAAAAAATTACAATTCAGAATATCTTTTAATTATTTAATATTTTTTATTTTCAAAATATATATTTTATTTTTTGTTTTTTATCAAAACAATTATTCAAACATGTATTTTTATTTTCTAAAAGAATAAAAATAATTTTTAAAATTACAATAAAAAATATTTTTTTGTTTATTTTTTTCTACGTTAAAAATATTTTTTGTTGTCTCATTTCTATAATTATAATATTGTGCCAACTTTTTCATTGGAGAATATTTTTATATTTTTTAAAAAAACAAATTTGTTATTCATTTTCTCGCTTGTTACTCATTCATTCATTTTTCCCGCTATACAGCCTATACTTTCAGAGTGGGGTTTTTACTTTTGAGGCTATGTTTGCTCAATCAATAAATATTTTCTCAAAAAATTAATTGACCATAGATTTCTCTTTTAGATCAAGAATTTGAATTTTTTTTTCATCAATCTAATTTTATTTCAACATTTTAAAAATAAAAATATCATGTAAGAAACCAGTTTTTTCTTTACGATTTAAGTTTATGAATAATTACACTAATCTCCTAAAGTTTAGTTAAATTACACCAATCACTCTTTTAGTTTTAAAAATTATATTTGTCTCTAATTTAATTTATTTTTTGTCAAAAAATATAAATTTTTATGTAAAATAAGGCAGTGGCTTTAATTTTAATATAAAATTAAATATAAATAAATTTATACTAAGCTTTAATATAGAATTATTAATGCAATAGTAAATGTATTTAAGAAATTTTATTATTTTAAAATGATCATATATCTTGTAAAATGTTAACTTCATTAATAAAATAAAAAATAAAAAAATTTATGTAAAATTATATTAAGATTTTATATTATTGAGTATAATTTTTGAAATTGAAGAGATAATAAGTATAATTTAACTAAACTTACAAAAAATTAATGTAGCTTACTCTAAATTTATTATAGTTACTATCAATTATCATAGGTTAGCACCATCATTGAAGCCTATCATGAGTGAGGTTTGGTTCCAAATATAAAAATTTAAGAAAAAAGTATCTAAGAAAACATTCTTACTTTCTCACCAATCAATTAGGGCCTTAAAATTTTATCTTTCTTTGAATTTGTTCTTTCATTTTTCTCTCATCTCATAAAATTTAAAACAATATCAAAATGAGTTTTTTCATGGAGAATTCAATCGTTTAAGAAGTTGAACTTTTCACTCTATTTATTTTTTTCATAAAAAATTTTAAAATAAAAAAAGAGAAAAACATAAACAAGAGAGCTCGACCTATATATTCACCCTATCATAATTGATGGATTGATTTCTGATTTTGTTCCATTATTTTATTTCAATCTTTGAGAATTTCTCCATCTATATAGTGTATAACTTACATCTGTTGACACTTTTGAACCAACTCAAACTGCAGGTCCAACTAATTAACCAAAACTGTGAGTTAGTCAAATATTTTGGTCAAACTATTCAACAAAATAAACAGTAAAGCTGTTATCAAGTCAAACTAAATGGAAATATTTAACATGTTTAAGTTTATTTATTTAAATATATAAATTTTTTTCTTAGATATTAACGTCATATTTTAAATTTAAAGAAAATTAATCTCTATGATATCTTATTCTCATTTTAAATTATAACACCTACTAATGAGAGTCGACTCATCTTATCACCATTTATCCGAAATAATAGTTGAACTTAAATTTAAATTTAAGTGATCTCTTGTTAGTGAGTTATCTATAAATTTTATGTAAGTACTTTCTAAGTCTATGGTTCGATCTTAATCCTAGATTGAAGCATGATTCTTACACCTAAATTTTCAAGAATAAAAAAAAACTATAAAAACTAATTTCCATCTCAATATCTTTTGAGGTGAAATCTACCACACTCCTGTCCTTACGAGAAAGAAATTTGCCTTTTCCTACCCATAGGTAGGCTAGTTCCTACAATTCCATAAATGAATATATATATATATATATATAATCCATTAATTTGATTTATTTATATATTATTCAATTAATATTCTCTATTTTTATTGAAAAGAATATACAAAATTTAGGGATTGGGAGGGAGACGGGAAAGGGGTAAGATATGGAATAAATTTAGGTTCTCCTGTTGGCTATTACTCACATAATTTTTATTCTCAGATCAATCAACGAATTGGTGAAAGGATTTAGGTCATTTGATCACTAATTCAATTATTGAATTGCTAAAAAAATTGGTTGAATTGATAAAATAAATAAATTTAAAAATATTAATCATAAATCCACATACATAATTAAATAATAATTAAACTTATAAAAAATACATTATTTATTATATATTTCAAATTCTTTTCAATAATTATAAAATAGAATGATTACATTAATAGTTATTATAATAAAAGTCTCAAATCTTAATTTTAAAAAACTAAAAATCAAACAAATTACATATATTTAAAAACTCTAATGTAAAAAAAAAAAGTAATAAAATATATATAGTAATATATTTCAAATAATAATAAATAATTTAATATTAATAAAGAACAACCCTTAGCGCATGAATTCAAAATTATAATGGAACTAGCTTGAATTAAGAATTTTTCAACTTATCTTGTATATAAGAAAGCTTATTCATCCCAAGCCCCAAAAACTTAGAAGCTGTGCGAGGGCGAGCTGAAGCTGTCACCCTAATTAACACGATAACCATAAATTCACAGTATATTATACGTATTGCATTTTTTTTTAAATCTCAAACAAAAACATGTTTGGAAAATAGAAAAGAGAAGTTTAAGTGTATGGAATTTGACAAGTTTTTTCAGGCATATGCCTAAACATTATATATATATATATATATACTATTTTTATTTTTAAAATATAAAAAAAACTATAAAAATAAAAATATATATATTAAGAAGTTATTTTTATTATATTTTAAAAAAATTATTTAACATTTCACTTTCTTATTGTATCTATTTTTTTTATCAAAACTATCAGTATCTAAAAATATATTTATGAGACTTTGACTAATTAAGTTTGAATTAGTTAAGGTCTGCTAACATGAGTAAAGTTTTCGAAGTAGAGAATTTTCTTATTCTATTTTATGTTGGCCAAAAATACAACTTATCCCTTGAAATTTAGAGTGTGCATTTTATTTCCCTTAACTTTAAAATACTATTAAAAAAACCTTCTAAACTTACATTTTTTAAAAAAATAAATTTTATTGGTTAACTTTTTCATTCAAAATAATAATTTTTATTATTCTAGTGAAAAAAAAAAAAAGGAAACCCAACTTAGGTCTAAAGAAAGAAGTGGCAAATGATAAATTGGAACATTATATTGCAAATATTTATCGGTGCCCCTTTGAAAGTTATTTTTTAAAAATCAAAAAATGAAAAAAAAAACATGTTTGAACCCGTTGTTTTCAACAAAAAATTAATATATATATATATATATATATATAATATGTATTTTAAGAATAAAAAACACATAACAAGTAAAAGATGTTATCATTTCTAATTCTTTTTTTAATTTCTTACAGGTATCTTCTTATTAAATGCAATCTTGTTTTCAGTCACTGTTTGGCACTAAAAGAGGACATATCTCTCAACAGAAATTCAAATCTTAATTCTTCATGTTGTGAAATATTAGTCCCTTATACTAGATTTAATCCTTGTTGGTGAATCATAGTTTTTTAAACAAAAAATAAAGAAAATAAGTGTTTTTATAAATAGCATATACATAAATACATAAAAATAATACTAATATAAATTCTAAAAACTAATTTTACAAAAAAAATTTTAAAAATAAAAACAAAAACAATTTCCAAAAATTTCCCAAAGAGAAGACATTATTAGAAATCATACAAAAGAAAACATAGAGAAGGAAGCCTTGAATTGCCATTAGATTGGATCAACAATTTTGAATTACAAGCAAAATTTTTTATTATGTTTAGGAGAATCTAGAGAAAAGAGAAGTTTAAGTGTATGGATTTTGACAAGAATTATTCACTAAATGAATGTGAACTTAAAATATGAACATAATTCTAAGACTCCCCTTTAAGCTAGAGCATAAATGTCATATGAGTGAAAATGTCTACTAGTTGATCATTTGAATTGACAAATCTCATAGCAATTCATCTAAATAAAATCTTCTCTTTAATAAAGTCACAATCAATTTCTATATGTTTATCCTCTCATGGAATACTAATTGGATGTGATATACATTGTTGCTTGGTTATCACAAACCAGTTCCATTTGATCTAGATTCCCAAGTTTCAACTCTTAAAGCAATTGCTTTAACCACATAAGTTCTCATGTTGCTAGTGCTATAGTTCAATGCTCAACTTTTGCACTAGACTTGGCTACTAAATCTTGTTTATTAGTCTTATAGGAGACTAAGTAACCTCCAATAAAGACATAATACCTAGAAGTAGAATTTCTATAAGAAGTGGATCCAACCCATATTCTGCATGAATATAAACAACCACTTGAGCATTTACTCTATCTTCATATAAGAATCCTTGACTAAGTTCTCCTTTGATATATCTAAGAATGCAAACCACAACATCCCAATGACTATCACATGGAGATTGTAGGAATTGATTCATTACACTAACAATGAAAGAGATATAAGGTCAAGTAATTATGAGATAGTTAGGTTTCCATATAGTCTCCCATATCTACCAAAATATGTAAGAGGCTCCCTTATTCTGTAAGATTTTGACATTTGGATCTATAGGAGGTTAACAAGTTCACAATCTTCATGTCAGTTTAATCTAATATGTTTAAAGAATAGTTTTTCTGTGAAATAACAATGCTAGTATTAGATTGGGCCACCTTAATAAAAAAAAAATATTTAAGTTTTCTTAGATCCTTGGTTTGGAAATTTCTAAAAAGGTGTTATTTAAGTGAAAGGATTCCATCCTAATCACTTTTTGTAATGACTATGTCATGTAACAAGGTAGATTCTCTTATCACATGAAGTGTGACGGTTAAAAATAGTGTAACTTGCCTTACTAAAAATCATTCTAAACTCTTGAATGACTAAATGAATTGACTAAACCAATCTTGAGGAGATTGTTTCAACCTATAAATAGAATGACATAGTTGATATGCCTTTGTAAACTTCCCCAACAAACAAAACCAGGTGGTCACTCCATATAAACTTATAATTCTCCATAAATAAATTCAAATTTAATAATGAGTGGTGAAGTGGCTAATTATGCATAGAAACTAAGCAAAGAAATAGACAGTCATATGTAATTTTGGCCATATGAGAGAAAACTTTTCCATATTCTAGACTAAAAATTTCAATATAGCCTTTAGAAACTAATCATGCCTTGAGTCGATCAATCTTCCCATCAAGAGCAACTTCAACAATGTATACTCATAAAAATCCAACAATGGGTTTCCTTGCAGGTAAAGTGACTAGCTCCCAATTGTCATTTGAATGTAGAGCACCCATTTCACATAACATTTATTGCATTCATCTAGGATGAGAGAATGCCTAACTAGTAGTCTTAGAAATGGAAATAGAACCCAAATAAGTCATAAAAGCATAGTAGGGTGTACACAAATGAAGATAACTCAAAAAATTATAAATGATATGATATTACGAGTTAAGTGAATACCTTTTATAATGGAAATGGCAAGAGGGATGATTTTTAGGAGAAGACAAAGCCGAGGAAGGGACAATGTTGGATTATGAGGTAAGGATGAAAATTAATAGGGATCAATGAGACAACACTTCAAATTGAAGTAGAGGCTAAAAATTACAATGCAAAAGAGTGTGAGCGATATAGGAAATTAGAAGTCAACATCTTCATGCTATGAGAGGAAATAAAAAAAAAATTAACACGAGAGAAAGAATTCTAATACATATTTTGATAATATCCTGGGTTTTCTTTATAGTGATTATAACTTGGTTTGTTTTTTATGTAAATTTTGCCTCATATGGTCATTATTTAAATTAAACCTAATATAATTCTTGTAACCTTTTGGCATGCACTATGTGCATATGATGACTATGTAATATTTTAGAATTTCATAATATGACTTTGCTTTAATTAGATTTTGCTAGTGCATGATCGTATCCTTATTGTCAATGCTAATGTATGATCAGATTTTTCTATCAATGTATGATCAGATTTAGTTGTTAATGTGTGACCATTTTTGCCCAATGGTGCATATAATTTAGTACACAATGCATATAATGCCAAGTAGAATGATAACTCCTAGAGTTAGACCCTACATATAATGCAATACATAATAAAAGATTTAAGAGTAAGAAATAAAATAGGCCAATGAAGAGTAAGAAAGTTTATTGACCATTTCTGTCTAATGGTGCATATAATGTAGAGGTTTAAAAACAGAATGTAGTACATAATGCAGTACACAAGTCAATACACTGAAAAGATCATTGACATTATAAAATAGAAATTGTAACACTCGCTCCTACTATTTAGGAGAGATGTTTTTTAGTTATTAAATAAGTTAAATGTTTGTGTATGTTACATTAGTTTGCATATAGTTGCATTAGTGCAGAGACTTAATTGAAAGAGAATAGGGACTAAAATGAAAAGGAAAAAGGATAAGTTAAGGGAATTATGTAAATCCCCATTAGCCTAGGGATAAAAAATGCAATTTTAGCCAAAAAGGGAGTTACTATGGCTAACTAATTTTTGAAATCCTCAGCCAATATTTTAGGGGCAAAATTGTAATTCTCCATATGACTAGAGAAATTGCCATTTGAGCCAAGTGACCAAAAACTCGACCTTGACTTTGGACAAGGGTTGCAATTTTCCTAAGTACACGAAACCACCTATATAAGCCTAAAATCAAGAGCCCTCCACCATAAAACCTATTTTCAAACTTTTAGAGAGAGAGAACATTTTAGAGAGAGAAAGAAAGAGATTGTGAAGGATAAGAAATCTAGTGTGAATTCTAGAGTGATTTAAAGCAAGAATTTGCAATAGGGAAGCTTAGGAAGGCATCTAACATCACCTATACACTTTTTAACAAGAATCAAGGTAGCAAACAATCTAATCCCCTTATCTTTGAAAAAAACTACTTAGTTTATTGAAAATGATGATTTTGATATTGTTTGAGATAAAAGAGGGGTTTAAACCTACATTCTTTGTAATTTTAACTTTTATTAGGTGTTTTATGCTAAATAGATACACTTATACATGCTTGTCTTCTGATTATATGAAATGGGTTTTACTGTTCACCATTTTTGAATGTGTTTAAATTTCTTATGATGGATGATATTGAGCATAAGAGTGAATAATTTTTGGAGTAAATGATGAACTGACGTTAGAAACTAAACTCATGCCTTTTGTAAACTTAAAAAGAGGTAAAATCTAGATTTAGTAACCTTCTATAGCAGAAAAATTAAGCTTCAAGATCCTACAAGTCGACTTCTATATTCTTTAGCTTGAAATTTTCCAAAACAGGTAGGCAATAACCAACTACAAGCTCTTGGTAGCCGACTATCGGGCCTCAAGCAAACGACTACCAGCTTACAGTAGACTAGCAGCTGATTGCTACAAGCTTAACAGTGGACTGGTAGCTCTCTATTAGCTAAGAGTTAACTGGTATAGTTCTAGCAGTTGACTTGTAGCCTTCTGTTTGATTTTTTCAAGGTTTATTTCTACAAGCCGACTGCTATAAGGTGTAAGTCAACCGCTAGGTGGAAAAATAGTATTTTTCATGAAGAATTCATTTTAAAAGAGCCATCTGGTCCTTGAAAAGAAACCTCAAAGGTTTGGAAAAAGTTTTGAGACTAAGTTTGCATTTTTTTAAAGATTTTCTCAATAAAGTCAACAATAATTTCATTACATAAGGAAATTACAACTTTTTTTAGGTAGTGATGTGCTACCAATGAACTATATGTAGCCACACCTTAAGGCAGTGCACCTGTCAATGTATCCTAGTGCAATGATGAGTATCAAAGTCGTATCCCATGGGAAAGGGAAAGTCCAGAGTTACTACTTACTCATTGTTATCTAGCCTAAAACAAATGGTGATTTTAATTAAACTAATTCTAACTACTAATACTATGGCTACAAAGAGAAGGTGAGGCAAGTGTTAAGATAGAAAATTATCAAGTTTCTAGAAAAGCAAACCCATTAGGGTCCTAAACTAGGTTATATTTAAGCAAAGGATAATGAATAATGAAATTGATTGTGCTACTTATGGGTGAATTCTATAACAAATCCAGATTTTCAGTTGGTTTTGATGGATTTCTAAAACTTATACCTTCCATTGGCTATTTATGTCCAATGGTCAAGTATAGATCAGTAGTAGTGCTCTAATTCACCTCTATTAGGAATTCCTCTAAATCCAGTAATCATCAACCTCTAGGTCTGAACAAAGATTGACTATTCTCTCTAGTTAGTTTTTCAATTCCAAACATCATTGGTTAGAGTATTTGAGAGGAATCTAGATAGTTTTCCCTACGACATCTCATAATGAAAACTTGATTAATATTTAACTAGAGAAAGGTCATGTAATCTAATTTATAACTCAATCATATTAAAATCAGAATATCAACATAGTTTAAGAACCCCAAGTGAGTTCTACCAATCTAGTTAATCATGTTCATGAATAAAACAACAAGAATTATAACAAAGAAAGAAGAACAAAATGGAAACAAAAACATCCTTATTTGTCGAGTTTTGGATGACTAGTATTGACTCTGAACTCCTTGATTATGCTTCTAGTTTCCTCTTGATGCTTCCCAATCTCTTTCTTCAATTCTTGAATGAATCCCTATAGCTCGTACCTTTGTGAAGAGACAATGGAATTAAAGTGGTAAACTCCAAAGATTAGAAAGGATTGTCATGCTCCAAGATGCTCCAAGTGCTCATAATTTTCCTCCTCTAAACACTTTTTATGCTTGTGCGCCTCCTCCTATTTATAGGCAAAGGAGGAGTGCTTTTAGGCTCCCACACGGTCGTGTGGCTGCCTACAAAATGGCACGGCTGTGTGGTTGGCCATGTTCTAGAAGCTAAACATCCTTGGTGAATTTTTGGCCTTCTGTTGGTTGGAAATGGTTGCTATAACCATGTAAGGAGATGCACAAGATGTATTTGAGGTATGGAAGGGCATGTTCTAGAACATATAAGGTAGCATAGTCGTGTGGTAGGGTGTGTTCTAGAAGACTTCATGTTTAGCCTTGCTACAAGATGCATTTTAAGGTACTTTGAGCCTTTAGATACTTGGTTTTGATCTATTTTGCTTCAAAACTACTTAGTACCTAGTGAAAGCTTGGATAACATGAAAACAAGGTGGAAACATGGGTTATTATACATTAAACACATAAATATGCTCTTAAAGTGAGTAGAATTTATCAAATAAAAATGTATAATTATGTGCCTATCACATTACTCCACACTTAAGCTTTTGCTTGTCCTCAAGAAAACTTTCATTTAATTCATAAGAAACAATAATAGTTTTCATAGTTAATACATACTCCATAGTCTATGTAACTCGATGCTACACGAATCTTAACCATAATTCTTGGTGTTGCAAGACCTTCACAAGTAACAGAGATAGTTAGATTGAATATATTTTCTCAACAAGCAATTCATTGTTTCATTAAGAACCACTGCCTTAAATAAATCACTCAATGTCACTTAGAAATGTATATAGGTGAAGTGAAATCTCTTAAGAAACTTCATAGTAGCATGCTTTCCATATGCTTGCTTATAAATCTCATCTCCACTACTTGTGAAAATTTGAATTTCATGATCAAAGGGTCTTGACAAGGTTGTAATGGGGCTTGAGGTAGAGGTAGGTGAAGAATTTGAAAAGAAAGGGTGGCAAATATGTTGGATACTTATGTGAATACTTATGTAATTCAATGAAGTCCAAGGATTGAATGAAAAATTCTTCACTAAGTTCTTAGTTCACATAGTAACATTTCCAAGAAGGTATGAAGAATGCATTTTTTTTCCTTCCTTTTTTTTCTTTCTTTTTCTTTTCTTTTCCTCTTCTCCAACTTTTTTTCATGGCACTCTTGCATTCTAATATTCAGTTTTGGATTGAAGGGAGGTATCTCAAAGACTCATTGATCTATCATCTGTTGAGGTGCTGCATTTTAATCCAGATGTGAAGAGTAGATCACATAAATTCCAACATATAGGGCGACAAAGAAAGATATTGTAAAAAGAAGTGGAATGTGGTGTGTAAGGGTGTATATAATGAAGAACATGTCAAGGCTCAATAATGGTCAACTAAGGGAAACTCATAGGGTAGGTTTTTTTGTCATTAGTGGTGTAACCTAAGTTGCCCAAATAATATCTGATATTCAACAATTTATGTAATTTTGACAAGTATTACAAAGCAAGTTTTGTAACATCCACTCCTTCTACGCATTAAGAGATATTTTTTGATTTTAAATGAATTAAATGCTTGTGCTTGTTGTATTAAATAGAATATAGATGCACTAAAATAAGTTAGAATAAGAGTTTTAAGGGAAAGGAAGGAACGGGTACCAAATTGAAAGGAAAAATATGAAGTGAGGATAGATGTGTGAATGTCCAAAACTTTAGGGTGACAAACTATAATTTTAGCCAAAAGAGTTACTGTAGCAACCAGGATTTTGAAACTTCCCGCCAATGAGTTAGGGAAAAATTGGTAATTTAACATATAGTTGGAGAAATTATCATTTTGTACCAGATGATATGAATTTGGAGTAGAATTTCAAGTTTTAGGAACACCTATAAATAGGTGAAGCCTCTAGAGCAGCTCATTGTGCAACTTCAGTTCAGAACCTAGAGAGAGAGAGAAACCAAGTTAGATAGAGAAAGAGTTAGAATTGTGAAAGAAGCTGTTATGGGGATTTAAACATTTCTGGAGTTGGGAAATCATCCCAAAACACTTTCCAAACATCAATCACCAAGTATAAATCAGCAAAAAGGTAGCAAATCACCAATCTTTCTTAATTTTTAAAATGTACTATTTATGACTGAAATGCTTAATTTTTTTGTTGTTTAAGTTTGAGAGAGGTTAAAACCTACATTCTTAGTATTTTTTATGGCCATTGGATGTTTTAAAATGCATGAATATGCTTATAAATGTCTGAATGCAAATATGAAAAAATCAATTTTTCATGGTTTTTGAGGGAGTTTAAATCTAAGATTTGAGCATGAGTAATTGGTGGTTTGAGTTATTTTTGTGTAGTAAATGAATCTCCTATGTTGTTATTGAGTTTTTAATCATCAAACCTATTTTAAAAAATGTTCTTGGTCTAAGAAAATTAGTCAACTGCGAGATTTAAAATAGACTATAATGTAGCAGTTGACTTGTAGCCCATACCAGTTAATTGTCGTACTCTTGAGTTGCCCAGAAATGTGTCTGGAATGCTAGCAGCCGACTGCCATGAGGCTGGAAGTTAACTGTCGTGTTCTTATTTTTCAAAAATTAGCCCAGAATAGAGCTATCGACTGTCGAGGTCCTGCAAGTAGACTAGTTGCTCTCTGTTTGAAATATTTTAGGACAATAAGTTGGAAGTTAACTGCCAGGAGGCTAGAAGTTGACTTGTAGCTCTCTATTTTGGAAAATTTGACTCAATAACCTATTTTAAGCCACAATTAGCCCAATAATTTACTCTAATGTAGGATTTAAACCTAAGTCGTAATGGTTAGCATGAGGATTGAAAATTCTTGAGAATAAATGAGGAAGAAAAGAGAAACATGAGATTTTATGAGATGAGCAAAAATCATAAATGAGAGTAACTACAAATGGTTAATTCACGACAATAGCTACAAATGGTTATGCTGCGAGAATAGCTAAATTTGGTTATACCGCGAGAATAGCTGCAATTGGTTATACCATGAGAATAACTGCAACTAGTTGTAATCCAAGAAAAGTTTTGCATATGGTTAACCATGAGAATTAATGTAGACGGCTAACCACGAGAATGATTGCAGGTGGCTCATGACCACGAGATAACTCATTTATGAATGAAAATGTTTAAATATTTCTTTTGTGATGCTTTTGAGTATGGCCATATCAAATTGCTTGAATTCTTTGTTTATACTCTATACTGATCTTTATATTAATATATGACTATTAACTACTACCATTACGATATGAGAATATATCCTATGTGATGAATATCTGCTAACATGCACATGTATTCATAAGTATGTCTGTGCAACATTTGTATATATTATTCCAATAGCATAATATTTCAATTATTATAAAAGAATGTAGTGTGTTTCTATACTAGTATAGTGGTACAAGTCAGCAATTTTTAAATTACAAGTGGTTCTTGCTACTGAGAAATATTTCGCATTAAATACTGATTTCTATCAGATTCCTAGGTACTAGATTTTCTTAGAGGTCAAGGTAGAAATGGTTGAGATACTATTTCTATAGCTTTTTCCTATAATTAAAGAATTATGGGTTATCTATGTCTGGGAAGTTCCTCCTACCCCCTGACTGCATGAAGTATTAGGTATTTTATGGTATTTTGACATGCCCATTTCCCTGAATCCTTATTAGTATTTTGAATGGATCAGGAGGATAATTTTGGTGTAAGTAAGGAGGGCATATATGTATTAAGATATGTGAGATAGAAAATTTTGTTTAAAATGAGGTATGAGTGGCAGGCTTGTTGTCTCCTTACCCTGCTCAGGCTCACATATCTGTATGTATATGTCTGCACACACTAATGTTTTTGTATGTATCAATATCATGTATAGTTGAATGTGAATGTAAATATCCCTATATCTGTCTATCTCATTTAAATTTCTTTAATTATTTTTGCTGCGTAACATGTGGGAACCCAAGTGTAGCAACCCAAACTAGTGGCACTCAATTATTTAACTTAGAAAAAGTTAAAAATGTACTCGGGTAAAGGCAGTAGTAAACTCATCAATCCTATATTATATCATCTTATATTATTTAATTATCCAAAAAGAAATATAGGGTTAGGGGTGTTGCACTGAGTTGGTATTAGAGCACGGTTATCATGACTAGTTGAGTATTGGCTCAGTAACGAAGGGTAGATTCCTCAAGATAGAGACTAATACATGTTAGTTAGCTAAATCTAGATAGCTCATTGACTTGTATTCTATGTTAACTTGTGGAAAGGAGTTCTAGGTTTGGGGTAGACATTATTTCTTATTGGTGCTATATGATCTCTTAGAAATATTATGTTATTGAGACTGATCACCTCGGTAATGTTTGTTTTGTAGAGTGAAGTATGGCTCCACCTAAAAGGAATACTGGAAAGGAGAAAGAAGGAGAGGGTAATATAGAGAGACTGATGTAGGCTATGATGGGAGTGGTAGAGGCTATGAAGGAGCAGGCAGCTGCTACTACCCATGCTATGAGAGAGTAAACAGCTGCTACTACTCATGTTCTTAGGCAATTTTGGGAATAGGAGAATAACCATAATAACCCTAATCCTCAAGAAGGATAGGTTGAAAACTTGATGTGTCATGGCTCGTTAGAATTCCAAAAAGCAAAATCTCCTCTTTTAGGGGCGAGTTTAACCCAAAAGTGGCTGAAGGATGGTTAAAAGGAATGGAGAAGTTATTTGTGGTTCTCGATACAATTAATGCTCAAAAGGTCTTATTTTCCACCTATACGCTAGACGGAGAGGCATAATATTTGTGAAAGGGAGCAAAGCAATTCATGGAAGCTCAGGGAATGCAGATTACCTAGGATTCATTTAAAGAAGCATTCCTTGGAAAGTATTTTCCTTAGAACGTGAGGAATGAGAAAGAAATTGAATTTATGCAGATTAAATAGGGCAACATGACATTCGAGGATTACCTAGATAAATTTGAGGAATTGTCTAAATTTTCTTCCTATCTAAGACTTCAACCCGATGAGGCATGGAAAACCATGCATTTGGAGGTTGGGTTGAGGCCTAAGTTGAAAATTGTTGTAGCTTCAATGGAAATTTGAGATTATACCACACTAGCAAACAAGTGTCGCATAGTTTCCAAGAATTTGGAGGAAAATAAGAAAGACAAAAGAATAATTACCTCAAACAAAAGATCTTTCGAAGGGAGAGATAATGGGTTTGGCAAAGGTCAGGGAGGTAAAAAGTTGATGGTGAGATTAGTGATGCCCAATGTCTGCCCTAAATGTCGAAAGAGTCAAGAGGGACCATGTAAATGGAAATAACAATATGTATAATAGGTGTAACAGGGCGTGTGTTATGGAAAGGAATGACACTATATTAAGGACTGCCCCTAGTGGAAAAGACAAGATACCACTAAACCTCCTACTAATGGAAGATTCTATACCTTCAAGGGTAAGAAAGTGGTTCAGTTCAATGATTTAATGAAAGGTAAATGTGTAATTAATAATGTATCTTTAATTGTAATGCTTGATTATGGCATGACTCACTCATTCATTTTTTTGGAATGTATGAAGAGATTAAATCTACCTGTGACTAGTTTACCTTATCCATTGTCTATTTCTATTCTCGCTGGAGAGCAGATTTTGACTTTTTTAGTTTGCTTAAATTGTTATATTGTTGTTGAGAACAGATCACTTGTTGTTGATCTAATCTATTTACCTTAGTGGATTTGGATATTATTCTTGGGATGAACTGCTTATTTGTAAATAATGTGATCTTGGATTGTTTGAAAAAGTCTATAATTTTTATAGATACCTTACCAATAAGCTAGAGTATTGAGGAAAAGAATGAGAGAATGCAATTTCTATATGCTTCCAAGATTAAAGTTTAGCATAAACTTGATATCATTCCTGTAGTGAATGAATTTCTGGATGTTTTCCCCAATGAAGTCTTAAGTCTTCCACCTGAGAGAGAGATAAAATTTTTTATAGAATTGATTCTTGGAATGGGACCAATCTCTATAGCACCCTATAGAATGTCTCCCTTAGAGTTAACAGAGTTAAAGGTACAGATAGAGGACCTCTTAGAGAAACAATTCATTGGACCCAGTGCCTAACCATGGGGAGCCCTAGTGTTATTTGTGAAAAAGAAAGATAGAAGTTTAAGGTTATGTATAGACTATAGGCAATTAAATAGGGTAACAATAAAGAATAAATACCCACTCCCTAGGATAGATGATCTATTGGATCAACTGAGAGGAGCTACTGTGTTTTCAAAAATTGATTTGAGGTCGGGGTACCATAAAATTAGAATGAGAAGAGAAGACATACCTAAGACATCATTTAGAAAAAGATATGGGCATTATGAATTTCTTGTAATGCCATTTGGATTGACTAATGCTCCAGCTATTTTCATGGATTACATGAATCGTATCTTTAGACCCTACCTTGATTAATTCGTGATAGTGTTTATAGATAACATTCTTGTATATTCTAAAAGTAGTGAAGAGCACAAACACCATCTTAGGATTGTGTTGTAGTTTCTTAGAGAGAAGCAATTGTATGCTAAACTTAAGAAGTGGGAATTTTGGTTAGAAGAGGTAAGATGTTTAGGTCATGTGATTACTAGAGATGGAGTAGCAATTGATTCTATTAAGATAGAGGCAATAGTTATTTGGGAACGACCTACCATAGTGACCGAAATCTGTAGTTTTCTCAGATTAGCCTGTTACTATAGGAGATTTATTCAAGGGTTTTCACAAATAGCACTGCCTTTGACTAAATTGACTAGGAAGGATGTTCCATTTGTGTGGGATACCAAATGTGAACATAGTTTCCAAACTTTGAAAGAAAAACTGATAACCACACCTATCTTAATCATTCCAGACCTATTAGAAAATTTTAAAGTGAACTGTGACATGTCTAAGAAGGGCCTAGGGTGTATATTGATGTAGGATATAAAAGTAGTGGCATATGCGTCTAGAAAATTAAGACCTCATGAGAAGAATTATCTTACTCATGATCTTGAGTTAGTAGCCATAATGTTTGCCTTAAAGATTTGGAGAAATTATCTCTATGGATCTAGATTTGAGGTGTTTAGTGACTATAAAAGTCTCAAATATCTTTTTAATAAAAAAGAACTGAATATGAGGCAGAGGAGTTGGATGGAGTTTATTAAAAACTATGATTTTGAATTAAAGTACCATCTTGGAAAGGCAAACATAGTGGCCGATGCTTTAAGTAGGAAATCCCTTCATATAGGTCATATGATGGTGAGTGAAATGAACTTAATTAAAAATTTTAGGAATTTGAGTTTGTCCACTTTGGTGTTTCCAGATAGGCTATACCTGAATGAAATGAGAATTAAGAATGATCTTAAAACTCAAATCATAAAAGCCCAAAGGGAAGATGAATTTTTAGAATCCTTGAGGGATTCAAAAGAATTCAAGAAAGAGATAGATGGTGTACTAACCTACCAAAATAGGTTTTATATCCCAGAGTCAAGAGAATGGAAGGACAAAATTTTAGAAGAAGCCTATAGAAGCAACTATATTATTCATCCTGGTGCCACTAAGATGTACCAAGACATGAAGAAGAATTTCTGGTGCCCGAGTATGAAAAAGCACATAGCTAAGTATGTTGCAAAATGCCTTGTGTGCTAGCAGGTAAAGATTGAACATCAGAAACCTGTAGGAATGTTACAACCTCTAGAAATTTTGGAATGGAATTAGGAGAAAATTTCCATGCATTTTGTAATAGGTTTACCTAGAACTCTATTAAGAAATGACGCAATCTATGTGATTGTTGAAAGATTAACTAAATCTGCACATTTCCTACCTATTAAAATAAATTTCTCATTAGATAAGTTAGCCCACTTGTATATACAAGAAATAGTAAGACTCCACAGAATACCCACTAGTATGGTATTAGATAGAGATCCTAAATTTACCTCTAGATTCTAGAGAGCCTTGCAAGAGGCATTTGGTAATAAGTTGAACTTTAGTACTACTTATCACCCTCAAACTGATGGGCAAACTGAAAGGATGATCCAGACATTAGAAGATATGCTTAGAGCTTGTACATTAGAACAAAAAGGAAGTTGGGATAGAATTTTGCCTTTAATTGAATTTTCCTATAACAATAGTTTCCACACCAATATAGGAATGGCTCCTTATAAAGCCTTGTATGGGAGAAAATGTAAATCACCCTTGTGTTGGTTTAAGGTGGGGGAGAGACAAATATTAAGGCCATAATTAGTTCAACAAACTAGTGATCAAATAAAAATGATCAGGTAGAAAATGGCTAAGGCCAAGGATAGATAGAAAAGTTATGCTGATAAGAGAACAAGACCTTTAGAATTTGCAAAAGGGAATCATGTTTTCCTCAGAGTGTCTTCAGTTATTGGTATTGGTAAGGCTATTAAGTCCAGAAAATTAAATCCTAGATACATTGGACCATAACTGATTCTGGAAAGAATAGGTTCATCTGCTTATCAAATAGCTCTACCACTATTTTTGTCCAACCTCTACAATGTTTTTCATGTTCCTCAACTTCGTAAATATATCCCAAATCCTTCTCATATTCTTGACGGCAGTACTGTACAATTGAAAGATAATTTAACTTATAATCCTAGACCTTTAAGAATCATTGGTACTAAAGTCAAACAATTGTGGAACAAGACGATTCCACTAGTAAAAGTGTTGTGGGATCAATCATCACCATAGGAAGCCATGTGGGAAAAGGAAGATGATATGAAAAGAATTCACCCAAAGTGATTTGTTTAGGTACGTTTTAAATTTCGAGGACAAAATTTTTTTAAAAGGAGGGGAGAATTGTAACATCTTCTCTTTCTACGCATTAAGAGATGTTTGTTGATTTTAAATGAAATAAATGCTTGTGTTTGTTGCATTAAACAGCATATAAATGCATTAAAATAAGTTAGAATAAGAGTTTTAAGGGAAAGGAAGGAACGAGGACCAAATTGAAAGGAAAAAGATTAAGTGAGGATAGATGTGTGAATGTCCAAAACTTTAGGGCAACAAATTGTAATTTTAGCCAAAAGAGTTATTATAGCAACTAGGATTTTGAAATTAGGGACAAAATGAGTTAGGGACAAAATGGTAATTTAATATATAGCTAGAGAAATTATCATTTTGTACCAGATGATCCAAATTTGGAGTAGAATTTCAAGTTTTAGGGACACCTATAAATAGGTGAAGCCTCCAGAGCACCTTATTGTGCAAATGTAGTTCAAAACCTAGAGAGAGAAAAAATTGAGTTAGAGAGAGAAAGAGTTGGAATTGTGAAAGAAGAAAGTTGTTAGGGGGATTTAAACATTTCTGGAGTTGGGAAAGCATCCCATAACACTTTCCAAACATCAATCACCAAGTATAAATAAGCAAAAAGGTAGCAAATCACCAATCTCTCTCAATTTTTGAAATGTACTGTTCATAACTAAAATGCTTAATTTTTCTGTTGTTTAATTTTGAGAGAGGTTAAAACCTACATTCTTAGTGTTTTTGATAGCTATTGGATGTTTTAAAATGCATGAATATGCTTATGAATTTTTGAATGAAAATTTGAAAAAATGTGTTTTTCATGGTTTTTGAGAAATAGTTTAAATCCAAGATTTGAGCATGAGTAATTGGTGGTTTGGGCTATTTTTATGTGGTAAATGAAGCTCTTATCCCGTTATTGAGTTTTTAATCATCAAAACCATTTTAAAAACATGTTCTTGGGCTAAGAAAATTAGTCAGCTGCGAGTTTTAAAACAGAGCATAACCTAGCAGTTAACTTGTAGCCCTTACCAGTCAACTTTCGTGCTCCTAAGTTGTCCAGAAATGTGTCCAGAATGCTAGTAGCTGACTGCCAAGAGGCTGGAAGTCGAATTCCATGTTCTTATTTTCTAGAAATTAGCCCAAAATAGAGTTGTCAACTATCGGGGTCCTAGAAGTTAACTGGTTGCTCTTTGTTTGAAATATTTTGGGATAGTAAGCGGGAAGTCGACTACTAGAAGGCTAGAAGTTAACTTGTAACTCTCTATTTTGGAAAATTTGACTCAATAACCTATTTTAAGGCCAAATTAACCCAACACTTTACTCTAATGTAAGATTTAAACCTAAGACGTAATGGTTGGCATGAAGATTGAAAATTCTTGAGAATAAATGAGGAAGAAAAGAGAAACATGAGATTTTATGAGATGAGTATAAATCATAAATGAGAGTAACTGCAAATGGATAATTCGCGAGAATAGTTGAAAATGGTTATGCTACAAGAATAGCTGCTATTGGTTATACCGTGAGAATAACTGCAACTAGCTATAATCCAAGAAAAGTTTTGCAGACGGTTAACCACGAGAATTAATGCAGACGGCTAACCACAAGATTGCTTACAAACAGTGAAAACTATGAGAATGATTGCAGGTGGCTCATGACCATGAGAGAACTCATTTATGAATGGAAATGTTTAAAGATTTCTTTCGTGATGCTTTTGATTATGGCCATATCAAATTGCTTAAATTCTTTGTTTATACTCTATACTAATCTCTATATTAATATATAACTATTATCTGTTGCCATTACGATATGAGAATATATCTTGTGAGACGGATATCTTCTGACGTGCACATGTGTTTCACAAGTATGTTTGTGTAACATTTGTATATATTATTCCAATAGCATACTATTTCAATTATTATAAAAGAATGTAGTGTGTTTCCGTACTAGTACGGTAGTACAAGTCAGTAGTTTTTAAATTACAGATGATTCTTGCTACTGAGAAATATTTCTCATTAAATGCTGATTTGTATCAGATGCCTAGGTATCATATTTTCTTGGAGGTTGAGGTAGAAATGGTTGAGATACCATTTCTAGAGCTTTTTCTTGTAATTAAATAATTATGGATTATCTATGTCTAGGATGTTCCTCCTACCCCCCGACTACATGAAGTATTAGGTATTGTATAGTATTTTGACATACCCATTTCTCTGAATCCTTATTAATATTTTGAAAGGATTAGGAGGATAATTTTGGTATAAGTAAGGAGGGCATATATGTATTAAGATATGTGAGATAGAAAATTTTGTTTAAAACAGGGTATGAGTGGCAGGATTGTTGTCTCTTTACTCTGCTCAAGCTCACATATCTATAGATATATGTCTGCACACACTAATGTTTTTGTATGTATCAATATCTTGTACAATTGAATGTGAATGTAAATATCCCTATATCTATCTATCTCATTTAAATTTCTTTAATTATTTTCACTGCATAACATGTGGGAACCCGAGTGTAGCAACCTAAACTAGTGACACTCAATTATTTAACTTAGAAAAAGTTAAAAATGTACTCTGGTAGAGGCAGTAGTAAACTCATCAATCCTATATTATATCATCTTATATTATTTAACTATCCAAAAGGGAATATAGAGTTGGGGGTGTTATAAGTTCTAAAAGCATAATAAAATGAAGTGCACCCTCAACAAGAAAAATGTAGAGCATGTTTGTAATGAATGCTCTCTTGGCTCAAATCCCCACATTATAGGGTGTGGTTTCATAGGATTCCTAAAATTTTCAATAAATTTTCCAGTCAAGTAATGCATGCATGTCTTCCTATCCATATTATCAGTTAAGAGTGTATGCAATGTAGAACATGATTAAAGATATTGGAGTATCTAAGTGTCACAGAGCTATTTTTCTACATGAGCTATGAGATACAATTATTGTTTATCGTGAATTCAAACAAAGATTTGCAGCAATGTGTGTGTTATAACTCCTATACATGTTATGACTCAATGTAAAGCATTTATTTGAAAGGAATAAAATAATGAAGTTAAAATAAAATAACATGAAGTGAAAAATGAAATAGAACAACTGAAAAATTTTGAAAAATTTAGGCAATAAATAGAGAGATATAAAATAGTTAAAGAAAATAATAAAATAATTGAAAGTTTTTTTTATTTGAGTTATTTGATAAAGTAGTTTTTATAGATCAAACAAAATTGAAGTTAAATTGTAATAGACTAAAAGGAGCCACCCCACACTTAAGACTGAAATAAACATGAAATCCAACAAGAGATACCAACCCCACACTTGAGGGTCACACTGCCTTTAGTGTATGTAAGAGGGATATCTCAAAATAAAATAGATAATGCAGAAAGACATAAACGAACAAAAAGCCTTAAAGAATATTAACAAATACAAAGTAAAAGAGACGAAGAAAAAAAAAAGGGAAGTTTACTTATGGCCCTCATTAGGCGAAGCTAGGGGAGGAGGAAGGCTTCTAAATGGAAGGGCATTGGAGTATTTCCAACGATAGGGTAAGGTTAATTCCCTCTTATTCGGTGTTAACTCAGCTATTCTAATTGTAGGCTGCTTCTTCACGTCTTCCACATATGTGCAGCTATGGTGCTTAGGAGGTTCCTTTGATTTTAGGACTGGGAGGTCCTTAATTGAAGGTTTTACCTCTTACACCTTTGACCTGTTAATAGAAACAGATGGGTCAATGGGGCTACTATGCTCATTGGCCAGCAAAGAGGCTAGTTGCTCCAACACTTGCTCGCTGGACAACCCATCCTCATCTTCATGCGATGCCACCTGAAAAGGGTCAATAAGTAAAAATTCCTATAACTCTCCCTGTAAAGAGTTATCAAGTAACATTTCCTATAAATGAGAGTTAGCAACATCATCCAACACATCCACAAAATGTATAGTATCATTATAATCTAAGGATTGTTGCTGAGAAGTATTTAAGTTGAAAGTGACAGTCTCATCACCTACTCTAAGTGTTAACTTTCCACCTAAAACATCTATTAGAGCCCTAGATGTTGCAAGGAAAGGTCTACCTAGAATCAAGGGTATGATACTTTCACTTTCCATGTCCATCACAAAAAGTCAATAGGAAATATAAACTTACCATTACATTTTCAATTATACGTCTAGGATATTTAACAGTTTGATCAACCAATTGTATAGCTATCCTAATAAGTTTAGGCTTATGCAATTTTAGTCTATCAAACAAGCTACCAGGCATCAAATTTACACCAGCTCCTAGATCATTTAGCACATTTGTAACAGGCAGTTTACTGATTGCACAAGGTACAGAAAAACTCCCTAGATCATTTCTCTTAACAGGCAGCTTGTTTTGTAAAATTGTTGTGCACTCCTCATTCAGTGTCACCAGTCCCAAATCCTTGGGTTCCTATTTGTTACTTTTCAACTGTTCAAGTGGATCAATATACTTACCAAACTGATGAAAGAATTCTATTTGCTTTAATCTAGCAGGGTATGGAATAGGTGGATGGTACTTCCTTACAGGACTTTTCTTATCCTCAACTGGCTTACTTACCATAGGTTCTGGTTCCTTACTGACTGGCACATCTTGCGCAATATTATTATCATCAATCAATAGAGAAGGACCAGATACTTCCTTACCTGATATTAACATAATAGCATTACATTGCTCCCTTGGATTAGACTTTGTGGTGCTGGGGAGCATCCCTGGCTGTCTTTCAACCAACACATTAGAAATCTGGCCTATCTAATTCTCCAAGTTTTGAATAGAGGCCTGGTGATTTTTAAGGGTTGTGTCCATCTGCTAGAACCTATTCTTTAAAGTGGACAAAATCTTCGTTATCAATTCCTCCATAGTAGGATTTTTCTCATACCCTTGGAGAAATTAATTTAAAGCATATTGTTGTTAGGGTTACTGTTGGTTCAACTATTGATAATCTTGTGAGCCTTGGGTGTTGTTATTTCTCCAGCTAAATTTTGGATGGTTTCTCTACCAGGGTTGTATGTGTTACTATAGGGGTTACCCTGTTGTCTTGGGTTATTTCCCATATAATTTACCTGTTGACCTTCATCAGAAACCAAGTTAGAAGAAAAGGAAGAATAAGGGTTAGCAAAAATACCTCTTGCATAATAGTTTACACCATAATGCAAGCCACCATAAAATTCATAGCCTGACTGTGCTGCTTGTACTAGTATCTGGAGTTGGTCTATTTTCTTGGCCAAAAGCTCCACTTGAGCTGTCAAGAATGATGTAGAATCTACTTGATAGACCACTCCTTGCCATCCGAATCTATCTCTAGAGGATTTCCATTGGTAATTGTTCATGGCCATATCCTCTATCAGATTTTGTCCCTGCTCAGGGGTTTTGTTGTTGAGAGCTCCCCCTGATGCTGCATTTACCATTTGTTTAGTGGCTGGGTTTAATCCACTATAAAAGGTTTATACCTGCATCCATATAGGTAGTCCATGGTATGGGCAACATCTTAGCAGGTCCTTATACCTCTCCCATGCAGAGCACATGCTTTCATCATGCATATGCACAAAAGAAGAAATATTGTTGTGCATCTGTGTAATCTTAGCAAGAGGAAAGTACTTGTATAAAAAAAATTTCTACCAACTCATCCTAAGTGGTGATAAAATTTGGGGGGAAGGATTACAACCATCTCTTGTCCCTATCTCTTAAGGAAAATGGAAACAACCTAAGCCTAATGGCGTCATCGATGGTTCTATTTATCTTAAAGGTATCACATATCTCTAAAAAGTTAGCGATATGAGAGTTGGGATCCTCACTGGGCAAGCCTCTAAAATGTACTAATTGTTGCACCATTTGGATGATGTTTGGCTTAATTTCAAAATTGTTGGCTACAATAGTAAGCTGACTAATACATGTTTGTGTCCCTTCTAATGAAGGTCTAGCAAAATCATACATTTTTCGGTTACCATCATTGTTATTATTGTTGGCCATCTCTTGTTGAGTATAAACAGGTGTCTGAACTGGCTCTTCCTCAATAGGATGTGAACGAGACCTCAAACTATTAAGATATCGTTCAGGTTTAGGTAAAGGTTTACAAGGAGCAGGGTCAGAAATTTTGGTCATAAAATATTAGAGACTAATATATAACTGATAATTTTAAAAATTGAAAGAAACAAAAATTGAATATAAAAAGATTTACAAAAACTAACTAAATGAAACACAATAAAATGGCTAAAGTAACAATTCCTAATTTTGCTCTAGTTTTCTCACAAAACTCCTCAACAACGGCGCCAAACACTTGATGTGCTACCAATGACTATATGTAGCCACACCTTAAGGCAGTACACTTGTCAGTGTAACCTAGTGCAATGGTGAGTATCAAGATCGTATCCCACGGGAACAGGAAAGCCTAGAGTTACTACTTATTTGTTGTTATCTAGCCTAAGAAAAATGGTGATTTTAATTAAACTAATTCTAACTACTACTAGTATGGCTATAGAGAGAAGGTGAGGCAAGTGTTAAGATAGAAAATTATCAAGTTTCTAAAAAAACAAACCTATGGGGTCCTAAACTAGGTGATATTTAAGCAAAGGATAATGAATTATGAAATTGATTGTGTTACCTGTGGGTGAATTCCATAACAAATTTAGATTTTTGGTTGGTTTCGATTGATTTCTAAAACCTATACCTTCCATTGGCTATTTGTGTGCAATGGTTAAGTATATATCAGTAGTAGTGCTCTAATTCACCTCTATTAGGAATTCCTCCTAATCTAGTAATCGTTAACCTCTAGGTCCGAGCAAAGATTGACTATTCTCTCTAGTTATTTTTCCAATTCCAAAAATCATCAGTTAGAGTATTTGAGAGGAATCTAGATAGTTTTTCCTATGACATCTCGTAATAAAAACTTGATTAATATTTCACTAGAGGAAGATCATACAATCTAATTTATAACTCAATCATATTAAAATCAGAGTATCAACATAGTTTAAAAACCCCAATTGAGTTCTATCAATCTAACTACTCATGTTCATGAATAAAACAAGAAGAATTATAACAAAGAAAGAAGAAAAAAATGGAAACAAAAAAATCCTCATCTGTTGAGTTTTGGATGACTAGTTTTGACTCTGAACTCCTTCTTGATTATGCTTCTAGTTGCCCCTTGATGCTTCCCAATCTCTTTATTCAATCCTTGAATGAATCTCCACAGCTCGTACCTTTATGAAGAGACAATGGAATTAAAGTGTTAAACTCTAAATATTAGCAAGGATTATCATGCTTTAAGCTGCTCCAAGTGCTTACAATTTTTCTCCTCCGAATGCCTTTTATGCTTGTGTGCCTTCTTCTATTTATAGGTGAAGGAGGAGTGCTTTTTGACTCCCACACAACTGTGTGGCTGCCTACAAAATGAGATAGCTGTGTGGTTGGTTGTGTTCTAGAAGCTAAGCCTCTTTGGTGCATTTTTTGCCTTCTTTTGGTTGGAAATGGTTGCTATGGCCATGTAGGGAGGTGCACAGGATGTCTTTGAAATATGAAAGGGTGTGTTCTAGAACATCTAAGGTAGCATGGCCATGTGGTAGGGTGTGTTCTAGAAGACTTCATGCTTGGCCTTGCTACAAGATGCATTTTGAGGTACTTTGAGCCTTTAGACACTTAGTTTTGATCTATGTTGCTTCAAAATTACTTAGTACCTAGTGAAAGATTGGATAACATGAAAACAAGGTGGAAACATGGGTAAACCATGATGGTTGCTAGAATATATGCTTGTGAATAGCGTGCTGGGAATGTGATCCATTAAAAAAGGATGGTGATTTCATAGCCTCATGATTCGCAAGGGTAGAGTAAGTGTGATCTATCAGAGGTGACAGTGATCTCGTGAGTTATACCAACCCCTTTTCAGGATGAAAGGGAAATGGAGTATCCAAAGGGATATCAATTCGACTAGTCAGGGATGATCTGTTAGAGTTAGCAGGGACCATTGAGTGAGTTATACCAGCCTAATTTGGGACAAAGCTGATCAATGATAATCTTCCGAAAGGGCAGGGACCTTGTGTAATCAGATCCACTATGGGACACTTCAGATAGTATAGGGCAGGCATGGATTACTAATAGTCAAGGACCACAAGAACTCAACTTGGAACACATTCATGAGTGTTATGAGAGTACATGGAGTTGTTCACTAGGCGACTTTCTCGATGGATCATATGATGAGTTGGTAATGGCCATTATGATATGCTTTATTTTTCTTGCTCATGTTTTAAATGTGAATATGATCATGTTACTATAGCAAATATATATATTAAAATGACATATCTTGCATTGTTGACATTTGGTGAACTATAATTATGCATGCATTCATAAGTACATGCCATAATTTTATGATTCATGCATCACATCCCAATAAATACTATTTTCTAATTGATGATGAAAAGAATGTAGTGAATTTTTGTATGAATACAGTGGTACAGGCCATTGGCTTTTAAACAGGTTGTTATGTTCCTGATATTTATTCTCACATAAATGTTAGTATGTATCAAATTTCTAGATTTCATATCTTGTTGGAGGTGGACATAGCATGGAGGGAAATACCCTTTCTAGGGTATTTTATGATAGTAAAGGAAATTTGGGTGGTAGCTGTTATAGAAGCTCCCCTGTCAACCCCCACCTATAAGAGGGGTGGAGTTGCATGACTAGTATGATAATTGTTGTATTTTGACCTATAAATAATTGGAATAGAATCATACATGCCTATTACCTTAACCTCTTATTATGTTTTTAGAAAGGGTTAGGATGATTTATTTTGATGTATAGGAAAGAGGAGGGTATATATGTATTCAAGATATGTAAGAGGAATGACATGATCAACTAGCAGGGTTTTGAAATGGGTATGAGTGCTAAGGTTGTTGCCTCCTTACACTAACTAACTAACTGATGCTAATCTCACATATCTATAAGTATATGTCTCAAATGAAAATCAATGTATGTGAACGTATATACATATATTGCTATAACTGATTAGAATATATATTACTTTCTTTTTATTTAATTCCACTTCGTTATGTGTGAGAACCCGAGTATAAAGACCCAAACCAAATGGCACTTAATTATTTAACTTGGTAAAAGTTAAAATTTTACTTGGGTAGAGGTAATAGTAACTCAGTAATCTTATAATATATTATATTATGTTATCTAAATAACTAAAAGGAATTATAGGATTGGGGGTATTACAGAAATGCCTCTAAAATCATTGACATCATTAACACAAATGCTAAACATAAATGTCTCTAAAAGTAGTATCATTCTACATGCTCCAATATCTATTAGTGTTTAGATTTTCTTGATATAAAAATGAGAACAAAAAAATTAAACTACAGAAACTATCTTGACATAAATAGTTTAAAAACTACATCAAGTTACAAAAACATTTTTTAAACTACATCAATCACATCTTTATGTTTTTCTTCATTGGGATCTTGCTCTTGCTGCTTGTTATAGGGCCTACTACTGCTAATAAAGTTGAACTCCTTGTTGTGATCAAGCTTGGTCTTGAAAGAATGTCACTAGGCTTTTTCAATTGACCTGTACTCTTAGGCTACACAACCTTGCTTCCCCTCCCTTTGGTGCTGATATAGAACTAGAATCACCTTGTGACATTGTATAATACCAGAGTGCCATTTTGGAATTCTCAGTGACCTTGGTAGTAACTTGTAACTAAAACCATAAGGGTGATTAGGTTGACTAGGCTAAGTGGATTGGGTACTATGATAAGGATAACTTGCAATTCTAAGGGGCTAAAAATTAAAAAATAGAATAAATTACTTAATGAAAATTAAAACTAAATTGCTAATATTGGAAGCAATTGCAATACCTTAAACGGTGGATTTTTCCTATTAGGCATAAGTTATGCTAGTATTGGGTTTCTCTTCTTAAAGGAAATCTTTTGGGTCTTGGATAATGGTCTTGTTGTCTCTGTTGGCTGTGTAGACTGAGTGGTGTTAGTTGATTGACTAGCTTGAGCATCCTACGTAGGAATTATACATAAAAATCAAATAAATGTATGTGTTTGAATTTAATGAAACTACATAAATTCACTTACCTTTCGTCTCTTTTGTCACATCTTATTTTTCCAAGTTGCTTCTCTAGTGATAGAAGACTTGCATCTCCTCAAACAATTGGTGACACTTGCCACAACAAACTAGCTTATTTCTTCTATTCATAGCATATTGTGGCCTTGGCTCATTTGTAGCTTGTTTCCTTAACTTCTTTGGCCTTTAAGGAGGCCTAAGTAGCAAAGGTGGTTTATTTTCTAGTAAACAAATCACATTTCACTTAGCTTCACTAGACATTGCTTTTAGTATTTCACTGTAAGTCCTTATATATACCTCTTTGTTGTAACAATGATGTAGGAAATTCTCATTTTTCTGTTTATTGAATTGGATAGTAGCCACAACATGCTTACAAATAATTCCAGACAATGACCAAATCTGACATGTACAATTTCTTATATTCAAATCCACTACATGGTTACCATCAATGCACTCTACCTCATAAACCAACTTACCATATGGCAATGCAAAATAATTCCTAGATTTCAACTTAATGTCTTTTAGGGCATCAAGTTCATTTGGACAATAAGGACCCCCAAACTTATCCATCCCAATATATTTAACATAAAATATACTCATTAACTTCAACCTAATCCATTCAAATAGATAAACTATAGGCTTGTCCCTAACTTCTCCTATGTAGTGATTAAAAGACTCACATATGTTGTTTGTCATGTTATCACACAAGGCTTGTGTTTAGTATTGAGATAAACTCCATAGTTTGGGATTTACCTTTCTTAAATCTTCATAAGCATCCATGCTTAGCATCTTAAACATCCTGCATCTTTGCCTCAAACTCCCTCGGGTTTAATGCAAATGCATACTCCTACATGGCATCATCAAGTTCCTTACCCTTGTGCTTTTGCTTGAAATTGGTATACATATGCCTCATGCAGTATCTGTACTGTATGGTATAACTCTTTAAACACCTCCACAATCCCATGGGACAACATTAGAAAATAAATAAGACTATGTAATTCAAAAGTATGAAGAATAAATATTGTTGCGTCATATATACCTTTCGCCTATTAAAAATAAACACAAATCCCATCTCATCTGAATTTCCAATGTCCGAACTAAAGAACTCCATAAAACAATGCCCATAAGTCCTTGTTCTCTTACTCAAACACTACAATAGCTATTGGAAACATGTTGTCATTTCTATTCCTTGAAATGGCTCCAATAAGTTGCCCACCATGTCTACCTTTTAGATGGCATGAATCCAAACCAATAATAGGCCTAGACCCACATAAAAACCCAACTTGTTAAGCATGAAATCTCACATACATCCTTTTGAATCGTGTGGGTCTATCTCCCTTTAGAGTTTCACACTATATCTTGACATAATTCCATGGGTAAGTTAACTTAGTGGTGTTAACATAGTCCTATAACCTACTATATTGTTTACTCTCTGAACCTTCAACCACTTCATTTGCCATCCTCTTAGCTTTGTAAGTCTTACTCAAAGAAATATCAACTAAAATTTTCTTCCTCACTAAGTTCTTAACATATTTTAGTCTTTACTCAAGGGTTGTTTGAAAATTCTTCATCAAACTTATATGATGTGGAGATGACAAGACTATTATCAAATTTCCTTCCACATGTGCAGTTTGAGTGAAATGACTTTATGTGCATTGTACTAGTCTAAGCATTTTTAGAAGCATAAATCCTCCATCCACATTATACTTGTAGTGTGAAGAGAGCTTGGGCTTTGTGTTTCTCTTATTTGAAATCAACACCCTCATCCACATAATACTCAGTGAGGGCCTTCCTAAAAGCATCTGCATTCTTAAACTACATACCTACTTTCAATCTTGGATTTAATATATCTACATCCTAATTAAATTGTGACCACCTAGGCTTATTTTTTTTATCATATAAACACCTCGGGCTTCATACTTCTTTCCTAGGTAGCAGGTTGTTCATTGAATTTGAAGGATCAATTTTATCAACATTTTCAAAAATTAGTACCTGGTCCTTTCTATTTTCACCTATATTTGCAACCCTTTCACCTTCGTATGTACTATTCTCACCAATAGCAGTAGCGATTTCTCTTGCAAAATTGTCATAATCATTAGGCCCCTTAGTACCCTTGGTTATATATTCTTCATGCTCATCATCTTCAATTTTCAACTCATCTTCTTCACTTCCTTCTACATCATTCTCTTCTTCTTGGTTTTTACTTATAACATATATCATTAAATTGGGACATCCATACTCATTGTGATAGTTCAACCACCTTGTGACATCGGCATCATTATCTAGAGGGAAGAAAACCTAGATGTGATTTCCTCTCAGACATAAACCAAGCATGTGAGTAGTGTCAAGATAACCAAATTCCTTCTATAGAGAAACCAATTCAAAATAAGATAGCAAATCTCCTTCATAATTAGGATGATGTGTCCTATACCCACCTTTATACCAAATCCTTGATGGAATGCATTTTTCCTTTAAAGTCCCACCATGATATATGGTCAAATAAAAATGAGTGACTAACTTCTAAATACCATTATAATTTATTAGACACAAAGTGGGACCACAAGAAAATATGTCTGACAGAGAATAAAATATAACTAAAAGCAATCCAACAAATAAATGAATGACTATTTTTATTATACACAACCACAAATTTAATGGAAGTAAAAAAAAAAATTGAACACATAGAAAGGGTCAAGATGCACAGGGGTTTGTTAATATACTTTTCAAATGGAATAGGCATTTTTAAATTCCAAATACACTAACAAGGACACATGCACTTCAAGGTAGAGGGGAATCAAATCTTACCTTTATCCAACACTTTCTCTATTGTTGACAATAAGGGACATGTCCACTGTATACGACAGCCTTCAACGCTTTCGCTCAATCTTCCTTCAGCCTCGCAATTGTTGTGTCTTCGATTCACAACAATCAATTGATTACAAATGAAGCATTAGATGAAGTAATTGATAAAAAGGTTTGCACATGTGGAGGAAGCAATTGTTGGAACCGGGGAAATTAGGGCTCGCATAGAAGAAATTGGGAGTTCTTTACCTCACGTGAGAGGCACGCATTTAATCAACCAAATTAGGGCTTAAGAGGATATAATTGGGAAGAAATTGGGTATTTTTCATTGTCACATGCATTGCACATAAAAGCATTGTTAAATATTTAACAGAAGTAAAGCATTGTACAAGGCATTGATCTATTGACAGTGTAAACCATAGGCCATTCATTTGAAAAATTTTGAAACAAAAGGTAGTTAAGTGAAATTGAGGTAAACACAAGGCGCTAAAGTGTAATTTAGTAATTTACACTATCTTTAAATATAATAAATAAAAAAGTGACAATTTATTTAATTTTCTACTCTTTCGTGTCTCATATTTCAAATTTATACTATATTATATAATTTGAAAAACTAAAAAAAAATCAAACACCTCAACCTAATAATACATTATAGATTCTAGTGGCACCACTTTTTCTTTTAATCATTAAATTACACTCCCTTCTCTTAAAAATCTTGAAGTTACACTTCTTTCTTCTTTCATTTGAAAAATTAGACTCTCCTCCCCTAACACATAAAAATGTTCTACATTCTAATCCAAAGTTCACTTACAGTTAAAGTTCCATCCAAATTAATGCTTTCTTGTAAATTTTCAATGCAACTTTTTCCTTGTAACCAAATTGTCCTTTCTATTAAAGGTCGCTTTGAAATTTGAAACCAAGACACTTTGCCTCATTGAAATCCAACACAGGTTATCTCATTTGTCAATGATATTATTTTATTACTCTATTAATGTTTATCATTATTATTATATTAATAAATTAAAATTTTATTAATTATTATCAAAATTTTATTAATCTTTATAAATAAAAATGAGATTTAAAATTTTCTACACGTAAGTTAAAGAATTTTATACTTCATATTTCATGTTTTTACAAACACGTGTGTGTGTGTGTGTATTGATAACAAATTAATTAATAGACATATAATAGGTAACCGGTGCATGTTTCACATTGAAAATGCACAATATAAATAGAAATTAAGCCTCAGAAGTTAGAAGCATAGAACGAGAGAGACAGATCATATATATCTCATGTTTTTACAAGTCAACAATGTGAAAACTTGTAGATTTGTTATTTTAAGTTTTCATTCTTTAATATGTAAATTGAAATATTTTGGATTTGGATTTGGATTTGTTTATACCAGTAAATAGTAATTTGTAATATTTGAATTTGAATTTTATTATTTATCTAAATAAACAAGTTTAAAAAATTAAGTTAGCATGTTGTTAATAAAATAATTGCAAAAGATAAAAGAAACCAATTAATTCTCTAAATTTTAATAAAAAATTACTAATTTCTTGTTAATAATTTTATAAAAAATTACTGGTTAATAAAATATTAATAATAATTAATAAAATATTAATTTATTAATATAATAATAATTATAACATTAATAAAATATTAATAATAAAAGAAAGAAAATAATATCATTGATAAATGAGGTAACGTATGTTGGATTTCAATAAAGTAAAGTGTGTAGGTTTCAAATTCTAAAACCGCGTTTAATGGCTTCAAAAAGGGTAATTTAGTCATAAAAGAAAAGTTGCATTGAAAATCTATAAGCAAGCATTAATTTGAATTAAAGCTTCAACGGTAAGGAACCTGTGGATTAAAATAGAAGTCATTTTTATATGTTTAATTTTTTAAATGAGAGAGAATGAGAGGATAATTTTAAAATTTTTTAAAGAAAGAGATAATAATTTATTTAAAAAATAATTATTATATTTAAAAAAATTATAAGTGTAATTTTAGTTTAGATTTTCTAATTAAAAAATTTTATTTTTGTTAAAAACAGATAAAATTTCTATTTTATTTTTGTAACTCTTATTTTAACTCTCTTCTCTACTCTCTTTAATTCATTTGGTGATTGATGCTGCAAAAAGTCTCAAAGCTTTGTTGTTAATTTTAAGTGGGTGTTATTGTCTTAAAAAATTAATGACCTCTATTTCTATTTTCAAATAAATATTTGAACATTTTTAGTTTTTGCAGTAAAAAATTACCTCTACTATTAATTAAAAACAACTTATTTTTAAATAAAAATTTAGTCAAAAACATGCTTTTCTCATAATAAAAGCTTTTATCAACAAAAAAATCACGTAAATGCCAACCAGGGGTTACACTCACGTGGTAGGTGTTCTTACTTGACACCAAAACCTTCCAGAGTTAACCTTATTACTCTCTAGAATCCACCGCCTCCCGCCGTTCGTGGAGCATCTCTGAAGTCTCCTACTCTTTACCCAAATTTCTTATATATATAGTTTTTCATGCACCATTCCTACCATCATACACTGTTTTCTCCGCCGCTTTAGGAACAAACCCCACCTTCACCATGGCCAAGAACAACGAAATTGTGACGAAAGAGGCAGACCCAAAATCACCCGGAATCGTTTTTCCTTTCTTTCCCAATTTTAAGTTCGATTTGCCTTTTTTGAAGCCAAACCCATCAAAGCTAGTAGAGGCCTCTGGTAAAGAGGAAGAGAGGCGAACTGCAGTTGTTGGGGATGAAGGAGGAAATGCGAACGAGAGTCTCAAGCCTAGCTTTGTGAGGTTTCCAAAATCCCAAGTGGTTGTTCCTCCACCCCTAGAGACTGAGGCTGACGAGTCTGCTAAAACTTCCAATCCTATTATCCTCTGGCAGGTATTGTGTTTTTTCTTTCTTTATGTTGCTGAATCTTTTGAATGCTTTGCAGTTTGTATTGTGGGCTACACATTGCTGAATTTGGAGAAGTGGAGAACAGACGAGAAGTTTTTCTTTCAAAGATTTAATTTAAGAGTTTGGCATGGTCTAGTTAAGATACTTTAAGTTTAATACCCAGAATTTTGAATATTGGAGGGGCCAAAAGATAAAGGACTAATGATTTTTTAAGTATACGAAGTATAGCAAATCATATCATATATTTTTAAAAACTGCTAAAGTTTTATAATTAATGTTTAAAATGTTATGTTACTTTTTTTGTTCAAATCCATGCTATCTTGAGCCCTGTAGGAATGAAGATTAAATTTGTCTAGTAAGAAATTCTGTCATAGAAAATATGTAGTTTTTGTAGCGTTCTGACTATTTTTACTTCTCTGGTTAAAAATCTCAAACTATTCATTCAATAAGTAATTAGAAGCTCCATCAGGTTGCCTTGGATAATTACTTATTGCTTCTAAATTATAAGAAAAAGTGGTTAGGAAGGGTCATTATACTTTTTGTGAGCAAGGGAGAGGCATTAACTGTATATATGGAAGCTTACCTTTTTTTAAAATGAGATGAGACTATGCTAGCATAATTTAAGAGAATCAACAATTCAGAATGAAGATTGAAGGTTGATGATTGATTGAGAACATAGAGAATGAAGTTTAAATTCAGAATAGCTATGAGAAGTTGTCAATTATGGCATATGATAAGTTCCCCTGCATATTTCGAAGGATCTTATGTTGGATTAATTTTGGAATGATATCAAGTGAATAAACTGTTCTGATTTGAGTAATTGTCTCTATGAGAGAGAAAATTTGCATTGGTTTCACATGTTTTTGAAATTTTATAATTGACAAGAGTGATTAATATATTACTAAGGAAACATTTATCATAAAACTAGAAGTAACATGTGTATCATCACAATTTTATATATTGGTTGGAGTGCCCTGGAGTGTAATCACCACTCAAAAGCAACTGCAGAGCTGGAAATCCACATCAACTGTGTCTCACTGGGGCTGGGGAATTGCCCCCAGTACTCTCCATTTGGTTAGGTCCCTATGGTGAACCATTTCCATGGGGAACCCATTGGCTATACAATCCTTGACACATCATGCATAGACTCGGAAAGAAGAAAGGCAGCCATGAAGGAAGGGGTTTACATATGGATAAATTGTAAGACTGATAACAAAAATTATTGGTTATTGATTTTTAATTGGTGTGAAGTTTGAGATTCTATCACACCTGAGATGTGTTAGAGTGATTGACTAAAACCTTCACTCTGATGGTCAAATTTCTTAAGTGGATAGCTTGACCTGATGACGGTTTATGATAAGTTTTTAAGTTAAAATCCCTACAGGAGATAAGATATATGGATGCTTCCTTCCCTCAGTGACTTACAATCAATAATGTCTAATGAAATACGATCACAATCTTGTTGTGTATGATGCTGCTGCGTTGTAGCCTTTTGTAAATGCAAGTAAATGCCAGAAGATCAACTAATGGTTTGTACTTTGTGGGCACTTTCAAACACAAAAATGGGCATTTGTTTAAACTCTTATATTTTCCCTGCATATTTAGATCATTCTTTTTCTCACATTTTTTTTTTTTTCGTTATTCAACTCTTCATTAACCTCACAGCCTTCAACGTGAGTTATAGTATGATCCTTGTCTTTTCTCATTCCTAACTATAGTTATCGCTTAGCATTAAGGGTGAGAGTGATAAACTCATGTTGGATCTGATTATCTTTTGGGTATAATTATGGCGCTCTGCTAATATTGTATCTTGTTCCATTCCTATTTCTTTTACGATAAAAGAGAATATCATAAGGTACGATGTTAGATAGCATCAATGTCACCGAGTTAAGGTGTCCTTGTTAATCAACTGGTAAAGGGTTAGCTTTTTAGTTTTCTAGTTGATCTGTCTAAAGTGGATTATCTTATAATGATCTAGTCTTTGGTGACAAATTATTTTCTGAAAAGAGGTTGCTTGACCTTGTTATGATTCTTCAATGTAGTGATAACTGATCAATTTACTTTCATTAATTCCAGGTTTATGCATTGGGAGCAATCCTTATTTCAAGGTGGGTTTGGGCAAGATGGAATGAGAGGAAGGGTAAAGGAAGGTCCCCCAATGATGAGAGTGCTCAAAATAAGCCTTCGGATGAGGGTGAGCGTGAGGGTCGGTCTTCAGATAATGAATAGAAATTTTAAGTATAGCTTGAATCATTAAATATGCAACATTATCTCATTGGATGTATGGATGAACAATTGTTTCAATTGCTATACAGTGAGCTACGTCTTCGCTAAATATGAGCAGTCTTTGCTTTATCCTTTAATTTGGCTGTCACACTCGTCGCCTTAAGCGAATTTTGATGTTGGAATTAAAATCATATTAAAGCTAACAAAATTTGTATAGAAAAATTTTAGATAAAATTTGTATAGAAAAATTTTAAATGTAATTTTTATATCTTTGTTATTAAGTTTTCTTATAAAAAATTAATACATGAATAATTTATATAATTTATCTTTTTTAATGATTAGTTTTTTTAAAAAAAATTTTGTGTTTTATTTTAATTGGAGATTTAATAATAAAGATATAAAAAATTTAATATAAATCTAATTCAATTTGTATGTCATGATTTGAACCTGGAAAGGACTTACTGAAGCAAAATGCATTTTGGAGAGATGGTATTCAATCTCTGACATCTGAAAATTTGCTTCAGCAACCTTTTCGAATTTCCTACATGACAAGATCAAACAGTATGCATATTATCAGATATTCAGATGTATCTCCCTAGTGCGTGGACTCTGCACTAGATCGCATTTTGCATAACTGAAGGGAAGCAGCTACAGTGATGATACTGATATTGTAAGTAATGCATCTATTATGCAACATTGGAAGTGCATTTTTTTTTCTTTTTAATCATAGTTTAATTATAATATTGATATTTAAATTTAAAATTCAAAATATAATATTTTTTCTCTTAAATTATGATAAAAAATAAAATAATTTATTATTTATTAATTTTAACATTTAATAACTACCTAATAAATAGAAGTTTAGTTTTAGAGTTTTGGAAGTTCTCTCAAGTTATTTATTTTGTGAAAAATAAGTTTTATTTTCTTGTTTAAGTAATATTAATAAAAATTAGAGTATATTAATAATTTAGTTTTGAAAGATATATATTTTTTTAATTTAGTATTTAAAAGATAAAATGTTATAATTTAATTATTAAAATATTAAGTCAATCAATTTAATTCTTCAATTAAATGGATGGATAAAAAATTAACGAGCATTTTGATATGACATTAACAACAATAATTTAGTTCTTAAATAATGAGTTTAATTTTATTCAAAAGTAAAAAATACCATAAAATATTAAGAAAAAAAAATATTTTTTATGTCTTCAAATTTTATATCGATTTTTAATTTTATCCTTAAAACTTTTTTGCAATCAATTTTTTTCTTAAAATTTTGAATTGCAATTGATTTTATCTCACAATTTAATGTCGTTTAAATTATTGGTGAAAAATAATAATATAATATTATATTTAAAAGAAAATGTGAAACTACCAATGAAACCGTTCAAATCATATATAAAGTATCTATTGAAGTCTCTATTAAAGAATTTAATTTCACGTTAGATAGTGATTGAGCGAGAGTGAAAATGTTATAATTTGAGAATATATGTTATTATTTAATACTTGAATATTATTATAATATTATTTATATTCTTATGATTTGTTGTCAAATGTTATATTACTATTTTCTATTAGTAATATAGATGATGTTAAGTTGTGAAATAAAATTAATTACAATTTAAAATTTTAAAGATAAAATTAACTGTAAAATAATTTTAAGAACAAAATTAAAAATTGATGTAAAGTTTGTGAACATAAAATGTGTTTATGTCTAAAATATTATATTTAAAAATTACACATAAAAAATGCACTAGGTTTTAATTATGTATATTTTATAAATTTGATGTGTTTTTATCTTTTTTATTACTAAATAAAATTTAATTTATTATTTAACAATTAAATTAGTGTCTATTAATACTATTATAAGTTAACTTTTATTTATCTCATTAATTAAATGATCAAATTGATTGAAAAGTAATCTTTTAAAAAAATTGAAATATTTCATTATTTAAAACTAAATTAATATATGTATATGATAAAATTATTAATTTACTTAATATTTTTAATATTTGTGTCTATCTTAGTAATTAAAGGATTAAATTATTTAAAAATTAATTTTTTAAAAAATAATTGAAATATTTTATTTTCAAGAACTAAATTAAAAAAAAATACAAAGTGAAATCATTAATTTACTTAACATTTGAAAAAGACTGTTTTCATCAAGACATATAAAAGAGGCTCATTCCAAGCTCAAAAAATGATTTTAGTCTATCATTTGGTTATTAAATAATTATTTCATTTTTTGTGATGATTCAAAAGATTGTTATATATAAAATTTTAAATATTAATATTATAATTATGTTGAAGTCACGGAATAAAGTGTTATTTCAAAAAAAAAAAACATTCACGACATTTCAGAATAGTTACAAGCTGAAAGTTCAAATATTTCGAGTTTATGCACCGACCCTTATGTAACAAGGTCATAACTGGCTCAATTACTTTCTCACATCAAAATACTAAGAAGAAGGGCCAATCATTTGCCAGGTTCACCTTCGTACAAGAAAAGCCAAGCTAATTGCTCAATACCTTGGTACGATTGTGATTAATGTGTTTAAAAATTATTTTTATTTTATTTAAAAATCCTCTTTAAATTATTGAAAATAAAAAAATAAAATATTTATTTTAAAAATAAAAAATATGAAAAAATTAAAAGATATTTTAAATTTTAATTTTTTAAAACAAAAAATAATAAAAATATTTTTCTTTTATAGTATTTATATGAATATATAAAAGTAATAGTAGCATGAATTTTAGAACTAATGTTATAAAATAAATTTAAAAAATAAAAAAATGAAATGAAATTTAAACAAAATAGTTTTGGAGAAGTGTATTTGGAGATAACTGAGACATCACAACTCAGAGCTAAGGCAAAAACAGTCATTACATTGTTTTACCACTCAGCCTACTTCACATACGCTTCACAGAAAATAACCAAGTCAACAGGTGAGGGATAAGGAACATGCTTCCCTATCCTAATTTTTTCCAAACACGTCTAGTTCATAATGTTCAGATACAACTCGTGTTTGGGCAAATTATTCTCGCCTTAGGAGATATTTAAATTATACAATATTTTATTTTATTTTTAAAATATACAAATTTTTTTAAATAAAAATATCTTCAAGGATAATATTGAGTTTTACTAAAAAAAATATTTATTAAGAGAATATATTTTTAAAATTTTATGTATTTTTATGAAAAATCATTAATTTAATTTATTTTAAAATTTTATTAAATTTATTATGATGCTTATTAATATATTTTCCAAAATTTATTAAGAAAATGTATTTTTCAAAACAAAAGAATGCCATATAATTTCATCATACATGGGAAAAGTAATATAATTACTATTTTTAAAACTTGGACCAATTTAATTACTTGAAATGTGATGAGTACTTCTACGAACGATAAGCGAAAATGACTTGGACTAGTTAATAAGTCAAAACCTATGGACCCGCGAAGCAATCAATAAATACTTGTGGGCACTAATATAAATTTATCCAAGAAAAAAATTTTAAATACATATATTATATTATTTTATTTATATATTGACTAATAAAATTTGACTATTTATTTTTATTTTATTTATCATGTAAACTTTTTAAATTAAAAGTACAGAATTGAAAAAATATTATTAATCAATGTATAAATGATGTGAAGTGTTTAAAAAAAAGACTTGATATTTGAAATCTACTAAAGGAATTGATCCTTTCGACTCGTACTACGCCTATTGTTGTTAAATGTTTCACCAACTGCAATATGCACTTGTAGTCATTTGGATAACCTATCGTGAGGGAACCTTTTAGTAAGTCCTTCAATCTCCTAAGTTTCATACAAGCTTTTTGTGTCATACTAGAAGAATGAGGTGATGACATACCTCATCTTTGCTGTCTTTTTAGGTGAAAAATACTTATCCAAAAATTGTTTTGCGAACTTTAACTATGTTGTGATGGACTTGGAAGTAGAGAGTTTAGCCACACCTTTGATTTATCTCTCAATGAGAAAGAAAAAAGTCTCAATCTAATAGCATCTTCACTCACCATTATGCTTGAAATTTTCGTAGATTTCTAAGAAGTTCATGATGTGGCTATTAGGCTTCTCATGGGCAAACCCCAAAACTAGCCATTGGCTTGTAGCAACTGAACAGTGGCAAGATTGATATCAGCTCCTCTAATTTGATATTCCTCTAGAGTTGAATGAGTAGAAGGTGTTAATGAAGTATCTAAAGGAAATGAAGTAGTAGATGAATATGGAAAAGGTGCGTTAGGTGGTGCTTTCCCAAGGTACTTGAGAATAGCCAACAAAACAAAAAATATTTGATCTAAGATTTGTACTTAACACTAATATCAACAAAAATTCTAATAAGAATTTCCCGGAAACAATGCCCAAAACTTGTTGTATGAAAGGTGATACAAAGCAAGTATACACCATCAACAATCAATATAATAATGAGCAAAGAGTATCGTCCTTAAGAAATTATAATTACAAGCTTCACTAAGTACCAACGTCATTGTAATTACCTTATCCAAACAGCTGATATTCGACTTTAATAAAAAGAAAGTCTATGAAGTTAAAAACTTCAAAAAAAATTACTAGTAGTAAAAAACTAAATGGAATTAGGGACCTTAAGATTATAGTATAACTTAGCATTTCAATTGTAATACGACTACTCATATTTTCCTAATTCATTGTTCAAGAATTTTCTTTCGATTTCATATAAATCCTATTTTCCAAATTCAATTTCCTATATTCCTATGGGAACCCAATCAAAGAAATGCATTAAGATTAGCTAATTATGACTTGGCAAGACTCATTGGTATATATCTATACTTTGAGTGAATCTAGTTAATTCAACAAATAATTAACCATGAACAAGAAGCATTTAGCCTTAAGACTAAATTCAAGCATATTTTTTAAGAATAATTCAAAATTTTCTAATTTTTTCTAATTGGTGATCAAGCAAAAAGAGAATAACAAAGAACAAGCTGAATAAACTCATTAACATTAAATTAAAGAAGAGAAATTAATAAAATATCAATAATTTACATGCTAAGGAACCATAATCCTAGTGAAAAGAGAGTCTAGACTAACATAATTACAAGAATAAACGGCCTAGTCTAGAAAACATAGCAAAATCAAAAGTATAGAGAAAAGGGGGGAAAAACTCTATTTTTGAAGCTCTATTTGACTTTTTGTCTTCAATATTTCACTTGAACCCTCCCTTAGGGATCCATTTTCCTCGCTCTTTTCCCCTTCTTTGCATGCCTCTCCTTTCAGACCAAAGTTCTTGCTCCTTTAAAAACTCTAAAATCCCCTTTTATATCACCTCAAAGCTTAGAGACAAAAACCCTTATTTCCAATTTATCGTGTTTGCACCTAGGTGTGATATTGCTTTCCTCTCACCAAAGCTTGGCAAAAACTTTGAGCTAAGGCACCAAATTTTAGGCTAAGGCTCCAAATGATGTGCTTAAGCTTTAAACATGAGTTTTTTGTATTTTTCTTACAATTTTTGAGACCTATACAATAGAGACCAATCTAAATTAAAGACTAAAACTTAAAAATATGAAGCAATAAGCTTAAAATGGACATAAGCACAACTAAAAACCTACAAATATGAGAATTTAAAACACAAAAGCTTAAACAACAAAAAACACTCAAATAACAAACTAAAATTGGCAAAATATCAAGTAAACTTAGTAAATCTTGAAAAGATTAGCATAAATAACCATATTTCATAGAGTTATCACATGTTGCTAAAATTTTTGTCATAAATATCCTCTTTTTTGGGTAGAAATTTTGATTAAATCTATTAATCTACCTAAGGCGTTACACATCACATTGAAGTGTTATAGTTTCGTAATTTCCAAAGTTTTAATCGATGGCGAGTCAGCTTTAAATGTGTTGTCAATATCCATATTAGGAAAATTGCTAATAGACACCTTTGACATTAATTGAGAAATCTCCTTGTGCCAACATTTGATGACACCAGAGATATGTGTTAGACTTAAGATTCTATATTATAAGTTTTGAAGATGACAAATGAGTGATAAATGTTTCACAAATATAATTCCCATATGTTCTCTAAGTTATATGTTATTATAGTCTTTAATATTTATTACTTTCACTTGAATCATGCTCTATTCCTAGACTATGAGATACATGTAACGACCCCCTAATCAATAATATACTATCCTCTATCTACATAGCGGAAGCATATGGGTTTACGAAATAGTTATTCTCGATATGGGAACGTCAGGGGATCGCTACTGATTGAGCGTAACCCAAATAGACATTATGTCGTCCATTCAGATTCTGTTCAACCCAAAATCGAAAGCAGTTATATGAATGACACATGCAAACATCACAATAAACTATGAAATAAAAAAACTAGAATCTGTACATAAAACATGCAATTCATTCATGTAAATTCTATCTTAAACTTAAACATTTATAACATTAAATGTTACTAAAAATCTGGCAGAGTCTCCCTTGTATTTTGAACGTTTCCCAAGTACAAACAGAAAACAGTTCAGAAATTTTACATCCAATCCATCAACAAAATAAAACCAGTAATTACATAATCCAATCCAATACATCAACATAATATATACATCACAATTCATGCCTAAAACTAAGCTGCTCGTCTGTCTATCATCACACCATTTCCCAACTATCGTCTAGGCCCTTGTTCCTGTTCATATGAGCAAACAACCTTATGAGATATTGAAATCCCAATAGAATAATTTAAAATTAACAACTCTGTTCGAAACTGGTTGATTACTCAGCAGTGCAAGCACCGAAAATAAACTTCCCGTGTTTAGTTTAAAAACAGTGAAATACCTTATTCTTTTAAAATCGTTATTTCGCATGAAAATCATGGCAAGTTCTCAAAAATCATAAAAATATATTTCTTTGAAAATCAGTAATAAAATTGAGTCAAATCCCATACCCGGTGTATCTAAATCCATCTCGGCCACAAGTCATATGTGACCGAGTCTAAAATCCTCTAATTGCACGTCATCTAGAGAAGTTCTCTCTTATCATTAGGTGTGATCCGTAACACCAATCACCCGAATCTCGCCTATGTTGTGAGTGTGATCCGTAACACTAACAACTCACTCAAGGACTGGGTGAGAATCAACATCTAGGGCGTCCCCTAGCATGTTCACATACGCCAATTCTCATCCTCATATAGTCTTATTCGAACTCATATGCACACAGTCGGCTATTCCTCAGGGTTCTAGGGTATTACGCCTAAATCACAATGTTTTCTCGTGTAGGCTATCCCCCCCTTATACTCCTTAAACCTTTCTTAGGGTTGTCCTGATTTATCGCGAGATCCCTAACACAATATAGGCTAAATCTGGTTAAAAACAATATATTCATGAAATCCCCTGCACTCGGGATACTTAACGGTCGTCCCATACCGACTATTAAGTATCCTGCCCTAAGTTAATCCATCCTAATGGCATCTAAAATCGATAGGAAAATCATCTAACATGCAAATGGTATTTCCAGCACACAAGCATGCAATTTAATCCATCGAAAGTAGCACGTAAATCTATGCAATTAATCTAAATCGTTCAGGTATCCACAAGGTCAATTCTAACTGGGAAGCGTAAATTATCCTACCTGGTCTCTGTTTGCTCCAAATCGATTCAAGACTTCTTGTATCCTCAGATTTCGAGCCTAATTAATTTCCTATGCATTTAAATCATTACTTTAGTCTGTTACGTCATCGATTTTACTGTCCTACATCCGATTTCACAATTTCGTAAATCGATTTATTTCTTATTTATGTTCGTCAGTCAAATCAATCAAAATACATTAGGTTTAGGTGAATCGGACCTTACTGGGGGTTCCGATTGGCAAAAATATGTTCTAAGGCAGTTTCTGACGTCTTTTTGACTTCTCTGGTGGTGGTGCACGGTGGAGCGCGGTGTCGCATGACGACTCACAATGGCGCACGGCGGAAGGGTGCGGTTGGGCTCAAAAATTACACCACGGTGAAACCCTTAAGATGGGGAGTCCAAATCTGAGGTTGGCATGGCGGTTCACGGCCATTTGAATGGCATTTTTTGGCACTGAAAGTTGATGCACGACGGACGAAAATCTCCTCGATCCATGCGCGTGGGAGCTCCGTTCAGCGGCGGCGAGCTAGGGGAGGAAGGAGGAAGCTCGGCCTACACGTTGGTGGTGGCGGTGATGTCCAACAGTGGCTGACGGAGGAGATCACAGCTGGCAAAAAATCACGCGATGGAGGAGGAAAACCAGCATTTTTCGGCGACTGTGGCGGCCGTTGGTGGCCGTGGGTGGCTACTGGAGGTCGAGGGTGGTGAGGTGTGTCGATTGGTGGGTCAGGTGGTGGCCCACGACGGCCCTGGTGGTGGCGCGCAGTGGTGGAATGAGGAGAGAGAAGAGAGAGAAAATGGAGTGAGGAGAGAGAGGGAAAGGATGGAAATGATGTACATTTGTGGAATTTCGGGGAATTTAAAGCTTTTGGGGGCGATTTTGACTTTTCTCGGACCATCCGAGGAAATTTTGGGATGTCTTCTTCAATCCAGACGTTGGCACGGGTTCCCATGCAAAGGTTCTGGCCTCTGTTTGAGAAACCAAAGTCTGAAACTCATGCATTAATATCTTATCGTCGGGCTGTGTTTTCTTTCATCAGATCACGTTTCGGACTCTGAAATACCCTCTGGTTTCAACCGTCGACCTCGAAAATCATGCCAAACTTAGTTTAAATGAAATCAATATCAAAATTCAGTTTTAATCTTTAAAAATAATCTCGGTTATTACAATACACATGCTTGTAATATATCCAATAAATTTTTTGATATGCTATCTATATAATCTAAATTGGATATATAATTATAAGAATCTTATTTTCATGATGAGATTGTTTACATTGAACTAAATGTTATTAAGTTATACATATTGTTAACTATGAATTGGACTAACTATTTAGTTTGCAAGTTTAATATTTTTTATGTAGGACTGTCCAATAAGAGTAAGCATTGAAGTAGGGGAATGAAATATTAATATCATGCTTCACTCAAAGAAATGACAAAAAAAGAAAGATGCTTAAATAATTGAGCAATTTGAAGATTCAAAGATTTAAAAACTTGGTTGCATCAAGATATCTAATGAACTTAACTAGGTACATTTATTATAGGCTAAGAGTTTTTATGTAAAACCCAATGATTTATATTGACATTATTCAATCAAGACATTATAGTTCTCAAAATATTTGTTTGGATACAAAAGATGATGAGATATGATTTTTTGCTGAAATGAATAGATGTTAGTGAGCAGTATCAGATTTTGACCTCTGGTCACTCTTTTGATGATATATCCCAAATAGAAATGAGGTTTGGTGTGAAATTTGTTTCTTTGAAAACTATACTCAAATATCTTTGCAATGATAGGTAATTTTCTTAAAATGAATTTAAAATAAAATATTTATGACCATTTAAAATAGAAATTTAAGAAATAGTGTCAAATTTTGACCTTTGCTAATTCTTTTGATCATATCTCCCAAATGGTAATGAGTTTTGGTATGAAACTTATTTTATTAAAAACTAGATTCAAAGCTCCATTTAAGGATAGGTCATTTTCTTAAAAGAGATTTAAAAAGAAGTTATAACCATTTAAAGTGGAGGCTAGGAGCAGTTGACTACTAGGTTGCAAAAGTTAACTTTTGATAAGCTAAGAGTTACCAGTCGACTCGTAGGATAAAATTTTGAAAAATACTCTCCAACGATCATATTTTTCAAGATAGTAAACTGACAATTGATTGACACATTGTAGCAGTCAACTAGTAGCATCAAAAAAATATGTTTTTCAATGTGCATAACGACTCTTTTTTGTATGCATGTAACTACTATTTTCTCACAGACCTTTATAAATATGACCTTGAAAATATATTTTGACAGAGAACCAAGTGCTATAATGTGATCTTCAACTTGTTTTATAACCTTTGAGAGAGAAATAAATATCACTAAACCAAAATTTGCATAATATCTATCTTTTGAGTTTTTAGAATTTCATCTTATATATCTTCTCTTTGAGAGTTTATTTGAGAGATTATTTTCCTCTTGAGGCCTTTTAAGACAAGGGTGGTGTACCCTGTGTGAGAGAAATCAAGAACAGAGAAACTCTTGAGTGATTTTCTCTAGGAAGAGATAAGTACCCTTTTTCAGGGTGAGAAACAATTTTAGATTGAGTTGAAGCTTGTAGTGACTAACAAGTTTTAAGTTCAAACTAGTAGAATTAATGGAGAAATCTCAAGTTGAAACTTGGGGACTTGACATAGGATTAGATTGGAGCAAAACCAAGACAAATATTGCAATTTGTTACTCTCTTTCTCTATAATATTTTTATTTCAAGTTGTTAATTGATATTTTGTTTTTAACTTGAAATTTTGCATAAACTATTAAAGATTAAGATATCACACTTGATAAGTCTTCTTCTCTAAGATATAAGAATAGGCAATTGGAGAGTAGAGCATTAAATGTCACAAGTCAAAGATAGAAAAGGGTATAGACACATCCAAACGAACTAATTTTTATGCAAGGAAAATAAAAATATAATAATAACTTCAAGGAATTATATAAATAGATAAATTGATTTTGTGCAACCCAAGTTTTTAGCAGTAAAAGTAGTTAATATTCCATACCATAATATTCTAGCTAGGAATAGCTCCTGGCCAAAAAATTTTATACATACAACTCATAAGAGCCTGATGAATTTAAACATCCGATTCTAATTCAATGCATTGGAATTTCTCTGTTAGAAAATGGATATATATTTACTTAGAAAACATGCAAAAAAATCCAATAGAGCTTGGAATGAGTGTGTAATTGTAATCCTTGATGTTAGTTACTTTATATCCTTGAAATGTCATCATGTTTGTTCATAAATGCCAAAAGGATCTACAAATTCAATAGTCAATCAACCTAGTTGCTCTAATTTTTTGGCAGTATTAACAAATGTTGCACTTTTATTAAAGCCCTCTAGTAAAAGAATCCTCACTGCTTCAACTCCTTGTTGAAATGTAAAATCCAGTTGAAATATATTTCTATTAACATTCAGAACCCAAAATCCACTTGCCAAAGGATTTTCTATCAATAAATGAATAAACAAACATACCTCTTCTCTTGTTTAGTGAAGGGGCGAAGAACAAACGATACAAGATCCATTTTGCCAGGAGGCCGTCCAATGCCTTAAAAATTCATTAATTTAGCAACAAATAAACATCAGCTTTAACAATGAAATTTTTCTTACTCCCAAGGATGTACCAATTCATAATCGAGGAAAATCAGAACTCACTTTGAACTCACTTATGATGCTCTTCATTCTGCCAAAAAGAAAGAACAAAAACACTAAGGCCTCGTTTATTCCCCTTAGAAAGAGACAGGGTTAACAAGAGTATCATATCACTCTGATTAATGACCACCATAATAACCATGAATCATGATAAGCATGTAGTCATAGATTGAATACCGAAATTGATTCCAACCTATTATGCAGCTAGGCAGCATATGTAACAGTCCAGCCACCCACTTGCAGATATTGTTTGCTTTAGTGGTTATCGAGCCACCTCACAATTTTGTTCCTCTCCCCCTATCCCTTCAGAGGAGAAAACGCGTCTATCAGGGTAGCACAGTGGAAGTCCATCCATCTATGTCCCTCATAGATATTGTCCTTGTGGTTGTCGAGCCACAAGGTTTTGTTCCTTACCCCTATCCCTACGGGGTGAGAATGCATCTACAAGGGAGAGGTATCCACACCCTTATAAGGCATGCTTTGTTCCCCTCTCTAACCGATGTGGGACATTACAGCATACACTGTTAGGTTGCTAGCAAATGATTTATAAAGACTTGACTCCTTTTATGTTCTTTTTAATGTTAAATTGACTATAAAACCTAATATATATATAATTATGTAAATTTTTTCTCCAATTTAATAAGGTATTAATATTATGATTTGAAGCAGAAGGAAGTTTCTTGATAGGCAGATCTTGAAGTATCCATCACAATCCACAAATATATATATATCAGATATCATTTAAATCTAATCCTTAGCCAACTCTGACAAATAAGGTCAATGGGGGGTGAAATTGTTACATTGCTAGTGTGATCCTACCAGCATCAAAGTAATCAACATGAGCACAAAGCCACAAATGCAGTTATGCTGAGACATTTTAAAAGTTAGTGACTTTTAAAAGCACCCATTACTAATGAGAATGTGTGACAGTTCACCAATGCACAACTATTACTGTGTTTGCCTTCGCTATGGCCAAGTATCATTGAAAAGTGAAAAAGCCAAATAAAACCTCATAGTGTCAAGATAGTAGTGTGCAGACATTGTGGCGGGTACCAGCATACTTCTTGCCTGGATTGCCAAGGCTAACAATTAGCCATGAGCCCTTCTACTTGGGCTTCATGGGCTCTGTGCTCATTGCGTTTGTGGTTATTGAAATTGCGATGGCTGAAGAATTCTTACTGCTGAAGAGAGACATTATGGAACATGAAGAAGGGAAAAAAAATTAAAGGCTTTGAGAAGCGGAAGCAACGATTCCAGTTGGGGAAGCTAGTTGATGATAATGAAGCACAAAGGTTTATGTTTCCCGGCTGAAAGACTAGATTTTGAGGAAACCCTAAGAAGTAAGGATAAGAATTTACAAGATGAAGATGATTGACCTGTGCAGGGAAAAAAAAGGGGAAAGGATTGCAAAAGGCAGAGTCTTGCCATTGCCGGGGATCGAACCCGGGTCACCCGCGTGACCGGCGGGAATACTCACCACTATACTACAACGACATGTTTATTGCAGTGAATGTAAATATTATATTTCTCATAAATCTTTTAATTTTTTTAAAAAATTATACATAAAAAATTTAATCAAACTCTTTATTTTTCAATTAAAAAAGATTGGTCAAATATTTAGTTTTAATCAATTTTTAATGCAGCTTATTTTTTTATGACTAAATTACCCGCTTTCAATGAAGGCTGAAAACGTGACTCCCTCCTTCCTACCTTCTTCCAATTTTTTATTTTCAATTTTTTATTATTATATAATATATTATAATTTTTAATTAAATTAAAATTTTAATTTTTCTTAAAATTTTTATTTATCAAAATATAAATAGTAAAAATATTTATATTTTTATAATATAAAAATATAAAAATTATTTATTTATTTGATTAGATAATAAAAATGAATTTATATTTTTAGAGATATGTTATTAAATTTTCTAATCATACACATACAACATAAAAAATAAAATTTTTAAACATTTAATTACATGATACTAAATTATGAAAGGAGTTTTTTTTTAATAGAGAGAAGAGGGACAGAGAGTTTGGCTTTTAATGAATTATATAATGAAAGAGTATAAATAAAATTTTCACAATTTAGTATCATATAATTAAATAATTTGTTAAAAAAATTTAATTACATGATTCATTCAAAAACATCTATTTAAAATTTTACTTTAATAAAAAATATTTTTATAATTTTTAGTATCAAGTAATTAAATTTTTTAACAATTTTATTTTTTATGTTTTGTATGATTAGAAAATTTAATAACAAGTCTTTAAAAAATCTAAGTTCACTTTTACTACTTACTCAAATAAATAAATAAATTTTCATAAAAACATAATTGTACTAAATATTGTTACTATTTATATTTTTATAAATAAAAAATTTTAAATAAAATTATTAATTTAATTTTATTATAAATTAAAATATATTATATAATAATAGAAGGAAATAATAAAAAAATAAAAATAATAACATTGAAATGAAGTGGAAGCCACGTCCACGACATTCATTTTTCATTAATTGTGGGCAATTTAATCATAAAAATTAAGTTGTATTGGAAGTTGAAAAAAAAATAGGTTTTGGATATTTTTTTTAATTGGAAAATGAAGTTTTGTTTTTATCAAAGTGGAGTAACTTTTTATCTTTTAAGAGAGAAGAGTGTAATTTTTAAAATTAGATGAAATGAGAGTATAATTTCAGTATAAACCCATTTAACTATTTATAACCTAATTTTGATTTCAACCAATGCTACGATTCTAAATTTCTAATGCTGAAGGCTCTTTGTAAGGCTCTTAGTAAGGAAGAAGAGACATAAAAGAGAATAAAATAAATGAGTTATGGGTTAGCCCAACCCAAAATAACTCATAGGTCTAAATAGTATGGTAAAAAAGGATTATAACTTGGTTGGATTTAACTAGTTTAGTAAGTCTTAATTAATTTTTTTTTGAGCCTAATCTTAATTAATAAATAAAGATTTGCGTTATTATGCAAAACATTGTTATAAATTCATGGTCACATATTTTCCTAGTTAAAGATTATCTTGATTAAAAGAAAAGCCACACTTTTCATGTTTATACTAGCTTTTGAAATATTATGTTATAGAAATATAGAAGTTTTCATAGTTAGCTTCAACATCAAGTCATTGTAGTATAGTGGTGAGTATTCTCACTTTTCAAATGGGTGACATGATTTCAATCCCTAGAAATAGTGATTTATTTGGCCTATTTTTATTTTTTCTTTACCCTAAAGGCCCATATGCTTTTTAGGATTTCTATCTCTCTTTTGACTCTAAATCTAATCTTGTCAAAGAATTTCATTATCTCCTTTTCATATTAATTATTTTGTTGAATTGTTACACAGATACACTTGTGAAAGAATGTTTATACTTGAGCTTATTGGATAGGTCACTGGATGTGTTATTTGTGACTAAGTGACTATTCAATCCTTCAATCTTAATACCTGTTAGAAAGAAATAAATAGTTAAAAGTAGCATCTTTGTTTATTATACTACTGACATGACAAGCCAAATACATATTTTGCTTCGTGCATTTGTCTTTTGTTTGGATATTGGGTTCTTGTGTGGATTTGACACATACTAGTGTTTTCAAGGTTGTTCTCCTTAGCAATGTATTCTTCATTGTAGAGAAAAGCTATACATTCAACTATTTTATAGAAAAAAATCCCCTCTTTCATATGTATAGAATATTTTATACATATTAGTAGAAGTAGTATATTAACAATGTATTCTCATTCCATTCAAGAAATGATAACTCAAAATGAGATGTATACCCACTATGGTACAAGTGGAAGGTTCATGATTTTATCTCTAGTTAAGGATTCCTCTGAACCATTAGTTCAAGGAAACAAAAGGGATAGAGAAAGTGGAACCATTATAATAGTTAATGGCAAAGAAACTTATAATTAGACACTTACCTAAGGTAATTCAGAGATGACATTCGATAGAGACATGCGAAGTGTAATAAACCAAATTTTTGAAAATAATTAATTGGGAGAATTCGATCATGATTTTGTTAAAATTAAATTCGGCACGATTTTTAGAGTTGACGGTTGAAATCGGGGAATTTTTCAGAGTTATGAATCTGATCCGATGAGAGAAAATGTAGCTTGGCATTAGGAAATTGACAAATAGCGTATTAGACTTTCGTTCCTCAAACGAAGACCAGAATTCTTGCATGGGAACCCATGCCCTAGCTCAGATTGAAGATGATATCCGAAAGTTTCCCCGGGTGAAGTGGTAAAAGACCAAATTGCCCCTAAAGGCTTTAAATTTTCCAAAATTATACTATTTCCCTCCATTTTGCAATTTTCCTCTCTCTCTTCCTTCCACACTCTCTCTCTTCTCTCTCCTCCCTTCACCACCGTACACAGCCACCACCGCCACCGTTCGGCCTAGCCACCGATGCAGCTCACCACCCCTGACCACCTACAACCAACCCTAGCCACCAACAGGCGCCACCGCCACCGAGAAAAGCCTTTTTTCTCCCTCTGTCGCGAAATCCTTCAGCCACTGTGATCTCCACTTTTCGGCACCGCCTGATGTCACTGCCCCCGCCATTGGAAAGGCTGAGTTTCCAGCTTCCTTCCACAGCTCACATCCACTGAACAGAGCCTCCATGCGCCTGGATCGAGGCATTTTTTATTCGATGTGAGTAGAAATTCATCACCAAAAAATGCCACCTTAACGGTCGAGAACCGTTGCACCAACCCCAAATTCAGACTCCCTATCTTGCGAGCTTCATTCTAGTGTAATTTTTAACCTCAGTCGCACCCCTCCACCGTGCGCCATTGTGAGCCATCGTGCGCCACCTTGTGCCGCCATGCTCCTCCATTCACCACCACCAGAGAAGCCATAAAGGGTTCAAAATCAGATTTTCACCTTTTGGAACCCTTGGTATGATCTAAATTGCCCTAATTTAATGTATTCTGATTGAATTGGATGCTGAGCATGTATAGAAAACCTATCAACCTAGGAAAATGTGTAATCGGACGTAGGAAAGTGAAATTGAATAAGAAACGAACTAAGATATTGGTTTAATTACCCAAGTAATTAACTAGGCTCAAATTTTGAGGATACAGGAAGCCCCGGATATAATTAGGAGCAAACAAAAACCAGGTAGGGTAATTTATGCTCCCCTAATTTTAGATTGATTCCTGGATACCTAAATGATTTAATTTGATTGTATGGAAATACATGTTACCTTCAATGAGTATAGTTGCATGCCTATGTGCTGTAAATGCCTGTTGCATGTTAGACGATTTGGATATTGGATTTAGATGCCATAGGAACGGCTTGACTTAGGGTAGGGTACTTAATAGCCAGTATGGGACGGCCGTTGAGTATCCCGAGTGCAAGGAATTTTATAAATGTATTGTTTTAATCAGATTTAGCCTGCATTCATTAGAAATTACGTGGTAAACCAAGATGACCCTATGTAAGGTTTAAGGAGTATAAGGGGGGATAGCCTATACGGGGAAACGTTGTGATTTAGGCGTAATACCCTAGAACCCTAAGGACTAGTCGACCGTGTGCATGTGATTCTGAATAGACTTTATGAGGATGAGGATTGGCGTATGTGCACATGCTAGGGGACGCCCTAGATGTTGATTCTCACCCGGTCCTTGAGTGAGTGATTGGTGTCACGGATCACACTTACAATATAGGCTTGATTTTCGGGTGATTGGTGTTATGGATCACACACAATGATAAAAGATTGATTTCTTGTAAAACGACATGCAATTGGACAGATTCAGATATAGTCACATAAGACTTGTGACAGATGTGAATGTGAAAACCACCAGGCATTGGATTTGATTAGATTTTGATCACAGATTTTTAGAAAAATAGATTTTATATTCATTGAATGATTGCCTCATTTTTCGTGCCATTTTAATGATTTTAAAAGATAAGGTATTTCACTGATTTTCGAAATAAACACGGGAGTTATTTTTGGTGCTTGCACCGCTGAGCATTCAGCTAGTTTTGAATATTTATTTATTGTAAATTACTCTACTGGGATTTAACTATCTCATGAGGTTGTTTGCTCAGATGAACAGGGACAGGGCCCTAGGAGATAGCTGGGCAGAGACTTGACAACAGACGGAAGTGCATCATAGCTTAGTTTCTAGGCTTGAATCTGTTATGTATACATATTTATGTTGATGATTCTGTTGTTGTTGGATTTTGTATTGAATGTATGTACTGGATTTGTTGACTGTTTGTACTTGGGAGATGTCTAGATTACAGGGGAGACTCTATCGAATTTTTGGCAGGAATTAATATTTGATTTTGAGTTTAAGATGGAATACATGTCCATGATTATGTATTATTAATTTATGCTTATTAGTTTTAAATATTCCAGAGCTTATTGTGATGATTGCATGTGTATTTAGCATAGCTGCAGTTGATTTAGGGTTGAGCAGAATCTGAATGGACGATAGAAAAGTCTATTTGGGTTATGCTCAACTAATAGCGATCCCCTGACGTTCCCTGAAAGGGAAAAAGTGAAAAATTATTTTGAAAACCCATATACTTCCGCTACTCAGATAGAGGATAGTGTACTGTGGATTAGGGGGTTATTACACAAAGACCAAAATATGTAATCCAATTATATAAAAGAAAGCAAGAGTTTAGGTATACCTACAAGAACGTTTTTTTTAAAAAAATCAAATAATGTGATGGATATAATATTTGATCCACATGTAACTAGAAAGAAAGAATGAAGGAGTGAACAATACACTATTTTATTCAAGACACAATCCCAGAGTTTGAGCTAATACAACAAAAATTTAGGTGCAATTCCTAAAATTTTGCTATTAGATTCTTTCTGTTGTATTATGATATTTTGAAAAACATTTTGAGAAGAGTAAACATTGATGTTGAGTTGTAAAACATAACCCTAGAACTTAAGACACAATGAAAACCATATTTATACCATAGAGATTGTAACACCCCCAATCCTACAGTTCCTTTTTCTTAATTAATATAATATAATATAATACAATGCACTATAAGATTGGTGAGTTACTACTACCTCTATCGGAGTAAATTTTTATCTTTTACCAAGTTAATTAATTTAATGCTATTAGTTTGGGTTTCTACACTCGGGTTCTCTCTCGTAATGCAACAAAAATAATTGAAATAAAAGCATATAGATATATACATTCACATTCGTATACATACATAATTCTTTACATTAGACATATGCTTATAGATATGTGAGGCTATTTAGGGTAAGGAAGCAACAACCCTGCCACTCATACTATAACACCCTAATCTTATAACTAGTTCTATTAAATGCTTATTTTATAAATTATATTGCTATAAGACTAGCGTGTTATCCTTACTTTTACCGAGTATGATTCCAATTACAATTTAATAATTGATTAGGTTCCATTACTCAGGTATTTCTAATTCATACATTGCACAGTGAAAGATTATACAACGAAAATTTATAATAACAGAGCTGGAGTTAAAACATCATTAATAAATATACGTTCCTTCTACATTTACAATGTCAGACATATACCTATGGATATGTGAAGTTTCGTTGATACACTAGGTAAGGAGGCAACAACCCTACCACTCAGACCCTTGTCAAAATTTTTCTATTACCGGATACAACTTTCAGATATCCTAATACATATATGCCCTTCCATTATATACATCGAAAAATGATTTATCCTAATTCTATCTCAAAAACATATAGAGAATTAGGATAAAAGGGTTATAAACTACATAGTTACATGTCTACTCAAAAGTGGAACTATGCTTCTTGTTCATTGTAGAGGAGGAACCTCTAAAACTGCCAACACCTATATTCCCTTCAACACTATAAATGATCCTACAAAAGGTATCTCCACAAGAGCTACTTATATCTCAAGCCAAAGAGTATACCTAGTCATCTAATACATACTAGGATAATTATGAGAAATAAATTCCCAATAGCCAAACAATCCATCCTTGTGAAAAGCCTCTAGCATGTACTATCGTAATGATACGAAAAACATTCTACATTCTTTTATTTAAAAATACAACATTTTCTATTGGGATATCATGGATGAGTAATATATATAAATATGGCATGTATTTATGAATGCATAAACATAATTCAATGTAAAGGTAGTTCACCATTCATAACCTCATTTTATAACATCATTACATAATGAAATCATCACATAGGTATCATGAACATATAGATATTTTCATTTATCATTATAAGATTATAAAGTCAGGGAAAGACAATCATAAAATTATGGCTAATGCCATTTTCCTCATAAGGGAAACACAAGAGTATTGAGAGAGTCACCTAGTGAACTACTCCACGTACCACTACCTACATGAGTAAGTTAATTTAACCTCATATGTGACAATTCTACCACTGGTACTGTCTGAGGTGTAATATCCACTTTTCACATATTCAATTATGTTATTAATTCTTAAATTTGGTGGTTGTATACCTAAATGTTTATGTTTAAGTCACTCTAGGTTATTACCAAGTAGAGAGGGACCAAATTAAAAGAAAAGTGGAAGGACTAAAATGAAAAGGAAAAAGTTCCTAAAAATATCTAAAACGTCATGATTACCTTAGAAAATATTTAGGCATATTAATGACATGTAATTATGACGTTTGAGAATATCTAAGAAGTAATGATTACTTTGAAAAAATATTTAGAAAAAATATCTATAAGTCATGATTACCCTAAGAAAATATCTAAAGACAAAATAGTAATTTTTAAGTCAAGGGTAAAATAGTCATTTCACCTAAAGACTTCATGAAAAATTCCTTGAAGGCTTTCTCCTTACACTTTTTAAAAATACAAAGACAAGTGGAGGGTAAAATGATCATTTTAACACAAAGGGCAAAAAGGTTATTTTTTCCTCCAATCTAATTAACCGTATCCATTTCATGAAAAGGAAAGGAAAAGAACGGGAAGAAGAAGAAGGAGAAGAAGCTGTGAGAGAGAAGACGAAGAAGAAAGAAGGAAAACTAAGTGGAAAACTCAAATTAAAGTCAAATTTCTTCACTTTCCAAGGTAGTTAAACAATCTTAACCCTCTTAATTCATGTCTCTTCTAATAGATTGAATGATTTCATGGCTTCCATGAATAGTTAGGGTTTCTATCTCTACATTCTTTTTGTAAAACCCCTTATCTTACCTTAATAACGTCATATAACATGTTTAGATAAGTGGTTATATTATTCTTAGCTTTTTATCTTGTTAATTTGCTAAGCATTTAATCTATCAAAATTTAATGTATAATTAGGTTTGAGTCCTTTTACTTAGGTAAACATACTTTTGCACAGTGGAAATAAAACCTCATACATCACAGAGAAATTTACAAAAATTCATATCATATATAATGACCGTCTGATACATCATTCATTATACATACCAGGATATATGAAGTACCTATCCATAAGGAGTAAGGAGACAACAAGTTTGTCACTCAAACTCCATTTACAAAAATACTAGGGATGAACAGGTTCTTCACATATCCTTTTTCCAGTAATTGCCCTCTTTCCTTTATTATATACAGCTAAAAATAGCAATCCTAATTCTAATCCAAAAATAATATATAGAAATAGGACCCAAAATGAAGGGCTACTGTAACAACGGGAAAGATTCGAAAGAGTTTTTAAAGGATTTTAAAAGATAAAACTTGATTTTAACCCTAATCCCAATCAAACGAAGACTGACACGTATTTCAAGGATAATGACTGGACATAGAAGGTCCTTTGAAGCTAGAAACACAATCAAACAGAAAGAAATGTAATCCGGCGATCAGAAACTGACGGAAGGAGTTTCGTGCGTCACTTTCGTTGACGGAGGCCAAGACTTTTGCATAGAAATGCGTGCCAACGTCTGGAAGGATGCCGACACCCTAAAAGATCCTCGGGTGGCCTGGGAAAAGTCAGAATCGCCCCTGGAGGCTTTAAATTACGCGAACTCCCGCCATTTCTCTCATTCCACTCTCTCTCCTCACCACACTTTCTCTCTCCTCTCTCTCTCTCCACTTTCCTCCACCGTGAGCAGCCGCCACGACCCGCGTGGCGCCACCAAGGGTACCAGCCAAGCGGCCCTCACGCCCGCTGACCACGGCCCGACCAACCACGGCCGCCAGCGCCGGGCCAGCCAGCGTCGTTTTCCCTCCATGAAATTTCCCTAGCCCGAATCGCGCCATCCGACGCCGAATTGACCCTCACCGCCCCCCACCGTGTAGCCATTTGCCCGGCTTCCTCCGATGGCTTCGGTCTTGGTCGAAAGGCCGGACGCACCGGATCGAAGCGAGCAGCCGAATCCACCGTCGCGAAGCCGTGGCCAGAAAAACACCTCCCAAGCGGCCAGTGAACCGGCCGTTGCCACCACCGTGTTGGACTCACGGGCTTGCGGGCTTCAGTGGTGTGCTTTTTGAGGCAAAGCGACGCAACGGCCAGTGAACCAGCCGTCTTGCGCTCAGGTACTGCGCCGTGTGCGGTCTTTGGAGTTTCACGGGCGTGCATCCGGCGAGACCACCGGGGCGTGGGAATTCCATCATCCGAGCACAGTGGTAAGGTCCGCTTTCCCAAAACTAATGTTATATGATCGAAATGGTGCGAACGTAATTAGGCAATTAATTAACTTAGGTAACTGTATAACCGAGTTTAGGATTGAAAATTGGATGACGTGACGAGCCTAAATTTTTAATTTGATGTCCAGGAAATTAATCGTGCTCGACCGAGATCATGCGTGGAATTTTGAAGTGATTTAGAGCATTCGGAGACCAGGTAGGATAATTTACACTTCCCGAACCCTAGAATTGATTCAGTGAATACCTGACTGATTTAAACGACTTGTATGGATTGCGTGCTGCTTTCGATGGGATAAAATTGCATGCCTGTGTGCTGAAAACCCTAATTGCATGTTAGAAACCTTGTTTATTGAGTTTAGATGCCTTTAGGGCGGATTTACTTAGGGTTGGGTACTTGATAGCCGGTATGGGACGGCCGTTAAGTATCCCTCGTACAGGAAGCTTTTAAATGAAATTATTTTTATCAGATTTAGCCTGTACTGAGTTAGGGATTGCGCGTTAAACCAGGACGACCCTAAGAAAGGTTTAGGGAGTATAAGGGTGGATAACCTACACGGAAAGCGTTGTGATTTAGGCGTGATACCCTAAAACCACGAGGAATAGCGACCAGAGTGCATGTGAGTTCGAATAGGCGTATGAGGATGAGAATTGGCGTATGTGCACATGCTAGGGATGCCCTAGATGTTGATTCTCACCCGGTCCTTGAGTGAGTGATTGGTGTTACGGATCACACTCACAATATAGACTTGATTCGGGTGATAGGTGTAACGGATCACACCCAACGATAAGAGAGGTATTCTCTAGACTACGTGCAATTAGAAGATGATTTAGATGCTTGATTCTGATGGATTTATAGCCAGCGTGGATTGAGATACACAGGCATGGGATTTCACTTGCTTTTGATAAGCGATTTTAAAAGAAATGGATTTTATGGCGTGATATATTGCACGCAATTTCCATGTGTTTAAACGATTTTAAAGATAAGGTATTCCACTTGTTTTTCGGCCCGATTTCGGGAAGACGATTTCGGTGTTCACCTTCTTGAGTATTCAAGCGGTTTTCGAATGATAATTGATTTGTAAATTATTCTCTGGGATTCATATCTCATTAGGTTGTTTACTCGTGATGAACAGGTGACGAGGCGTGAGCCAGGCATTTATAGAAAGCTGACTTGAGGATAGACGGAGAATGATTAGCTTAGGCTTGAATTATTTGTATATATATACTTTGATGATGATGTTATTTAACGGATTCTATTTCTTGTAAATTCTGTATGGACTAGACTAAATGTACATATAACGTTTTAGATAGTATGTATGGATTTTAGTGATGGATTGATGTTGCTGTGTATGGATTTATATTACTTATGTTTACTGCTGTTGTTGGATTGGCTGTTGATTTTTAAACAGGTGATTCTGTATTTGGGATATGATCAAATTACAGAGGAAACTCTGCCGGATTTTCAGTAGAATTTACCGCTATAAACTTATAGATTTGAATTGAAATGTGTATGAACGTATGACGTGATATGTATATAAGTTTTAGATTTCATTCCAGAGTTATTATTGATGATGTATGTATGTGTATTGAGTTAGCTGCGTGTGAATCAGGGTTGAACAGAATCTGAATGGATAACGGAGAATCTATTTGGGTTACGCTCAACCAGTAGCGATCCCCTGACGTTCCCACATAAGGAATAAACATTCAGAATACCCCATATGCTTCCGCTAATCAGATAAGCATCACGTATGACGTATTAGGGGGTCGTTACAGCTACAAAATACTCTTAACAAAAGGACTTCCTCTAATGCCACTTCCATCTTTTCCTGAAATTGCTAGATATTTGCATCTGGTACATATCAGTGCTTAAATGAGAAAACTAGTTTCTCAGTAGCTTAAAAATTCCATATTTTAAAATCTACTAATATGTACCAGTGTACAAGCACATAAAACTTTTGCATCCACATTCCAATCATTTAAAACATAGTCTCATTCATATACCCAGATTGACAATCATTGCATGATTATTTGGAATGTTAATGTGATAAAAATAGCTATTCCCATTTTAATTGGAATTCTTTCTCAAGAAGAGCACACATATAATAATTACAATAATTAAGAATCACTTCCATAATTTTTCTTCATTCTTGAAACTTACCTTGTCTGAGAGAGTGAAGCACATTTAGTCACTTTGCAAGCAATGTGGACACTTGGCCACGTTTGAAAGAATTGTGAATGCTTGGTCACATTGTAGACTCTTGGCCACTTTCACAAAATAGGGTGAACACTTGGTCACATTGTGGACTTTTGACCACTTTCATGAAATATGGTGAACACTTGGTCACCATGTGGACTCTTGGCCACTTTTACAACATTAGTGAACACTTAGTCACTTATACATATAATTAGAAATTCATAATTCATCATGTCATTTTCCTTTGGACTGTAGCTATTGTAAGACACTTGATAATTATTTTTCAACTAATATAATGTTTTGACAATTCTAAATGATCCTAAATAATATATTCGGCCACCATGATAAAGAGTGAAATTTCAAGTGTTTCCTATTCGTTATTCCATATTCTTCCATCCTTTCTAACTTGTAAGATTAATAACATTATAATTTAACATTCTTAGAATACCTTTCCTCATGTCTCAAATCATACTACCATCTCATATTCATCTCTTTTTACTTATGTCCTTGACTTATTTTACATGTTACACTTAATACTTTTTCACACTTTGTCATTCTTACATCTAAGTATATTGCTAGATAAGGCAATACACATATATTCAATAACCCTTGCATTCTTATTTTACCATATGTTCATATTTTTACCAATCCAAAAAGTAACTTTTATTCTAAATTTTTAGCAACACTTCTATATTGTTCTAAGAGAAATGTTCTTAATTTACATGGATTACAAGGAGTTATATTATGATTTCAAGCTATATCTAGTAATATGTTTCCTTTAGGTAACTTAGACTCAATAACCCACATGGCCCATTTAAGAAATAATCTTCCTTTACTTTCTCATTCTAAGTACTTCATTACATAAACTTAGCCAAAACTGAATGACTATTTTTCTTACTAAAATGTCATCAAACCATTTCCTACCTTACCAAGAATATATATATATACCAATCTAGAATATATACTAACCATACAAGAATACAAATTTCAGCATTAGCATAATTTAGAGTTTTTCATTATACATGCCAAGTCATTCCAATCCTAGTTCTTTCACGAAAATAACCATGCTTATTTTCTCACATCAACAGACCTCCTCATTTTATCATGCAAGCTTAGCCAAGGAGACCTTCACTTCTTCAAAATGTAAAAAGAAGCTAGTGTTCCATGGAAGATTTAAAATCACGATGGATGCAATTTAAACCATGAATCCAAATAAAGGAATTGCTAAGCTACCTTAAGGGTGCAAGAATGATGAAGGTATCTTGGTGTTCCTCTTGAATTTTATCTTTCGCCCTTGCTTCTCCCCTTCTTGGCCAAGCTAGCTCTCCCTCCTACCAAATGCTATTGCCGTATGCACATTTAACTCCATCCTCCTCTTGTATATTTTCTATTCGGTTACATAGATTGCCACACTCTCCTTTTCATCCTTAATTGTTATTATTCATGGCTACACGTGTACTTAAATACAACCCACCTTACTTGAAATCTTATGTTTAAAGGTTAACCACTCGGCTACGTCAAAGGAGAGGAAAGAGAGGGATTCACATAAGCTACCCATTTTACATAAGCTGCACGCAAGACCCATGTTTTAGAATTATACATGTATATGTAAATTCATCACTCGGTGGGCCAAAGGAAAAGAAGGAAATGAATTCACGCAAGATACATATGCTAGCATTGTACCTTTATATATATATTTTCTTTCATCTAGTTCACGTGATGCTTAGGTGGTGGGATCAAAGTAATAAAAGAAAAGAGGTTAAGCACCTTAATTCCATTCCACCTACCTTAGCGTTTGATATAGAAAAAAGGATGCAAGGAGAATAGGAAGAGTATTATTTTCACACATTTTTTCCTCTCTTCCACTTTGCTGCTATACTAACTATATGTATATATTTAATTGCTATACTCTTCTTTCCTTTCCCAATTGTCCTTGCCATGGGTTTATATAGCTTCAACTAAAGTCCAAGTTCTCTTACTCACTCTTACTTGCTTTATTTGCCATTCGGTTGACTAGAATTCAAGGAAAGAAATTAAGCACCTTAATTTTAATGTAAGCACCTTACTAGTCCTTCCTCTACCGAATGGCTTCTCTTTTCCTTTCTTCCTTCACTGAATGTCTAAGCTTTTATTTGATTAAATGCCAAGCTTCTCCTAATGATTCTCACCGTGTGTACTTATATAGGTTTAATTCACTCTTTTCTTTGGCAATTTGGCTAGATAAAAGGAAAAAAAAGTAAAAATTAAATCAAGCATCTCATTCTTTATGTAAGCACCTCAAGAACCTCACTTATTTTTCCTCCACCGAATGGTTCCTCCTTTCAAATTTCTCTACCAACCACTATAATTTGCATACTTCTTTCTTTCTACTCATATCACATTGTTTTCTTTTCTCTTAATTGCATATTAACTTATCTATTATCTCGTGTAAGCTCCTTATACTTGTATTTCAATTTTTTGTTAAACAAGAAGGGAAGGTATTCATTTTTGACATCTTTATTCTAAACTCTATATCACTTAATCACTTTCATTATATTGTATGACAAACTCATCCAATTAATTAAGGAAAAATAACATAAAAATAGTCACAAGAATGGGGTGTTACACTTTTAAGCTTGTATTTCTATTGACTTTTGCTTAAATGTTTGTATGAATGTGTTTGTGAATGCTAGAATTTTTGTTTTAATGATATATTTCAAGATGATAGTTTGGTTCACCATATTTCATGAAAAACCCTTCATGTTGGATTGATTATGTAAGGTTATGATTGGCATGGATACGGATGGAAAATTATGTTTTTATGGTTATATGTTGATGAAAAAGGGAGAAAGAGAAGAAATGGTTTGTAACTCCTTTATTTCCCTTCTTCTTACATGTTGTCCGAGAGCACTATGGAGAAAATTTACATGAATAAAGTCCATGTGTGTGTTTATTACTTTGGCCATAAGCAAGAGAGAAAGAGAAATTAATGTTTATGATAAATTGATTGATGAATTACCTTCCATAGCCATGAAATTCTAACCTTGAAAGAGTATTCCAACAAGAAGGGAATGATGTATCTATATATATATAATGTGAGAAAAGAATACTTATATGTATGTATGTATATATATATATATATGCTTATGAAAGAAGTATCATGAAAATGAAAGAAAGGAAATGTATATGTATATGTATATATATATATATATTCCAAGAAGTATCATCAAAGATGAAAGAAAGAAAAGAAATGAAAGAAAGTAAATGAAAACATAGAAAGTAAAGGATGAGAACTAAGAGGAAATATTTCCACAATATGTTCTAGGATAGAAAGGCTTGTAACCGAGTGACCAATTGTCGGTATGGGACAGTCACTGGGCATTCTACGGTTGTGTCATAAACTTGGATGGTTAAATATCCACTCAGATACAAGGAATTTTGGAAACACCGTGATGGTTGCAAATTCTAAGTTAGTGTAACTTAGTAAGGCCAATAAAAAGGGACATTTACTTAGAATTTAGCATAATCATAGGTACAAGCTAAATCATCCTAGTCTATATATAGGAAATAACATACTAGGAATGTGATCCACCAGTAAAGGGTGGTGATTCCATAGCATCATGAGCTGCTCAAAAGGTGGAGAGAAAATGACCTGTGTGATGTGACAGTGATCCCGTGAGCTTAATTTTTAAAAGGTTAAACCAGCCCCATTTGGGATGAAAGGGAGTAATCCCGTTGGTCAGAGATGATCTGTCTAGATAGAAGGGACCATTGAAGGGTACTTGGATCTACTGGGGGAAGCCTCAGATAGTACCAGTGACAAAATTGTTATAGAATGGAAAGAAATTAGCTCACTCATGTAAGTAATAGTACGTGGAGTAGTTCACTGTGTGACTCTCCCGATACTCTTACGTTTCTCTTATAGTGACTCTAGCAATTATCCAGTGAATGATAAATGTTTTCCTTATTCATGAATGAATTATGATATGAATTATTATGAATGGAAAGTGATTTAGTTCATTTATGAATGAATGTGATTTTGTTCATGATACTTAAATGATGATGTATTGTATAAATGTTATATGTGGTGAACTATTATTCTGCATATTCACGAATACATGCCATACACATATATATGATTCATATATTGCATCCCAATAGAATAAATTGTATTATGAAGTGAAGAATGTAGAAATATTTTCCATATCACTATAGTGGTATATATCAGAGTTTTCAAAATGGATTGTTTGGTTACTAGAAATTATTCTCATATTATCACTGGTATGTATCAGATGCCTAGGTATATGATATGACTTGAGGTTGAGGTGGCCCTGGTAGAGATACCATTCTTAGGTCTTTTATGGTGTTACAAGGCGTCTGAATAGTAACAGTTATGAAAATCTCTCATTTCCAATAAAGACGGGGAATATGTCTTTCTTTTTGAAAACTATGTAGCTAAGTAGACAGTAGTCCTTTTTTCTTAATTCTTATATGTTTTTGGAATAGAATTATGATGAATAATTTTTGGATGTATATACTAAAAAGGGCATATATGTAACAAGATATGTGAAAGTTGTCCCCAGAATAGGTAACTTTTAAGAAGGGTTTGAGTGGCAAGTTTGTTGCCTCCTTACCCTGAAGAACTGAGTGAACTTCACATATCCAGAGACATGTATCTGACATGTAAATATTTGAAGAATGTATATATATTAATGATATTTACCTTCTGTTATGTTGTTATTATTGCGTTTGCATTATTTAATCTTCTACTATACAATGTACAAATAAAGTACTTGAGTAAAGGAACTCAAACCTAATCAAATGGTAAATGGTAAATGGTAATTAAAATCATACTTAGGTAATAATTAAAGTTAAAAGTGAAGGTAACACACAAGTCTTCTAGCAAAATGGTTTATGGAAGAAATAACTTATAAGAAAGGCTATAAGATTGGGGCGTTGCATGAGATGTCCCTTAGTGAATCCAAGTAACTCTCAATAGTCCCTACCATTTAAGTATATCATCCCTGAACAACAGCATCGATATTCTTATGAATACTTCACTTCCATTTCTTCTCAAATGGGGCTAGTATAACATTTTAAATTAAGCTCACTGGATCACTATCAATCTCACACAGATTATTTCCTTTTCGCTTTTAAGGCGGATCATGATGCCATGGAATCACCACCCCTTATCGGTGGATCACATTCCTGATACGTTATTCTATACATATACTTTAGGATGATTGGACTTGTGCACATGGTTATGATAAATTTCAAGTCAATGTCCTTTTATTGGCCTTACCAAGTTACACTAACTTAGAATTTACAACCATCATGGTGTCTTCTAAATTTCTTATATCTGAGTGGATGTTTTACCATCCAAATTTATGACACAACCATGGAATGCCCAACAATCATCCCATAACGACAATTAGTCATTTGGTTACAAGTCCATCTATCCTAAGGCATACATTAAGAGTACTTCCTCTAGTTTCTCTCATTTCTTTTCTTTTGATGTTTTCCCTTCCTCCCTTTAGTTTTCATGATACCTTTCTCACATTACTAAAATATCACCCTTTCTTGTTTGATAACACTTTCAAGATTGAATTTTATGGATATAGAAGGTTATTCATCCCTTTCATATAATTCATAACATACATCATTAAAACCTCTTACCATAACCACCCATATCTCTTTTTCTCTTGAAATTAGCCAACATGAAAATTTAACATATTTCCTTCATAATTACATTACCAAGTCTTGGCTAACACAAGGAAAAAAGGGGTAGGTCTCGACCAAGCTAGGAAAATGAGGGATGAGAGGGAGTTTCATGCCATTTCTTCCTTTTCTTCCTTTTCTTCCATCTTTTCCATCATATATGCATAAATACACAATTTTCCTTCTATTTCTATACCGATCACTACACTTTAAATCATCAAACAACAAGGGTTTCATCATAACATAAAGTGAACGATAATTTCTTTCTTTCAAAATTTTCACTTCAAATAGCATTCAAAAATTCACAAATACATCCAATACAAGCATACAATCAATACCCAATAGAGATTTCAACATAAAAGAATGTAGAGAGAGAAATCCTCTTTCACATAAAAAAATCATAAATTTTCAATCCAAGCAAAATAATCTATAAAACTTGAAATAAGAGGGCTAAGATTGTTTAGCTACCTTGATTATGCAAGAAATATGATGGTTTGGCTTTTAATCCTTAGCTTCTTCTTTCTTTTTCTTCCTTTCCTTCTTGTGTTTTTCCTTCTTTCATGGAGGAACTGGAGATTTTAATTTACTAATGACAATTTACCAAATTACCCTTGATGCTAAATGACCATTTTACCCTTCCTTTCTCTCTTTTTTGAAAATATAAGGGAGTTTTCCATTCAATGAAATTTCATGAATTCTTTGAGTGAAATTAATATTTTACCATTTTGTCCTTGAGATATTTTCCTAGGGTAATCATGACTTTTAGGATATTTTCCTAGATATTTTTCGAAGTAATTATTAATTTTTTAGATATTTTCAAATGTCATTAATACGCATCATTATTATGCCTCAAATATTTTCTAAAGTAATCATGATGCTTTAGATATTTTTAGAAGCTTTTTCCTTTTCACTGTAGTTCCTGCAACTTTCTTCCAATTTAGTCCCTGTCACTTACATGAAATCTTAAGGTGGCATAAACGTAGACATTTAGATATGCAATAACCAACAACTATTAATTAACAACATACCTTAAAATGTTAAGGGCAGATATTACACATACCCTTCTCAAAAATTCTACTAGTGGATATTCTTCTTATATATCTTAAATACATATATACCCTTCTATCCTGTATATCAAAAATAAACATCTTGACACTTTTCAAAACATAATAAACTAAAGGGTTAGGACATTGGGGCATGTATAACTTTACTATCTACATGTTAAAATATTCTGTCTGCCATACTAATCTTAAGATTCCACCCCTCCTGTGGGTGAAGGTGAAGGAGGAACTTTAATCACTGTAATCACCTATAATTCTTTAATTATCATGAAATACCCCAAAAAGGGTATCTCTCTTACCTCAACTTCAATCTCCAACAGCACCTGAAACCTAGGCATCTGATACACACCCGTATTGATATGAGAATGAATCTCAGTAGTAAAATAACCTATTTTTAAGAAAACCACTAGCTTGTACTATTGTAATCATATAAAAATACACTACATTCTTTTTTCATCATTAATTAAAAAATTATCTATTGGGATGTAATGCATGCTTTATGCATTTATGCCATCATAATCTCATAATATGTAGAATGTACTTATGAATGCATGTATAGTTTAATTCACAGTTACAGTCCACCAAATGTCAACAATATCAAATATGTCATTTCATCACATGTCTCATCACATGTCATTTCATTACATATATTTTCCATAGTAACATAAGCATATTCACATTCATAACATGAGTAAGGAAAATAATTATATCACAATGGCCAATGCTATATCATTATAAGAGCCCTCGAGAGAGTCGCCCAGTGAACAACTCCACCTGCTCCACTAACACTTATGAGTGAGTTTCGAGTCGAGTCTCGTGGTCCCAAACCATCTAGTAGCCTTACGTCTGCCCTATACTATTTGGAGCGTCTTCCAGTGGATCCCAAGTACACTGTAGTCCCTGTCCTCTCTAATAGATCATCCCACACTTGCTCATTGGTCCCTGCCAACTCTGATAGACCATTCCAGACCAACAAGATCAATATCCCTCTCGTATACCTCATTTTTCTTTTATCCCATAAAGGGGCTGGTAGAGTTACGAGATCACTACCACCTCTAACAAATCACACCTACTTTGCTCTTGTAGATTATGAGGCTACAAAATCACCATACTCATTAATATATCACATTCCAGCATTCTATTCACAAGCATATATTTTAGGGTGAATCGGCTCATGTTATGGTTATGCTTAACCCTAAGTATGTGACTCCTTTGGTTGGACATAGAAGAGTTCACTAACATAGAATTTGCAACCATCATGGTGTTTTCAAAATCATTTATGATTGAGTGGATGTGTTACCATCCCAAATTTATAACTTGACTGTGGAATGCACAACGACTGTCCTATACCGATAGTCGGTCACTCAACCATGAGCTTATCTACCACTAATGCATACACTCCGAATAATTTTCTCTTTTCTCTTTTATGTTTTCCTTTATTTCTTTTTAACCTCAAGTTACATGTTACCCAAAATCATACTTTCTCATGTAATGACATTATTGTTGATTCCATTGAGCATAACTTTAAGAAAATAGAAACTTGGACTCCATGACTTCATCTAAACTCTCGAGGTTTCCTTTTTAAAGGCTAGGTGGCTCTTTTAAAAAAATTTCTTCATGAAAAACCATGTTTTCCCACATAGTAATTGACTTATACTTTATAGTAGTCAGCTTGTGGTAATAAAATAGTGAAAACTCCAATAGAGGGCTACTAGTTAGCTGCTCGAACGCTAGCAGTCAGCTGATAGCTGATAGAGAGCTACCAATCAATTGTCAGCTTCTTAGTAGTTAACTACTAGACTACTATGTTCTGGAAATCGATCTCAAGAGTACAACAGTTGATTGCTATAAGCTGGTAGTCAGTCAGCACCTGTGTTTTTTGAAAAATATGAAGCCGATGAATATGGCAGTCGACTTGTAGGATCTTAAGATTTGATTTTACAATTATGAAATGCTGCAAAATCTATATTTTACCTCTTTTTAAGTTTACAAAAAGCATTGGATTAGTCTCTAATACCACGTTATCATTTATCTTGCATCAAAACTCACATATGCTCAAAATCATCCATCACAATGGATTCAACTCAAGTTAACCATGGTGAACAGTGCAACCCATTTTACAAAATCTGAAGTAAGAAATTCTAAGTACATCTAATCAGCATAAAGCACCCAACAGAAGTTAGAAAAATATAAAGGAAGTAGGTTTAAATCCCTCTCTCAACTCAAAATCTCAAAATCAACATTTTCAGCCAAGTGAAACATAATTTTCAAAATAAAGTCAATCAAATTATTTGCTACCTTTTTTTTGATCTAAAGTATGTAAATGTTTGTTTGAAAACTTGCTGGTATGTTATCCCTACCTCCAAAATGTCCAACTTCTCCCTATGATCCTCTTCCTTCTTAGTTTTTCACTCTCTCTAGCTCTTCTTTCTCTCTCTAAGTCTGAAGTTCAGGGTGAAAAATGGTTGAAAGTTCTAATATTTACACCTATTTATAGGTGGTCCAGGCGGTTAGAGAAACTTCAACCCTTATCTGATGTTAGGGTCGGGTTTTGATCATCCGCCCTGAATTAGCAACTTTCCCCTAATATGAAAAATTACCATTTTGTCCCTGAAACTTTAACGGAAAATTTCAAATTTTAGTTAGCTACAGTAACTCCTCTTTTGGCCAAAATTACGTTTTGCTACCCTTAGACTAATGAAAGCTATAACACCTCAATCTTATAACCATTTCCATTAAATGCTTATTTTATAAATCATCTTGCTGTAAGACTGGTGTGTTAACCTTACTTTTACTTGAGTATGATTCTAATTTTATTTTAATCATTGATTAGGTTTGGGTAAGGAGGCAACAACCCTGCCACTCAAAACTTTATCAAAATGTTCCTACCAATGGAAATAATTTTCACACATTGCCAAAACCTATATCCCCTGCAAAATCGTGATTGACCATAGAGAGGGCATTTTTGTAACACCCCTTATCATAACTTAACAACTTCATAACGCTTATTTAGATAAGTGGTTACATTAATCCTAGTCTTTAATTAAATTTATTTCTCCTGAGCATCCAATCCATGATAGATTTGTTACGCAATTAGGTTTGGGTCCTTTTGCTCAGGTAACATGCTTTGGCACAGCGGAATATAAAATATAAAATAATACAATAGAATATATAAAAACTTTTCTAATATACATACATTATACAACTGTTTAGTACATCGTTTGGTATACATACACTGGGATAGATGAAGCACCCATCCATAAGGAGTAAGGAGACAACAAGTCTGCCACTCATACTCCTTTACAAAATACCATGAGTGAATAGGTCCTTCATATATCCCTATACATGTGCCCTTTTTCTTTCTATATACAGCCAAAAATATCAGCTATAATTCGAACCCAAAAAAAAACTAAGAATTAGGACTCCAAAAGGTTAGGCTATAGCTATATATTTACGTACTCATCTATTCTATAGGAAACTCAAAAACAGTGATAACATACACATTCTTGACAATAGTGAAAACTCCTAAGAAAGGAATTTCCACCGTGTCCAACTCCACCTCGATTACCATGCAATATCTAGTCATCTGCTACATATCAATTCAAAAGTGAGAAATACATTCCTAGTAGATAAACAACCAGTTTAATTTAAAATAATTGACATGTACCACTGTAATAATACAGAAAAACACCCTACATGCGGTTTAATTTCAAAAATCTTTTCATATAAACACTTGAATATGATTTATCATGAAAACATATGTGTATGTGGCTATAAAAATGAGATACACATTCAAGTAGGTCGTTCATGGATTAGACTACAAGAATTCAATGTTTATGGCTTTATTAGGCTACACTAACTTAAAATTTGAAACCATCATAGTGTTTTCTAAAATCATTGTACCTGAGTGGATGTCTTACCATCCCAAATTATGACACAACTGTGGAATGCCCAGCGACCGTTTCATACCAATAATTAGTCACTCAGTCACAAGTCCATCTATCCTAAAGTATACATTAAGGATACTTCCTTTAGTTTCTCTCTTTTCTTTTCTTTTAATATTTTCCCTTCCTTTCTTTTGTTTTCATGATACCTTCCTAACACTACTAAAATATCATCCTTTCTTGTTTGACAACACTTTCAAATTGAATTGTATGGATCTAGAAGGTTACACATTCCTTTCATGAAATTCATAACACATATCATTATAAAACCTTGCTATAATCACTCATTCCTCTTTTACTCTTGAATTTGGCCATCATAAACTTCAACATATTTCTTCTCAAGATTTCATTTCCAAGTCTCGGCCAAACACAAAGGAAAAAGGGTGAGGTCTCAGCCAAAAGAGGTCATTCCTTTCCTTTTATACAATTCATAAAATACATCATGAAAGTCTTTTGCCATAGCCACCCACTTCTTTTTCTCTTGCAATTAGTTAACATAAAGATTTAGTATTTTTGCTTCATAATTACACTAACAAAATTTAGTCAATTTCAAGGGAAGTAAGAAGGGTGGTCTTGGCCAAGGGAGGAAAGTGAGGGAAAAATGGAACTTTCATGCCATTTCTTCCCTTTCTTTCATCCCTTACATCATTCAAGCATAAATACAACCATTTTCTTCCATTTCCATCTTGTCCAAAGGAGGGAAGTGAGGGAAAAGTGAGGCTTTCCTACCATTTCTTCCCTTTCTTCCATCCTTTACATCATATAAACATAAATACATCAATTTCCTTCCATATCCATACAAATTTCCACACTTTATGCTATCAAACATCAAGGGTTTCAACATAAACTTAAGTGAACTAATAATCCTTTCCTTCACAATTATCATTTCAATAGCATTCAAGACATTCATAAATACATTCAAAACAATCATACAATCAATACCCAATAGCAAATTCATCATAAAAGAATGTAGAGAGAGAAACTCTCACTATTCATGAAATCATGAAAATTTTTCAATCCACAAAACAAACCATAAAACATGAATTAAGAGGGCTAGGATTTTTTAGTTACCTTGATTTTGCAAGGAAATGGTGGTTTAGCTTTGATTTCTTAGCTTCTTCCTTCTTTTTCTTCCTTTCCTCCTTCACGGTTTCTTCTTCTCCTTCCTCCCTCTCGTGCTTCTCCTTTAATTCATGAAGGAAATGGAGTTTTAATCTTTTAATGAAAAATTACCAAATTACCCTTGGTGTTATCGAAAATATAGAGGAGTTTGCCATTCCATGTTATTTCATGAATCATTTGTGTGAAATGTCTATTTTACCATTATGACAAAATTACCATTTTGCCCTTATGGTAAATTACCGATTTATCCTTTAGGAAAAATTACCATTTCATCTTTAAGATATTTTCCTAGGGTAAGCATGACTTTTAGGATATTTTCTTTAGATATTTTCATATGTCATAATTACGCGTCATTAATATGCCTCAGATATGTTCTAAGATAATCATGATGCTTTAGATATTTTTAGAAACTTTTCCCTTTTCATTTTAGTCCTTCTAATTTTCCTTTCAATTTAGTCCCCATTCACTTTGGAAAAACCTAGGGCAATTTAGACATGGACATTTAGGTATGCAATAACCAAAATTTAAAAATTAATAATATACCTAAAAATCTGAAAAGGTAAATATTACATTTCTCCCCCTTTAAATAATTTTATCCTCGAAATTAATACGTATCTACATAAAGAATTCTACGTAAGTTCTCCTTTTATCAGTATAACTCTTTTGCCTATTTTGGACCTTAGCCATCTTTTCCTTGATCATCTTAATTTGATCAGTCATTTGTTGCATTAATTCAGGACTTAATAGTTGCCTTTCCCTTATTTCAAATCAACACAAAGGTGATTTATATTTTCTTCCGTATAAAGCTTCATAGGGTGACATCCCTATCTTAGAATGAAAACTATTATTGTAAACAAACTCTACCAATAGTAAGTTTTTATCCCAACTATCTTTTTGTTCTAGAACACATGAATTAAGCATAACTTCTAGAGTTTGGATAGTCCTTTCAGTCTACCCATCAGTTTATGGGTGATAAGTAGTACTGAAATTAAGTTTAGTACCAAGGGCTTCTTGTAATGCCCTCTAAAATCTAGAAGTAAACCTAGGGTCTCTATTAGACACAACACTAGTTTGAACTTTGTGGAGTCTCACTATCTTCGTATATACAATTGAGCCAACCTATCCAATGAAAAATTTATTTTAATTGTAGGAAATATGCAGATTTAGTCAATCTACCTACTATGACCCAAATTGCATCATTCCCTGACTGGGTTCTAGGTAATCCAACCATTAAATCCATTGAGATTTTACCCATTTCCATTCAGGGATATCTAGAGGTTGTAACAATCCCACAGGTTTCTAATGTTCTACCTTTACCTGTTGGTATATTAAACATTTAGAAACATATTCAACAATATAATTTTTCATTCATAGCCACCAAAACTTTTCTTTCAGATCTTAATACATCTTCGTGGCTCCAAGATGAATAATATAGTTGCTTTTGTGAGCTTCCTCTAGTATTATGTTCCTTAATCCTCCTGATTCAGGAACATATGTCCTATTATGGAAGGTTACCATCCCATCAGCTTCCTTCTTGAATTCCCCTTAATCCTTTAGAGACTTAAGGAATTCTTCTTCTTTCTGAGCCTCTAAAATCTAAGTCTTAAGGGTATTTTCAATTTTTAATTCACCCAGACATATTTTATTTAGCAATATTAAGGTGGACATGTTTGAGTTCTTAAATTTCTCTATTAGGCTCATTTCATTAACATCAATTGTGCCATATAGAGAGATTTTCTACTTAAAGCATCTGCCACTACATTTGCTTTTCCTGGATGCTATTTTAATTCAAAATCATAACCCTTGAGAAATTCCATCCATCTCCTTTGCCTCGTGTTTAACTCTTTTTTAACAAAGATATTTAAGACTTTTATGGTCACTAAATATCTCAAATCTAGACCTATAAAGATAATGTCACCAAATCTTTAAGGCACACTATAGATGCCAATACCAAATCATGGGTGGGGTAGTTTTCTTCATGATGTTGCAATTATCGAGATGCATACGCTATCACCTTTCCTTCTTGCATTAGGACACATCCTAGGTCCTTCTTGGATGCATCACATTACAATTCAAAATGTCCTAAAGGATCAGAAATCATTAAGACAAGTGTGGTGGTTAGTCTTTCTTTTAGAGTTTGGAAACTATGTTCACATTTGGCATCCCACACAAATGAAACATCTTTCTTGGTCAATCTAGTCAAAGGCAACACAATTTGAAAAAACCCTTGGATAAATTTCCTATAGTAACTAGCTAATTCAAGAAAACTATGGATTTTGGTCACTATAGTTATTCTCTTCCAACCAACTACTGCCCCTGTCTTACTGGGATGTACTGCTACTCTATCCTTTGTAATTACATACCCTAAGAACTTCACCTCCTCTAACCAGAATTCACATTTCTCTAACTTAGCATACAATTGCTTCTCCCTAAGTAATTGTAGCACAATCCTTAAATGTTATGCATGCTCTTTCCTATTTTTAGAATATACAAGAATATCATTAATAAACACTACCACGAACTAATCAAGGTAGAGTCTAAAGATGCGACTCATGTAATCCATAAAAATAGCTGGAGAATTTGTCAATCCGAATAGCATTACTAAAAACTCATAATGCATGTATCTGGTTCTTATTCTTAGGTACATCTTTAGCTCTAACCTTGATTTGATGGTACCCTGATCTCAAACTAATTTTGGAGAATACAGTAGCTCTTCTCAATTGATCAAATAGGTCATCTATCCTAGGGAGGGGATACTTGTTTTAATAGTTAATCTGTTCAATTGCTTGTAATTTATGCATAATCTCAAGGTTCCATCTTTCTTCTTCACAAACAGCATTGGTGCCCCCAATGGTGAAGCACTAGGCCTAATGAATTATTTTTCAAAAAAGTCTTCTATCTATACTTTTAATCCTTTCATCTCTAAGAGAGACATCCTATAAGGGGCTACAGAAACTGGTCCCGTACCAAGAATCAATTTTATAGAAACTTCTACTTCCCTTTCAGGTGGAAGACTTAAGATTTTCTTAGGGAATAAACCAAGAAATTCACAAATTACAAGTATATCAAAGAGTTTATGCTAAAATTCAACTTCAGAAGAACACAGGAAACTCATTCTTTAATTCCTTTCCTCAGTTCCATTATTTATTGGTAAGTTATAAACTATATTGAACAATCCAAGATGAGTTAGTCCATTGTAAGAATAACATCCAAATCAACCAAAGCTAGACAAATAAGATTGACAACAAAAGATTTTTTTTCAACCACAATTGGACAATTTAAACAAGCTAAAGAAGTCAAAACTTGTTCTCTATTAGGAATGGAAACATACAACTCATAGGGTAGACTTGACATAAATAAGTTCAATCTCTTCACACATTACAAAGAAATAAGAGAATGGGTAGCACTAGAATCATTTAGTACAATTAAAGTCACATTATTGATTAAAAACTTACCTTTCATCAAATCATCAGATTAGGTTACTTCTTTACTCTTTAAGGTGTAGACTCTTCCTTTAGTTTCAGGTCTAGGGATCTTGGTTGGATTCTTCCACATTAGGCACTCCTTAAGGAAATGTCTTGATTTACCACACTTGAAACAAATGTTCTATCCCATCAAGCATGGCCTATCTCCATCGTTCCTCTCATATATCATACAAGGACTAGATACAGTTTGCTTCACCATTGGTCTCTTCTCTTTTTGAGCTCTATTAAACTTATTACCTTTTCCTTTGAAAGTTTTTGGCTACTTCCTTTTAAGGAAATTGACTTTCTGTTTCTTCTTTTAAGTTTTTACCAAATTTTTTGAAACTATACGACACTTATTAACTAGTGTAGAAAAATTCTAAATTTCTAATAGAGCCATTGCAATTTTCAACTCTGAGCTCAGACTAGCTTTCAAATGCATGGCTTTCCACGCTTTTTCAAATAGGAGGAAAATTTAGATAACTTCTCAAATCTAGCTAAGTGTTCTTCAAATGATAAGTTTCCTTACTTAATCTACATAAACTCAACTTCTTTCTCATTTCTCACATTCTGAGGAAAATACTTTTCCAGAAATACCTTTTTAAATGACTCCCAAGGAATCTTGATCTCTTGAGCTTCCATTAACTGTTTGGCACCTTTACACCAGTGTTCTACTTCTCCTTTCAGCATATAAGTGGAGAATAACACCTTCTGGTTATCTAGAGTTCCCATAATCATGAATAACTTCTCTAGTCCTCTCAACCATTCTTCAGCTACCTTCGGGTCAAATTCACCCTTAAAAGGAGGTTTAGATTTCTTAAATTCTGACCATCCATGGTACACTGGGTTTCCTCCTTGTTCTCTATGATGATGGGTGTTCAGGTGATTACTATTTCTAACTTTCTGAAATTGTCTCAGGATCTGGGTAGTAGTAGCTGCTTGTTCCTTCATAACTTCAGCTACCCGTATCATAGCTTCCATCACCTTTACTATACTAGCTTCACTTCATTTCTCCTATTTGATATTCCTCCTAAGTGGAGCCATATCTTACTCTACAAAACAAATGTTACCGAGGTAATCAGTCTCAATAACATAATAATTAATAGAGAATATATGGCATCCAAAGGAAATACCATCTACCTAAACCTAATATTTTATTCCTCAAGTGAAAACAAATACAAGTCAGTCAACTATCTAAGTTCAACCAACTGACCTAAATTAGTCCTTTTCTCAAGGAATCTACCATTTTCTAACCTAGGTTACTGTGCTCTGATACCAACTCAATACAATACCCTAATCTTATAACCATTTCCATTAAATGCTTATTTTATAAATCATCTTGCTATAAGACTAGTGTGTTATCCTTACTTTTACCTGAGTATGATTCCAATTTTATTTTAATCATTGATTAGGTTTGGGTTCCTTTACTCAGGTATTTCTAATTCATACATTGCATAGAGAAAGATTATACAGTGAAAATTAATAATAATAACTCAGTGGATGATAAAACATCATTAGTATATATACATACCTTATATGTTAAGTCTTGATCAATACATAGGGTAAAGAGGCAACAACCCTGCCACTCAAAACCTTATCAAGATGTTCCTACTAGTGGATACAATTTTCACACATTACCAAAACCCATATCCCCTACAAAATCATGATTGACCATAGAGAGGGTATTTCAACCCACGTTACTTCTATCTCCAGCAGTAGGGTATATATGGTCATCTGATACATACCAAAACAATTATGAGAAATAATTTCTTAGTAGCCAAACAATCCATTCTTTTTGAAAACCTTTGGCATGCACCACCATGATAACATGGAAAAAATTCCACAGTCTTTTCTTTAAAATACAATACAGTCTATTGGGATATCATGCATGATTCATATATATAAGTATGGCATGTACTTATGAAATTATAAACATAGTTCAATATGAAGATATAGTTCACCATTCATAACCTCATTTCATGGCATCATTGCATAATAACTTTATCACATAGGTGTCATGAACATATACATATTTCATTCATTATAAGATCGTAAAGATCATAACATCAGGGAAAAACAATCATAACAATATGGCTAATGCCACTTTCCTCATAAAGAGGAACCATATAAGATAAACATAAGAGTATTGGGAGAGTCACTTAGTGAACTACTCCACGTACCACTACCTACATGAGTGAGTTAATTTATCCTTATATGTGACAATTCTGCCACTAGTACTATCTAAGGTATCCTCCAGTAGATCTAAGTACCCCTCAATAGTCCCTGTCATCTAGACAGATCATCCATGACCAGCGAGATTATTCCCTTTAGTTCCAAATGAGGCTAGTATAACATTATAAATTAAGCTCACAGATCACTATCGACTCTACCGAGATCATTTCCTCTCTACTTTTGGATAGATCATGATGTTATGGAATCACCACCCCTTACTGGTGGATCACATGCCTAGTACGATATCCTCTATATATACTTTAGGATGATGTGCCTGTGCATATAGTTATGCTAAATTCTAAGTAAATTTCCCTTTTTATGGCCTTATTAAGTTACACTAACTTAGAATTTGCAACCATCATGGTGTTTTCTAAAATCAGTGTATTTGAGCGGATGTTTTACCATCCCAAATTATGACACAACTGTGGAATGCCCAATGACTATTCCATACCGACAATTGGTCACTCGGTCATAAGTCCATCTATCCTAAAGTATACATTAAGGATACTTCCTCTATTTTCTCTCTTTTCTTTTCTTTTAATGTTTTCGCTTCCTTCCTTTTGTTTTCATGATACCTTCCTCACATTACTAAAATATCACCCATTCTTGTTTGACAACACTTTCAAATTGAATCGTATGGATATAGAAGGTTACACATTCCTATTTCATGAAATTTAACATATTTCTTCTCAAGATTTCATTTCCAAGTCTCAGCCAACACAAAGGAAAATGGTGAGGTCTCGGCCAAGATAGGTCATTCCTCTCCTTTTATAAAATTCATAAAATACATCATGAAAGTCTTTTACCATAGCAACCCACTTCTTTTTCTCTTGCAGTTGGTTAACATAAAGAATTAGTATTTTTCCTTCACAATTACACTAACAAAATTTAGCCAATTTCAAGGGAAATAAGAAGGGTGGTCTCAACCAAGGAAGGAAATTAAGGAGAAAATGGAACTGTCATGCCATTTCTTCCATCCCTTACATCAGTCAAGCATAAATACAACCATTTTCTTCCATTTCCATCTTAGCTAAAGGAGGGAAGTGAGGGAAAAATAGGGCTTTCATGCCATTTCTTCCCTTTCCCCTCTTGAATGTGCCCCTACATTAATGCAAACAATGATAATATTCTACAAGAAATAAAATTTAAACTATAAAAGACAATTAAAATTGTATATATACATGAATTTCCTGTGACTTTGGGTCTAACCACACAACTTCTCCTTCTTTTGTTGTACAAGTATGCTAGAGCTCCCACAATCGATCAGCCAGTGCCTTTTCTCTAGTTACTAGATCTTTCTACAATAAAAACACTTGTTACCAAATGCCATCACATAGATAAGTAATTAAAAAACATATTTAAAATACTTACCATAGATTCCTCTATCTTAGCAAAGGATTGAGGGCCACATGTTTGTAATTTTTTTGTTTTGCCCAATTTATTTTATTTCTTTCAGTAATAGCCTACAAGAATGAAACTCTCATAGTTTAAATAACTAAATAAAAACTCTTGTAGTTTAAATAGTTTAAATAACACATAATTCTAGATTACCTTGAATTCATTTGAACTATAATGTGCTACCAACCACTCCTAATCTTTATGTGTAACATCAGTGGGTCGATGGGCCAATCTCTTTTCATTAGTGCTGAAGTGGTTGTAATGTTTGTGCAAACAAGTCTTCCATGCCTTAAAAAGCCTCTGCATAGTGCTGATGACAAATTTCTCCATTGCCATATGTTTTCTATCATCGCCAATCTCAAACTTCTCCTAAAATATAAACAAATATTCTTCTTGTAAAAAATTTAAAAATTATGAAGTTATATGCTTTTTTTAACTTATTACTTGTACTTACAACTACATTGCTTGCCATCTTCCAGCTCTGAACGAGACAGTTTTCCTCACCACAAATCCACAGTAATTGGCTATATCTCTAGCCTCAGGGCCCACAACTCATTGAACATCTACAGGAATTTAAACTTGATCTTACTTCCAAACTTTGTCTTCATATCCACTGCAATGGACTTATATTTTCCTCTGCTAGTCTTAGAAGTGCAAGAAGCTGTAAAAAACGTGGAAACAATTAATAGTCTTACTTCTAGATATTATCAAATTATATGCATAAAGATAAATTAACTTGCACTACTCAGATTCCTTGATCCTTGTGCCATTGGAGAATCCTCATTCAGGTGATGCCTTGATCCTTCGGACATTAGAGAATCCTCATTCAGCCAGTGGCTTGGTCCTTTAGCCATTAGAGAATCCTCATTCAGCTGATGGCTTAGTCCTTCTGTAATATCCTCAATTCTATGATATCAGGTATGTCTTAGAATCCTAGACTCAATATTTTTATGCATGGAAAATAGTCCAAAAATTGTTTTATATTACCTTAAACAAAGGAAGGACTAAACTGAAAGCAAATGATTAGGGACTAAAATGAAAGGAAATTTGTTTCAAAAAACATCCTGATAGTAAGCACGAAAATTGAGGTGCATTTATGGCGTACATTTATGAGGTTTGAAAATAGTGCCAATGTCATGAATGCTGCAAGAAAAATATTTAGGGGCAAAATGGTCAAAATTTTATCTAAAAATAAGAATAAAATATTTATTTATTAGATAAAATGGCTAATTTTTATCTGGAAAATTATGAAATTGCCTCTAGAATATTTTTCTAAAATTTTTCAAAAAAAAAAAAATGGTTTGGCACTTAAGAGGGGTAAAATGGTCATTTTACCATGAAGGGCAAAATGGTAATTTTGACACCAAGGGTAAAAAGGTAATTTCATCACAAGGACATAAGGGGAATTTTACCTAAATAAATACTTTAAAATTTCTAAAATACCCTTACATGTCAAGGTTTTAAGAAGGAAAAAGTGAAGGGTATTTTGGTCAATTTGCCACCAAGGGCAAAATGGTCATATTAGCCAATTTAAATAAGTCACACTACTTTTTCTTCTCCTCCTTAGCAAAGACGACGTGAAGGCTTTTGGAATGGAGAAATACCATAGGCTTCATAAGGGAGAAAAGGGAGAAAAAGCAAGGAAACTTCAAGGTTTATCCACCAAAAATTGCAAATCAAGGTAGCTTAGCATTCTTCCATCACTTATTTCATGTTTTAATGGATTTTTCCAAGCTTTTGAGATTTTCATGGTTGAATGAACAGTACATGAATAGTGATGTTCTTAAGTTTACATTCTTAAATTCTCAAAATTTCTATGGATTAATGCTTAGAAAGTAGTATGGAGTTGTTTGTGATGGTTAATTTCAATTATGAAAGTGTTTATGTTCATTTCCCAATTTTGTTTCATTTGCCCTAAAACCCCAAATTCATGAATGTCATGCCAAATTGTTTGTTTTGCCTTGATTGTTATGGATATATGGTGATTGATGGTTTATAGATGATGAAAATGGGATTAAAGGAATGATTATATGAAAAATGATGATTTTTACACAAAATGCCTCTTTAGGCCATGGCTAGCAAAATGAGATTTTGAAAATTGTTTGAAAAATTTTAAATTAGCTTATTGGTAATTCAAGTTATGGCCAATGGAGGGTAGAATAAGTTTCAATTGGTTGAAAGGCCTAATTTTGCCTAAAAATCTTATCTTGACCAAGAGTATGCAAGTTTTTGATGAAGGAAATGTGTTGAAATTTTTGAGTGTGTGTCTTGGTTGAAGTAAGATTAATTGGCAATTATTTTTATGCAAAATTATTCCATTAAATTCCATGTAACCTACTTGACCAAATTTAGGACATGGAAACATTTATGAAAAATTTTTGTACAAAAATGTAATGAAATTGGTCAAAGTATACAAAAGAAATAATATGACATTGCAATTAAATTTTAATGAATATTTTGTGCAATCTTGGCAATTATAGCAATTTGTGTGCATGCTTAAGTGTGGGGAGACAATGATTATACACACCTTGGGTATGTATAATTAGGTGAGAAAGGGGGAAAATGGAATAATAAGTAGGAAATGGAAAATGTTCAACTTTGAAACCCTTTAAATGCAATAAAATGTGAAAAAGGGAATTTAGTGTAAATGGGAAGGAAAAGTAAATTTATTTTGCTTATTATATGGCAAGAGTGACAAATAGAAATTGTTAAGTATGAAAATCTTAAATTTCTTAAGGATTTCTCTTAACCAAGAATGAACCTTCCTTTTTATACAAATTCAAGAATGGAATTGTTATTGAGATTTAAAGGTTTTCTTTTTAGAAAGTGAGAATGATAGTATCATCATGAATGAGGAAAGAAAAGGATTGATTTATGACATAGATGAGGAAAAACATAGCATGGTATTGGAAAACATTGAATGGAAGGAAAATATTTGAATGTGCAATAAAGAGAAACATAGAGGAAGTAATTCCAATATATGTTCTAGGATAGATAGGCTTATAACCGAGTGACCAATTGTCGGTATGGGACGGCCGTTGGACATTCCACGCTTTTATCATAAATTTGGATGGTGAAACATCCGCTCGGAATGAAAGAATTTCAAAAACGCTGTGATGATTGTGAATTCTAAGTTAGTGTAACCTAGATGGCCAATTGAACAGGGGACATTTACTTAGAATTTGAAAAAATTATGGGATTAAGCCTAATCATCCTAGTTGATATATATAGGAAATAGAATACTGGGAAATGATCCATAATGTAGGTTGTGGTGATCTATGGCATCATGAACCGCCCATAAAGCGAGGAGAAGATGATCTGTGTGAATAACAGTGATTCCATGAGCTTAGTTTGACTGAACCCTAGGAGAAATTCCCACTTAGATCTGTCTTTATGACATGATCACTGAATGTGAATGGGTACTCAGATCCACTGAGGGACGCCTCAGATGTACCAGTGGCAGAATTGTCACACACTTGATAGAGCGGCTATCTCATTCATGCACGCTGTAGTATGTGGAGTAATTTATACTTCCGATACTCTTGTGTCTCTCTGAATTGAAAATATGGCTTTTAGCCAAATATGAATGTTTATTTTCCTTATAAATAATCTGATTTTCCATGAATGGTAAATGTTGTTTCTCCTAAATTATCTATGGCTGAATGGAAATTTAATGAATGTACTTTCCTGATTATGGTACTAAACGGTATATGGTGAACTATGATTGTGACCTAAATTGATCTTTGTTTTTATTTTATAACTGATATATTATTGATATACCTCATAAACTTCATCCTATATATCTGACTAGTTTATTTATAGCATTTCTTAGAAATGATGGAATTTAAGAATAAGGAATGTAAATTGTTTTCTGTACCCATACGGTGGTACATACCATAGCTCAGAAATGAAATGTGGAATGCGTAGCTCTTGAAATTATTTTCTCATTATTTTTTGGTATGTATCAGATGACTAGGACCATTATGGTACTACAAGACAGAAGGGATTAGCTATCCATCCCAAGAAATGCAATAATATATATTATGCTAGAAATACATATAAGTATATGGATATGTAAGGCATACATATCAGGTTTATGAAAAATAGTTAAAAAGGGTGTGAGTGGCAGGTTTGTTGCCTCCTTACCCTATGAAAACAAGAAAACTACATATATCCTGCAGTATATGTAACAACGTTGTCACGTTGAACTGGATGTAAATGTATGTAAAGGAAAAAGTTTAAATTTATCCTGAATTTTTATGGATTATGGTGTATGATTATTAGACTTCCGTTGTATTGATAATTGAATGTGATACCTGAGTAATGATCCAAACCTAATGAAATGTATACTATAAATGGATATTTAAAGAACTCAGGTAAGAAATAAAGGATAGAAGTGTATATAACACACCAGTTTCTTAAGTGAAGGATTTTTCAATAAATAATATTTTAAATATGGCTATGAAATTGGGGTGTTATACCTTCAGCCATTGGAGAATCCTCATTTAGCATATGAGGATGTTGTAGAACACTTTTGACATGTTGTGGTGACAATTACATATCTGAACTCACTTCTCCTTGATTGACACATCTTCCTCGACATGTACCAGATTTTGTACCTCTAAGGCCTTCACCTTGTCCAACTCCTAACATTTCATGTAATGTTGTATTTAAACAAATAAATAATAATTCATATGTAGGGTAAACAAAATAAATTAAAGTTATAAATAATAACAATCTATTATTATCAACTTTATCAAAAGCTCTCTTAAGACCCCAAGAAAGGAAGCAAAAGAAGCTAGAGTATCCTCTTTTGGTAGAGATTTGATAGAAAGAGTTTTTTGAAATTTTGTAAATTTAACTGACTCTTTAGGTAGAAGGCTATGTTACTCTTATAATAGTATTTTCTTCTTCTATATATAAAGCCCCTTCTTCACTTAGAAGGAAAAATAGAATTTGGAGAGTTTTTAGAGTGATATTCAGAAGAGAGAGATTCTTTGAAAATTTCCCTTGTAAGCTTTCCTACTTTTTAATAAAATTTTTCAATTTATTATTTCTAAAGCATCTTAACATTTTTCTTTTTCCCTCTCTAAATAAGACAGTGCGTATTATCACCGTTAAGTTCGAACTACTATCGCTCTGATTCTTCTTTTTTTTACATACATATTTATTTTTCATTATTGACATATTAGCTTAGGAGTCTGACTCCCTTCCTACTTCTCTCATTTATCTTTATCTTCTTCTTTACTGTTCTTTGTTCTTGGTATTAAAGCCTGGAGGGGAAGTAAGAATGTATTGAGAAGTTATTAGTTAAGATTTATCTTCTTAGGACAAGGATTAAAATTTTTAAATAACTTATGTATAGTTATTTTCTTAACTGATATTAGTTTTATATATATGGGATTTTCCTTTTAGCTCCTCATGAGGTTATTGCATATATATATCATATTAACAATCACTATTTACATACATCTTTCCCAAATATTAGATATATATATATATGGATATGTGACCCTAGAACATATATGTACAATGAGAATTGAGAATAAGAGGCAAAAATCAACCTGCCACTCAGTCTCATTCTCCCATAATAAATACCCAATAATGGATAATCCCAGTCACATATCCTTTCTTATTCAAAACCAAAAGAATACCATAGGTCACTCCAAAAATTAATATAAGACCCTGATCAAAGATAGAATTACCAAAAAACTCAAATACTAATATATAAATGGGACAACTACTGGAACGGGGGATACTCGAGCAGTTAGAGGAGGTACCATGGGAGGTATCTCAATCACTAGCACTACCCACATATCTCTGATGACTGTGATTGCTCCCATGAATGAATCCTCCACGATGGCTATTTCTATCTCATGGAGTACGTGATATTGAGGTATGTAGATCCGACCACCTACTTGCGAGATATTATGCCTTTGGTGGTTATCGAGCCACCTCACGGTTTTGTTCTTCCCCTTGTCGAGGGGGAAAACGCGTCCTGAGGGTTATCGAGCCCTCGGATATTGTCCTCTTTGTCCCCTCTCCCTTGTGGATGCGGGACTCAAGGTTTTGTTCCTCCGGGTTATCGGCGGAGAACGCAGCGTCACAAGGGAGAGGTATCCACACCCTTATAAGGCATGCTTCGTTCCCCTCTCCAACCGATGTGGGACATTACAATCCACCCCCCTTAGGGAGCCCAGCGTCCTCGCTGGCACACCGATCTGGGCCCTGGCTCTGATACCAATGTAACAGTCCAGCCACCCACTTGCAGATATTGTCCGCTTTGGTGGTTATCGAGCCACCTCACGGTTTTGTTCTTCCCCTTGTCGAGGGGGAAAACGCGTCCTGAGGGTTATCGAGCCCTCGGATAATGTCCTCTTTGTACCCTCTCCCTTGTGGACGCGGGACTCAAGGTTTTGTTCCTCCGGGTTATCGGCGGAGAAGCGGCGTCCACAAGGGAGAGGTATCCACACCCTTATAAGGCATGCTTCGTTCCCCTCTCCAACCGATGTGGGACATTACAATTGGTATTAATTGTAACGACCCCCTAATACGTCATACGCGATGCTCGTCTGATTAGCGGAAGCATATGTGGCATTCTGAATGTTTATTCCCTATGTGGGAGAACGTCGGGGATCGCTATCGGTTGGCGTAACCCAAATAGATTCTCCGTTATCCATTCAGATTTCGTTCAACCCTGATTCACACGCGACTAACTAAATACACATACATATATCATCAATAATAACTCGGAATGAAATCTATCTTGATATACATGTATCATTATACATTCATACACATTTCAATTCAAATCCATAAGTTTACGGTGTAAGTTCTAGAAAATCAGGAAGAGTTTTCTCTGTAATTTGGTCATATCCCAATGCAGAATCACCGTTTAAAGCGTAACAACGGTCCAACAACGATAAACATACTCATATAAATCCATACACCGTAACATTAATTCATCGCTACAATCCATACATACATGCGAAGCGTCATATATACATTCACTAGTCCATACATAAGTTACAAGAAACAAAATCGATAATTAACGGTGTCATCAAAGTATATGTACAAGCGATTCAAGCCTAAGCTAAATAATCCTCTGTCTATCCTCAAGTCAGCTTCGGCTATCGTCTGGGCTCCTGCCCCTGTCCCTGTTCATCTGAGTACACAACCTAATGAGATATGAATCCCAGTAGAATAATTTACAATTTAAATATCATTCAAAAACCAGTTGAATACTCAGCGGTGTGAACACCGAAATCGTCTTCCCAAAATCGATTCAACAGTGGAATACCTTATCTTTAAAATCGTTTAAACACATGGAAATTGCGGCAATATATCACAATCAGGAAATCCATTTCTTTTAAAATCAGTCATAAAAATCAAATGAAATCCCATGCCCTGTGTATCTCAATCCACGTTGGTTACAAATCCACTGTAACCGAATCTAAATCATCTTCTAATTGCACGTAGTCTAGAGAGAATACTTCTCTTATCGTTGGGTGTGATCCGTAACACCAATCACCCGAATCAAGCCTATATTGTGAGTGTGATCTGTAACACCAATCACTCACTCAAGGACCGGGTGAGAATCAACATCTAGGGCGTCCCCTAGCATGTGCACATACGCTAATTCTCATCCTCATACAGTCTATTCGAACTCACATGCACTCAGTCGGCTATTCCTCAGGGTTCTAGGGTATCACGCCTAAATCACAACGTTTCCCCGTGTAGGTTATCCACCCTTATACTCCCTAAACCTTTCTTAGGGTCGTCCTGGTTTAACGCGCAATCCCTAACTTAGTACAAGCTACATCTGATAAAAATAGTTTCGTTTAAAAGCTTCCTGTACGAGGGATACTTAACGGCCGTCCCATACCGGCTATCAAGTACCCAACCCTAAGTAAATCCGTCCTAAAGGCATCTAAACTCGATAAACAAGGTGTCTAACATGCAATTAGGGTTTTCAGCACACAGGCATGCAATTTTTATCCCATCGAAAGCAGCACGTAAATCCATACAAGTCGTCTAAATCAGTCAGGTATTCACTAAATCAATTCTAAGGTTCGGGAAGTGTAAATTATCCTACCTGGTCTCCGGTCACTTCAATTCAAGTCAGGACTCCGTAAAATCTCAGTTTCTGAGCCCAATTAATTTCCTGGACATGAAATTGAATATTTAGATTCGTCACGTCATCCAATTTTCAATCCTAAACCCGGTTACACAGTTACCTAGGTTAATTAATTGCCTAATTACGTTCGGCAGCCATTTTAGTCATATAACATTAGTTTTTGGGAAAACGAACCTTACCACTGTGCTCGGATTATGGAATTCTACGTCCCGGTGATCTCAGTTTCTCGGGATGCACGTCCGAAACTTCCGACGGCGGCTTCTGGCGGCGCCACGGTGGTGCGGCGCGCGCGGTGGTGAGGTGCGGTTTATCTCGAAAATCACACCACGGTGAAGCCCGTAAGCTCGGAAGTCCGAATCACGGTGGTGGCCGGCGGCTCACGGCCGTTTGGATGGTGTTTTCCGGCCACGAACAGTCTCGCTCGGCGGACGGCGTTTTGCCTCGATCCAGACGCGTCGCCTCGCTTCGGCGGCCAGAGCTACTAGAAGCGGTGGCGGCTCGGTCTGCGGTGGTGGGGCGGTGAGGTCCTGGCGTCGGACGGCGCGTCGGTGGGAAATTTCGCGATGGAGGAAAAAGCGTTTTCAGGCATCTCGTGGCCGATTAGTGGCGGTGGTTGGTTCTTTGGTGGTTGTGGCGATGAGTGTCGGTTGGTACCCTTGGTGGTGGCCCACGGTGGCTGTGGTGGCCGTTCACGGTGGAGGAAGGTGGAGAGAGAAAAGAGAGAAGAGAGAGAGTGTGGTGAGGAGAGAGAGTGAAATGGGAGAAATGGCAGGCTTTCGCGTAATTTAAAGCCTCCAGGCGATCAGACTTTTCCCAGGCCACCCGGGGATCTTTTAGGGTGTCGGCATCCTTCCAGACGTTGGCACGCATTTCCATGCAAGTCTCGGCCTCCGTCGATGAAAGTGACGCACGAAACTCCTTCCGTTAGTTTCTGATCGCCGGATTGCATTTCTTTCTGTTTGATCGAGTTTCTGGCTTCGAACGACCTTCTGTGTCAAGTCACTATCCTCAAAATACGTGCCAGGCTTCGTTTGATTGGGATTAGGGTTAGAATCAAGTTTTATCTTTTAAAATTCTTTAAAAACTCTGTCGAATCTTTCCCGTTGTTACATTCTCCCCCCCTTAAAAGAAATTTTGTCCCCAAAATTCATACACATGCTTGATTACGGATATCTTTGTCTCATTTCATCTTCTTTCTCCCACGTCATTTCCTGCGATGCGACATCCTGCCAAAGTACCTTAACTAAAGGGATCATTTTACTTCGAAGCTGTTTAGTCTTATAGTCAAGGATTTGAACAGGAGTAGATTCATAAGTCAAATTTTCCTTTAATATTATCGGTTGATTCTCTAATACATGCGCAGGATCTGGGACATATTTACGAAGTTGGGAGACGTGGAAAACATCATGTAGGTTGGACAAATGGGGAGGTAAAGCAATTTGGTAGGCAACGGGACCGACTCTTTGTAAAATTTGGAATGGTCCTAGGAATCTAGGACTTAGTTTCTTAGTTCTTATCTGTCTACTAATACAGTGGTGAGGACACTCTCAGAAATACGTGATCTCTCTCGTTAAATTCCAAAGGCAGTCTTCTCTTGTTAGCATAAGATTCTTGCCTCTGTTGGGCAGCTCTCATCTTTTCCCTGATCATTTTAATTTGATCAGTGGTTTCTTGTACCATCTCGGGTCCCAACAATGCACTTTCCCCCCTCTCTACCCAACTTAAAGGTGACTTACAACTCCTCCCATACAGAGCCTCATGCGATTGCCATGCCGATGGTAGAGTGATAAGCGTTGTGTATGCAAACTCTATCAACGGCGGTGTTTATCCCAACTTCTTTTACGTTTCAAGCACACACGCCCTCAACATGTCTTCTAGGGTTTGAATAGTCCTCTCAGACTGCCCGTCAGTCTGAGGATGATAGGCTGTGCTAAATTTAAGCTGGGTTCCTAAGGCTTGCTGTAGGGATTGCCAAAATCTCGAAGTAAACCTAGGGTCTCGATCAGATACTATACGACGGTATTCCATGTAGTCTTACAATTTCCCTAAGGTATACTTCGGCTAATTTCTCCATGGAGTAACGCACCTTAACAGGCAAAAAGTGTGCAGACTTGGTCAACCTATCCACTATCACCCAAATGGCATCAAATCCTGCTGGTGTTCTAGGTAATCCAACCACGAAATCCATAGTGATTTGATCCCATTTCCTCTCTGGTATCTCCAATGGCTTAAGTAGCCTGTGGTTTCGATGCTCTATCTTAACTTTGTTGACAAGTCAAGCAGGCATTCACGTAATCCGTGATATCTTTCCGCATACCAGGCCACCAAAAATTTCTCTTTAAATCTGGTACATCTTGGAAATACCGGGTGGATAGTGTAATGGCTTACGTGAGCTTCGCGAACACGTTTTCCTCTAATTCTTGATGGTTTGGGATTACTATTCTCTTTCTAAACATTAAAACTCCATCAGGTGCTAATCCAAAGTCGGGTTGGTCTGCATATACCTCGAGGATTCATCCTCGAGTTGGGCTTGTTTAATTAATTCTCGATTCGCGAGGTTATCAAAAGTCACTCATCACTAATCTTTGCGGAAATGAGATTACGTTGAGGCTAAGGTTCCCAAAATCCTCAAGTAATCTCATCTCACTAATCATTAAACTGGCTAGTTGTAGTGACTTTCGGCTTAATGCATCGGCCACAACATTTGCTTTCCCTGCATGATATTTCAATTCAAAATCAAAGTCTTTCAAGTATTCTACCCACCTACGCTGCCTCATATTTAATTCCTTCTGATCAAACAAATACCTAAGGCTCTTATGATCACTATATACCTCGAATACCGCGCCATACAGGTAATGTCTCTAAATCTTTAGGGCAAACACAACGGCAGCTAATTCTAAGTCATGGGTGGGATAGTTCTCCTCTGTAGGTTTCAATTGTCGCGATGCATAAGCCACAACTTTCCCATCCTGCATCAAAACACAACCTAGGCCTCTCAAAGATGCATCGGTGTATACAGTAAAGGGTTCTAGGGGTCTCGGAATAATTAATACAGGAGCGGTGGTCAATTTCTCTTTCAGAATCTGAAAACTAGTCTCACACTGTTCGCTCCATTCAAAGTCTACCCCTTTTCGAGTCAACCGGGTTAATGGCACAGCTATTTGCGAAAATCCTTGAATAAATTTTCGATAATAGCCGGCCAAGCCCAAGAAACTCCTAATCTCGGTGACCGTTCTAGGTCGATCCCAATCTAATACTGCTTCAATTTTCTTTGGGTCGACCGCTATCCCTTTCCCATTTACCACATGTCCTAAAAATTTCACTTCTTCTAACCAAAACTCACATTTCTCAGCTTTGCATACAGTTGTTTCTCTTCCGATGCTCTGTAACACCGTGTTAAGATCTTTGGGCATATCTTCGTGAGTCTTGGAATATACCAAGATATCGTCAATGAATACCACAACAAATTGATCTAAATAGGGCCTGAAAATTCTGTTCATATAATCCATAAAGACAGCGGGTGCATTCGTCAATCCAAACGGCATCACTAAAAACTTCGTAATGGCGTATCTTGTCTGAATCTTGTCTTGGGAATATCCTCCTCTCTAACCCTAATCTGGTGGTATCCTCGACCTTAAATCTATCTTAGAAAATCTGATCGCGCCTTGCAACTGATCAAACAAATCGTCAATACGTGGCAATGGGTATTTGTTCTTAATGGTCACCTTATTCAATTGTCGGTAATCAATACACAGTCTTAAACTCCCGTCTTTCTTCTTTACGAATAAGACCGGAGCTCCCGTGGTGATACACTTGGCCTAACGAACCCCTTCTCCAACATGTCTTCGATTTGGACTTTTAATTCTCTCAGTTCTGCGGGGGCCATACGATACGGGGTCATAGCTATTGGACCCGCTCCCGGAATTAGGTCAATGGTGAATTCTATCTCTCTAGGTGGTGGCAGCTTACAAATTTCCAAAGGAAATACCTCCGGAAAATTACTAACAATTGGGATTTGACTTAATCTATCCTGTAATTCTACCTCAGAGAGATTGAGGGACATATCACCTATCTCACAAGCTCTGTCATTACCACGTACAGGCACGTTATCTAGATAAGTAATTGTCCCTTCGGAACAATTCAACAAGACCCGATTCCTAGTCAACCAATCCATTCCCAAAATAACGTCGATCCCTGACAATGGTATACACACTAAGTCCACAAGAAACAAGGTATCTTCAATGGTTAAAGGGCAATTTAGGCATATTCGTGGGGACATAGTGGCTTCTCCCAAAGGTGTGGATATGTATAGGTCACAGGGCAAGGTTTGAACAGGTAATCTCATTCGTTCTACGCATGCATCAGCAATAAAGGAGTGCGTAGCACCCGAATCAAACAATACTATCAAAGAAAAATTATAAATTTTACCTCTACCCTGCATCAAGCCTAAGGACCTGTCGACGTTGGCAGCATTCATGGTAAAAACTCTCCCTGGAGCTTGTGGTCTTCGGCTACCAGATGTCGGTTGATTCCGTGGAAGGGCGATCTGGCTATGTGTCCCGTGCCTCCACATCTATAACACTGGGGGAGTCGATGCGGCGGGGTTGATTTGGATGTCTGGTACCACACTTCTGACAAAGAGTATTATCAGGTTGCCTCCCACTGCTACTAGAAGCCCCTGGTTGCGGTTTAAACATACCGCTTCTTACATTCAGATTTCTGGGCGCTTGTCTGGGCTTCTCAGACGCTGTGTCATATTCTCGAAGCTCGTTTACGTTTCTAAATTCTTGCTCAGAATTCTGCACTTATTCACTAGTGTGGCAAAGTCTCGAATCTCCAGGGTAGCCAACTGAGTCTTCATAGGTAGATCGAGGCCTTCTTCTAGTTGTTTCGCTTTCCAAGCCTCATCGTAATGCATTCGCAGGTAAGTAGAGTACCTTGATAATTCCTCAAACTGTTTCAGATACTCATCAAACGGCCTACCTCCCTGGGTGAGCTTCAGGAACTGTGCTTCCTTTGCTTGTTTCACGCTCTCAGGGATATACTGATCCATGAAGACTCTCTTGAAAGATTCCCAAGTCAGTGGAATGCCTCGGCTCTCCATCAATTGCTGTGCATCTGTCCACCAAAGTTCAGCTTCGTCCTTCAGCATATATGTTGCATATGTGACTTTCTGTTCTTCGTCGCACTGCAACAACCTGAAAATCTTTTCAATTCCTTTTATCCAAGCTTCCACAGCAGCTGGTTCGGAGGCACCTGTGAACGGAGATGGACCTGCTCTCTGGAATTCAATCCATCCCTGATATAGTGGATTCACCTGTTGGGTGGCTCCGTCGTTTCTCGTCTGTCTATCGTCCTGCTGCTGTCTCATTGCATTGGCACTGGTAGTGGCCTGGTCTCTCATGGCATCGGCCATTAATCTGATAGATTCCATCATCTCACGCATGTCGACCTCGATCTCCATGCTACCACTACGGCGCACCACAGCCACGTGCCTTGGCCTTCCCCTAGGCCTACGTGTGGCGTCCTACTAGATTACGCCATGTTTATCCGATCTGAAACAAATAGATCGATCACGGCAATAATTAATGTAAGTACATCAAAATCATTCCGTTCATTATCAATTCAAATCAGGTCCTATCATGCCAGAGTCAAATCAATCAAAATCCTAAAGCTGCAAGCCCAAAAATTTAAAGTCCTAAGTCCACTAAACCAGAAGATCCGACAAACAGGGCTCTGATACCATAATTGTAACGACCCCCTAATACGTCATACACGATGCTCGTCTGATTAGCGGAAGCATATGTTGCATTCTGAATGTTTATTCCCTATGTGGGAACGTCAGGGGATCGTTACTGGTTGAGCGTAACCCAAATAGATTCTCCGTTATCCATTCAGATTCCGTTCAACCCTGATTCACACGCAGCTAACTAAATACACATACATATATCATCAATAATAACTCTGGAATGAAATCTAATACTGATATACATGTATCATTATACATTCATACACATTTCAATTCAAATCCATAAGTTTACGGCTGTAAGTTCTACCGAAAATCCGGAAGAGTTTTCTCTGTAATTTGGTCATATCCCAAATGCAGAATCACTGTTTAAACGTAACAACCAGTCCAACAACTTGTGATAAACATACTCATATAAATCCATACACCGTAACATTAATTCATCGCTACAATCCATACATCTTATCACGAAACGTCATATATACATTCAAACTAGTCCATACATAAGTTACAAGAAACAAAAATCGATAATTAACGGTTGTCATCAAAGTATATGTACAAACGATTCAAGCCTAAGCTAAATAATCCTCTGTCTATCCTCAAGTTAGCTTATTTATCGTGCGGGCTCACCTTTGTCCCTGTTCATCCAGTACACAACCTAATGAGATATGAATCCCAGTAGAATAATTTACAATTTAAATATCATTCAAAAACCAGTTGAATACTCAGCGGTGTGAACACCGAAATCGTCTTCCCGAAATCAGTTCGAAAACAGCGGAATACCTTATCTTTAAAATCGTTTAAACACATGGAAATTGCGGCAATATATCACAATCAGGAAATCCATTTCTTTTAAAATCAGTCATAAAAATCAAATGAAATCCCATGCCCTGTGTATCTCAATCCACGTTGGTTACAAATCCACTGTAACTGAATCTAAATCATCTTCTAATTGCACGTAGTCTAGAGAGAATACTTCTCTTATCGTTGGGTGTGATCCGTAACACCAATCACCCGAATCAAGCCTATATTGTGAGTGTGATCCGTAACACCAATCACTCACTCAAGGACCGTGTGAGAATCAACAACTAGGGCGTCCCTAGCATGTGCACATACGCTAATTCTCATCCTCATACAGTCTATTCGAACTCACATGCACTCGGTCGGCTATTCCTCAGGGTTCTAGGGTATCACGCCTAAATCACAACGTTTCCCCGTGTAGGTTATCCACCCTTATACTCCCTAAACCTTTCTTAGGGTCGTCCTGGTTTAACGCGCAATCCCTAACTCAGTACAAGCTACATCTGATAAAAATAGTTTCGTTTAAAAGCTTCCTGTCTGAGGGATACTTAGCAGTAGTCCCATACCGCTATCAAGTACCCAACCCTAAGTAAATCCGTCTAAAGGCATCTAAACTCGATAAACAAGGTGTCTAACATGCAATTAGGGTTTTCAAAGACAGGCATGCAATTTTTATCCCATCGAAGCGACACGCAAATCTATACAAGTAAATCTAAATCAGTCGGTATTCACTAAATCAATTCTCAGGTTCGGGAAGTGTAAATTATCCTACCTGGTCTCCGGTCGCTTCAATTCAAGTCAGGACTCCGCAAAATCTCGGTTTCTGAGCCCAATTAATTTCTTGGACATGAAATTGAATATTTAGATTAAATCACGTCATCCAATTTTCAATCTGGCTTAGGTTACCGCGATTACCTAGGTTAATTAATTGCCTAATTACGTTAAGACCATTTTGATCATATAACATTAGTTTTTGGGAAAGCGAACCTTACCATTGTGCTCGGATTATGGAATTCTCGTCCGGTGATCTCGGTTTCTCGGGATGCACGTCCGTGAAACTCCAGACGCGGCACACGCAGGTGCGATGCGCGGCGCGGCGGTGAGGTGCGGTTTGTCTCGAAAATCACACCATGGTGAAGCCCGTAAGCTCGTGAGTCCGAATACGGTGGTGGCACGGCGGTTCCGCGGCCGTTTGGATGGTGTTTTCGGCCCACAAAGAGTCTCGCCTGGCCGGACGGCGTTTTGCCTCGATCCGGCGCGTCCGGCCTCGCTTCGGCGGCGAAACTCTTTGGAGCGGCACGGCTCTACGGTGGTAGGGGCGGTGAGGGTCCAGCGTCGGACGGCGCGTCGGCTGAGGAAATTTCACGCGATGGAGGGAAAACGGCATTTTTCGGCGTCTCTGGCCGTTGGTGGCGATGGTTGGTTCTTTGGTGGTTGTGGGCGATGGTGTCGGTTGGTACCCTTGGTGGCGGCCCACGGTGGCTGTGGTGGCGTTCACGGTGGAGGAAGGTGGAGAGAGAAAAGAGAAGAGAGTGTGGTGAGGAGAGAGAGTGAAATGGGAGAAATGGCAGGCTTTCGCGTAATTTAAAGCCTCCAGGGGCGATCCCGACTTTTCCCAGGCCACCCGGGGATCCTTTAGGGTGTCGGCATCCTTCCAGACGTTGGCACGCATTTCCATGCAAGTCTCGGCCTCCGTCGATGAAAGTGACGCACGAAACTCCTTCCGTTAGTTTCTGATCGCCGGATTGCATTTCTTTCTGTTTGATCGAGTTTCTGGCTTCGAACGACCTTCTGTGTCAAGTCACTATCCTCAAAATACGTGCCAGGCTTCGTTTGATTGGGATTAGGGTTAGAATCAAGTTTTATCTTTTAAAATTCTTTAAAAACTCTGTCGAATCTTTCCCGTTGTTACAGAGGCATCTAAACACATTAGCAAAAAAGTGAGATTTATAATCTCAGTAGCTAGATCACCTGTTTTCAAAACTATTGATGGTACCAACTGCACTCCTACAAAAATTCATACATTCTTTGAGATCTCATTTACATAGATAATTGTCTACTAGATGCGATGCACACTCATGGCATGTACTCATTAATGCATGTACGGTTAAATGATCATGGTAGACTTTTTGAAATATGTTCATGCTTCTTATACAACATCGTTATTGTCATAAAGCATTTTAGCATAAATATAGTAACGTAAATAATTGTCAATCATACTATAAGGAATACATAACTTTGGGTCATGGCCCTTCTTTCTCATTACAAAAAAAAAAAGAACAGAGAAAAAATTTTCTATTGAAGGCACTACCCAATGAACACCTTGCATACCTTTGAGCTCTACATGAATGAGTAACTCTATGTGTAACATCTGCTCCTTCTACGCATTAAGAGATGTTTGTTAATTTTAGATGAATTAAATGCTTGTGTTTGTTGCATTAAAATACATATAGATGCATTAGAATGAGAGTTTTAAGTAAAGAGAAAGAATAGGGACCAAATTGAAAGGAAAAAGATGAAGTGAGGATAGAGGTGTGAATTTCTAAAACTTCAGGGCAATAAGCCATAAATTTAGCCAAAAGATTTACTGTATTAATAGAATTTTGAAACTTCCCGCCAGTGAGTTAGGGAAGAAATGGTAATTTAACAGATAGTTGGAGAAATTATCATTTTAGGCTAAATGGTTGGAATTAGGAGTGGAATTAGAAAGGGCCAAATCACCTATAAATAGGTGAAGCCTCCAGAACACCTCATTGTGTAACTTTAATTCTGGAATCTAGAGAGAGAAAAGATGAGCTAGAGAGAGAAAGAGTTGGAATTGTGAGGGAAGAGAGCTGTTAGATAGATTGAAGCATTCTAGAAGTTAGAAAATTTTATCAGAACACTTCACCATCATCAAATACCAAGTTTAAACCAGCAAAAAGGTAGCAAATCACCTATCTCCCTTATTTTTGAAATTTATTGTGCATGGTTGGAAATTCTAAGTTTTCATAATTTTAAACTAGGGGGAGATTAAAATCCTACATTCTTAGTGTTTTTGATTACTATTAGATGTTTTAAACTGATTGAATATACTTATGAATGCATGAATGCAAATTTGAAAAATGAATTTTTCATGGTTTTTGAGAAAGAGTTTAAATCCAAGATTTGAGCATGAATAATCAGTGGTTTGGGCTAATTTTGAGTGGTAAATGAAGCTTTTATGCTGTTATTGAGTTTTTAATCATCAAAACTATTTTAAAAACATGTTCTTAGGCTAAAATAATTGGTTAACAACAAGTTTTAAAACAATGTAGTAGTTGACTTGTAGGCTCTACCAGTCGACTGTCATACTCTTGAGTTACCCGAAAATGTATTCAGAATGCTAGCAGTCAACTGCCAAAGGCTGGAAGTCGACTTTCGCGTTCTTATTTTCTAGAAATTAGCCAAGAACAGAGCAGTTGACTGTTGGAGCCTGGAAGTCAACTGATTGCTTTCTATTTAAGATATTTATGAGGCAGTAAGTTGGAAGTTGACTACCAAGAGGCTGGAAGTCGACTTATAGCTCTCTGTTTTGGAAAATTTAACTTAATAACCTATTTTAATCCACAATTAGCCCAATATTTCACTCAAATTTAGGATTTAATCTTGAATTGTAATGGATAACATGAGAAATCAGAATATTTGAGAAATTATGAGAAAGAGAAGAGAAATAAGAGATTTTCATTGAGCATCGACCATAAATGAGAATAACTAGAAATGGTTGATTCGCAAGAATAGCTGCATTTGGTTATACCATGAGAAGGGATGCAATTGGTTATACTGCAAGAATGGCTGCAACTGGCTTTAATCCAAGAAAATTTTGGTAGACAATAAACCACGACAATATTGCTGATGGTTCAGCACGAGCATTAATGCTGACAGTTAACCACGAGAATAAATGTAGATGGTGAAAACCATGAGAATGGTTGTAAGTGGCTCATGACCACGAGAAAACTCATTTATGAATGGAAATATTTAAAGAATTATTTTGTGATGCTTTTGATGTTTGCCATATCAAATTGCATGACTTCTTTGTTTATGCTCTATATACTGATATGAGAATATGAGTTGTTACCATTATAGTCTGAGAATGCATCCTGTGTGATGAATATCTGTGAAGTACATGTGTAATCATAAGTATATGCATGAGATATTTGTGTAATCCATGTACATTGCTCTAATAGCATAATATTTTAAATTATTATGAAAAAGAATGTAGTGGATTTTTGTATCCATACGGTGGTACAAAAAGCTAATTTAAATACAAGTGATTATTGCTGCTGAGAAATATTTCTCATTAAAGCTTATTTGTATCAGATGCCTAGGTACCAAGTGCTGTTGGAGGTAGAGATAGAAGTAGTAGAGATACCCTTTCTGGGGTATTTTCCTATGATTACTGGACTATGGGTCCTATTTGTAATTAAGTTACCACCTTCCCCTTTACTGTATGTATAACTAGGATTATATAGTATTTTGACATGCCCATTTCCCTAAATCCTTATTAGTATTTTGAAAGGATCAAGAGAATGATTTTGGTATAAGTAAAGAAGGCATATATGTATTAAGATATGTAAAATTGAGAATTTTGCTTAAAACAGGGAATGAGTGACAAGCTTGTTGTCTCCTTACCCTACTCAGGCTCACATATCTATAGGTATATGTCTGGTACACACTACTGTTTATGTATGTATAAATATTATGTATAGTTGAATTTGAATGTGAATGTGAATATCTTTATATCTATCTATTTCATTTAAATTCTATTATTTATTTTCGCTGCATAACGTGTGAGAACCCGAGTGTAGTAACCCAAACTAGTGGCACTCAACTATTTAACTTAGAAAAGTTAAAAATATACTCGAGTAGAGGTAGTAGTAAACTCATCAATCCTATATTATATCACCTTATATTATTTAATTACCTAAAAGGAATATAGGGTTAGGGCTGTTACACTATGGCCCTAAGCCTTAGTGGTATTTAACCACTTTACATTATGAGGCGTCTCCCATTGGATCCAAGTACATAAACATATGGATCTCTATTTGATGAATCATATCCTACTCGCTAGATCATTACTCTAGGTATAAATTTCATCTGTTCCATGCTAGATAGATCATAAGGCTATGGAATCACCACCCCTTACCAATGGATTAAATTCCTGGTATGCTATTCACAAGTATATACATTATGGTGAATCATCCCAAGCCACGGTTATGCCCAATTCTAGGTATGTGATCCTTTCTTGGCCATTTCAAAATCCCTTTCATTTTGGTTAAGGATATTAGAGAACCTATAATTATAGGAATGCCATTCCTTCCATTAATTTATCCTTTTAAGGTAACTAATCAAGGTATTACAATAGAAATAGTAGGAAAAGAGTTATGTTTTAAATTCATAAGAAAACCTTTAATTAGAGATATTAATTTGTTAAAAAAATCCATTGAAGATAAAGAAGCAATTTCTAGAAAGGTTCATCATATTAATCTTCTTAATAGAGAAATACATTACAAAAGGGTAAAGGAACAAATAGAAAATCCATTAATACAAAATAGAATACAAATATTCAATAAAATTCCGAAAAAGAAATTTGTGCATAACATCCAAATGCTTTTTGGAACATATAGTGTACCCTTCCATATGAAAAAGACTTTGATGAGAAAAATGTTCCAAAAAAAGCTAGACCAATGTAGATGAAACAAGAAATTTTAAAATATTGCAAAAAAGAAATTAAAGAATGATTAGATAAAAAATTGATTAGACCGAGTAAATCCCTATAGAGTTGTCCAACTTTTTATGTTCAAAATAAAAAAAATAGAAAGAGGAGCACCAAGAATGGTAATAAATTATAAACCTTTAAATAAAGTTTTAAGATAGATTAGGTATCCTATATATAAAAAAATAGATTTAATATCAAGAATTTAGCAAGCTTCAATATTTTCTAAATTGGATATGAAATCAGGATATTATCAAATTCAAATTTCAAAAGAAGATAGGTATAAAATTACTTTCAAAGTCCCTTTTGGTCATTATGAATGGAATGTTATGCTATTTGGTTTAAAAAATTGCTCCATCAAAATTTCAAAATATTATAAATGATATTTTTAATCCATATACTAAATTCAATAGTCTATATAGATGATATATTAGTATTTTCAAACTCAATAAAGGAACATTTTAATCACCTGAATAGGTTCGTTAATATAGTAAAAGAAAATGGATTAGAAGTCTCAGCCAACAAAATGAAATTATTCTTAACAAAAGTTAGGTTTCTAGGATTTGATATATATCAAGGTACAATTACCCCTATTAAAAGATCAATAGAATTTTCTGATAAATTTCCAAAAGAAATAAAAGATAAAAACTAATTGCAAAGATTTTTAAGATGTCTTAACTTTGTTGCTGATCTTATTCCAAATCTTAGAAGTATATGTAAGCCTTTATTCAATTGCCTTAAGAAAAATCCACCTACCTGGAATCAAGAAATGACATAAATAGTTAAAAATTTAAAGAGGATAGTTAAACATCTTCCTTGTTTAGGAATCCCATATCCAAAAGCTCTAATGATAGTAGAAACAGATGCGTTAGAACATAGGTTTGGTGGTTTCTTTAAGAAAATACTCTTAGAGTCCAATAAAGAACAAATAGTTAAGTACTAGTCTAGTACATACACTGAAGCTCAAAAAAAGTATTCTACTATAAAAAAAATTATCAATTGCTTTATGTATTACCAAATTTCAAGATGATTTGTTTAACAAAAAATTTCTTCTCAAAATAGATTGTAAAGCAGCTAAAGATGTTTTACAAAAATATATTAAGAATTTAGTTTCAAAACATATTTTTGCTCGCTGGCAAGCAATATTATCTTGTTTTGATTTTGAAATACAACATATTGAAGGTTCCAAAAATTTCCTTCCATATTTTTTAACAAGAGAATTTTTGTAGGGGAAGAATGAGTAAACCAAAGCCCAAATAACAAATCAAAGATCAATATGGACAACCTTTGACAACACCATCAATTCTAATTTCTCTCAATATTCGTCATTATTCATCCCTTTCAATAGTTCAAAACATATTTACTCCTTTGACTTGTAAACAATCATTATCATCTATCCCTCAAACTCCTTAAAAAAATTTCTTCAAGATCTTCCCAAAAGCTAACTATTCCCATAACTGCTTCAAAACAAGAATGTATTTATATGAAAAAGAACCTAAATATTCCTATTGTTCCAATAGAATTAGAAAATCTTAAACTTAGGCCTTCTTCTAGAGATATTACTCAAAAAAAATTTCCAAAATCCTAACATTTTCTTCCTAAATCTCTAGAAAAATCAATACTTTATTATGAATTCATTTTGGTTGATATCGATTCGATAACTCTCGCTCATGAATTTAATCCCTGAAATTTTCAAAATATTCTCTATTCAAAACTCAAAATTAAAAAAGTCCTTACAGTTTATCAGTGGAAAAAATCTATTTACATTGAACAAGCCTTTATTAGAAAATTTAATCCACATACTTTTAATTAACTAGACTATTAACAAGCCTAGTTTAATCTCAGGTTAATCAGTCCTTACTCTCGTTCATGGTTCATCTAGTTTAAAAAGGGAATAGGTGAATTCCTTGCTTGGTTTTTTCAATGGTTCTTTCAATATGGACCCAATACCACTTTTCTTCCTACTTTTACTTAAGAGGCCTATGAATTATTCAAAAGTAAAGTCAAATTTTTAGAAGGAACTAGATTACTCCATTTCTTCTCTAATTTTTGAGTAACCTAGATCCTTTCTTGGGATTACTTTTTCTGTTCAAAACATCTTCTTAATATCCTACTTATTTAGCTAGAGATTTTAATATAAAATGGTTCTCTGATTTTGATTATACTCTCCTTAGTTATGAAAAACTTAATACTTGGGTCCAATTACTGGTATCAGAGCCATGATAGGTACCTGTGAGCTGTAAACCAAGACAGAGCTATGGATGGAATCCTTAGAAACTCTCACTCATGACCCTGGTTTGAAGTAAGGCTCTCCGTCCAAGGATGTAGAAAGAAATTGGTAGGTATCTTAAATTGGACCATTGGTAGCCATGAGAGTGGTGCACACATTGATCAGTTGTGGTGGTCCTAGTAGTAAGTCCTTAGGATGGGCAGTGAGTGTAACGCCTCAAATCTTATGGTTCCTTTTAGTTACTTAATTAATATAATACAATATACTATAGAATTGGTAAGTTAGTACTACCTTTACCCGAATAGATTTTAACTTTTACCAAGTTAATTAATTAAGTGTCATTGGTTTGAGAATTTTACACTCGGGATTCTCTCTCGTAATGCAGCGAAAATAATTATCTATATATGTGTGTGTGTGTGTGTGTTTGTAACATCCACTCCTTCTATCCATTAAAAGATGTTTTGTTAATTTTAAATAAGATGAATGCTTGTGTATGTTGCATTAGATTTCATGTAGTTGCATTAGAAGGAGAGCTCTACTTAAAGAATAAGAGCAGGGACTAAAATGAAATATAGTTGGGGAAGATGCATAGATTTTCAGTACTTCAGGAGTAGCAAATCATAATTTTAGCCAAAATAATTACTGTAGCTACTAGATTTTTGAAACTTCTTGCTATTGATTCAAGGAAAAAATGGTAATTTAGTATGTGGCTAAGGAAATTATCATTTTGAGCTAAATAATTGAGAATTTTAATCAAAATTTTAATTTTCAGATCACCTATAAATAGGATTAAGCTTTAGAACCTTCATTTCTCACCCAAAATTTTAGAGTTTTAGAGAGAGAAATATAGAGAATTCTAGAACAATAAAGTAAAGCAGTTGTGAAGGGAAAAGGCAATAGGAAAAAGTTGAGCATTCCAGAGGCTAGGAAGATACACCAACATACTTCAAAACAATCATTTACAAGCTTGAAATCAACCAAAAGGTAGCAAACAACCTAATCCTCTCAATTTTGAAATTTACTGTTTATTACTAAACTTTTATTTTCATACTGTTTGAGTTAGAGAAGAAGTAAAACCTACATTCTTGAAATTTTTTATTGCTATTGGGTAAATTAAATTGCATGAATATTCTTATGAATGCATAATTCAAATTATGAGAAATGGGTTTTTACTTATTGAGTGAATATAAGGTTTAATACAAGATTTGAGTGAGATTAAACGGTAATTTGGGTTATTTTTGCGCGGCAAATGATGCTTATATACTGGTATTGAGTTGTTAATTATCAAAAAGGGTTTACAAACTTGTTCTTGGGAAAAAATCTAGGTCAACGAAAGATTTTAAAAACAGAGTATAATGTAGCAAATGACTTATAGCTCTTATCAGTTAACTATCGTGCTCTTTAATTGTCAAGAAATGCATATGGAGCACTAGCAGTCGACTACTAGCCCTTGAAAGTTGACTGTCATACTCTTATTTTCCAAAAAATGGTTAAGAAAATAGCAGTTGACTGTCGGGGTCATGGTAGTCAACTGATAACCCTTGGGTTTGGAAATTTTTTAGAACAATGAGTTGTAAGTCGACTGCTAGGAGGGTGGAAGTCGACTGGTAGGCCTCTATTTTGGAAAATGAACTCAATGACCTAATTTAAAGCATAACTAGCCTAAAACTCTTCTCAAATAAGGGATTTAAACCTGAAATGTAATGGTTAACATGTGATTTGAGAATGATGAGAAAGAGTATGAGAATGAATGAGAAAGAGAAGAGAAATATGAGATTTTAAAATGAGATGAGCATAAACCATAAATGAGAATAAATGTAACTGGTTAGACAGTGAGAATATTGCAATTGGTCAGTACCACGAGAGTATTTTAGCTGGTCCTTAAAGGCCAAGAGAACACTACAACTAGTCAAAACCATGAGAATATTGGTTATGAACTAAGAGAATATTGCAGATGGTCAAGGACCATGAGAATACTCATTTATGAATGAGAATTTTTAAAGATTTCTTTCATGATGATTTTGTTTATGGCCATAAAAATATGCATTAATTTCTCGTTTATGCTCTGAATTGATATGGGAATGTGATCTTGTTGCCATTACAATTTGAGAATGGATCTTGTGATGAATATATGATGAGATGCATATGTATTCATGAGTTTATGTGAGAAAATTGTTTAATTCATGCATGTTATCCCAATAGTCCTAATGTATTACCTGATGAGAAAAGAATGTAGTATATTTTTATACCATTATGGTGGTACAAATTAGCAATTTTCAAAATACAGGTTGTTATTGCTACTAAGAAATATTTCTCATTAAATGTTGGTTTGTATCAGATGCTTAGGTTCTAGATACTTCTAGAAGTGGAAGTATATTGGGTATACATACCCATTCTAGGTTATTTTATGATAATAAAGGAAGTATGGGTGATTTTAGTTGTGGACATCCCCCCTACGCCCCCACCTACTGGAGGGGTAGACATGTAGGACTAGTTTGGTAATAGTTTATTTTGACTTGTAAATATGTGATGCCTAATACCCTGAATACCCTGAATCCTTATATTATTTTTGGAAAGGATCAAGTGGTGATTTTTGAATGTATAAAGTAAGGGCATATATGTATTAAGATATGTAAGATAAGTATCCACTAGCGGTTTTGTTAATAAAGGTATGAGTGACAAGATTGTTGTCTCCTTACCCTAGTTGAGACTCTCACATATCTATAGGTATATGTCTGTTGCACAAAAACTATAACTAATATAATTAAATTATGGATGTGAAAGAAAATATAGATATAAATATATATTATCTATATGTCTTATTTTAATTATTTCTACTATGACGTTATGTGAGAATCCTGAGTGTAGAATTCTCAAACTAGTAGCACTTAATTATTTAATTTGGTAAAAGTTAAAATTTACTCGGGTAAAGGTAGTAGTAACTCACCAATCTTGTATTACATTATCTTGTTTAATTAACTAAAAGGAACCATAGGATTAAGGGTGTTACAATATACATTCACATTCATGTACTTAATTCTTTTACAATAATTGTAACTTCTTTATGCCAGACATATACCTATAGGTATGTGATAGTGTTAACCATGGTAAAGAGACAAAAAGCTCGTCACTCATACCCATTTAACAAAAGCTTATTAGTGGAGATCTATCTCACTTATCCTAATAAATATATTCCCTCGTGTTATACACCAAAAGTCACCATCCTAAACCTTCCCAAAAATAATAATAAGGATTTAGGATATCGGGCACGTCAAAATGTGTAACCTACTACTCTAATCTTGGAATTCCACTTCTTCTGTGGGTGAAGGTGATTGAGGTACTTCAACCACTGTAATCACTCATAATTCTTTTATTAAAGTGAAATACCCCAAAAAGGGTACCTCTATCACCTCTACCTCGATCTCCAACAATAGTTGGTACCTAGCTATCTGATACACAACTAGTATTTTTATGAGAATAAATCTTAGTAGCATAAAAATTTATTTTTAAATCTACTGGTCTGTTCCACCATACTTGTACAAAAATCCACTACATTCCTTTCTCATCCTCAATCAGCGAAACCAAATCTATTCGGATGCAATGCATACATATATTATGCCATCATAATTTCATAGTATATACTTATAGATGCATGTACAGTTATAGTTCACTAGAGGTTCACAATGTAAAACATGCCATTTCATTATATACTCACAGTAACATGATCATATTCACATATAAAACATGCATCAAGAAAACAATCATATCATCATGGTTAATGCCATATTATCATAAGAGATATCGGGAGATTTGCCCAACGAATAACTCCACGTGCTTCACTCACACTTATGAATGAGTTTTGAGTCAAGTATCGTGGTCTCTGACCATTTAGCAACCTAATGTCCACCTTGTACTATCTAGAGCATCCCTTAGTAGATCCCAAGTACACTGGAGTCCCTGTCCTCTCTGACAGAACATCCTAGACTCGCTCACTAGTACCTATCCACTCTAACAGATCATCCCAAACCAACAGGATTGATATTCCTCTCGGATACCTCATTTCCCTTTCGTCCCAAAAAGGGGCTGGTAGACTCACAAGATCACTGCCACCTCTGACAGATCACATCTACTCTGCCCTTGTAAATCATGAGATTATGGAATCACTATCCCTTTTTGATAGATCACATCCCAACACATTCTTCACAAGTATATATTCTAGGGTGAATCGGCTGATGCTATGGTTATGCTTAACTCTAAGTAGGTGACTCCTTTGGTTGGCCATAGAGAAGTTCATTAACTTAGAATTCTCAACCATCACGGTGTTTTCAAAATTATTTATAATTAAGTGGATGTTTTACCATCCCAAATATATGGTTCAACTGTGGAATGCCTAACGACCATCCCATACTAATAATCGGTCACTCAACTATGAGTTTATCTACCACAAATGCATACACTTGGAATAATTTACTCTTTTATCTTTTACGTTGTCCTCTCTTTCTTTTCAATTTCATGTTGCATGTTATCCAAAAATCATACTTTTCTCATATAATGACATTATTGTTGACTTCATTGAGCATAATCCTTAGAAAAGCAAGAACTTGGACTCCCAAAACTCATTTTAGAATCTTGGGTCTTCATCTTGGAGGCTAGGTGGCTATTTCAAAATAATTTCTTCGTGAAAAACCTTATTTTCCTACCTACCAATCAATTTATAGCTTATAGTAGTCAGACTATAGAGTTAAAAACTTAAAAAACCAAAATAACATGCTATCAGTCGGCTATCAACCTTCTATCAATCGGATTCTAGCAAACAAAAAGCTATTAGTCAGTTGTTATCCCTGTATCAATTAGCTAGTGAGCTACTATTTGCGAGTAATCAGTCACTAAAGGCTTGACAATCAACTGCTAGCTGGATTTTTTAGAAAACATGAACCTGAAGAACACGACAGTCAGTTGCCACAAGCTATCAGTCGACTAATACGTGTATTTTCTAGAAAATATGATGATAAAGAACACATTAGTCAACTGATAAATGCAACAGTTAGCTGTTATGCTCTTGAGGCTTCATTTTGCTGCTATGAAATACTACAAGTCCAGATTTTACCTCGTTTCCAGTCTAGAAAAGAATAAGATTAGTTCCTAACACAATTATTATTTATCTTTCATAAAAAATGCTCAAAATCATCCATCACAATGGACTCAACTCAAGTTAACTTTAGTGAACAGTACAACCCATTTTTCAAAATCCAAAACAAGAAATCCTAAGTATATATAATCATTATAAATCACCCAATAGATGTTAAAAATACAAGGAATGTAGGTTTTATCTTCTCTCTCATTCAAATAACAACAAAATCACCAATTTTAGAAAGTAAGTAGAGACTTTCAAAAGTGAGAGAATTAGATTGTTTGGTTAAATGATATTCTGGTGGTAGTATGTGCCCTCCTAAACTTCCCTTATGCAGATTCTCACTTTAACTTGCACTAAAATTGACACTAAACTACTTCTCCTTCAAATCCTCTCTATTTCTCTCTCTAAAGCCTCTTATTCTCTCTCAAAAAGTTCTGAGTTCAAGTGAAAATGAGGAGTTCTGGAGTTTGGCTTTATATATATAGATGGTCTAGGTGGTTGGAGAAACTACAACCTTATTCGATGTCCGGGTTGAGTTTTGATCATCCTACCTCAAGTATCAATTCCCCCAACTATATGGAGAATTACCATTGTAATAATCGAGGCTGTTTTTAAAAAATAAAAATTGAATTTTTACTTAAAATTTCATGTAACTGAGTCTGGCATGATTTTTGAGGTCGACAGTTAAAACCAAGAGGCTTTTAGGAGTCAGAAATGCAATTGAATGGAAGGAAACGCGACCTGGCGATCAGAGACTGACAGACGAAGTTTCAGACTTCAATTTCATAGATGAAGGCTTAAACCTCTGCATGGGAACCCATGCCAACATCCAGATTGATGGCAACATCCTGAAGTTCCCCCGAGTGGTCCGAGAAAAGTCAGAATCGCCCCCAGAAGCTTTAAATTCCCTGGAACCCCACCATTTTCACTAATTCCTTCTCTCTCCTCCCTCCTCCACTGTGCGCCACCACCTGGGCATCGTGGGCCACCACCTGACCTACCAACCGAAACCCCTTGCCACCCTCGACCTCCAGCAGCCACTCGCGGCCACCATCAGCCGCTAGGGTCGCCAAAAAATGAAGTTTTCACCCTCCGTCGCTTGAAATCTTCGCCAGCGGAGATCACCGCCGTCGGCCACCTTTGACTGTCACCGCCACCACTAGCGTGTAGGCCAAGCTGCCAGCTTTCTCCCCTAGCTAGCAGCTGTCGAATGGGGCCTTTATACACGCAGATCGAGGAAACTTCCTCTTTCATACGTCATTTTTTGAGGCCAAAAAATGTCATCCAAATGCCCGTGAACCGCCGCGCCACCACCATATTCGGACTCCTCATCTTGAGGGCTTCACTGTGGTGTAATTTTTGAAGCAAACCGCATCTCTCCACTGTACGCCGCCGCCAGAGAATCCAGAAAGACACCCGAGAGACATCGAGACTGCCCCGGGATAGATTTCCATTATCCGACACCTCGGTAAAGTCTGATTCACCTAAACCTAATGATTTTTGATCGAATTGACTACCGAACATAAATAGGAAATAAATTAACTTAGGAAATAGGGTAATCAGACTTAGGACTGTGGAATTGATGATGTGACGAGCTCAAATATTCGTGTAAATGTCCAAGGAATTGATTTGGCTCAAAATTCAAGTATGCAAGAAGTCTTGGATTGATTTGGAGCAAACGGAGACCAGGTAGGATAATTTACACTTCCCGAACGTTAAAATTTATTGTGCAGATACCTAAACGATTAGATTTAATTGCATAGATTTACGTGCTACTTTCGATGGACTAAATTGCATGCCTATGTGCTAGGAATTCCATTTGCATGTTAGACGTTTTGTTTATCAAGTTTAGATGCCATTAGGACAGATTTACTTAGGGTAAGGTACTTGATAGTCGGTATTGGACAACCATTAAGTATCCTGAGTGCAGGGAGTTTTATAATGATATTGTTTCTACTAGATTTAGCCTACACTGCGTTAGGGATTATGCGATAAATCAGGACGACCCTAAGAAAGGTTTAAGGAATATCAGGGGGATAGTCTACACAGGGAAATGTTATGATTTAGGCTTAATACCCTATAACCCTGAGGAATAGCCGACTGTGAGCATATGAGTTTGAATAAACTGTATGAGGATGAGAATTGGCATATGTGCACATGCTAGGGGACGCCCTAGATGTTGATTCTCATCCGGTCCTTGAGTGAGTGATTGGTGTTACGGATCACACTCACAACATAGGCGAGATTTAGGTGATTGGTGTTATGGATCACACCCAACGATAAGAGATGAAATTTCTCTAGACGACGTGGAATTGGATGATTTTAGATTCAATCGCAGAGGATTTATGGCCGACATGGATTTAGATACACCGGGCATGGGATTTAACTTGATTTCGATCACCGATTTTTAAAGAAATATATTTTATTATAATTTATGAGCAATTGCCATGATTTCCATGTGATAAATTGATTTTTTAAGATAAGGTATTTCACGGATTTTAAACTGATTTCGGGAAGTTATTTTCAGTGCTTCCACCGCTGAGTAATCAACCAGATTTTGAACTATATTGTGAATTGTAAATTATTCTACTGGGATTTCATATCTCACCAGGTTTTTTACTCAGATGAGCAGAGCAGGGGACCTAGGCAGCTAGGCTGGACAAGGCATTGGTGATAGACAGGAGAGCAGCGTAGTCTAGGCTTGAATAGTGATGTATATATATGTAACCTATGGTTGTTGTACTGTAATTTGTAATTATGATGTATATTACTGTTGAATGGAAGTAATCTATTGTGTTAATGACTGGTTGTACTTTTGGATACATTCAAAGTACAGGGGAGACTTTGCCGGATTTTTGGCAAGGTTTACTACTGTAAATGTGTGAAATTAAGATGAAATTTGCATGAATGAATTGTACATTGTATGTATGGACTTTAGTTTATCATTCCAGAGTATTTTATAATGACTGTATGTATAATTTGTATAGCTACATGTGAATTAGGGTTGAACGGAATCCGAATGGACGACGGAATGTCTATTTGGGTTACGGTCAACTAGTAGCAATCCCCTGACATTCCCACATCGGGAATAACTATTTTTAAAACCCATATGCTTCTGCTAGTCAGATAAAGCATAGTATGTTGTGGATTAAGGGGTCGTTACAATTATGGTATCAAAGCTCGGTTTGTCGATTCTCTGGTTTAGTGGGCTAGGGATTATGAATCTTTGGGCTTGCTACTTTAGGGTTTTAATTGACGTAACGCTGGAATATTAGGACCTGATATTTAATCGATAAGTAATGGAATGAATTTAATGCCTTTCCCTTAACTGTTGTTGTTGAGACTAATCTGTTTACTTTCTGTATCAGATAAGTATGGCAGAACCAAGCAGGGATAACATCCGTAGGCCCAGAGGAAGGCCAAGACATAGGAATCAGGGCGCTTTAGGTAGTGGCAGCATGGAGACCGACATCGACATGTGAGATATGATGGAATCCATAAGGAGTATGGCTGATGCCATGAGGGATCAAGCCACTACTAGTGCCAACATAATAAGGCAACAACAGGAAGACAGGCAAACTAGGAATGATGGAGCCACCCAAAATGCTAATCTGCTGTATCAGGATGGATAGAATTTCAAAGAGCAAGTCCATCTTTGTTTGCAGGTGCCTTTGATCCAGCCGTAGTAGAAGCCTGGTTAAAGGAAATGGAGAAGATCTTCAGGTTGCTACAATGTGACGACGAACAGAAGGTCACATATGCAACATATATGTTGAAGGGTGAAGCAAAACAATGGTGGACAGGTGCCCAACAATTGATGGAAAGCAGGGGTATCCCGCTCACCTGGGAATCCTTCAAAGGAGTCTTTATGGAACAATACTTCCTTGAGAGTGTCAAATAGTCAAAGGAAGCTAAGTTTTTAAAACTCACCTAGGGAGGCAAGCCATTCGAGGAGTATTTGAGACAGTTTGAAGAGCTATCCCAATATTCCACATACCTACGAATGCATTACAACGAAGCCTGGAAGGTAAAGCAGTTAGAAGAAGGCCTAGACCTACCAATGAAGACACAGCTAGCCAAACTTGAGATCAGAGACTTTGCAACGCTGGTAAATAAGTGTTGGATCTTGAGTAAGAACCTGGAGCAGAGACAGGCCCAGAACATGACCCAGAGGATAGGAAACCAGCCAAGACCAGTAACCAAGAATCTCAATGTGAGAGGCAGCATGTTTAAACCGCAACAGGGGCTTCTAGCAGCGGTAGAAGACCTGATAATGCACCCTATTAGAAATACAGGACTAGGCACCCTAATCAACCATGTTGGCATCAAACTCCATTACAATGTTACAGGTGTAGAGGCACAGGACACATGGTAAGATACTGCCCTTCTAACGGGAGCCAGCAGACGTCTGATGGCCGAAGATCGCAGGCTCCAGGGAGAGTTTTCACTCTGGATGCAGCTAACGTCGACAGGTCATTAGGTTTGATGTAGGGTAGAGGTAAAATTTATAATTTTCCTTTGATAGTATTATTTGATTCTGGTTTGACGCACTTTTTTATTGCTGATACATGCGTAGAGAAAATAAAATTACCTGTATAGACCCTGCCCTGTGATCTATACATATCCACACCTTTGGGAGAAGCCACTATGTCCCCACGTATATGCCTAAATTACCCCTTAACCATTGATGATACCTTGTTTATTGTGGACCTAGTATGTATACCCTTGACTAGGATCGACATCATCTTGGGAATGGAATGGTTAACTAGGAATCGGGTCTTGCTAAACTGTTTTAAGAGAATAATCACTTACTTGGATAACGTGCCTGTGCGTGGGAGTGATAAAGTGTGTGAAATAGGTGATATGTCCCTCAATCTCTCTTAGGTAGAATTGCAGGATAGGTTAAACATAATCCCAATCGTTAGTGACTTTCCAAAGGTGTTTCCTTTAGAAATAGGTAAACTACCACCACCTAGAGAGATAGAATTTACTATTGACCTGATATTGGGTGCGGGCCCAATAGCCATGACTCCATATCGTATGGCCCCAATGAAATTAAGGGAATTAAAGGTCCAAATTGAGGATATGTTGGATAAGGGGTTCATTAGGCCGAGTGTATCACCATGGGGAGCTCCGGTCTTATTCGTAAAGAAGAAAGACGGGAGTTTAAGATTATGTATCGATTATCGGCAATTGAACAAGGTGACCATTAGGAATAAATACCCATTACCATGAATTGATGATTTATTTGATCAGTTACAAGGTGCGACTGTGTTTTCTAAGATATACTTAAGATCGGGATACCACCAAATTAAGGTTAGAGAGGAAGACATCCTTAAGACAGCGTTCAGCACTAGATACGACCACTATGAGTTTCCAGTGATGCCGTTTGGATTGACAAATGCACCTGCTGTCTTCATGGATTATATGAATAGAATCTTTAGACCTTATTTAGATCAGTTTGTAGTGGTATTCATTGATGATATCTTAGTCTACTCCAAGACTCACGAAGAACATGCCCAGCATCTTAGCACGATGTTATAGATACTAGAAGAGAAACAATTGTATGCTAAGTTAGAGAAATGTGAGTTTTGTTTAGAAGAAGTTAAATTCTTAGGACACGTGGTAAATGGGTAAGGAATAGCAATAAACCCTAAGAAAATTGAAGCAGTGTTAGATTGGGGTCGACCTAGGACAATCACCAAGATTAGGAGTTTCCTGGGTTTGGTCGGCTATTATAGGAAATTCATTCAAGGATTTTCTCAAATAGCCTTGCCATTAACCCGGTTGACTCGGAAGGTGGTGAATTTCAAATGGAGCGAGCAGTGTGAGAATAGTTTTCAGACTTTGAAAGAGAATTTAACCACCACTCCTGTACTAATCCTTCTAACTTAGAACCCTTCACCATATATACAGATGCATCCCTGAAAGGCCTAGGTTGCGTCTTAATGTAGGATGGAAAAGTTGTGGCTTATGCATCACGACAATTGAAACCTGCAGAGGAGAATTACCCCACCCATGACTTAGAATTAGCTGCCCTAAAGATTTGGAGACATTACCTGTATGGCGCAGTATTCAAGGTGTATAGTGATCATTAGAGCCTTAGGTATTTTTTTGATCAGAAGGAATTAAACATGAGGCAGCGTAAGTGGGTAGAATACCTAAAAGATTTTGATTTTGAATTGAAATATCATGTAGGGAAAGTGAATGTTGTGGCAAATGCATTAAGCCGAAAGTCGCTACAGTTAGCCAGCCTGATGATTAATAAGATGAGGTTACTTGAGGATTTTAACAATCTCAGCCTCAATGTAATCTCGTTTCTGAAGAGATTAGTGATGAGTGACTTCTTAATAACCTGCGAGCTGAGAGACCAGATTAGACAAGCCCAACTCGAGGATGAATCCTTAGAAGTATACGCCAACCAACCCAATTTTGGACTAGCCCCTGATGGAGTATTAATGTTTAGAAAGAGGGTAGTGATTCCAAACCATCAGGAGCTGAAGGAAAAAGTGCTAGCAGAGGCTCATCGAAGCCATTATACTATTCACCCAGGTATTTCCAAGATGTATCAAGATCTAAAGAGGAATTTTTCATGGCCTAGTATGCGGAAGGACATCAAAAACTACGTGAATGCCTGTTTGACTTGTCAACAAGTCAAGATAGAACATCAAAAACCCGCAAGGCTACTGAAACCCTTAGAGATACCGGAAAGAAAATGGGATTAAATAACCATGGATTTTGTGGTAGGATTACCTAGAACCCCAGCTAGATTTGATGCCATTTGGGTGATAGTGGATAGATTGACCAAGTTTGCTCACTTTTTTCCTGTTAAGATGCGATACTCCATGGAGAAATTGGCCGAGGTATACCTTAGGGAAATCATAAGACTACATGGATACCATCAGGTATAGTATCCGATCAAGACCCTAGATTTACTTCGAGATTCTGGCAATCCCTACAGCAAGCCTTAGGAACTCAGCTTAAGTTTAGCACAGCCTATCATCCTCAGACTGACAGGCAGTCTGAGAGGACTATCCAGACTTTATAAGATATTTTGAGGGCTTGTGTATTAGAACAGAAAGGGAGTTGGGATAAACACCTATCGTTGATAAAGTTTGCATACAATAACAGTTATCACTCTACTATCGGTATGGCACCCTATGAGGCTCTGTATGGGAGGAGTTGTAAATCACCCTTGAGTTGGGTAGAGACGGGGGAGAGTACCCTGTTGGGACCTGAGATTGTACAAGAAACCACTGATCCGATTAAAATGATCAGAGAAAAGATGAGGGTTGCCCAACAAAGACAAGAAGTATATGCAAATAAGAGAAGAAGGCCTTTAGAATTCCATGAGGGAGAACATGTGTTTCTGAGAGTGTCCCTCACCATGGGTATCGGTAGACAGGTAAGGACCAAGAAACTAAGCCCTAGATTCTTAGGACCATTCCAAATCCTACAAATGGTCGGTACAGTCACCTACGAAATTTCCTTACCTCCCCATTTGTCCAACTTACATGATGTCTTTCACGTCTCCCAACTTCTTAAATATGTCCTAGACTCTACGCATGTATTAGGGAATCAACCAATAATGTTAAAGGAAAATTTGACTTATGAATCTACTCCTGTACAAATCCTTGACTTTAAGACTAAGCAACTCCGGAATAAAATAATCCCTTTAGTTAAGGTACTTTGGCAGGATGTAGCGTCGCAGGAGATGACGTAGGAAAAGGAAGACGAGATGAGGCAACAATACCCAGAGCTGTTCACAGGTATGAATTTTGGGGACAAAATTTCTTTTAAAGGGGGAGAATGTAATAACCGAGGCTGTTTTTAAAAGATAAAAACTGAATTTTTACGTAAAATTTCATGTAATTGAGTATGGCACAATTTTTGAGGTCGACAGCTAAAACTAAGAGGCTTTTACGAGTCAGAAATGTAATCGAATGGAAGGAAACGTGACCTGACCATCAGAGACTGACAAAAATAGTTTTGGACTTCAATTTCACAGACGAAGGCCGAAACCTCTGCATGGGAACTCGTGCCAACATTTGAATTGATGGTAACGTCCTGAAGTTCCCTTGGGTGGTCCAGGAAAAGTCAGAATCGCCCCTGGAGCTTTAAATTCCCTGGAACCCTGTTATTTTCACTAATTCCTTCTCTCTCTTCTCTCTCCTCCTTCCTCCACCGTGCACCACCACCTGGGCCACCGTGGGCCACACCTGACCTACCAACCGACACCCCTCGCCACCCTCGAACTCCAGTAGCCACCCACGACCACCAACGGCCGCCAGGGTCGTTAGAAAATGAAGTTTTCTCCCTCCGTCGCGTGAAATCTTCGCCAGTTGAGATCGCCGCAGTCGGCCACTGTTGACCGTCACTGCCACCACTAGCGTGTAGGCTAAGCTGCCAGCTTTCTCTCCCAGCTAGAAGCCGTCGAACGGAGCCTCTATGCGAGCAGATCCAGGAAACTTCCTCTGTCGTGCGTCATTTTTTGAGGCCAAAAAATGCCATCCAAACGGCCGTGAACTGCCGCGCCACCACCATATTTGGACTCCTCATCTTGACGGCTTCACCGTGGTGTAATTTTTGAAGAAAACTGCACCTCTCTGTTGTGCGCCGCTGTTGGAGAATCCAGAAAGACACCTGAGAGACACCGAGACTGCCCCGGGACAGATTTCTATCATCCGGCAACCCCGGTAAGGTCTGATTCACCTAAACCTAATGATTTTTGATAGAATTGATTGCCAAACACAAATAGGAAATAAATTAACTTAGGAAATAGGGTAATCAGACTTAGGACTGTGGAATTGATGACGTGATGAGCTCAAATATTTGTGTAAATGTCTAGGGAATTGATTTGGCTCAAAATTCGAGGATACGAGAAGTCTCGAATTGATTTGGAGTAAACGGAGACCTGGTAGGATAATTTACACTTTCCGAACGTTGGAATTGATTATGTAGATACCTGAACGATTAGATTTAATTGCATAGATTTTTGTGTTGCTTTCAATGGACTAAATTGCATGACTATGTGCTAGGAATTCCATTTGCATGTTAGACATTTTGTTTATCGAGTTTAGATGCCATTAGGACAGATTTACTTAGGGTAGGGTACTTGACAGCCAGTTTGGGACGAGCGTTAAGTATCCCGAGTGTACGGAGTTTTATAATGATATTATTTTTACCAGATTTAGCCTGCACTGTGTTAGGGATCACGTGATAAATCAGGACGACCCTAAGAAAGGTTTAAGGAGTATAAGGGGGGATAGCCTACATGAGAAAACGCTGTGATTTAGGCGTAATACCCTAAAACCCTAAGGAATAGCTGACCGTGAGCATATGAGTTCGAATAGACTGTATGAGGATGAGAATTGGCGTATGTTCACATGCTAGGGGATGCCCTAGATGTTGATTCTCACCTGGTCCTTGAGTGAGTGATTGGTGTTATGGATCACACTCACAATATAGGCGAGATTCGGGTGATTGGTGTTACGGATCACACCCAATGATAAGAGATGAAATTTCTCTAGACGACGTGGAATTGGATGATTTTAGATTCAATCGCAGAGGATTTGTGGCCAACATGGATTTAGATACACCAGGCATGGGATTTAACCTGATTTTGATCATCGATTTTTAAAGAAATATATTTTTTTATGATGTCTGAGCAATTGCCGTGATTTCCATGCGATAAAATGATTTTTTAAGATAAGGTATTTCACGGATTTTAAACTGATTTCGGGAAGTTATTTTTGGTGCTTCCACAGCTGAGTAATCAACCAGATTTTGAATTATATTGTGAATTGTAAATTATTCTTATGGGATTTCATATCTCACTAGGTTGTTTACTCATATGAACAGGAACAGGGACCTAGACGCTAGCTGGGCAAGGCATTAGTGATAGACAGGAGAGCAGCGTAGTCTAGGCTTGAATAGTGATGTATATATATGTATCCTGTGGTTGCTGTACTGTAATTTGTAATTATGATGTATATTACTGTTGAATGGAAGTAATCTGCTGTGTTAATGACTGGTTGTACTTTTGGATACGTTCAAAATACAGGGCAGACTCTGCCAAATTTTTGGCAAGGTTTACCGATGTAAATGTGTGAAATTAAGATGGAATTTGCATGAATGAATTGTACATTGTATGTATGGACTTTATTTTATCATTCCAGAGTATTTTATAATGACTGTATGTATAATTTGTATAGCTGCATGTGAATTAGGGTTGAACGGAATCTGAATGGACGACGGAATGTCTATTTGGGTTACCGTCAACCAGTAGCGATCCCCTGACATTCCCACATCGGGAATAACTATTTCTAAAACCCATATGCTTCTGCTAGTCAGATAGAGGATAGTATGTTGTGGATTAGGGGGTCGTTACAACCATTTTCCCCCTGAAACTTTTATGGGAAATTTCAAATTTATGTTAGCTACAATAACTAGTATTTTAGCTAAAATTATGGCTTACTACCCCTAGATTATTGAAAGCCTATATATCTTCCCTAACTAAACCTTTTCCATTTCATTTCAATCCCTGCTCTTTTCTTTTGAATTTAATCCCTCACTCTAATGCAACTATATGCAACCAATCCTAATGCAACATACACAAACAGTTAACTTATTTAAGAACTAGCAAACATCTCTTATAATTAGAAGGAGAAAATGTTACAATGAGATCGTTGTTCAACCCATGGTCTCATGACTATTAGGGATTTATGTCAATTACCTTTATTTAAAAGCAATTCTTTGCCATTTTGGTTGCACGTGTGCTCTTATTTCACAGATGTTGTCTACAAAATAAATTAAAATTTTCAAATTTAATTGAACATGTTTTGTCAGATATTATCTGCAAAACATGTTTAAATTAAATTGTAACTTTTTTACAGCAAAAAATGTAGTTATGTAGAAAAAAAATTATATTTATAAAAATAATAATAAAAGTTATATTTAAAAAATATGATATTTCGGTACAAAAACCATAGCAAAAACAATTCTTTTACTTTGAAAAGAATGTAGAAGCAAAAACATCACATTTTTTAAGACAATTGTACTCTCATGAAAAGTTATTAATTATTATAATTACTTCTAATTTTTTTAATTATATTTTTAAAACATGCTTTTCCATAGTAAATTAATGATCAAAGTAATTTTTAAAAAGATTTTTTAAACACAATAATATTGATAAAAGATGTTTATCAAACAATTTTATCAAATACAAATTATTTCCTCTTCATCTTATTTATTATAATCCCTTATTTGAAAAAAAAATTAAAGTAAAAAAAATTCAAAACAATCCAAACCTTAAATTTAAGAGTAAATTAATTATTTAGTCCTTGAAATATGCATGTTCTCTCAATTTAGTCCTTAAAAGATCAATTCCTAATCAGTTTGGTCATTTGATTAATATAACAGATAGAAAGTTAATTAGTAGTAGCATTAATGGGCGTTGAATCCTATTTAGAAAAAAATACAAATACTGTATGTTTTGGTAATGTATAATTTTTAAAATAAAACATATCATATTTACAAATTATACACAAAAAAATGTAAACTGTGTGTTTTGAATATTTAATTCATAAATCTGATGCGTTTTACTTTTTTATTATTGAATATGATTCAATTTGTCATTTAATAGTCAAATTAGTATATATTAATATCACTATTAGTTAACTTTTCATCTATCCTATTTACCGAAGGACTAAATTGATTGGAGATTAATTTTTCAATGATCAAATTGAGATATTTCATCTTTTAAAAACTAAATTAAAAAAACACATCTTTCAAGAAACAAATCATTAATTTAATCTAAAGTTAAATTTAGCATAATAGAAGCTAAGGAATAGCATCAAGGTATGACATGGGTAAAGCCTCTATTTTTTCTCTTGCTAAACTTTACTTTTCATTCTGGTCCCTATCTCTATAGAAAAAAAAAAATGTTCCTCATGGAGAAGATAGTGTATTTTACCCTTGTAATATCATAAAAATTTAAAATAATTGACCAATTTACTAAGTTTAATATTTATTAGTCACACAACGGAATAGAAATTGACTTTTAGGTTATAGAAGTTGATGTATGGTATATGTTTTTATGGAAAATAAATTATTTTCACGAAACAAATGAGTAAAACAAATCAACTTTTACTATCTATTCTAACAAAAAAAATAATATTTTTTAATATAAATTTGTGTTTATGTCACTTGAAAAAAAAATCTCTTAATAGAACATGCAGAATAATTTGAAACTCTAAAAGTCAATTCTCTTGATCTTGTGATATATTCAATTTAGAAGATTATTAATTGTTTCACTTATATGAACTTTAAAGAAATAAAAAGTTATTTTTAAAATTTAGGTACTAATTTTATAATTAGGTTATAGTTTATAGGGTAAAATATCTTCTCCCCATTTTTAAAAAATTGATGATTAAATATCAATTATACAAAGAGAATAAAATATTGATTATAATTTTAGATTGTGTCTTATTTATAAAAATATTTTTAGTTTTCATTCTCTATTTTTATTTCTTAAAATTAGTTTTATTTTTCAAGTCTTTAACATTTTTAAAATATTTTTAGGTAAATTTAATTTTTTTAAATAACAACAACAACAATAACAATAACAATAATATTAATTGATATATCTGGTTTAGTCCCACCACTGATATGCTACCAAGTTGCATATAACCATTGGCCTAGCCAAAAAGCCACGCGAATGCCCTCTTGGGCTAGCGATCGCCCATACGCCAAGTCATCCATGTGATCACCTACAACTAACCTTGTAACAATTTCCATTCACTTATTCGCCTAAATAAGGAGCAACCTTGATCTCCCCAAGGTATGACATTCTTAGTACATGCAGACTTTTTCTTTTACATTCTCGTATTTTCCCTATTGACTTGACCGTTGGAGGTGCATCAAGGAGGTCATCTCCCCTTATGCATTCCTTTTTCGGGTTACTCATCCTCAATGATGTTCTTGCCTATCCTTTCAAGATAGAGACCTTATCACATGGATCGAGCCAAGTGGAGAATTTAGTCTCACACTGAGCAAGCCCATATGATAGCTTGCAATCCAAGCAAGATCGTAATGGAAAACCTCAAGAGAGTTCAAGTTCTCATAGGAAAACCACCATCAATCTCTTCTAGCCTAGGGACACTTATGCCCGAGTATAGAGCCCAATAAAGTGTGTGAGGTTTGTGTTCTAAGTGTTTGTGTGTGATGAGAGCAAACCCTAGGATCTACCTCCCCTCATTTACAAAGTGGATTGGATTACAAAACAAAGAGAAAAAAAAACCCATATATATTGCATAAATGGCCCAAGGCCCAAACAAAAAAAATAAATAAAAGTAAATAAATAAAAGCTTAAGGTAATTAAAATAAATAAAAGGCCACAAAATTTTACAAAAATACTTTATTATTGGGCTTTACTCATAAAGTATCCCTAGCAAAGTCCCTCAACTGTCCCTCCTAACTTTTAAAATGGAAAATGGATTTGACACCAAATTTTAAAGAAAAATTTGGAAAACTACAAAAATGATTTTTGTGAACAATTTTTAAAATTTTGGTGGACAAGGCTCAAATTTTAGAAAAATAGTCTCGAAGCAAAGATAGGATTTGAGAGTCCAATTGATTCCTAGGGAAGGTACTAGGTGTAACATCCTCCTAATCAACTTAGTCTCCAAATGGAATTTTATTGAGTTAGGGATATGTTTGTCATGAAAATGTGATACAGAAAGCTAGAGAAGTTAATTATGGATTGATTGACTGCTAAACGAAGTCGAAATGAGTTTTGATTTAAGAGAAAATGAAGTTTTAAGGAAAGGGTATATTTGGGTAATTTAACCCAAAGGATAGATAAGGAATTAAAAATCAGATAATTAGAAATGAAACCCTAAAGGAATTAAAATATGAAAGTGGCACATAAAGGGAGAAACTTTTTAGGATATCTAAAATTAATTTCTGATCCAAGGGACTAATTTGTAATTATTTTTCTTAATTTTATTTAACTATATTTTCTCCCCCATGAAAACTCAAGTATAACTAAAGGAAAAAGGGGAGATGAAGCTTATATACACACTCACAAGAACTTCACCTAGAGAGAAAGAGTGGAACTAGTGAGAGAAATTAGAAGAATCTCAAGAACAAGGAGTAGATCTAAACTAGAACTTGAAGGGAATTGTTAGAACCACTGAATTCCAAGCAGAAACAACTTGATTAATGCACAAATCTCAAAGGTAATTAAGAAAATACTCCCTTTCTCCTTTGGGTGCAATAACCCATTCTCTTTCTAAAGAAAACTCTAAAAAATCTATGGTTTGAGCTGATTTAGGGAGATTTACATTTGTATTCTTCAACTTGTATGCTAGGTATATACTTGTAAAGCCTTGTTAGAGGTTGATCTATGCTATAAATGAGATTTATAGTTATGGGTTATGTTTTTTCTCTTCATCAGTATGCTTCTTATGGTACGGTTGATTCCTAGCTTAAAAGAAATGATTTTTATTGTATGCTGGTGTTTTGAGAAGAATAAAGGAGTTTATGATTGACTCTAAATGAAAATTTACAAGTTTTCTTGAAGATTTAGGACTCAAAATGGATTAAAAGATCAATTTTCATACTTTTGAACCCAGAAAAATAAAAAATTTAGGTGTCTTTGCTGCGGATATAAGCCATCTTCGCCGTGGCGAACTGGCACTATGTCTCAGTCATGACACAAACCTATTTTCATCGTGACACAAACCTATTTTTACGATGACAAACTGCCTCTAAAGTTTTCTATGTTCTTTGCCTTGAGACTTCGTCATAGTGAACTTCCTTTACATTTTTGAAGTTTCCATCTTTGTATTTTGGCCTCTTTTCTTCCCCAAACCTCATGCAAAATCTAGGAAATCATCTCGAATCCATAGTAATGTATTTGAGAAGTAATATGGGATAAGATTGAAGGGAAATAACTAGAAAGACAAAGTGTAAATACTCTTATTATATTCCTAGTCTAGATAAGTTCTAGGTCAAATGATTGGTAATTGATATGGGACGGTTATTGAAAATTTCACATTTGAATTATAGAATAGAATGGAAAAATATCCATCCAAATTTGGAAACAATTGTGAAAAATATTGTGCTAATGGTTAACCATAAGTGAGTTACATGAATAGCTATGGAGTTACTTACTTAAATTTAAACCAATCATGATCAAGGAACTTATCAAACTGGTGTATATAGTAGAGGGTATTAAGATAATGTTTTGCCCCATAAAAGAGGGATATCTTTAAAGCAACATTGTCCCATAACACGGGTGTAAATTGTAACATCCCATAATTTTAATTAGTCTAAATTAAGGCTCTTTAATTGATTGGATGAAGTTACTTGTGTTATTTAATGATTAGAATAAATGTGCTAAAAGATAATGGTGTCAAAATTTTGAGGAGCTTGATTAATTTCCCTTTTGATTAGCCGAATTGTCAAGGGGAGAAGAGCATAACCAATTTAAGAATCTCATGCACATTCAAAAAAAAAAAAGTGGTGAAGGATAATGGTCTTTAAATTGCTTTATTTATATCCACCCATTGCATGAAGTGGCAACACATGGAACCCCACATGTGCCTTACATGCCATGCAAGTTTTGCATGAAGGAAGGGGCCTACGTGAATCCTCTTCTTTGGCACCACAAATGATGAAATTCACATGCACACTAAGACAAGTGGCGTGAGTTTAGCCTTTCCCTTTTCCTTCCCTTTTGTTTATTTTCCATTACTTTCAATTAAGGTGACCGAATGGGCTAAGGAGAAGTGCATAATTTTTTTAATTGAAATATGCACATGAGAACACACGTGAGGTATGAAAATATGGTTAAGAAAAGAATACAAAAAGGTGCAGCCTTTATTTACATCCAAAACCATGTAAGAATGCAAGCTTTTCCCTCTTTCCTTTAACTTGTGTAAGAAGCTAACCTAAACTTGCAAGGAAGTGAAAATTCTACTTAAAGTACAATGGGAACAACCATGAAATGGAAAAATTAAGCCATGTGGCGTCTTCCCTTCATCTTGGTCGAATGGAAATTGAAGAAGAGAAGAAGAGAAGGTGGCGCGACGACTGAATGGAAGTTAAAATAAGCGAAGAAAGAAAGGTGGAGAAAACAATGGGAAGAGGTTACTTGCAAGAAAAGAAAAGTGTACTTTCAAGTACACCTAGTGTAACGACCCCCAAATCAACAATTCACTATCCTCTATCTGAGTAGCGGAAGCATATGGGTTTTCAAAATAGTTTTTCCCGATATGGGAACTTTAGGGGATCGCTACTGGTTGAGCGTAACCCAAATAGACTGTTCCTTCGTCCATTTAGGTTCCGTTCAACCCCAAATCACATTAAAGCTATGCTAAATATACATACAATCACCGCAATAAGCTCTGGAATATTAAAACTAATAACCGTAAATTAAACATACATATATTCACATGTAATCCATCAAAATTCTAAATTTCAGTTATAATTTCCTGCCAAAAATTTGACATAGTTTCCCCTGTATTTTGAACGTTACCCAGATACAAACAGTCATCTGATTCTAATATATACATCAAATATAATCGAATCCAACAGATAAAACCAACAACAACCAAAAACTACCAGTAAATACATAAATCCAACAACAGAATCATCAAATAATATATATACAATCAGATTCAAGCCTAAGACTAAGTTATACGTCTGTCTGTCATCAAATCTCTGCCCAGCTATCTTCTAGGCCTCTATCCCTGTTCATCTGAGTAAACAACTTCATGAGATATTTAAATTCCAGTAGAGTAATTTATAGTAAATAGTTATTTAAAAACTAGAAAAATGCTCAGTGGTGCGAGCACAGAAAATAACTTCCCTGATCATTTCGAAAATCAATGAAATACCCTATCTTTTAAAGTCATTAAAATAGCACAAAAATTGATGCAGTTATTCAATGAATATAAAAGTTTATTTTTTAAAAATCTGTAAGTAATATCAAATCAATTCCCATGCCCGGTGTTTCTAAATACACGTTGGCCACAAATCTTATACGACCGTACCTGAATCTATCTAATTGCATGTCATCTGGAGAAAATCTATCTCTTATCGTTAGGTGTGATCCATAACAACAATCACCCATAATCTCGCCTATATTGTGAGCGTGATCCGTAACACCAATCACTCACTCAAGGCCCAGGTGAGAATCAACATCTAACACGTCCCCTAGCATGTGCACATATGCCAATTCTCATCCTCATACAATCTATTCAAAATCATATGCACACGGTCGACTAGTCCTCAGGGTTCTAGGGGATTACGCCTAAATCATAATGTTTCCCCTTATAAATTATCCCCCCTTATACTCCTTAAACCTTTCTTAGGGTCATCCTGGTTTACTGCATAATTCCTCGTGAATGCAGGCTATATTTGGTTAAAACAAATATTTATAAAATTCCCTGCACTCGGGATACTCAATGGCCGTCCCATACCTGTTGTTAAGTACCCTACCCTAAGTCAATCTATTCCTATGGCATATAAATCCGATAGCCAAATTGTCTAACATGCAATAGACAATACCAGCAAACAGGCATGCATTTATATCCATTGAAAGTAGCACGTATTTCTATGAAATCAATCTAAAATCGTTCAGGTATTCACAGAATCAGTCTAAAGTTTGGGAAGCGCAAATTACCCTACTTGGTTTCTGTTTGCTCCTAATCAATCTGAGACTTCTTGTATCCTCAGAATCTGAGCCTAATCACTTTCCTGGGTAATTAGATTAATACTTTAGTCCGTTACGTAATCAATTTCACTTTCCTTGGTGCAATTACATGTTTTTCTAAGCCTATAAGTTTCTATGAATATTCAGCATCTAATTCAGTCAAAAATACATTGAATTAGGGAAATTTAGATCATACCGGGGGTTCTGACAGGTGGGAATTTGCTTCTAGCGTCTTTCTGGCTTCTTCGGCAGTGGCGCACGGTGGCACACGATAGAGGGGTGCGGTTGAGCTCAAAAATTATACCAGAGTGAAGCCCTCAAGATGAGGAGTCCAAATTTGGGGTTTACGCGATGGTTCTCGGCCATTAAGGTGGCATTTTCCAGCGATGAAACTTCACGCACGATGAACGAAAATCTCCTCGATCCGGGCACATGGCGGCTCCGTTCGACGGCTGTGAGCTGTGGGAGGAAGTTGGCAGCTCAGCCTTGACAATGGCGGGACGGTGACCAAAAATGATGCCAGAAGGTGGAGATCACGGCAGCGCAAGGAATTCGCAATGGAGGAGGAAAATGGAATTTTTCTGGTGAGGGTGACAGCCATTGGTGGTTGTGGGTGGTTGCTGGAGGTCAAGGGTGGTGAGGCACATCGATTGGTAGGTGAGACGGCATCCCAGGGTGGCGGTGGTGGCCGTGCGCGGTGGTGAGAGGAGGAGAGAGAAGAGAGAGAAAATGGGGTGAAGAGAGAGAGTAGAGGTGGGAAAATGATGGAATTTGTGACATTTAGGGAGTTTAAAGCTTTCGATGGTGATTTTGTCTTTTGCCACATCACCCGAGATAACTTTTAGATGTCGTCTTCGATCTGGTCATGGGCACAGTTTCCCATGCAAGTGTTTCGGCCTCCGTTTGAGGAACCGAAGTCTGGAACTCTATCTATTAGATTCTTAATGCCGAGCTGCGTTTTCTTCCATTGGATCAAGTTTTCTGACTCTAAGAAATTCCCTGATTTCAACTCAAATCTTAGAAAATCATGCCGGACTAAATTTTAAAAAAAATGTTATATTCATACAATTTATTATTTTTTAAAATTTTTGATTATTACATTCTCTCCCCCTTAAAAGAAATTTTATCCCCAAAATTCGTACCTGTGAATAACTCTGGGTATCGTTGCCTCATCTCATCCTCCTTCTCCCAGGTCATCTCCTGCGATGATACATCCTGCCAAAGTACCTTAACTAAAGGGATTATCTTATTCCAAAGTTGCTTAATCTTAAAGTCAAGGATTTGTACAGGTATAGATTCATAAGTTAAATTTTCCTTTAATTTTATAGGTTGATTCCCCAATACATGCGCAGGGTCTGGTATGTATTTGCGGAGTTACGAGACGTGAAAGACATCATGCAAGTTGGACAGGTGTGGAGGTAAGGCAATCTGATAAGCGATTGGATCGACCCTTTGTAGGATTTGGAATGGTCCTAGGAATCTAGGGCTTAGTTTTTTGGTCCTTACTTGTCTACCGATACCCGTGGTAGGGGACACTCTCAAGAAAACGTGTTCTCCCTCATTAAATTCTAAAGGTCTTCTCCTCTTATTAGCATAGGCTTCCTGTCTTTGTTGGACTGCTCTCATCTTTTCTCTGATCATTTTGATTTGATCAATGGTCTCTTGTACAATCTCAAGTCCCAACAATGTACCTTCCTCCATTTCTACCTAATTTAGAGGTGACTTACAATTTCTCCCATACAGAGCAACAAAAGGTGCCATACCAATGGTGGAGTGATAACTGTTATTGTATGCAAACTCTATCAAAGGTAAGTATTTATCCCAACTTCCTTTCTGTTCTAGCACATAAGCCCTCAACATATCTTCTAAAGTTTAGATGGTTCTATCATACTGCCCATCAGTCTGAGGATGATAGGCTGTGCTAAACTTAAGCTAGTTTCCTAATGCTTGCCGTAGGGATTTCCAAAATCTTGAAGTAAACCTAGGGTCCCGGTCTAAAACTATATCAGATGGTATTCTGTGTAACCTCACGACTTCCCTAAGGTATACTTCAGTCAATTTTTCCATGGATTACCTCATCTTAACAAGAAAAAAGTGAGCATATTTGGTTAATCTTTCCACTATCACCCAAATGGCATCATAACCGGCTGGTGTTCTAGGTAATCCTACCACAAAATATATGGTTATTTGATCCCATTTCTTTTCTGGTATTTCCAGTAGTTTTAGTAGCGTTGTGGGTTTCTGATGCTCTATCTTGACCTATTGACAAGTCAGACAGGCATTCACATAGTTCATGATGTTCTTTTGCATACCTGGCCACCAAAAGTTCCTCTTCAAATCCTAATACATCTTGGAAATACCTGGGTGGATAGTATAGTGGCTTTGATGAGCCTCTGCTAACACTTTTTCCTTTAGCTCCTGATGGTTTGGAATTACTACTCGTTTCCTAAACATCAATACTCCATCAGGGGCTAGTCCAAAATCAGGTTGATCTGCATATACCTCCAAGGATTCATCCTCTAATTGGGCTTATCTAATCTGCTCTCTCAATTCGCAGGATATCAGGAAGTCATTCATCACTAATCTCTTCAGAAATGAGATTACATTGAGGCTAAGATTCCCAAAGTCCTCAAGTAACCTTATCTCATCTACCATTAGGCTAGCTAATTGTAGTGATTTCCAGCTTAATGTATCTGCTACAACGTTAGCCTTCCCTGCACGATATTTTAATTCAAATTCAAAATCCTTTAAGTACTCTACCCACCTTCTCTGCCTCATATTTAGTTTCTTTTGATAAAAAAAGTACCTAAGGCTCTTATGATCACTATAAACCTCAAATATAACCCTATATAAATAATTTCTCTAAATCTTTAGGGCAAACACAATGGCAACTAATTCCAAATCATGGGTATGGTAGTTCTCCTCTGTAGGTTTCAATTGCCTCGATGCATAATCCACTACTTTTCCATCCTGCATTAAAATGCATCCTAAACCTTTTAATGATGCATCTGTATATACCGTAAAGGGTTCTAAAGGTTTCAGGATTATTAATACAAGAGCGGTGGTAAATTTTTCTTTCAAAGTCTGAAAACTCTCTTCACACTGCTCGCTCCATTCAAAATTTACACCCTTTTGAGTCAACCGGGTTAATGGCAAGGCTATCTAGGAAAATCCTTGAATTAACTTCCTATAATAGCCGGCCAAACCTAGAAAAATTCTAATCTCAATGACCGTTCTTGGTCGACCCCAATCTAATATTGCTTCGATTTTCTTAGGGTTTATTGCAATCCCTTCTCCATTTACCACGTGACCTAGAAATTTCACTTCCTCTAACCAAAACTCACATTTTTCCAACTTAGCATACTGTTGTTTCTCTTCCAATATTTGTAGCACCGTGCTAAGATGTTGGGCATGCTTTTTGAGTCTTAGAATAGACCAAGATATCATCCATGAATATCACAACAAATTAATCTAAGTAGGGTCTAAAGATTCTGTTTATGTAGTCCATGAAGACAGCAGGTGCATTAGTCAAACCAAACGGCATCACTAGAAACTCATAGTGGTTGTATCTTGTGCTAAACGCTGTCTTAGGGATGTCTTCCTCTCTAACCCTAATCTGGTGGTATTCTGATCTTAAATCTATCTTAAAGAATATAGTCGCACCTTGCAACTGGTCAAATAAATCATCGATCCGTGGTAATGGATATTTGTTCCTAATGGTCACCTTATTCAGTTGCCGATAATCAATACATAATCTTAAACTCTCATCCTTCTTCTTTACGAATAAGACAGGAGCTCCCCATGGTGACACACTCGGCCTAATAAACCCTTTTTCTAACAATTCCTCTATTTAGATCTTTAATTCCCTCAATTCCGTTGGGGCCATTCGGTATGGAGTCATGGCTATTAGGCCTGCACCCGGAATCAGGTTAATGATGAATTCTATCTCTCTAGGTGGTAGAAGTTTACTTACTTCCAAAGGAAACACCTTTGAAAATTCACTAACAATTGGGATTAGATTTAGCTTATCTTGCAATTCTACCTGAGAGAGATTGAGGGACACATCAACTACCTCACTCGCTCTATCACTCCCTCGCCCAAGCACGTCATCCAAGTAAGTAATCGTCCTCTCAAAACAGTTTAACAAGACTCGATTCCTAGTTAACCAATCCATTCCCAAATGACATCGATCCCAGTCAAAGGTATACACACTAGGTCTACAATAAATAGGGTATCCTCAATGGTTAATGGGCAGTTTAGGCATATTTACGGAGATATGGTAGTTTCTCCCAAGGGTGTGGATATGTATAAATCACAGGGCAGGGTTTGTATAGGTAAATTTATTCTTTCTACGCATGCATTAGAAATAAAAGAATGCGTGGGACCCGAATCAAAAAAAATTATCAAAGGAAAATTGTAAATTTTACCTCTACCCTACATCAAACCTGATGACCTGTCGACATTGGCGGCATCCATAGTAAAAGCTCTCCCTGAAGCCTGCGGTCTTTGGCCACCTGGTGTCTGTTGGCTTCCACTTGAGGGGCAATACTTTGCCATGTGTCCTGTACCCCCACACTTGTAGCACTAAACTGGAGTCTGATGCCAACAGGTTTGATTAGGATGCCTGGTCCCACACTTCAAACAGAGTGCACTATCGGGCCGTCTGCTGCCACTGCTTGAAGACCCTGGTTGCGGTTTGAACATCCTGCCTTTCACATTGAGATTTCTAGTTAGTGGTCTCGACCTGTTACCTATTCGCTATGTCATGTTTTGCTTCTATTCTAGGTTTTTACTCAGGATCTGACACTTGTTCCTTCCAGGCCTCATTATAATGTATCCGCAGGTATGTGGAATATCTAGATAGTTCTTTAAATTGCTCCAAATATTCCTCTAAGGGTCTACCTCCCTGTGTGAGCTTCAAAAATTATGCTTCCTTGGACTGTTTAATGCTCTCAGGAAAGCATTTATCCATAAAAACCCTCTTAAAAGATTCCCAGGTGAGCGGGATGCCCCTACTCTCCATCAGCTACTAGGCACCTGTCCACCATTATTCTGTTTCGCACTTCAACATATATGTTGCATATGTTACTTTCTGTTCTTCATTACATTTCAATAGGCGAAAGATCTTTTCTATCTCCTTCAACCATGCTTCCACTGCAGCTGGGTCGGAGGCACCTGAAAATGGAGGTGGACCTGCTCTCTGAAATTTAATCCATCCTTGATATAACAGATTGACATTCTGAGTGTTTCCATCGTTTCTAGTCTGCCTGTCCTCCTGTTGCTGCCTTATTACATTGGCGCTTGTGGTAGCTTGGTCCCTTATGGCATCGGCCATCATCCGAATAGAATCCATCATCTCTCGCATGTCGACGTTAGTCTCCATGCTGGTACTACCTAAAGCACCCTGATTTCTGTGCCTTGGCCTTCCTCTTGGCCTCCATGTGTTATCCCTGCTAGGTTTTGCCATGTCTAGCTGACACAGAAAGAAAATGATTAGTCTTAAACAACAACAGTTAATGGCAAAATGTTAAATTCATTCCCTCACTTATCAATTCAAAATCAGGTCCTGAATATTCTAGAGTTAAATCAATTAAAACCCTAAAGCTGTAAGCCCAAAGATCCATAACCACTAGTCCATTAAACCAGACAACCAACAACCCGGGCTCTGATACCATAATTGTAACGACCCCCAAATCAACAATACATTATCCTCTATCTAAGTAGCGAAAGAATATGGGTTTTTAAAATAGTTTTTCCCGATATGGGAACGTCAGGGGATCGCTACCAGTTGAGCGTAACCCAAATAGATTATTCCTTCGTCCATTCAGGTTCCGTTCAACCCTAAATCACATTGTAACTATGCTAAATATACATACAATCACTGCAATAAGCTCTGGAATATTAAAACTAATAACCGTAAATTAAACATACATATATTTACATGTAATCCATCAAAATTCTAAATTTCAGTTATAATTTCCTGCCAAAAATTTGACAGAGTTTCCCCTGTATTTTGAATGTTACCCAGATACAAACAGTCATCTGATTCCAATATATACATCAAATACAATCCAATCCAACAGATAAAACCAACAACAACTAGAAACTACCAGTAAATACATAAATCTAACAACATAATCATCAAATAATATATATACAATCAGATTCAAGCCTAAGACTAAGCTATACGTCTGTCTGTCATCAAATCTCTGCCCAGCTATCTTCTAGGCCCCTGTCCCTATTCATCTGAGAAAACAACTTCATGAGATATTTAAATCCCAGTAAAGTAATTTACAGTAAATAGTTATTTAAAAACTAGTTGAATGCTCAGCGGTGCAAGCACCAAAAATAACTTCCCTAATCATTTTGAAAATCAATGAAATACCTTATCTTTTAAAGTCGTTAAAATAGCACAGAAATCGATGCAGTTATTTAATGAATATAAAAGTCTATTTTCTAAAAATCTGTAAGTAACATCAAATCAATTCCCATGCCTAGTGTTTCTAAATACATGTCGCCCACAAATCTCATGCAACCGTACCTGAATCTATCTAATTGCATGTCATCTGGAGAAAATCTATCTCTTATCGTTGGGTGTGATCCATAACACCAATCACCCGTAATCTCACCTATATTGTGAGTGTGATCCGTAACACCAATCACTCACTCAAGGACCAGGTGAGAATCAACATCTAGGGCGTCCCCTAGCATGTGCACATACGCCAATTCTCATCCTCATAAAGTCTATTCAGAATCATATGCACATGGTTGACTAGTCCTTAAGGTTCTAGGGTATTATGCCTAAATCACAACGTTTCCCCGTATAGGCTATCCCCCCTTATACTCCTTAAACCTTTCTTAGGGTCATCCTGGTTTACTACGTAATTCTTAGCGAATGCAGGCTATATTTGGTTAAAAAAAGCATTTATAAAATTCCCTGCACTTGGGATACTCAACGGCTATCCCATAGCGGTTGTTAAGTACCCTACCCTAAGTTAATCTGTTCCTATGGCATCTAAATTCGATAGACAAATCGTCTAACATGCAACAGAAAATACCATCACACAGGCATGCATTTATATCCATCGAAAGCAGCATGCATTTTCATGCAATCAATCTAAAATCATTCAGGTATTCACAGAATCAGTCTAAAGTTCTGGAAGCACAAATTACCCTATCTGGTTTCTGTTTGCTCCTAATCATTCTGAGACTTCTCGTATCCTCAGAATCCGAGCCTAATCACTTTCCTGGGCAATTAGATTAATACTTTAGTCTGTTACGTAATTAATTTCACTTTCCTAGGTCTAATTACACATTTTTCTAAGCCTATAAGTTTCTATGCAAATTCGGCATCCAATTCAGTCAAAAATACGTTGAATTAGAGCGATTTAGATCATATCGGGGGTTTCGACAAGTGGGAATTTGCTTCTGGCGTCTTTCTGGCTTCTCCGGTTGTGGCGTATGGCAACGCATGGCAGAGGGGTGCGGTTGAGCTCAAAAATTATACCAGAGTAAAGCCCTCAAGATGAGGAGTCCAAATCTGGGGTTGGCACGGTGGTTCTTAGCTGTTAAGGCGGCATTTTTCGGCGATGAAACTTCACGTACGATGGACAAAAATCTCCTCGATCCGGGCGAGTGGCAGCTCTGTTCGACGGCTGCGAGCTGTGGAAGGAAGTTGGCAGCTCAACCTTGACAATGGTAGGGGCGGTGACGGCAAATGACACCAGACGATGGAGATCACGGCAGCACAAGGAATTCGCGATAGAGGAGAAAAATATAGTTTTTTCGTCTAGGGTGGCGGCCATTGGTGGCCGTGGGTGGTTGCTGGAGGTCAAGGGTGGTGAGGCGCGTTGGTTGGTAGGTCGGACGGCATCCCAGGGTGGCGATGGTGGCCGTGCACGGTGGTGAGAGGAAGAGATATAAGAGAGAGAAAATGAAGTGAAGAGAGAGAGTAGAGGTGGGAAAATAATGGAATTTGTGACGTTTAGGGAGTTTAAAGCTTCCGAGGGCGATTTCATCTTTTGCCACATCACCTGGGATAAATTTTAGATGCCGTCTTTGATCTGGTCGTGGGCACAATTTCCCATGCAAGTGTTTCGGCCTCCGTTTGAGGAACCAAAGTCCGAAACTCTATCTATCAAATTCTTAACGTCGAGCTGCATTTTCTTCTATCGGATCAGGTTTTCTAACTCCGAGAAATTCCCCGATTTCAACTCAAATCTCAAAAAATCATGCCGGACTAAATTTTAACGAAATAAATTTTAAATTCATACAATTTATTATTTTTTAAAAGTTTTGATTATTACACTTAGTGCAGAATTTTGTGTGAGAAAAATGAGATTGTGTATGCAACAAGAAAGCCGCACAAATTATAAAGAATAAAAAGGATGCAGCCATGAAATAGAAAAGATGCAAATTTTCATGCACCACACGCCAAAGCCAAGGAAAAAGGGGAGAAATAAAAAAGAAAAGGTGCAGTGTGCTCCCCTTCATTTTGGCTGAATGGAATTGGAAAAGGGAGAAGAGCATTGGAAGAAAAAATGGCAGCACCTAATTAGCCATAGGACACATGAATTCATCCTCTCTTTCTTCCTTCTTACGTGACCAAGTGGGCAAGAGAGAAGAGTGCAAAAATTTTATTTTACAAATGTGGTTGCTTGTTAGGGGGATAACTAATGTGCAAGGAGAGGAAAAAGGAAGCAAATGTAGCATGAGTTAGGAGAAGTAAACCAAAATTTACAAGGGAATGGGCTGCACTTAGGCCACACATGAAAAGGGAAAGAGAAAATGGAAGAAGGGTTGCACTAGTAACACAAAAAAAAGGGGAAAGGGGCAGCATCCCACTCAAGGAAAATACACACACACGTGAAGAAAGAAAAGGGAAGTTAGCATGAAAGTGAGGGGAAAGTGTAGAGTGGCATGAGGGAGAAGAAATTAGAATGGCTTTTCTAATATGGATGCATGCCACCTAAGCAAGAGACAAAAAGAGTTGGGAATTTCATGCAATACCCACACGTGAAGGAAGAAAAGAGAATGAAAATTGGAAATTTTATTCTTATAAAGATGTATGCATATGTAACCCAAAGAAAAGAGACAAAAGGGAGTTGAAAACTTCATTTTGCATGCATACAATAACCATATGTGAAAAGAAAAGAAGAGAGAAAGAAAAGATAGAAGGAGGGCATGAGTTTGAGTGAAACACCAAAAATTTGAAGAGGAAGTGAAGGTGATCAAGAAGGAAAGCAAAGAAAGCAAAGGGGTAAGGAGGAAGCAAGGAAAATTCAAAGGAAAGGTCAAGATAAATCCAACTTAGTTCACCATCAAGGTAGGTTAACAATTTAAGATTGTGTTCCATGCTTTAGTTTATGCAACCAACATGTCTTTACAAGCTTTCTATGGAACATGATTGTTTTCCTACATTCTTGACAATATGTATATATCTTGGCTAAGCATGTGTGATTGATTGGGATGTTGGTGGATGAGATGGCATGCTTATTATTGGAAAAATGGATTAGGGTTAGATAATGCTAAATTCATAATGACTATAAAGGAAAGAAACCCTAGCAAGGTGGCCAAGTGTCCACAAGTTCCCAAGTGTCCACAAGAGATTTTTTATAAAGGTGGTCAAGTGTCCACAAGTGCCCAAATGTGCACAAGAGATTTTTATAAATATGGCCAAGTGTCCACAAGTGCCTAAGTGTCCACAAGAGATTTTTATAAAGGTGGTCAAGTGTCCACAAGTGCCCAAGTGTGCACAAGAGATTTTTATAAATATGGCCAAGTGTCCACATAGTGCCCAAGTATGCACAACTATTATATAAAAGTAAATTTTAAGAATGATAAGCTGAAATGGTTTTATGATTTTTATGATAACATGTTTTATAGCATGCAAGATGTTTTGTGTAATAATCGGAACTAGTTTTAAAAGATAAAAAGAAAAAATTGATGCTAATTCCATTTAAACTGAGTTTGGCATGACTTTCGAGGTTGACGGTTGAACTCAGAAAGCAATTTGAAGTTAGAAACACAATCGAATGGAAAGAAACACGATCCGGTGATCAGGAACTGACAGAAAAAGTTTCGTACTTCAATTCCATAGACAGAGCCCAAAATATTTGCATGGGAACTCGTGCCAACGTCTTGATGGAAGCCGACATCCTGAAGTTTCCCCGAGTGGTCAGGGAAAAGTCAGAATTGCCCCTAAAAGCTTTAAATTTCCTGAAACCTCGCCATTTATCACAATTCTCTCTCTCTCCTCACTCTATTCTCTCTCTCCTCTCTCTCTTCTATCCTCCACTACGCTCCGCCACCTGAGCCACCACCTGGCATACCAACCGACTACCCTCGCCACCCTCGACCTCCAGCAACCACCCACGACCACCAACGGCCGCCAGAGCTGCCAAAAAATGGTGTTTTTCTCCTTCGTCGTGTGAGATTCTCACCAACTGAGATCGCCGCCATCAGCCACCGTTGGCCATCACTACCACCACCAGCGTGTAGCCTGAGCTGCCACCTTCCTCCACTAGCTTGCCGCTATTGTACGGAGATCAAACGAGCCCGGATTGAAGAAATTTCCCACGTCGTGCATCATTCTTCGTAGCTGAAAAACGCCATCAAAATGGCCATGAACTACCGTGCCACCACCATATTCGGACTCCTCGTCTTGCAGGCTTCACCGTGGTGTGAATTTCAAGGCCAATCGCACCCCTACGACATACGCCACTGTGCGCTGTCGTGCCAGAGAATTTGGATATACACCGGGAGACACCGAGACCACCCCCGAGACAGATTTCCATCATCCAGCAACACTGGTAAGGTTCAATTTGTCTAAAACTAATGAATTTTGATTGAATTAGCTGCCGAACGCGAATAGGAAATAAATTGACCTAGAAAATAGGATAATCAGACTTAGAATCGTAAAACGGATGACGTGATGAGCTTAAATATTCGTGTAAATGTCCAGGGAATTAATTTGGCTTGAAATCTGGGATTTCGTGAAGTTCTGAATTGATTTGGAGCAACAGGAGACTAGGTAGGATAATTTATGCTTCCCGAGTTCTAGATTTGACCTAGTGAATACCTGAATGATTAGATTTAATTACATGGATTTACGTGATGCTTTTGATGGACTAAATTGCATGCATGTGTGCTGAAAATCCCATTTGCATGTTAGATGAATTGTTTATCGAGTTTAGATGTCATTAGGACGGGTTTACTTAAGGTAGGGTACTTGATAGCCGGTATGGGATGGCCGTTAAGTATCCCGAGTATAGGGAGTTTTTAAATGAGATTTTTTTTTACCAGATTTAGCCTGTACTGCGTTAGGGATCATGCGATAAATTAGGACGACCCTAAGAAAGGTTTAAGGAGTATAAGGGGGGATAGCCTACACGGGGAAATGTTGTGATTTAGGCGTAATACCCTAGAACCCTGAGGAATAGCTGACCGTGAGCATGTTAGTTCGAATAGACTGTATGAGGATGAGAATTGGCGTATGTGCACATGTTAGGGGACGCCCTAGATGTTGATTCTCACCCAGTCCTTGAGTGAGTGATTGGTGTTACGGATCACACTCACAACATAGGCGAGATTCGGGTGATTAGTGTTACAAATCACACCCAACGATAAGAGATGAAATCTCTCTAAACGATGTGCAATTGGATGACGTTAGATTCGGTCGCAGATGATTTGTGGCCGACACAGATTTAGATACACTGGGCATGGGATTTAATCTGATTTTTGATTTTTGATTTTTTCAAAGATATAGACTTTATGATTTGTGAGCATTGGCCGAAATTTTCCATGCGATAAATTGATTTTTAAAGATAAGGTATTTCACGAATTTTTACTTGATTTCGGGAAGTTGTTTTCGGTGCTTGCACCGCTGAGTATTCAACCAGATTTTGAACTGTATTTTGAACTACAAATTATTCTACTGGGATTTTATATCTCACCAGGTTGTTTACTCAGATGAAAAGGAACAGGGACAGGGACTTAGATGTTAGCTGGGTGATGCTTTGGTGATAAATAGAAAAGCAATTTAGTCTAGGCTTGAATTGCATTGTATATATATTCACTGATGATGTTGTATATTGGTCTTCTGTAATTTCTGCTTTTCTATTGTTATTGGACTGGTTGTATATTTGTAAATTGGATGACTGTTATATTCTGGGATACGCTCAAAATACAGAGGAAACTCTGCCGAATTTCTGGTAGGATTTACCGCTGTAAACTTGTGAAATTAAGTTGAAATTTGTATGAATGCCTGATATGATGTATATATGGATTTTAGTTTTCATTCCAGAGTAATTTATGATAAATGTATGTATAATTAGTATAGCTGCATGTGAATTAGGGTTGAACGGAATCTGAATGGATGACGGAATGTCTATTTGGGTTACGCTCAACCAGTAGTGATTCCCTGACGTTCCCATATCGGGAACAACCATTTAGAGAAACCCATATGCTTCCGCTATGCAAATAGAGGACTGTGTATTGTGGATTAGGGGGTCGTTACATTTTTCTTGAAAGAATATTTTTTTTATCACATTGACATTTAAATTGATCATACATTGCTTGCCAATTTATGTTTATGCACAATGCTATATTTTTATTCCAAGAATGTAGAATTAAATATTTTGGTACTTGCACCCTGATACATATTAGTTGATTTTAAACCCGAATTGTTAAGCTACTGGGAAACTTGTGTTTCTCATTATATGCTAATATGTATCAGATACGAACGCTTAGCAAGTCCGGGAAATAGAAGTTCTTTTGGGTTTAAAGAAAAATATTTTTTGTAACCCCTATTTTGGGTCTTAGTTTAGACATATTGTGGTATAGACTTAGGACTATTCTTTTAGCTGTATAGATGAGACATACATGGGAATCCTTGGGACGGGATATGTGAAGGACCAGTCCAACATTAGCAATTTGTAAAGGAGTCTGAGTGACAGGCCTGTTATCTCCTGACTTCCTATGGACGGGTACTTCATATATCTGCGTACATGCTTACAGAAATGTAATGGACATTATTGGACATGTATTTATTTGAAGTACATGAAGGTTTTAATTTCCACTGTGTAGTTTAGTATTTTTTTTCGCTAAGCATACGAGATTTAATCTGAGCAAAGATCCCGAACCTAATCCGCTTAATATAACTTAATAGTATAACTACTCAAACATTAATTAAATAAAAGGATAAGAATAATGTACCAAACCTATCCATTTGCATCGAAGGAATTGTAATACTAGATAGGGGCATTACATAAATGACCTATAACAGTGATCTGATGAGTGGATATGATATGTGACCCACAATAAAGGCACAATGGTCACATCATAGCTGAATGGTCTTTCAAAGAGACTAAGGGATGCCCTAGAGGTAAAAGCTAGCTAACCATTAAGAAAGAAAAAACTCATACAATGTTTGCTAGAGATGATAGTAATGTTATGATTGGCCAAGTGAACCATATGAATGAAAGATATGAGTTATTTCCATTATGTTATATGTCTATATTACTATATTTTGAATTATACGAAGCATGAGTATTTCCACTAATGCCCACTAAATGATGTATTTTCAATACTTGACATGACATAGCATAATAGTTGCATATTACCTAGTATGTTTATAATTTGAAATGAATTTGAGTGCAAGACTTTTTCTATTTTTTTAACAGTTGGTATAATCAATGGTAATTTCTTACTTGCTTTCTCTTTATTACTGAGATTTTATCTCTCATGTGCGTTGATGTGTCCAAATGCCTAGATATTCAATCACAGTTGAGGTGGAGGTAAAGGTGGTCTAAGTGTCTAGCATTGGGTATTATATACAGATTGGTAAGATTATAATATGGATTGTAGATGCACCATCACACCCAGTGGGATAGTATGGTAGAAGGGATGACTTTCTTTTTGGTACTCCACTACCTCTGGCTTGTCTTGGGAATGCTATAGGGGGCTAGTATATATATGTGTATATATATATTGAATAGAAGGGTAGAGCCTACTTTTAATACGATATATGTATATAAGTATGCTAACTCTGTACTATAGTAATAGTTATCCTTTTGTTGCTTACAACTCTTCCTCTCATTTCACATATGTTCTACCAAATTACACTCACAACAGCCCTATTGTTACACTTTAAACACAATGATATTTTTATGGGATCATTTTATTCTTAAGGAAATTTAGTAAAATCTTAAAGATATTTCACCTAGTAAGCAATTATCACATTTAGGTTATAAGGTAACAACATCGTTTCCACATACAGAAAACTCATAGGGAAGTCCATCCTCCCCTTAATCACATTATCATCAATCATCAGTAAAAACCAATGTATTTCTCAATCATTGAGGTTTTATATCAAATAGTCAGCATTCTTAAACACAAGAATGCAAGCATTACATGTTGCTAATCAAGATCAATGACAAACACAATAGTCAAAGTAAAACAAACCATAATCCACAACAAGTGATAACATCGAGGAGATTTCATTCATATGTTGTATGCTCCTCATTGATCTATTCAAACATACAATTTATTCTTCCTTTAAGGTATTACTGGTTTCCAAATCCCTAGTTACTAAATGGTATATCTCTAAGAATAGTGCCTAGGTTCTTTCTTAATTATTGTGATTACTCTATTTTACCAATATAAGTTTATTTCCACAAGAGTTTCCATATTTTGGTAAGGGATAAATATTGTATTTTCTCTATTTCAACTATAATAATTTCATATACCTAGTTCTTCTTATCACTCATTGTGAGGTATCTTTCTAGAAGCACTATGTAAGAGGGTTTCTGAGTTAATGGTGTTTCCTGACTCCCTAGGGATTGGTTAACACTGTTTTGTTAGTGCTCTACCTCTTCAACTAACTTATATATAGCCTAGGTTACCTTCTGAGGGTAAATATAATTTAAGACTGCCATATTATTCTTTAATTCTCTAGGGTACTCCTTGGCCACAATTAGATCATAAGTACTCTACATGGTTGCCATTATCTGATACTAAGGTTGACTATTTTGATTATAGGCTATCCAATATGGTTATCTTAGTACTTAAGTGGTAACCTAAACCTACTCCCATTGTGGTTCAGTCACAATTTAAGAGGTATGTATTGTAACACCCCTTATCTTATCTTAACAATGTCATATAACATATTCAGATAAGTGGTTACATTAATCTTAGCCTTTTATCATATAAATTTTTCCCGAGCATTTAATCCATCAGAAATTTAATATATAATTAGGTTTGGGTTCTTTTGCTCAGGTAAACATGCTTTGGCACAACAAAATATAAAATTTTATACATTACAACAGATTAAAAAAAAACTTTCATACTATATATATATAATAACTGTCTAATACATTGTTCTATATACATATACCAGGATATATAAAGTACCCATACATAAGGAGTAAGGAAACAACAAGCTTGTCACTTAAACTCCTTTTACAAAATATCATGGATGAACAAGTCCTTCACATATCCCTATCCATCTTCCTTTTTTCCTATATGTATAGCCAAAATAATTGTCCTAATTCTAATCCAAAAAGAATATATAGAATCAGGACCAAAATGATAGGGCTACATATACATAACTAAAGTACCCAGTTCACTCTGGGGGCATTTCTATAATAGACATGATATAGATATCCTTTAATATGGTGAAAATTCCTAGGAAGGGAACTTCCACTGTAGCTATTTCGATCTCCATAATTAAGCAATATCTAGGCATCTGATACATATCAGCACAATAATGAGAAATATATTCCCAGTAGCTAAACAAACCATTTTCTTTAAAATAACTTGTATGTACCAATGTACAAATACAGAAAATAATTCCACATTCAATTCAGTTTAAAAATTCTTTTCATACAGATCTATGAGTATGACATATGTGAAACATGTGTGTATGCATCTATAAACATGAGATATGCAACATGTGATATCATTAATAGACTGAATAACAAATTTTCAATGTTCACATACTTTAACCATTCTCACATAGAACACATTCATGCAATACAAATCATAATATCTCATAAATGCTTTACTCTTTAGAGGTATACATCAGATCATTCCCCCACATGACTGTATTCTCTGGAGGTATACACCAAATCATTCCTCCTAAACTCAATGCCTTAGGAGTATACACCAGATCATTCCTCCTCAAAATTCTAGTCTTTGGAGGTATTCACCATATCATTCCTCCTTAGAGCTTTGACCTTGCCTTTCACAATTACAATAAGCATTTCTATACTATTCAATCATATTCACATGATTTTGAACATATTTCTATCAATGGCAAAAATGTATGCTATTCATCATCCATTCTTGACCATTACATCATTTCCCCTCCTTTCACTTAGCATAGGCCATTTTGGATGGCACCTTAGGCTACTTTCAATTAACACAAGTTTAGCCATTCTAGGGAAAACTTTACATAGCATTCAGCCAAGGCAAGAAAGTCATGAGAATTTGGCATTTCTAACCCATTTGGTTCATTCCTAGCATTATTTTTACCATTTAAACATTATGGTAACAATTTCCATAATTATGGATAATGCTTTCTCACACCTCATTTTCTTGTAAGTGTACATTAAGCCTTTCTTTCACACACCTTTCTAGCTTATTTTTCATGTTAAATATGACAATGCCCATTATCTTACAACTTCACATACTTATACTCATTTTTAAGGTGGGATAGTAAGACTTTTAAAATGGTAAAATGGCTAAAGCATAAAAAAACCATAGTTTTCTCTCTCCTTCTTTCTTAAGACTAAATTTATATGGTTCCTAGGTCATTTTTCAAGAGCATTTTCAGCACCATTTACATATATCCATTCAGCCAAGGTGAAAAAATCACACTTTTTGGATTAATGGTGAAGTTAGAAAATAGGAAAAGTGCCTAAACATTAATCTAACTAGATTTTCTCTCTCTTACCATTTCATGACACTTTCTCTCACTCTTTCTAACACCATTTTAAACCAAATTTCAACCCCATCACAAGGGCTATCATTCGGCCAAAGAGAGAAAAACAAGAAAATGGAGTTACAACCATATTCAAGTAAATCCCTTGCAAGACTATCATTTTCTCACTCTTTAAAACACCATTTCATCCTTGGTACAAGCTAGGGTTTTTCAAGACTAAGGTTCCAATCATGAAAAATTTCTATCTCTTAGGTTATCAAGCATTTCAACATGTCCATAGCCATAAACACAACAAGATTTCATCATATTCCAAACCCATTCAAGAAAATCATCCATAAGAATGTAGAGAGAGAAAAACCATCCTTCTTGGAAGAGTAAGAACACTTTAAACAAACCATAAAACAAGAAAAGAATGGCATAGGCATGTTTAGCTACCTTAAAAATGCAAAATGAGTGGAATCTCCAAGTTGTTTTGCCTTGAAAACCTCCTTCTCCAAGCCTAGATGTGTGTCAACCAACCTCTTCTTCTCCTCTCTTCTTTGACAATTTCAGCATCCTAAGGTAGAAGAAGACTTCAATTAGGGTTTTGGTGAAATTACCAAAAGGCCCTTGGTGTGAAATGACCACTTTACCCTTATTACTCCTTTTTAAGAATGGCATCCACTCTCCTTAGAAATGTAATTTTGTGCAACTTCTATGGGCTAAGAAGTTTCTACCCCTTAATAATTTTGAAATTACAGAATGGTCCCTCATATTTTTAGAAATTACAAATATGCCCTTAAGGAAATTACTATTTTTCCATTCAAGTACAAATGGTCATTTTAGCTCTATTTTTCACCCTTTTCGACCTTAATGTGTAAAAATAACTTAAATAAGGTTTCATAAAACTTATTTTTGTGAATTTACTAATTTACCCTTATTTTAGCAAAATTACCATTTTGTCCCTAAGGCAAAATTACCTTTTTCCCCTTTATGCCAATGTTATTATTTCCACTCTTATTCTTTCTCCTTTTGAATATAAAAGGGTAAAGACTTCTAATTTCTTTTTTCTTAGAATATTTAAGGTAAAAATTAAATTTTCTACATTATGTAAAATTACTAATATGCCCTTAAGGTAAAATTACATTTTTGCCCTTTTTAGGGAAAATTACCTTTTTAACATCAAATGCACATAATCACTTACATAACTAAATTCTTCTTCTCTCTTAAATGAAAATGATGAAAGTCCTTTAATGTGATTTCATGAAATAAGAAAATTAAATTAATTTTTCCCTTTATGGTAAAATTACTATTTTAGCCTTCTTTACCAAATTTTCTAATTTCACTCTTTTATGACAAAAGTGACTCTATCTTGATGAAAATGTCCGTTCTATCTTTTTAATGAACCCTCCTTATCATCACATAATTAATAATAATAATAATAATGCCATTATAAAATGCAAGTTATTAGGAGTGGGTGTTACATGTATCCTTCCTTTTAAGTGCTCCTCAAGGTTTTCCTAAGTCCTAAGTATAATGTCTCTCCTTGGTGGTGTCATATTTGGCTTCTAAAAAGAATCCATCCTTGAGGTGATTAGTCTCAAAAATGAAATTTAATAGAGAAAAATATAACAACATGAAGAGATTCACATTTCTCACTATTAGGACACAAAGAAGTTCCCCACATTAGATGATGTTATAGCCAATTTAATTACCCCAGGCAAAGTCAGCAACTAAATCATGTCTACATTGAGATCATGTTTATGGGTCTATAAAAAAAAAATTTGTGCAACAATTTTTAAAATTCTTTTGCTAAGTTGGTATGTTACTCCCAATAAGGAAAACTACCCCATTTTGTTTGAATAAAAGTTATAGCAATATATACTACCTTATTTGGACATTGCAGTAAAATAAATAATAAAGATCATAATGTCCTAAGCCCTTTCTATTTATGATTAAAATATACATACAACTAATAAGTTCATTAAATACTTTAATATAAAATTCATTGCAATAAAAGGGTTTAATCTACTATGCTAGTACTTCTCTCATGGGTGCTGCTATGATGTCCCCCTACCACATTGCACGTACTAAGCAACATATAGTCACTATAATCCACTTCCAAAACCTGATGGTAGTGAGGCATCTATGCATTCATTTAGTAGGGGTGAGAATTATATATTCTTAGTAGGTTAACCACTCATAGATATAGCCATTACAACATGTGTAAGTTAGAATCCATGTAGTCTTCCTTATTATAGGATTTAACACATACAAGGAAAACAAATCATAACACAATTGAAAATTTTTAATACCTACCATGATCCCTTGATTTCATATGAACATATAAATTCGGTCATCATTTACCTTTGAGCAACATATACTAGTCCTTTGACCTTGGCCACTAACTCCAAGGCGTCCCCTGGTGTATACACATATCTAGTACCATCAGGATCGCCATGTCCCTGCTCATATCATATTTTCTTTCCATGTACCTCGAGTATATATTATCTTTCTTTGTAATCAGAGCTATAGGAGAAATGAGAATATAAGTGAAAACTACCCCTTAGGCCTTCAGGATAGTCCATTTAACCCCTTTTCTCTCGATATGCTTAACTAACTATGGAATTAACCAAAATCAGGCACCCATACAGGATAAACCATGGGCATCCCATACTACCCACAAATATCCACTCTTAAGTACTCCAAAATGAAACATATATTCGGGCAAAGAACTTATGACAACTTTCTCATGATCTTTCATAATAAACTTTCATCATAATAAAACTTTTATGTCATAATTATAATTTAGTTAGACATGTTCAGTCACATTCATATTATGCATGTAAATTTCACATATCTCATGCATATAAGTTTTAATTCATAAAGGATGTTTTCACCATAATGTCACATTCAATTGCAAATGCATAATTTCATAAATAAAGCATAGCAAGTTAGCCCTTTAAGGTTATTAGTTTCTCCTTAAATTCCTTTAACATTTTCTTATCTTCCAAAATTCTTTAAAGATTCCCTTCTCTAACTTCCCTATACTTCATCCTAGTCATTTTTTTAAGGTTTCGTGGTTACAAACACTAAAAGAAGTGAGTTTGGGGCTTCAGGAGGTTTGCCACAGTGAAAACTATAGCTAACAACACAAAAGGCACACTAAGGGGACACTTCGCTGCGGCTAAGTGTGCTTCTCGCTACAAAAAGTGCACAGCAAGCATTCACCATGGCTAATTATCCTCTTGGCCATCATGGAGTGCACAACAAGTACTTCTCTGAGTCTGCAGTAAGGTGTTCAATTTTTCTACACTCTCTATCCCTCCTTAAGCCTACTAAGGTCATTTTAGTGTACAGAACTCCTAAGATTTACACCAAACAATCCCTTAATCATGTCCTCATGACTAAATAAGTAAAATCCAAGTCTATATCCACAAACACATAACCTATCCATAATTTTTCATGTAAAAAGCCTAACACCCACATTATGAATTTCTTACACCCACTATCAAAATTTCCTCTCACCTAACATATTTTAGTAGTATATCTAAAAGATTTTTCTTCTAACCACTTAACCCAAACAAGAAACAAGACTAGAGGATGTTCTAACACACATGAAAGTATAAACAAGCTTCCTACCTTGAAACTTATAGAAAACAAAAGAAACTTGCTAGGATTGATTATATTTCCTCTTCTTACTTGGAACTAGGTCCCAAACAAGGTAAAGTTGCTCTCTCTTCACTTGATGAAGCTAGATCTTGAGTTTAATAAAGGATGGAGAAGAATTGAAAGAAGAGATGAAGCTTTATCTCTCTAGTTTTCCTTATCCCTATCTCTCTAGGGCATGGGTATATGTTTGATAGAGTGGGATAAGGGTATGTCTATTATAAGCTCTTTGAATTCCATTTAGTCTATTAAGGATCCATTTGTTTCTTTCTATTGATATTACCAAAAATTTTCTTATTCCACTCCTTCAGCTTAAGAGTCAACATGTGCAGCATCTTGTGGGGGTTTATCTTGTTCTACCAATTTTTTTAAAGAAGTTTCTAAAATCACTATGACTCAACCAATAAGCTTTTAAGCAAAAAGCCCTCGTTCTTAGATTCCTAATCTCTTCCTTGTATTAACAAGGATAGAGTGATAATCCGAGTTGATACGTGTGAGAACTATGGTTGTGGCATTGTGAAATTTAGTTCTCTAACTTGTGGAATAAAAAGCTATATCCAATTTTTTAAAAATTTTATAATAATTCACTCTTTGCGCTCCCGCCCAATTGAATCAAGGCCCACTAGTATCAACTTCCACAAAGTTGCAGTTATTAATCCATCTATTGAAATTCTACCATCTTTGAATATTAGGGGGAAGCTCCTCCTTTTTGCTTATTAAGAGAAGCAATTTCATTAATGCCACAAGAATATGATAATGATAATTAGTGCAAATATTTTCGATGACAGGCCATAGATTTCTTTTATTTTGTTCTTGAGATCTTGCATACACAACAAGAATGCTCCAAATATCATTGGGATTATCTTGGAATTCAATTTGAATAAATTGTTCGTTGTTGTGTATGCAAGACACTTTATAATCGATATTCCACAAGGCCCAAATCCCACCCAAGAAGCCTTGAGCATCACTGATAAAATGGTTTTTAAATCCTAGGTTTTTAATAATATTTCTAGCATTGAAACCACTAGCCCGCTTTTCGAACAAGAAAACTATAACGCCCCTATCTAGTCTTGTTGTTCATTTCAGTAGCAATAGATAGGTTCGGTACATTATTCTTGTCCTTTTAGTTATTGCCTGAGCAGTTAAACCATCAGATTATGTCATACGCAGTAGGTTTGGGATCTTTATGCTTAGATAAAAATAAAACTCACATGCACAGCGAAATAATAAAAGTCTACGCTACACGATGAAAATACAATCTTTCATATAGATCAAATAATACAATTCTAATAATGATAATCATTACAACTGATGTATCAGTCCCCGGATATATGAAGTACCCATCCTGCGGAAGTCAGGAGACAACAGGCCTGCCACTCAGACTCCCGCACCAAATAGTAACGGACTAATCCTTCACATATCCGCTTTCCCCGGTAGTCTCAAAACCACTCGTATATACAGTAAAATTAGCTATCCTATTCTAATCTGAGTACTTCTAGGATCCAAAAATGGGGCTTACAAAAACTTACTCGATCAAAAAGATACTGCTACCACGCATCCCTGCTACGCATCTGAATCTGATACATATTAGTATATAAGTGAGAAACACGAGTTTCCCAGTAGCCTAGCAATTCATAGTTTAAAAGAAACTAACATGTATCAGGGTGCGAGCAACAGAAATGTTCAAACTACATCCTTGATTTAGGAGAAAATTACTTATCGATAAACAGGTAATTATTGCATGATAAATTTAGTAGTTAGCAATAGTAAAAGTTCTTTTTCACATGACTAGTATTTTCTTAAGCGTACCGATTCATTATCGCGAAGTCATCATCACGTACGTACATGTTGTGTGAACACTAGATCACAGGGGTGAAGCACCTATAGCCACACCTCCCTAGGTCACCCGTGTGGAGCACCTTCAGCCACACCTCAAAATTCGTAGACACTCGACCACGTATATAGCGTGATTACGAGCACTAGGTCCCGGGCACGGAGTACCTTCAGCTGCGCCTCGCCAGGCTGCCTGTGTGGAGCACCTTTGGCCACACTTTGCAAGTTGTGAACCCTCGGTCCACGTACATAAAATCCTCGGGACACTAGATCACAAGTATGGAGCACCTTAGGCCATACCTCCCTAAGCCACTCGTGTGGAGAACCTCTGGCTATACCTCGTAATGTGTGCACACTCAGCCATGATCTCAGTATGATCGCGAGCGCCAAGTCATGGGCATGGAGCACCTTCGGCCATGCCTCCCTAGGTCGCTGGTGTACACTCGGAGCCCCACAGGACGCAGTGTCACCCTACTTTTCCTTTTATTAACCAGGAAAGGTTTCATTTTCGCAACACTTTCGAATAAATTTGAAACCTCCCTACGATTTCGCAACTTTCCTTAGAACTTAATCTTGCATAAATTTCTGTCCATAGTATCATTTATGGACATAGCATTTTCTATTTATTCTTCCATAAATTTACATCCCGAGAATATTATTAATGGATCTAATATTTCCTAAGCATTCTTACCTATTTCCAATATTAATGGTCATAATGTCTCTTATTCATCCTCACCAAAATTACAATTATCAGTGGACATCATTTTTCCTATTATTTCTTTCATAACCTCTTTCCAAAATAATTATTAAAGGACATATTATTTCTCATTATTTCTTTCATAAATTTCCTTCCAGAATTTTCATTAAAGGACATAAAATTTCTTATTATCTCTTCCATAAATTTCCTTCCTAAAAAAAATTATTAAAGGACAGGTTATTTCTTATTATTTCTTTCATACATTTTTCTTCCAAAAAGATTATTAATGGACATATTATTTCTTATTATTTCCTTCCTATTATTTCTTTCATAACTTTCTTCCAAAATAATTATTAAAGGACATATTATTTACCATTTATTCTTCCATAAATTTACTTTCAAAGATATTATTAGTTTCCTAATAATTTCCTTGGCTTGAGAATTAATTCTAATATATGTGTTTTCTTTCCAAAAATTCCACTCACTCTCATCATGGTTCCTTTCTTTGTTTGGAAATTAAGTTCCATGTATGTTCTCTTCAAGAAAATTTTAATAATGATCAATACTAATCTAGTCATTTAATTCATAACCACATGCATCATACTTATTCAATAATCCCATTAATCATCATTATGGACCTAACAAGCTCCTCACCTTATTGAGAGTATTGGACCAACTAATTAACCCATAAAATAATTGCTACATTTAAGCACTATCATGGCCTTAGGGGAACATTACTTTAGAAATTATTGCTAGCCACCTTCTACCTTTATCATGCATGCTCATTAAATTTCCTTCTAAATTAAGAATGTGCATGAATGCTCTAGCTCCATGAAAATAAAAATTAAAACAAGTATACCACATCATGGAACCAAATAATTTAATTGCTAGCCTACCTCTTTGGTGATTAAGAAAAATGGGCTTAGCCCTTCCTTGGTCACTCCCTTGTCTTGCCAATTCGATCACCTTTCCTTTCTTTCCCTTTCCTCCCGAATAGATGGGTGTGTGTGTGGGGTTTAGATGTTCTCTCTTCCTTGCTAGGGTGCACGTTCAATTAGGTGTGATGCATATGGGAAAAATGTGAGTCTTCCCTTCCTTTTCCTTATGCTTATGTGGTGTAGTGTACAAGGGAAATTCCCTCACGCCTTCCCTCTCCTTTTCCCTTTTTTTTGTTTTCTTTTCTTTATAATTCTTTCCTTCGTGTTATCTCATCCGTGTGTGTGCAGGTGTGTGTATTTTAAATCCCCATTTTTTTTCCTCCACATATAGCTATCATTTGAGAAAAAGGGGGCTAAGTTGAGAAGAGCATGAAAATCACACAATCTCCCCCTTACACGCAAGGAACATATGGCTCCCTCTATCCCTCTTTTAACTTTACTTCCTCTATTTTAGCGTTAAGTACAATTCACACGCATGGGGTACGATTTTGGGTGGGTCTTGCTACACACTTTTGGCTAGTAAAATTCAATCCCATATGGCTTATCGTGAGTGCCAAGGGAGGAAAGGAATGGGAAGCACGCAACTCATGGTAAATATATATTTTAAATTCTATTTCACTTGTGGTTGGTGTGCTAGTTCATGATTTAGATTTCCTTTTCTTCCCTTATGTTGCGTGACTATCACACTTATACGTATCATACTTGTGTCCCTTCCTTTTTCTTCATCCTTCCTTCCATGTCGCTCCCCTCACGTGTGGGTGTGTTCTTCATTCTCCTCTCCCTATGTGGTCACTTCTTTGGTAAATTTCCATCCCCCTTCACGTGTATTGCACGCAAGGTCCACACATGCACCTTGCATCCCATCTTATGTGAGCTTGCATGGATTTCATGCTTCCCTTCTCTCTTCCCTTCACATGAACTCATGTGCATGCAAAGGGAAGAAAATAATTTTAATTGCCTTCCTAATTCTCTCATGGGACCTTAAATTTCCATGCATAGAATTTAAGACTTCTTCCTTTGGTGCTTAGGCTAGATAAGAGATTAAAGGTTAAATTAAACTCCCCATTCTTATGTAGCTTGCCTTTTTAATTTAATTAATTTTGGGCCATTATTTTATGCAAGTAAAATATTTTTATTATTGTTATTAATTTTTTCCTTCCTTAAGCAAGTTCTTAAATTTATTAGCAACAAGGAATTAATTTATTCCACTGTCAATTTAAGCTACTTAATCTATGGGTGTTACAAAAACAAAATCAAAATTTTTAGAGCATTAAATATCTTTGAGAGCAGGGCTAAAACCCTACAGTTCTGGAATAAATATTCATATCAAATTAAGAGAAGGGTAAAGAAAACACCAGACTATGAAAATAGAGAAAAAAAAAATGCAAGATGTGACCAAGACTTTTAGGAGCAAATCATTCCATCATAGTATCTCCATTGGGGTTAAAACCCCTTTTTTCTTCTAGCCACATTTCATCATTTTTCTCACTCACTTTAGCAAGGGAATTGTGGGCTTGTATTTGTAAGTCAGGCGGTCTTCTTTCCATACTGCTTATTGGTTAGGCTCTACTGTTTTCCTCAGCAATCATGGCCTTTGTCGTGTTATTGCGATACTGTTTGGAAATTCCACTCGGTTCCCATGTCTCCATGATAAAGTTGGAGGAGGCTTTGATAAGGCTTTCCTAATTATTTTTTTTGTGTTATTAAACCTATGAAGATGTTTGGGCTTAGGATATTTTCATTCTTTTTCTTTGCAATACATCCACTAGTTGTCAATGTTGGGCTCTTTGTAACTAAACTTGAGGTATCAAAATGTTTCTTTGGTGATTTAGGCCTCTTGTGCACTATGAATGGGTCCATTTCAAGACTTTATTAAATATCAATGTTTTCCTCCTCATTTATCACCTCGTCATTAATATATCCCAGAATAGCAAATCTTAAGGCTTCCATTGGATTATTTATAACGGTAAAATCCTTTGAAATGGAAGTTCTTTGGGTTTTGCCTTCACATTGATTTTCTTTTAACTTGAAATGTTTATTCCTTTTTGGCCTTTAAGCATGCATCCAAGTTCCATAATTTCTATTTTCTTCCATATTCAGATCTTTCGTTTGGCCACCGTTAGAGCTTGTGTTCCAATAATTATTGCCTAACTTAGTGATTCACATGCATTTAAACTGAATTTGGGGAGATTTTTTTGTGCGTTGTCACAGTTGAGCATCCAACTATTTTATAAATATTTAATTGTAAATTGCTCTACTAGGATTTAACCATCTCATTAAGTTGTTTGCTCAAATGACCAGGAATAGGGAATGCCTAGGAGATAGCTGAGCAGAAGGAGGATGTGAGGATAACGTTGTGGCCTAGAATTAGGCTTGAATTTGTATATATATATCTGTATTGTTGGTTTTTGGTTTTATTGATGAAATTGCTGGCTGTATATGTTGTTTGGGCTGTTTTATAAAAAGGGAAATGTTTGGTTTTTAGGAAAAACTCTACCAAATTTTTGGTATAAAGATGTTTTGGAAAAATAGATTTTTATAATGAACTTGATGGATTATGGTTTTTAGTGACTGATGTATTAATGGATTTAGTAGTACAAAATAGCATATCTCAATTGCATTTGAATGGTTGTTAGAATTTATATTCCAGAATATGTTATGGTTTATAATGTGATAATAGAAATGCTGCACATGATTTAGGGTTGAGTGGAAATTGGATGGACTGTGAGAAGAAGCTATTTGGGTTATACTCAACGAGTAGCGACCCTCTAATGTTCCCTGACATGGAAAAAGTCAAAAATTTATTCAAAACTTTATATGCTTTCGTTACTCTAATAAAGGAATGTATAGTATGATTTAGGGGGTCATTACAACGAGGATGTTTTAAAAGCTAGTGGGGCAAAATGCATCTGAGGTAAACTCTTTTTATAACTACATTTTACTTATTGCTATGTTTTGTTATAGGGAAATGTAAGTAGTTTTTTTTTTTAGTTAGTGATTTGTAGAGTTAAGTTATACTTATTGACAGGATACACTCCCATTGTTTGCTTGTTTAAAATGAAGTTTTATTATCAACATGTGGTTAGTTGTAATGATAGGTATTTCATTTTCCTTAAAAAAGGTCTGGGTTTGAGTCTTGTATATCGAGAAACCTCGATAGGAGAACTCTACCCCTATTATAGGACCTCAATCAGATCGAACCAAATTAGTCAAAGTCCAATGGGCCTTTGGATATTGGTGGTTTAAACCAAAAAAAAAAAGAGGAAGTTTTATTGCAACTGTCATATAACTCAAATAATGAAACAAGCTTAGATAGGAACTTGATACAATCTATGAGAGATATAGCTTAAAAGTTAAAAAAAATCTTAGGGCTTTTGCAAAGAGCTTATGCTTTAAGCTTAGTTGGTTACATGACTTGTTATGGGAGCCTTTTGGACCAAGTAGTCAGGATTTTGATCTTTATTGCTTCTATTGTCAAATTTAAACTAAATTTAAAAATAGGGTAGTGATAGGCACATGGTTCTTTTATGCTTTAAACCCAAAGGGTTTTTTTATTGGGGGTTATGTGCCATTGTTGAGCAAGCTTTAGGGACAGTTAATCTCAACAATATCTTACAGCTTTGTAGTGAGTGATTAATATCACATTGAAATTTCCTTCTATGTTATGTCACATTTTTGTTCATTTGAATTTTAAGAATTCTTATCTACTTATTAGAACACAAATAAAAAAAGCTTCCTTAGATAAATTAGAGCTCAATGCTTTTGAGTGATTTGTAATTAGAGAGATTGATTTAGGACACGCTTGCAAGAGATAATAAAAGAGTTATGTTTATGGCTAATACTGAACTTTTTCTTTATATTATTTTATATCTAAGATTATTTCTTTCAAAAAATTGTATTATGGATGTGATAGTATCACTTAATTGAAATCTCCACATTTAATAAGAAGTAAGGCAATTTAAGGAGAAGATCAGGGTGTTAACAGTGGAAATGGAATAGACCAAAGCTGATAATTTCAAGATTTATGGGAAGATTTGTTATGTCCAAGATTACAATCATGCAAAAGTGGTTTTTTGGGGTTCTAAAAAGGTGTCGAACACTTTGTTTTAACATCATGCTATTACTTTCTTCAAGTTCATATGTCTTTTCCTTATTTCTGAGTTTTAGCCCCTCAACTTTATTAAATGTGATTTTATGTTCAACATGCAGATCTTGAAAGTGGTTTATCATCAAATGTTGAATCCAAATACAAGAAAATATGTGAGGACAATATAAATCCTTCTGTAGGATTCTCAAAAAAGTTGTTCATGTTCATTATATCCTTCAGTGAAGCATCATGCATCGTATCAAAGCATATATTTTACGTTTGAATTTTATAGCTCATCTTTACATCTTTCATGTCCTTGACGGGAAGTTTAACTTCTATTTGCTAAGCTTACATTTTAATAGTTGCCATTGAAGCTATGAATACTAGTACTAGGGACTCAATATTTTCTATTCAGGCCTTCGTCATGCATCCCCTATTTTTTAGCAAATGGAGATATAAGGGGGCTAGAAAACAAGGAAGAATATGGAGGCAATTTGATGGCAACACAAACAAAATTTGTCTCATTTATGTGCTCTTTAATTTTTCTTTTATTATTATTATTATTCATTTCTAATTAAAAACTGGTCCATCGATTATGCATATAACTAGCAAAGGATCAAAGATATAAGGAGTTGAGATTCAAGGAAAGAATCACACTCAGCAGTGGACGTTTTCTTCTTGGTAACAAGTATGCTTCTGCCATATTTAGTGGATGTACAAAGTTTAATGCCTCATCAGAGGCTCTTTTTCATTCACAGATTTTGAATGGTTATGCATGTTAAATAAATTTTTGGACATTTAAAAGCATATATAATAAAATATTCAGTAATACATTTTCAGTTCAACCAATTTAATTTTCTATGCTATGTATTTATTAGTTAGTCAAAAAGTACTACCCCATGTTGAATATTAAGAAACTTGGTCGAGCTTAACTTAGCATTACTTCCTTTGTTCATAGGTTATGAATTACTATTCTCTTCATGATAGATCGCTCTAGAGGGAAATTTTCAATTATTTATAGATCTTAGAGGAAAATGAAACAACATTTCTTTTATATATATCCTACCTCACCTATAGTGTAAATTTGGTCTTCATTGTGTCTTATTTTCTGGGGACATGTTTTATGACTCAACATTAATTTTTATTCTTCTCAAAATGTTTTGCAACATATCATAATAAAAAAGAGCAAAAATTTAGGAATTGCACCTAAATTTTTGTTGTATTGGCTCATAATCTGGGATCGTGTCTTAAATAAAATAGTGTATTTTTCACTCATTCATTCATTCTTTCTTGTTGCATGTGGTTCAAATATTATGTCCATCGCATTATTTGAATTTTTTTAAAAAAATGTTCTTACAAGTATGCCCAAATTTTTACTCTTCTATCTAGTTGGATTACATATTATGGTTTTCATATGTCTCTACCGAATGTCATCTCTGAGTTACCTTAGGTAAATATAAATTTATTTGTCATTAACTACTAAAAGGGTTCCTCTTACTCTATCCCTTTTGTTTCGTTGTAGTAATGGTTCAGAGGAATCCTTAACTACAGAGAAAATCATGAACCTTCCACATGTATCTTCGTGGTTATACATCTCATTTTGAGTTGTCATTTCTCAAATGGAATGAGAATACATTGTTAATATACTACTTCTACTAATATGTATAAAATATTTTGTACATATGAGAGAGTGGGTTTTGTTCTATAAGATAATTGAATGTATAGTTTTTCTCTGTAATGAAGAATACATTGCTAAGGAGAACGATCTTAAAAACAATAGTACACATCAAATCCATGTAAGAACCTTAAGTCCAAACAAAAGACAAATGCACGAAGCAAAATATGTATTTGCCTTGTCATGTCAGTCATATAATAGACAAAAATGCTATTGTTAACTATTTATTTCTTTCTTCTAGACATTAAAATTGCAAGAATGAATAGTCAGTTAGTCACAAATAACACACCCAGTGACCTATCCAATAAGCTCAAGCATAAACATTCTTTCACAAGCATATATGTGTAACACTTTAACCAAATAATTAATGCAAAAAGGAGATAATGAAAGTCTTTGATAAGATTAGATTTAGAGGCAAAAGAGAGACAGAAATTCCAAAAAGCAAATGATGGGCCTTTAGGGTAAAGATAAAGGTAAAAGAGGCAAAATAAGTCACTATTTTCGAGGATTAAACTCAAGTTGTTGAAGCTGCCTGTGAAAAATTCTATATTTCTAAAACATAATTTGTCAAAAGTTAGTATAAACATGAAAAGTGCGGCTTTTCTTTTAATCAAGATAATCTTTAACTGGGCAAATATGAAATATGTGACCATGAATTCATAACAATTTTTTGCATGATAATGTAAATTTTTATTTATTAATAAAGATTAGGCCCAGAAAAATTAATTAAGACTTACTAAATCAATTAAATCTAATCAAGTTATAACCCTTATTGACCCAACTATTTAGACCTATGAGTCATTTTGGGTTCGATCAAAATTTGATTAAAAAAAAGATTTGGGTTGTTTCCACCTATAACCCATTTATTTTATTCTCGTGTCTCTTCTTTCTTACAAAGAGCCATCAGCATCATGTCTGAGTAACATTAGAAATCCTAAATCATAGCATTGGTCAAAATCACAATTAGATCATAAAATAGTTAATTGGATCTATACTGAAACTACACTCTCTTTCCATCTAATTTGAAAAATTACACTATCCTCTCTTGAGAGATAAAAAGTTACTACACTTTGATTGAAAACTTCATTTTTCAATAAAAAAAATTGTCCAAACCCTATTTTTATTCAACTTCTAAAACAACTTAATTTTTATGACTAAACTGCCCTTAATGAATGAAAAATGAATGTGGTGGACATGGCTTCCTCTTCATTCCAATGTTATTATTTTTATTATTTCCTTTTATTATTATGTAATATATTATAATTATAATTAAATTAAATTGATAATTTTATTTAAAATTTTTTATTTATAAAAACATAAATAGGAACAATATTTATATTTTCATTGTAACGACCCCCTTAATCATTCTATACATTCATCTATCAGAGTAGCAGAAGCATGCAAAGTTCTAAATAAATTTTTTACTATTCCCCTATTAAGGAAGATCAGAAGGTCACTACTAGTTAAGTGTAACTCAAATAGACTCTTCTCACTGTCCATTCAAATTCTACTCAACCCTAAATCCTTTGCAGCATTTATATTATCGCATTATAAACTATATCATACTCTGGAATATAAATTCTAACAACCATTTAGATACAATTGAAATATGTTAAATCATACTACTAATCCATTCATACATCAATAAATAAAACTACAATCCATTAAATTCATTATAAAAGTCTATTCTCCCAAAACATTTTCTACCGAAAATTTGACAGAGTTTCCCCTAAAAATCAGACGTTCCCCATTTATACAACAACCCAATTAACATATACATCCAAAAAATTCATCAATAAATCCAAAGACAACAATATATATTCATATAGAAATTCAAGCCTAATTTCTACATTCACAACATAGCGTTATCCTAACATCCTTCTTCTGCCCAGCTATCTCCTAGGCATTCCCTATTTCTGGTCATTTAAGCAAATAACTTAATGAGATGATTAGATCCCAGTAGAACAATTTGCAATTAAATATTCGTAAAACAGTTGGATGCTCAGCTGTGACAACGCACAGAAAATATCTCCCCAAATCGGTTTAAATGCATGTGAATCACTAAATACTTTTAAATTTAAAATGAATATGGGAAATCTATGCAAAGCAATATAATGAGCATATTATATTTAATCTAAAAAATCATATTGAAAGTCATGCCTGAAATTCTTATATATATTCCTCTATCACACATCTCATGTGATTATTTATTATTCATTTCAAGTTGCATGCCATTTTATCTGAAAACATGGTTTTAATTTGGGTGTGATCTGCAACACCAATCACCCAAAAACAATGCCTATATTGTGAGTGTGATCCATAACAACAATAACCCACTCAAGGACCAGGTGAGAACCAACATCTAGGGCGTCCCCCAACATGTGCACAACAGCTAATTCTCATCCTCATACAGTCTATATAGCACTATATATGCATAGTCAACTAATACTCAAGGTTATAGGATATTATACTTAAACCAAAACGTCACCCCGTATAGGTTATCGACCCTTTTACTCCTTGAACCTTTCATAGGGTTGTCTTGGTTTAACGAATAAATCCTAACAGATGCAAACGAATTCAATTAAAATAAATCAATTTAAAAAATTGTCTGCATAGGAGATATTCAACAGTCGTCCCATATCGGCTATTGAATATCCACCTTAAGTTAGTCCGTCCATATGGCATATAATCCCAATAGCCAAATTCTATCAAACATGCAACAAGTATTCTCAATAAACAAGAAATCTTATATACTTATATATATAACTTTCATGTAAATTAATTATTTTCAGCACTCATTTCCATTCAATACAAATCATACTTAAAGCAGTAATTCACAACGTCAATTAAAAGTCAAGAGGTGTAGATTACTCTATCTTTTATCGTTTTCTCCTATTCGGACTAGGGTTTTCCTTTTTTCTCATAGATTTTTCTCCTAATTAGTTTCTTGAGGAAACAATTCAAATCTTATGCGAGTTTCCTTTCAATTATACTTTCCTATAGTTAATTACTTAATTTCTACTTCAGTCTAATCCTTATGACACATTCGAAAACAAAATCGACAGGAAAACATCAAATTGGAGTATTTTAAATTATACTGGAGGTTTTAGAAGCTCGAAATTTGATTCCTGCTTCTTTCCAGCAACTCCAATGATGACGCACGGTGGAGCACGGTGATGCATGACGACACACGATGGTGGACGGTGGCTAGCATCGAAAATTACTCTAAAATGTAGCTCGTAACTCGAGGATGCCAGATCTGGGGTCGGTTCACCGAAAAATGGCAGTTTAACCACAATTTTCTAGTGAAAACACGACAAAGCACAGAAACTATTTCTCCTCTGTTCGTGGTGTGTGGTGGCAGTTCTTACCGGCTGGCAGCTGACAGAGGAAGAAGGCAGTTCGTGTAACGACCCCCTAATACGTCATACGCGATGCTTATCTGATTAGCGGAAGCATATGGGTTAGTTTACATAATTATTCCCTATGTGGGAATGTCAGGGGATCGCTACTGGTTGAGCGTAACCCAAATAGACTTCCCATTGTCCATTCAGATTCCGTTCAACCCTGATTCACACGCAGCTAAATAAATACACATACATACATCATCAATAACTCTGGAATGAAACTAAAGTCCATACATACGGCGTACAATCATTAAACTTAACATCCAAAACTTATATACATATTCTGTCAAGCATTCACATACATACTAGTTGAATTTCCCAAGTTTACAGTAGTAAACCCTACCGAAAATCCGGCAGAGTTTCCTCTGTATTTTGATCATATCCAACATACAAAATCACCTGTTTACAATCAAACAGCCAGTCCGACAACAGCAATAAACATAATTAACATAAATCCATATACAGCAACGTCAATTCATCACTATAATCCATATACACTATCTGAAATATTACATGTACATTCAGTCCAATCCATACAGAAAACATAAGAGACAGAACCCAATAAACAACACGTCATCAAAGTATATGTACAACCGATTCAAGCCTAAGCTAAATCATCCTCTATTCTATCCTCAAGTCAGCCTCGGCTATCGTCTGTGTTCCTGTCCCTGTCCCTGTTCATCTGAGTAAACAACCTAATGAGATATGAATCCCAGTAGAATAATTCACAATTCAAATATCGTTCGAAAATTGGTTGAATACCCAGTGGTGCGAACACTGAAATCATCTTCCCAAAATCAGTTCAGAAACAGTGAAATACCTTATCTTTAAAATCATTTAATTACATGGAAATCGCTGTAGTTAATCGAAATCATAAAAATCCATTTCTTTGAAAATCAATCATCGAAATCAAGTAAAATCCCATGCCCTGTGTATCTCAATCCACGTTGGCTACAAATCCGCTGTAACCAAATCTAAATCATCTTCTAATTACACGTAGTCTAGAGAGAATACCTCTCTTATCGTTGGGTGTGATCCGTAACACCAATCACCCGAATCAAGCCTATATTGTGAGTGTGATCCGTAACACCAATCACTCACTCAAGGACCGGGTGAGAATCAACATCTAGGGCATCCCCTAGCATGTGCACATACGCCAATTCTCATCCTCATACAGTCTATTCGAACTCACATGTACTCGGTTGGCTATTCCTCAGGGTTCTAGGTTATTACGCCTAAATCACAACGTTTCCCCGTGTAGGTTATCCACCCTTATACTCCCTAAACCTTTCTTAGGGTCGTCCTGGTTTAATGCGTAATCCCTAACTCAGTACAGGCTAAATCTGATAAAAATAATCTCGTTTAAAAGCTCCCTGTACTAGGGATACTTAACGGCCGTCCCATTCCGGCTATCAAGTACCCAACCCTAAGTAAATCTGTCCTAAAGGCATATAAACTCGATAAACAAGGTGTCTAACATGCAATTAGGGTTTTCAGCACACAGGCATGCAATTTATCCCATCGAAAGCAGCACGCAAATCCATGCAAGTCATCTAAATCACTCAGGTATTCACTAAATCAATTCTAGGGTTTGAGAAGTGTAAATTATCCTACCTGGTCTCCGAATGCCCTAAATCACTTCAGAATTCCACGTAGTCTCGGTTTCTGAGCCCGATTAATTTCCTGGACATAAAATTAAATATTCAAGCTCGTCACATCATCCAATTTTTGATCTTAAACCCAGTTACTCAACTACCTAGGTTAATTTATCGCCTAATTACGTTCGGCAATTATTTCAATCAGATGTCATCATTTTTTTGGGAAATCGGACCTTACCAATATGTCCGGATGATGGAATTCTGTGTCATGTGGTCTCAGTTTCTCCCGATGCACGTCCAGAAGCTCCGACATGGCGGCACACGGCGGCGTACGGTGGCGCACGGCAGAGGGGTGCGGTTTGTCTCGAAAATCACACCACGATGAAGCCCGCAAGTCCAGGAGTCCGAATACGGTGGTGGCGCGGCGGTTCACGGCCGTTTGGGTGGCATTTTTCGGCCACGAAGATTCTCGCACGGCGGACGGAGTTTCCCTCTATCCGGGCGCGTTCGGCCTCCTTTCAACGGTGGCGAGCTACTGGAGGAAGCTGGCAGCTCAGGCTACACGGTGGTGGGGGCGGTGACGGCCAACGGCGATGGACGGCGACGATCTGAGCTGGAGAAATTTCGCGCGATGGAGGGGAAAAATGGTGTTTTTCCTGCGGCTCCGGCGACCGTTGGTGGCCGTGGTTGGTTGTTGAAGGTTGTGGGCAGTGAGGGCTGTCGGTTGGTGCCCTTGGTGGCGGCCCATGGTGGCTGTAGCGGCCGTTCACGGTGGAGGAAGGAGGAGAGAGAAAAGAGAGAGGAGAGAGTGTGTGTGGTGAGGAGAGAGAGAGAAATGAGAGAAATTGAGGGAATTCGTGTAATTTAAAGCCTCCGGGGGCGATTCTGACTTTTCCCAGACCACCCGAGGATACTTTAGGGTGTCAGCATCCTTCCAGACGTTGGCACGCATTTCTATGAAAAAGTTTTGGCCTCCGTCAACGAAATCGACGCACAAAACTTCTTCCTTCAGTTTCTGATCGCCGAATTGCATTTCTTTCTGTTTGATCGTGTTTCTGGCTTCGAACAACCTTCTGTTTCGAATCACTATCCTCAAAAGTCGTGCCAGGCTTCGTTTAAAAGGGGTTAGGGTTAAAAAATCAAATTTTTATCTTTTAAAATCCTTTCGGTTGTTACAGTTCGGGCTAGCTATTGGTGGCGGTGGTATGGTCGAATGGTGACGAACGGCGTAGATCAAAGATGGTCTTTGAATTCAGGACAGAGGGGGAAAAGTGGTTGTTTTCAGCCGTCGTGGTGGCCGTCAATAGCTACGGTGGCTTACTACGGCATCGAGCTGAGCTACTGAACCTTCCGGCAGTGACGGGCAGTGGTAACTCGACTGGACAGCGGACGATTGTGGTGAAGGTGGCGAATAGAGGTGTGCGCGCGAGAGGGAGAGAGAGAGAAACAAAAAAGGAAAAATGGGGGGAAGTGAGGGAATTTTGAACATTTAAGGCATCCAAGGGCATTTTGGTCTTTTTCTACTTTGTCTTAGCTAAATTTCAAATGCATTTTCTGATTTGGGCAAAAATATAGGACTATATGGAAGGGATTTGGAAATATTTTGAAGATTTTAAGCCTTCCAAAATATCTGCTAAATTGCTGAAGGCAGATAAAATTTTCTCCGTCAGATAAAATTTCTATTTCAAAAAATTCTCAAATTTTAACCACAAGCTCAGAAAAATTTTCTTAAATCAATGCTAACAAAATTTCAATTTATTTCATCCAATTTAATTTATTTTTAAATCGGATTGTTACATTCATACTATAAAAATACAATATATAATTTTCATTTTTTATGAAAATTTATTTATTTATTTAAGTAAATTGGTAAATGTGAATTTAGACTTTTAAAGACCCGTTACTAAATTTTCTAATTATATACAACATAAAAAATAAAATTTTTAAAACATTTAATTACTTGATACTAAAAATTGTAAAAATATTTTTTAATAAAATAAAATTGTAAAAAGGATTTTTTTTTTTTTGAATCATGTAATTAAATGTTTTCTAACCAATAATGTAATTATATAATACTAAATTGTGCAAATTTTACTTATACTCTTTCATTTTATAATTCATTAAAAGCCAAACTCTCGCTCTCTCTTTCTAGAAAAAAAACTCTTTTTTATAATTTAGTATCATGTAATTAAATGTTTAAAAATTTTATTTTTTATGTTGTGTGTATGATTAAAAAATTTAATAACAGATCCCTAAAAATATAAATTCACTTTTATTATCTAATCAAATAAATAAATAAATAAATTTTTATAACAAAGAATTGTATTGGATGGATATAAAAAATAAAAAATTATTTATTGCATTTTTATAGTACAAAAATATAAATAGCATTACTATTTATATTTTCAAAAATAAAAATTTTAAGTAAAATAAAAATTTTAATTTAATTATAAATTATAATATATTATATAATAATAAAAAATTGAAAATAAAACATTAGAGGAAATTAGGAAGGAGGGAGTCACGTTTAATTTGGTGGTAAAAATAAGTTACATTATTAGAACTTGAATAAAATTAAAGATTTGAACATTTTTTATTAAAAAATAAGTTTTGGATCAAATTGTTACTTTATATTTCTTAAAAGAAAGGAATGTAATTTTTTAAAATAAAAAAAAATGAGAGGATAATTTTTGGATGGGAAGACTAATTTATTTTTAATTTTTAAAAAGTATAAGATTTATTGAAATATAAAATTTACATTAAAATGTAATAAACATGTCGTTGTAGTATAGTGGTGAGTATTCCCGCCTGTCACGCGGGCAACCCGGGTTCGATCCCCGGCAACGGCGAGAATTCACATTTTGCAATCTCTTTTGTTTTTTCCCGCAAAGGTCCTTTCCTTCTTGTTTTTTTCATGCAAAGGTCCTTTTCTTCTTTCTTTTTTTTTTTTTTACCGCAAAGGTCCTTTCCTTTTTTTTTTTCCCACAAAGATCCTTTCCCCTTTTTTTTCCCCGCAAAGGTCAATCATCTCCATCTTGTAAATTCTTATCCCTGTCTAATTGTTGGCCTTGGCAATCCAGGCAAGAAGCACGCTGGTACCCGCCACAATGACGGTCCGTACGCTCCTATCTTGACAGTCTGATGTTTTCTTTGGCTTTTCCACTTTTCAATGATACTTGGCCAAAGCGACGGCAACCACAGTAGTAGTTGTGCGTTGGTGAACTGTCACACACTCTCATTAGTAATGGGTGCTTTCAAAAGTCACCCACTTTTAAAATGTCTCGGCATAACTGCGTTTCTGGCTTTGTGCTAATGTTGATTACGTTGATGTTGATAGGATCACACTAGCAATGTAACATTTTCACCCCCCATTGACCTTTTTTGTCGGAGTTGGCTAAGGATTAGATTTAAATGATATCTGATATATACATTTGTGAATTGTGATGGATACTTCAAGATTAGCCAATCAAGCAACTTCCTTCCTCTTCAAATCATAATATTAATACCTTATTAAATTGGAGAAAAAATTTACACGTTTATATATATATATATATATAATAGGTTTTGTAGTCAATTTAACGTTAAAAAGAACATAAAAGAAGTCAAGTCTCTATATTGATCATTTGCTAGCAGTCTAGCAGTGTATGCTGCCTAGCTGCACAATAGGTTGGAATCAATTTAGGTATTCAATCTTTGACAACTTTATCTCTCCATTCAGGTGGGTTTTGAGATGATTGATGCAATAGCTGAAGCTGAAGTGATACCTATGAGCAGCGTTTCCTTCAAAGCCCAGTTTAGAAAAGGTTGAAACTTTCGTGTTCTATCTCAAGAATTTGTTAATCTTAGAGGCATAGCAGTCAACTTAGACATATTGGTTGCTGGTAAACTGTAGCTGCTCTCACTTTTTTCCCCTAGATATTATCATTATGATCATATTTATACTCATGTAAAATCAGAGAGGAGTGTCGTGGGCACCCTGAAACCGTTTCTGAATTAGAATTTCTAATTAATGCTTTGTATGCATTATTGCCCAGAATACTGTCACTTTTGTGACCAAACGCCTTTGCTAAAAATTTTCAGACAGTCATTATCTCCATATCTTTTTAATTCAGATTTCAGAAGGTTAGGAAGAAAAGCAAAAAGTTGGTATTGAAATAATTGTTAGTAGTTATCCAGGTGTGCAATATATCTTGATGGAATTTGTTTTCCTATTTCAGGTATTATAGGTGATGTTCCAGTTATTCTTGCAAAACCACAGATTTTCATGAATTCAAGTGGTGAATCTGTAAGTACGCCATCAAGAGAATCCGCATATATAATAATATGGTGGGTCAGTGATGCTGACTGGAGAAAACAGTATTTTATGATTGCCAACATGATCAATCTGAAGGAGAGTAGTACCCATTTCAAACACTTTTCAGCATTTCAAATACTCCAAGACAGATTTGAATCAGAGGAAGTACCCATGAAACAAGTGATTCAACCGTCTAAAAACTTTCTCACCACCTTACTCACTCTAAAACAAATTCAACACTAAAATAGAGAGCCTCCGAATATATTATTTAGACAATTTAAACATACCAATTAAAGTACAATCCCAAATAATTTTTCACTTTGGCCGCGTATAGAGGAGAATAACAGAGTTAAAATGCTCAAAAGGAAACAGGGGAATATCATCCAACCAGTATACAGAATCAAAAGGGAAAAACGAAAATGAAACCAATGGAGAAAGAGCATAATCTCCTATTGTTTTTCACTTTAGCCACCGTATGGAAGAGAAAAACAGAATCAAAAAGCTGACATGGAAGCAGGAGAATATTACCCAACCACTACACAGAATCGAAAGGGAAAATGAAAATGAAATGGATGGAGAAAAAGAAGCATACCTCTCTCGGCCAAACCGAGAGGAACTCACAAAAACAAGGAACGAAAACTTGGTCTTCAGCGCCTCTCACCGTCGGTTACTGGTGCAGCGACAGTGGCTTCCTCTAGAGATTCCGACGACACCGTCTGTTACTTGGGCTAGGCGCGATGAGATTCTCTCCTTGTGTTCTCTGTCTCCCTCATACTCTCTAGCTTGCTCTAGAAGAACCCACTCTTCTCCTCTCTTCTCCCGTGAAACTGAATGCCCCTCCCCCATTTATCACGAGTGGGAAGAAGAAAAGGACAAAGGGAAAGATTTCAAATCTTGCTTGAGCTATGGATGAAGATAACTCCAGCGTAGCTAGTTTTCCCTTCCGCGTCTTCTGCTCTCGTGCTCGCTGGCTGCGCCTTCGTCTGGCCTTCCCTGCGATCTCCATTTTTGGCCAAGCTTAAGAGGCGTCCGGATCCCATGCTGTCCAGGAGTTGCTGCTGTCCGTGCTGTCCGCCAAATCCCAGCTGTCTGCAACATCGACGCACCAGAACGCACCACATGCTCTTTGAGTCATGAAACGCACTGATTTACTTAACAAAATGATACGTTTTGAGTGACTGAGAAAAAAGACACATGGTGCATTCTGGTGCGTCGATGTCACGGACAGCACGAATTTGAAAGATAGCACGGACAGTAGCAACACCATAACGCGCCACGTGCCTTTTTTTTTTCCTTTTTCAATGCTTATACACACCATTTTGGCAGGTAATGGTTCCTCTTCGTGAGCGCAATGGCAGTCATGAAAACCATTTCCTTCGCCTGGCTAATCCTTCCACCCCAGCTCTTCCTCGTGTTGTTTCGCACACAGAAAGCTCCTCCGTCGGCAGACTAATTTGGTGCAGATCTTGCTTACAAACGGCCACTCACAGAAACGTCCTCCATGGGCCGGCTAATCCTTCCACCTCTTGCTCGCGAACAGCCACTCACCAAAACCTCCTCCTTCGACTGGTTAATCATTTCACCTGTTGCTCCTGAACGGCCAATCGGGTATCGCATATGCTGACTTCTTTCTCTATAATTTCTTCGCTCTTTTTTCGATTAATCGTTCCATTGCTTGTTGGACTTGTATTGTTTTTTACTCAACTAAAAGCAATAATCATATGCCTGAACTTCTATTGAGGCTGAAATTCAATTCTTAGTGTATCATATATGCCTCTTCGTTAGCTTTAGTATAACCTAAATGCATGGAATTCCTGGATGCAAGAAATTTAATCGTTCCATTGCTTGTTGGACTTGTATCATTTTTTACTCTAATCATATGCCTGAACTTCTATTGAGGCTGGTGTGTACATTGCATTTTTCCTGTTGTGAATTTCGAGTAGATTGAATATGATATTCCCATATTATACCCTAATTTCTTTACATGGTTAGTCAAAGAGGTGAGGAAAAAAAACAGCTTTCTTTAACTTGGTTTGTGATATAAAAATTGTTATTGGACCAAGAATTTTATAGTTTGTTTCGGTTGTATATATTTTGACTAAATTTAGTCTATTATAGCATGAAAAAGTTCAGCAAATTGATTTGATCCACCTTGCAGGATGCAGATCAGCTGTTGGAAAAAAGAGTGTGATCTCATTTTTCACATAGAAAGTTGTTGTTCCTTCCAACTTCAATGGAAGACCCAAAGAGGTAAATATTTGGTAATTTCCTTTGGACTGGCCATTTCTTATATCCAAAATATGATAAGGAATTTTTTGTTCTTTGACTTCTTGCCATGGAGAATGTTGGAGCACATACTGTCATTATCGATAGATTCAGGCCTTCCACATTATTATGCTATTGAGTTCAATAGAAAAGTTCAAGTATCCTTTTTATCCTGAATCTTTTAGCTTGATTGTTTATTGTTAATCAGGAAAGTTCCTTAATATTCTTGCCTAAGATATTGAATGTGTTTGACAACATCTTCCCAAATTGTTGAATGGCACATGATAAATTTTTAACTTCTTTCCAAAACTTGAGTTTTAAGATAACCCATCTAACTTTTCCTATCAACTCTCATGTTGCCTTTTCTTTGAGAACAAAGGTAAACAAGGAGCATATGAAGGCTATGGATCATTGCATGTTTTGAAATGTTTTTGAGCATCTGTTAAAGTGGATTTTAACCTGAGAGAAAAGGAAGTAAATTAACCTAAAAATAAACTTGTAATGAAATCATCAGTTTGAAAAATAAAAATTAAATCTTTCAGTTACTTCAGCAGTAGAAATAATTATTGCTCTTCACTTCAAGTATTCTAGATCAAGGTTTTCCTCTTTTCTTAATGGTTGCTGGTTGTTGATGATTATTCGTAAGTTTTCATTTAGGTCAATGACTCTGTTTAATGAATGAGCCTTCATAATGATGAATGGGAGTGCCGCCCATAATAAGCTTTTTATGCCACAAACCCACCTTTAGTTTGTTTGCCTAATGTATTCTTCTCATGTAGACTATTGAGGCTGAAATTCAATTCTTAGTGCATCATATATGCCACAAACCTAAATGCATGGAATTCCTGGATGCAAGAAATTTTTAAGGTTTCCAAGAAGTTAATCTTCACCTTTATGCATTTTCCTTTTTGATAATTTTGGAAGATAACTGCAAGATTGGGGTTTTAGTGGGTTTTTTTTACACTTTAAATTAAATTTCTTTAGTTTTCCATTTCCTTCTCTTCAATTTAGTAGAAGCAAAGATTGAGCGAGTGTGTGCCAGCTAGAGACATTAGAATTGTGAAATATTTTCAAGTTCAACTTTTTTTCTGAAATGTCATAGCCTGTCAAATTGTTGTTATAGTATAATATTATAGACGATTGTATAGTATATTCTTGACTTTTACACTCATATATATTGCTTGAAATTTTATGTGGCAGATATTCTGTGCTAAATGCAAGTCCAAAGACTTGGCAACTAGTAATGATATTATACTTTGTGATGGTGCTTGTGACTGTGGATTTCATCAATTTTGTTTGGAACCTCCATTGTTGACTGAAAACAGTAATGATATTCTTTATAACTTTGTAATGCACAAGAAACATTAAAGAAATCATCCATGCAATTTCAAACATATCAAGCTTGCACAAACAAACAGTTTCTTGTGCAGCATCAGACATGAGGCTTATAGAGAATAGAAGACTTGCCTAGAAGGACTAAGGGATGAATGAGAATTGCCTAGAAGGACTAAGGGATGAAGAACTTGAGGATTTTCTGCATTCAAAGTATTCATTGTAAATGGGATGATATTTTGTAAATGGGATGGGATTTTGTAATGGGATGACATTGTTGTTGTCATTGGGATGACATTGTTGCTGTAATTGGATGACATAGTATTGTGCTGCTGTACAATAACAAGATATTGTAACAAGGATGATATTGATTTTGAATAAAAATATTTTTTTCATTGAATTGTTCAAAAGTTTCAATATTTATTTATAAATTTACAAAATTACAAGCTTGTAAAAATAAAATATAAATGTAAATAAGGCATCATAGGTTCTCATCCTTTTGCAATTCTCTAAATGTAAATCACCTCCCATGTCCAACTCACATCCATTTGTTGCATCATGAAGTTTACAAATATGCAAAAATTAAGTGAAATGCATCAATGCTTGTTGCCCCCAAACTCTAATCCTCCAAAAGAAGTTCCTTCAAGCGGGTCCTACATGGATGCAACCAAAAATAATAAGTGATCCTTGCTTAAAAATAATAAGTGGTCACCATAAAAAAAGTGAACCCAAATATTGGCATTAACAGTTTTACCATTAAAAATCTTATAAAATTAAACTGGTTGTCATCTCTACACAAGTCCTCACATTGTGCTTGACTAAAAGCTCCGGCGTTCTGTAAGTAAAGCGGAAGCACGTTAAACAAATTAGATATACTTTAGATATATAGTAAAAAAATTGTATATACGTACTTCAGATTGTTCTCTTTGTGAACATGTCATGATTGGCTGTGACATGGACCTCGAAGCTTTTCTCTTTGGACGTTGCAGATCAACTCAATTCTTGAGACGCCTCTTTCTTTTATACCCGAGTCTCTTTTTAATGCCAGTTGGTTGTGATAGACTGATCGATTGTGTCACGTCAGTCGGGTGAGACACAACAGCTTTCACCGGTGTTTTACTTGATCGAAGTGCCATGAATTTTGTGGTCACCTCTTCCATAGCTTTACGAACTAAGGTGACTTCTTCCTCAGAGCCCGAGACTTCCGCAGCTAGCTTCACAAGGTTCTGACTAAGCTCTTTATATTGAAGCGTACGACCCAATTTCGGATCTTTCACTACTTCTTTCCCTTGAACATCATATACGACACTGGCCCTAGCATCCTTTGTCCACCGTTTTAGAATATACTGGTTGGGAAGCTTCTTGACATCATTCAAGTCAAACACCTTTAGCACATGGCAACATAATATGTCGAAAGTTTCATACCTCCGGAAACTGCAACAACCTGACTTCTCTTGTGGACAAAACAAGACTGACCACTCTCCTTCATAGTCCACCATATCAATCACATATTCAAACAAGGATTCACTTTCCTGTCTTTGCTTTACACAGCAAGCCTCTTTCAAGTCAAATTGATCCTAGAACATGTCAAAAATTGTGGAATTGTAGATTTTTGCAAGTTGTCTCAACATAGGCGAACTTGCACATTTTAGTCTTGGCACCTTTTTCCTTGCTTCAAATTCACACTTCAATTCATTGTACCTTTTGTCTTCCACAACACGTTCAAAGTGTGTAAAGAATTGAAGGATATCAACATCTGGATTTAAACACCTTTTAACATCTGCATTCAAACTCTCACTTAACTGAGTGCTCCGCATGCCTAATTTCAAAACTTTCTTCATAAAACATTCTGCCCATTTTTCTTTCTGTGCATAGACCGACATTGTCCATATATTTTCATAGACATTGTACTGTAAGAGTAATCGGCTCCAAGCCGTTTCAAAATGTGTTTCATCCTCATGCTCATACATACACGCCTTAAAGTCTCGCAAGAAATTAGACGCATGTTTCATCAGGTTGCCTAAGTGTTTGATGCCATTTTGCATCAAGTATCATGTGCATAATCCATGAGTTGTCTTAGGCAAGACCTGGTGTAGGGCTTTAGCCATTGCTTGATCTTGGTCAGTGAATATGGTCTGAGGCTTTTTCTAACTGTGTGCCTCCAAGAATGTTTCAAACAACCACTTGAATGAATCAGCTGTTTCATCATACAATAATGCAGTCCCAAACAGAACCACTCCTCTACGGTGATTGAAGCCCAAAAATAAGGCAAGAGGCTTATGTGCATTGTTGGTGCAGTATGTAGTATCAAGAGACACAACTTCCCCAAAATAACCATAATCTAATATCATTCTTGCATCAGCCCAAAATATGTTAGTGATCTGTTCATCCGAATCCATCTGGTAGGCATGAAAGAATGATGGGTTATCTGTTATTTATTTTTGGAAGTAACCTAATAAACACCCGGCTTCTCCGTACATTAAACTTTTTTGCCTTAGGGTCCGAAGATAATTTTTTTGATCCAATCGGGTATAGCCAAGATGACTTCGTCCTCCCACATGCTTACTCATGAGTGCGAAAGTAGATCTCTGTTGGATTCCAGAATCATTTGCCAATTCTATTTCATGGCCTTGAACATCAGACACTTTACGTTGGCAAGCTAGCATGTGTGTTGTCTCAGCGAGATGTAGTGCATGGTTGTGTTCTTCTATTACATCATGTACTCTGAGCTTCCCATCTACAAGAGCTAGAGATATTCTCGCTTTACAGTCAGTCCTTGTTTCAGCCTGAGGATTAGCTACTAAATAATCTTGCTTACTTTTTCCTCTTATTCCTTCTTTATAACAAACAAATCTGCATGACGTGACTATTGTCTTATCTTTTTTATTCTTGTTAATGTAGTCTTTTCTAACTCCAAATCCCATTCTGCTACCATAGTCAGACCAAAATTTCCATGCACTCTCCACAGTATCAAATTCTATTCCTACCTTAGGCTTCCAATCAAGCTCCATAGTCTACAAAACACATATTCATTATTTCAATATATTCATCATATCACCATATTCATCATATATACATATTTTTCATATCACTATACAATGTAAAAGATGACATTGGCAGTAAAGCAAAACAAACCACAAACTTGAAATCAACAAAACCATATTTATTGTACAAGTTTCTTTACTTTTGCATCTTAGAGAGAAAATAAATTTCATTGTACATATTGAAAAAAATATTGATTGTCAACAAAAGGCACCAGCAACTATAAGGATATTCATCATGCAAGGAAAACAACAAATCTGTAGCACAAAAGAGCAAGAAACGGGCAGCACAAACTCCATTTCAACAAAAACATATTACAAATTTATGGAAAATTTGAGAACAAAAGGCCAAGAAAATTTACCATTTTTCCCCTTTCCCTCTTATCTTTCGAAACGCACCATCACCTGCAACTACAAGCCATAAACTCGCCTTCAAACCTCAGCTTTGTTGCACAAATCCGGACGCCATACTGTACTGTCGCATCCTTCCTTAAATGGCTTTCCATGATCGTCACGCTTCCTGCTCCTGCCTTTTTTTATTTCCTTCGGTGAATGTCATTTTGATCCATTCAGAAGGCAAAACTGTTCAGTCGAAACGCACCGTTTGCTTATTAAAACGATGCATTTCGACCCATTAAAAAAAAATTTCCCAGAGTCATGAAATGTACTGTTTTACTTAACAAAACGGTGCGTTTCGAGCGTTGAGAAAAAAGGCCCGTGTTGTCCTTCAAATCCCAGTCGCCCGCGACATCGACGCAACAGAACGTGCCACGTGCTCTCTGAGTCATGAAACACACCGTTTTACTTAACAAAACGGTGCGTTTCATGACTCAGAGAGCACGTGGCGCGTTCTGGTGCGTCAATGTCACGGACGGCTAGGATTTGGCAGACAGCACGGACAGTAGCAACTCCTGGACAGCATGGGATCCGGACGCGCTTAAGAGTCTCGTGAATGAGAGGGACCGCAGGCTGCAAGGGTTTCTAATTTTATTTTTTGTGTTTTTTATTTGATGTTTTAATTATTTTGGCTTCCTTTTTGTTTTTCTTTTATTTTGAGTTTTCTAATTTTTTGGGCTTTCCTTTGTTTTTTTTTTTTTTGGTTCTTTCTTCTCATTTTGGGCTTTTGTGAGAATGATAAAGTATAATTATTTGGACATTTGGTTTGGACTTGATCCATGAAAAAAGTTACTTGGGGTTTCATGCTTCTCTTTTTCCTTGATTTACAATGATTATTTTTTATTTTTTATTATTAAGCACGTTTTTTGTACTTTGTTATTGTATATGTTTTTGTATTTTATGATTCTTAATATTCACAAAAATGACTTAGAAGGTAGGAGAGAAATTTAGAATGTTTGATATTTTTCATTTATGAATATTTATCATATCCATTTTTAAGAAAAGAAAACTTACAAAATTAAAAGCCAACCTAAATAAAAACTTTAAAGGAATATTTTACATTTTTATATTTCATATCTTTTTTATTTTTCATTTATTATTTTTTTCATTTTTATTTGTATTAAGTTAAGTTAGACTTGAACATAATATAATGTTCACATACATACATTTTGTATAAGACAATGATATTGACAATAAGCTCATTTAATTTCAAAGCCAACACCACACAAACTCCCCTCTTCATACAATAGTAATTAAAAGTAAAAACACTAAGATTCTAAGAAAATGGGGAATATGCTGGACATTCCTCATTCCTGGGCAAGTATTGTCTTAATCATGAAAAAAAGCCATAGAAATCAACATTAATTTCAAAAAAAAAAAAGAAATTTAACTCATTACAATGTTGTCAATTCGTTACAATTAAAAATCCAAAAGAATAAAGCCCCATCAAAATTTAGAACTCTAGAAAAAATCACATATGTAAGTGATCCAAATTTTATTAGTTTTTCTTTAATTTTTGGTTATTATATATGTAATATCCGCATTTTTTTGAGATCAGGTGTGTTTTAAATTTATGAATTTAATAGTTCTTTGACTAAAGATTTAAATGAAATTTCCCTAAGAATTTTGAAAATGAGTAAAGAGACTAAATTGAAAGGAAAAGTTAAGGACTAAAGTGAAGGAAATAAAGGTTTCATATAAAGACAAAATATAATCATTACGCTTCTAAAATATCTCGTGCATTTATGATACGTCATTATGATGCCGAGAAAATATCTAAAAGCGTAATGATTATATCGATAAAATATCCAAAAGTCATCATGACTATATAAAATATCCTAGGGGCAAAACAGTTAATTTTTTGACCAAGGGAAAAATAGTAATTTTTGCTTTGAAATAAAATAATAAATTTTATTTCAAGAAAAATTAGTAATTTTATTTGTTAAATTATGAAATAATTTTCCAAGGCTAATATTTCCTACAATTTTGAAAATTAGGGGATAATTAAGGATAAAATAGTAATTTTTACCATAAGGGTAAAATTGTCATTTTTATAGAAAAGTAATGACAAATTCCCTCAAAGTCATTACCATGAAATTTCAAAATTTTTGGAAACCAATAAAGGGCCAAAATAGTCATTTTGACAAAAGGGCAAAATGATAATTTTACACTAAGGGCAAAATTGTAATTTTACACCTTGGAGATAAAATTGTCATTTTATCATAAAAATATTTATGGAATTTATATTGTGGCAATTTTCAAAATTATGAAGCAAAAAAATGAAGAAAAAGGGTGGAAAATAAAGAATAAAGTAATGAATTGTTTTTAAAATGGCAAAATGGTCTTTTGGTTAAATAATTAAAAATGCGTCCTTCTTCTTCCTCAAAGTAGCATCCAAGACGTGAGAACATGGGAGAAAAACGCTGCTGCACCGTAAGGGAAGAACATGAAAGAAGCAAGGAAAGACCAAAGTAAAATCATTTCTATTGGCAAACCAAGGTAGCTTTACATCCCTACACCATTTATTTCTTGATTCATGGAAGTTTTCAAGCTTTTTGGTATCTCCCATGGCTGTCATGAATAGTGACACCTCTCTACATTCATTAAATGCACAAATTTCTATTGGGATTTGTCTAAAATGATGATTGGATGCATATGTGAGTGTTAGTTGGAAACTTTAAGGTGTTTATGAAAATTTTTCAATTTTGACTCCATTTTCATGAATTATTCCCCAATTTTGAATGATGCATAAATATTGCTTGAATGGACATGATTTTGTTGGATAAATAGTGTTTCATGACTCAATTATGATGAAAATGGGATAAATGGAAAGATTTGGTGAAAACTATATGAACTTCCATTTTCTTCCCCCATGGCTATGACTTTGTGTGTTTGTGAAAGGGAAGGATTTTGCTGAAATTTGTCCAATTTTTTATGATGATATATCGGCCAAAAAGGGAAGAAGGGAAGGATAATTGATTTTAGGATGAAAGCACATGGTTTTCCCTTCCTCCTCCACTTGACCGAATGTATGCTAATGAGATGGAAAGAAAGTTTTGTTGAAGTTTGCTTATGTACTCTAAAGGCTTCTCGATCACAAGTAAGGGAAGTGGGAAAATTGTTGCTTTGCTAAAATTATCCCATTCTCTTTATGCTCATGTCTTGACCAAAAATATGTAGGCATCTTTGTGAAAAATTTGTAACAATATTTATAAATTATGGTTTTGGTCAAGACATGAAAAACCAATATATATATATATAATGGATTAATGGCTTAGTTAACATATAAACCCTCAAAATCATGAATTCCTAGCATTTTTGATTTATGGTAAGAATGGAAAAAATTTTGTGTACATACTTATAGGTATTTCGTGGAAAAAAGAAATTATTTTTAGGTATGTACAAATAGATTGAAAATGGAATAATGAGATGAAAAGAAAGCTTTTAATGTTCACCTTAAGACCCTTAATATGAGATGAAATATAACATGAAAAATTGTATGAAAATGGAAGGGGATAGTATGTAATTCTAATATAAAATGGCAAGAAAGGAAATTAGAAATTTTAAAGTAAGAAATTATTATTTTTCCTTGATTTCTCCTCTTGGCCGAGAACAATACCCCCAATTCTATGTAATTTGGTCATGGGATTGTTATAAGGGTCATAGTTTGTGAAAGTATAGTATCATGATAAGACACAGAAAAAGAGAGGAAAACATAAAAATACAATAAAGAAAACTTAGAGGAAGTATTTCTAATATATGTTCTAGGATAGATAAGCTTGTAATCAAGTGACCAATTGTCGGTATGGGATGACCGTTGGGCATTCCATGGTTGTGTTATAAATATGGATGGTTAAACATCCACTCGGAACAAAAATTTTAGAAAACGTCGTGATAATTGCAAATTCTAAGTTAGTGTAACCTAGATAGCCAATAAAAGAAAATATTTACTTAGAATTTAACATAATCATGAGTACAAGCTAAATTATCCTAGAATATATGTAAGAGATAGCGTACTGGGAATATAATCCACTAGTAAGAGGTGGTGATTCTATAGCATCATGATCTGCCTCAAAAGCAAAGAGGGAATAATTTGCACAGTTAGTAGTAATCTCGTGAACTTAATTTTCATAGTAACTGTCAAAATACAATAACCAGCATAGGTACTCAGATCCACTGGGGGACACCTCAGATAGTACCTGTGGTAAAATTGTCACATAGTTTAGAAAATTATCTCGCTCATGTAGGTAGTGGTACGTGGAGTAGTTCACTAGGTGACTCTCTTGAGACTCTTAAGTCTTTCTGTAACGACCCCCTAATACTTCATACGCGATGCTTATCTGATTAGCGGAAGCATATGGGTTAGTTTACATAATTATTCCCTATGTGGGAATGTCAGGGGATCGTTACTGGTTGAGCGTAACCCAAATAGACTTCCCATTGTCCATTCAGATTCCGTTCAACCCTGATTCACACGCAGCTAACTAAATACACATACATACATCATCAATAACTCTGGAATGAAACTAAAGTCCATACATACGGCGTACAATCATTAAACTCAACATCCAAAACTCATATACATATACTGTCAAGCATTCACATACATTCTAACTGAATTTCCCAAGTTTACAGCGGTAAACCATACCAAAAATCTGGCAGAGTCTCCTCTGTATTTCGATCATATCCAAAGTACAAAATCACCTGTTTACAATCAAACAGCCAGTCCAACAACAGCAATAAACATAACTAACATAAATCCATATACATTATCTGAAATATTACATATACATTCAGTCCAATCCATACAGAAAGCATAAGAGACAGAACCCAATAAACAACAACGTCATCAGAGTATATGTACAAACGATTCAAGCCTAAGCTAAATCATCCTCTGGTCTATCCTCAATTCAAATTTCACTATCGTCTGGGTTCCTGTCCCTGTCCCTGTTCATCTGAGTAAACAACCTAATGAGATATGAATCCCAGTAGAATAATTCAAAATTCAAATATCATTCGAAAACTGGTTGAATACCCAGCAGTGCGAACACCAAAATCATCTTCCCGAAATCAATTAGAAAACAGTGAAATACCTTATCTTTAAAAATCATTTAATTACATGGAAATCGCGGCAATTCCTCGAAATCATAAAATCCATTTCTTTGAAAATCAATCATAAAAATCAATCCACATTGGCTACAAATCTGCTGTAACCAAATCTAAATCATCATCTAATTGCACGTAGTCTAGAGAGAATACCTCTCTTATCGTTGGGTGTGATCCGTAACACCAATCACCCGAATCAAGCCTATATTGTGAGTGTGATCTGTAACACCAATCACTCACTCAAGGATCGGGTGAGAATCAACATCTAGGGCGTCCCCTAGCATGTGCACATACGCCAATTCTCATTCTCATACAGTCTATTCGAACTCACATGCTCTCGGTCGGCTATTCCTCAGGGTTCTAGGGTATTACGCCTAAATCACAACGTTTTCCCGTGTAGGCTATCCCCCCTTATACTCCTTAAACCTTTCTTAGGGTCGTCCTGGTTTAACGCGTAATCCCTAACTCAGTACAGGCTAAATATGATAAAAATAATCTCGTTTAAAATCTCCCTGTACTAGGGATACTTAACGGCCATCCCATACCGGCTATCAAGTACCCAACCCTAAGTAAATCCGTCCTAAAGGCATCTAAACTCGATAAACAAGGTGTCTAACATGCAATTAGGGTTTTCAACACACAGGCATGCAATTTATCCCATCGAAAGTAGCACGTAAATCCATGCAAGTCATCTAAATCATTCAGGTATTCACTAAATCAATTCTAGGGTTCGGGAAGTGTAAATTATCCTACCTGGTCTTTGAATGCTCTAAATCACTTCAGAATTCCACGCAGTCTCGGTTTCTGAGCCCGATTAATTTCCTGGACAAAAATTTAAATATTCAAGCTCGTCACGTCATCCAATTTTTGATCTTAAACCCGGTTACTCAACTAACTAGGTTAATTTATTGCCTAATTACGTTCGACAATTATTTCAATCAGATGTCATCATTTTTTGGGAAATCGGACCTTACCAATGTGACCGGATGATGGAATTCTGCGTCACAGTGGTCTCGGTTTCTCCTGATGCACGTCCAGAAGCTCCGCCACGCAGCGGCAAGACAAGGCGTATACGGTGGCATCTGATGGCGCCGCAGCGGAAGGGTGCGCTTTGTCTCAAAAATTACACCACGGTGAAGCCCGCAAGTCCAGGAGTCCAAATACGGTGGTGGCGCTGTGGTTCACGGCCGTTTGGGCGGCATTTTCTGACCACGAAGATTCTCGCACGGCAAACGGAGTTTCCCTTGATCCGGGCGCGTTCGGCCTCCTTTCGACGGCGGTGAGCTACTGGAGGAAGCTGGCAGATCAGGCTACACGGTGGTAGGGACGGTGACAGTCAACGGCGACGGACGATGGCGATCTGAGCTGGAGAAGTTTCGCGCAATAGAGGGCGAAAACGGCCTTTTTTCGCCGACTCCACCGGCCGTTGGTGGCCGTGGTTGGTTGCTAGAGGTTGTAGGCAGTGAAGGCTATCGGTTGGTGCCCTTGGTGGCGGCCCACAGTGGCTGTAGTGGCCGTTCACGGTGGAGGAAGGAGGAGAGAGAAAAGAGAGAGGAGAGAGAGAGTGTGGTGAGGAGAGAGAAAAATGAGAGAAATGGAGGGAATTCGTGTAATTTAAAGCCTCAGGGGATGATTCTGACTTTTCCCAGACCACCCGAGGATACTTTAGGGTGTCGGCATCCTTCCAGACGTCAGCACGTATTTCCATGCGAAAGTTTTGGCCTCCGTTAAAGAAATCGACGTACGAAACTTCTTCCGTCAGTTTCTGATCGCCGGATTGCATTTCTTTCTGTTTGATCATGTTTCTGGCTTCGAACAACCTTCTGTTTTGAATCACTATCCTTGAAAGTCATACCAGGCTTCGTTTAAAAGGGGTTAGGGTTAAAAATCAATTTTTTATTTTTTTTAAAATCCTTTCGGTTGTTACACTTTCTTTCTCAGAGATTTGGCTTTTAGCCACAGATTAATTATAGTTTTCTTATGACTGATATTTGTTATCCTATGAATGATGAATCGTTTCCTTATATTTATTAATATTTAGAAATTGTTTCTTGTGATCATTATACAGGTAAATTGTATAAGGTGAATGGTTAGAATTGTCATAATACACTATCACGTTATATATTCATATATGTATACCATTCATATTAAAGGAAATTATTTATTTAATCCCATAGAATAAGAGAGAAAATTTTAATAAAGAATGTAGAACTATTTTTTGCATCAATACGGTGGTACATGTCAGATTAATTTAAAAGATAAGGTTGTAAAGCTACTGAGAAATTATTTCTCACATTAGTATCTGGCATGTATCAGATGCCAAGGTTTAGGGCATGGCTCGGATTTGATATGGCATAAGAAGATATTCCCTTTTAGGTTTTTTTATGGAGATCTAAGTTGTTTAGGTAGTAACCGTTAAGAAACTCCCTCTTTAGTAAAGGGATGTGAATAAAAGCTATTTAGATGTATATAAGAAATGAGCATATATGTCAGGATATGTAAAAGCTATCCACTAAAAGGAAACTTTGTTAAAGGGTCTGAGTGGCAAGCTTGTTGCCTCCTTACCCTAGTAGTAGTAGTAGTAGAAGCATGCATATCCTAAAATATATGTATTAAATAACATTGTATTTATTGTAAATATGTAGCAAATGCCAATATATGTAAGTTTTATTTAGAATGTTGTAACTAAATTTGATTATTTATTTAGTTTTATCGCTGCGCATTGTATGAGTGTAATACCGAGTAAATGATCCCATACCTAATTCAATTAATAAATGAATAATATTGGAAAAAGAAAAAAATTTACTCGGGTTAAAATTAAGGACAAAAGTAAGGATAGCATGCCAATCCTCTAGCCAAATATTTTATTAAAGAAATTATTTACAAAGAAAGGCTAGAAGATTGGTGTAACAGTCCAGCCGCCTACTTGCAAATATTGTCCGCTTTGGTGGTTATCGAGCCACCTCACGGTTTTGTTCCTCTCTCCCTATCCCTTCGGAGGAGAAAATGCGTCTGCAAGGGAGAGGTATCCACACCCTTATAAGGCATGCTTCATTCCCCTCTCCAACCAATGTGGGACATTACAATTGGGGTGTTATAATATATATATATATATTTCTATAGAAAATAAGATCCAAACTATTAAGAGATTTTGTAATTCCTCTGAGAATAAAACCACTAAAATTGTTAAATTGGCTACAAAATGGGTGAGGTTTGCAATTTTTAGAAGTGTTTATGGGATTTCACCATAAATTTTATTAGAGGAAAGAATCAAAGTATTCAATTTGAACAAAACCACTAAATTTGGATAGATTTCACCAAAGTTTATTGTTACAAATATTCAAGTGCTTAAGGCTAGCTAATCGAGTTAATTGAGGATTAATTTTTTCTAGGAAACATATCTAAGTATTATAACCCATCAAAACCCTCAAAACTAGGTAAAGAACCTCCTATCTTGTTCTTAATAAAATTGATTAGAGATAGTTGTAACACCCAATAATTTAATTGGCCTAAATTAATGGTGTTATTTAATTAATTAGTTTGAATTGCTTGCTTGCTAACTAATTAGATGAATTATTTTTAAGGAAGGGAAATTTGGTGCTTAGAATTAATTCTTTAATTTCTTTATTTACCTAGCCTAAGTACTAAGTAAGAAGTAAAATGAGATGCAACTATTTCAATATATGCATGAGTGTGTCTTGCATGGAAGGGAATGGAAGTTAAACTTTTTGCATGGCAATCCTAAGCCACACGTGAGGTAGAAAGGAAAGGATATCAAAAGCATTCAAAAATTTTATTATACATATATATGCATGGGTTTCACATGAATAGAGAAAGGGAAGAAGGATGCAACAAAAATATATAGGTGTGTGTAAGTGTCACGTGAAGGAGGGAGGAAAAGAGAGAATAGAAAAAGAAAAAGAAATACCAAGGTTGCTTGTAAAGGTTAGTTGCTTATAAGAGTGGACAAATTCAAACTTGCAAGAAAGGGAAATACTAAGTGTGCAAGCAAAGACAAAGTGTACTTGCAAGTACACTTGCAAGTACACTTTGTGAAAATATATATATATATACATATCCAAAAGTGTGCATACTTTTCTTTAAAAAAAAAAAAGAGAAAGAAGAGAAAACAAGAAAGTGGGTGGCATGAAGTGAAGGAAAAGAAACAAGTGGAAAGGTGTATTTCATGAAAGACACACATGCTCACATGAAAAGGAGGAGACAAAGAAGAGATTGAGATTTATTTTCATGCAACCTAAACATCCCCCACACGTGAAAATAAGAGAGATGAGAGGAAGAAAAGAAAAAAGATAGAAAGGAGAGGGAAAAGGTGAGACATCAAGGGAAAATTGAGAGACCAAGGAAAGAGGAAGTAAGGAAGAACTCAAAGGGGAAGCCAAGGAAACCAAAGGAAGGGCCAAGAATATTTTCTCTAGCACACCTTCAAGGTAGGTTAACAATTCCAATTTTTGTTCCACGTTCTAGATATGCAACTCAATGTCTATATTTAAGTTTTCCATGGAACTTAGGTTGTCTCTACATTCTTGGTTTTAAATGTATGGTTGTTGGCTAGCATGTGTGGTTATGAAGTTGTTGATAGATGAAATAACATGAAGATTTGGTTGAATCATGTATTAGGGTTAGAAGTTGTAATGATCACCAAGGAAGAATCCCTAACTTTTAAGTGTATTAAGGAAAGAACAAAAAGAAAGGAAATGAAAATGTCAAATGAACAAAACTCCCTAGGTTAAGTCCATAGGGTTCATTCTTGGAATTTTTTTTAGCCATGCAATATGACTTTGAATCAAAGTGAAGAAATTATGTGTTGGTATTAACTTTTCCAAGAAAAAGAAATAATTATGGACATTATGAGAATTTTTAGAAAGCAATTATATATTGGAATAAATTTTCCAAGAAAAAGAACTAATTATGGACATTATTAGAATTTTTGGCAAGCAATTATACATTGAAATCAATTTTCCAAGAAAAGAAATAATTATGGATATTATTAGAATTTTTGGGAAGCAATTATATATTGAAATTAATTTCCCAAGAAAAAGAACTAATTATGGACATTATTAGAATTTTTGGAAAGCAATTATACATTGAAATCAATTTTCCAAGAAAAGAAATAATTATGGATATTATTAGAATTTTTGGGAAGCAATTATATATTGAAATTAATTTTCCAAGAAAAAGAACCAATTATGGACATTATTATAATTTTTGGAAAGCAATTATATATTGAAATTAATTTTTCAAGAAAGAGAAATAATTATGGAATACATTAAAATTTTTAGAAAGAAATCTATATTGGAATCTAGATCCCAAGGAAAGAGAGAATCATTAGAGAAATTATTAGAGTTTTAAGACGAGATTTTATATGGGAATTAAATTCCAAGAAGGAGAAATTTTAGGGAGATTACTAAAAATGTGTAGAAAGAAGAAGGGAAAAGCAATATCGAAATTGATAGTATTTTATAAGAGATAGACCTTAGAAATTAACTTCAAGAGAAATAGAAATTTGTTACTTAAACGTTGCAATTTCCCATAAGAAATGTGTCTTTTCCTTAACTTACAAGAAGAAGAAAGTTTCCCTAGAAAAATTTGATAAGATTTTCAAAGGTGGCCAAGTGTCCACCTAGTGCCCAAGTGTCTGCATTTACCCTAGTGGTGCCCAAGTGTCCACATATGCCCAAATGTGCACAAAATATTTTAAAGGTGGCCAAATGTCCACGAGTGCCCAAGTGTGCACAGCTCAAGTTCACAGAAATTTAAGAAGGATAAGCTTAAATAAGTTGATACCGTTATACTAATGTAAGTCACTGTATGAGTATTTATAAGTACTTTGTTTTCATCTTATTAATATTTTAATTGACAACTTATTGCTTGCCAGTTATATTGTGTGTTATGCTGTATTTTATTCCAAGAATGTAGAATTGCTATTTTGGTGCTTGCACCTTGATACATATTGGTTGTTTTAAAATCGGATTGTTAAGCTACTGGGAAACTTACGTTTCTCATTATATGCTAATATGTATCAGATAAGGACGCATAGCTGGGCCGAGAGTTCGAGGTCTTTTTGGGTTAAGAAATTTTGTGACCCCTAATTTTGTTTTCCTAGACATACTCTGAATAGAACTAGGATTATTCTCTTAGCAGTAGTCCTGCGAGGTATTTAGGCAAGAACAGGGGAAGGGATAGGTGAAGGATCGGTTCATCTGAAAAATTTGTAAAGGGAGTCTGAGTGACAGGATTGTTGTCTCCTGACTTCCTAAAGACGAATACTTCGTATATCCTGATACACATTCATTGTTTTGTAATGGACATTATGAAACTTATTGAATTGTATGAAAGTTTAAATTCTGCAAAGTAGCATAGTATTTCTTTATTCTGCTGTGCATGTAAGTATAATTAATCTGAGCAAAGGATCCCGAACCTAATGCGTATAACATAATCCGATGGTTTAACTGCTCAGACTTAAAATAAATAAAAGATAAAGATAATGTATTGAACTTATCTGTTTATATCAGAATTAATACTAGATAGGGGCGTTACAAGAGTAAGAGAGAGACAAAATAGATAGTGGATTGCTACTGAAAAGGTAGATGATGTGCTATGACTCAAGTGCTTTTGCAAAGGTGAACGATGATCTATTACAGCGTGAATTCTAATTGCTGTGTAATTTTTTACAACAATGAATGGTGGACAGAAAACAACAAACTTCAGACATGGACAGCAGAAGTAGATGCGAACAGCAGAGGCTGAGACACTGAGTTGAAACTTGAATGGCGATGGCAACTAGTTGAAACTTGAAGATAATTTTGAATACTCTATCTCATAGGTTTTAGAATTTAGGCAAAAAAAATTTAATATATAATTTTTTTATGTAAGTAATGAATTATAAAATTATTAAAATAGACATAATAAAAAATAAATTAATATATATAATTATTAATGTAATATGTGTGTGTGTGTATTTTAATAAAATGATCAAATTATCTTCGGAGACAAGGACCCCACGAGGCAAGGGATATGCTCTCCATCCTTGTCCTGCAAGGAAAAATTCTCACATCTAGGGTCTTGAGCAAGGCAGTCCCCATGGGGATTGTAACGACCCCCTTACCATAGCATGTAATTTAAGAAGCGTGAAATGCTATGAAAAATTTTTGTTTTTAAAATATGCATCAATCAGAGTTGTTACTGGTTTTGTAACCAAATAGTCATCCCTATTTAGATTTCACTCAACCTCATACCTATGCAGCTAATCTAATACCTCAAATCCTTACACCAATACAGTCGTCAACATACTCTGGACTATACATCTAAATTACCATTCATACAATACATTTGAGATACTAATTAGAGGATATAAAACCTAACCATTTACCACAATAGCACATACATATCTCTAAATACAAATTCGATGATTAATAAACGTTATATTAAGGCCATTAAGCCATTTACAATTTATACTCTAAGCTACATCATAGCTTCTCAGTCTTTCTGCAGTTCTATGCAGTAAATACATTCAATCCCAGGCTAATTTATGGTGCCATCATGCCCCTGATTGTTTGAACACACAACTTAATGAAATTTTGAATCCCAATAGAGTAATATATAATTTATTTTATTTAAAACAGTTGAGTGTTCAGCTATACCCCCGTTCGAGTATAGAAAACCTCTCCCCAAATTCATTTATTTAAATAAAACATGTGAATTGAAACTTTATTTATCATAAATCAATAAACATGGAAATCTAGTGGTTGTTCAAAAATTAGAAGTCAAAAATCCTTTTCTCAATCAAGGAGTATAAGTAATTATGAAAAACCTTCATTTTCAAAATGTCTGCAGCCAAATTTTCATATCCATTGCATAACGCCACTACATTACAACAAGGATTTCAGTCATGTGTACATATATGCATAAAATCATATAATTCAATTCAAAATTCATTGCCTGCTGCTTTCCAATATCATTTTAAAATCACGGGGACCGTTCTCCCGGTGATTTTCACACGACCATCCTCCATGTGATTGAGATTGTTGCTATCATGGGGACCGTCCTCTTGGTGATTGTCACAAGACCGTCCTCCTTGTGACTGAGAACCTAATATCAATATGGGGCATCCCCCATCATGTGTACATTACAAATAGGTCTCATTTCTCTATGCCGAATATAAAGCAACGTATACATATAGGTGACTAATACTTAGGATCATAGGGCTTTAATCTAAAACTAATCCATTCCTCCGTAAAGACTCTCCTCCTTTACTCCTTATATTCTTTCATAGGGGTGTATTGGTTTAATGGACAAATCCTAACATATACGGACCATTTCATCATTCAAATAATAAAAGTGTAAAAGTAGGTATGAATATGGAATACTTGACAACCGTCTTATACCAGTTATCAAGTATCCATCCCAGGTTTTGTCTGCACTATAAGCATACAATTCCAATAATCCAATCAAAACTAGCAAAAAAGAATTTTTAAATACATTTCAAACACATGCAGGTCTTTTCTTATACTCGTCTAATCCAGCACACATTTCCCAATACATGTTTGCAAACACAATCACAGCAGTCAATTCACATTAAACATTCATCAAAATAAAAGAGAGTGTAAATTACTCTACCTTAATCAGGATTTCCTTCACTTAACTTAAGATTCTTCTTCCTTTCCTTAGACTAATTCTTCAAGCCACCTCTGTACCTTTTTTATAACCAACGTTCAGAATTAAAACTTATTTTCAATACCTAAAAACAATAAGTTTGCACTTTAGTCCCTTATTTATCCTAAAGTTGATTTTTAGCTATAAAATTATCAAATTCACTCTATAATGCTTCTAGGAGGCTAAATGAACTTAATTCACTCAAGAGTTCAAAATGTACATGGTTTACACTGCTTAAACAGACTATATCAATCCTTTCAGTTTAGTCCCTAAACTTGAAATTGAAACTTTTCTAATAATTTTCTTCCATTTTCCAATTCCATATATTTATATAAGTCTCAATTAAGCTAAGGATTACAGGGATGCGTCAAATTCTGCAATTCTATTTCATATCAAACTTTTCCAAAATTTATAATTTAGTCCCTATTTTCAAATTTATGATTTTCATCATTCTTCTCCAATCTAACCCTTTAATTCATCCCTAATGGCATTATAAAAGCTACAAATTGTAGAAAAAGCGATTAATTTAGAGTTTTTCAGTGTATACCAAAAATTTTGAAAATTTATAGTTTAGTCCCTGCACTTTCCTTGGCTTTTTAAGGCGAGTGGCGGCGGCGATTGTAACAACCCCCTAATCCACAATACACTATCCTCTATCTGAGTAGCGGAAGCATATGGGTTTTTAAAATAATTTTTCACTTTTTCCTTTTCAGGGAACGTCAAGGGATCGCTACTGGTTGAGCGTAACCTAAATAGACTTTTTCGTCATCCATTCAGATTCTGCTTAACCCTAAATCAACTGCAACTATACTAAACACACATGCAACATCACAACAAGCTTTGGAATATTAATACTAATAACCATAAATAACATATACATCCATTCACATGCAATCTATCAAAAAGTCAGAGATTCAGACATTATTGGATAGGTATGGGGCTAAGGCAATCTGGTAAGCGATTGGACCGACATCTTCCTTCTCCCACGTCATCTCCTGCGACGCTACATCCTGCTAAAGTACCTTAACCAAAGGGATTACTTTATTTCAAAGTTGCTTAGTCTTAAGGTTAAGGATTTGTACAGGTGTAGATTCATAAGTTAAATTTTCCTTCAATATTCGTGAAAGACATCATGCAAATTGGACAGGTATGGGGGTAAGGCGATCTGGTAAGTGACTGGACCGACCCTTTGTAGGATTTGGAATGGTTTTAAAAATCTGAGGCTTAGTTTTCTAGTCTTTACTTATCTACCAATACCCATGGTGGGGGACACTCTCAGGAAAACATGTTCTCCCTCACTAAACTCTAAAGGTCTCTTTCTCCCATTAGCATAGGCTTCCTGTCTTTGTTGGGCAGCCCTCATCTTTTCTCTGATCATTTTAATTTGATTAGTAGTCTCTTATACAATCTCAGGTCCCAACAGTGTATTTTTCCCCATTTCTACCCAACTTAGAGGTGACTTACAGCTTCTCCCATACAGAGCAGCATAAGGTGTCATACCGATGGTAGAGTGATAACTGTTATTATATGCAAACTCTATCAAAGGTAGGTTTTTATCCCAACTTCCTTTCTATTCTAGCACACAAGCCCTTAACATGTCTTCTAAAGTTTGGATTGTTCTCTCAGACTACCTATCAGTCTGCGGATGATAAGCTATGCTAAATTTAAGCTGGGTTCCTAATGCTTGCTTCAGGGACTGCCAAAATCTCAAAGTAAACCTAGGGTCCCAGTCTGAAACTATACCAGACGGTATCCCGTGTAACCTCACGACTTCCCTAAGGTATACTTCGATCAGTTTTTTCATGGAGTATCTCATCTTAATAGGTAAAAAGTGAGCAAACTTGGTTAATCTATCCACTATCACCCAAATGGCATCATAACTAACTGGTATTCTAGGTAATCCTACTACAAAATCCATGGTTATTTGATCCCATTTCCTTTCCAGTATTTCCAGTGGTTTCAGTAGCCCTACAGGTCTTTGATGCTCTATCTTGACCTGTTGACAAGTTAGACAGGCATTCTGTAGTTTGTGATATCCTTCCGCATACCATGCCACCAAAAGTTTCTCTTTAAATCCTAATACATCTTGGGAATACCTGGATGGATAGTATAATGGCTTCGATGAGCCTCTGCTAATACTTTTTCCCTCAGTTCTTGATGGTTTGGAATTACTATTCTCTTTCTAAACGTCAATACTCCATCAGGGGCTAGTCCAAAATCGACTTGATCTGCATATATCTCCAAGGATTCATCCTCTAATTGGGCTTGCCTAATTTGTTCTCTCAGATCACAGGTTATTAGGAAGTCACTCATCACTAATCTCTTGGGAAAGTAGATTACGTTGAGGCTGAGATTCCTAAAGTCCTCAAGTAACCTCATCTCATTTACCATTAGGCTGGCTAATTGTAATGACTTCTGGCTTAATGCATCTGCTACAACGTTAGCCTTCCCTGCATGGTACTTTAATTCGAAATCAAAATCCTTTAAGTACTCTACCCATCTTCTCTGCCTCATATTTAGTTCCTTTTGATCAAAAAAGTACCTAAGGCTCTTGTGATCACTACAAACCTCAAATACAGCCCCGTATAAGTAATGTCTCTAAGTCTTTAGGGCAAACAAAACGGTAGCTAATTCCAAATCATGGGTAAGATAATTTTCCTTTGCAAGTTTCAATTGCCTCGATGCATAAGCCACTACTCTTCCATCCAGCATTAAGACACATCCTAAACCTTTCATTGATGCATCTGTATATACTGTAAAGGGTTCTAAGGGTTTCAGAATTATTAACATTAGAGCGGTGGTTAATTTTTCTTTCAAAGTCTGGAAACTATCTTCACACTGCTCGCTCCATTCAAAGTTTACACCTTTCCGAGTTAATCGGATTAATGGCAACACTATCTGAGAAAATACTTGATGAACTTCCTATAATAGCTGGCCAAACCCAGAAAACTCCTAACCTCGGTGACCGTCCTCGGTTGACCCCAATCTAATACTACTTCGATCTTCTTAGGGTCTACTGCAATTCCTTCCCCATTTACCACGTAGCCTAGAAATTTCACTTCTTCCAACCAAAACTCACAATTTTCCAACTTAGCATACAGTTATTTTTCATCCAATATCTGTAGCACTGTGCTAAGATATTGGGCATGCTCTTCGTGAGTCTTGTAATAGACAAGATTTCATCTATGAATACCATTACAAATTGATCCAAGTAGGGTCTAAAGATTCTGTTCATGTAGTCCATGAAGACAGCAGGTGTATTTGTCAGACCAAACAGCATCACTAGAAACTCATAGTGGCCGCACCTAGTGCTAAATGCTGTCTTAGGGATGTCTTTCTCTCTAACCCTAATCTGGTGGTATCCCGATCTTAGGTCTATCTTGGAGAATATAGTCGCACCCTGCAATTGATCAAATAAGTCATCAATCCGTGGTAATGGGTACTTGTTTCTAATGGTCACCTTGTTCAGTTGCCGATAATCAATACATAACCTTAAACTCCCGTCTTTCTTCTTTACGAATAGGACAGGAGCTCCCCACGGGGATACACTCAACCTAATTAATCCCTTTTCTAATAGTTCCTCTATCTGGACCTTTAGTTCCCTCAATTTCGCTGGGTCCATTCGGTGTGGGGTCATAGTTATTGGGCTTGCACCCGAAATCAGGTCAATGGTAAACTCTATCTCTCTAGGTGGGGGCAACCTACTTACTTCCAGAAGAAACACCTCCAAAAAGTTGCTAACAATTGGGATTAGGTTAAGACTTTCCTGTAATTCTACCTGAGAGAGATTCAGGGACATGTCACCTATCTCACATGCTCTGTCACTCCCACGTATAGGCACGGTATCCAAGTAAGTGATAGTCCTGTCAGAACAATTTAACAAAACCCGATTCCTAGACAACCAATCCATTCCCAGAATGATGTTAATCCCAGTCAGGGGTATACACACTAAGTCCACAATAAACAGGGTGTAATCGATGGTTAGGGGGCAGTTTAGACATATTTTTGGGGATATAGTAGTTTCTCCCAAGGGTGTGGAAATGTGTATATCACAGGGTATGGTTTATAAAGGTAAGTTTATTTTTTCCACGCATGCATTAGAAATAAAACAGTGTGTGGCACCCGAATCAAATAATATTATCAAAGGAAAATTGTAAATCTTACCTCTACCCTGCATCAAACCTGATGACCTATCAACATTCGCCGCATCTAGAGTAAAGACTCTCCCTGGAGCCTACGGTCTTCGGCCACCTGGTGTCTGCTGGCTTTTGCTTGAGGGGCAGTACTTTGAATGGTGTCCTATACCCCCACACTTGTAACATTGCACTGGAGTCTGATGCCAGCAAGGTCGGTTAGGATGACTGGTCCCACACTTCTGACAAAGAGCACTATCGGGCCGTCCGCTGTTGCTTGAAGACCCTGGCTGCGATTTGAACATCCCGCCTTTCACATTGAGATTTCTAGCTGGTGGTCTCGGCCTGTTACCTGTTCTCTGTGTCATGTTTTGCTTCTATTCTAAGTTCTTACTCAGGATCCGACATTTGTTCACCAGCACTACAAAGTCTCTAATCTCGAGCGGGGCAAGTTGTGTCTTCATCGGCAAATATAGGCCCTCTTCCAACTGACTTGCCTTCCAGGCTTCGTCATAATGCATTCTCAAGTACGTGGAATATCTGGAAAGTTCTTCAAATTGTTCTAAATATTCCTCCAACGGTCTACCTCCCTGTGTGAGTTTTAGGAACTGTGTTTTCTTGGACTGTCTGACACTCTTAGGGAAGTATTTATCCATGAAGAACCTCTTAAAAGATTACCAGGTGAGCGAAATACCCCTGCTCTCCATCAGCTGCTGGGCTCTTGTTCATCATCGTTCCACTTCACCCTTAAGCATATATGTTGCATATGTCACTTTCTGTTCATCATCACAATGCAACAAACAGAAGATCTTCTCTATCTCCTTCAGTCATGCTTCCACTACAGCTAGATCAGAGGCACTTGAGAATGGGGGTGGACCTGCTCTCTGAAATTCAATCCACCCTTGATACAATGGATTGGCATTCTGAGTGTTCCCATCATTTCTGGTCTGCCTGTCCTCCTGTTGTTGCCTCATTACATTAGCGCTTGTAGTAGCTTGGTCCTTCATGGCATCGGCTATCATTTGTATGGAATCCATCATCTCTCGCATGTTGATGTTGGTTTCCATGCTACTACTACCCGTGGCACCCTGGCTCCTATGTCTTGGCCTTCCTCTTGGCCTCCAAGTGTTATCCCTGCTAGGTTTTTCCATGGCTATCTGACACAGAAAGAAAATTGATCACCTTTAACAAAGAATAAAGCTAATAAATATGTTAAATTCATTCCTTCACTTATCAATTCAAGATCAGGTCCTAAGTATTCCAGAGTTAAATCAATCAAAACCCTAAAGCTGCAAGCCCAACGATTCACAATCCACTAGCCTACTAAACCAGATAATCGACAAATTGGGCTCTGATACCATACTTGTAACGACCCCCTAATCCACAATACACTATCCTCTATCTGAGTAACGGAAGCATATGGGTTTTCAAAATAATTTTTCACTTTTTCCTTTTCAGGGAACGTCAGGGGATCGCTACCGGTTGAGCGTAATTCAAATAGAATTTTTCGTCGTCCATTTAGATTTCCGCTCAACCCTAAATTAACTGCAGCTACACTAAACACACATGCAACATCACAACAAACTCTGGAATATTAAAACTAATAACCATAAATAACATACACATCCATTCACGTGTAATCCATCAAAAATTCAAAGATTCAGACATTAATTCCTGCCGAAAATTCGGCAGAGTTTTTCCTGTAATTTGGACATCTCCCAAATACAAACAGTCAACCAATTTAGTAAATACATTTAATAAAATCCAACAACAATAGAATCATCAACATAAATATATAGAATAACAGATTCAAGCCTAGAAACTATGCTGCACGTCCGTTTGTCGTCAAGTCTCTGCCCAGCTATCTCCTAGGCCCCTGTCCCTGTTCATCTGAGCAAAAAACCTTATGAGATAGTTAAATCCCAGTAGAGTAATTTACAGTAATTAAATTCAAAACTAGCTGGATGCTTAGCGGTGCAAGCATCGAAAACAACTCCCGTGTTTATTTCAACAAACCAATGAAATGCTTTATCTTTTAAAATCATTAAAATGGCACAAAAAATGAGGTAATCATTCAATGAATATAAAATCTATTTTCTGAAAATCTGTGATTAAAATTTAACCAAATCTTATTCCCGGTGGTTTTCACATTCACATCCGTCACAAGTCTTATGTGACTATATATGAATCCGTCGAATTACATGTCATTTTATGATAAATCAATCTTTTATCATTGGGTGTGATCCATGACACTAATCACCCGAAATCACGCCTATATTGTGAGTACGATCCGTGACACCAATCACTCACTCAAGGACCGGGTGAGAATCAACATCTAAGGTGTCCCCTAGCATGTGCACATACGCCAATTCTCATCCTCATACAGTCTTTTTGAAATCACATGCACACAGTCGACTAGTCCTCAGGGTTTTAGGATATTACGCCTAAATCACAACGTTTCCCCATATAGGCTATCCCCCCTTATACTACTTAAACCTTACATAGGGTCGTCCTGATTTACCGCGTAATCCCTAACGAATGCAGGCTAAATCTGATGAAAACAATACATTTATAAAATCCCCTACACTCGGGATATTCAACGATCGTCCCATACCGGCTATTAAGTACCTTACCCTAAGTCAATCTGTTCCTATGGCATTTAAATCTGATAGCCAAATCGTCTAATATGCAATAGGCATTTACAACACATAAGCATGCAATTATACTCATTGAAGGCAACACGCATTTTCATGCACTCAAATTAAATCATTTAGGCATCCACAGAATCAATCTAAAATCAGGGGAGCATAAATTATCCTACCTGGTTACCATTTGCTCCTAATTAAATTTGAGGCTTCATGTATCCTCGGAATTCGAGCTTAGTTAATTTCCTGGGCAATTAAACCAATGTCTTAGTCTGTTACTTATTCAATTTCACTTTCCTATGTCTGATTACACATTTTCCTAGGCTGATAAATTTTCCTATACCTAGAAATCCAATAAAATAAAAATTTTTGCGGGCGAATATTTACTCTTTCATTATCTATTTCATATGTAGGGTTAGTCCATGACTCCTCAAAACATGATTCCTCAGAATAAATGGATTGGTTCTTGGTTCGGCATCTAATTCATTCAGAAAACATTAGATTAGGGCAATTTAGATTGTACCGGGGGGTTCCAAAAAGTGAAAATCTGATTCTGAACCCTTTCTGGCTTCTCCAACGGCGACGCATGGCGGAGGGGTGCAGCTAAGGTCAAAAATTACACCAAAATGAAGCCCGCAAGATGAAGAGTCCAAATCTGGGGTAGGTGTGGCAGTTCTTGGCCGTTAAGGTGGCATTTTTCGGCAAAAAAGTTATAAGCACAGCGGACGCTTTTTGCCTTGATCCAAGCGCGTGGCGGTAGCTTTTGGTGACTGGGAGCTGTCGGAGGAAGCTGGCAGCTCAGCCTTCCCAGTGGCGGGGGCAGTGTTGTCAGACGACGTTGGACGGCGGAGATCACGGCAGGTGGAGAATTTCGCGACAAAAGGGAAAAAGAAGCCTTTTCTGACAGTCGTGGCGTCCGTGGGTGGCTAAGGTTGGTCGCTGGTGGTTGGGGGTGGTGAGCTGCGCCGGTGGTTGGGTTAAGCAGCGGCGCAGGGTGGCAGTGGTGGCTGCGCGCGGTGGTGAAGGGAGGAGAGAGAAGAGGGAGAAAATAGAGGGAAGAAAGAGAGAGAGGAAATGTGAAAATGGTGGGAAAGTGTGGATTTTTGAGAATTTAAAGCCTCTAGGGGTAATTCAGTCTTTTGTCACTTCGCCGGGAAAATTTTTGAATGTCGTCTTCGATTCTGGCAAGGGCACAGATTCCCATGCAAGAATTTCAGCCTCCGTCTAAGGAACCAAAGTCCGATACTCTATCTATTAATTTCTTAACGCCGGACTGCATTTTCTTTCATTGGATCGAGTTTTGATTCTGAAAAATTCTTCGATTTCAACCGTCAACTCAGAAAATTATGCCAGATTCAATTTTAACGAAATCCTGATTAAATTCACCCAATTTAATTATTTTGAAAATTCTAGTTTATTATAGATGTGAGTGTGTGTGCATATATCCCAATTCTCTCTTTCATTCCACTTGTATTCGATCAAAAGGGTGCTGCACTCTTCCTTCTTTTTTTTCTCCCCTTTTTCCTTGTCTTTGGCATGTGGGTTCAAGAAAAATTTTGCACCTTTTTCCCTTTTATTTTTATAATGTATGGGACTTTCTTGTTGCACACACAAGCTCATTTCCTTACACAAATTTTTGCACTAAGTGTACTTGCTAGTACACCTTTCCTTTGCTTGCAAGTTACCTTTCTCCCATTGTTTACTTCATCTCTTTTTTTTTTTTCAATTCCAAATCTCCATTCAACCATCAAAGGGAAGGACGCTGCACTTGGTGTTTTCTCTTCTTAATTATAATTCCATACCTCACGTGGCTTTAGGAGCATTTGCACTCTTGCTTCCTTTTTACTCCACCTTATGTGCATGTATATCTATATTTTAATTGTTGCATCCCTTGAAGTCTCCATGCATATTAAAAATTCTGCACCATTCTTTTACTTGTAGCATGCTTATAAAATTAATTCCCAACATCCTTCCTATTGTCCTTTGGTCCCACTCAAGGCACATGTATTTTCTTTCTTTCCTAGTGCACATGAACCCTCCTTTGCATGGAAGACTCACCCATGCACACTTAAAATTTTGCACTTCCCTCTTTCCTAATTCCCTTTGAATATTCTCTCCTTTCTCTTCCAATTACACGTGCACTCCCACACACACATACACACACACACACACACATATATATATATTCCTTTGTGCTTCATTCTTCTTTCCTTTCCACTTCACGTGGGGCTTGAGACTTTCATACATAAAAAATAGAATTTCCATTCCCTTCTCTCACGTAGGATGCATGCATGGCACGCACATACACACACATGCACATATTTAGATGTGGCATCCTATCTTGCTTTTCTCTTGGCACTTAGGCTTGGTGACTCAAAAAGGAGAAATAGAGAATTAACTTAAGCACCTAATTTGGCCAAAATGGAGAGGTAATCTCACATCCCATATCTTACAAATTGAGAGCATGCTTAATTTAAATACCAACATCACACAAGCAATTACATCCAATTAATTAAAGTTTAGTAATTTAGGCTAATTGAAATTAAGGGGTGTTACATTTTGATAACAAAAAGCTCCAAAAAAAACTACCAATAGAAGCCAAATTAACCATTTACCAAATAGGCTATTTTTGTTAAGCCTTCAAGGTTTGATTTTTTTCGAATCAATTTCAATGTTTGAGTTATGAGGCCTTATTTTAAAAGGTTAATCTTAAAGGGTTACGTGTGGAAAGAATTTTTTTTTAGATAAAAGCAAATAATTCATTGAAAATCAAGAGGCCCAAGGCTTAATACATGATAGGGGTGGCAAAATTTTTCAATCAACAAGGATCCCTACGAGGACTATCCCACATTAGGCTCTAGATGCGGGGATATTTTCCCCGCAAGGACGAGGACGAGAAAATTTTTTTTCCAAACTTAATTCGAGGACCGAAACAGGAAGCATACCTCTTATCCCACGGGGTCCCCGTCTCCAAGAGTATTTTGATAATTTTATTAAAATATATTTATTTATATAAATAACCTTATATATATATTCTATTATGTTTATTTTGATAATTTTTAATTTATTACTTGAAAAAAGTACCTTTTATGTCTCTAAACTTTATATTAATTTTTAATTTCATCCCTAAAGTTTATTTAATATCAATTTTATCCTTAAAATTTTGAATTACAATTAATTTCGTCCCACAAACTAATGATGTTTAAATCACTAACGGAAATAGCTGGCATGGCATTTGACGTGTATATTTTGGCTGACTCAATGCTCTACTTGCATATTTATTGTCAAATATGTCTCCAACTCTTTCAATCAAGCCACAATTTTCAAATAACTTTATCTATCCACATCACACTTATCCCACCAATTTGTACAACCACTAGCATATATTAGAGTTAGTTTTCTAACGAATTTCCTTATATGGTGAACTTCAACAATAAACAAGTCTATATAAGACCACCTACAACATATATGAGTTTAGATTATAAGTCATTATTTTATAATAATATATACATCCATGATTTCACTAACAAGAGACCAACCCATAAAAAAAAAATTCACTCATTATCAATCTATTATAAAACTCTTACATTCACATAAAAAAAATTCATTATATATGAAATCATTGATGAATAAAATAACTCATTAATATTGTCATATAATAACAATGCTATGTCATGGTTCAAAGAGAAAAAACCTAATATTTTACATATCTTCCATGCTTTTTCCTTACAGCTTTAATGACAGGATGAAATTTAATAATTTCAATTGCAGCTTTCAAAATGGTAAACTTCAATGGCAATCTTTATCGTTGACTAATTTAGTGCAACATGAATTTAGCATAATCAATAGATTTACTTCAATAGAAATTGTTTAGTAATATGACAGTTCAATAATGTATAAATAGAGATGTTGCTTTGTCTACTTATATAATGTCGTTTCATAATTTGATGTGATTTTGTAAATTTTAATGTGTATGTAGTCAGTAAAAATATATATGTAAGATGTCACATCAATTATTAAAAAATTATAAATTGTTTAAAAGAGTTGAAAACATATTTGATAATATTCATAAATTTTAAGGATATATTTAATAATAAATATATAAATAAAATATTGAATTAATAAAAATATATATCTTAAACGTCACATTAATTATTTTATTTATGATTTAGATGACGTTAAATCATAGAATGAAATTAATTATAATTTAAAATTTTAAAGATAAAATTAATAATAAAAAAATTAAAAATTAATATAAAATTTAAGACATAAGAGTGTTTTCGTCTTTATTACTTGTATAAAAAAAATCATACTTTTAATCTTTTTTATCTCTAAACCACTAAACCCTTATCACTCCCAAATTCGAACATTCATTAATCATCTTGATCAGCCGCGTCTCCATTTACCTCACGGCCTCAACCCACCAGTCAGCATCTCAGACGCAGCCTCATTCCAGTCCGCCGTCCGCCTTCCGCTGTTCGACGTCTGCCGCTCTACCTGTAACAGATCGCACCTCAGTGAGCTCGAGCAAATTCGTCGCTGTACCTGTAACAGATCGCCTCCGGTATTCATTTTTTATCACGTCCGCTGTTTTTTATGCTGTAGATCTATACATGTTAATTTAATTAATGGTGGGGAATGACTGTACCTGTAACTGCCTTAGCTCGGTGGCTATTGGGTTTAATTTAATTAATGGTGGTGAATGAAACAATGGGTTTTGTTGTTTGTTGGGAAGACTTAAAAGAGAGAAAAAAATTATCTAGAGGATAAGTGGAACTTCTTTAATCGAATGCCTTCCCCATTCCTCAAAGCTTTTTTGCTCCCTGTTCTTGTTAGATGAAGTACTGTTAGGACCTTTGATCAATGGTGGTCTCCGCTCCTGCTAATGTGACTGGAATGCGCAATTTTTTGATTTGTTTTTGTTCTTTTTGAAACAAGGCTTTGGTTAGCTATTAATCAGGTAAGAGCTCAGGGGGATCCATAGATTAAAATACTGAAATTGTTCAACTTCTTCCAGGTACAACCTATTTATTTGATTCTTTTCCCCTGCTCCAAACTAGATTTCTTTTATTCGTCTACTCTTGACGATTAATGAATGGTATGCAAATCAATATACTGTCAGCATAGAATTTCTTTTCTTTTTTTCTTTATGTTTTAAAGCAATATACCAAAGCGTTATCCAATTAGTCTATTTGTTAATATTACAAAGTGATTAGCTAAATGTTTTATGTGGTATTCTAATATACTTTTCTTCCAATTTATGGCTTGGCTTCTTTGAAATCTGGCTTCTAAGAGAAGAAGTGTCTTTTGTCGTAAGAAGCAATTAAGTATTTCTTTTAATGATTATGAATTTTAATTATAGTTAATTACATTATGAAATATTAATCTGTTTCGTTAGATCAATGTAGTTACTTGATTAGATTAAATTATACTGCACTATGTTGTAAATTATGCTCTCTATATATAAAAGCATTTGGGATTTTCTGCACACCTTTGCAGAAATGGTGAAAAGATCTGATCTGTATATAATTATTTGTTATTATTTTTAATGATCTGTACCTGATTTGTTTTTCTATTTAGTGAAAGAAAGAATCTTTTAAATTATGAAATTTTGTTTTGCCAATGAAAAATTTAATTGCTATAATTAATATTTCATGGTTTATTATATGCCAGGAGATTTTTTTTATTTTACAAATACGCTGATCCCACCTTGGACGCGCTTCTCCCTCTCGTTTTCTGCTCAGACTCCATCTCCATCTCCACAGTATCCTGCAGTAGAACGGTGAGGATGGAAGGATCTCATGTCTCACATACTCATCCATATGAACCAAAGCATTTGCTACTTCCTGGTTTTGTTCCTATTTCTCTCTCTCAGTCTACCATTCTTGCAGTCTATGGCTTCTCTTCTCTTCTCGTTGCCTCTTTCGTCTGGATCTTCTCTGGTACGAATCCCCGATCTGTAGATTCATTTGCCATGTTTTTTCTTTGTCCCAAATTCGACTAAAATTTCTAAGCTGAAATGGAAATTTTCACTCTCCAGAGCAATTACGTTGGTTGGGAATTTCAATGTTAGTTTAAATACATCCAAGTGTGTGACTACACATAAACAAAGTAGAATAATGCCTCTTTAAATATACTTGCTCTAAAGTGTTTTCAATATGAAGATACTTTCTTAAAGTATTGTCTTTGAGCATTGTCATGCATTTGTCTTGATTGCAATTATCGTTTTGTACTGTGCTATATACAATAGTGAGCTAACACAATGTTGTTAAATTGTTATCCAAATAATAAGATCATGGAACCAGCGAAACATTCCTGAAGTGAGAGGCTCTGTGTGTTTCTTTTTTCTTGTTCAGTAATATGTGCAAAGAAAAATAGCTCAAAGATGGAGCTGCTGATGAGCCAATTTCTTTAACATAACTGACTGTTCTTTCACAGGAAGCCTGCATAAGAAAACAAAAATTGAGCGACTGCTCATGTGCTGGTGGGCATTCACAGGCCTCACACACTTGATTGTTGAAGGCTATTTTGTTTTCTCACCAGAATTTGTCAAGGATAAGACTGCCAACTACTTTGCTGAAGTTTGTGAGTCTTTTAAATGTTCTTTCGCATTGTTCGCTTTAAGTTCTTAGCTTTTGGACTTGGAGTACCTCTAAAAAAGTTTGCAGTTTTAGTTGATGAAAATCTTATGTGAAAAATTGACAGGGAAAGAATACAGCAAAGGAGACTCAAGGTATGCTGCAAGAGATGCAGGGGTGGTTGCTGTTGAAGGAATTACAGCAGTTTTAGAGGGTCCAGCTAGCCTTTTAGCAGTGTAAGTGAAAGACAAAACAAAAGAAAGACATGACCAATATAACTAATCACTAATGTTATGATGCTGCAACAAGTGAAATTTTATAAATCCGGCACAATTCTGGATTATCGTAAAATTTGTTATTATCTCCTCTCATTTACTGTTTTTCACCTCATGTTTATGCTGTAATTAATCATTATGGATTACAGATATGCAATAGCTACTGGAAAATCATACAGCTACATACTTCAGTTTGCTATCTCCATAGGACAGCTGTATGGAACTGCCGTGTATTATATAACAGCAATCTTGCAAGGTGATAACTTTTCTGTAAACACATTTTACTATTATGCATACTATATTGGAGCAAATTTCTCTTGGATTGTGATACCTACGCTCATTGCCATTCACTGTTGGAGGAACATCTGTGAGGCATTTCAGGCCGAAGGCCAGACGAAAAAGGCTAAAGTTCGATGAAGATGATCAATGATCTTGTAGTTAATAATGTTTTGGGAGGTTGTTAAGACTGGAAAGTATGCTTCTCCACAATTAAGATAGAGCATTGGATGTAACAATTTTTTTGGATTTTTCTAAGCATTGTGAATTTGTGATATTTGATTCCTATATTTGCTTTTCTTGAGAAAAAAAACCTCTCGTGGTCATGATGGATCAACATTATTGTGTCATATTTTTCGCATTTCTGATACAAATTCTTTTACAAGTTGTCTCCTACTAGAAGGAATAAGCATGCTTCTGAAATTTTTTTTTAGGGCCAGACTATGGAGATTTGCAGTTAGTTTTGCTGGTTTGTAAGTGGCAATTTGTGTTGGTCCTCAGAATACCTCCTTAGACTGAAAAAATCTTGGAAACGAGTTTATGGATATTCTCAGGAAAGAGGCAAGAGGAATTCTAGGCTAGTAAGTCTATCATATTGGATTAAAGATGCGCGTAAGAATAGTAAGTGTTGTCATCTGTCAAACTATTGTAAGAAGAAACTCTAATCTGCTATTCAAAAATAAACTTGGATAAGTTTTAAAAAGAGGCACAACTCTACCTTTATTGATTGCCTTTTCTGTATCTCTTGCTCTTACACTCTCAAAAGGAGAAAGGTTAGAAGCTTAAGAAGTCCTTAACCTTAAAAGGAATCTCTGATATTATTAATTAACTTTACGTAAACATATTTTAAAAATATTACAGACTTGAAAAATAAAACTAATTTTAAGAAATAAAAATAGAGAACGAAATTTACATATATTTTTATAAACAAAACATATTCTAAAATTATAATCAATATTTTATTATCTTTGTATAATTGATATTTATTCATCAATATTTTAAAGAGGGGAGATGATATTTTACCCTATAAACTATAACCTAATGATAAAATTAGTACCTAAATTTTAAAAATAACATTTTATTTCCTTAAAGTTAAGTGAAACAGTTAATTATCTTCTAAATTGAGTATATCACAAGATGAAGAATTGACTTTTAGAGTTTCAATTTTTGATTTATGCTACATGATTTATTAAAAAAAAAAAATTCAAGTTACATTAATAAAAATTTATATTAAAAAATATTATTTTCTGTTGAAATAGATAGTAAAAGCTGATTTGTTTCGTGAAAATAATTTATTTTCCATAAAAGCATATACCATACATCAATTTTTAAAACTTAAAAGTCAATTTCTATTCCATCGTGTGACTAATAAATATTAAACGTAGTAAATTGGTCAATTATTTTTAATTTTTACGATATTACAAGGGTAAAATAGACTATCTTCTCCACGAGGAACATGTTTTTTTTCTATAGAGATAGGGACCAGAATTAAAAGTAAAGGTTATCGACAGCAAAAATAGAGGATTTACACGTCATACCTTGATGCCTTTCCCTAGCTTCTATTATGCTAAATTTAATTTTAGAATAATTTAATAATTTAATTCTTAAAAGATATATATCCTTTTAATTTAATTTTTAAAAGATAAAATATCTTAATTTGATCATTGAAAAGTTAATCTCAAATCAATTTGGTTCTTCAATTAATAAGATAGATGAAAAGTTAATTGATAGTAATATTAATATATATTAATTTAACTATTAAATAATGAATTAAATTATATTTAATAATAAAAAAATAAAAATTATCATATTTATAAATTAAATATTAAAAATACACATTTTGTATTTTTTTATGTGTGTAATTTGTAAATATGATGTGATTTATTTTACAAATTATACATTACCAAAACATACACTATTTGTACTTTTTTTATGAATAGGATTCTCGTCTGTTAATATTACTACTAGTTAACGTTCTATTTATTATCTTAATTAAATGACTAAACTAATTAAGAATTGATCTTTTAAGGACTAAACTAAAATATTTTATCTTTTAAAGACTAAATTGAGAGAACATGTGTCAAAGATTAAATCATTAATTTACTCTTAAATTTGAAGTTTGGATTGTTTTTGTAACGACCCCCTAATCCATAATACATAGTCCTCTATTTGCATAGTGGAAGCATATGGGTTTCTCTAAATGGTTGTTCCCGATGTGGGAACGTCAGGGAATCGCTACTAGTTGAGCATAATCCAAATAGACATTTCGTTGTTCATTCAAATTCCGTTCAACCCTGATTCACATACAGCTATACTAATTATACATACATTTATCATAAGTTACTCTGGAATGAAAACTAAAATCTATATATACATCATATCATGCATTCGTACAGAATTCTAACTTAAATTCATAAGTTTACAGCGAGAAACCCTACCAGAAATTAGGCAGAGTTTTCTCCATATTTCGAGCGTATCCCAAAATACAACAGTCATCCAATTTACAAATATACAACCAGTCCAATAACCACAGCAAGTAGGAATTATAGAATTAATATACAACATCATCAATAAACACATATATATAAAATTCAAGCCTAGACTAAGCTTCTCTTCTGTCTATCACCAAGTCATCGTCCAGCTAACGTCTAGGTTCCTGTCCCTGTTCCTGTTCATCTGAGTAAATAACCTGGTGAGATATAAAATCCCAGTAGAATAATTTACAATTCAAAATACAGTTCAAAATCTGGTTGAATACTCAGCGGTGCGAGCACCGAAAATAACTTCCCAAAATCAGTTCGAAATCAGTGAAATACCTTATCTTTAAAATCATTTTATCATATGGAAATCGCGGCAAACACTCAAAATCATAAAAATCCATTTCTTTGAAAATCAGTAATCGACATCAGGTTAAATCCCATGCACAGTGTATCTAAATCCATCTTGGCCACAAGTCCTCTGCGACCAAATCTAAAATCGTCCAATTGCACGTCATCTAGAGAGATTACCTCTCTTATCGTTGGGTGTGATCCGTAACACCAATCATCCACTCAAGGACTGGGTGAGAATCAACATCTAGGGTGTCCCCTAGCATGTGCACATACGCCAATTCTCATCCTCGTACAGTCTATTCGAACTCACATGCTCACATTCGGCTATTCCTCAGGGTTCTAGGGTATTACGCCTAAACCACAACATTTCCCCGTGTAGGCTATCCCCCCTTATACTCCTTAAACCTTTTTTAGGGTCTTCCTAATTTATCACGTGATCCCTAACACAGTACAGACTAACTCTGGTAAAAATAATATCATTTAAAAACTCCCTGTACTCGGGATACTTAACGGTCGTCCCATACCAGCTATCAAGTATCCTACCCTAAGTAAATCAGTCCTAAGGGCATCTAAACTCGATAAACAAAACTTCTAACATGAAATTTGGATATCCAACATACAGGTATGCAATTTAGTCCATCGAAAGCAGCACGTAAATCCATGCAATTAAATATAATCGTTCAGGTATTTATTATGTCAAATCTAGAACTCAGGAAGCGTAAATCATCCTACCTAGTCTCCTGTTGCTCTGAATTAATTTAGAACTTCACAAAATCCCAGATTTTGAGCCAATTAAATTCCCTGGGCATTTGCACGAATATTTAAGCTCGTCACGTTATCCGTTTTACGATTCTAAGTCTGATTACCCTATTATTTAGGTCAATTTATTTCCTAATTGCGTTCGACAGCTAATTCAATCAAAATTTATTAGTTTTTGGGGAATTGGACCTTACAAGTGTTGTCGGATGGTGGAAATCTGTCCCGGGGTGGTCTCGGTGTCTCCCGGTGTATATCCAAATTCTCCGCACTACACAAGACAAGGAGGGTGCGGTTGACCTCAAAATTTACACCACGGTGAAGCTCGCAATACGAGGAGTCTGAATATGGTGGTGGCACGGCAATGGAGGAAGGAAGAGAGAGAGGAGAGAGAAAGTGAAGTGAGGAGAGGTCAAAAATTGATAGAAATAGAGGGATTTCAGGAAATTTAAAGCCTACAGGGGCGATTTCGACTTTTCCTGGATCACCGGGGGAAACTTCGGGACGTCGGCTTCCATCCAGACGTTGGCATGAGTTCCCATGCAATGATTTTGGCCTCCGTTTGCGAAATCGAAATACGAAACTTCTTCTGTTAGTTCCTGATCACCATGTCGCTTTTCTTTTCATTCGATTATGTTTCTGACTTCAGATCGCTTTCCGAGTTCAACCATCACCTCGAAATATGTGCCAGACTTAGTTTAAATGGAATTGGTGTCAAAAGTTTGATTTTATCTTTTAAAAATATTTTCGGTTATTACAGTTTTGAATTTTTGTTTTCTTTAATTTTTTTTTCAAATAAAGGCTTATAAGAAATAAAATGAAGAGGAAATAATTTGTATTTGATAAAATTGTTTGATAAACATCTTTTATCAATATTATTGTGTTTGAAAAATCTTTTTAAAAAGTACTTTTATTGTTTATTTACTAAAGAAAGGCATGTTTTAAAAAGATAATTTAAAAAAATAAGAAGTAATTATAATAATTAATAATTTTTCATGAGTACAATTGTCTTAAAAAATGTAATGTTTTTGCTTCTACATTCTTTTCAAAATAAAAGAATTGTTTTCTACATAACTATATGTTTTACTGTGAAAAGTTACAATTTAATTTAAACATGTTTCTCAAGATAATATCTGGCAAAACATGTTCCATTAAATTTGAAAATTGTAATTTATTTCACAAACAGCATCAATGAAACAAGAGCACACATGCAACCAAAATGACAATGAATTGCTTTTATTGAAAGGCAATTGATGGTCAATTGCCTTACTTTTTCTATGTTATATAAACAAATGTTATATATATATATATATATAATTAAATTAAATTATTATTTAATATAAATAATTAATTATTTTATAAAAAAATTCATATATAAATTTAAATTTTATATATATTTATATGGGCATGTATACATAAACCTTTTCAATATAATAAAATATACTAATCTTACTTAAAATTTGGTAAATTATATTTGACATTTCTTTTATCTTGAAAATTATACTTGACGCTTGGTTTTTTTCATAAATGCATAATTAAATTGCCAAATTAAGCAATACAATGTTCAAAACAAACCAGTAGCTAATCAAAACAACAAAATAACAAAACATCAAAAACCAAATCAAACCAAAATGCAATCGAAATTAGAATACAAAAAAAACCAAGCAGTCAGCTTAGCTCAAAAGTCTAGTGCTTGATTCCACTAAAATTTGCCCAAAAAACATTTGACAAAAACTAAGGAACAATGAGATATGTAGTAAAATCATTCTTGGCAACTAAAGCATGCTTTGCCAAGCCATCTGCATACCCATTAGCTTCATAAAATATATGTTTGAGATCAACTTGGGAAAACTCTCGCAAACAGGACCTAAAAATTCAATCATGGGTTGAAGATGATGAGTATGTGGTAAATTATCATCATTTATGATTCTTAGCATTGACAAAGAGTCAGATTCAACTACCAACTTATTAATACCCTTGTTCTTAGCCAACTTTAAACTGAGTAGTAAACCCTAAATTTTAGAAATTAGGCTGTAACCCAAACCAAGGAACAAAGAGAAACCACACACCCAATGACCATGATGGTCACAAATGAACCCCCTTGAGGCAATGTCCCCGGGTTGCCCTATAAAAGCTCCATCTGTGTTAAGTTTGAACCAAGCTGGCAAGGGAGGGTGCCATCCTACTTCAATTATCTTACGAGATTTAGACCTAATGTTTTTTAATGACAAGAAGAAGAATTCTATTGTTCCAGCTATGATTGTTTTACCAATGGTTGGAGGATTAAATTCAAGATCTTCAAATACCTTTTTGTTTTTGGCAATCCAAATGTGCCAAATAAGGTAATAGAAAAGGGTCCCATGTGGGATGTTGAAAGAGGTAATTGGCATAGAGAACATAGTATTTACTTTGATACAACTATTGAAATTAGACATTATAATGGGTTGAAATGTATGATTAACAACATTCCATACCTCAAGAGTTTTAGAAAAGTTCTGGAAGAGATGTGCTGGTAGTCTTTTCAACAATACATCAAAGAGGGCACATCGAATGTATTTGGATTACCTAGTGAGAAATAGTGCTTATACAAGGGATGCCATTATGCAGTAACTTCCACATAAAATATTTATACCTCAGATGAATATGTAGTTTCCAAACCCATGAGAAAGTAAAAGAATGAGGTCTTAGATGAGAAGATGTTTCTTGTTTGGCTAGTAAATAAGCTAATTTGAGATTAAATTTACCATATGATTTGCTAGATCAGACAAAATGTTCTTTGTGAACCAAATTACTATTTAGAAAAATGGATTTGGCTGAGATAGTGATGGCATCTATAAGGACAAAGGAAATTTTATTCCAATTCCAATTTAAATTTAAGTCAACAACATCAACTACTTTGGAACAGGATTCTTCTCGAGTCAAAAAACCTTGGATAATTATCCTTAAGGGACCAAAAAATGTCCATTTATCATGCTATAGGTTAGCCTTATGACCAGAGTTTAGTATCCAAATGATTCCTTGATTAAAAAATAACCTCCCTCTTTTTGAGGAATTTACCAATGACAGAGGATTTTGAGGAAGTGTAACCTAATTTATGTTTACAAATCTTTACCCAAACATGCTCTTCTTTTGTTTTAAATCTCTAAAACAGTTTTCCAAGGAAAGCAAGGTTTCTCTCATAACTTGTTACCAAGCCCAGTTGTAACGCCCCTATCTAGTATTACCATTAATTCTGATACAAGCAGATAGGTTCGGTACATTCTTCATTTCTTTTTTCTTAATCAATATCTGAACAGTTATACCATTAAAAATTATAACAAGCAGATTAGGTTCAGAATCTTATGCTCAGATTAAAACTCATATGCACAGCAGAATAGATAAAAATATGCTAAACTACACAGCGAAAATTAAAGCATCCATGTAATTCAATTAAATACATAATCAATAGTTTCCAATACATTTCTATAAGCACGTCTCAGGATATATGAAGCACCCGTCCATAAGAAGTTAGGAGACAAAAATTCTGTCACTCAAACCCCTTCACAAATATCAAAGATGGACCAGTCCTTCAAATATCCTATGTCTACTGCCAAAAGAATAACCCTAGTTCTAAACTAAACAAATATGAACTATGACCTAAAATAGGGTTACAAAAATCTCCTTAAATCGAACTATGACAGTTACCTCCTGCTCTGGTTATGCGTCCGCGTCTGATACATATTAGCATAGTAATGAGAAACACAAGTTTCCCAGTAGCTTAACAATTCGGTTTTAAAAATAACTAATATGTACCAAGGTGCAAGCACCAAATATTTCATTCTACATTCTTGATATTAAAACATGTTACCCATAAATGAAATCAGGCAAGCGTTACGTGATAATTTAGATGTTAACATAAAAAGAATCAGACATTCTTTTTCAATGAAACATATCTAAATGAAATTATACATGTTATCGCGACATTATGCAATTTAATTATGTATTAACTTTTACATTTTTCAATCTAAGTTAATTGAGCGCCTGGGGTGTTATGTGGACACTAGGCCACTTTTATGAAATCACCATGAGCCCTAGTTCATAGGTATGGAGCACATCTAGCTACACCTCATTAGGTCGTCTGTATGGATCACCTATGGCCACACATCGTAAGTCGTGGTCACTCAGCCACGTACATAGCGTAATCACGAACAATAGGTCATGGGCATAGAGCACCTTCAGCCACACCTCGCTAGGTCGCCCGTGTAGATTACCTCTGGCCACACATCGTAAATCGTGGTTACTTGGCCACGTACATAGTGTAATCGCGAACACTAGGTCATGGGCATGGAGCACCTTTGGCCACACCTCGCTAGGTCACTCGTGTGGATCACCTCAGGCCACACATCGTAAATCGTGGTCACTCGGCCATATACATAGCATAATCGTGAACACTAGGTCATGGGAATGGAGCACCTTTCGCCACACCTCGCTAGGTTGCCCGTGTATATCACCTCTGGCCACACATCATAAATCGTGGTCACTCGGCCACGTACATAGCGTAATCACGAACAATAGGTGTAACGACCCCCTAATACGTCATACGCGATGCTTATCTGATTAGCGGAAGCATATGGGGTATTCTAAATGCTTATTCCCTATGTGGGAACGTCAGGGGATCGCTACTGGTTGAGCGTAACCCAAATAGACTCTCCGTTGTCCATTCAGATTCCGTTCAACCCTAATTCACACACAGCTAACTAACTATACATACATGCATCATAAATTTCTCTAAAATGAAATCTAAAACTCATATACACGTCGCGTCATACATTCATACACATTTCAATTCAAATCCATAAGTTTACAGTGGTAAATTCTACCGAAAATCCGGCAGAGTTCCCTCTGTATTTCGAGCATTCCCAAAGTATAAAAATCACCTGTTAAAATCAAACAGCCATTCCAACAACAGCAATAAACATAACTAACATAAATCCATATACAGCAACGTCAATTCATCACTACAATACACATACACTATCTGAAACATTATATGTACATTCAGTCCAATCCATACAGAAAACATAAGAGACGAAACCCAATAATTAATAGTGTTATCAAAATATCTATACAAATGATTCAAGCCTAAGCTAATCATCCTCCGGTCTATCCTCAAGTCACCAGAAGCTATAAATCGCCTGGCTCCTGTCCCTGTCCCTGTTCATCTGAGTAAACAACCTAATGAGATATGAATCCCAGTAGAATAATTTACAATTCAATTATCATTTAAAAACTAGTTGAATACCCAGCGGTGCGAACACCAAAATCATCTTCCCGAAATCAGTTCGAAAACAGTGAAATACCTTATCTTTAAAATCGTTTAAACACATGGAATTTGCGGCAAGTACTTGAAATCATAAAAATCAATTTCTTTTAGAATCAGTCATCAAAATCACGTAAAAATCCCATGCCCTGTGTCTCTCAATCCTCGTTGGCTACAAGTCCGTTGTAACCAAATCTAAATCATCATCTAATTGCACGTAGGCTAGAGAGAATACCTCTCTTATCGTTGGGTGTGATCCGTAACACCAATCACCCGAATCAAGCCTATATTGTGAGTGTGATCTGTAACACCAATCACTCACTCAAGGACCGGGTGAGAATCAACATCTAGGGCGTCCCCTAGCATGGGCACTTACACCAATTCTTATCCTCATATAGTCTATTTGAACTCACATGCACTCGGTCGGCTATTCCTCAGGGTTCTAGGGTATTACGCCTAAATCACAACGTTTTCCCGTGTAGGTTATCCACCCTTATACTCCCTAAACCTTTATTAGGGTCGTCCTAGTTTAACGCGTAATCCCTAATTCAGTACAGGCTAAATCTGATAAAAATAGTCTCGTTTAAAAGCTTCTGCATTTAGGATACTTAACTAGTCCCATACCGGCTATCAAGTACCCAACCCTAAGTAAATCCGCCCTAAAGGCATCTAAACTCGATAAACAAGGTATCTAACATGCAATTAGGGTTTTCAACACACAGGCATGCAATTTTATCCCATCGAAAGTAGCACGTAAATCTATGCAAGTCATCTAAATCATTTAGGTATTCACTAAATCAATTCTAGGGTTTGGGAAGTGTAAATTATCCTACCTAGTCTCCGAATGCTCTAAATCACTTCAGAATTCCACGCAGTCTCGATTTCTGAGCCTGATTAATTTCCTGGGCATAAAATTAAACGTTTAGGCTCGTCACATCATTCAATTTTCAATCCTAAACTCGGTTACACAGTTACCTAGGTTAATTAGTTGCCTAATTACGTTCGGCAGCCATTTCAGTCATATACCATTAGTTTTTGGGAAATCGGACCTTACCAATGAGTCAGGATGATGGAATTCTACATCACGGTGGTCTCGGTTTCTCGGGATGCACGTCCAGAAGCTCTGGCACGGCGGCACACAGCGACGCATGGCGGCGCACGGCAGAGAGGTGCGGTTTGCCTCAAAAATTACACCACGGTGAAGCCCGCAAGCCCAGGAGTCTGAATACGGTGGTGGCGCGGCGGTTCACGGCCGTTTGGGTGGCATTTTCTGGCCACAAAATTTCTCGCACGGCGGATGGCGTTCTTCCTCGATCCGGGCGCGTTCAGCCTCCTTTCGACGGCGCCGAGCTACTAAAGGAAGCTGGCAGCTCGGGCTACACGGTGGTGGGGGCGGTGATGGTCAATGGCGACGGATGGCGGCGATTCAAGCTGGAGAAGTTTCGTGCAATGGAGGGGAAAAATGACATTTTTTCGGCGGCTCCGGCGGCCGTTGGTGGCCGTGGTTGGTTGCTGGAGGTTGTGGGCAGTGAGGGCTGTCGGTTGGTACCCTTGGTGGCGGCCCACGATGGCTGTAGCGGCCGTTCACGATAGAGGAAGGAGGAGAGAGAAAAGAGAGAAGAGAGAGAGTGTATGGTGAGGAGAGAGAGTGAAATGAGAGAAATAGAGGGAATTCGCGTAATTTAAAGCCTCCAGGGACGATTCCGACTTTTCCCAGGCCACCCGGAGATGTTTTAGGGTGTCGGCATCCTTCCAGACGTTAGCACGCATTTTTATGAAAAGTTTTGGCCTCCGTCAATGAAATTGATGCACGAAACTCCTTCCGTCAGTTTCTGATCGCCGGATTGCATTTCTTTCTATTTGATCATGTTTTTGGCTTCGAACGACCTTCTGTGTCAAGTCATTATCCTCAAAATTCATGCCAGGCTTCGTTTCATTGGGATTAGGGTTAAAAATTTGATTTTTATCCTTTGTACTCTTTTAAAATTCTTTCGGTTGTTACAATAGGTCATGGGCATGGAGCATCTTTGGTCACACCTCGCTAAGTCGCTCGTGTGGATCACCTCTGGCCACACATCATAAATCATGTACCTATATATGTATTTTCCTATCAGTTGCGTTTCTTTTCTTTTCTTTTTGTCAGTGTACAATATATCTTTATCACCTTTAGCTACGATTCTTATTTGCCTAACTTAATTTAACTCTATTTCCATGATTTCAGCCAGCGAATGTAAATAATATCAAGAATGTAAAATTACAATAATGTCCTATCAAAGCTAGTAAACAGACATACACAAAAAAAATTATAGGACATTATTTTCCAAAATTATCAAACTACCTGGAGAATAACTAGGAAAAAGTTGGTTTTGGCTTCCCTTCCTATAAATTCTTATTTTTCTGTAATAAATACCAAGTTTCCGCTTTGGTTCAATCATCAAGGAACAGTCGGCATAAAAACTACAGGAAAATATCAAATTAGGGCATTTTAAATTATACCAGAGGCTCTGGGGGCTCGAGATCTAAATTCTGTGATTTTTTAGCAGCTCCGGTGATAGCGCACGACGACTGGGGTTGAAAAATACACCAGGATATAGCCCGTAACTCAAGGAGGTTAGATCTAGTGTCCGTTCGACAAAACACAGCCATTTGGATGACATTTTCTAACTAAGGTTGACGCACGACGAACGATTTTTCCCCTATTTCGAGTGCGTGGCAGCGGCGTTCCACTGGTTGGAAGCTGTCAGAGGAAGTTGGCAACTCAGGCTTCCCAACGGTGGCGGCGGTGTCGCTGGATGGTGTAGAATAACGGAGATCTCAGCGGAGAAGTAAAATCGCGATGAAGGGGAATGCACGCTGTTTTCGGCCGCTATGGTGGCTTTCGGCAGTCGGGAATGGCAGTTGGAAGTCGACGACATCGAGTTGTACCGGCGGCGAGGTCCGACGACAGCGCAGGGCGGCGATTCCGATGGTTGCAAGTGGCACGAAAATGAAAGGGAGAGGAGAGAGAAAATGTAGGGAGGAAAGAGAGAGAAAAGAGAAAATGGGAGGGAAAAAGTGAGGTTTTAAAATTTTAAAGCCTCCAAGGGCATTTCGATCTTTTGTCACTTCGCCCAAAAAAATTCCCGAATGCCTTCTCCGACCTAGGCAAGGATACGGGCCCACATGGAAGGAATTCGGACTCCTTTTAAGGATTTAAAGCCTTCTAATTTATCTACTAATTCCCTGACGCCGAAACAAGTTTTTCTCCGTTAGATCAGATTTTGACTCAAAAAAATTTTCAAATTTCAACCGTAGGATTAGAAAATTATACTGAATTCGATTTTTAACAAAATTAAAATTTAATTTACCCAATTAATTTATTTAAAAAAAATTCAGGTTATTACACCAGTCCTCTTAAAGATATTGGAAAGCAAATTTTGTCGCACCTTATAAAATGGATTCTCCTCCTATCTTTCTAAGAACCCCATAAAAAGTATTTGTGTAATTTATCAATCTCAGAGTAAATTCTTTTCGGGAAGGTAAGGCATTGCATATAATAGGAGGATATAGCTAAAGAAACTATTGGGATAAGGATGACTTTTCCTCCAAAAGAAAGAAATCTGGCTTTCCACAAGCCCATTCTATTTTTTATTTTGTCAATGACATCTTTGTAATCACTTTTCCTACATGTTGATCCAATAGGAAATCCTAAGTATTTTCCTATTTTTTTGAATTGGTTTGAAACCAAGAGTGACCCTAACTTCATACTTTACAAGAATTTAGGGTATTGGGGGAAAACCAATCAACGACTTTCCTTCATTTATAGATAGGCCCGAACAACCAAGGAAACCCTCAAGATAGGACATCATCCATAAATAAAAGATGAGATATTTGAACATTGTTTAAAGTATGGGGTTTTCACTTGTTTTTGGTTACCTCATAGTTGATAATTTGAGTTAACACTTCCATCCCTAGAATAAATAGATAAAGGGATAGTGGGTCAACTTGGCAGATGCCCCTATTTGGGTAAAAGCCTTGTGAGATACCCTAATTGATGAGGATGAAGTGTTGAACTGTGGAGGTGCACTTCCAGATGAGGTTGGTAAAATTTGTGAAAAATCCAAATTTGATAAGAGTAGTTTTAATGAAATCCAAACCAAACTTATCGTAAGCCTTCTTCAAATCCTATTTCACTATCATCCAACCAAATTTTCCTTTACGTTTCTTTTTGAAGGAGTGGACAATTTGTTGGATAATAATTACATTATCAATAGCTTTCCTATTTGGAACAAATGCACCTTGGTTAGAGATAATATCCTTGATGAGAGGTTTCATTCTTTTGACTAGTATCTTTGAAAGAAATTTATATAGAATAGTGCACAAGCTAATAGATTTGAAATTGTTTATCTTTTTAGGGTTTGTACATTTAGGGATAAGGCAGATCATTATTTTGTTCCAATCCTATGAAGATCCCATTTTTAGAAAATTGACTTAATATCTGAGACTATAGAAGTACCCACAATGTCCCAATATTTTTGGAAAAATCCCGGTTGGAAGCCATCAACCCTCGGGGCTTTAAAAGGTTTGAGATCCCACAAGGCTTCTTTGATTTCAAGGAGTGGGGAGATTGCACAAATGTTGGTAAGGAAGGGAATCAGGTGAGAAACAATTCGAGATGCCTTGGATATTGGTGACTAAACAACTCTTTTAAGTGGTTAATGATATGAGAAATGATAGCCCTTGAATCAAAGATCCAAGACCCAGTGTTATCTTTCAAAACATTTATTCGAGTTCTTCTATTATTTAGCATTGAAGCATGGAAAAAAGAGGTATTGTCATCACCCAAGTTTAACCAATCTAAGCGAGACTTGGATACCCAGAGTTCCTCTTCCAATTTGAGGATATTTTGAAATTCTGTGGAATATTCCAACTCTACTAAGAAAGAATTGGGGTTTGAAGATAAGGCTCTCCCAATCCCCTTCAATCTTTTAATAAGAATATTTTTCTTATGAAAACTCTTTTCAAAAACTTTCTTATTCTACTTGATTGCTCTTTGTTTTAACAGTGCTAAATGGTTGCTAACTGGAAAGTCCTTTGACCAAGCTTTCTTGGTTAGTTCTAAAAAATCTGGGTGATTTAGCAAAATCCTTTCACATCTAAATAGGTGATTTAAATTTATTCTATCAGAGGGATGTGAACTTATAATAATGGGGCAATGATACAATTTTATTCTAAAAAGATGGTAGTTGATTGCTTTTGGATATCTAGTGATCTATTCCAAATTGACCAAGAACCTATCCAACCTACAGAATACTAGGTCACCTTCAAGACATTTATTGCACCAAGTAAATTTCTATCTTGTAAAACCTAAATCTAATAAAACACATCTTTAAACAAAATTTTTAAAGTCTGTAGTTCTAGATGAAGAAGCCAGGCGTAAACCCCACTTTTCATCTTGGGAAAGAACATCACTAAAATCTCCACAAATTGGCTAAGGGAATTGATTTATAGAGGCTAAATTAGATAGATTTTCCCATAAAAATTTCCTTCTTTCTCTAAGAGGGCTAGCATAAATGAAAGAAATAAACATAGGATAGTTTTGGGAACCATTTACCTCAACCGTGGAGTGGATTTCCTAGAAGGTATTACCATGAATAATCATATTGATTTGAGCACTATCCCACAATAGCCACATTCCTCCATCAGAACCCATGGGATTAACTTTGAAGAAACTATTGAAACCCAGCAAAGCTATAATTTGATCAGTTATACTTCCTCCAACTCTGGTTTTTGAAATGAGGACAATGCTTGTATCGCGCCACCAGGTCCTTGAAGAATTTATGAAAACTACCATTTACAGCACCTCGTACATTCTAGGCAAATATGTTTAGAGGATCCATAACACAGAAATTCGGGTTAAAATTTTTTCCAAAAGAAGTATTATCCAAATAGGAACTTGAAGTTTCAAAACAGTGACTCTGAATTCCTTCACCCCACCATTGAAAGGTCTGTAAAAAATCTTATAGTTAAGATTTTCAGTTACGTGCTGTAGATAGACAATGATTCAGAATTTTGCGGCCATGATATAGTATGAAACCATAAGAGATACTCCATTGAAGAGGCTTCCCATGATAGTGTGAATTAGGGGATTCATTGAAATCACATTGTGAGTGATGCAATAATTCAGGAATATAAGATCCTCTGATAGCTCTTGGTGATTGTAGGGGTTTGGTCCCTCAATACAAAATATGAAGGAAAGACTAATATTAAGAAATTATGCCTTAGAGCTTCATGTGGAATCTCACGTCTAGATTTGTAATTGTGAAGAATTAGGCTTTCAAAATTATGAATGCCAACTTTGCAGCCACTCCTCTTGAAATGTCACTACGAATATTAGATTCTCCCACACAACCATTGGGTAGAAGAAATGGGCTTGGGTGTTGTTGAAAAACTCCACTGTTGATGCATACTAGGTCTAGTTGAGACCCACCTATCAAGTTATTTGCACAAAGTTTGCTTTCATTGGACCCATGGAGGGGATAATTAAAGGGAGTATGGTATGTTATGAATATCTCTCCTTGTATGCTATCTCTCTTTGAAGGTTGGATTGAGTACTTAGTGCTCTCCAAAGACACTCGATCTGAGTGTTGATGTTCTACCTCAGCATTGAGATGGTTATGCTTCGGCACAGGGGGAGTTTGGGAAAGATAGTTTCTTGTAAGGATCGTTTAGGTACTGCACAACATAGGGGATTTATGGTTGAGTATAGGTGGAGAGATGAGAGTAGGAGGGATTTGCAAGTGGGAGGCTTGGCTCAAAAGACTTTCGCTAACCTTTGAAATATCTAGGCGCAAGGTAGGGTTTATTTTCTAGTCGGGAGGGGTTTTATTCATCGATTAAGTAAAGGTATATGAGGTAGGGGTTTTGATTGTCTTGGGAGTTTTAGGCATGACAATGGTATGAAGCTCAAGAGATAGTGGATAGAGAAATTTTGGATCTTCTGCAATGTAAAATTAATGCATAAATTATAGTAAAATAAATATATAAATAAAAATTTTATACTAATAAAGATCTATTATGAATAGATTAATAATTAATTTTTTTATTTTTATTTTTTTTATTATAAAAAATACATTAATTTTAAATTGCAAAAAATCTAAACCCAGATAGAGAGGGCTTTGATTTTTGCAAGGTTGGGGATTTTGCTAAAAGGTGATTTTGGAGGGCTTGGGCCTATCTGATGGAATTTTGGAATTGCATTAGGGACTGGGGGTTAATCCAAGTGCTCACCGTGATTGCCCTTTTTTTGCTTTCCTTTTCGATACAATTTGCCATTGATCATTTCGTTGAAGATCATGTGATGGGCAGGTGGGAGAAATTTTTTAGGTAATTTTTAAAATTCTTCGTTTGCATTTGGAAGTATCATGGAAAGTCGATCCAAAGAAGGAGCAGATTATTGGAAAATTCTCATACAAAAATTTTTGGGGGAAATTTCCAATGATGATAGAAGAAGGAAGGACAAAACTTATATTAAGTAAAAAATAGATTGGAGCGAAATGTACCTTGTGGAGATTGTGGGTTGAGCATCAATTCTCAAAAATGTTTGATTTTAAATTTTTTGTATTTTAAAATTAGTGTAATTTTTTACAATAAGAAAAATAGAAATAAATAATTCACACTAATAAAGACTCATCATGATTAAAGACTAAATTTTTTTTATTTTTTTATTATAAAAAAATATACTAATTTTAAATTGTAAAAAATTTAAACTGAAAATATTCTGATTATGTTGCTTATGCGAACTGGAACGTCGCAGTTAAAGACCTCTAATGGCAGCACTTCGAGACAGATCCAAACTTTAGATAAAACCTCTGTAGTAGCTTGGTAGTTGAAATGGGGATCCCAAGTGTGGATAGAGAAAAGATGACCATTGATATAGCGGGGATCATGCAAAAGAGCTCTCTAATGATCCTTCATCGAGCTAAAAGTCAGAGTGAAAAAACCTTGTCCTAGTTCTAAGAGGCTAGGTTCTGCCCGAAGTTTCCAAATTCGACAAAGCTTTTCTTTGAGGTTTCTGGAATCAATAACGATATCATAGAGACAAACAATCAGGGAGTTTGACCAAGGGTTTTGTAATAGGCTGATTTCTTCTTTGGACAGGTTAATCTTGGGTGGAAGGGAAATGTTATGGCTTATAGTGGGTTGGTAAGATCCGAAATGGATGTGTTGGAGTTAATTTTCTAGGGAATTTTAGTCAATGCAGGTTTAGGAACCGATGGAGGTTGGGGAGGCAGTGATGAGGACAACGTCTTTTGTGGCTCCAATATCTTTTAACGCTTGGTTTGATATAACATAACATTATACAAAATTCTCTCCTAATTTCTTTTTTATTAATAAAATTAACATTTTATATAAAATATGTTCATTTTAAAATAATAAAATTATTTAATTATTTCTATTGATACATTATAAATTTCACGTTAAAATTTAATATTGACTCAATTGTATTAAATGCTATATTAAAACTAAAATTAATTATTTTTATAAGGCATATAGTGACTTACAAATTATTCTTTGTTATGGGCTTTTTCACTAATTCACTATTTTAAAATTTCTTAAATACTGAAAGCTAATATCAAAAATTTTATTTTCCTCAAATCTTTGTTTTTGTCTTTTGGTATATACAATTTATTTGAACATGAGACAGATTACACAATATAATTTATCTCACTCTTAAATAGATTCTTTTTATTTTTTTAATACTCTGTTAGTCTCAATATGAGACAGATTGTATCTTTAATATAACCATCTAAGATTGAGACGAATTACACTTATACTAAGTTATAAGCAATAGTCCATGGCGTGCAATTGCATTCAATTGCCTCAAGCAAATGTGTCTGAGGAAATTGTTTTAATTTATATATATATATATATTTAATATAATCCAGTATTAATAATATATATTAATTTTATATTATAATTAAGTATAATAATAAGTATTTTAAATAATTTTATTACATAAATAGAAAATATATCTTATATTTTTAAATAAATCAATAAAATACTTACCAATTTTTTAAAAAAATTTAAAAACATTGTATAATATACAAATTATTGATCTTCTTTTTTGTTTTGCTCTAGTTTCCCCTCATTTCTCAATTTTTTTTCTTGTTCTACTTCTTCTTTATCTTTTTTGTTATAGATGTTTGGAAAACTCATGAAAAGATCAATTTTTTTTAAATTGATTAAACTATTCAACTGATCATTTTTTAACGGTCCCTTTAATTTTTGATCAATTTTTTCAATTATTGACCAATTTCTTATAAGGCTGATTTTGAAGATTTGACAAGACTAGAATCATGGTTGGTTCATCGATTGTTCAATTAGACCGACTGACTAGCTTCGATTCATATGTAACGACCCCCTAATACGTCATACGCGATGCTTATCTGATTAGCGGAAGCATATGGGGTATTCTAAATGATTATTCCCTATGTGGGAACGTCAGGGGATCGCTACTGGTTGAGCGTAACCCAAATAGACTTCCCGTTGTCCATTCGGATTTCGTTCAACCCTGATTCACAGGCAGCTAACTAAATACATATGCATACATCATTAATAACTCTGGAATGAAATCTAAAATCCATACATACGGCATACAATCATTAAACTCAACATCCAAGACTCATGTACATTCAGTCTAATCCATACAGAAAACATAAGAAACAGAATCCGATAAATAACAGCGTCATCAAAGTATATATACAAATGATTCAAGCCTAAGCTAATCATCCTCTGGTCTATCCTGAAGTCAGCCTCGGCTATCGTCTGGGCTCCTGCCCCTGTCCCTGTTCATCTGAGTAAACAACCTAATGAGATATAAATCCCAGTAGAATAATTTACAATTCAATTATTATTCGAAACCGATTGAATACCCAGTGCGAACACCAAATCGTCTTCCGAAATCGGTTAAAACAGTGGAATACCTTATCTTTAAAAATCATTTAATTACATGGAAATCGCGGCAATATATCACAATCAGAAAATCCATTTCTTTTAAAATCAATCATCAAAATCAAGTAAAATCCCATGCCCTGTGTCTCTCAATCCTCATTGGCTACAAGTCCGTTGTAACCAAATCTAAATCATCATCTAATTGCACGTATTCTAGAGAGAATACCTCTCTTATCGTTGGGTGTGATCCGTAACACCAATCACCCGAATCAAGCCTATATTGTGAGTGTGATCCGTAACACCAATCACTCACTCAAGGACCTGTGAGAATCAACATCTAGTATGCCCCTAGCATGTGCACATACGCCAATTCTCATCCTCATACAGTCTATTCGAACTCACATGCACTCGGTCAGCTATTCCTCAGGGTTCTAGGGTATTACGCCTAAATCACAACGTGTCCCCGTGTAGGTTATCCACCCTTATACTCCCTAAACCTTTCTTAGGGTCGTCCTGGTTTAACGCGTAATCCCTAACTCAATACAGGCTAAATCTGATAAAAATAGTTTCGTTTAAAAGCTTCATGTACGAGGAATACTTAACGGCCGTCCCATAACGGCTATCAAGTACCCAACCCTAAGTAAATTCATCCTAAAGGCATCTAAACTCGATAAACAAGGTGTCTAACATGCAATTAAGGTTTTCAGCACACAGGCATGCAATTTATCCCATCGAAACCAGCACGTAATTCCATGCAAGTCATCTAAATCAGTCAGGTATTCACTAAATCAATTCTAGGATTCGGGAAGTGTAAATTATCCTACCTGGTCTCCGAATGCTCTAAATCACTTCAGAATTTCACGCAGTCTCGATTTCTGAGCCTGATTAATTTCTTGGACATAAAATTAAACATTTAGGCTTGTCACGTCATCCAATTTTCAATCCTAAACTCGGTTACACAGTTATCTAGGTTAATTAATTGCCTAATTACGTTCGGCAGCCATTTCAGTCATATATCATTAGTTTTTGGGAAATCGGACCTTACCAATGTGTCCGGATGATGGAATTCTATGTCACGATGGTCTCGGTTTCTCGGGATACACGTCCAGAAGCTCCGGCACGGCGACACACGGCGGCGCATGGTGGCGTACGGTGGCGCACGGCGGAAAGGTGCGGTTTGCCTCGAAAATCACACCACGGTGAAGCCCGCAAGCTCAGAAGTCCGAATACGGTGGTGGCGCTGCGATTCACGACCGTTTGGGTGGCGTTTTCCAGCCACGAAGCTTCTCGCACAGTGGACGACGTTCTTCCTCGATCCGGGCGCGTCCGGCCTCCTTTTGAGGGTGCCGAGCTACTGGAGGAAGCTGGCAGCTTAGGCTACACGGTGGTGGGGGTGGTGACGGTCAACGGCGACGGACAGCGGCGATTCAAGCTGGAGAAGTTTCACGCGATGGAGAGGAAAAATGACATTTTTTCGGCGGCTCCGGCGGCCGTTGGTGGCCGTGGTTGGTTGCTGGAGGTTGTGGGCGGAGGGTCGGCTTGCTGGTACCCTTGGTGGCAGCCCACGGTGGCTGTAGCGGCCGTTCACGGTAGAGGAAGGTGGAGAGAGAAAAGAGAGAGGAGAGAGAGAGTGTGGTGAGGAGAGAGATTGAAATGAGAGAAATGGAGGGAATTTGCGTAATTTAAAGCCTCCATGGACGATTCCGACTTTTCCCAGGCCACCCGGGGATTTTTTAGGGTGTCGGCATCCTTTCAGAAATTGGCACGCATTTTTATGCAAAAGTTTTGGCCTTCATCAACGAAATCGACACACGAAACTCCTTTTGTCAGTTTCTGATCGCCGAATTGCATTTCTTTCTGTTTGATCGTGTTTCTGGCTTCGAACGACCTTCTGTGTCAAGTCATTATCCTCGAAATTCATGCCAGGCTTCGTTTGATTGGGATTAGGGTTAAAAATTTGATTTTTATCCTTTAAACTCTTTTAAAATTCTTTCGGTTGTTACATTCTCCCCCCCTTAAAAGAAATTTTATCCCCAAAATTCATACCTGTAAACAGTTCTGGATATCTTTGCCTCATCTCATCTTCTTTCTCCCACGTCATCTCCTGCGACGCTACATCCTGCCAAAGTACCTTTAACTAAAGGGATTATTTTACTTCGAAGTTGCTTAGTCTTATAGTCAAGGATTTGAACAGGAGTAGATTCATAAGTCAAATTTTCCTTTAATATTATCGGTTGATCCTCTAATACATGCGCAGGATCTGGAACATATTTACAAAGTTGGGAGACGTGGAAAACATCATGTAGGTTGGACAAATGGGGAGGTAAAGCAATTTGGTAGGCAACGGAACTGACTCTTTGTAAAATTTGGAATGGTCCTAGGAATCTAGGACTTAGTTTCTTAGTCCTTATCTGTCTACCAATACCCGTGGTGGGGGACACTCTCAAAAATACGTGATCTCCCTCGTTAAATTCCAAAGGCCTTCTTCTCTTGTTGGCATAAGATTCTTACCTCTGTTGGGCAGCTCTCATCTTTTCCCTGATTATTTTAATCTGGTCAGTGGTTTCTTGTACCATTTCAGGTCCCAACAGTGCACTCTCCCCCATCTCTACCCAACTTAAAGGTTACTTACAACTCCTCCCATACAGAGCCTCATACTGGGCCATACCGATGGTAGAGTGATAACTGTTGTTGTATGAAAACTCTATCAACGGCAGGTGTTTATCCCAACTTCCTTTCTACTCAAGCACACAAGCCCTCAACATGTCTTCTAGGGTTTAAATAGTTCTCTCAGACTGCCCGTCAGTCTGAGGATGATAGGTTGTGCTAAATTTAAGTTGGGTTCCTAAGGCTTGCTGTAGGGATTGCCAGAATCTCGAAGTAAACCTAGGGTCTCAATCAGATACTATACCTGACGGTATTCCATGTAATCTTACAATTTCCCTAAGGTATACTTCGACTAATTTCTCCATAGAGTAACGCACCTTAACAGGCAAAAAGTGCGCAGACTTCGTCAACCGATCCACTATTACCCAAATGGCATCAAATCCTGCTGGTGTTTTAAGTAATCCTACCACAAAATTCATAGTGATCTGATCCCATTTCCTCTCTGGTATCTCCAATGGCTTAAGTAGCCCTGCGAGTTTCTGATGCTCTATCTTAACCTGTTGACAAGTCAAACAGGCATTCACGTAATATGTGATATCTCTCCGCATACCAGGCCACCAAAAGTTCCTCTTCAAGTCCTGATACATCTTGGAAATACCGGGGTGAATAGTGTAATGGCTTCTGTGAGCTTCTGCTAACATTTTTTCCTTTAATTCCTGATGGTTCAGAATTACTACTCTCTTTCTAAACATCAAAACCCCATCAGGTGCTAATCCAAAGTCGGGTTGGTCTGCATATACTTCCAAGGATTCATCCTCGAGTTGGGCTTGTCTAATTAGTTCTCTCAATTCACAGGTTATCAAAAAGTTACTCATTACTAACCTTTGCGGAAACGAGATTACATTGAGGCTAAGGTTCCCAAAATCCTCAAGTAACCTCATCTCACTAATCATTAAACTAGCTAGTTGTAGTGACTTTTGGCTTAATGCATCAGCTACAACATTTGCTTTCCCTGCATGATATTTCAATTCAAAATCAAAATCTTTTAAATATTCTACCCACCTACGCTGCCTCATGTTTAATTCCTTCTGATCGAACAAATACCTAAGGCTCTTATGATCACTATATACCTCGAATACCGCGCCATATAGGTAATGTCTCCAAATCTTTAGGGCAAACACAATGGCAGCTAGTTCTAAGTCATGGGTAGGGTAGTTCTCCTCTGCAGGTTTTAATTGTCGCGATGCATAAGCCATAACTTTCCCATCCTGCATCAAGACACAACCTAGACCTCTCAAAGATGCATCTGTGTATACAGTAAAGGGTTCTAGGGGTTTCGGAATAATTAGTACAAGAGTGGTGGTCAATTTCTCTTTCAGAATCTGAAAACTAGTCTCACACTATTCGCTCCATTCAAAATCTACCTCTTTCCGAGTCAATCAGGTCAATGGCACAGCTATCTGCGAAAATCCTTAAATGAATTTTCGATAATAGCCAGCCAAACCCAAGAAACTCCTAATCTCAGTGACCGTTCTAGGTCGATCCCAATCTAATACTGCCTCAATTTTTTTTGGGTCAACCGCTATTCCTTTCCCATTAACCACATGTCCTAAAAATTTCACTTCTTCTAGCCAAAACTCACATTTCTCCAGCTTTGCAGACAATTGTTTCTCTTCCAGTATCTGTAACACCGTGTTAAGATGCTAGGCATGCTCTTCGTGAGTCTTGGAATATACTAAGATATCTTCGATGAATACCACAACGAATTGATCTAAATAGGGTCTGAAAATTCTGTTCATATAATCCATAAAGACAGCAGGTGCATTCGTCAATCCAAACGGCATCACTAAGAACTCATAATGGCCGTATCTCGTCCTGAATGCTGTCTTAGGAATATCCTCCTCTCTAGCCCTAATCTGGTGGTCTCCTGACCTTAAATCTATCTTAGAAAATACAGTCGCGCCTTGCAACTGATCAAAAAAATCATCAATAAGTGGCAATGGATACTTGTTCTTAATGGTCACCTTATTCAATTGTCGGTAATCAATACACAGTCTTAAACTCTCGTCTTTCTTCTTTACGAATAACACCGGAGCTCCCCATGGTGATACACTTGGCCTAATGAACCCCTTCTCCAACATGTATTCGATTTGGACTTTTAATTCTCTCAATTCTGCGGGGGCCATACGATACGGGGTCATAGCTATTGGACTCGCTCCCGGAATCAGGTCAATGGTGAATTCTATCTCCTTGGGTGGTGGCAGTTTACTTATTTCCAAAGGAAATACCTCTGAAAAGTCACTAACAATTGGGATTTTACTTAGTCTATCCTGCAACTCCACCTATCTCACAAGCCCTGTCGCTCCCACGTACAGGTAGGTTATCCAGATAAGTAATTGTCCCTTCGGAACAATTCAACAAGACCCGATTCCTAGTCAACCAATCCATTCCCAGAATAATGTCGATCCCTGATAATGGTATACACACTAGGTCCACAAGAAATAAAGTATCTTCAATGGTTAAGGGGCAGTTTAGGCATATTCGTGGGGACATAGTGGCTTCTCCCAAGGGTGTGGATATGTATAGGTCACAGGGCAGGGTTTGAACAGGTAATCTCATTCGTTCTACGCATGCATCAGCAATAAATGAGTGCGTAGCATCCGAATCAAACAATACTATTAAAGAAAAATTATAAATTTTACCTCTACCCTGCATCAAGCCCGAGGACCTGTCGACGTTGGCAGCATTCATGGTAAAAACTCTCCCTGGAGCTTGTGGTCTTCGGCTACCAGATGTCGGCTGATTCCCCGTGGAAGGGCAGTATCTGGCCATGTGTCCCATACCTCCACATTTGTAGCACTGCAGTGGAGTCTGATGCCAGCAGGGTTGATTTGGATGTCTGGTACCACACTTCGGGCAAGGAGTATTATCAGGTCACCTCCCACTGCTACTAGAAGCCCCTGGTTGCGGTTTAAACATACCGCTTCTTACATTCAGGTTTCTGGGTGCTTGTCTGGGCCAGTTCCCTGTTCACTGTGTCATATTCTGAGTCTGTTTCTGTTCTAAATTCTTACTCAGAATTCAGCACTTATTCACCAGTGTGGCAAAGTCTCGAATCTCCAGGGTAGCCAACTGAGTCTTCATAGGTAAATCGAGGCCTTCTTCTAGTTGCTTCGCTTTCCAAGCCTCATCGTAATGCATTCGTAGGTAAGTAGAGTATCTTGATAATTCTTCAAACTGTTTCAGATACTCATCAAACGGCCTGCCTCCTTGGGTGAGCTTCAGGAACTGTGCTTCCTTTGCTTGTTTCACGCTCTCAGGGATATATTGATCCATGAAGACTCTCTTGAAAGATTCCCAAGTCAGTGGAATGCCTCGGCTCTCCATCAGTTGCTGGGCATCTGTCCACCAAAGTTTCGCTTCACCTTTCAGTATATACGTTGCATATGTGACCTTCTATTCATCATCACACTGCAACAACCTGAAAATCTTTTCAATTCCTTTTATCCAAGCTTCCACAACAGCTGGATCGGAGGCACCTGTAAATGGAGATGGACCTGCTCTCTGGAATTCAATCCATCCCTGATATAGTGGGTTCACATGTTGGGTGGCTCCATCGATTCTCGTCTGTCGATCTTCCTGCTGCTGTCTCATTGCATTGGCACTGGTAGTGGCCTGGTCTCTCATTGCATCGGCCATTAATCTGATAGATTCCATCATGTCACGCATGTCAACCTCAGTCTCCATGCTACCACTACTTGACGCACCCTGGCTTCTATGCCTTGGCCTTCCCCTAGGCCTACGTGTGGCGTCCCTGCTAGATTCTGCCATGCTTATCTAACACAGAAACAAATAGATCACCACACAAAGAATAGTTAATGTAGTACATCAAATTCATTCCGTTCATTATCAATTCAAATCAGGTCCTATCATTCCAGAGTCAAATCAATCAAAACCCTAAAACTGCAAGCCTAAAGATTTAAAGTCCTTAACCCACTAAACCAGAAGATCTGACAAATCGGACTCTGATACCATAATTGTAACGACCCCCTAATACGTCATACGCGATGCTTATCTGATTAGCGAAAGCATATGGGGTATTCTAAATGATTATTCCCTATGTGGGAACGTCAGGGGATCGCTACTGGTTGAGCGTAACCCAAATATACTTCCCGTTGTCCATTCGGATTTCGTTCAACCCTGATTCACACACAGTTAACTAAATACATATGCATACATCATCAATAACTCTGGAATGAAATCTAAAATCCATACATACGGCATACAATCATTAAACTCAACATCCAAGACTCATGTACATTCAGTCTAATCCATACAGAAAACATAAGAAACAGAATCTGATAAATAACAGCATCATCAAAGTATATATACAAATGATTCAAGCCTAAGCTAATCATCCTCCGGTCTATCCTGAAGTCAGCCTCGGCTATCGTCTGGGCTCCTGCCCCTGTCCCTGTTCATCTTAGTAAACAACCTAATGAGATATGAATCCCAGTAGAATAATTTACAATTCAATTATTATTCGAAAACCAGTTGAATACCCAGCGGTGCGAACACCGAAATCGTCTTCCCGAAATCAGTTCGAAAACAGTGGAATACCTTATCTTTAAAAATCATTTAATTATATGAAAATCGCGGCAATATATCACAATCAGAAAATCCATTTCTTTTAAAATCAATCATCAAAATCAAGTACAATCCCATGCCCTGTGTCTCTCAATCCTCGTTGGCTATAAGTCCGTTGTAACCAAATCTAAATCATCATCTAATTGCACGTAGTCTAGAGAGAATACCTCTCTTATCGTTGGGTGTGATCCGTAACACCAATCACCCGAATCAAGCCTATATTGTGAGTGTGATCCGTAACACCAATCACCCACTCAAGGACCGGGTGAGAATCAACATCTAGGGCGTCCCATAGCATGTGCACATACGCCAATTCTCATCCTCATACAGTCTATTCGAACTCACATGCACTCGGTCGGCTATTCCTCAGGGTTTTAGGGTATTACGCCTAAATCACAACGTGTCCCCGTGTAGGTTATCCACCCTTATACTCCCTAAACCTTTCTTAGGGTCGTCCTGGTTTAACACGTAATCCCTAACTCAATACAGGCTAAATCTGATAAAAATAGTTTTGTTTAAAAGCTTCCTGTACGAGGAATACTTAACAACCATCCCATAACGGCTATCAAGTACCCAACCCTAAGTAAATCCATCCTAAAGGCATCTAAACTCGATAAACAAGGTGTCTAACATGCAATTAGGGTTTTCAGCACACAGACATGCAATTTATCCCATCGAAAGCAGCACGTAATTCCATGCAAGTCATCTAAATTAGTCAGGTATTCACTAAATCAATTCTAGGGTTCGGGAAGTGTAAATTATCCTACCTGGTCTCCGAATGCTCTAAATCACTTCAGAATTCCACGCAGTCTCGATTTCTGAGCCTGATTAATTTCTTGGACATAAAATTAAACATTTAAGCTCGTCACGTCATCCAATTTTCAATCCTAAACTCGGTTACACAGTTACCTAGGTTAATTAATTGCCTAATTACGTTCGACAACCATTTCAGTCATATATCATTAGTTTTTGGGAAATCGGACCTTACCAATGTGTCCGGATGATGGAATTCTACGTCACGGTGGTCTCGATTTCTCGGGATGCACGTCCAGAAGCTTCGGCACGGCGGCACACGGCGGCATAAGGTGGCGCACGGCGGAGGGGTGCGGTTTGCCTCGAAAATCACACCACGGTGAAGCCCGCAAGCTCAGGAGTCCGAATACGGTGGTGGCGCGGCAGTTCACGGCCGTTTGGGCGGCATTTTTCGGCCACAAAGCTTCTTGCACGACGGACGACGTTCTTCCTCGATCCGGGCGCGTCCGGCCTCCTCTCGATGGTGCCGAGCTACTGGAGGAAGCTGGCAGCTCGGGCTACACGGTGGTGGGGGCGATGACGGTCAACGGTGACGGACAGCGGCGATTCGAGCTGGAGAAGTTTCGCGCGATAGAGGGGAAAAACGGCATTTTTCCCTGGCTCCGGCCGTTGGTGGCCGTGGTTGGTTCTTTGGAGGTTGTGGGCGATGAGGCGGTTGGTACCCTTGGTGGCAGCCCACAGTGGCTGTAGCGGCCGTTCACAGTGGAGGAAGGTGGAGAGAGAAAAGAGAGAGGAGAGAGAGAGTGTGGTGAGGAGAGAGAGTGAAATGAGAGAAATTGAGGGAATTTGCATAATTTAAAGCCTCCAGGGACGATTTTGACTTTTTCCAGTCCACTCGGGGATGTTTTAGGGTGTCGGCATCCTTCCAGACATTGGCACGCATTTTTATGCAAAATTTTTGGCCTTCGTCAATGAAATCGACGCACGAAACTCCTTCCGTCAGTTTCTGATTGCCGGATTGCATTTCTTTCTGTTTGATCATGTTTCTGGCTTCGAACGACCTTCTGTGTCAAGTCATTATCCTCAAAATTTGTGCCAGGCTTCGTTTGATTGGGATTAGGGTTAAAAATTCGATTTTTATCCTTTAAAATCTTTTAAAATTCTTTCGATTGTTACATCTTACATCAATAATTTTTATAGATCTAAGTCTAGGAAGAGTGATAACAAACTTGATCCAAAGAATCCACAAAATACTAAATAATATTTGGTCTATTTTAGCTACTAATCTCCCTAAACCCAAATTAAATAAATAAATTTTACGGGCCTACATAAGATACTAATGGATATTTTGACTCATTCCTAGGTTTTGTTTCATATCTTGTTAGAAGTAATTCAATGTTGTCCATTCTTTTGAAATCATCAAAACTTTGTGATAAAATTTTGACGTGAAGTTCATGGCCACTTGTTGAATTGAATTGTTCAAGCCCGTTAGTTTATGAGATTTAGTATATTTTTATCTTGACCCTATTTACTAATTATCAAACATTTTTCAGAATTTAGGCCTAAATAAAATAATATATGGACACAAAATTATTTAATATTAACAAGTTGTTGATTATGGTAAAAGTAGTCTTACTCATGTAAGGAGGAACTAGATTCAAGTTCAACTCTTGAAAAACTCACTTGTTGTAAGGAATTTACTTGAACGCTTTTAATTTTAAATTTAATGTAACTTTAAGATATCTTAAGTTTTCAACACAAAAAATAATAGACATATTATTATAAGTTTTTTCTACCAAATCGAGTCTGGATGCTCCAATTAGAAGAGTACCACTAATAATATTATATATACACACTAAATTTATAAAAATATAAAATGTGCAATCTCTTTAAAATTGAAAATTGGACAAATTTGATTGATTTAATATCGATTTAATGAGTTTTAAACATTGCTACCTTGGGTTTAATTTTACTTTAAATGTTTGATTGAAACTTTTGGCTCGAAAAGGTGGTTAAGAAGAGAATAGTCATTTTGCCATTCCATATAGGTGGAGTGTCACTTTCAATAGCCTAAGGGATGGGTGTAATTTGTCAAAGATACAATAAAGGCCTGTCCTGTCTCGGTGAAGGAGATGAAAAATATTGACTTTTTCACTAATTTACCATTTTAAAATTTCTTAAATATTAAAACCATTATAAAAAATTTTATTTTTTACAAACTTATATTTTTAATTTTTAATATATATAATTCGTTTGAACATGAGGCAAATTACATACTGTAATCAATCTCACTTTTAAACAAATTTTATTTTATTTTATTTTTGAACCATTTTATAATACAAGTGGAATTCATCTCATATTGAGTGAGATTAAACACATACGAGTAATTGAATTTAATTGCTTCAAACAATTATGTACAAAATTTTCTTGAGACAAATTTTAACATAGTATAAGTGTTATTCATCTCAATATGAGACAAATTACACTTATATTTTTTAAAAAATAAAGATATAATCTATCTTGTATTAAGGTAGATTGAATTTTTAAAAAAATTAAACTAAAATTTTTAAGAGTGAGATAAATTACATCTCTTTCATGTTTAAAGGTATAAGTCTAATGAAAGAGATTAGTCTTTCACAATATAGTAAACCAAGGTTCAAATTCCTGCTAAGAGAGGCGTCATATTTAGTACTCGACAATATTTTGAATATGATTGTTTTCAATAAGAAGATACATATAAAAAAATATATATATAATTCACCTCAATTTGACTCTTTTTTTTTGTAGATTGGCATTTTATCAATCAAATCCATTATTTTGGTGAGTTAAACAAGCCCAACTCGAGGGTTGGACACATTTTTCCAACTCTATACATAGTCTCCTTAATTATAGGTTATGCACATATAATTTACTCAACTATAAAAAGTTGATATAGAACTTCTTAAACTTTGTAACTTATACTAAAAATTATATTTTTAAACTTTTTTATTTAAAATTTTAACTGAGAGTAGACACATTAAATTAGTTAAGAGATTTTTTTTATACAAAATTTAAAGCTCAAATGGGTTTTTTACATAAGGCCTAAATTTTACACAAATTATAAAATTCTAAATTCTAAATCAATTTTTATAATTGAAGAAAATTATTTATAAAGAATGAGATTTTTTACATTTTAGTATAATTAATAAATTATAATACATAGTTTATATTTGAAATTCAAATATAAATAAGATTTAATGTAAAAACTTTTTAAAATTAAAAATTATTAATTACATTTCAAAAACATATATTTAAAATATATAAAATATCTAAAAGTGGTAAATATATATATATATACACGCGCTCGCGCATTTAGTGTCTTCTCATGACGTGTCAAATCTAAATAATCATAAAATAAGCTAATCTTTTTATAATGTGAACATGGTTTGAATGACTATTGTAAGAGCACAAGAGTTGTTAATATTCAGCGTACAAAAAAGTAAAATGTTAAAATTATTATAATATAGATATGTGTTGATTATATACTTGTTATAGTATTTTATAAAAAAAATGTATAATATATCTTATAATTTAAACATGTAGTATCCTTCATAATTAATTTTAATAAAAAATAATATCATTATATATATAATAATAAATTAATAATTTGATATTTGAAAGATGTGCCTTCTTTTAATTGAGTCATTTTATTAATGAAATAGGTAGAAATTTAATAAGTTTTATTTTATCTACTTTATTGTTAAATAAAATTTAATTTATTATTTAATAACTAAATTAATATTTATTAATGTTACATCAATATTGCAATCAACCTTTTTTTTATCTCGTTAACTGAAGTATCAAATTGATTGATAATTAATTTCTCTCAAATTATGACATTTCATTTCTTAAGAATAAATTATTAATTTATTATATATATATAATTTATATAAGGTTTTATTTTATTATTTTTGAGATAACTCTAGATAAATTTTATCCACTAATAAATCTTACTAAATTTAAAACAACAAAGAAACCATTTGAGTACAAGCAAGAAAAAAAAAATTGATATTGTAGATGATGAAGATTTTCAATACAAAGTATCAAATATTATAGCTCAAGAGAAGATAATTTTCTTTAAGAAATGAACAGAATAATAACCTCTTCCGATGAAGTCCAATAAACTTATTTTACAAGTCTAATAACATGTATATACTCTATAAGAAGAGTGAGTAAATTATTGAAGAATTTCTTAACATAGTATAATAGAATAAAGACTAACAATATGGACAAATTAAAAAGGACAAGAAAAAGAATTTGCCAAACATTATATGGATACCCTAGTCAAAAGTGTAATTATTGTAAAACAAAAAGAAAATGAAGCCCAAGACTTCAAAGAGCTCCAAATAAATATCGACTTGTTGATATAGTGGCCAACAACAAAAAGGAGCTCAAGACAATTATCAAAAGAAGATAAAAGCAAATTGTGAATCAGAAAAAATTATTGAAAGCAGAAAGAATAAAGTAACTATAATTAGAAAAATATGATAAAGTAAAGAAACTATGGTTGCAATAAAGTAACTAGAGTAATATATAGTTAGCAATGTAAAATGACTATAAATAGCTAAGAGTATTGTAAAGAAGATCATTGAAAACTAAAAGCCTGAAAGCTTGTATCACCTCTTTGCAGCAATAATATCAAAAGTTTTTCAATACTTTCTTTCCTATTTTTTCCTTCATCAATATTTATTAAAGATCAAGATTACTAAATAAGGTATGCATTGTAACTAAACTCTAGTAAGGATTAAGGAATAGTTTATTCTTAATCTAGAAGAAACATAAATCCTTAATCTTTATAGTTTTAAATCAATTTTATTACCTGTTGACTATTTAAGTTTTTTATATATTAGTTTGAATTTTTTAAATTTAAATCATAAAATTATGAAGATATCAGAAAAAGTAAAACCAAGATATATTATATAGAAAGTTCAGAATTGTCTGAAAGTTCATATATTTCATGAACAAAAGAAAAACCTTATATCCATACATCATATATATTAGGAGGTGATAGAGATAGTAATTTTAATCAAATAAATTGGACGAATATGTTTTTAACAAAACAATTAAAATGTTATATAAATTATAATCTAGATAAAAAAAAATAGGTACATTAGAAGATATTATAAAAACCTTACTAGAAGAAACAAAATTAAGAATTGATAAATAAAGTCCTAGATATAGATTAGAAAGATTAGAAAAACTATCAAAACCATTAGAATAAAAAGTTTATAAAATTAAAAAAAATAAAAAACTTAACAAATAAATTAGCATATGTAAAAGGAAATATTAAACAAATAATGAAAGCTTTAGAAATATTTTCGATTATAGAAAACCCTTAGATAAGTATGTTACAAGTCATATAAACAAAATTAGAAATAACTGAAGAAAAAATAAGATTTCAACTATTAGATGAAAATATGAAACAAACTAGAATAATAACAGAATAAATACAAAAAGAAAAAGAAATAGTAAATAAAAAACTTATGGACTATTTTTTGAAGAAATAAGAAAAATAAATATAGTAAAACAACAAAAACCATGGATATAAGATGAACAAATAATTACAAAAGTTTCAACAAAAAAAATTATACAACCATTAACTAAAAAAATCATGATATACTAGAATTAGCATGCTAAATAAGAACAAATATAGATGATATTTTTAGAATATTTAGAGAATTAGAAAAAAGAATAGAAAAACAAAAATTATCCCAATTAAATATGATGCAAGTTTTAAAAGAATTTAAAAAAATGATACAGAAGAATCAGATATAAATGAAATAGAAAGAATAATGGGATAGGAAGAAGAAGATAATTTAGAAAAATATAAAACAATAATTAGGACAAATAACAATTCAAAGAAAAAACATACCATAAATAAATATGCATCAAGAACTTCCAAATCTACCAAATATAATAAACCTAGAGTATATTGATAACATAGTATCATCAAGTATAATTAGAGAAACTAGAGAAAGTGAAGCAGAACAAAAAATATTAAAACATAAGGAATTGTTAAAAGCTGGAAATATAATACAATTAAATAATACAACTTTTAAAATACCAATAAATATAAGATACACACCAACTCCATTAGAATAATATAAAATAAAACAAATACTAAATTCAAGAATATGGTTAGACTTAGATTATAATTTAGATAATAAAAAAAATAAAAGAATGATCAAAATTGCAATTAATAGGAAGAAATATAGACACCCAAGCAGAAAGCTTAGTAATTGAAGTCAGTTTTATAATAATAGTACAAAACTGGTGAAAAAATAAATTAAAATAATTTAGGCAACTAGCTAGATCAATAAATACACATTATTCAAATAGAAAAGAATTTTATACAATATTGTAAGATAATACGAACAATTATTAAGAAATAAATTCTTAAAAAGAAGTACAGGATTAAATGAAACTAAAAAAAAAATAGAAAAAAACTATAATAAAAATGTATCAAATAGAAATATGTAAAATAGAGTCAAAATATTCATACCCATATATATGTGAATATAAAAAATATTATTATGAAGTAAGATTACTAACATATGAACAACAAAGAGTTTATTTAGATTTTTTTAAAATAAATTACATAAATTAATTTTTGAAACAATTACATAAGATTATATAAAAGCAATTAATAATATAGACTTAATGTCATGTATAGATACAATAGGAAGAGGAGAAAAATATTTAAAAGAATATATATTAGATAAATGTAGACAATCATGAAAAAACATGAAATATTATAAAACAAATAAGCTATTTATAAAATGTGGAGAACTAGAAACTCCTCATAGATGGGGATGTGAATCAGAAAGAAAAAGACAAAAAAGAAAAAGAAAAATTAAATATAGATTTAAAAAAATCCAAAAGATAAAATATATAAAACATATAAACCTAAAAAATATTTCAAAAAAGGAAAAAATTAAATTATAATAAAAAGACCTATAAAATATAAATGTTATAATTGTGGAGAATTAGGACATATATCTACAAATTGTAAAAAATCAAAAACTAAGAAGATTATGAATATTTTAGAACAAGCATGTGAATATGATTTAGAACTTTTAGAATATAATGAAATAAGAGGAAGTGAAATAGAAGACTCAGATATAAATTATATAAGATAAAAGTGTTGAGTGAAAAATATGATGAATATAAATATGAAGATTCAATGGAAAAAAATTATCAGATTAATATGATAAGAGCTATAGAAGAACACCAAGAAGAAAATAATAAACTAAAAGAAAATAAAAACCTTTATATAGAATATCAAAGATACAGAAATCTATCATTAAGAATAACAGAGAGAAGAATAACATTCAACTAAAGATAATATAATAAAATAAAAAATATAGAGTTAGATTTAAGACTTGAAGAACTAAGAAAAGAGAATTTTATGATTAAAGTTAGTAAAATATTAAAAATAAAGAAAAAAAATTAGTATGTGTAATATTAGAAAAGAAATACTCTATAGAATCAACATTAACAGAAAGAGTATTGAGAATACCTTTAATAAATAAAACATTAAGAGAATCAAAAATAAATAAATTATCCTTTAAGGATGAAGTAATAGAAATATATATAGCAGAAATATAATTATTAGTAAAAGCTTATTTTCAAGAAAGAATAAAAAATAATATATAAGATAGTATATTAGGAATATAATATAATATATTGATAGAAAATTTAATTTATCAAAAACTTAAATTTACAATAAACACTAATTTTGTAATATTTAGATCAGATGAACATATGGATAAAAAAATTTAGTTTATCACAAACTAGATAATATAAGATTAATGCCTGAAACAATAATTGTAACACCCCATAATTTAATTAGCCTAAATTAATGGTGTTATTTAATTAATTAGTTTGAATTACTTACTTGCTAATTAATTAGATGAATTATTTTTAAGGAATAGAAATTTGGTGCTTAGAATTAATTCTTTGATTTCTTTATTTACCTAGCCTAAGTACCAAGTAAGAAGCAAAATGAGATGTAACAAAAATATATAGGTGTGTGTAAGTGTCATGTGAATGAGGGAGGAAAAGAGAGAATAGAAAAAAGAAAAAAAAAATACCAAGGTTGCTTGTAAAGGTTAGTTGCTTGTAAGAGTGGACAAATCTAAACTTACAAAAAAGGGAAATACTAAGTGTGCAAGCAAACACAAAGTGTACTTGCAAGTACACTTTGTGCAAAAATATATATATATACATATCCAAAAGTGTGCATACTTTTCTTAAAAAAAAAAAAGAAAGAAAGGGAAATGGAAAGTGGGAAGAGAATTAAAAATATATATATGTACTAAGGTTGTTTGTGGAAGTGGGAAAAGGTAAACTTGCAAGAAAAGGAATACTAAGGCAACAAGCAATCTAATAGGTGTAGAATTTTATACAAAATTAGTGGCTAGTGGGATGCACCTAATGTTTAGGAAGGAAGAAAAAAAGAAGGAAAACCAATTTACAAGCAACCCAAAAAGGAAAATAAGGAAATGAAAGAAAAAAAGAGGGAGGCATACCATAATCCCTACACTTGAAAATAAGGGAAAGGAGAGAAAGAAAAGAAGAAGGGAGAAAAGAGAGGGAGAAGGTGAGGCATCAAGGGAGAATTGAGAGATCAAAGAAGAAGGAAGTAAAGAAGAACTCAAGGGGAAAACCAAGGAAATCAAAGGAAAGGCCAAGAATATTTTCTCTAGCCCACTTCCAAGGTAGTTTGGCAATTTGTTAAATTCTTATTCCATGATTGAGTATGCATGTTCAATGATATAGCTTCCATGGAATTTGAACCATGTCTACACTCTTGATTTAGGAAAAATTTAATGGAGCTTACATGATAAGGATGGAAGGTGGCTAATGCTAATCTCTAAATTATTGCTTTCTTGAGATCATGAGAGTACTTAGATTTAAAAATGTATTTAATGGTTTGGTTGGCTTGGTTTACTATTCTTAGTATTGTAATGGACTTGTTATTTCCATGATGAAATTAATGGGGTTATTGAACATTTATGATTGCTAGTAAAAAATGCATGTGATTATGAAAAATTACTAGAAAAATATACATAGGAATTAATTTCTAAGCAAAGAAAATTATTGTGGAAGTGATTATAATTTCTAGAAAGAAAAAATATATAATGAAATTAATTTCCAAGCAAAGGAAATTATTGAGAAAATTATTAGAATTCCTAGAAAGAAAATGTACAATAAAACTAATACCAAGAAAGAGAAAAGTAGTATTAAAAATATTAAAATTTTTAGAAAGAGAATATATATGGGAATTAATTTTCAAGCAACGAAAATTTATTATGAATTACTATTGAAGTTTTATAAGAAAAAAAATGCACATTAGAATTAATTTCCAAGAAAAGAAAATTATTATTGAAGTTATTAAAATTTTAGAAGAAAAAATGCCCATTAGAATTAAATTCCAAGAAAAGAAAATTATTATTGAAGTTGTTGGAATTTTAGAAGGAAAAATGCACATTTGTATTAATTTCCAAGAAAAGTAAAATTATTACCAAAATTATTGAAATTCTTAAAAGAAAAATGTACATTGGAATCAACTTCCAAGAAAGGAAATCAATATTGAGATTATTAGAGTTATATAGGAAAATGTACCTTAAAAATTATTTCTAAGGAAAATAGAAACTATTCCTTAAATATTGAATTTTTCATAAGAAATGTTAAAGGTGCTCCACACAGGCGCCCTAGCGAGGCATGACCAAAGGTGCTCCATGCCCACGACTTAGTGCTCTTGATTATGCCCTATGCATGGCCGAGGGTCCACGATTTACAAGGTGTGGCCAAAGGTGCTCCACACGGGACCTAGTGCTCACGATTATGCTCTATACGTGGCTAAGTGTTCACGATTTACGAGGTGTAGCCAAAGGTGCTCCACACGGGCGGCCTAGCGAGGCGTGGCCGAAGGTACTCCATGCCCATGACCTAGTGCTCATGATTACGCTATGTACGTGGTCGAGTGTCCACAAATTACAAGGTGTGGCCGAAGGTGCTCCACACGGATGACCTAGGGAGGTGTGGCCAAAGGTGCTTCGCACCTGTGACCTAGTGTTCACGTAACACGCATAAACACTATGATAATTCCATAATAAACTATTAAGCTGATAAGAATACCTGTTATTTAAAAAGATATGTAATCTTCGTTAACTTCTAAATTTATCATGTAATGATTGCCAGTTTATAGTTATGTGTAATATTACACCTAAAATCAAGGATGTAGATTGAATGTTTTGGTTTGGTGTTTACACCCTGGTACATATTAGTTTCTTTTAAACTATGAATTGCTGAGCTACTGGGAAATTTGTGTTTCTCATCTATGTGCTATCGTGCTCGATACTAACGCCAGCAGCAGGCCGCGAGGTAACATTCTCTTTTTGATTGAGTATTGTAACGACCCCCTAATACGTCATACGTGATGCTTATCTGATTAGCGGAAGCATATGGGGTATTCTGAATGTTTATTCCCTATGTGGGAACGTCAGGGGATCACTACTGGTTGAGCGTAACCCAAATAGATTCTCCGTTATCCATTCAGATTCTGTTCAACCCTGATACACACGCAGCTGACTAAATACACATATGTACATCATCAATAATAACTCTGGGATGAAATATAAAACTCATATGCATGTCACGTGTAACAACGGGAAAGATTCGAAAGAATTTTTAAAGAATTTTAAAAGATAAAACTTGATTTTAACCCTAATCCCAATCAAACGAAGCCTGACACGTATTTCGAGGATAATGACTTGACACAGAAGGTCGCTTGAAGCCAGAAACTCGATCAAACAGAAAGAAATGTAATCCGGCGATCAGAAACTGACGGAAGGAGTTTCGTGCGTCACTTTCGTTGACGGAGGCCAAGACTTTCGCATGGAAATGCGTGCCAACGTTTGGAGGGATGCCGACACCCTAAAAGATCCCCGGGTGGCCTGGGAAAAGTCGGGATCGCCCCTGGAGGCTTTAAATTACGCGAAAGCCCGCCATTTCTCCCATTTCACTCTCTCTCCTCACCACACTCTCTCTCTCTTCTCTCTTTTCTCTCTCCACCTTCCTCCACCGTGAACGGCCACCACAGCCACCGTGGGCCGCCACCAAGGGTACCAACCGACAGCCCTCACTGCCCACAACCACCAGCAACCAACCACCGCCACCAACGGCCGCCGGAGACGCCGGAAAAACGCCGTTTTTCCCCTCCATCGCGCGAAATTTCCACCGATCGCGCGCCGTCCGACGCCGCTTGACCGTCACCGCCCCACTACCGTAGCCCGAGCCGCCACCGCTTCCAAGAGCTCGGGCCGCCGAAGGAGGCCGAACGCGCCCGGATCGAGGCAAACGCCGTCCGGCGGCGAGACTCTTCGTGGGCCGAAAACACCGCTCAAACGGCCGTGAACCGCGTGCCACCACCGTATTCGGACTCTCGAGCTTACGGGCTTCACCGTGGTGTGATTTTCGAGACAAACCGCACCTCACCGCTGCGGCGCCGCTGCAGTCCGCGCGCCGCCACAGCCGTCTTGCGTCGGAGTTCCTGGACGTGCATCCCGAGAAACTGAGATCACCGGGACGTAGAATTCCATAATCCGAGCACAGTGGTAAGGTCCGCTTTCCCAAAACTGATGTTATATGATTGAAATGGTCACGAACGTAATTAGGCAATTAATTAACCTAGGTAATCGTGGTAACCGGGTTTATGATTGAAAATTGGATGACGTGGCGAATCTAAATATTCAATTTCATGTCCAGGGAATTAATTGGGCTCGTAAACCGAGATTTCACGAGTCCTGATTTGAATTGAAGCGGCCAGGAGACCAGGTAGGATAATTTACACTTCAGAACCCTGTAATTGATTTAGTGAATACCTAACCGGATTTAGACGATTTGTATGGAATTGCGTGCTGCTTTCGATGGGATAAAATTGCATGCCTGTGTGCTGAAAACCCTAATTGCATGTTAGACACCTTGTTTATCGAGTTTAGATGCCTTTAGGGCGGGTTTACTTAGGGTTGGGTACTTGATAGCCGGTATGGGACTAGTTAAGTATCCCTCGTACAGGAAGCTTTTAAACGAAACTATTTTTATCAGATTTAACCTGTACTGAGTTAGGGATTGCGCGTTAAACCAGGACGACCCTAAGAAAGGTTTAGGGAGTATAAGGGTGGATAACCTACACTGGAGACGCGTTGTGATTTAGGCGTGATACCCTGTAACCCTGAGGAATAGCCGATCGAGTGCATGTGAGTTCGAATAGATCAGATGAGGATGAGAATTGGCGTATGTGCACATGCTAGGGGACGCCCTAGATGTTGATTCTCACCCGGCCCTTGAGTGAGTGATTGGTGTTACGGATCACACTCACAATATAGGCTTGATTCGGGTGATTGGTGTTACGGATCACACCCAACGATAAGAGAGGTATTCTCTCTAGACTACGTGCAATTAGAAGATGATTTAGATTCGATTCTGATGAGATTTGTAACCAACGTGGATTGAGATACACAAGGCATGGGATTTCATTTGATTTTTATGACTGATTTTAAAAGAAACAGATTTCCAGGTTGTGATATATTGCCGTAATTTCCATGTGTTTACACGATTTTAAAGATAAGGTATTCCTTTGTTTAATCGATTTCGGAAGACGATTTTGGTGTTCGCACCGTGAGTATTCAACTGGTTTTGAATGATATTTAAATTGTAAATTATTCTCTTGGGATTCATATCTCATTAGGTTGTGTACTCGGATGAACAGGGACGGGCGGAGCCTGCACGATAGCGAGGCCGACTTGAGGATGTATTGCAGGATTATTTAGCTTAGGCTTGAATCGTTTGTACATATACTTTGATGACACTGTTAATTATCAGATTTTGTTTCTTATAACTTATGTATGGACTAGGCTGAATGTATATATGACGTTTCAGACAGTATGTATGGATTGTAGCGATGAATTAATGTTACGGTGTATGGATTTATATTAGTATGTTTATCTTTGTTATTGGATGGTTGTTACGTTTTAAACAGTGATTCTGTATTTGGATATGACCAAATTACAGAGGAAACTCGCCGGATTTTCTAGTAGAACTTACAAATAAACTTATGGATTTGAATTGAAATGTGTATGAATGTATAATGAGACATGTATATCGCTTTTAGATTTCATTCCGTAGTTATTATTGATGATATATGTATGTGTATTTAGTTAGGCTGCGTGTGAATCGGGGTTGAACGGAATCAATGGATAACGGAGAATCTATTTGGGTTACGCTCAACCAGTAGCGATCCTGACGTTCCCACATGGGAATAAACATTCGAATGCCACATATGCTTCCGCTAATCGACGAGCATCGCGTATGGCGTATTAGGGTCGTTACAATTATGGTATCGAGCCCTGTTTGTCGGATCTTCCTGGTTTAGTGGACTTAGGACTTTAAATCTTCGGGCTTGCGGCTTTAGGATTTTGATTGATTTGACTCTGCATGATAGGACTGATTTGAATTGATAATGAACGGAATGATTTTGATGCACTTCGTTAATTATTGGCGTGTGGCCCGATCTGTTTGTTTACGTATCGGATAAACATGGCGAGAATCTAGCGAGGACGCCACACGTAGGCCTAGGGAAGGCCAAGCGCACGAAGCGAGTGCGTCAGGTAGTGGTAGCATGGAGACTGACGTTGACATGCGTGAGATGATGGAATCTATCGATTAATGGTCGATGCCATGAGAGACCAGGCCACTACCAGTGCCAATGCAATGAGACAGCAGCAGGACGATAGACAGACGAGAAACGACGGAGCTACCCAACAGGTGAATCCACTATATCAGGGATGGATTGAATTCCGAGAGCGAGTCCATCTCCGTTCCGCAGGTGCCTCCGAACCGGTCTTTGTGGAAGCTTGGATAAAAGGAATTGAAAAGATTTTTCAGGTTGTTCAGCGGCAACGAAGAACGTAAAGTCACATATGCAACATATATGTCAAGGACGAAGTCAACTTTGGTGGACAGATGCACAAAGAATTGATGGAGAGCCGAGGCATCCCAATCGACTTGGGAATCTTTCAAGAGAGTCTTCATGGATCAAGATATCCCCGAGAGCGTGAAACAAGCAAAGGAAGCTCGCCTCAAGCTCACCAGGAGGCGTGCCGCTTGACGAGTATCTCAAACAGCTGAGGAATTATCAAGGTACTCTACTTACTGCGAATGCATTACGATGAGGCTTGGAAAGCGAAACAACTAGAAGAAGGCCTCGATCTACCTATGAAGACTCGATTGGCTACCCCGAGATTCGAGACTTTGCCACACCGGTGAATAAGTGCACTCGAGCAAGAATTTAGAAGCAACAGCTCAAAATATGACACAACAGACAGAGGAACCGCCCGCATAAGCGCCGTAAATCAATGTAAGAAGCGGTATGTTTAAACCGCAACCAGGGCTTCTAGTAGCGATGGGAGGCGACGATAATACTCTTTGTCGAAGTGTGGTACCGGACATCCAAATCAACCTGGCGGCATCGGACTCCCTCCAAAGTGTTATAGATGTGGAGGCACAGACACATGGCCGATATCGCCCTTCCACTGGAATCACCGACATCTGGTAGCCGAAGACCACAAGCTCCAGGGAGAGTTTTTACCATGAATGCTGCCAACGTCGATAGGTCCTCAGGCTTGATGCAGGGTAGAGGTAAAATTTATAATTTTTCTTTGATAGTATTGTTTGATTAGTGCTACGCACTCCTTTATTGCTGATGCATGCGTAGAACGAATGAGATTACCTGTTCAAACCTTGCCCTGTGACCTATACATATCCACACCCTTGGGAGAAGCCACTATGTCCCCACGAATATGCCTAAATTGCCCTTTAACCATTGAAGATACCTTATTTCTTGTGGACTTAGTGTGTATACCATTGTCAGGGATCGACGTTATTTTGGGAATGGATTGGTTGACTAGGAATCGGGTCTTGTTGAATTGTTCCGAAGGGACAATTACTTATCTAGATAACGTACCTGTGCGTGGTAATGACAGAGCTTGTGAGATAGGTGATATGTCCCTCAATCTCTCTGAGGTAGAATTGCAGGATAGATTAAGTCAAATCCCGATTGTTAGCGACTTTCCGGAGGTATTTCCTTTGGAAATTTGTAAACTACCACCACCTAGAGATAGAATTCACCATTGACCTAATTCCGGGAGCGGGTCCAATAGCTATGACCCCGTATCGTATGGCCCCCGCAGAATTGAGAGAATTAAAAGTCCAAATCGAAGACATGTTGGAGAAGGGGTTCGTTAGGCCAAGTGTATCACCATGGGGAGCTCCGGTCTTATTCGTAAAGAAGAAAGACGGGAGTTTAAGACTGTGTATTGATTACTGACAATTGAATAAGGTGACCATTAAGAACAAATACCCATTGCCACGTATTGACGATTTGTTTGATCGATTGCAAAGCGCGATCGTATTTTCTAAGATAGATTTAAGGTCGATACCACCAGATTAGGGTTAGAGATGAGGATATTCCCAAGACAAGATTCAGACAAGATACGGCCATTACGAGTTTTTAGTGATGCCGCTTGGATTAACGAATGCACCGCTATCTTTATGGATTATATGAATGCAATTTTCAGGCCCTATTTAGATCAATTTGTTGTGGTGTTCATTGGCGACATCTTAGTATATTCCAAGACTCACGAAGAGCATGCCCAAAGATCTTAACACTGTTACAGATCTTTGGAAGAGAAACAACCGTATGCAAAGTCGAGAAATGTGAGTTTTGGTTAGAAGAAGTGAAATTTTTAGGGCATGTGGTAAATGGGAAAGGAATAGCGGTCGACCCAAAGAAAATTGAAGCAAGATAGATTGGGATCGACCTCGAGCGGTCACCGAGATTAGGAGTTTCTTGGGTTTGGCCGGTTATTATCGGAAATTCATTCAAGGATTTTCACAGATAGCTGTGCCATTGACCCGGCTAACTCAGAAAGGGGTAGACTTTGAATGGAGCGAACGGTGTGAGACCAGTTTTCAGATTCTGAAAGAGAAATTGACCACCGCTCTCTGCATTAATTATTCGAAACCCTAGAACCCTTTATCAGATACACAGATGCATCTTTGAGAGGCCTAGGTTGTGTTTTTGATGCGAGGATGGGAAAGTTGTGGCTTATGCATCGCGACAATTGAAACTCGCAGAGGAGAACTATCCCACCCATGACTTAGAATTAGTCAGCCGCTGTGTTTGCCTCTAAAGATTTGGAGACATTACCGTATGGCGCGGTATTCGAGGTATATAGTGATCATAAGAGCCTTAGGTATTTGTTTGATCGTAGGAATTAAATATGAGGCAACAGGTGGGTAGAATACTTGAAAGACTTTGATTTTGAATTGAAATATCATGCAGGAAAGCAAATGTTGTGGCCGATGCATTAAGCCGAAAGTCACTACAACTAGCCGCTTTAATGATTAGTGAGATGAGATTACTGGAGGATTTTGGGAACCTTAGCCTCAACGTAATCTCATTTTCGCAAAGATTAGTGATGAGTGACTTTTTGATAACCTCGCGAATCGAGAGAATTAATTAAACAAGCCCAACTCGAGGATGAATCGCTTGGAGGTATATGCGACCAACCCGACTTCTGATTAGCACCGATGGAGTTTTAATGTTTAGAAAGAGAATAGTAATCCCAAACCATCAAGAATTAAAGGAAAAAGTGTTAGCGTAGCTCACGTAAGCCATTACACTATCCACCCCGTATTTCCAAGATGTATCAGGATTTAAAGAGAAATTTTAGGTGGCCTGGTATGCAGAAAGATATCACGGGTTACGTGAATGCCTGCTTGACTTGTCAACAGGTTAAGATAGAAGCATCGAAACCACGGGCTACTTAAGCCATTGGAGATACTGTAGAGGAAATGGGATCAAATCACTATGGATTTCGTGGTTGGATTACCTAGAACACCAAAGCAGGATTTGATGCCATTTGGGTGATAGTGGATAGGTTGACCAAGTCTGCACACTTTTTTCCTGTTAAGGTGCGTTACTCCATGGAGAAATTAGCCGAAGTATACCTTAGGGAAATTGTAAGACTACATGGAATACCGTCAGGTATAGTATCTGATCGAGACCCTAGGTTTACTTCGAGATTTTGGCAATCCCTACAGCAAGCCTTAGGAACCCAGATTAAATTTAGCACAGCCTACCATCCTCGGTGACCGACTGGCAGTCTGAGAGGACTATTCAAACCCTAGAAGACATGTTGAGGGCGTGTGTGCTTGAACAGAAAGGAAGTTGGGATAAACACCTGCCGTTGATAGAGTTTGCATACAATAACAGTTATCACTCTACCATTGGCATGGCACCGTATGAGGCTCTGTATGGAAGGAGTTGTAAGTCACCTTTAAGTTGGGTAGAGATGGGGGAAAGTGCATTGTTGGGACCTGAAATGGTGCAAGAAACCACTGATCAAATTAAAATGATCAGGGAAAAGATGAGAGCTGCCCAACAGAGGCAAGAATCTTATGCTAACAAGAGAAGAAGGCCTTTGGAATTTAACGAGGAGATCACGTATTTCTGAGAGTGTCCCCACCACGGGTATTGGTAGACAGATAAGAACTAAGAAGCTAAGTCCTGCATTCCTAGGACCATTCCAAATTTTACAAAAACTCGGTCCCGTTGCCTACCAAATTGCGTTACCTCCCCATTTGTCCAACCTACATGATGTTTTCCACGTCTCCCAACTTCGTAAATATGTCCCAGATCCTGCGCATGTATTAGAGAATCAACCGATAATATTAAAGGAAAATTTGACTTATGAATCTACTCCTGTTCAAATCCTTGACTATAAGACTAAACAAATTTAAGTAAAATGATCCCTTTAGTTAAGGTACTTTGGCAGGATGTCGCATCGCAGGAAATGACGTGGGAGAAAGAAGATGAAATGAGACAAAGATATCCAGAACTGTTTACAGGTATGAATTTTGGGGACAAAATTTCTTTTAAGGGGGGGAGAATGTAACAACGGGAAAGATTCGAAAGAATTTTTAAAGAATTTTAAAAGATAAAACTTGATTTTAACCCTAATCCCAATCAAACGAAGCCTGACACGTATTTCGAGGATAATGACTTGACACAGAAGGTCGTTTGAAGCCAGAAACTCGATCAAACAGAAAGAAATGTAATCCGGCGATCAGAAACTGACGGAAGGAGTTTCGTGCGTCACTTTCGTTGACGGAGGCCAAGACTTTCGCATGGAAATGCGTGCCAACGTTTGGAGGGATGCCGACACCCTAAAAGATCCCCGGGTGGCCTGGGAAAAGTCGGGATCGCCCTCGAGGCTTTAAATTACGCGAAGCCCGCCATTTCTCCTATTTCACTCTCTCTCCTCACCACACTCTCTCTTCTCTCTTTTCTCTCTCCACCTTCCTCCACCGTGAACGGCCACCACAGCCACCGTGGCCGCCACCAAGGGTACCAACCGACAGCCCTCACTGCCCACAACCACCAGCAACCAACCACCGCCACTAACGGCCGCCGGAGACGCCAGAAGAACGTCGTTTTACCCCTCCATCGCGCGAAATTTCCCCAGCCCAGATCTTGCCGTCCGACGCCGATTGGACCGCACCGCCCCCACTGCCGTGTAGCCCGAGCCGCCAGCGCCTCCAGATGCTTTCGGCCAGTCGAGGCCGGACGCGCCGGATCGAGGCAAAACGCCGTCCGCCGTCTGCGAGACTCTTCGTGGCGAAAAACACCGCTCAAGCGGTAGTGAACCGCGGGTGCCACCACCGTGATTCGGACTCCTGAGCTTAAGGGCTTCACCGTGGTGTGATTTTCGAGACAAACCGCACCTCACCGCTGCGCCGGGTATGCCGCGCCGATGCCAGGTGTCTTGCGGCCGTCGGAGTTCCTGGGCGTGCATCCCGGCGAGATCACCGGACGTAGAATTCCATAATCCGAACACGGTGGTAAGGTCCGCTTTCCCAAAACTGATGTTATATGATTGAAATGGTGCGAGCGTAATTAGGCAATTAATTAACCTAGGTAATCGTAACCGGTTTAGGATTGAAAATTGGATGACGTGACGAATCTAAATATTCAATTTCATGTCCAGGAATTAATTGGGCTCGAAACCGAGATTTCACGTAGTCCTGATTTGAATTGAAGCGGCAGGAGACCAGGTAGGATAATTTACACTTCCGAACCCTGCATTGATTTAGTGAATACCTAACCGATTTAGACGATTTGTATGGAATTGCGTCGCTTCGATGGGATAAAATTGCATGCACGTGTCTTTGAAAACCTAATTGCATGTTAGACACCTTGTTTATCGAGTTTAGATGCCTTTAGGCGGGTTTACTTAGGGTTGGGTACTTGATGGCGGTATGGGACTATTAAGTATCCCTCGTCTGAGAAGCTTTTAACGAAACTATTTTTATCGATTTAACTTTGTCTTGAGTTAGGGATTACGCGTTAAACCGGGACGACCCTAAGAAAGGTTTAGGGAGTATAAGGGTGGATAACCTACACAGGAGACGTTGTGATTTAGGCGTGATACCACTGTAACCCTGAGGAATAGCCGACGAGTGCATGTGAGTTCGAATAGGCGTATGAGGATGAGAATTGGCGTATGTGCACATGCTAGGACGCCTAGATGTTGATTCTCACCCGGTCCTTGAGTGAGTGATTGGTGTTACGGATCACACTCACAATATAGGCTTGATTCGGGTGATTGGTGTTACGGATCACACCCAACGATAAGAGAGGTATTCTCTCTAGACTATGTGCAATTAGAAGATGATTTAGATTCTTCTGATGGATTTGTAACCAACGTGGATTGAGATACACAGGGCATGGGATTTCATTTGATTTTTATGACTGATTTTAAAAGAAACAGATTCCAGATTGTGATATATTGCCGTAATTTCCATGTGTTTAAACGATTTTAAAGATAAGGTATTCCACTGTTTTAATCGATTTCGAAGACGATTTCGGTGTTCGCACCACGAGTATTCAACTGGTTTTTGAATGATATTTAAATTGTAAATTATTCTACTGGGATTCATATCTCATTAGGTTGTGTACTCAGATGAACAGGGACGAGCGGGAGCCAGGCGATAGCGGCCGACTTGAGGATAGACAGAGGATTATTTAGCTTAGGCTTGAATCGCTTTGTACATATACTTTGATGACACCGTTAATTATCGATTTTGTTTCTTGTAACTTATGTATGGACTAGGTGAATGTATATATGACGTTTGCATAAAGATGTATGGATTGTAGCGATGAATTAATGTTACGGTGTATGGATTTATATTAGTATGTTTACTGCTGTTATTAGACTGGTTGTTACGTTTTAAACAGGTGATTCTGTACTTGGGATATGACCAAATTACAGAGGAAACTCTGCCGGATTTTCGGTAGAACTTACAGCCGTAAACTTATGGATTTGAATTGAAATGTGTATGAATGTATAATGAGACATGTATATCAGTTTTAGATTTCATTCCAGAGTTATTATTGATGATATATGTATGTGTATTTAGTTAGCTGCGTGTGAATCAGGGTTGAACTAATCAATGGATAACGGAGAATCTATTTGGGTTACGCTCAACCAGTAGCGATCCCCTGACGTTCCCACATAAGGAATAAACATTCAAAATGCCACATATGCTTCCGCTAATCAGACGAGCATCGCGTATGACGTATTAGGGGGTCGTTACATCACGTCATACGTTCATACACATTTCAATTCAAATCCATAAGTTCACAGCGGTAAATTTTACCAAAAATTCGGCAAAGTTTCCTCTGTAATTCGATCATATCCCAACTACAGAATCACCTGTTTAAACATCAACACCAAAGAATGATAATAAACATAACCAATATAAATCCATACACAAAGAACATCAATTCATCACTACAATCCATGCATACTATTCAAACGTTATATGTACATTCATCCAATCCGTCTGTAATTCATAAGAAATGTAATCCGATAAATAACAGTATCATCAGGTATATATACAAATGATTCAAGCCTAAGCTAATCATTCTCCGTCTATCCTCAAGTCGCCGGCTATCATCCGGCTCTCGCCTCGTCCCTGTTCATCCGAGTAAACAACCTAATGAGATATGAATCCCAAAGAGAATAATTTACAATTTAATTATCATTCGAAACCGATTGAATACTCAATGGTGTGAACACCAAATCGTCTTCCCAAATCACCAAAACAAGAAATACCTTTTCTTTAAAATCGTTTAAATACATGGAAATTGCGGCAATATATCACAATCATAAAATCCATTCCTTTTTAAAATCGCTATCAAAATCAAGTGAAATCCCATGCCCCGTATCTCAATCCACGTTGGCTACAAATCAGAATCAATCTAATCATCTTCTAATTGCACGTAGTCTAGAGAGAATACCTCTCTTATCATTGGGTGTGATCCGTAACACCAATCACTCGAATCAAGCCTATATTGTGAGTGTGATCCGTAACACCAATCACTCACTCAAGGACCGGGTGAGAATCAACATCTAGTAGCGCGCCCCTAGCATGTGCACATACGCCAATTCTCATCCTCATACAGTCTATTCGAACTTACATGCACTCGGTCGGCTATTCCTCAGGGTTCTAGGGTATCAAGCCTAAATCACAACGTTTCCCCGTGTAGGTTATCCACCCTTATACTCCCTAAACCTTTCTTAAGGTCGTCCTGGTTTAACGCGTAATCCCTAACTCAAGACAAAGCAACTGATAAAAATAATCTCGTTTAAAAGCTTCCTGTACGAGGGATACTTAACGGCCATCCCATACCGGCTATCGAGTACCCAACCCTAAGTACATCCGTCCTAAAGGCATCCAAACTCGATAAACAAGGTGTCTAACATGCAATTAGGGTTTTCATCACATAGGCATGCAATTTATCCCATCGAAAGCAGCACGCAAATCCATACAAGTCGTCTAAATCACCAGTATTCACTAAATCGGTTAGGGTTCGGGAAGTGTAAATTATCCTACCTGGTCTCCGGTCGCTCCAAATCAAGTCAGGACTCCATGAAATCTCAGTTTCTGAGCCCAATTAATTCCCTGGACATTAAATGGAATATTTAAACTTGTCACGTCATCCGTTTTTCAATCCTAAACTTCGGTTACGCTTTCTAGGTTAATTAGTTGCCTAATTACGTTCGCGATCATTTCAGTCATATAACATTAGTTTTGGGAAACGGACCTTACCACGTGCTCGGATGATAGAATTCTACGTCACGGTGGTCGCTTTCTCGGGATGCACGCCCGTAAGCTCCGGATGGCGGCAAGACACGGCGCACCTGCGCACGCGAGGAGGTGCGGTTTGCCTTGAAAATCACACCACGGTGAGGCTCGCAAGCCCAGGAGTCCGAATACGGTGGTGGCACGGCGGTTCGCGGCCGTTTGGGCGGTGTTTTCCGGCCACAAAACTTCTCGCCGCGGTGGGCGGCGTTACGCGCCGATCCGGCACGTCCGGCCTCCTTTCGACCTGGCCGATTCATCGAGGCGGTGGCGGCTTCGAAGCTACACGGTGGTAGGGGCGGTGAGGGTCAACGGTGATGGCGGCGGTCGAGTGGGAAGTTTCGCACGCGATGGAGAAGCGGCGTTTTTCGGCCTCAACGTTGATGGCCGTGGTTGGTTCTTTGGAGGTTGTGGCGAGGGTCGTCGGTTGGTACCCTTGGTGGCGGCCCACGGTGGCTGTGGCGGCCGATCACGGTGGAGGAAAGTGGAGAGAGAAAAGAGAGAGGAGAGAGAGAGTGTGGTGAGGAGAGAGAGTGAAATGAGAGAAATGGCGGGAGTTCGCGTAATTTAAAGCCTCCAGGGGCAATTCCAACTTTTCCCAGGCCACCCGAGGATGTTTTAGGGTGTCGGCATCCTTCCAGACGTTGGCACGTATTTCTATGCAAAAGTCTTGGCCTCCGTCAACGAAAGTGACGCACGAAACTCCTTCCGTCAGTTTTTGATCGCCGGATTGCATTTCTTTCTATTCGATCGTGTTTCTGGCTTCAAACGACCTTCTGTGTCAAGTCATTATCTTTGAAATACATGTCAGGCTTCGTTTGATTGGGATTAGGGTTAAGAAATCAAGTTTTATCTTTTAAAATCCTTTTAAAACTCTTTTAGATCTTTCCCGTTGTTACAAGTATGATTTTTGTAATCCCCTATTTTAGGTCCTAGCTAGGTCTGATTTAGAATAGGACAATAGTTGACTGTATACATGAGTTATATTTGGGGTATACAGGGAAAACAAATATCTGAAGGACCGGAACATTCTTCATTTATACAGGAGTTTGAGTGATAGACCTGTTGTCTCCTAACTTCTAATGGTTGGGTACTTCGTATATCCAAGGATGTGACTTATCAGCATGTAATGAAAATTATTGGACCTATATTTATTTGAATTACATGAAGGTTTTTAATTTTCGTTATATAGTGTAGTATTTTTATTCCGTTGTGCATGTAAGTTTTTATTCTGAGTAAAGGATCCCGAACCTAATCTACTTAATTTAATTGAATGTTATAACTGCTCAGACACTAATCAAATTAAGGGTAAGGATAATGTATCGAACCTATCTTTTGATATTGGAGTTAACAATAAGACTAGATAGGGGCGTTACAATAATTATAAGTATATCGGTTATGATAGGATTAATATTTACTAATAAACACAATATATATAATAAGAATCAAGGAGAATAACAATAGATAAATATTTTATACCTGTATTAAAAGAAATATAATTGAATCTAAATAATATAACAATACCATAACAATTAGAACTAGAATTATATAAAACAAGAATATATACAGATACATAACTGAAAAGAATAAAAGCAAATAATAAAATAAAACAAAGATCATTAAGAATAAATACAATATTAACATCAATTCTAAATATTAATATAAATCTACTAAGACATAGTATAAATTACCCCAGAAATGATAGAAATATTTTTAAAATAAGTAAATCATCAAGTTCAAGAAATTTAAGACCCTAATTAGCATAAATACTTATAAGCAGTAGATTAACAGAAATAAATCAAGGAACACCTCAGATAGATTTAACTCAATTAATATATATATATATATATATATATATATATATATATAAAAGTTAAGAAATGACCTATATAGAAACCAACAATAATCATAATAGAACCTCAAATAGAAAAGAGTACTATCCAATTAGATTGTACAAAAGATAATATAAAAATAGAAGAAAAAGGAACAAAGACATCAAGTATTTTAAGATTCAATAATAGAGATATAATAAATATAATATTATGGGTAAAAGATGAAATAAATATAAATAGTGAAGTAAAATTAATATTAAGAACAGATTTTTTAGAACAAGTAAGACTTCATAGAATTCAAAAAGATAGAATATTATTTAACATAAATCAACAAACAACTATAATAAAAAGAATAGATTAAAATGCAGTTATATTACATCTTAGTAAAAATAAATTATTAAAAATATAGATATAGAAAATATCATGTAATAGTAGATACAGGAGTAAATATATCTATAGTAAAATATAATGTATTACTACCATAACAATGAAAAAAGAAAGAAAAATCACTAAAAATAGCTAGTGCAAGACAAGAAATACACATGAAAGAATTATACACAAATAATGTGCCAATCAAAATAGGAGAATATGAATTACAAATCTAAACTTTAAACTAATTTAATGAAGTAACTAATGATATGATATTAGAATTAGATTTTCTAAAATAATATATGCCAATACATATGAATAAAAAACTATTAATATTTAACTACTCTATGTAATTATGAAGCATGAACAATAAGAATAACTAAATCATATAAAAGAAGTGATGAAAAATTTTTAAGAAAGACAAATGAAAAAGAAATTCAATTTTTACCTAATAACAAACATATAGAAATAAAACAAGAACTGGGAATTATTAAAAACAAAGAAATACATAAGGGAATAGAACAAAGAATTTTAGAAAATTATAATAATAATCCATTAGTTCATTGAAAAAAAATCAAAACCTTTAACAAAAATAGAATTAAAAGACTATAGTAAAAAAATAAATTGTAAACTATATCCTTGGGCATAATAAGATAAAAAAGAATTTATAATGCATATAAATGAAATGAAAAAATATGACTTAATTAGAGAAAGTGACTCAGAATATTCTTTACCAATAATAATTTTATTAAAATATAATAAAAAAAAGAGGAAAATTAAGATTTATCATAAACTATAAAAAATTAAATTCATTAGCTGTTGAAACAGATATTCTATATCAAGAATAGACTTCTTATTTAACCTAGTAAAAGGAAAAAATGTTTAGTAAATTCGATTGCAAATTAGGATTTTTTAAAGTAAAATTAAAAAAAAAAAAATATAACTTTTAATACCTCAGTAGGACTATATAAATATAATGTACTACCTATGAGATTTCATAATAGTTCAAGTATATTTCAACAATATGTTACTAAAACATTATTACCAACTAAAGAATTTACAGTAATATATATAGATGATATATTAATATATTCAAAAATAAAAAAAGACTATGAAAAACATTTAAATCAATTTGTAGATTTAATAGAAAATAAGTGATTAAATATATCACCAAATGAAGCAGAATTAAGAAAATCTAAAATGTCATTTTTAGGACAATATTTATCTCAATATAAAATAGAATTACAAGAATACATAAGCCAAAAAGTATTATAATTTTTAAAAATAAAAAATAAAAAAGAATTACAAGAATTTTTAGGATTAGTAAACCAAGCAAAAAATTATATACCAAATCTTTTTAAATTTACAGTAAAAATATCAAGGTTATCAGGAGAAAAATTTAAATGGATATAGAATAAGAAAAAAGAACAAATAGTAAATCAAATTAAAAAACTATGCCAAAACTTACCAAAACTAAATATACTTAATTCACCAAATATTATATGGATAATATATACAGACGCATTAGAAAATTATTGAGGAGCAACATTATATCATAAAAATAATGAAGAAAAAGAAAAAATAACTAGATATGTTAGTAAAAAATTTAATGAATCACAAAGTAATTATCATTCAAATTGAAAAAAATTCTTAGCAATAGTAAAAGTAATAAAAAAAATTTGAATATGAGATTCACTATAAGAACTAATAATATCTAAGTAAAACATTGGTTAGATAGAGGAATTAAAATAAATAAATTAAGTGGTAAGATGTTAATTAAATAGCAAAGTGATTTATCTTATTATGATTATGGTATTGAATATATTAAAGAAAAAAAATAACTTGATTGTTGATTTCTAAAACAGATGAAATCCAAAAAAGGACAAAACAAAAACTTGACAGAAGGTCAAGAAATCCAATATTCCAATCAAGAATTGTACACCTAAAAAAAGATAATTATGAAGTTGAATATTTTAGAAATACATATGAATCTTATGTAAGGCCAAATTACCAATAATATTAATTTTATCAATTCTACATGTAATAATATGAATATACATATTAAAGAATTAAAAATAAAGGTCTTAAGCCTTGATGACCAAGTCCTAAAGATGAAAGAGAATAAAAAAAAAAGAACTCACGAGTTAATCTAATTTACTAAAATAGTAAAGTCCAACAAGAAACCACCAAAAAGAAAAAAAACAAAGAACCAATAACCTATTTTCTTTTAAAAACTTTTCACCTATGTCAAGTAATCCATCCTCTTTTAAAATCTCATCTTCAAAAAATTCTCAACAAATTCAAGATCCCTTCAAAACCAAGGAAGAATATGATTCCTTCAAAATGCTAATTCACAAACTTAACTATTTGTTTATACCAACAAATATTATCAAATATAATTTTTATTATATCATAAATAAAGTTATTATTATACAAGTACAAATCAAGAATTATTTAAAGTCCTTTATGCATATGGATTAATCTAAAATATTTATTCTTCAAACAGTATGAAGAAGAATTTTCAATTATCAAAATCAATTAAAGAAGTGACAAAGCATTATTTTGAATATATATAGATATATGTTTATTTTAAAACAAAGTAATAAGTTGAGCCAAAAAGACGAGAGTTCAATTAATATATTTTTTAATTTATTTAATTTTATATATGTTTTGTTAGCAAGACATATGAATCGAATAAAAATTTAAATAAATTATTATTTTAATATTTAAAAAATATAATTTATTTTAATTTAATTTTTAAAGATATATTATGTCTTAATTTCATCCTTGTTAATTTGTAAAAAGTAAAAATATTTTTTATATAATCAAAATTTACATCAATTTTTAATTTCGTTCTTAAAATTTTTTATGGTCAATTTTGACTTTACAATTTTAAATTACAATTGATTTCATTGTACAACATATGTCGTTTAAATTACTAAAAAAAAATAATGACATAATATTTAACATTATATTTTTAAAATTAATATAAGTTAATATTTTATTTTTTATTTAATATTTTAATGTTAAATCAAATATTATGTCACTATTTTTTTTTAATTTTTAGACTTATAAAATAAAATCAATTATAATTTAAAATTTTAAAAATAAATTTGACAGTAAAAAAAAATTTAAGAATGGCATTAAAAATTGATACAAATTTAAAAATATAAAAAATAGTTTTACCTTTCTAAAAATATTAGCCACAATTATAACAATAGTTACCTATTTGATAAAAATTAAATCAAAAATAAAAATAAAATAAAATATAAATATTTTTATAATTTAATAATTTAATATATTTAAATTAAAATAATAATTTAGTCTAAAAATTTCGTTGAACAAACTAAATAGTGTGCAAGAAAAATTGCACAAAACCAGTCACGTAGCAGCTTCATATATTGTAAAATGGATTTCCGATTTTTCTGAACGCCCCAGTAAAATCTCAAATTCCCTTCGAACTAAAATCGCAGGAAACTGTAAAAGTTAGCTCATAGATCCGGTGTTAGTCACAGAAATCCGTTGGCCCTCTTCACTGAGAAATCGTTTCCGAATTCTCCTCAAAGGATTAGAAGGTAAGAACCACACATGATTTGATGTGCGAAATCGAAAATCACACCGACAATAGCCATCAACCATGAGAGTACTAGCGCCTGCGGCGGCGACACACTCGGAAGATCATCGCTTCACCACCGTCGGCCACCGTGATGCCGAGTCGCTCTTCCGGACTAAGCCCATTTCCGAGATCCGAAATGTGGAGGCGAGTACAAGGAAGCAGATCGAAGACAAGAAGGAGGAGCTCCGGCAGCTTGTGGGCAACCGGTATCGTGATCTCATCGACTCGGCGGATTCCATCGTTTTGATGAAGAATTCTTGCTACTCTATCTCCGGCAACATCTCCTCGATTCATGGTTCGATTCGCTCACTCTCCCTTTCTCAGTTGCAGTCTCAATCACCTTCCCAATCCTCCGCCACACGCGCCTGGACTTACGGCATCGCTTGCCGTGTCAAGTACTTGATTGACACTCCTGAGAATATATGGGGTTGTCTGGATGAGGGCATGTTCTTAGAGGCTGCATTACGCTATGTGCGAGCCAAGCATGCACATCATCGATTGTTCTTCAGCAATGGGGACGCCGCCGATGGGGATCAGAAGAAGATTTTGTCAAATTTTCCTATCCTTCAGCACCAATGGCAGATCGTTGAGAGCTTCAGGACGCAGATCTCTCAGAGGAGTCGGGATAGACTGTTGGATCGGGGCCTCTCCATTGGGGCTTACGCGGACGCATTGGCTACTGTGGCCGTTATGGATGAGCTCGAGCCAAAACAGGTGCTGGACTTGTTTCTGGAATCGAGGAAGTCGTGGGTTTCTCATATATTGGCCGATTGTGATGCTGCCACTGCCGCTTCCTCTGTCGTTGTTTCAATATTCTGTGATGTGTTGGGCATAATTCAGGTCAGCGTGGGCCAGATAGGTGAGTTGTTTTTGCAAGTGTTGAATGATATGCCTCTTTTCTACAAAGTCATTCTGGGTTCCCCTCCGGCATCTCATTTGTTTGGTGGGATACCCAATCCTGATGAGGAGGTCAAGCTTTGGAAATTGTTTCGAGATAAACTGGAGTCAATCATGCTAATGCTTGATAAAAACTGCATTGCTTATACTTGTAAAACTTGGTTAAGGGAATGTGCTAAAGAGATGGTAAACAAGATAAATGGTAGATATTTAATTGATGCCGTTGGGAGTGGCCAGGAACTAGCTGTGGCTGAGAAATCATTAAGGGAGACGATGGAAAGTAAACAAGTCCTGGAAGGGAGTCTAGAATGGCTTAAGAGCGTTTTTGGGTCTGAGATTGAGTTGCCCTGGAGTAGGATTCGGGAACTTGTTTTGGAAGATGATTCTGATCTGTGGGATGAAATTTTTGAGGATGCTTTTGTTGGAAGGATGAAGGTGATCATTGATCTGGGATTTAGGGAGCTCACTGGCGCTGTTGACTTGGTGAACTTGATTAACGCAATTGGGCCCACTTCTGCCAAGCAGAATGATATTCAGGGATACTTGAACAGACCATCTACAATTGGTGGAGTTTGGTTTCTAGAATCCAGTACCAGAAAGACTGGGTTTAAAGTCCAACCTGAAGATAATGGATTTCAAACTTGTCTAAATGCCTATTTTGGTCCTGAAGTTAGTAGAATTAGAGATTTAGTTGATACGTCTTGTCGGAGCATTCTTGAGGATCTGTTGAGTTTCTTAGAATCTCCCAAGGCCTCTCAAAGATTGAAGGATCTGGCACCCTATCTGCAAAGTAAGTGTTATGAAAGCATGTCTGCTATATTGGTCATACTGAAAAATGAGCTAGATAATTTATATGCTACAATGGAGAATGGTGACAAAGAGGTTCCTGCAACTGTTACTGTCGAAAAATCTCTTTTCATTGGTCGACTGTTGTTTGCATTCCAAAACCACTCTAAACATGTGCCCTTGATACTTGGTTCTCCTAGATTATGGGCGAATGAGACTACATCTGCTGTTGGAAAAATACCTTCACTGATGAAACAGTCTAGGTTTAGTACTGATTCTCCCATCGGTGATACAACAGGAAGACAAATGCCGTTTGGCACTAAGAGACAAAATTCTCTTGCTGCAGCTGCTTTATTTGGGGCAAGAGAAAGTGCAAACCTAGAATTGGAAGAACTGAACAGGGTTATGGAAGATCTTTGCATTAGAGCATACAACTTGTGGATATCATGGTTGTGTGATGAACTTTCTGTCACCGTGTCTCAGGATCTTAAACAAGATGATGCCTTATCTTTGAGTACTCCCTGGAGGGTAAGTGCCATTTGCTGTTTTTTTTTCTGTTCATTTTCTTGGTTTCTCATGACTTTTATGATCTTGTAACATAAGCATGTTTACCTTATGGTTTTTTCTCTTTTAATAGAATTTATTGATATGAAGAGAAAAGCCATACAGAAACTAACGAGAAGAAGTCATCCCTGGACAAAGAAATAAAAAAGTGGTTATTTCTTTTTAGTAATCCTCCTAGCTCCCTATAACTTATAGAGAACCTTTATGTCTTACAAGACTAATTCGTCCTTCAATTTGAATATTTTTCTTAATAAAAAAATGGTTTAAGGTAGGAAGAAAGAAGAAAGCTGATAAGAAGTCATTTACAATAGAATAGATTAGGAGTAAAATAAAAACAGAGAAACTCTTCAATCTATTTGTATCCAAGTAGAAGAGAAAGCCTTTAAACCCTGAGTCAAAACTGGAGTAGTTGACTCCCGTTTTGCATGCCGTCTTTGAAGTGAGTAGCTATTATACTGAAATAGAAAAGTGAACCACTATATCAAAAAAGATTTAGACTTTGGAATTTAAGAAAATATGAAAAGTTAGAAGAATCTGAAGATCCCAAAGGTATATGACAAGAAAAACGACCTGAAAAGCCATACCAGTGACATATAGGTATTGGAGCTTACATTCTGGAAAGAGCATTGTAGTATGAGTAAGCTATTTTTATTGACTGAATTATCTGCAAATCTTGCCAAAATTACTGCTATTGTTAGCAGATATGGAATTGCTCAATTTTAATGTTGCTTTAGTAAAAGATCATCTTTGGGACCCTGTAATATACCGCAATCTGAGGTCAATAATAAGGACTGGCAAGATTTATATGGTTATACTTGTACAAAATATTTCAGATAAGATTTTGTGAATGTTTAGACCTATTTAAATGCCTTGCAAGTTTGCATACTTTTGGGTCATGATCTTAAATAAAGTTGCCTCAAGATCCATATTCTTGAGACTTGACTGGTTTTGTGTTACCCCAGCCACTGGTCCATGTTATTCTGCTAAATGCTTTTGAGCGAGCTAGAATTGGTTTGACTAGTTTGTGATCAATTGATCATCAATTAACTGTGGTGGTTCACCTCTTTTGGAGTAGCTGGTCCCGATCTGCCAACTCTTCTGTTCTTTCAGATTTTGGGTATTTGCAATTCATGCAGTACATGCTTGCACGTAGGTGGAGACTGGAGAGACTTCATCAATTGTTGTTAGTTGTTAGTTAATGGATGAAGTTAATAGCTATTCTGGTTAGAATTCCATGTGGACGATAGTGATATATTTGCTTAGATTTAATGTATTCTAATTAATAAATAATATACTGAAGCAGGTCTAATTTAGCAGGAATTGAAATGAATTGGAAATGTGCTGAAAGAGTCGCTGCTGTGCTTATTATAATTTTTTTTCTTTGGCAACCTATATATGCAGATGCTGTTGGTTTTGGATATTTGATCTCACTGAAATGAATAAAAAATGTGTTGAAGGAGTAATTGCTTCCTATGTTCTTTGGCTGTGACTTATATATGCAGATGTGGGTTTTGAATCTTTAATTGCTTGTTCTACATTTCTACCCTTATTATTGATTTCCTTGGAGGTTCCATCAAGCTTAAATGATATTGACTTAGTGACCATGATTTTTTTTTTTAAATTATTAAGCAGAATTGTTTGTGCTATGTGGTACCTTCTACCAATGATATGCCAAAAAAGACCTTATGCCTTCAAAATAGAGGCCTAGGTCATCTTTTGTTTCCCTGCTTGAGGAGTCAAGTGTCATCAACCTTAAATTAGCATGATATTTTTGCTGTATTTTGATAATCATTATGAATAAGTTTTCTTAGTGGTACTTACTATTGGTGGTATGGCAATCAAAATCTTGTGTCCCTCAATCTAGAAGCTAGCTTATCTTTTTCTTGTCTGGACAGGGATGGGAGGATATCATTGTCAAGCAAGAGCAGTCTGATGAGAACCAATCAGAGATGAAAATATCTCTTCCATCTATGCCTTCTCTATATATTATCTCATTTCTATTTAGAGCTTGTGAAGAAATTCATCGAGTTGGAGGTCATGTACTTGACAAGAAGGTTTTGCAAAAACTTGCATCTAGACTGTTGGAAAAGGTATGATCTTCTGTGGATGTGTTGGTCCACTTGATCTCAAACCGCCTAAAGTGTGTTTCTTTCATTTCCTGAGTCTTTCCTTTTGCTTATGTGATTGTTGTGTTCCTGCTCTTTTTATAGTAATTTGAGTTATCATTGTTGATCACATTCTTTTTGTTTGGATAGAAAAACAAGCTTTATTAGAAAATCAAAAAAAGGGAAAAGTAAAAAAGAAAAGAAATAACAAGAACGAAGAAAATAATAATGCTGCACAATCCCTATTCATATCAGCTAGATTGTTAAACTGACTCCCTTAGAAAAACTACAAACAGAACACCCAGAGAAGCAAGAGATAATACCCTTTCCCTGTAAGTCATGTAGAGTTGCTGAGGCATCTTGAAAAGTTTTAGCATTCTTTTCCAACCAATCACACCAAAAACTGCACATTGCCACAAAACTTGCTGGCTTCATTTTCTCCTAAATGACTACTCCAAATCAGTAAAACTCCAGAATTTTTGGGCAAACACTAAGTTAGAATAGACTGAGGCATCTTTCTAGTTGTGGTTCTCCAAAGTTAGAATAGATTATGATCCTTACTATTTTATTTTTATTTGTAAAGGATATTGTGTTTGCATTGCCCTTTCTATATCCCTATTAGAGAGTTGGTAGTTTGGATACTTGGACTCACATTGAATTAAACCATTATAATTTCACAATTGTATCTCAGATTAGTAGAAATTATTACCCTTGCCACCACATACCCTGTCCCCCCTAAAATAAGGAAAAATAAAAATAAGAAACAAAGAATATTCAAAATTGAGCAATTGGAAAGCTAGAATGGAATTCAAAGAGATTATTTACAAAATAGAAAGTTGCAGTATTGATTAGCCTCTTCAAGGACCATTTAACAAGAAAAATATAATTTAATTAGTTATATTGATTATCTTTGTTCATCTGGTGTACGAGTATAAATGAGTTGAGCCAAACCGAACTTTAGTGGGCTTGGGCTTTGCTTGTTTAATAAACGAGTTGTTCGGGCTTGTTCGTTTAAGTAAAACGAGCTTAAAATTTAGATCAGGTTTGACTCGTTTTGTTAAATGAGAGCTCGGGCTCGACTCGTATAGCTTGTGTAAAATTATACAAAAGTGAATGAGTAATAAACTGTAATTAATTAAAAAAGATTATAAATCATAAATATATGTTTCCAAAATTATAACATCTAAAAATTAATCATAAAAGAGCGTTTAATTAAATACAAATTGATTATGTATAAATTGTTTTATGTGTTGCGCTAATCTATGATTGTATCTTTTCAAACATTTTACTAAGAAAATGACAACTTAATAGAAAAACATAACAAATGTAACGAATTCAAAAACAAATATACATAGAAGAGGTGTTTATTTTATATATATAGAAAAAAATATCATTTAAATATTTATTATACATGTAATATATATATATAAAATATTTTTATATTATTTTATTTTTAAACGAGCTGTTCATGAATTAAATGAGTCGAGCATCAACATTTCAAGCTCGACTCGTTTCATTAAACGAGCTTAATTGTATGTTCAAGCTCTTTCATTAATAAATGGACTGAGTCTAAACGAGCTTTTATACGAGTCGAACTCGAATTGTTCACGAATAGCTTGTTTCATTTACACTCTCCTGGACATCTTATACATGTACAGTATGATACACCAATTTAGGATATGAAAATTCTTGAAGTCTTTGAGGCTCAAAATAGTTTGGTATACTTTGATATAATTTTAAAAAATTGGCATAATTGTTATATGTATAATCAATCCTTTATCACCCCCCTGTGCTTCCTGTGCATTATTGCTTGGTGTAGATCTCCTAAATTGCATGGATAATTTACCATTTTACAATCTGCCAGTCTGTATTTCCTGTGTGACATTCTTCTTCATGCTAGGAAAATTCCACTAGTCTTTGAGGCTCAAAATAGATGGGTATTTTTTGACTTAATATTAAAAAATTGACAATTGCTATATGTATGACAAATCTCTTATCTGCCCCGTATTATGCTTGGTGTAGATCTCTGAATTGCAAGGATAATTTTCCACTTTACTATCTGCCAGTCTGCATTTCCAGTGTGACATTCTTTTCCATGTTATATTGCAGTAGTCAATGTGGTGGTGGTTGTGGCAACATTTGGTGATAATGTTGGTTCCCTGACATGAAACCAAATTGGTTCTCTATGATCCATGTGTCCAAACTTAAGCTCCGCTCAATAACCTTCTCCCATAATTTCATAGTATGGTTCATGAGTTTGATTCCCTTATAATGCAAGAGCAAAGCAGTTTAAGAGAAATAGAATTTCTCTTTGTTTCTGATTTATATGACTGCTTTTTATTATGGATTTGTAATTTTAGTATCTTCATTGGATTCTGATAGCACTACCAACTGACATAAGAATTAGGAAAGGGAAAAATATTAGCAGAACATGGGCAAGGACCTTAAACACTGAATTCTCCACTAAATGAGTCCGAAAGAGGACCAAACCCAAGTACAAATTAACTGAATAAATTCAAGATGCTGAATTAGAAAGACCTAAGGGTATTTATAGATGAATACCCATCTAAAGTGACTCAGAAAATAGAGTATAGTTATTAGCATAATTAAACTGAGACAATGGCAGTGAAAACATGCCTAAAAACTAGGAGTGGGTTAGGGTAGTGGTGCACTTCCCTCTCCCATTCAACTGAACCTAAAAAGTAGGCTTAAAACATGTAGAGTGGCGAAATGCCTAACCAAGACAGCAGTGATCTCTCTCTGGTTTGTTCTTATTCCTTCTAGAATTGGTGAGAAGTGGTTTAGGCCTATCAGATTCTTTATTTTAGATGCTTTAAACATCACCTGTTGCCTATTTGACCTTTCTTGGGGCTGGGAGAGATGGCCTTGGGGGAGGGGGGAGTGGATTTGGCAGAGCTGTCATTTGTTTCTGTGATATAGATGACATTGCTTTTGGGGGATAATCAATTGGTTTCCATTCCTTTTCCCTTACTCCTTACTCTGCCCAAAACCTTAAAAATGTATACCTAGAAATTAGTCAAGGTAGATCCCCTGTTGAGGGTGGAGAAATTCTTATCAATGGTTCAAGAAGTTTCATTTTGCCATGCAATCTCTTCAACTAGATAAATGTTTTGTATATTTGAACAGTTTTCTAGGTGGTGGCCCATCATCTAATATGGTTACAGTCATTTTGTGTGTCCATGAGTTCTCAAGTGCATGTGTATCTATGCTGACTGTACTTTATTATACAGATTATTGGAATCTTTGAGGACTTCCTTTTCACCAAAGAGGCTAGTGGTCTTGAAGTGTCAGAAAAAGGAGTCTTGCAGGTTTTGTTAGATGTCAAATTTTCCATTGATGTTCTCTCTGGGGGTGATTCAAATACAGTTGGGGAAATGTCTGGCAACCTGAAGGCTAAGTTACCTGTCAGAAGGAAGCAAGATCAGAGACTGATAACCTCTGTTATTAGAGAACGTTCTGATCAATTGTTAAAACATCTTTCTCAGAGACTAGATCCCATAGATTGGCTGACGTAAGTTTTGTTCTTCCATTTACGGTTTGTTTCCTTTTTCTTTAGATAATAATTAAAAGAAATGAACCAAGGGAGTGCAATCTGTAAGCAGAGGGCTCATTCAACAAGTTATACCAGCAAGCAAGAATATGGGAAATAATTTAAAATTAAAAGGAGAAAATAAAGGAAATTTATCTACAATATCTCACAGAATTCAGAGTCTGAAGGTGAAACGCATAAAAGAGGATAAATTTATATAAATTTTAGGAATCCAAGTTACTTGGGAATGGGAGGTTGAAAACTTGTAGTGTGCATTCTTTGCATGTGTAATTTACTGGAAGTTGCTTGTGGGCTATGAGCTGTCAGTTAGATATTTGGCCTTCCAGTAATGTCTGTAGTCTGTACTGTGATCTCAAGGCTTTTTTTGTTTAATTTGTTTTTCATTGAGTGTGAAAATCTCAATGCTTCTTTCTGTTGACTTGTAATGATTTTTTACTGAATTTAATTTGTTAAAGGTATGAGCCATATCTTTGGGAGAATGAGAGGCAGTCATACCTACGTCATGCTGTCCTCTTTGGATTTTTTGTGCAACTTAACCGCATGTACACAGATACTGTCCAGAAGCTGCCTACTAATTCAGAGTCTAATATTTTGAGGTGCTCTACAGTACCTCGATTTAAATATCTCCCCATCAGGTCAGTTTGTACTTACATCTTTTTTAATCCTTTGTCATTCATTACATAGCGCACTGCTCTGTGCATTTCTTTCTTACGATCATTACATTTAGCATGTTCCAATTTAAATAAGCTTATATCTAATAATTCATTCAGTACCTTTTGTCTATTTATTTATTTTTGCTGAGAAACCTGTTCTTTTATCTATTTTTCTTTCCCTTACTTATTATAAACTGACATCTGGATAAATTCAGTGCTCCAGCATTGTCTTCTAGAGGAACGAAGAAGACATTTGCTCCATCTTCTAATGAAATCTCTTCAAGAAGTTCCTGGAACTCTTTTACGAATGGAGAGCTTTCACAGAAGATGAATTTGGATGACAATTCAAGTCTAGGGGTGGCAGCTCCTTTCCTAAAGTCCTTCATGCAAGTATGTCCTTATCCATAAATTTTCCCAGTTCTACTTACCTTATTGTAGTCTAATACTGGACTTCTTGTTAGTATTTGAATTTTCTAAGAAATATAAGCATAGATGCTGCACTGCTTTCTATGTGCCATTACAATATACAGATTTTTGGACCCACTCATTTATGGACCTAATCCATTTCTGCAGCCACTCAAATTTGTATAAATAGTGCATGATTTATAATTTATGTAGAGAAAGAAAAAAGAATGTTATAAAAGGGGGTTTGCTGATTTCATAGTTAGGCAGGCACCCTGTGTGTCTATTTGTAATTGTAAAATAGGTCATGTACAAGGGATAGTACATGTAGTACAAGCCCAAATTCATTAGTTACTGACACACTTGGTTTATCCAAGCTGTCCCATATATAAACTATTCTAACACTCCTCAAATAAAACTATAATCTGGTCTTGGAACCCTAAAATCCTAGACATGCCATTGTGACTCGCATAGTCACCCAAACAAAGAATATCAACCCAAGATCTTTAGCAACTAAAATAAATACAAGTCCTCAGTAGACTAACAGCTCTGAGAGTTCTTCGACCTGCTTCCCATGAGTGATTCCCTCATTTTCCCAGCTTCTCTCCTTGGCTGCATTGTCTAAAACATTGACAGAGCATCCAGAATTCTTCAACCTACTTCCCATGTGTGGCCCCTTTGACATTCTCCTAGCTGGTCTCCACAACTTGGGTGGCAACCTTGGCACAAAACCAAACACAATCACGCTGAAATCTCCAATACACTTATTTTTCCCCAAGAAGATTCCATGTCACATCAAGACCTCACATAATATTCAGAATCTTAAACTGCTAAAGCCAACAAAACCACTCAGGTCAACAAATGCATAAGAAAGAAAAACCTAGACAACCAGAAACACTATGGACAGGAAATACATGAGAAAAACTTGGGACACAAATGAAACACCAAAATATATCATCACGATAAATGCAAAAAAGAGGCTGGAAATTATGTTAGGCTGACCATTTGGTCCTATCTGGGCATGCTGGTGTCTTTTCCAGCATCACGCACACCATCACGCACTGGCACGTGGGACAGTGACAGATCTGGTGCAGCAGCACGTGATGATATTTTCTGGCATTCTGTTGTGAGGGATGTGCCAATTTGAAGGTTCTAAATCTGATCTCAATGTTTTCAGTCAAATAGAAACTCAATGGAAAATTTTATGGTCATCAGAAAATATATCAAAGTGCTGAAAAAGGGTAGAAATGAGCTACACCAGAGAGAGAGGAGGGTGAGAGCTCCTTATAGATGTGATCGGAGCCCCGGCCCATAATGCAGAAGCAAAGGAAACCTAGTTTGTGCTCAAACCCTACACTAATACCATGTAGAGAAAGAACAGTAATATATAAGTGGGTCTGTTGACTTTATAGTTAGCCAAGCACCTTGTCTGTCTATTTATAATTGTAAATTAGGTCAAGTACAATGATTAGGACATGGCCCAATTTCTAGAGAAGAAGGAAACGAAAAATTAGAGAGGTGTAGACAAGCTTTAGAGACATACGGGTCCTATATAAGTTTTAGCAAAACGGAATATATGAAATGTAATTTCAGTGAAAGGGACATTGATTTTAGGGTAGAGGTAAAGCTTGAAGATCATCTCATACAAAAAGTCACAAGTATTAAGTATTTGGAAACGATAATACAAAATAATAGAGAAATAGAGGAGGCCATAAATCAAGCTTAAGGAAAAATTTTATTGTACAACTATAAGACCTGCATTATTGTATAGTACTGAATGCTGGATGATAAAATGTAACATGAGCAAAAATTCAACGTTACAGAAATGAGAATGTTGCGTTGGAGAGTGGTCACACTAGAAAGGATAGGATTAGGAACGAGTGTATTATAGAGTGTCAGGGTAGCACCTATCAGTGGTAAGTTAGTAGAAACGAGCCTTAGATGGTTTGGTCATGTACAGAGGAGATTATAGAGGTTCTTGTACATAGAGTTAACCAGATGAAAGATAGCCCAATAATTAGAGGTAAAAAAACACCAAAGAAAACAATAGGGAAAACTATTAGGATGGACTTAAGTATTAATAACCTAGCTATAGAAATGAGCAAAGATAGAACACGTTAGCGTTATTTGATCCATATAGCCGACCTCACTTAATAGGAAAAGACTTGGTTTGTTGTTGTATTGAAACACCTAGTTTACCCTAATTGTCACATACATAAACTATTCTAACAATTTAGAAGGTTGCTTTCTTCTTTCTTAAGTCAAGTTGCTGCCATAGCCCGGAGAAAATATGCTGTTCTGACATATAAGAAATTTCTATCCATAAACCATACAGATATTAGGAAAGTAATACTTTATGGTTCAAATCTAAAATTTGTTTAACTGTAAAAAATAAATCCAATCCTGTGCTTGATCTTGTTTCCCTTCTTTTGGGAAATTGGGGTTTCAAATTGTTGTCTTGTGATTTTCCTGGCCAATTCAAGTAGATGGGGCTCAGTTTATTATTAAGCTTAACACTGATTCCCCCCTCTCCCCTCTCTTTTCTTTTATCAGAGTCTATTGATGAAGAGCTGTAGGATAAGGAATCCTTCTTACATGAATGGAGGACAAGAAAAATAGGCTAAAATGATTAAAAAGCATCAGCTAAATGGAGCTTTAAACTAAATGAAAATCTCTTTATCATACCAGACTCCTTGCTCTAGAAATTGAATGTATTTTTTGTGCTCTAATGGGTGCAAATGAGAATCTTGTAAGAATCTGTACATATTCTAAATGGCATATATATGAATGACTGATACATAATCATTCAGACATTTCACCTATAAATTTGATTTAGAATATGCTGTGCTGTCTGCTTGACTTAATTTTTTTAGTTACTCAAATTTCTATTTCTTCGTGTAGGTTGGAAGCAGGTTTGGGGAGAGTACTTTGAAATTGGGATCCATCCTAACTGATGGACAAGTAGGCATTTTTAAGGATAGATCTACAAGTGCTATGTCATTTGGTGATATTCTACCTGCCCAGGCTGCTGGTCTTCTTTCATCTTTTACAGCTCCCAGATCAGATTCTTGACAGTCAGATGAATGAAAGGCGCCCGGTTGCTCTTTTGCAAAAGAATCATGTTGGCAGCTCCAGATATTAAACATCTGAACTAAATGGAGATGATGCTTTTACATGAATGAGTTAACATAGTTGGGCCTGGAAATAATTAATTGTGATAGCTGTTGGAACTGTAAGCGTGAGGAAGTTTATCAAGCAACAGATTGAAGAGCACAAAGTCATGTTCATTGGCAATAATTTTGCTTGTGTCAATAGGTTCAAGGCTGCTTAAGCGGTTTACGCAATTGTTAGAACGTGAGAAGGGCTACAAGTCGTGGCTACTGTACTGCCTGTCACTTTCTTTGTTGAAAGGTTATAGAAAATTATAATGTCACTATTTTTGTTGAAAGGTTATAAGAAATCATGTTGTGTAGTTCTAATTTTTTGGTTTTACTTTGTCTGTAGAGGTTTTGTAATTTCAATAAATTTGTCTCCTATCAATTTTTTTTTCTAATTAAAGAAGGGTCGAAATCAAAATCTGTATTCATTAAACGAACTTAATCAATTTGTTTGTAACTTCAGGTACTCATTCAGTGAGCTTGATTGATTTTGATATGTAGTCTGCATATATTTTCAGTACCATTTAGTCTTAAAAGATGTACTTGCTAGTTTAGATAGATTACAAAAGTTAACCTATTAGATATAGGGACTAACGGTTGATTTTTGTGTTTCTATAGAGCTTCAAAAATGCATTATGATATGTGAATTATTTCATTGGTAAAGTATTTTTTAGGACTAAGAAATAGGTTTTTTCTGTATTTCTTCAACCTAACACTACAGTTTACATGTTGTGTCAGTGAGATTGACTAGCTTTAAATTATTTTTCAAACAGTATCAAATGTAATAAAGAGTTAAAAGAAATAAAAAAAAAAACTCACGCTAAAGATAACGTCCTAATTCCATTTTGGATCCTCTGTAATCCTCTGCTTGGCGCTTGCTTGGCGTTTATAGCAGCGGTTTTATCCGTTGCTAAAGTATGTTTTAATATTATTGCAACGAATATTATTGTTGCTATAAATTTTGTTTAAATAATTGATTTATAGTGGCAATAAATTTGTTGCAAGAAACTTTAGCAACGGAAAAAACCGCCGCTAAAAGCGCCAAGCAGACGATCCGGACGCGTTACTGGACATAATTTGTACTAAAAGGTAATCATTTAATGGCTTAAGTAAACTTTTTGAATTGTGATTTAATTATTGTTTTAATATTTAAATGTAAAATGTAATATACAGTCCTTAAAAATATATCACAAAAATTGAAAATGTTAAAAATCAATTAAATCTGATGGTTTAGAAATTTAGAGTTTGTGGGAAAAAGTCAAATCATATCAGGAGGGAGATTGGGAAAAATGATAAGAGATATAAATGTAACATGACAATAATGTGGCTCTTTTGAAAGTCCGTTTTTTTGATAGGTAATTTTATTTTTAGTGATTACTTTAAGAGATAAATGTTATGTTTTAATTAGTTTATAGATAAAATATGTGAAGAAATTTTTCCTGATATATTACATAGCGGACCGAATATAGAGCAAAATACTAACATGATTAATAGGATAATGACTCTGATTGTGAGTATTAAAGAAACGATTTGAGTTTGGGAAGGGTGATATTATTTGAATCTAGACTTTATATAAATTATTTAAATATTATTTTTATAGTATATATATTTAATTTATTTTATTAAAAAAATATGTAAATTATGTTATTTATCTCAATTTTATCAATAAGATAGTTTAAATTTAATATAAATTTATAAATTATTATATTTGATAATTTTGTAAGGAAGAATTTGTTAAGAAATTATACTGATTATATATTTAAAATTTACAAAATATAATTAATGTAACTTGTATTTTTTTTAATGAATTTATATGTAGATAAGTCATAATTTGAAGAAAAAATTAATCATTTTGAATTTTTTTTGGATAAATAGATCTGTGTCTAGGGATTCGAGAATTCTAATGGTCCAAGGATGGAGATTGATTTTTCTACCCCACTCAAATTCGAGTTTGGGTATGGGGACTCTTATGCATACCCTACCCATGATCATCCTCTTAAGGCTTGGTGTTTGTCCTAAGAATGACAATTGTATTTGATATGGTATGTCTCTAATAACACTATATAGTATATTCTTGAGATAAGGTTTGAGACATATGAGCTGAATTATAAGCCAAATAATTTTTCTTGTGGTTTAAGCATAACCATATTGAGAAATCATATGAAAGATCGATAATACATAATACATTATTGATCAATTGAGAATTATTTCTTATTACACTTCTAGACTTATAATCTATGTTGATATTATAATATGTGTGACTATGAGATGATCTTATGTTAATAAAAGACATAATGATAACCATTATCCCATATTGATGGTTATATTAGATTGAATTTTGTGTTTATGGTGTACTAGGACCATCTTTTAAATAAAATGTGTACACAAAATTTTTGTTTGTTTTATTGACTCGAAAGTCATTTTCAAAATAAAATTAGTTTTATTTCAAACACAACTAATGTGGCTTAAGTGGGAGAATATTGGAGAAATTATTTAAATGTGAGTTCATATAAATTTTCTAAATTATTTTATTTGATTTTGTAAAAATAAATGGGTTGATGGATGATCCAATAAAGTGGAGGCCTAAAATGTTAAGTGATCAATATAAGACTACAACAAAAAACATCAAAACTTTGGTTAACGGCTAAAAGTATAAGCTTTAAGTATTATTGAAACTCGTAATGAAAAGACTAGGAAAAGTAATATAAAAGAGGTAGATCTCTATTTTTAACCCCAATTCAGCATGTCAATTTTATTAAAAGTCATTATCAAGATTTGGATGCTTAAAGATGAAGAACTAACCATTAATGTTACAACTATTCTAGTTCTTCTGTAATGGCACAATATGATACTCATTCTTTGTATATCTATATTAGATTTGATGTCCTATTTATCATACATGTTATTGAAATGTTACTTGTATTCCATCCAAAATGGGGACCTTGCCTATGTGACATGGAGTGACTATAGAGAACTTCCTTTAAACAAAAAATATAAGTAAATTGACCCTAATACCTTGACCACAGAATGCAAGATAAGTGTTACACAATCCTTTTGAAAATATACATATATACACATAATTATGCACCTTTTTTTAAAGGGTGCCAAAAGCCTTAAGCAAAACATATAAACCCATTAATGCCAAATATGCAATATAATAGAACATTTTAAACATGTGATCTTGTAAATTCTATAATGTAACAATTGATACTAAAATGAGGATAAGGACGAGAATTGGATTTTTTTACTTCATAATGCTTATGAATCTTATTACAAGAATGATGCCAAATGTAACAATCGAAAGAGTTTTAAAGGATAAAATTGAATTTTTAACCCTAATCCTTTTTAAACGGAGGCTGGCACGTATTTTGATGACAAAGATTTTCAACAGAAGGTCTTTCGAAGTCAGAAACACGAGCGAATAGAAGGAAAAGCAATTCGGCGATCAGGAACTGACAGATGACGTTTCGTGCATCAATTTCACTGATGGAGGCCAAAACCTTTGCGTAGAAATGCGTGCCAATGTCTGAAAGGATGCCAAAACCCTAAAGTATCCTCGGGTGATCCGGGAAAAGTCAGAATCGTCCCCGAAGGCTTTAAATTTCTCGAATTCCCTCCATTTCTCTCAAATCTCTCTTTCTCCTCACCACACTTTCCTCTCTTCTCTCTCCTCCTTCCTCCACCGTGCACTGCCACTACAGCCATCGTGGGCCACCACTTGGCACACCAATCGACAGCCCTCGCCACCCACAACCTCCAGCAACCACCCACGACCACTAATGGCCGCTAGCGTCGCCGAAAAATGCCACTTTTCTCCTTCACCACGCGAAAACTTCGCCAGCTCAGATCGCCGCTGTCCGTCACCGTTGGCCATCATCGCCCCCACCACTGTGTAGCCTGAGCTGCCAGTTTCCTCCAGTAGCTCGCCGACATTGAACGGAGGCTGAACGCGCCCGGATCAAGGCAATCTTCGTCCGCCATGCGTGAATCTTCGTGGCCAAAAAATGCCATCCAAACGGCCGTGAACCGCCGCGCCACCACCATATTTGGACTCCTGGACTTGCGGGCTTCAACGTGGTGTAATTTTTGAGGCAAACCGCATCCCTCCGCCATGCGCCATCGTACGTTGTCGTGCCGGAGTTTCTGGACGTGCATCGGGAGAAACCGAGACCACCCCGAGATAGAATTCTATCATCTGATCACATTGGTAAGGTTCGATTTCCCAAAAACTGATGATATCTGACTGAAATAGCTACCGAACATAATTAGGCAATAAATTGACCTAGGTATTAGGGTAACCGGACTTAGGATCGAAAAACGGATGACGTGACAAGCCTGAATATTTAATTTAATGTTAGGCAATAATTGCATGTTAGAAGAGTTTTTTATTGAGTTTAGATGCCCTTAGGACGGATTTACTTAGGGTAGGGTACTTGATAGCCGGTATGGGACCGCCGTTAAGTATCCCGAGTACAGGGAGCTTTTAATTGACATTGTTTTTACTTGATTTAGCCTGTACTGTGTTAGGGATCTCACACTAAATCAAGACAACCCTAAGAAAGGTTTAAGGAGTATAAGGGGGGATAGCCTACACGGGAAAACATTGTGATTTAGGCGTAATACCCTAAAACCCTAAGGAATAGCCGACCGTGAGCATGTGAGTTTGAATAGACTGTATGAGGATGAGAATTGGTATATGTGCACATGCTAAGGGATGCCCTAGATGTTGATTCTCACCTGGTCCTTGAGTGAGTGATTAGTGTTACGGATCACACTCATAATATAGGCTTGATTCGGGTGATTGGTGTTACGGATCACACCCAACGATAAGAGAGGTATTCTCTCTAGATGACGTGCAATTAGACGATGATTTAGACTTGGTTACAGTGAATTTGTGACCAACGTGGATTTAGATACATCGGGCATGGGATTTTACCTGATTTTGATTATTGATTTTCAAAGAAATGGATTTTTATGACTTTGACTATTTGCCGCAATTTCCATGTGATAAAACGATTTTAAAGATAAGGTATTTCACTGTTTTTGAACTGATTTCGGGAAGATAATTTCGGTATTCGTACCGATGAGTATTCATCCATATTTTGAATGGTATTTGAATTGTAAATTATTCTACTGGGATTTTATATCTCATTAGGTTGTTTACGCAGATGAACAGGGACATGGACAGGAACCCAGACGATAGCTGATGATGCCTTGGTGATAAACAGGAGAATGACTTAGCTTAGGCTTGAATCGTCTTGTATATATACTTTGATGACGTTGCTGTATATTGGGTTCTGTCTTCTATGTTTTCTGTAGTGATTGGATTGACTGTACATGTATAAATCAAGTGTTTTATGTTGACTGTAGTGATGGGATTGACGTTGCTGTATATGAATTTCTGTCATTTATGTTTACTGTTGTTGTTGGACTGGTTATGTAATTGTAAACAGGTGATTATTGTATTTTGGGTATGTTCAAAATACAGAGGAAACTCTGTCAGATTTTTGGTAGGATTTACCGCTGTAAACTTATGAATTTAAGTTGGAATGTATATGAATGCATGATGTGATGTATATACGAGTTTTAGATTTCATTCTAGAGTAATTTATGATGTATGTATGTATAATTAGTTAGCTGCGTGTAAATTAGGGTTGAACAGAATCTGAATGGACAACGGGAAGTCTATTTGGGTTATGCTCAACCAGTAGCAATCCCCTGACATTCCCACATCGAGAATAACTACTTAGAGAGACCCATATGCTTCCGCTAATCAGATACAGGATTGTGTATGCGTATTAGGGGGTCGTTACACCAAAAATTTATCCCGTGATTCTCTTATATAAGAGAGTGGTGTATAACATGAAAATAATTCCATAATCCATGATATAAGAATAAGAAATTATGCCTCTCTTCTTCGGAATCCATTGACCACCTCTTTAGAACATTTTTTTTTGCTTGTGCTTTATGGTTTGCTTCTTCTCTCACCATTTGAGTAGACAACTTTCCCCACCAGTTTGTTCTTTGTTGGCTAAACTAGTGGTTTCATGATTGAAAAAGTCAATCGCATCAACTTATTTAGCCTACCATATACATTTTTGTGATGTTATACAACATCTAATTGGCTCATAATAAACTTATAATGGAAAATCTTCAACCAAACTTATAGCATATCATGTCAGTTACCCAACATCAGGAGGATACGTTCTTAAGTAACACCTTCATCCCTCTTGCTACCCCTCCTCCCAACTTTTCCCCACCTAAATACACTCTTGTCTCACCGGATCTTCATTCTGGACTCATCATACTTCGACACAAAATTAATTGAAACATTTGATAGAGTACCATCCTTTTTTTCCAAATGCACATCACTCAGTTATTTCTTTTCATGCCCATTAAGTCGGTCACAACCTTTTGGTTGGTCTCTAGTTTTTGTGGTCTACCCTTCAAACATTATCAAATCAAGACTGCATCAACATCCCTTTATGGTGTTTGAAAATCTACATGGTCTATGTTCTACGTCATCTACAAGTTACCCCATTTGAATTCTACACAATTATAAGAGAAATGCACTGCCTTCTCAACAATCTCAAATTACCAGTAGTATTGTAGACTCTTTCACTATAGATTGTTCCTTCATCTCTAATGTTTTTTACTCACTATGCTTGTAACTATTTAGCTTTGTATATATAAAAAAAGGATAAGTTAAGGTTTAGAAGTTTTTCATTCAAATGCTTGGAAAGGAGAAATGGTCCATTTGTGCACAATTTAAATAAAATATTAAACTTATATACAATTACTTATATCTTTCTTTTATCATGTTCTCCAATCAAAATAAAACATATGAAAACTTTTTTTTAAAAAGAACTAATCATGAGAGGGATGAGTTTTATAAATCATACATGTGTCAGTTTTTGATTGAAAAACCTGATGACAAAGATATAAAAGCTGTACCTAAATTTTTTTCCTTAAAAAACATTGGCATTGTTATAGTATTTAACCTTGAAAATTCATGATTTTAATTTGGAGGAGACTTAGAAAACATATGGAAGTTTTAGTTCACAAAAAGTTTCAAAATTTTCTTGGTTGATTAAGCCACTTAAATATTTACAAAACAATATTGAACCTAAATTTTTGTCAAAACATGATAGATTGAAAACTTATTGAAGGTACTAAAAAGATAAATTTTCATTTGAAAATTTAATGTCAAGAATTCAAATTAAAAAAAGAATTTTTTTTCAGAGAACTTCACAAATTTGGGGTTCATATTCATCCCCTAAAAATTTGAATTTAGTAGGGTACCGTAATATAGAGTAAAAAAGGGCATCAAGGAATTTTATGTAAAAAATTATACCAAGTAAGGAAATTTAGACCTAGAAATTTTATTTAAGAAAATTAATATCTTAAACTTGAATTTTGGGGAGTTTTAGGCTTACTTAAAATTTGTGCCTATTATTTTTATTTTTCCTAAATAAGTTAGGTTTACTTATATTTCAAATAAGTTAGTTTGTACTAATAATAATATTTTTAGAGAAAATAATTAATAGAAAAAGAAGATAAGTATTCAAAGTCCAAATCACCTTTTTTTTTTCTAGGGTTTCTTGAATTGAAATAAAACTTTGAAAATGTTAGAAACAAAAACTTAGGTTTTATTTTTATATCTTTGCCATGATGTTATATAGTCAGAAACTAAAAAATGTAGGATTTATAATGTAATGACCCCTTTATCTTACCTTACATAAACTTATCAGAGTAAATAGTAGAAGCATAAAATATCCTCAATAAAATTTTCCCCTATCCCATACTAGGGGATTTAAAGAGGCCGTTACTAGTTGAGTGTAACCCAAATAGACTCTTTCACTAGTCCATTCAGATTCCACTCAACTACCTTCCCTGTGCAGCAAGTTTAACACCACAATTTAAACCAATATATACCCTTAATATGGAATATAAAAGAAATCTAAACCATTCATTCATTAACATAAATATCTGTAAATATTTAAATTCTCAATTATCATCAGGAACCCTACCAAAAATTCAACAGAGTTTGTCCTAAAAATAAGACATTCCTCTATTTTTACAACAACCTAAAAAATCATCTAATAACCACATATTTAACACCTAAAGACATTTACAGTTATCCAAAATATAAATTCAAAGATTGTATAGCAAATTCTTTCTTTTATTCTTCCAGGTTGCCTAAATTTGTCACAAAATTTCTTCCAACATCCTGCAGCAAAACATATTGCAGCCCTAGCTAGTTTCTAGGCATACCCTGTTCTTAGTCATATGAAAAAACAACTTAATGAGATTTAAGACATCCTAGTAAAGTAATTTACAATTTAATTAGTTCAAAATAGTTGTAAGTTTAGTTGTGACTCCAGCATAGAAAATAACTCCCTAATATCAATTCTAACACTTATGGAATTACCAATTACCTTCAAATCAAAAAACATGGGAAAACATGAAAATTTATAAAAGTATAGTATCAATTTGTCAGAAAACCATTGTTCTCAATAATGCCTGTAAAATTCTTTTGCATAACAAATCCATGTTAATGCACAATCACATATCATATGATTATCAGCTCAATGCATGCCATTTTATTTTGGTTTTGCTTGGGTGTGATCCATAACACCAATCGCCCAAAAATAGTTAGGTGTGATCCATAACACTAATCACCCAAAAA